>OX420958.1:6369198-7745328 GCA_949091785.1 Polymixis lichenea
TTGGAAAATACATTGCGAGATTAGCTTGGATACAACGAGGTGTAAATCAACACTGATTTTAAAGTTACTAATAGTGACCTATTTATATAAAATCCAGGTATCCCAGGTATCCTTTGTTAAATATTGCAAGGTAATTAGTTATTGTGATAATTAGTAAATGATGCATGCTAAATTAGTGTATTAAGAGCCATTTAGTAATTAAATAATAGCAATGTTCTTATCAGTAATCATTAGTGCATCAGTTTTATATGTAAACCTTAAGTCCCTAATTATATATCCTAATTAGCTTATATCTTCTCTAATTGGCTGCTCAGAAATGTTATTGTAATAAGGTAAACCTTTAGAAAAACGGTTTTAATCAACAAAATAAACAAAAAATAAAAAAATTGTGTTATAAAATAAACATCACTCTTTATCCCAGAAAGTGCACATTTGGCGCACTATGTGTCTTAGTATTAAATATAGCTCTTAGTATTAGCATTATGATATTAGAGACCGCTACTTGAAACAAGCCCGGAATCAGGAGGGAGAGAGCTCGATACACTCATTTTCATAGTAAAATTTCACATTTTCTCAAATTACTCCCGAAATATGGGAGTTATGAAGAAATTCATCACCACAAGTTATGAAGGCATTAAGTAATCGAATAAGATGGCATCATTAGTTTGGCATAATTTTACTCTTTTTTTTCGGACATGTCTACGTCCAACCGCTCCCATACATTCGTTCCACTGTGTGGCGTGCAGAAAGAAACATACGGGTGGTTATTGCGTCGAGCTTCCAACTGGATATTAGATTTACGAATGGAGATCACGAAGTAGATATTATATCCTATCCTACTATTATTATAAATGAGAAAGTTGTTACCAAATCACGCAAAAACGGCTGATCGGAATTGAATGAAATTTGGCACACAAATAGTTTGTAACCTGGGATAACACATAGTATATTTTTAATCTCGTTCCCATGGGATAATTTTTGAACTCCAAACGGGCGGAGCCGCTGGTAAAAGTAATTAATTAATATTAAAAAAGGTAACATTTTAGAGTTTGTGTGTATGGGAAATCTTCGAAACTACTTAATCATGCGATTTCAAAAATTCTTTCACTAATAGATACCTACGTAATGAGGGTTTTTATGAATATTCAAGCCACCAGAAGACGTCTTCCAGTTCGAAAATGAACTTAAAATAGTTGATGTCATTCGTTTCATTCTTTCGTTCACTATTCAGTCCGTAGGCGCTTTGACACTTTTGACAGGTGCCCGGACCTGACGTTTCAGTGCTGCCACCTAGTGAACGTCATTTCAGAAAACCCTCATTGCAGAGTGACACGTATAGCTTAAAGCTAGCAATGAATGAAGTCATGAAAAAGGTACACTGTAAGTAGGACATGCAATAAAGTGCGTAAAATTCAAAACTTACCAATTGCCTAAGACGTATTTCTGGAGTTCTTAACTCGCCAACAAATAAATTAACTACGTGCGAATCGCCTATCCTACTGAAAGTTTGAGGATATATGGATGGATATTTGTTAATCATTCACGCGAAAACTATTGAACGGATTTGGATGAAATTTGGCACAAAGAAAGTTTATAACCTGGACTATATATGGGGTACTTTTTATACCGGTAGTAAGTTCCCTATCTTCTATAACTTTCGACCTCCACGCAGGCGAAGTCGATGGCAAACAATAGTAGTAAAAAAAAAGTGTCGATTCGGGCAAAGTACATTCGATCAGATTGATCAACAAGCCGAAAGAGTCTAGAGTCTATGTTCAGATAGGGCATCGGCCGTTTATAATCTAAAAAAAAAGCTCGTCATTTTTACCTCCCGTATATTTAATTCTAACCTAATAATAACCCCACAGATTAATTGACCCACAGAAACCATACCACTAATAATTATTATTATGACCTTCCTTTCTAATTGCGACATTTAATAATTAATAGTATGGACTGCAACTGGAATCTATTGTTTTAATCGTGAGTTAACTCTTGCCTCCGGGTGTTACTTGCTTTGTCTTTTGTTTTTTTTGTTAATGATTGTAGGTGTATGATTGCAAAACATTGAGATACAGTAAAGTTGACTGCCTCGTTGGTACAGTGGTCGTAAGTGCAACTGTTGAGTTTCTGGTCCTGGTTTCGATTCCCTGTTAAGGCTATAAATTATCTGTGTGCCAAATTTCATCCAAATACGTTTGGCCCTTTGAGTGATAGATTAACTCCTGGATTAGTGCCCAGAGGCACCAAACCAAATTGCTTAAGGTCAACAATACACAAATTTCTAAGTGATGTTATGAGATACAGCGGGTTTTTTTTGGGTGGGAAATCCTCAAATAACTTTTCCCGCTCTGGGTGGAGCAGGAGGGCGTGTCAGACTTTTACTGACTAAAACCTACCCGTGTTCCCTCAGTTGCCTGTGTACCACGGTATCTCTTTCGAACAACCCGCACCCCTGGCAAGCATCGGTCATAGCGGACCCTGGTGCTGACATCTCTTAGAGGCGCGCGTGGAACACAACGCGCCGTCGACCCGGGCTTGGTCCTTACCGGACAGCGAGCTACACATTACTCGCCGTCCGCAAGCCCGCGCCTACGGTGGCCGGGAATCAGCCTGGGATTCCCGACGCCCAGGGCATCTCCTGCGGAGGCTAGGGCCGTGAGGGCGCATACACTGCCTCTACCTCACGTGCGCGACACACGGGTACAAATAGTAAGTACTTGTAGTACTACTACAACAATGTAACTTTGTGAAGAATTTCACAATAAAATATGTGGAGATAGGAAAGCTTTCGCCGTAAGACAAAAAGTGTAAGGCGTAAAGTAAATTACCTACTAACTGTTTTGTTGTTTTTTTTTTAGTTCATTCAAATAATAAAGTTATTTAAATCGGCAAAGATTTATTTTGAGTTAGAGATGCGACTTATTTCATCAAATAATCAGGGTATTTATCGGCTTTCGGCCGGTTTTCCGAATTTAGGTCCCAATAATCTAGCCGTACGTCAGTGGTATCAAAATCGGTATAAGCTGGCCTCTATTGGAACTCCGTACTACGCTAGGCAAGCTCAAGGTCGAAGTCTCACCACCGACAGACGACTGCACCTACATTGGACATTTAAAAAGGAATGTTCTAACTACTTTTAACAGTTCAGTACAATCTTGGCTGTCCTTTTCTGCCCTCTACGAGCGACGCCCTAAGCCGAGGCCTGTACCCCACAGGGGATGCCCTTAGCGAGTAGTCGCTCTAGATTTAAGTATTGAAGCCCTGCCTGGAGCCCTTAATTTATTAAATTAACCACAGGCAACTCCTGCCAGGGGTGCGGGTTGTTGGAAAGAGATACCGTAGCCCCTGGCACACAGGCAACTGAGGGAACACGGGTGGGTTTTAGTCAGTAAAAGTCTGACACGCCCTCCTGCTCCACCCAGAGCGGGAGAAGTTATCTATTTATTTCACACCCAAAAAAAAAAACCACAGGCAACTCCAGTTAAGCAACCGACAACCTCATTGGATGAACTGAGAGATATCGTTCCTAAAAAAAAAACACTTTTAAAAAGTAAGAACATACTTTTAATTCCCACAGAAGTAAAAACATGACGCATACGTAAAGTGACCATACGTCCCGTTTTGAACGGGACTGTCCCTTTTCTCAGTCAACAGTCCCGTTGTCCCCATACAAAGTTCTGGGACGCAAAATAGTCCCGTTTTCTGAAACAGCGCGAAAAATTCATATTACAGATCTACCAAATGCCGTATTTCAATATAGTATACCTAATCTGTTATAGTAAAATCAGGAGGCGTGACGCCTTCGAAAAAGGTGGTTTTGTGTTTTACCCGTATATGTATGTTCGCGATTTTCTAGAAAGCTAGTGATCCGATTTAGATGGGGAACGAAAAGACAGTTTAACTCAGAAACAGCTCAATTAGTGCCTACCATTTACTGCTTGGAGTTTAATTGTGAAACTAAAAGATAATGAATTAATGACACTAATCAATAGGCACATGCCCCCCACAAACAGTTGTTATTTCCATAAATATAAAGTATTGAATTTCTTTGCCCATTTGCTTCTTGTGCACTCTCCCCTCCCCTGTACCCGCCCATAACAATAGTACTGATAAAAAAATGTGTTAATTTTAATTCTTAACCTGCTATATGACGTCCCGTTTTAAGACAAAAAATAAATGGTCAGTTTACGCATACGTAGTGCAGGATGTCCTATTTACTGGTCGAGTTTTTTACCTTTTCAAGATAGGCATAGTTCAAGCGTATTCTGGCTTATCTGGTTATATTGGTATCCAGAACCACATAGTACGGTAAAGGGTTTAATGAGAATTTATCTACTTTTTTAATATTTTTATAAGTAACTAGCTTTTGCTATAGTGAATTCGCCCGCGTGGAGGTCGGGAATAATCCCACGGGAACATACTACCTGGAGCCTATTTAATAAACGCGACAATGACAGGTGACAGGCGACAGGTGACAATCCGAAAATTTGAAAATTTGACAAATATTTGTTTACTAATAATTAATACTGACAAATTTGTCACGGTAGTCTCACCAAGGGGTATCATATTACCCAGTTACTGGGTTATGGAGGTCAGCTAAGCAGTCGCTCCATGTAAAATACTGGTATTCAGCTGCATCCGGTTAGACTGGTTGTCAAACTTTCGGGCTTCTGACGACCCGTAACGACTGTCAAAGATCCACAAATGACAGCCGGGACCAACGGCTTAACGTGCTTTCCGAGGCACGGAGGGGTCTTGGTATGTAAAGATGGTCACCCATCCACGGACCAAGGGCGGCAAGCGTAGCTTAACCTAATCGATTGACCCGTACGGCTGTTATTACTTAGCCATAAGCCCCTCACATACATACATACATACTGGTCGAATTCATAACCCTCCTTTTTCGCCGTAGTTGGATACAAAGAAACGAGCATTTCTAACTACGCATGGTAAGTGCCTTTTCGTCCTGTGTAACCTACGTTGGACGTAATGGTGCGTGATTTTATTTACCTAGATGTTCTTACGTCCAGATCTGGGTCTAGACTAAGCAGTCTTTAACCCTATCGACTGTCCAGTCTGCTGGTCATGGCTGCCATTTTAGCCTGTAGCGAAATTCATATTTAACTTTACCAATGATCGAAAGATGACCTTCGCATTCCAATATTGTATTAATAACGAACCTTCATAATTCAAATGACTAATAAGTAAAACTCATTTAAAAAAAGAACATTACACAGCCCACATTTTATTAAATCATCACATTTTTTTTTTCAACTGACATGACTTAACTTTGAATTTCGAACGCATTATTCTACCTGGCCAGTCAGCGGCCGAAATAAAAAATCTTTGTAACAGCGGGGTACCGATCCGAGGGATACCACACAGCGAACTAAACTTAATAAACAGTAATGGACGTTGATAGGACATAATAAAAAATGCTGCCCAAAACATGTTTCGATTCAAGAATTTATTAAGTAGTTGCGTTTAGATGGAAAATGTGGGAGCAAGGTTTGAATTTGGAATAGTGAAAAAAAGAAATAGGATGAATATTCAGTGTTGCTTGTGCCGCCTAGAGGTATAGGCACAAGCAACCAACACATTCATCCTACTTTTTTAGAGTCCAGAATTTCGCAATTCTATTTAAACAGTGGATGTCAAAATTATACTTACAGAATAAGTAATTACTATTTTAAAATGAACTTATATCGATAGTTATTATTCATGAATCCGAAGTCAGAAAACATTAACTATGTGCAATTATAATTATATTGTTTGAACCAGTGGCCAACCAGCATTTTATACCTATAACTCTTCCTTTAGCTACTTACTAATAGATAATAAAATAATATTTACCCAATGTATTCTGTTTACATAACAAAATACCTAAACGTGCATATCTATCGAAAAAAGTAAAATACAAACTATTAAAATAAATCGTTTCAAACTTTAATGACGCTCAAAACTCAACATAAACGCTAAAAAAAGTAACAAAACACAATCAACAATTTTTCGAATTTCGAATTCGCATTCCGTTTATTGTAACGTGCGTTTAGCCAGCGGGCGTCGAATTTATTTGAACGTTCCAAATGATTTCGAATTAGGAACGTATCAATTTTTTAATATGCTAACTTTTTAATGATTATCGGGCTAAGCTGAATTTATTGAGCCTCGGTCACATTGAGTATGTTAAACGCATTTTTGTATTGGCAGATTTATTAGTACAAAATGTTTAATGGAATAATATTAAGGATATTAGTGGAATTAGCGTTTTTATATTGCAGTCATAGTGGAATATTTTGAGTTACGTACCTACTTACAGAAATTGAAAAAAAAAATTGACAAGAGCGGTGATGACATCATCCATCAATAATTTTAAACTGCATCGGAGACCTAGACTAAAAGATTGGTGAATCTCTACATGCGTAAAAGGTGCTTTTAGAAAAAAAACTTGTTAAGAGGTACCTAACAAGTTTTTTTTTTCTAAAATCACCTAAGATTTAAATCGTTGTATTCGTCCTACAGCGTCAAAAGACGCAATTCGGTTTTTGTTTTGACACCTGGCGCATATTGTCACATATCAATTGACGTAATGACTACCCTTGATTGTAATGGAAACGCGATTTAACCATAAATTTGAGCTCACTAATGGGCACTGTTTTACATGACTAAGTACGACGAGGGTAAATCTAGCGTTTTATATTTTTGCTTATTACCTAAAGGTACGAGCTACCTACGGTAGTCCAGCGACAAAACTTGAAGAGTATTTATTTAAATTTTCAAATAAACCAATTAGGTAAGTACACACGGCTACACGTAGTTATACATTACCAGTATCAGCTGATCTCGCATTAAATAGTATTTCCGTACAGTGCGAGATCAGCGTTAACTGGAAATGTATAGCATGTTGTGTAGACGTATGTACAAGCAGTTTTGAATTGTCAAAGGGTCGGTCAGCCAGAAACATGAAGCTGTCCAGTTGCCTATTCCAGAGCTTAGTAGGTAACTATGGAGAACAAGCAGTTCACATGCTTTTTTATACTTTTTGTATGGATTTGTCGCGCACGTGTGGCGGGTAGCAACCACCCGCTGCAGAAGTACTCAACACTGCAGCATGAGGCGATAGACACTGTAGGTCGTGGCTGGTGGCTCGTGTGCGCTCTCCCACACTCTCGTAGTAATTCAAATCACTACCTAGAAAAAATAAAAGTAAGTTCAAAAACAAAAACCCACTACAACGTACCTATGAAACGAGGCAATATTCCCACGTGAAACCCGTCGTCGTATGCTACTTTGCCCTAAAGGTTAAGATCGCTTACTGCTGTTGGAATCTCATCATCATCATCATCATAACAGCCTTCCGCTGCTGGACATAAGCCTCCCCCAAAAGGGGGGGTTTGCCATAATCGCCACGCTTGGCAGTCGGGTTGGCGATCGCAGTATGGTGGTAAATGCATAGAGAACGCTGCTGCCCATTCTCTAGTAAGTCCCTTAGTCACCTTCTACGACACCCACGGGAAGAGATGGGATGGTGCTTCTTTTACGTCCGGCACCACACGGAACTATGTTGGAATCTAATACCTTTAAACGAGCAATTCTTGTACTTAAGCATTAAAGATAACAGCTGGTATAGAATCACTATACATAGTTTCAGCTCAAAATAAAATACTCTAAGAATTAATAATTTTCGGTTTCATATGTTTCTTTAAATTAAAATCATAACAAACGTGTCACCGCACTACGTAGGTCAATAACTTTCCACGTTACTTGCCAATATCACGATAAATCTCTTCCGAGTGATGTTTTTGTTTCAATTTGAAAAGTTCGGCTTCTGGTATCAATGTATTAAAAATTCTCATAACTACCGAACATTTGGAGATAGGATTAAAAAACCCTTCCAACATCGTTTGATATCATCCAAAGAAGCTGTGCCCTTGGTATATACCTATACCCTTTCTGTTTCACGTTGTCTGAATCTCGGAAACAGCTCCAACGATTTTCATGAAATTTAGTATGTAGGGGGTTTTGGGGGCTATAACTCGATATTATATATCTAGGTTTCATTTTAGAATACGAAAAAAATACCGAACAAGGCTCGGTAATCCAGATATTGTGTTGTTTGGGTGACATACGACCCTGGCTTTCAGGTGATTCACATGCACGTTTTGAACGACAAAATAACATAAGACAGTCCCCCCAAAATGCCCGCCCTTAACCACTTCCTAGTGCTTTAGCTGGGAAGAAGAAGTGGCGCAACAAACTCCCCAGCAGCACAGCTGTCTGTTAAGTTGGAAGAACTTGATTCTGTACTATATAAAAAGTAAGTAAATAACATTACTAAACAAAATATAAAATTAAATTATTCGCCATATGTCATCTAGCACACGCCAATATACCAACAAAACATAGTAACTAAACTCAAGCAGATATAAATAATAAAAACAAAACAATAAACGTAAACAGAACTTAATACCCACATAAAAGCCTCCAGGCATAAAGGGTGTGCCCTATTACATATGCAATGCTGCATTATGTTCATTTAGATTTAACTTGAAGTAAACAGATGCGTCATAATGACGCTTATAACGACTTTGTCGAATTATCATAAGTAGTTTACAAGATATGAGGGAACAGATGAACATACATACATACATGCATAGCAGTTAAAATCATAACCCTCCTTTTTGCTTTGCCGTAGTCGGGTAAAAAGTATCTACACAATGATGTAAAACAAGTTCGAAATCGACCAATATGGAACAGACCTAAAGTATTTATGCAAATTAGATTCTTTGAGATTTCGTTCCGTTTCTTAATTTCTTATATTTTATTGTGAAAAGAAATAAAAGTTGTTGACATTATTATAGACTACTGTTTTATGGAACGATTTGAATTTTTATTGTTCCAATTTCGAAATCGAAGATCGTTTTGAATGATTTGAGTTTTGTTTTGCGGCCAGTTCGTAGTATTCCAGATTTGACCGTTTAATTTAAATGTGTGTTTGATTCATGTATTAACGTTTAGCGGGAAAACATCTGATTGTACGGTCAAGATTGGTAATAATTAGTTGTTATTACTGATGGAATTAAACTGTTATTGGAACAAATTACTTGAGAGCTTTGTAAACGTGCGCAGATTTTTGCTGGAAACGTGAAATAAATTAATGTCTGGCTTAGTCATGCCCACCTAACTATGTCAATCAAACTTCCCAACTATGTTGCGGTCGGCTTCCAGTCTAACCGAATGCAATTGAATACCAATATTACAAGGGACGACTGCTTACTGCCTACTTCCTGCAAAGATGGTCACCCATCCACGCGAACGCGGCAAGCGTAGCTTAACCTGATCGTTCGACTCGTGCTGCTGTTATTGCGTAGCCTAACCTAACTTAACTAAGTAAGTACCTATCTAATTTAATAAAAACTGAGTCTTTGGACCTAAGTCACGGTACACCCAACACTTCCCTCAAGAAGAAGAAATAATTCTTCGCATCTTCATCAAAAGTTCATTTACGACAAACGACGTCCCAATGAAAAAAAATGTAGGAAGTAGGTTTAATAATTTACAGTAGCAAAGCATTTAGTTCAAACATAAACACCATCAATTTAAACGCGTATCTAAATCAATACATAACAGTTCAGACATCAATTAACGGCCAGCCATATCCATCAATAAAATATTTTCCAAATGTCATCGTAGCGGCAGCCATTTTAAAAATTCAAACATCGAACACAAAATCGCGCTCCGTTCTGTGTTCGTGAATTTGCGTATTTTAGGAGCGTTCGCTTTAGCGTTCATTTGTGTTAAATGTCTCGGCACTAATGGAGTATCAATGGCGAACAGATAAGAAATACGCCGTAATTAACGCGAATATCGACCTTAACGCCCGGGTTACACGAGGCTTGGATAGCTAGCTACTAATATCCTGGCTTAGCACATCATAATCAGCGTATGTTAACGATACAGGCCTCCAGTTTATGAGAAAATGTGGGCCTTAATCTACCACGATGGCCCAGTGCGGCTTGGTAGATGACACAATCATGTCTTCGAATTTTTGATTCTTGGACATGGCGATCTCCTCCCGGGGTTCTTCACCATTATGAGAGCTGTTGTGATGAAATAATTTACACAAAGTAACGCGCCTGCTTGGGTTAGAACCTACGACCAAGTCGCGGCCGTTACCACTGGTCCGCCTCTGTTATAAAAAAAACAAACGACTTCCAACAAAAACACTAAAAAAGTGAAAAATAACTTTAATTTCGGAAGTCGGTGACTTTGGATATGCATTTTATTACATTTTTTGTCACCGCCTCCCAAAAGTGAGTGAGTGTTTTATTTTTTTGAAAAAGTTATTTTTATTTTTCACTTTTTAGTTATAGTTAACTAAAAAGTGAAAAATAACTTTTTCAAAAAATTTTGTGGGGTAGGTACTAACCTACCCCACTAATTCGAAATTTCATCATCCTTGGGGTCAAAACAATGCATATTTATGCGATAGCAGCAATCGCGGTTTAAAGTTATTTTTCACTTTTTAGTTATAGTTAACTAAAAAGTGAAAAATAACTTTTTCAAAAAAATTTGTGGGGTAGGTACTAACCTACCCCACTAATTCGAAATTTCATCATCCTTGGGGTCAAATCAATGCATATTTATGCGATAGCAGCAATCGCGGTTTATTTACTGTTATTTTTTGAAGAGTTCCGTTGTCTGTCTCCGAAATGCATCATCAGATCTATATGAAATCGGATGATGAAATGGGACCACACGGGAAGCACCAGCTTTCAAACAAAAAAAGAATCATCAAAATCGGTTCACCCAGTCGAAACTTATGAGGTAAGAAACATTAAAAAAATACAGACGAATTGAGAACCTCCTCCTTTTTTGAAGTCGATTAAAAAAGAACCCAATTCTTCCCGATTCTTACCTCAAAACTATGCCATTGGTTTACTATAGTTCTAGCTTAATAACCAGAAAATGAGGATAGTTCTGCACACACAAAGCTAGAGTGACTAGCTCGCTAGCTTACTAGCAACTACCTACATATTATCGTACCTTGAAAAGCTAGGCTCGTGTAACCCGACCGTTAGCTATTCAAAAGCGTTTACGATGCCATATTTTTGTTGTTCTATAACTTATTGGGCGGGTGGTAATGACTTGGAAGGGTGTTTTTGACTTGGCTTGATTTTATAGGTAAGGGAGGTGAAATTGTGGAATATGATAAGATGCTCAATGCAGTGTATGTTATCTTCTGTGGTCTTATGTAGTGTGGAGAAATAAAAAAGAATAAATTCGCTGCTTTAAAACGTATAATTTTATTGAGGTAAAAAAATGTACTCGAAACAAATACATAATACAAAAAAAACCCTGCTAGGGAATCGATTGCAATCGCATTTTGGCCAAATTAGGCAAACTGTAGACTGAATATTATCGTATACTTAGGTAGTCTTAACGATGAGTAGTGATACTTCACTTCTTCTGTCTACCTAGGGTACATCCAGCTCGGTAGACACAGCTTTGAGAAAACAGCCGACAAAAGGATCCGGTTGGGTTGGGCAGCGTTTGGGAACCCACGTCAAGTCAAAGCGTAGCTCTTCTCGATGGAATTGCAGTCGTCTTCACCTTGAATATCCCGCAGGTAAGTTGGTATACACATGCTTTTGACGAACAAGCGTATTAATGTGGTAAATTGAATTGTAAAATATAAGCAATATATTTTACAATTCAATAAAAAGAGCTCTACTCCGTTCTACTAAATATTCTCACCTATTAGTCCCAATTTCACCGAAAATAGGACATCGATTAATCGAATAGAACCATGAATCATTTTCAAAGTAAACATCTCGAGTAATCTTTAGTTCATGTCATCACTATTCTACATGACGAAGCATTTCAAACTTCGAACAGTCACGATTTCCGATTCACGATTTTGCGTTCTCAATTCGAACATTTGAAATTTTTCGTGGATACCATTTTGTTTGACGGCCATTTCTGTTCTTGCTAGGATGGAAGTTTATTTTATGGTCCAAAACAAGCAATGGGTGTTGTAGTTTTGATGTTGTTGTATTTTTTCATGGTGTGTTCCAGAAAGTTTTTTTATGAACGACTGTAAGCTTGTTTTAACAAAAGATTGGACGCTTTTACTTTTGCGTTACATATTTACTATATTTCGTTTTATTCGTTCAGAAGAATTGATATGATAGATAAGTACCTACGTTGAATATAGAATATTGGTATAAATATGTCTGAACGAAATAAAATTGTAATTTATAAAGCAACTGTATTGACATTTCTTTAATACATTTTATTATTACCAGCATAATCAGCCTATAACGTTCCCACTGCTGCGACACAGGCCTCCTCTCTGTGAGAGGGAGTGGGCCGTAATCCACCACGCGGGCCCATTGCGGGTTGGTAGATGTCTCACTCATTGTCTTCAATTTTAACCCCCGACGCAGAAAGAGGGGTGTTATAGATTTGACTGTTATCTGTGTGTCTCTGTCTGTGTGTCGGTGAACCAATTTGGGTGTAGTATTTTTATTTAAAAGTAGGTTTTCTGGCGGTGGTTCTTAGACATGTTTCATCAAAATTATCCATTCCATTTGAAGATTATCAGCTCTTTTCTGATTGATGAAGGGATTTGAGCATCTTCCAAGGGTCTGATCTAGTCCAAATTTGGTATTCTATTACTTCAAGTTCATCACCAACCAACAGCAGAAGTATCGTGTTTGGGCTCATTAAAAAGGTAGGTAAGGTAGGTCATTAATAGGTTATAGATAAATGGTGATCAGGGTCTGATAATGGAGTAGTAACGACGTATGAGGATAAATTATAAACAAATTTCACTATGGGAAACACACATGGACATGTGTCGATCGTAACATGTTTATTATTACTTTATTAAATTTAAAAAGCAGGAAATAAAAGATAAATTAAAAATACCAAAAAAAACCCCCGACCCAATAAAAACCTCTACAAATTAAACAAATAAAATGTATTCGCCTTTTAAATTGAATAAGAAGTTGTAGGTAGTATTTTGGTTAGAGGATTGTCATGTCGGGGGACGTTCAATGAAAACGCCAAACAGACAGATAACATTTACATTAGCCGTTCCCCGAAGTGACAATGCTTTTATCAAAATACTACCTACAACTTCTTATTGACCGCATGGAACCGCGCGCTCGGACTAACCTTGTAAGGGAGGTGCCGCTGACGCGTGCACTCCGCACGCTCAACCTCATAGCAGTTGAGACGGACTTATTCTGTTGTTCTCTGAGTGAATTCACAAGAAATGCATTGTTTGTAATTTGTTATAATATGTAGGTAAGTACATGAATGTTATTCATCATCTGCCTAGCCTTTTCCCAACTATGTTGGGGTCGGCTTCCAGTCTAACCGGATGCAGCTGAATACCAGTATTTTACATGGAGCGACTGCCTATCTGACCTCCACAACCCAGTTACTGGGTAATACGATACCCCTTGGAAAGACTGGTTGTCAGACTTTCGGGCTTCTGACGACCCGTAGCGACTGCCAAAGATCTACAAATGACAGCCGAGACCAACGGCTTAACGTGCTTTCCGAGGCACGGAGAGGTCTTGGAATGTTAAGATGGTCACCCATCCACGGACCAACCGCGGCAAGCGTAGCTTAACCTGATCGATCGATCCGTGCGGATTATATTACTTAGCCACAAGCCCCTCAATGAATGTTAGTATGTAAGCGTATATGATAAGCGCATTTATCGCATTGGGTTACCCTGTAATGGTAGATGTAAGAAGATAATAAATAAATAATAAATAATAATATTAAAAATAATAAAATTAAACTTAAAAGGCGAATACATTTTATTTGTTTACTACATTGAGTCGGGGGTTTTTTAATTTTTATTTTTTTTGGTTCTAGGTCTCGATGTTATCTTTCACCATTTTGGGGGCAGTGGTGATGAAATTAAATATAGGTACAGAGTGAAGAGCTAACATTACAGGCTAATTTTGCTATGCTATAAGTCTATTGAAAAATGTTGCCCTGTACAAAATAGCTTGTCCTAGAAATAGTATACCTTAGCCGCGAAGCAGCGTTGTTGCTGTATTCCAGTTTAAAAGGAAAAATATTCTCGTGTAATTCTAGTACACGCCTTAAGGTGAACCTAGTCCACATTTTTCCCATCCAAACTTCGGGAGTGTATTACTCCACTGTTGGACAATGTACATAAAAACATGGTATGGTTTTGTCTCATTATTAATATTGTCTGTACGGAAACAGAATACTAAAATAAAAAGCCATTAAAAAGTTAGGAGCCAACAAAGATTCGTTTTTCTTGCTAATTTAACGTAATTTTGGGCGTGTTTAAGTAATAAAAGAAGTGTAAAATCTGAAAAACCAAGACGGTACCGACAAAGCTCAAATATCGAAAAATTCAATAAACTTTATTGGTCATTGATTTATGCAGTGGCTTTTTCATAAAACTCGATCTTCCGAAGGACTGTTCTTAATTTTTTACGCGCCTGTTGTACTATAAATGATCCTGCATCTCACACAATAATATTGTGCGTGAAAACTAGCGTCTAACTGCTCATCACTGATACTACCTCTGTCGGACACGATGCCTGGTGAGACAGCGTGCTTTTTAGCCAGGCCCATCAGTGAGTTCAAGCCTGCGACTAGGTTCCCCTTAACACCTGTTTCGCTAAGAATTAAATACGAGCATATCAGCCTATCTAATGCAAAAAGTACACCAAGGCCCCGGCGAGATTCGAACTCACGATCTCCTGTTTACTAGACAGGTGCTTTAACCAACTAAGCCACGGCGCCTGTGATACATTTGGCGATTTTTTGCATGATGCTACGACACTAGGTACGACATACAAGACATATCAGCCATACATCCAAACAAATAAATAAAATTAACTCTTTATTCATAAACGCTCCTTAAAGTTAAGTAATGATTAGCGACTGTATACATTTTCGATGTTAAAAGGGGCTTGTGGCTAAATTACAATAGCTGCACGGGTCGATCGATCAGGTTAAGCTACGCTTGCTGCGGTTGTTCCGTGGATGGGTGACCATCTTTACATACCAAGACCCCTTCTTGCCTCGGAAAGCACGTTAAGCCGTTGGTCCGGGCTGTCATTTGTAGATCTTTGACAGTCGTTACGGGTCGTCAGAAGCCCGAAAGTCTGACAACCAGTCTTTCCAAGGGGTATCGTATTACCCAGTAACTGGGTTGTGGAGGTCAGATAGGCAGTCGCTCCATGTAAAATACTGATATTCAGCTGCATCCAGTTAGACTGGAAGCCGACCCCAACATAGTTGGGAAAAGGCTAGGCAGATGATGATACATTTTCGATGTTCAAACTCAAACTCAAAGCATTTATTTCAATTAAACCATTTACAGGCACTTATGAATTGTCAAAAAGTCGATCAGTTGGAAAGTTGAAGCTATTTGCCCATTCCAAAACGTAGATCTCTATGGAGAAGAACGGGCAAGAAACTCCACGGACAGTCTTTTAAAATCAAGTTGAATATTAAAAAATCTTGGGAACATTATTCTTGTTGCTTCTGTATGTGAGAACAATGTAAAAAAATAATACAAACAGTTCTAAATACAAGATAAAAATAAGCCCTGGAAGTTAGGAGATGACCAGTCTCGTCCGTTCACGGACTTGGCGATGTTTGAACATGTCTTATCTTTAAGCAGCGTTTATAAATAACCCCCTATTGTCTATTATGCCAAAATAACAGCTTTAACTTAATTCATATTATGAAAGTACCTAAATATGGATTTTGTTTTTGAGGGTGGGAAATTCATCAAATAACTTCTCCCGCTCTGGGTGGAGCAGGAGGGCGTGTCAGACTTGACATGACTAAAACCCACCCGTATTCCCTCAGTTGCCTGTGTGCCAGGGGCCACGGTATCTCTTTCGAACAACCCGCACCCCTGGCAGTAGTAAATATGGTAGATACATGAGATGCAGCAGTTATTTTTTTGTCTTTCTGTCTGTTGGTTTGTTCTGGCTAATCTCCGAACTGATTTTAACGGGACTGTAACTGGTGGATAGTTAATTTTATAAGGAGTAACTAAGGTTTTTTGTTCCGGTAGCAGTTTCCCGTGGGATCATTTTTGATCACGCTGGGAAGGCGCGGGCACAGCTAGCCGTTGCTCTCGGGTGTCATTCGTAGATCTTTAGCAGTCGTTCTTTCAAATCGACTAATAAGCTCAGCTTCCGAATAAGAACAATATTGCTCACTCATACAAAACTTGTATGTGTCACCGTAAAATTGAACCGTAACTTACTGCTTATAATTTAACGCATTATTTTTCGGTAGATTATAATCTATCGAAGTGAAACCGTCAAATTGTGAACTGGTATCAAGACGGATAGTAACTTGCGCTATTACTAAATAGTCAAGTAACTGCCACTAACTTGGAAGAAGCGGTCGCTCGGCTCGCGCGCGGTTGGTCGCAATTCTAACCTAACCTATTCGGTCGGTAAGCAGTATGGTGCAGTTCACAATTTATCGACAGTTTACAATCTCGCCAGTTAGATCTAACGGTATTTGCAATTTTACCGTGACTTTATATAGGTACCACAAATTTCATCTTCATATTTGGTTAGGTGGCAACGTTATCGCTCTCATGCCAATTCGGAACGATTCGGTGTCGATTCGGTGTGGGCATGCTCAAATCGATTTTATCGCAAATCGGTATGCAGCCTAAGAGTACGCCTCAAAAGTTCTACAAACACGATATACTATGTGACGACACTACTTAGTACTACCCACTGTCATAAATCAATATTGAACGCAGGTACAGAACCCGGGCGTTAACATAAAGACACATTAAGTTTCAAAGAACAGCTCATGCCATTCTGATAAACTATAAAATATTTGCCAGACAGACGGGTGACTGACCAAGGTGTGCCGGGCGTACAGTTGAACAAGCTATTTGGTAAACAGGCAAAAATATTGGGTGTAAAAGAATTTCATTTTTTTTTACTTTTCTTTGGGGCCCAATGCTGTATTGTTATAATGATTCCCCGCGGAATCTTAATAAATTCAAACTACGTTTTTTTTTAGAAACCAATGTAATGGTAAGGAATCGACACGTCATATTCTGTATGTTCTAAGACAATTTATCGATATTATTAATAAGCTGAATAAGCTGATAAGTGGTCATAGTGAATTCAGGCCCTGTTGCAGGAGCAAGTCATGCTTTATTTTGAACAAAATATGATTCGCGACCGTAGGTCGTATGGTTTTAAGAATTATAATGATTAAAATGATCAGTACAACTCTCTATTTTCATCAAATCCCTGAATCTGAAATGGGATTTTATAAATCAGAAAACTTATGAAATTGTAATTTCGTTTCGATTTTTTTTTTTGCATACGACCGTACCTGGGAACCGGCTGATTACGGACATATGGAGGGTCAACGTTTCAAGCTATTTTTATTTTTTTCAAGATATTTATTCATTGAACTCCTCCTCCTCAAGTCGTGCTCCTCATTACTGAGGGTCGTGATCCTCCCTTGAAAACATTTTATCCCTGACGATGTTCCACCATCTCTGTCTATCCTTGGCCAAGTGAAGTGCATCATGAATGTTCGTTTCGAGAGAAGAGCTTATATGGTTGGACCTTCGCAAAGGGCTGCGACCTCTTGGTCGTTTACCATCCACCTTGCCGGTAACCATCAGTTGTTCGAGGTTATTGCCATCTTTTCTCGCTATATGGCCGAAAAATTCAAAACTCTGCGGAGGCAGGTCGTAGAGAGTCTGGTCTTTATTTTGAGCTCGCTTAGGATGGACTCGTTGGTACGGAATGCCGTCCAGGGTATCTGAATTATCTTCCTCCAACACCACATCTCGAAGCCGTCTATGCAAGTCCGGTAGGCTTTTCTCAAGGTCCAAGTTTTTGCTCCGTACCCAAAAATTTAAGGGACCAGCGTGTTTACCAATTTCACTTTGGTATTTCGCGAAATGTTGCGATCTCTCAATATTTTCTGAAGATGAGACATATAAATATCATTGAACTCATTTAGCGTATATTCGTTTAGGTCCACTTGCACGTTTAGTCAGCTTAAATGAATAAATGTTGAGTTGGTAAACTGGGGGTTAATTTTAACTCTTATTACGCGTTTGGCCACTCAAGAGTAACACCTAGGGGTCTAAAAAGGCCGCTTTGGCAGATTCATATTAGGAAAATATTATGAATCATATTTAAAATCGTAAAATGGTCACAAACTGACAATTCATAACATTATCTGCGTAGACAGCACGCAATTCATCTATTTGACAGTTTTGTATGGAAATTCGTAAAATGGTCACCAAATTATGAATTGCTTTATTAAAGTAATATATCAAATAGCAGAATCATAGGGGAATTCAGGGAATTAATCACTTATAGAGGAATTGCTTAATGTGGCCTTTTTAGACCCGCTAGTTATTAAAGCTGATATTATTGTTTTTTGAATTGGGAACGTAGCAGTTCCATCGACAGCCGTTATCAGCGGTACCTCATAACGTCAATTAATTTTGACGTTTCTATCACTAGCCCAGTGTTTCGTGACTTATCTCTTTACGAAATCGGTGGGTTAAATATTTGAAAGTTTAACCCTAGGTTTAGCTTTAGTTTTTGGCAGCGCAAGAACAATTATTTGATCAAACGTTATCTGTTAATTCCGAGTTATTTAGGATTACCAATGAAAGAAGACAATGATTTGTTGTGCAAGTAAAACAATTGACTACTCAGTACACTCAAAAAATTGTTCATGACAATAGTTTGAAAATGAAAAAATGTTTGAATTTGAAAATGACAGCACGGTTGGCGCAGTGGTTAAGCGATTGACTACTGTGCTGCGTGTAGCGGGTTCGATTCCCGCACGGAACAAATATTTGTATACGACCTACAAGTAGTTGTTCCGGGTCTGGCTGTGTTTGTGTATGTGAATTTTAAACGTTTGTAAACGCACCCACAATACAGGAGTAATTCCTAGTGTGGGGCAAAGTTTAAAACAAAAAAAAGTAGTTGCAAGTTAGCTATCAATAGCTTTTGTTCGAGTATAATATATATATATATATATATAAATTTTTAATACTTGAATACTAGCTTTTGCCAGCCGCTTCGCCCGCTTGGAGGTAGAAAATTATCTCACTGGAACGTAATACCGGGATAAAAAGTATTCTTTGTGTTAATCCAGCTCATAATCTATCTGTGTGTCAAATCCGTACAGCCGTTTTTGTTCGATTGAGTAACAAACATCGAAACATGCAAACTATCACATGATACCTCTATACATCTACACTCTAGATAAATAAAATTGGAGTGTCTGTTAGAAAAATTAAATAACCGCTTTTTAATAAATGCGTATGGATGGATACACGGTGTATACCAAAATAACATTTAAAAAAAAATTGTCTGAATGTCTATTTGTTCCGACTAATCTCTGAAACGGCTAGACCGATTTTGACGGGACTTTCACTGGCAGATAGCTGATGTAATAAGGTGTAACTTAAGCTACTTTTATTATAGAAATTTTATTTATTTTTATTAATATAAATATAATATATATATAAATAATAAAAAAATAACTATTCCTCGCGGACGAAGTCGCGGGCACAGCTAGTTTATAATATTATAGTAGATTTGTCTTTCTTGGAGGCTAATGCACTCAACCAAACTAAATCTATTTACGCCAAAATATTGCCAAATCTATTCTCGAAAGTACTTGATTCCATAATCTCAGGTAGCCACAAACCACCCTAATTTTTTGTCATCAAATTAATCTTTCACACCGTATTTAAGATCTTTGTGTGAATTCAATGGACCCAGTTGCTTTGGGTACAATAGATTTCTGAAGTATTGTTACTTCTATCTTTTTTATATAATATGTTATGTGTAGGGTAGTGAGCGCTCTGGTTTCTTATTGAACAAACCCGCGTCTATAGAAACACGGGAATTCACGGGATCCTCAATGATTACTGTCTGGTGGTTTTGGTTATTTTGTACCAGCTTTTGCCCGCGGCTCCGCCCGAGTGTATGTCAGTTATCGCGTATCAAAGTAGCCTATCTCCTTCTCCATATCCTAGGCTACATCTCTGCCGAATTTCATGACGATCGGTTCAGCGGTTTAGATGTGAAAGCGTAATAGACAGATACAGTTACATTCGCATTTATAATATTGGTTGGGATGGTAGGGATATGGCGTACGCGAATGACCTGCAGATCTGTGACGGGTTGTTGAGCTCTCTATAATAGGGTTGAGCTACACGACGATTGATGCATGCATGCTCTGTTGGGACAGGTCAGCTCACAGCTGTAATGGCTCTTGATTCAAAAGGCCCTTCCAGACCCAGAACCCATCTTCGCATACATAATTATGAATACAAGGTATAATAGAAGAAACGCAAGACCTGAATGTAGTTTGTTCCTAATTGACTACTGAATCGATTTAAGTAAGTTTTAATATAGTTATTTTAAAAAAAATTGTATATTTTGCCATACCTACCGCTGATTGAGCCAAATAAATTGTAATTATATTTCAAGGCAATAAGACTCAATTTTAAATGCATAAAGTAATGCTTGGGTAAACACGTTTTTCTTAATAGTAACAGTTACCTTATCAAATGGAAAAAAAACAACTGACTTTCGAAAAAACACTACAAAGTAAAATATAACCTTAATTTCGGAAGGCGGTAACAAAAAATTAAAACACATATCCAAAGTCACCGACTTCCAAAATTAAAGTAATTTTTCACTTTGTAGCGTTTTTTCGGAAGTCGATTGTCTTTTTCTTTGAAAAAGTTTTTGTTTTTCACTTTTTAGTTATAGTACCTACCCCATTAATTCGAAATTTCATCATCCTTGGGGTCAAAACAATGCACATTTATGCGATAGCATCAATCGCGGTATATTTACTGTTATTTTTTGAAGAGTTCCGTTGTCTGTCTCCGAAACGTATCATCAGATCTATATGAAATTTAAATGGGACCACAAGGGAAGCACTAGCTTTCAAATAAAAAAGAATCATCAAAATCGGTAATAAACATTTTTTTTTTAAACAGCCGAATTGAGAACCTCCTCCTTTTTTTGAAGTCGGTTAAAAATAGTTTTGGTCATTGTATTATGCTTTTAGCTATATACTTTAATTCTAAGATATCTCGCGTTAATTATTAAGTAACACGTTGTATAAATAGTTGCAAAGCTTCTTTAAAATCATGCTTGCCACCACGACGTTGAGCTCCTTATGTTCCGACTTGAGTTGCACGAATGCTGACAAATGCATACAATGACTGGGCAGCTCCACTTTAATCTGTGTAGTTCTCAAAAGACCGTCATCATCTGCCTAGCTTTTTCCCAACTATGTTCCAGTCTAACCGGATGCAGCTGAATACCAGTATGTTACATGGAGCGACTGCTTATCTGACCTCCACAACCCAGTAACTGGGTAACACGATACCCCTTGGTAAGACTGGTTGTCAGACTTTCGGGCTTCTAACAACCGGTAACGACTGTCAAAGATCCACAAAAGACAGCCGGGACCAACGGCTTAACGTGCTTTCCGAGGCACGGAGGGATCTTGGTATGTAAAGATGGTCACCCATCCACGGACCAACCGCGACAAGCGTAGCTTAACCTGATCGATCGACCCGTGCAGCTATTGTTACTTAGCCAAAAGACCGTATCAAACGGTATTCTAAATTTTTCAGTAGCAGCCCGGGGGTCTGGATTTAAGCCCGAATGATGGGAATAGGTTCGCTCCCATCACATGAAACCTTAACATAACTGGTGAAACGTGAGTGTACACACAGCTACACATCAAACTACACATTTCTAGTTTACGCTGATCTCGCTTTGTACGGAAATCTTATACAGTGCGAGATCAGCTTATACTGGAAATGTATAGCTTGAGGTGTAGCCGTGCGTACCTACTACACACAAACATGTAATTTAGTTTAAATAGGTCCTTTCAGTTCCGTGTGGTGCCGGACGTAAAAGTATAGCACCATCCCATTTCTTCCCGTGGGTGTCGTAGAAGGCGACTAAGGGACTTACTAGAGAATGGGCAGCAGTGTTCTCTATGCATTTGACCACCATACTGCGATCGTCAATCGGCCTGCCAAGCGTGGCGATTACGGCAAATCCCCTCCTTCTGGGGAGGCTTATGTCCAGCAGTGGACGTCTTTCGGCTGATATGATGAGGTCCTTGTATTTTGTTTATCTGTTTTTTGGTGTAGATTCTTATACAATATGTAACAAAAACCCTGTTGTTCCCTCTACCCTCGTTTTCAGAATCGGTATACATACCTACGTAATAAAGCAAGTCATTTATAAAAACTGTTCAACAAAAATAATTAAAATAAATATTTAATTATTAATATTTGTAATGTTTAACTGATTTTGATTAGATCAAAGAAAGCCGCCGAGTTCGTAGTCTATTGTGCGAAATAAGGATACTTGTAAAATCACATATTATAAACATTTTTTTCGAATATGTCGATTTTAATAGTTATTTGATACTGAACTCTCGACCAGCCAATGCTTATTTTTTAAATTATAACTTCGTAAATTTTGTGCTTGTAGGTAAGTGTCTACGTCCCTAAAAGGAACAACAGGGTTTTGTTACATATTGTATACTTATATTGTGTTATTACTTGGCCAGAAGTATGTAGTATACTAACTTATAAATCAGCAAGCTAGCTATATCTTTATAATCTCGCAAATTCGGGGAATTTATCATTTTAACATAAAACCGCTGTTTGATATTTTACAAATATCTCCATAATTACGGCATCATTATACTAATTACTAATTAAGTAGGCATGGTTAATATAATTTATAATATAATTAATTAAAATTTCATTAATTTATGCCAGTAATTACCCTTAGTTGGTACCCGATACCATTTTTTTTTTTTTTTTCTGGGTGGGAAATCATCAAATAACTTCTCCCGCTCTGGGTGGAGCGGGAGGGCGTGTCAGACTTTTACTGACTAAAACCCACCCGTGTTCCCTCAGTTGCCTGTGTGCCAGGGGCGGCGGTATCTCTTTCGAACAACCCGCACCCCCGGCAGGCATCGGCCCTTGCGGGCCCCTCTGTTGCTGCTGACATCTCTTTGAGGCGCGCGTGGAACACAACGCGCCGTCGACCCGGGCTTGGTCCTTACCGGACAGCGAGCTACCCATTACTCGCCGTCCGCAAGCCCGTACCCGATACCCTTGGTTGACAAAAGTTAAGCGGTGGATTATATTTTTATCTGAACATACATTTATAAATAATGTAAACGGGAATTCAATCAAATCCTTGTTATAGGGGGACAACGTCACAAACTGTTTGGCAACTATATGACAATGTCACAAACTTTCTGACACCATCACAAACTATCTGACAACTTCAAAAACTACACATAACATCACGCTTTGTTTCAGCAGAGAGCATCATGCTGAGATAGGGGCCTTTTGGCCTCGTACAGGACTTTGTTTTTTATTTTAATTTATTTTAAATTTTTATTTGTCTTGTTAAGCATATTGTGTAGTTGTTTGTAATATTCTTGTGTGAGTCTAATAAATACTTTTTCTTTCTTTCTTTTAGAGGTGTATCTATAGTACACTCAAATTTCGCCAGTTATGTTTTAGTCCCATGTCATTGGGGGGCAAGCCTATTGCCATCAACCCGGCCACAAATCAAAACTTCGGGCTGCTACTGAAAAATTCCAGATAGAAAAACTCAATAACACTTTACCCGAACTGGGAATAAAATTCAAGACCTCATGCTCAGAAGAGGCGCTTGCGACCACTAGAGCAACGAGGCAGTCATTATAAGTAATATAAAGGTGAATTCAGTCAAATCCTAGACGCAGCGACAACGTCACAACTAGTTTTACAAGTGTCTGACAATGTCACAAACATTCTGCCACCGTCATGTCCGTAACTAACTAAAATGACAGCTTTAAAATGATTTTCATTTTAGGGCTGATTTTTCAATAGTCATCATCATCATCATCATCATCATCATCATATCAGCCGAGGGACGTCCACTGCTGGACATAAGCCTCCCCCAAAAGGGGGGATTTGCCATAATCGCCACGCTTTGCAGGCGGGTTGGCGATCGCAGTAAGGTAGTCAAATGCATAGAGAATGCTGCTGCCCATTTTCTAGAAAGTCCCTTAGTCGCCTTCTACGACACCCACGGGAAGAAATGGGATGGTGATATTCTTTTACGTCCGGCATCACATGGAACTTCAACAGTTAGATAACTTTTATCTGAGGAATAAATCTGACAGTTTGACATATTTTCTATACAAAACTTGTCCAACCGCAATACTTATTCCGAAGAAAAAAGTTATCTGACTATTGAAAAACCCTTCAACCTAATTCAGTACTACGAAGAACATTTTGAACTGGTTGCCATTTACCTAATACATATATCAAAATCACATCAGTATAATCTGGGGTATATACGTTAATAGGATATCAACCCGCATGACTCGAAATCCAATATTTATCAATACGATACTAATTCAGAGTAATGTATGCAAGGGAGATTATTAATAATCCAATAAACATTAGACATAGGGGCAGTGTGGGAATATAACTCAAATATTTTCTGATTTCGTGTCGGCACGAGCTGTAGGTGCGAGAATAGAATATAATAAACTTTGTTTCCAAATTTACAATTTATACAGAGGCGATAGGTTAGTACTGTGACGGCCATCTACAATGCCACATGCGAACTACAAAATCAAAGACTTGAAAAACACAAAAAGTGATGTGGCGCCATCTACATCGCCACAAACGAACTACGCAAGACTTCACGTCACACAAATCCTGCATCGCACAATCAGAGTTTACCGCGTGACTCGTATATATACAACATCCCGACAACCGTCGGGCAGCCCCGACAGTCCCTTGCCCGCAGAAGTGCCAGCCCGCGCCGAAGCTGAGCAAGTAGAGTTAAAATCCCCATGATCTAATAATAATCAAATTGTTTGATCCAGCCTGTCCCCACTTGCTGTCCTCCCTAAATAGTGACGCCCTGAGCCGCGGCCCGAACCCCGCAGGGGGTGCCCTCAGCGAGCGGTTGCTGTAGTTTTAAGCATAGTTTTGTAAGCCCTGGCTGGAGGCTCTTAGTCTAAAAGCTAATAGTCCCCACAGGAAAGCCTGGCTAAGCAGTCACGGCTTCCAGTCTAACTGGATGCAGGTAAATACCAGTATTTTACATGGAGCGACTGCCTATCAGACCTCCCCAATCCAGTTAAGTACTGGGTAACACGATACCGGGGCCTTAGCTCAATGACCGGTAAGGTCCAAACCAGGGTCGACGGCGCGTTGTGTTCCACGCGCGCCTCAAAGAGATGTCAGCACACTGGTGTAGTCCATAAGGGCCGATGCCTGCCAGGGGTGCGGGTTGTTCGAAAGAGATACCGCGGCCTCTGGCACACAGGCAACTGAGGGAACACGGGTGGGTTTTAGTCAGTAAAAGTTTGACACGCCCTCCTGCTCCGCCCAGAGCGGGAGAAGTTATTTGATGAATTCCCATCCTCAAAAAAAAATGGTCACCCATCGACGCACCAGCAAGCTTAACTTAACCTTCGATCCACCCATGCGGCCGCTATTATTTAGCCATGAGCTCCTCGAGTATCTCTGTCATACCTACATAAGCAGTGCCACTTATGGAAGCTATTTCAATGCTTCTGCACACAGAATTTGACACTTTAAATCTTATATAAATCAGTCCACGTATCCTTGACCGATAAGCCATTTTATACCAAGATATTCCAAATATAAGACATGCCAATGAAGTCAAGCTACGCCCAATAACCGGACAGGCTTAACAAGAGTATTCTTGTAACAATACGTCGTAAAAATAATGAGCCATTGTTCACAGGGCTAGAGGGCCCGACGTATTGATGCGGAGTTAGCGTGCTGGATGTGGCTAAGGGCTTCTGGTATCTCAATGGTAAAAAAAAATATGAATGATATTTACCTTTTTTTTTCTATGGCACTGAAACGTGCACGCTCACAATCGAAGAAGGGTAAAAATAACCCAAAGAGCTTTGGAGAGGGCTAGGCTTGGAGTATCCCATAGCCCAAAGAATTGCCAAACTTAAGTGGCAGTGGGCGGGTACATTGCTTGCAAAACAAATGGCCGATGGGGCCGTAAAGTTCTGCAGTGGCGACCGGGTACCGGAAGTAAGTCGTAGAGTTGGATGGCCTCACATAAGGAGGACCGATAATCTTGTGAAGGCCGCAGGAATCCGTTGGTTGCGGGAAGCCCAGACGGGTCGGAGTGGCGGAGCTTGGGGGAGGCCTATGTCCAGCAATGAAATGTCTTTCAGCTGAAATGATGAGGTATGCTTTTTCTAGTCGAATGCTGTGAGAAAAACACCGAAACAGAATCGGAAGTCACTGTCTTTTCTAATACACATTTATTTAATATAGTACTATCTCCTACTTGAAGTGGAAACTACGGTTTTTGCATAATCGATTAATTGCTGATATATTTCGGTCCTGACTGGTACCAAAATAGCTGAACCACTTCTCCAGGATTCGTCGAGCAGCTTCGTTTACTCGGCATTTTCTGGTTGGTCGCTGTGCTGTTAATTTAAGCTTTCAAGACTTACATTGATCGAGAATAGTGTGGTGGTGGGCTTCTTACGAAACAGCTGATGGCTTCCAGAAATTAAGTCCGTAAAGATACATTGAATAAACAAATCGAAGTTACAAAGGATGTACAGACGCCAGCACATTAACCTATGCCAAACTGTAAAATTATTCATTTGTGATAGAGTTGAAAAACTATCAAAGAAATTTGACAGATTGGGTAGCTTGATGTAATGGCCTCTGTACATGGACTCTTCAATAATCTAACATAAGATTTTTTTGTACTCAATTGATATCATGTAACTTATTAATTCCAAGTCATTGTGTTATACCTATAGGACATCCTTTTAAATAAGTTCTGAATCAAGTAACTGCAACTTTACCACGCTCAAAAATACAAGCCACTTCCATCACCTCTACATCTCGGCACTATGTTCGATAACCCGCGTGTATTATATAAAAACAATGCCATCGGTTGGAAGCGCAACTTTCACTGATGCACCGATTGCACCACAAGACTGCCCCGCGGTGTTGCCTGCTACACTCGCGTCTCAGCTTCCGGGGTGGGCAAGCAAGAAGGAAAAAACCAAAGAAAAACGACTAACGATAAGCAAAAATGTTGAGAGAGAGGTCGGGAGTTCAAACCTCATACAAATTTCAATCCTATTACAAGTACAGAATCAGTGAAGTTCCCACTGTTGAGACACATATGTATTAGGCAAAATATACACTGATACACTAAAACAGTGACATTCACAATATTAAGTGATATTCACCGGCTTCATAAAGTTCATAACTCATTTGTTAGACTTGGTACAAAATTTTATAACAAGCTTCACTCTTCTTTGCTAGGTTTACATTTTAATGCGTTTAAAGCAAAAGTAAAATCAAATCTTTGTTCTAGCATACTATTCTATCAACGACTACTTAAACGATAAGAATTGTTGGTCGCTGTGATTGACTCAAGACAACGTTTGTGTTCTTTCACCAGAATTAGTTTAACTACTGACAGGTCATATGAGTTACTTCACATCATTATCACTATCATTACATAGTATAAAACAAAGTCGCTTTCTCTGTCCTTAAATCCCTATGTATGCTTAAATCTTTAAAACTACGCAACGGATTTTGATGCGGGTTTTTTTAATAGATATAGTGATTCAAGAGGAAGGTTTATATGTATAATACATCGACATCCACGCGGGCGAAGCCGCTGGCAAAAGCTAGTTTATTATATTTGACTTTAAAAACCATTTTCTTTTTATTAATTAAATTTTCATTTATTGTTAAATGTGAATTTTATGCTATTATTGTATAGAATCAAGTTCTTCTAACATACTCGTAACAGACAGCTGTGCTGCTGGGGAGTTTGTTGCACCACTTCTTCTTCCCAGCTAAAGCACTAGGAAGTGTTTTTGGAGTGTTTTTTCGGAAGCCGGTTGTTTCTTTTTTGGAAATTTTATTAAAGATTTTTCTTTTTTTCTGAATGGCAAAAAAAAATCAATAGTCATTTATTCAAACTAGGCTGAGAGTCAGCTTTTCTTTGAACGTCAAAATTACTTATGACAGTCCCCCCAAAAACGCCCGCCCTTCACCACTTCCTAGTGCTTTAGCTGGGAAGAAGAAGTGGCGGAACAAACTCCCCAGCAGCACAGCTGTCTGTTAAGTTAGAAGAACTTAATTCTATACAGTAGTATGTAATTAACATTAAGAAACACAAAACGTTTACGTTATAAGGATAACTCATAAATAATCGGCCTATATTGTTCTCAATTCTGGGACACAGGCCTCCTCTCGGTGCAGGAATAGGGCGTTACTCACTACGCGGGCCCAGTGCAGGTTGGTAGATGTCACATGTCTTCGAATTTCTGGTTCTAGGCATCGATCACTAATAAAGATGATGTACGTTGACCAGCGAGTATCGGTCGTAAAAATTGACTGCTTTTTTTAAATAGCTTTGCTAAGTAAACTTTAAGCATTGCGTTTAA
Source organism: Polymixis lichenea (assembly GCA_949091785.1). Taxonomy (NCBI): domain Eukaryota; kingdom Metazoa; phylum Arthropoda; class Insecta; order Lepidoptera; family Noctuidae; genus Polymixis; species Polymixis lichenea. The sequence continues at coordinate 6,397,783 of OX420958.1, forward strand.
GGTTGAATTTACATTAAATGTAGGTATATTTATTTCAACTAGCATTACCTAAACACAATTTGGTGACAGTTTTCAGAGCATTTTTGCTTGGGATTGTGTTTCTAGTTCTTTATTAGTGATTTATGGTTCTAAGACGTGCTGATTTCGCTCACGATGTTTTCAATCACCATTTCCAGAGCTATGGTGATGTAATTTGCACAAATCACAGTGCCTGCAGCGAAGGTGGTGTGACGAACTATTAAAACTCAAACTCAAAGCATTTAATTCAATTAAAACCTTTAGAGGCAGTTCTGAATTGGCAATTATTCGGACAGTTAGTCAGAAAGTTGAAGTTGGCCATTCTAAAACTTAAATCTGTCATATTAGCGGATATATTCATAATTGCGAGGACAACATGGCGAAAGATCGCACAAAACAAAGAGATTTGTGAGAAAAAAGTGGAGAACTTTGCCCAATAGTGAGACCTAAAATAAACTAAAAAAAACCGGTCAAGTGCCGGTCGAACTCGTGCGCCGAGGGTTCCGTACTTACCCATTATACCGCCATTATAAAAAAGATATGGGCAAATTTAGATGTTAGTGAAAGCAAAGGCAAAAAGCAAAAAGCAACAGTCTTACAGCACAAATAAAGGAAAAATTCCGAAAAATAAAAAATAGTTGAAAATTAAGGTCAATTTTGTTACTTACTAGTTTTCGCGAAAATCTAAATTTACCCATATCTTTTTATCATGTTGACTCAGGACCTTGATTTGTATGCAACTAATATGGACTATAGACTTCAGTATCTGGTAAAAATTTAAACTTGCTAGGTTTACCTGTTCGTGAGAAAATCGGTGGTGACACACGGACAGACAGACAGACGGACAAGAGAGTGATCTTAGCCTGTCTGGCTTCGAACCAATAACCTACATCTTTTAAGGCGCGGCCGCTTCCATAGGGCCACCATTTTATGTATGGCACTCAATGAAAATAGATTTTCATTATTTCTAATTCTATGGGTACTGAATCTTTTCAAGACAGAGAATTACAGTGGTATATTCCTTTCCAGGGAACTATAAAACTACAAGACTCAAGTAAAGTACGAAAATGCGTTTTGGCAGCCGATCTCTGTATTAAATCTAGCAAAGAACTGTGTCGCTTAAGTTACCCCAGTTCACAAAGTGATAGTAATAAAAAAAAGTTGTAAAATCAACTATAGTAAAAGTCTTCTAACATTTTATATGTAGTTTCTACTAGTTCTGATACATTGAGCGTAGAAAAATGGGAGATACCTACTGTTGTCGATGTTTTTTTTAAATCTTGAAATTGCTGATAATCATCATATTTCAGTATTATTTTACATGGAGTGACTGCCTATCTGACCTCCACAACACAGTTACTGGGTAACACGATACCCTTTGGTAAGACTGGTTGTCAGACTTTCGGGCTTCTGACGGCCCATAACGACTGTCAAAGATCCACATATGACAGCCGGGACCAACGGCTTAACGTGCTTTCCGAGGCACGGAGGAATCTTTTTGTGTAAAGATGGTCACCCATCCACGGACTAACCGCGGCAAGCGCAGCTTCACCTGATCGATCGACCCGTGCGGCTGTGTGAATACCAGAATGTATTTTATTTGGGACGACCAAGTCCAGCCATGGACGTCTTTCGGATGAAATAATGAAGATCAAATCAACATCTGCCTACTTCTCCAACTATTCTGTATGGTTATAATGATTCCCCGCGGAATCTTACTACGTTCAAACTACGTTAACATCGTATTTTTTAGAAACCAATGTAACGGTAAGGAATCGAAATGTCATATTCTGTATATTCCAAGACAATTTGCCGATATTATTAATACGATATTAGCAGAATTCGTGTGTGATTGACGTGGTTACGAGTAAGGAATCGTTAAGTGATTGTAGTGAATTCAGGCCCTGATTTGGGGTCGGCTTCCAGTCTTTCAGGATGCAGCTAAGTACCATTATTTAAGGCCATGTTAACTTTAAATAGTGTCGTTATGAACGTTAATAGATCTTATTGCAATCCGATACGGGTTAAAATCTGTTGTAATAAATTCAAATAATAAGCACAAGCGTATGCAAATAAAATGGTATAAAATTAGATATAAACTATTTCATAATAAATAATCCAGAACAGAATGCAGTTTGGCATTTGAAATTTTATGGTATATTTTAATTATAATTATAATTGTCCAAATAAAGTATTGTGGTCCAAATAAATTATTTATTTTTGTTTACTCTTGATAAGACTTCCTGTCAGACTTTTGGGCTTCTGACAGGTTACTACTGTCAATGATCTACGAATGACAACCGGGACCAACGGCATAACGTGCTTCCGAGGCACGGGGAGGTCTCCCTATGCAATGAATGGTCACCTATCCATAGAACAGTGTAGAAGTGTTAGTTATTGAATACTTCAATATACATTAAATGTTTTTCTTTCTTTTAGGAAATCATTTTTTTTTTTATATCTCAAATAGATTGCAAACTATAGTTTTGTATAATTTAGAAGCATTTTGGTTAATTTTAGTAAATGTGAGTACCTACCATGGGTAGCTCGCTGTCCGGTTACGACCGAGCGCGGGTCGACGGCGCGTTGTGTTCCACGCGCGCCTCCAAGAAATGTCAGCAATAACTGATGGGGCCCACAAGGGCCAACGCCTGCCAGGGGTGCGGGTTGTTCGAAAGAGATACCGCGGCCCCTGGCACACAGGCAACTGAGGGAACACGGGTGGGTTTTAGTCAGTAAAAGTCTGAAACACCCTCCTGGTCCACCCAGAGCGGGAGAAGTTATTTGATAATTTCCCACCCAAAAAAAAACCATCGCACGAAACAGTCTCATGGACTGACCCAATTATCATCGTCAGCATATAGCTGCAGCCCACTGCTGGACTTAGGTCTCTCCAATTGCACGCCATCAGCTCGATTGTCGGTTACTCTCATCCAGCTGCGACCAGCCACTCTGCGAAGATCGTCGATCCACGTGGCTTCAAAAAGAATAATTAATAATTAAATTCAGACAGTGATTCAGTGTGCTGTGAGTGATTTCCCGTCGACAATGTTTTTATTATTTAAATAATTTGTTACTTTTCCTGATCGTCGTCATTTCGACGCAAACAAATATTATTTTTTCTTTCTTTGTCTCCCATAACTTTCCGGAAGGCTGCCCATTCAGAAGTCCCTGGCTCGGTGGGTCGGTAGTCACGACTCGAGATGTTGTGTTTCTGTGGATACGATTTTTTAGTCCAGTGGGTAGCTAAATGCCGTGACCGGTAGGGTAAGTAAGTGGTGACATAACTACTCTATGTTAAGGCGTAGATCTCTGGTATCTTGGTCTTATTCTAGCAAAATCAGCTTATAACGTTCCCACTGCTGGGAAACAGGCCGTAATCTACCACGCGGACGCAGTGCGGGTTGGTAGATGTCACATGTCTTCGAATGTTTCAAAAATTCTTGTGAGAATGGTTGTTTATCAACTTTAATTGGTTATAGATCCTAAATGGCCATTTAAAATGAAAAATTATTACAGAAACCAAAACATGATTTTGAAAGAACCATTTAAGGTGAATCTTGTCCACATTTTTCCCATACAAACTTCGGGAGTGTATTACTCCACTGTGCGACAATGTACATCAAAAATTAAACATGGTATGGTTTTGTCTCATTATTAATACTGTATGTATGGAACCAGAATACTAAAATAAAAAGCCATTAAAAAGTTAGGAGCCAACAAAGATTCGTTTTTCTTGCTAATTTAACCTACTAACTTTGGGCGTGTTTAAGTAATAAAAGAAGTGTAAAATCTGAAAAACCAAGTCAGTACCGACAAAGCTAAAATATCGAAAACTTTATTGGTCATTGATTTATGCAGTGGTTTTTTCATAAAACCCGATCTTCCGAAGGACTTTTCATAATTTTTATGCGCCTGTTTTACTATAAATGATCCTGCATCTCAATAACGTTGTACGTGTTGTCTAGCGTCTAACTACTCATCACGGGTCGTACCTCTGTCGGACATGATGCCTGGTGACACAGCGTGCTTTTTAGCCAGGCCCATCACTGAGTTCGAGCCCGTGACTAGGTTCCCCTTAATGATACTACCCCACTTGTCGTAGTACGTCGAGTTTAATTTTTTCTTTTTCAAAATATGGCGTCTGGTGGTCGCCATATTGAATTAAGATTACTGAAATGTCTTTAGTGACACTCACCAGATAAATACAAATCAATTGACGCACAAACATAATGTCTTTGAATTAACGTAAGAATATTCAAAATTGGCCCACGCTGTTGGTCTTTAGAGTACCACAAAGGAACAGACCTACATACAGGTTGATAAACACACCCTCCGCAGTCGGTTAATAAGTTCAGTCGCTGTTCTAGTAGCGGGTAGTCCGCTTAATGAGACATATATATACGCATTAGTGGTCCTATATAACTGCGTTAAATATGCGAAAATTGAATAGAAAAGGGAGAATACTCTTTTTTTTTAATGTTCTGTTTATTGAGGACAGTCTCCGCCTTAACTCCATTGAGGTGTGCGTTCCACTCGACCACGTATAGACAGACGCACAAATTGTTATTATTTACATCAATACGTAAGTTTATGTGGGTTTACTTTGCTTACTGCTTTGTTTGCTTAACTTATTGTGCAAATTATAAGTGTATGTGTAGGCTGTATGATCCTGCAATGACTTCAACAGGCTTGTTGGAACAATAAGACGGTGTTATTACGTCAGAAAAGCAAAATAAATGTTAAGTTACTGTACTTATTACTTTACAAGTTGTGCCCGCGACTTTGTGCGCGCGGAATAGTTATTTTTTATATTATATAAAAATAAATACAATTTCTAAAATAAAAGTAGTCTATGTTACTCCTTATTACATCAGATAATTGCCAGTGAAAGTCCTGTCAAAAACGGTCCAGCCATTTCAGAGATTCGACAGACAGACAAAAATTGTAAAAAAAAATATTTTGGTATATGTACAGTATATATATTCATATGCATGTAGCAAAAAGCGGTTATTTTAATATTACAAACAGACACTCCAATTTTATTCATGCATGTATCTACGTTTTTAATTTCTATTTGTAACTAATTCTTTTTACACGCTTTATATTAGCTTGACTTGTATGTTTGTTTGTATGTAACCGACTCCTTTCGACGCTATTTTGACCCACTTTAAACGGTCAGATTTCATTTAAACTTTGTAGACTTATCGAGGACCTATGACAATTCAATAATTAAAAAAAAATAGAAAAAAACACGCTTTTGTAGTTAGCAAAACTAAAAAATAGAAAATCATTTAATTCTATTAAAAAGCGTGGGGTGCTTGATATTAATCTTCTATATATATAAAAATCAATTGCTGTTCGTTAGTCTTGCTATAACTCGAGAACGGCTGGACAGATTTGGCTAATTATGGTTTTGAAATATTTGTGGCAGTTCAGGGAAGGTTTAAAAGGTGAGATAACATAAATTTAGTGGCGGTACGAAGTTAGCCGGGTCGGCTAGTTGATTATAAAAATACCTCAAAAAGCACCCGCTTTTTAATAGAATTCAATTATTTTCTACTTTTTAGTTTGGTTTTAAAGCATGTTTTTTTAGTTTTTTTTAACTATTATTTATTTTGTTGGACACACCTTGTTTGCTTCCCTCAATACCTACCTACGTCTCAAACTTTTTCATCACAGATTTGTTGTATAAAATCAAGGTATTATCATTTTCCATTGTCCTTTACTCCCATCTACACTCTACTCTACTCTATACTACAGCCATCGCCATTAATTCTCAAACTTTCCTCACGATATTTCCTCATTCCTCCGTATCCCATGCCCATAACCATGACAACCGATTTCCACACAACTTTGCACTCATCGGTGCCACTTTCAGACTTCCTCTTGTGTACTGATTTCTTATACTATCCATTCATGTAACACCACACATCCCTTTTAAAATTCTCATCTCAGCTACATGCAATTGCCTTTCGAGGCCTAACATTCTGATCCATGCAAGACTGCAGGTCTAACCATAGTTTTATATATCTTCCCCTTAAGGTGAATCTAGTCCACATTTTTTCCATACAAACTTCGGGAGTGTATTACTCCATTGTACGACAGTGAATAGGAAAAATTAAACATGGTATAGTTTTGTGTCATTATTCATATTGTCTGTACGGTAACAGAATACCAAAATAAAAAGCCATTAAAAAATTAGGAGCCAACAAAGATTAGTTTTTCTTGCTAATTTAACCTAACTTTGGGCGTGTTTAAATAATAAAAGAAGTGTAAAATCTCCAAAACCAAGTCGGTACCGACAAAGTTCAAATATCGATAAGTTCAATAAACTTTATTGGTAATTGATTTATGCAGTGGTTTCTTCATAAAACCCGATCTTCCGAAAGACTTTTCCTAATTTTTTATGCGCCTGTTTTACTATAAATGGTCCTGCATCTCAATCAATAACGTTGTGCGTGTCTAACTAGTGTCTAACTGCTCATGACTGATACGACCTCTGTCGGACACGATGCCTGGTGAGACAGCGTAATTTTTAGCCAGGCCCATCTGTGAGTTCCAGCCCGCGACTAGATGCCCCTTAAGATTAAGGTGAATGAGGGAGTCGCAGATTGTTCCCGTGACCTGCCGCCATTTCATCCATCCAGTATTAATTCTGTGCTTAACCGTCCAAACTACTTCGCCATCGCTTTGTCAGTATAGCAACATAAATAACGAAATAAACTGTTGAACTGTAAAAATGAAAGCCATTACCTCGCAGCCAAAAAAAAGAATCACAGAGATTTTTTATAAAAAATATTTACTGTCAATAATTAAACTGGATGAGATATTGAACTTAAGTTAATTATGTGAAAGTTTATAGTTGGTGGTGTATCCTTTTTACTATTTCTTGCCTGGGGTGGCTGGGGCGGCTGGGGCGGCTGGGGTAGCTGGGGCGGCTGGGGCGGCTGCAGCGGCTGGGGCGGCTTTGGTGGCTTTGGCGGCTGGAGCGGCTGGGGCGGCTTTGGTAGCTTTGGCGGCTGGAGCGGCTGGGGCGGCTGCGACTGTTATTGTTTCGCATTTGTTTTTCTGATCGGCTGGCCGGGGAGGTGGTGGAGGTGGCATATCATCACGGCAAGGCAGCCTTTCCCGCAGAACGAGGCTCCTCCCGCAGACACAATTGAACAAACAAACCGCAAATTTGCCGACCCTGTAAGAACCTTCTCTGAACATTTCATCAGTCTCTTTCGGAAAACATAAGGCACCAGCAGCCAGTCCCCCTGCCGTGGTGAAGAATATCCTTTTTAATGCACCAGCACCTCTTCCAATGTAAAAGCCAGTCGCTAGTCCTGAGGCCACGACTGCTTGTCTTATAACAAGATTTGAGTCACTCCTCATGTAAGATATGAAGTCATTTTTCTTTTTACATAAGAACGCACAGCCATCATCCTTCAGTTCTCCAGCATCTTTACTGAAATCGGCGATGGAATCAGCCCAGCTTTTTCTCCAGCTTGCTACCTTTGGAAAGAGATAGGTGTGCAGTATCTTCACGTTACTCTTCGGGCATTTTCTCTGGTCCTCTACATAGCTTTTGTATTCATAATGTGGACATTCATATATTGGTAGATCCTTATATTTCATCTTGGGTGGTTTTTGAGGGGGTGTCGCTTCCTTCTGGGCTGCCTTCACGACAGGGATGAGAGATAAGTCTGCTCCTACTAGGACAGTTCTAAGTGCCTGGATCCAAAGCCTGCCGATGACGTATAGGTCTCCGTGACATAGCCTTGAGATTTCTTTTTGGAAGTGTTCCTGGGACTTAAATATCGCGTCTTCATCTTGTTTATCTATATCTAAACCCTCTCTTATTTGTGATGTATGCATTTTATATCGGTTTATGTTGAACTGTTTGTTTACAAAAATTTTGACAATGACGTTTTAATTTTTCACTTGACTTATTGGCACATGACAGGTAGTATCTCTATGTAGTCTGTGCACATGGTTTGTGTGTTAATTGGGCGTTAAAAGAGGTTGATAATAAAGATTGAAAAGTGTAAGGAGGCCATTCGGCAGCTCATTAACTTTATAAAATAGATTGAAGGCTTCTACGGAACTGGAAAACAATTTAGCTACAACGCGTTCAGTACCTCAGATAGCACGTTAAGGCGTTGATTCCGGCTGTCATTCCTGGATCTTTGGCAGTCGTAATAGGTCCTCAGAAGCCGGAAAATCTGACAACCAGTCTTACTAAGGGGTATCGTATTATCCAGTAATTGGGTTGTGGAGGTCAGATAGGCAGTCGCTTTATATAAAATACTGGTATTCAGCTGCATCCGGTGAGACTGGTAGCTGACCCTAACCTAGTTGCGAAAAGGCATATGATGAGAGCTACAAGGAGTAACGATACTGAAGTACGTCTGATTGTCTCAGTCGCACGGATTGTCTCGCTACCAACTCCACTGGATGGATTTTACCAGCCACCAATAAGCTCATGAAAAGTGGTCACGACTGAGGCAGCATTTTATAGGTTCTGGTCCGGCTCGAAGGACCAATTTATAGCGGTGTAAATTGACATTCATACGGACGTAATCAAATTGCGGTGGGATTTTATCGCACACTGCATTTTCAACTCTCGGTGTTGAACCGAGAATTAAGACTCCCCCAGAGTGCAGCGCGGGTCAGTCTCAGCGCGTCGAAAAACACAGCGTTAGATTAAGACGTTAAGCAGTGCATCGAAGATCCAGTTTAAATAACGTCCGTGGGAACGTGGGCTAAGTGTGTGGTGGGTGCTGGTGAGGTGCGAGTAGCGTTGGTGCCGAGGATGAATAAATAAACGGAGGACAAGTAATTTCACGTGTGTATTGGACCATTGTCACTGTTGAAATGGGCGTCTGTTGCCACAGATAACATAATATTTTACATTTTAATTTTGCAACAATTGTTACTAAATTCTCCAGGACAGAGGTTTTAGGATAAGAGTTTTGTAAACTATGCTCTACCTCGTATGATTTAAATGTAACCGTTGATAAATGATAAATGATTTTATTTCTGTAAGTAGATTTGTACAAACACTTTTACACGTCAATCATATTTTTTTAAACTAGATAAGGTCGGCGTTTCCTATCTGACTACTCTGAGAAGAGAGGCCGAAACAAACTCAGAGGTCACAGTTTCTTTTAAAGTCCAGACATAATCTTGGTCAGATCATGTGAAGACCATGTGGACTTGTGTCTGAAATGGTCTTTTGAGGAAAGAACCACACAGTTTGAGTGGAGCTGTCCATTCAGTGCACGCATTTATCAGTAATCATGCAGGTCAACTCAGAACTCGAGGAGCTCAACGATTTGACGATCAATACCAAAGAAAGAACTTTTTGGTGGGCCACATAAAGTACTCAAACTGCCAGATTAACATTAAAACTAACTGAGAAAGAGATGAAATACAATACAAAAAAGAACAAAAAATAAATAAAAACATATGACCCACATAATCCTCACATTCACAATAATAAAAAAAATCGTAATATTATACTTCTCACAGTGAATATTCATGTCAAAGTGTATACAATAATTATCAAATGTCAAAGAGTATAAGTTCGCAAAAAGTTGGAACTATACGTGTAACTGCATGTCTTTATTGTAATGTCTGTATGATTCATCTAAAAACCTACGAAAACACATTTTAACCACAGAACCAAGTAGCTCTTGGAACCGAGTCATTACTGTTGTTCACATTTAACTTTTGAACATAAAATGCATTTTATTACTTACCCACGACCTTAAGGTATTAAGATCTCTGTATTTGAAACCTTTGTCGTAACGTAGCATAGTTACAGAAGGCCCATTTTGATAGACCTGTTGCTGATTGTTTATTATACCTATAGTTATTTTCATTTTGAGGGGCTTGCGGCGAAGTAATAACAGCCGGACGGGTCGATCGATCAGGTTAAGCTACGTTTGACGCGGTTGGTTCGTGGATGGGTGACCTTTCCATGCCTCGGAAAGCACGCTAAGCTGTTGGTCCCGGCTGTCATTTGTGGATCTTTGACAGTCGTTACGAGTCATCAGAAGCCCGAAACTCAGACAACCAGTCTTTCCAAGGGGTATCGCCAGTAATTGGGTTGTGGAGGTCAGATTGGCAGTCGCTCCATGTAAAATAATGGTATTCAGCTGCATCCGGTTAGACTGGAAGCCGACCCCAACGACGACTGGTAATTGGGAAAAGGTTAGGGGCAGATGATGATGTCCTACAGTTATTTTACCTTGAACGCAATACAGTTCATTTACAGTTATTTTAGCTCGGTCAGTAACCCAACAGCAACCTTATAGTTAAGAGAATAATGGACACTATGATTTGACAGACTTGTCAGTAGCATTTACTAAACACCGACCTTAAAGTTAACAGAATAAAGATTATAGTAATTAGATAGATTTATCAGTTACAGTAACCCAAATGGAATCTTATTGTAAAGAGAACAAAGATCATAGGGTCATTATGACAGCCTTGTCGGTAGTAGTAGGGTAAAAGGTGCTGTTGGCTGCAACTCCACGTCATAGCGCGTATTTTGCGTACGGGTGGGAGAATCAGTTATTCGATCCACCCCAGCTCCTCGAGGAAGGCCAGCAACACCCTGATGTTGCTGACAATCTCACGTAAGTTACCTGGGTTACGGAAGTATTTTGCCCTGTAATTAGCGACCACCGGGCAGTTCAACAGCACATGAGCCGCTGACACGTCGTCCTCCATGCAGGCCCTGCACAGCGGACTGTCTGTTACTCTTATGACAAAGAGATGTTTGTTAAATGACCCATGGCCAGTTACAGCTATGTACGTAGCTGTGGTTTAGTTAGACGGAGAACCTGTTTCGTGAGGCGGGCATCGAACGCAGGAAATGCTGCCTGCACTCACTTACCTCCAACCAGATTTTTTATAGTTGATCCCTGGTTCGTTTCCTTACCAGAGTGCGTCGGTAGCAGCAACCAAAGAGCAAAATTATTATGAAGAGAATAAAGATTATTGTAATTTTGACAGACTTGTCGGTAGCATTAACTAAAAAAAGGTAGAAGTAACCTTATTGCGAAGAAAATAAATATCATTGTGATTTTTACAGACTTGGCAGTAGCAGTAACCTAATAGCAACCTTATAGTAACGAGAATAAAGACTACCGTACTTTTGACAGTTATGGAGGTAACTGACGGACGACTGGTATACCAACCAGCAGCACCCTTATTGTGTAAGACACTATCAATCAGAATCTGAATAGGTTTGAAGGTTATTGCTAATTCATTGCTTTATATGTTCGAGAAACTTGTCTACTTGACAACGTATATGACGCAATGAATGTTACAGAACTGTTTCAATAAAATCCATTGCTACTGTCAGTTTGTAGCGCGCTCTCACTCCGCTGATATATCACCTCTGGCATTGCTAGTGCATTTAAGTTTCAGTGAATTCGTTCTTTTAAGAGCGTTTATTCTGAAAGTTGGCAACGTCGCAAATATCTGTCAAATATGTACCTGTTTTTATTAATTTGTTAATAATACTATATGAATAACGATTTGTAATTATAATACTGAATTTGTTGTTGTAACCGTTTTAGGTGTAAAAAGGGCCTTTGGAAACTTTTCAAGTTCTTTTTGACATCTAAAACAAAATATTCCGTGTTAAGATATTAATTATTGCATTTCATAATTAATATTTTAGGTCACTAGTTAGCGATATTTCATATTTCCATACAGTAATATTGCCAAATTAATCAAAACTGTGAAATATTTGACAATTAATTGCGACGTTGCCCATTTTCAGAATAAACGCTCTTAAACGTGAGCGTTTGAAATGAAACTTCTGACATTATATTTTTGTATGTTTTTGGAATTATTAACTTGTAACTCTCACGCGTTTACCCTTAACGGGGTAAGCAGTTAACATAGTCATAATATGCTTTTGGTCGCACTTACATTTTTGTAATAAAAAATACTTTGCCATTGCGGAAATTGCGTCATATTTACTTACGGGCCTACGTGTATTGGAGCCCACTAGCGAACATTTAAACATTCCACAGAAAACAATAAATAATGGGGCTTGTGGCTAACACTTGCCGTGATTGTTCCGTGGATATGGTGGTGACCATTTTTAAACGACTTCAAAAAAAGGAGGAGGTTCTCAATTCGACTGTATGTTTTTTTTTATGTTTGTTACCTGATAACTTTCGACTGAGTAGACCGATTTTGATGATTCTTTTTTTCATTTGAAAGCTGGTGCTTTCCGGGTGGTTCCATTTTAATTTCATCTAGATCTGATGATGCACTTCAGTGACAGACAACGGAACTCTTCAAAATATAACAGTAAATAAACCGCGATTGCTGCTATTGCATAAATATGCATTGTTTTGGCCACAAGGATGATGAAATTTCGAATTACTGGGGCAGGTACTAAAACTAAAAAATTAAAAATAAAAACATTTCCCAAAAAAAAAAACAACTGACTTCCGAAAAAACACTACAAAATGAAAAATAACTTTTAATTCGGAAAGTGGTGACAAAAAATTCAAATACATATCCAAAGTCACCGACTTCCGAAATTAAAGTTATTTTTCACTTTGTAGTGTTTTTTCGGTTGTTTTTTTTTTTTGTTACACACCAATTGCCTCGGAAAGCACGTCAAGCCGTTGGTCTCTGCTGTCATTTGTGGATCTTTGACAGTCGTTACGGGTCGTCGGAAGCCTGAAAGTATGACAAACAGTCTTAAGTTACTTAAGGTTAGCGTATTACCCAGTAACTAAGCTATAACGGTCAGATACTGGTATTAAGAGAGAGAGAGAGCGAGAGATAATTTCTTTATTTGTACAGAATGCAGGTGTTACAATAATGGTGTTAGTTTCAGATATATTCCCAGTACATTCTGCCTATTGGCATACAAAAAATATAGTAGTTAACTTATAGATCATTTTGAAACTAGGTAATTCAAAATGAGATCATGAATCAGCTAAGTCTAAAATTATTTACATATAATTTACATAATAAATGAGATAAAGTGAACCAAATATTACAATATAGAAATCATTAATTAATAAATTTTAATTAATTTATTAAATTTTATTTGGTATTCAGATGCATCCGGTAAGACCGGAAGCTGAACCCAACATAGTTGGCAAAAGCTTAAGCAGATTATTCACCTATTATTCCAAAACCGGTAAAGTAGTTCTCGGGAAAATTTGAGGCTTTATTTACCAGACATACGTATGTGTCAGCTAGTCTAATGGCAAAGGAAATGTACCAGCTCAAAAAAAAACGCCCCCGGGTGGGCTCGAACCACCAACCTTTCGGTTAACAGCCGAACGCGCTAGCCATTGCGCCACGGAGGCTCCGGAGATGTCACTGAAATACTTACATCGCGTTAGCATGAACGTTTTCGATCACTGGACAATTGGATCTATGCCAATAATTTACAAGTTATTCGGGCATAGTAATGTAGTTCAGTGATATCTTCATCGCCTCCGTGGCGCAATGGCTAGCGCGTTTGGCTGTTAGCCGGAAGGTTGGTGGTTCGAGCCCACCCGGGGGCGTTTCACTGCAATATTAATGCTTTTTTGCTATTTTTCTTTCCCATACTGTCCTACTGTAGGCTTAACACGAGAACTGTAAACAAGCGTTTTGTCGTCGGAAGAGTAGACAAAAATGACGTTTCCGTATAGACAGTTGACAGTTTTGTATGTAGAAATAGAAAGCGTCATGGTCTACGATGCACACATACTTCTTCAAACAGGCGCGACGCTACACTTGTAGAACAACTCCCATGAGGTTTTCGTAGAAATTGTTCTAAGTGTCGGGTCGCGCTGTCGCGTTGCGCCTGTTTGTAGACGCCTTTATTTATAGTACCTATGAGGCCTTATAAAAAACAAACGTTTTGTCCCTCAAAAAGTAAACATAAAGGACACAATATAACTACATACACAGACACACGTTCCTATGGCAACACACTTTTGCTTGTACCAATAAAATGATATCGCAATATTAGGCCGATATTATGACGTCACTGTACCGGTTTTTTTTTTTTTTTTGTTCCGTGTTTAGGGTTTTGTTTTGTTGTAGATTAAGTATATGTTTGTGTTTTATTTTTAAACAGTGTCTGCGATTGGATACGGACACTGTCTTTTTGTTGAGGTTTTTCGCAAAACTCCATAAAGGGGTTACCTTTCCTTGTTAGCCGCATAAGTTTTTGTACAGTTGTACAGTACGCGTGTCCGCCCCCCACGTAGCCAGGTGTTCAGCTTGGACGTAAGGTAGGATTTTAGGGGGCCACTGTACCGGTTAGGGTTATCTCGCAGGAATGAGCGAAGCGAAGCTAAAATAAATACAGACATACATAATTAGCCTATAACGCTCCCACAGCTGGGACGCAGGCCTCCTCTCAATGAGAGGGAGTGGGGCCGATATCCACCACGCGGGCCCAGTGCGGGTTGGTAGATGTCACATGTCTTCCAATTTTTGGTTCTAGGACATGCTGGTTTCCTCACGATGTTTTCCTTCACCGTTTTGAGAGCAGTGGGGATGAAATAATTTACCCAAAGTAAAGCACCTGTCTGAGTTCGAATCTACGACCTACAATTCGTAAGTCGTGGCCGTCACCACTGAGCCCTCCACCGCTCTTAAAGTAAATAAGATTTTTTGTATTTCCTACGGTCTTCAGGATGACTCACTGCATTTTAGTGTGAAGGCACCGGCACCGCTGAAAGGAGAAGACGCCCTGGGCGTCGGGAATCCCGTGTGCGTTACCCAGGCCAGATGTTGTCGAAAATGGTCATTTGAATCTTATAGATAATTAGTTTTGCGGCTTCTGTAATTGTTGCGCACATTTTTAAATTTGTTGCGCTTATAGTTTTTTAATTATTTCACAAAAACGTTTCCTGCTGGGGTAACGTTACCCCAGCCAGACCTTTTTCTTTCTAATGGGAATATTTAAATAATTACTAGCTATAAAATTAGTTGTCTAGATGAAGTAAATGTTGTGCCTTATTTTGTATTTGTTCTTTCATAGGTTGCGAAGTTATTCAAAATTTTGCTGGGGTAACGTTTTTGGTTTTGCTAGATCTTTGAAATGGTTAAGCGGATTCTTATCATATTTTGTACATGGCTTCTTGGGAATTAGTTTAAATTTGTTCTGCAATAAAAAAACCAAAATAATACATAGCTTAAAGGTTATTTCATTAAATAGAAAAACACTTCAATTGGTCCCAGCACTCTCAATAAGAGCTCTAAAGACTTACTTTAAACGTTATTTTAAAGCTTGTAACTGCCTTCAAATGTTCGTGAAGTTTCATTAGTATCCTGTAAGTATTTAACAAGTTATGATGATATTGAGTTCTTCACGAGCACGGTCTTGATGCGCGCGGTGTTATTTGGCCACTGGATTGGATATATGAACTGAATGTTATGTCAATTATTAGTTTTTTAGTTCAGTTGCATATCAGTAAAATTTCAGCTCAGTACATTGGATAATTAATGAGATAATACGATTAAAGTCATTAGGAAGTGAATGACCGTGGTAACCCGACCAAGTTTAGGTGGTTACGAAAAAGCGAAAACGCAAAACATTATGGTACCTTCTAAAATATGTAGGATAGTGTTACAAATTTAGTACAGACATGTACACAAGTTTTAAAAAAACTACGTGATTATTAAATAATTTTTATTGACAGGTAATATAATCATTTCAATTGAACTTTTAAAGTATTATTAAACTTTTACTTAAAAAAAATTACAGATAGTAATTTTGCTTTTTTGAAATTTTCTATTATTTTTTAATTAAATTATAGATTTCAGTATACACAGTACACAGTTACAGTTTTTATTTAAATATACACATATTGGACTGTGTAATGATCACAGACAATAAATAACATACAATGGTTTTTTTCAGTTAACACTAAACTTACGGTGCGTACAAACTATATAACATAACATGTTATTTAACATTTTTCATAGTGTGGTCATGTTATTTAACACTGTTGTATAACATTTTACATAGAGTTGTAGTGTTATATAACATGTTACATGGTCTGTACGCACCTTTACGTATGTCTAGGTCAGAATGGAAGATAATAATAATGTTTTCATAGTACAGATATTATTATATTATTAATGTATTTAACAGTGTACGCGTCTGTACCGAAATTGTAAGGTGTATTATACTAAACATTTC
Source organism: Polymixis lichenea (assembly GCA_949091785.1). Classification (NCBI taxonomy): domain Eukaryota; kingdom Metazoa; phylum Arthropoda; class Insecta; order Lepidoptera; family Noctuidae; genus Polymixis; species Polymixis lichenea. The sequence continues at coordinate 6,413,981 of OX420958.1, forward strand.
AAAAGATAGTATAATGTTCTGCGTTTTCGCTTTTTCGTAACCACCTAAACTTGGTCGGGTTACCACGGTCATTCACTTCCTAATGACTTTAATCGTATTATCTCATTAATTATCCAATGTACTGAGCTGAAATTTTACTGATATACAACTGAACTAAAAAACTAATAATTGACATAACATTCAGTTCATATATCCAATCCAGTGGCCAAATAACACCGCGCGCATCAAGACCGTGCTCGTGAAGAACTCAATATCATCATAACTTGTTAAATACTTACAGGATACTAATGAAACTTCACATACATTTGAAAGCAGTTACAAGCTTTAAAATAACGTTTAAAGTAAGTCTTTAGAGCTCTTATTGAGAGTGCTGGGACCAATTGAAGTGTTTTTCTATTTAATGAAATAACCTTTAAGCTATGTATTATTTTGGTTTTTTTATTGCAGAACAAATTTAAACTAATTCCTAAGAAGCCATGTACAGAATATGATAAGAATCCGCTTAACCATTTCAAAGATCTAGCAAAACCAAAAACGTTACCCCAGCAAAATCTCGAATAACTTCGCAACCGATGAAATAACAAATACAAAATAAGGCACAACATTTACTTCATCTAGACAACTAATTTTATAGCTAGTAATTATTTAAATATTCCCATTAGAAAGAAAAAGGTCTGGCTGGGGTAACGTTACCACAGCAGGAAATGTTTTTGTGAAATAATTAAAAAACTATAAGCGCAACAAATTTAAAAATGTGCGCAACAATTACAGAAGCCGCAAAACTAATTATCTATAAGATTCAAATAACCATTTTCGACAACATCTGGCCTGGGTAACGGACACGGGAATCCCAGGCTGATTCCCGGCCACTATGGGTAGCTCGCTGTCCGGTAAGGACCAAACCCAGGTCGACGGCGCTCTGAGTTCAAAGAGATGTCAGCACCAACTGGTGAGGTCCGCAAGGACCGATGCCTGCCAGGGGTGCGGGTTGTTCGAAAGAGATACCGCGGCCCCTGGCACACAGGCAACTGAGGGAACACGGGTGGGTTTTAGTCAGTAAAAGTCTGACACGCCCTTCTGCTCCACCTAGAGCGGGAGAAGTTATTTGATGAGTTCCCATCCAAAAAAAACTTGTTTAGCTATTCACAACTGTAGTGTCGGTAACTCTTATTACGTTTACCCGCAGGCTCACGAGCATATATACGGACGAGCATACATACGATTAATGTCGGGATGTTTGTATATATGCAGATTGCGCGGTAAACTTTGCTTGCGCGATGTAGTTGATGTAGCTGCGGTGTGACGTCAACTCTTAAGTAGTTCGCATATGGCATTGTAGATGGCGCCACTTCACTTTTTGTGTTTTTCCACATTTGTTGATTTTAAGTTTCGTATGTGGGGGCATTGTGGATGTCCACCACAAGCACATCCTAGGTCCTAGTTCTCGGTACGCTTCACGTCTACTTTCCCGCGATCTTCGTGATGGGCAGTTGTTATTAGTGACAGCTACCTGACACTTGTGTGTGTGAGACAGTTTACATATCTAAAAAATAGATACACTACAACAACCATTCCATATGCTTCCGTACTGTATCAGTGAAGCTATAAGCTGTTTTCTGGCTTGCTCTGTAAAATTATGTTACTAAGGGCACTCTGGACTCCCTTTAACAAAGAGGAGACTATGTCCTAACTGTGGAATGATTAGTGGCTGACGATGCTACTCTAGAGTAAAACGACAGACTCTTCAAAAGCGTTGAAATATCGAGTCTTGTCACATTATGGACTAAAAACCTAATTACTTTCCTGCTAATGAGTGTAGTGTAATTTCTTTACCAAAATAGCATCTGGCAGCTTGCCAATACTTTGTAGAAGAAAAAAGCTGCTACATATGGCTTTAAGGGTTTATTACCCTTAAGGAGGGTTATGTTTTTTGAGTGTATGTATGTATGTATGTATATTTCTTTGGTATTCTCTGTAGCCTAAACGTCTTGATCGATTTCAGCTTGAGAGGTGCCGTTAGATACGTCTTAATTGTGAAAGTGACACTGGGTATTTCCAAATTGAAAAACAAAATGGCTGATTTTTGGCTGATTCAAAAAAGTTATTTTTTCTCAAAACCTGTTGAGTGGGGTATCAAAATAAAGGGTGTCATAAATAGGTCTCATTAACTTCAAAAATAATTATATTAACTAGAAACTGAAATAAGATAATAATTTACAAAATCAAAAACCCAACTGCCTAAAAAGTGTACTTTAATCAAAAAAGAAACTTGTTTTAATAAAATATCTTTATTACAGAATCGCAATTTAGTTATTTTACGGAAGTCGAACCTTAAGATATCTTTAAAAATACTTCAAATAATAATAATACCAGTCTATTACTGCCCCCCTGCTGGCCACTTCTGATACAGAGAAGGCACGAGCATTGATTGTGATTTAAGATTTACATTAACTGTACGTCCAGGCTACGTCACGATGTTTTACTTCACCGTTTTGAGAGCAGCGGTGATGATATTATACACCGTGACATTTTAGTCGTCTTACAAAGATGGTCCACTCAGTGTATCCGTCATAATATACCTCTAGGCGCGATTAAAACATTGTTACCATTAATTAAGGTAATAGGTACAAAGAAAAATAAATAATGCTTTCGAATTATGAAACACCCTTCCTGTTAATAATGTTTACGTATCAGACGGTAGAAGATATCTACCTACCTACCATTACATTCCATCATTAATTCCATCTCCATAACAGGGTGTTTCAAGCTACGTCATGCGTCTTAGTGAATGATATTTCCATTTTTTTAATGCAAATGTTCAAAAATATCATTTTTTTTTAAATAAATGTTTAGTAGTTATTGGATACATGAAGTGGGCTGCCGTTGTAAGACGACTAAAAAGTCACAGTGTATATGTTGACGGCAGTAGGAACAGTTCCAATTATGCTGTAGGGCAGATGAAGTCGCTGACAAAATGCTAGCTTCTTATCATGTCATTTGTTTTCCAAAGCAGATAATTATTTCATGTAATGTTACTCATACATCAAATTGTCGTCACAATGTGAGAATTATTTCTCTCTGTTATCAAAAACATTATGTTTTTGTCGCACGATTTAAGATTGCGACGAAAAGGGTTTTTAAAATAAACCGCAATTCAAGGTTTTTTTTTTTGTAACATTACCGGTGTGGCGGAGTGTTATTACTCGATTGCGGCAGAAGGAGGATTATGTGTTTCGAGTGTCTGTATGTATGTATGTTTCTTTTTTTATTTTGTGTTTATTGTGAGATCTCCCAAAGTAACAGGTACATGCATTTTAAGCCGGAACACAGCAACATTGGTTATCCGCAGAAATAGGAACAATTTCTGTGGAAGTAGGTATGTATGTAGCTAGTATTTCCCTGGATGAACGGATCTTTGAATAATGGTCTAATATTAAGTTCTCGGTAAGAAAATGCTACAATGATTAGAGATTTTTATTCTAGACTAGCTTTACGGCGATATTGGCATGGCTAGCTGACATATGACAAATTATTTAATTAATGTTCTGTATCTCGTAATGTTTATTTCTTTGCCTATGTAAGTATAGAATTAAGTCTATCTAATTAAACAGACAGCTGTGCTGCTGGGGAGTTTGTTGCGCCACTTCTTCTTCCCAGCTAAAGCACTAGGAAGTGGTGGAGGGTGGGCGTTTTGGGGGACTGTCTTATTTATTTTGACGTTCGGAAAGTGCTGATTCGCAGCCTAGTTTGAATAAATGATTTTTGATTTTGATATCGGCCCCGTCGCTCCCGTGACTGCCACCACCCGCCGGCATTCTTACTCCGTTTCCCTTAGGGTTCATTCTAACTTTTTATTTTACTCTGCTCCTAAGAGTAGTAGCTTGATAATAAATAGACTGTAGCCTTTCTCAAGAATTAGGCTATTGAATGCAAAAAGAATTTTCTAAATTCGATTAGTAGTTTCAGAGATTAGCGCGTTCAAACAAACAAACTCTCAAACAAGTTTTGATTTGATGTCATCATTATCATACTCGACACCCACAGACGTGCCAACGCTGACGTTACAATGTACTTCCAATCCAGTCTACTCATATTTCACCTAAAATCAAATCTGAAAACCCTCAAGTTACCAAGCCTGCCAATCCTTACTCAAATCGATGGAAAACTCCATCGATACTTGATTCCGACTATTCGATTAACCGATGCACCGTTCTCGATTGCACAAAAAAACATTCGAATCGAAAATCGGTCCGTATGCGCCACGTAGACCATTCGTCGATCACCGACTTTTGTTTGCACCTTTGAATTGGGTTTCTCAATCTTGTCACCAACTTGTAAGGTTGAAAATTGAATAGTTACTTGTTTTGAAGCTGTAAATAAGGTGTGGTTTTGAACGTAAAGATTGGGTCATTTTGAGCGTCTCTTTCATTCCGTATTGACGTACCTACTTTTGAATAGGATTTCCATTCGAAGAGTTTCTTTGAGTGTATGATACTCTGATGTTAATTGTTTGTTTGCTATAGCTATATTGGAGAATATCTATGTATAATATACTTCTGTACTTATGTATAAGTCGTGATCTCGGTAGTCCCTCTCTTTCTAGCCATAACAAAGACACCTATAGAAAAGTAAAGTAGATCAAGATAATTGTGGCTTGATTCATAAGCTGTATTTCCCGAAATTTAGTCTCCAGGGGTCGAGCCTATTGCCATCAAACTAGTCAGAATCCAACTGAGCTAGCTAAGATCTAAGAAAATAATAAGATGGAACCGAATACAGGCTTCTTCAGACAGGCGTGACGCGACAGCGCAACGCGATATTTTCTTTTATGAAAATTACTTAAATGGAAATTGTTCTACAAGAGTCTATTTAAGGTCCTGGTAACTTTAAATAATGTCGTTATGAGGGATAATAGTTCTTATTGCAATCCGATACGGGTTAAAATCTGTTGTAATGAATTCGGATAATAAATGAGCAAACGTACGTCGTAAAAGTGCAAATAAAATCGTATAAAATTACATATTAACTATTTAATAATAAATAATCAATCACTGGATGCAGTTTGGCATTTGGAATTTTATGGTACTTATATTTTTAATTATAATTATAATTGTTAGTGAAGGGATAAACCGATTTTAAAGATAATTAATAAGTGACTTTGATGATTTTTTTGATGCACTTTAATTCTGTTTTATTATGTTTTGAGTTCCATCACTGTATGCAAAATAAACTTGAAAATACCATATATTTTTTTTGCTTTCAAAATTATTTACGGTTAAAGAGATACACTGGTTTTAAAAACCACCTTTTTGATAGTTTTCAAGAAATCTCCGCCTTAAGGGAGGGAGCCCTAACACGTTGCCCGAACTGGAAATCAGTCCCAGGACTCCACTTGTTATAAACAGTACAAGCTTAAACATCATCAAAGCCCAGTACTTATATAAAACAAGCTACATGACCTAAATCTCTTTGCCAATATTTATTGCAAATTCATCCTCAAGTATTTGTGAAAGTTAAATTCTAGAAGATTTCTTTTTAATATACGCTTCTTTTGTTATTTAAGACGTGCAGAATTAATCATCGGCAAACATTCAATTATAATCTTATTGTAACCAACCGATCCATTGAAGCTAGCACTGACAGGCCAAATAGCCGGCATAAAAATAGACTTCGACTGCCACCAATAAAACCAAAATTATTTAATTAAATCTAAAACTGCAAGTCGATTATTATTTACAAAAAACTTACCAAGTACTTTACAAGACTTACCGTTGACAATGTTTAAAAAAAATATTATTAGTTGACAATATTTAAAAAACTATTTGCAATGTAAAAATATTATACCATGTTTTTTTTGGGTGGGTAATCGTCGAATGACTTATCCCGCTCTGGGTGGAGCAAGAGGGCGTGTAAGACTTTTACTGACTAAAACCCACCCGTGTTCCCTCAGTTGCCTGTGTGCCAGGGGCCACAGTATCTTTTTCGAACAACCCGCACCCCTGGCAGAGATATTATACCATTAAGGACTATTTATTTAGAAGAAAAATCAATAAAAACTGAAATTTGTATATTAGATTAATTGTTGATTGTGAATACATTTGCACGTCACGTTATGTAAGCATATGATGAAACAAATTCCTTATGTACCATAATCTAGTAAATAAATATTTTTGTTTTGATTTGATTTTGGTTTGTTCTATCGACTCTTCGATTTCAGGGTTAATAAAGTTCTTATCTTTAGGAGACAGTGCTTGCCAGTTCAATTAACACTGGTGGCCATAAAGGCCCAGACTTACCGAGTTATAGATTTGAACCAAGACGATTTAGACTTGAAGTCGACCACAACATAGCCAACTATAATGGGCGTCGGAAATCCCAGGCTGATTCCCGGTCATCGTAGGCGCGGGCTTGCGGACGGCGAGTAATGGGTAGCTCGCTGTCCGGTAAGGACCAAGTCCGGGTCGTTGGCGCGTTGTGTTCCAGGCGCGCCTCAAAGAGATGTCAGCACCAACTGGTGGGGTCTGCAAGGACTGATGCCTGCCAGGGGTGCGGGTTGTTTGAAAGAGATACCGTCGCCCCTGACACACAGGAAACGACGGAAACACTGGTGGGTTTTAGTCAGTAAAAGCCTGATACGCCCTCCTGCTCCACCCAGAGCTGGAGAAGTTATTTGATGATTTCCCAACCTCATCAAAAAAAAACATAGGCAACTATGTACTATATAGGTACCTATATACATATACATATACCTATGTACCACCTAGATTTTCCCCAAAAAAAGGCTAGGCAAATTTATTCTGGTGAACAAGCAACAATTTGACACAAGACAAAACTGTAATGTATCTTCGGTCTTCAAAAGAGATTATTGTTGCACACTGTCCAGGTATATTCAGCCTATAATGTCCCCAATGCTGGGACACAGGCCTCCTCTCGGTGAGAGGGAGTGGGCCGTAATCCACCACGCGAGCCCAGTGCGAGTTGGTAGATGTCACAATGTCTTCGAATTTTGGTTCAAGGACATGCCGGTTTCCTTACGAGGTTTTTCTTCACTGTTTTTAGAACAGTGGTGATTAAATAATTTACAGAAAGTCAAACGCCTGTCTCGGGTCGAACTTACGACTCGTTAGTCGTAGCTGTTACCACTGAGCTATCACTACGTGCTGGCGTGTGATGTGGGTGAATGTACTTGTCACAGTTTTAACAATCTTTATCTTCCATACCGTAGTTTTACAGCATCTAGACACCCCATATTTTTTTGGGTGGGAAATCATCAAATAAGTTCTCCCGCTCTAGGTGGAGCGGGAGGGCGTGTCAGACTTTTAGTGACTAAAACCCACCCGTGTTCCCTCAGTTGCCTGTGTGCCAGGGGCCGCGGTATCTCTTTCGAACAACCCGCAACCCTGGCAGGAGACACCCCTTACGCCATAGTTACCAGAAGACGTAGAGACACAGTCTGTCAATCGCATATATGTAAGTTCGCATTCACTAAGAAATTCTTCTGCTTTCAAGGCCCACATTTGTATATCAGACTCAATAAAGATCTGCAATTCTACTCATATCCAAGTAACACCTAAAAAAAACTGTTACAAACTGTCTACTTGTACATAATTATATTGACACAGAGTGGCTTCTTCTTTCTGGAGAAAAGTTTTACTAAATAAATGCAACTAATCCCCACATTCTCAACACATACACTTCACACAAATCTCTAACACCTCTCACCACGACACATAACACTTTTTCGTTTGTATTTTTGCTTTTATGTACTCCTCGTTGATTTTATTTGACCATTTTTTGCTTTTTGTATATTTGCAATGCCTTAAAACATATGAACCAAGGGTTGTGACTTGTGCCCTTAATACAAGTTATCCTGATAACTTAGCAAGGGTGCAAGTTACGTCAACTTGTAGTGCTATGCTTACAATTAAGTCATATGTATGTTACGTCAAATAGCTGTAATGGTTGATAAGAATAAATACTAAATAGTAAAAAAATGCATAAAATGCTAATGCAGACTTCATTCGAGACTACAGTTCTTTAATCTTCTTTCAAAGACATATAGAATTAATCATTGGCATAAACCTCCACACAATACATCAACTAAACACGTAATTAACCAACGCCAAAGTAATTGCAATAATGTCAAAGGCCGACAAACGTTAAGAATTAATCAAAAAACACAATAACACACGAGATAATCTTAAAAAACTATAAAATAAAAACTTTTTGCCGCGCATTATTAGCCGCCATTTTAAACATCTCCAAATGTCATTAGCAATATAAATGAGTTTCGCGCCATAACGAACGCTGTGTTGCCACAATGGAAAATCATAAATCAACTGTCATTTTGATATTCGTTGAAAGGAGGTCCGTCAATGCATCGGTGCAAACTTTTTAAACTCTTAGAGAGGTTTTTTTGTACTGGCACGTTTGATTAATTGTAAAAAAAGAGGCGTGCTTATGTTTTTTTTTGGGTTGCCTTTCAATGGAGATCTTTTGAAGTAAAGATTTTTGACGTGAGCGCTGGTTAATATGTTATTTCGTGAGTGCTAAGATGGTTTGCAGTTAAATTAAGTTTATACGTGTATTTATTGTTGAGTAATGTACTTGTGGAAGTTTTTTGCGCGGTTCTTTTCTTTTGTGGTTTTGTTTTTTCTTGTAATGCCTTTTTGTCTTATCTTGAGTTATATTGTTACTTACGTATTGTAACACGATGTTCGGGAAGACAAAGTGTGGTACTTGACCTTCTTTTAAAAGGAAACTTAAGAAAAAGATCAGCATGAGTGTAGTTAGAACTCCTTCGGAGAAGCCAGTTAATGTTTCTTGAATCTATATACACAAATATTAAAACTGAAGAGCTTGTTTGTTTGTTTGAACGCGCTAATCTCTGAAACTACAAGCAGGATTTGAAATAATTTTAAAGCATTTATTAGCCCAATTCTTGAAAAAAGTTTTACTTTAGCTATTTAACAACTCCAACCCTTAGGAGCCGAGCAAAAAGAAAAGAATTCAGAAAGTACACTAAGCGAAAATGAAGTAACAGGCACAGCCCTGCTAATTGTATCTGCAGTAATCGACACTTGTGGGTTTTCACTTTTTTGCAGAAATGGCCCTTAGGGGCAAACCTATATGGGAAAAATAAAAATATTTGGGTACTGGAAGTATGTGTTTTTGACAACGAGATTCACAGTACTTGCATGAAAATGTTACTTATAGATTTCCGCGTTTTTCTCGAAACCGCTTTTTGCAAGTACTGCATTTACAATTAGCAGGGCAGAACAGTTGTGGTATATATTTTATGTTAAAACAAAAATCATCAAAATCAAAATGTTTTATTTCACATAAACCTGCAAAGGCACTTATGAAACGTCAGGAGCTAGGTGAACGGTTCCAATTTGTTGCTTCCTATGGAGAAGAGCCGGCAAGAAACTACACGGTTACTCTTTTAAAAATAGTGATAATAGGTATGGGAGGACAGTGCAGAGTTGTCAACAAGTACCAGGTACTTTTTAAGAGGAATGAAAATGAAGAAAAGATAAACGTCTACAAATCTACAGTCTACAAGGCCTAAAATCACACGGACAAAGTTATGGGCAAAAGCTTCTTAATAAGAAGTGGAATGCTCTGGCTTTTTGTGCGGCATCAAAGCAATGAGACTTCATTGAAGGCTTTGAGATCACAGTTCAGATCAGACAGAAGATAAATGAGCAGTTTCGAACAAAAAATCTTATGAAACTAAGTCCCACCCAGAATACGAGTTCATGAGTCATAGTCTGTCTCGTTGGAGCAGCGGCCGTCCATTCTCTTCGAAGAGCGCCAGAAGCTCGGTGCGCCCTTAAAATTAGTTCATAATATAATTAACATTGATCTATTAAAGTATTAAACGATTTTGGAAATATTTTTTAAACTTATTTCATTTTGACATACCTATAACACAGGCAATAGGAGGTCATACGATATGTAAGGTAATTGTTGTATAGGTATCCATACACTTTACCCTGCCCCACCGAGGAATACTAGCACTATGATAATAGAGCACCTTATCAAAGACCTGGGAACTGCAACCGCGCCACTACGGAAACACTCGAACGCACACGATGTGGCCCGATTCCACGTATTCGCAAAAGCAACAACCATACGCCGTATGACATCAGCACACACGTATCGGAACGTTTTCCCCGTACATTGTGTTTAGTCTCTTTGTTTGAAAAAAGACAATATTTTCGCACCGCACATTGCTGTCCGGTGGAAGGGTTATGATCAAAAATTTCGGTAGGGTTGTACCTGTTGTAAAATGCTAAATTAATTGATATACTTTTTCGTATCTAGTCTCGTATTGACATGGTACTTTCGATTCATAGATAACTCCACCCTGGAGTGTAAATGTAGTGCTGTCCCACAAATAATGTGGCACTTAATATCTGGTCGAGTGTGTCCTTTTGTCTGCACGCTACAGGAGTTGATGGACGCTGCAGGCAGTGCCAACCTCGTAGCCAAATTCTAGGCTGACTATACAGGTTGTCCGGTAATTAATGGAAAACCTTGAAATGGTTCATGGTAGAACTACTAACCAATTAGAAAACTCATTTTGTATTTGTATTTTTTCTGTTAAAAAAAATAAAAAAGCGGTTGTTTTGTTTGTTTGATTTCCGAAAAAACACTATAAAGTGAAAAATTACTTTAATTTTGGAAGGCGGTGACAAAAAATTTAAATACGTATCCAAAGACACCGACTTCCAAAATTAACATAATTAGTCACTTTGGAGTGTTTTTTCGGAAGCCGGTTGTTTCTTTTTTGGAAATTTTATTACAGATTTTTCTTTTTTTCTGAATAGCAAAAAAAAATCAATAGTCATTTATTCAAACTAGGCTCAGAGTCAGCTCTTTTTGAACGTCAAAATTACTTATGACAGTCCCCCCAAAAACGCCCGCCCTTCACCACTTCCTACTGCTTTAGCTGGGAAGAAGTGGCGCAACAAACTCCCCAGCAGCACAGCTGTCTGTTAAGTTAGAAGAACTTGATTCTATACAGTAGTAGGTTATTAACATTACGAAACACAAAACGTTTACGTTATGGATAACTCATAAATAATCGGTCTATATTGTTCCCACTGCTGGAACACAGGCCTTCTCTCTTTGAAACGAAGTGGGCCGTAATTCACCACGCGGGCCCAGTGCGGTTTGGTAGATGTCACTTATCTCCGAATTTTGGATCTAGGACATACCGGTTTCCTCACGGTGTTTTACATCACCGTTTTGAGAGCAGTGGCAATGAAATAATTTACTCAAAGTAAAGGGCCAGTTTAGGTACGAACCTACGACCAACAAGTTGCAAGTCGCGGCTGTTATCACTGCACTGGTTTTCGAGATTTTTACCAGAGTTCTTATCAATATTTTTACCAAATGTAGTGACTGGCATGGAAGTCTACGGGCTGATGAACCAATCCAGTGTCATCCTTAGCATATACCATACACTTGGACAAAGACCACATAATCCAACAAAAATCTTGAACCTTCACAACAAAAAACATTCTTCTGGAAAGAAACGTCCATGCAACAAACGATTTTCTAAATAAACCGTTCCGAATTCGAAATACAAAACTTTCAAAGCGCCATCCAATCATTCACAGACTATAAACAACAATAAACAAAAGGTTGTAAAAATATTTTTACACTGGCAACCCTTGCATTTCTGAACGATAAAAGGAACAAAAGAGTGGTGAACTGGACACGAGTTTTCGAACGAGCATGGAACATACTTTTCTATTACCTACGCGTATGGAAAACGATTTAAAAAAATTGTTTCGTTTGATTCGCGTATCGAGTTTTTTTAATAGGTGATACGGTATTTGGTTTGAATACACTTCTGTTCAATTTGTAAAGGCGTTTACCAAACGCTGCCTTTGCCTCTATGTTGGGGTCGGCTCCCAGTCTTACTGGATTCAGCTGAATACCTGTTTTTCTTTTGAGCGACTGCCTATCTGAACTTCACACCCCAGTTACTTGATACTTCTTCGTAAGACTAGTTGTCAGACGTTCAGACTTCTGACGAACCGTAAGGACTGTCAAAGAAGGACAAATGACAGCCGGGACCACCGGCTTAACGTACTTTTCGAGGCACGGAGGGGTCTCGCTATGTAAATATGGTCACCAATCCATGGACCAACAGCAGCAAGCGTAGCTTAACCCGATCGATTGACCCGAGCGGCTACTATTCCTTAGCCAAAAGCCCTATTTGAAACCACAAAAATAAATAACATAAATAATAGGCCAAACCCAAAAAAACAGAACATCTTTAACCCTATTATAAAATTATAACGTCCTTCACACATACCGGAGCCGTTATAATTAAGTTAAAAGTAATTAAAGACAAACGATTTTGAGTACAAGATTGATGATCTTAGGATCCGCCTTAAAAAGCATTGTGTTCCAAATATTATAATTATAAAAGTCTTCTATTTAAAATGGTCACGATTTTTGTTCTGTCAAAATGAGATGAAGATTTTAAGGTCTGTGTTGCTAGCAGGAAAAACATAATGTTTTCGTTGTAATGAAATGTAATTAAATAAAATTATCGTTTTCGTTACTTATTGCTAAAGTAATTAAAACGATAATATAGCTTAAAGGTCGACAGAAGCCCGAAAGTCTGACAACCAGTCTTACCAAGGGGTATCAAGTTACCCAGTAACTGGGTGGTGGAGGTCAGATGGGCAGTCGCTTCATGTAAAATACTGGTATTCAGCTGCATCCGGTAAGATTGGACGCCGTCCCCTTCATAGATGGGAAAAAGCTTGGCAGATGATTATAACTTATTGCTAAAAATGCGAATTTTTGGGGATGTAATATTTTGACTGGTGACTGGACGCCGACCCTAACATAGTTGGGAAATGCTAAGCCGATAATCATATGATATAGGGAGATGTCTTAGGTTCAATTTGTTACATCATTATCATATCAGCCGAAAATCGTCCACTGCTGGACATAAGCCTCCCCTGAAAGGGAGGATTTGCCATAATCGCCACGCTTGGTAGGCGGGTTGGCGATCGCAGTATGCTGGTCAATTGTATAGAGAACGCTGCTGCCCATTCTCTAGTAAGTCCCTTAGTCGCCTTCTACGACACCCACGGGAAGAAATGGAATGGTGCTATTCTTTTACGTCCGGCACCACACGACGGAACGATTTGTTACGATTGACAACAATTATTTGACGAAATGACTACAATTTGACAACAATTCGTTCCGTTAATGATTTACCAACAGTGGATTGGTCTTTAAACCGTTAACGTTTCACCCAAATAAATGATTTACCAACAGTGGATTGGTCTTTAAACCGTTAACGTTTCATCCAAATAACTTTTCACCCACGAACGTTTCGCCAACATAAGTCTACGTCAGTGAATGCTTAACCAACAGAATGTTTTGACCAATAACTTTTCGTCCAAAGAACAATTGGCCAACAGACACCGGGACTGGTGATAGTAAATAAATGCTTGTAAAAATAACTTAAAAAATATGATATGTCACCATAAGAATGTGAACACCGTTAATTTATAATCTATTTCACGAGATTATAAACTGTCGATAAATTGTGAACTGCACCATACTGCTTACCGACCGAATAGGTTAGGTTAGGTTATAATTCCGACCAACCGCTCGCGAGCGAGCCGAGCGAGCGCTACTTCCAAGTTAGTGGAAGTTTTACTTGACTGTTTAGTAATTTATCTAACAAACAGTATTTTTTCCAACTACGGACCACTGGTAGCATCTTTACTTTCCATAGCAACTTTATCCATGAGTACTGTACTTAAATTTCTCTCGATAACTAAAAATCTGTTGCAGAAGTAGAATAATCTAGAATTTGTAACAATTGTTTAGTAATCGAGAGATATTTTAATTCATTAGTAAAGTTACGCATAGAAACTAAAGATACAGTTGACGGTACCTATTTTTAACCGACTTCAAAAAAAGGAGGAGGTTCTCAATTCGACTGTATGTTTTTTTTTATGTTTGTTACCTCATAACTTTCGACTGGGTGAACCGATTTTGATGATTCTTTTTTTATTTGAAAGCTGGTGCTTCCCGTGTGGTCCCATTTCAATTTCATATAGATCTGATGATGCGTTTCGGAGACAGACAACGGAACTCTTCAAAAAATAACATGAACTAAACCGCGATTGCTGCTATCGCATAAATCTGCATTGTTTTGACTCCAAAGATGATAAAATTTCGAATTAGTGGGGTAGGTACTATAACTAAAAAGTGAAAATAAAAACTTTTTCCAAAAAAAAACAACTGACTTCCGGAAAAACACCACAGAGTAAAAAATAACTTTAATTTCGGAAAGCGGTGACAAAAAATTAAAATACGTCCAAAGTCACCGACTTCCGAAATTAAAGTTATTTTTCACTTTGTAGTGTTTTTCCGGAAGTCGGTTGTTTTTTAATAATCCAAAAACATTTTCTCGACAACCCCACATAGAAAAACTGTCAAAAAGTCCCATAAAACAAAGTAAATCAAAAACCTGTTGACATTTAACCCTCAAAATCTGCTTCGGAAAATATTTTCCAGCCCCCGTCTTATAATTCGCGCTATCTCATCTCGATACGGCCCAAGATGGCACAAACACCTCCAGGCCGTGTCGTGGATCGCCTTTCAAACCACATAGTTTATTCATGCGTTACTCTAAGGTAACGTAATGGCTTGATAAGGGTCGGTATTCACGGGACGACTTTTTTTGACGCGATTTTTTGTCGTCAGTCGTCTTTTTTTGTATAAATAAGTCGTGACATTAAAATTTAATGTTGAAGTTCTGTAGAGCCTGTAACCTGACATGGTTTTAGCATACAACCTCCGTAAGTCTGTTATAAGTTAATGGTATAAGTGCAGTTTTCCATGAAGTTTCCATAGAAATTATTCTACTGGAGTCTCTCCGCGCTGTCGCATCGCGGCTTTTTTCTATAAAGGAAATTTAGCATAAATCCCTTCACGAATCACGCTCCTGTTACTAAACCTACGTGAAAAAAGTTTAAGCAACATATTTTTCTATTTCTTACGAATCATGTGTAATTCAAAGGTCACACATTATTTGCTCTTATAAATAAGGTATCTAAATTGGAATATTTACATTTCCAATAAATTATTTCGCTGCTTATTATAAAAAAAATATCGTCCCTCTTAATATATTATAAATAGACCGCATAATATGATGCCTGCATACTACCACTGCACTACCAGTTTTGTTCTCATTTTCCTTAATTATCTCAAGGCTCTCAAGGCTCTTGTGGCTAAGTAATAACAGCCGCAAAGGTCGATCGATCAGGTTAAGCTACATTTGCCACGATTGGTTCGTGGGGATGAGTGGCCTTTACATACCAAATCTTTACATACCAAAACCCCTCCGCGCCTCGGAAAGCCCGTTAAGCAGTTGTTCCCGGCTCTCATCCGTAGATATTTGACAGTCGTTACGGGTCGTCAGAAGCCCGAAAGTCTGACAACCATTCATACCAAGTAATTGGGTTGTAGAGGTCAGATAGGCAGTCGCCCCATGTAAATATTGGGATGATTTTCCTTAATTATCACAAGACAACGGTCTGTCGCATCACGAATAGCACGCTTTACCACCTGACAGGCTAGTACCTGCCACACGGCCATATGCAATAGTCGCTCTTAATATTATTTATGTTAACTACGAGGCAGGTTCGTCATAAATCTTCAGAATAGGCCGAAATCCGGCACTATCTCTGAAAGCCGACGAACTAATTATTATAGGCTTCCTTTGAATAGCTTCTTCACTCAATACTCAGTTTCTGAATTCATGCGTAGGGAAGATTCTTCTCTGTATGACAGGAGGCCTTTTCAAAATCAAATGTAATTAGAGAGTTCAAAAATAACTTTAATTTCGGCAGTCGGTGTTTTTATCAGTCTTTGTCGATTTTAGTTTTTTGCAAACGACTTCCGAAATAAAAGTAATTTTTCAATTTATGGTGTTTTTCTGGAAAACTTTTGTTTTTTACACGCTTTTTATTAGCTTCACCAGTATGTTTGTTCGTAACCGACTCTTCTGGACTTGATTTTGACCCACTTCACGGTCAGATTTAATTTTAAATTTTGTAGACTTATCGAGGACCGATGACAATACAATAATTTAAAATAAAATAACAAAAAAAAAAACCTGAAAAATCACGCTTTTTTGGATAGCAGAACTAAAAAATAGAAAATAAATAATAGTTAAAAAGAAAACTAAAAACACACGCTTTAAAAACCAAACTAAAAAAGCAGAACATTATTTAAAAAAAGCGTGTTTGAGGTATTTTTATAATCAATTAATATCAAGCATCCCACGCTTTTTTCCGCTGGAATGGTTATAGTTTGCGCACTGGTTAAAAATTTACCCTGTATGCAACTTTTAATATGGAGCGGACACCAAAATATAAAGAAAAAATCAGCTGTTTGAATACAGCTATGTTTTGTCCAGTTATGCGAACATAAATGTATAGAGCTGGCTTTATTTTCGTGATTTCAGTGTTGGTCCCTTACTAATTTTTATTTTATTTTCATGAGTACTACCGTGCCTTAAAGTATGTCCCTCGTTTAACATAACACACTGTAAAATGTAAACATTTACAACATGGTGAAGGACGGGTAAGAAACTCCAAAGTTTTATTTTTAATGTTGAACAATACATAATGGGATTGTCCTGTAATGCGTGCGTGCCCACACAATAGAAAATTAATTGTTATCTCATTAACCGGGATTGACAGATTATGACACATCTACGACTACTTTGAGCGATTTAAAGCAAAAGTTGCAAATAAACTGAGTAATTTTTATCGCAATTAATATTTTAAGGTTGCTCCAGAGCCTTAATGCTTTTAGTAAGATTAAAATTAAAATCCAGAGGTCAATAAAAGTGAAAATATTTTTTTTAACTACACAGATGTGAACAGTTGTAATCGGAGTGAAATTAAAAAACATAAAAAATAACAACATAATAAAAATAAAAACCACCCGCAAAAAGTGTTTTTTTGACGATTCACGAATAAATTAACGTCATTTCTATCTATAGCGTGACGACTTCATTTAGGGCCGTTCGAATTTTTCTTTTCCGTTTTTGGTTTTTTTATTTATTTAAGCTTTAAGGAATCCTATTGATATTATAACTGCGAAAGATTGTGAGAATGGATGGATGTTTGTTACTCTTTCCCGCAAAAAGCTAGTAAACGGATTTGGGTGAAATTTGGCACACAGATAATTTATAACCTGGATTAACACATAGGGTTGTATATTGTTTTCATTTTCCATAGTCGGTTAAAAATCCCAGCCGTACTTCAATATTTGTGCGTAGGTATAGGCACATATCTCCCGATGAAGCGGTATTGATGACCGCATTGCCATGTATTATTGTAGGTATTCAATTAACTCTAAAAAACCGATGATGGTGCTTTTAACGTTCGAAAAGATCGTAACAATAGCACTAAAAGGTCGTGTAAATTACAATAATTCATGGTAAATCTATTAAAATAGACAACTGTAGGTATTGAGGTTCTAAGTTTTATAGGGTTCCGTATCTATTCCAACAACAATACCCTAAACGATACAACGAACCTAAATTTTGAAAGGTTTGAAAGGTATAGTATGAAATAATTAGCAGTGGCGAAGCTACAATTTTTATTAGAGGGAAGCCGAAGAAAAAATTGTTCAGTTCTCATAAACTCTAGATAACATCAAAGTTCAGTTATTCCTTTGCCTTTTCTAAAATTAACGATGATATAATTAGCAAGCGAACCCTAAAAAGTAAATTAAAAACTGAACTACTTAACGTAATGAGCTGGGTGCGGGTTGTTCGAAAGAGATACCGTGGCCCTTGGCACACAGGCAACTGAAGAATCACGGGTGGATTTTAGTAAGTAAAAGTCTGGCACGCCCGCCCTCCTGCTCCATCCAGAGCGAGAGAAGTTATTTGATGATATCTCGCCCGCAAAAAAAAAAACTCGGCTGATTGTGATGAAACTTTGGTACGTTATTGTGTGCGCGCCGACCGGAGAAGGTTTGTAACCAAAATAATAATTAAAAGATACTGCACTCATGTCAAGCAGTAGCTTCTTAACTATAAACTCCAGTTTTTCTCACGTTGTTTTTCCTTCACCGACGTCAGTAAAATTCGAGATAAACTTAAGTACATCATCACACAAATTCATGTGAGTACAAATGAATTGATAAAGTCGCATTGGTACTTGCCCGAATTTGAACGACACAAAACCTCGTGCATGAGAGTCGACGCCAAAACCACTGGGCCCATCTCCATTATAGAGCGAAAATCGGCAAAAAAACACAAATCATTTGAAATGTCAAAACTACGGAACCATGCGAGACGTCGAATTTTTTTGCTTATTTTTGTCCGTTTTTTTACCCATAATATCAGGCTTATTGATTCCATGGGTCACGCAAATCTATAACTTTATCAACCTTTGATCCTATTAATATCATTGTCAACAAAATCATAATATCTTCACATCAATCTAAATGGTTTTTTAAACGCTTTTTATGAGATATTTATATACCCACGAAGTTTCCAACTGTCACGTATCCAAACGTATCGAACGTTTATGATGCGAAAAAGGTGAAATATTTTATGACCAGCACCCTAATTGCGTAACACAGTTGCAATCGCAATCCAAGAGTGTTAAAGCATATTTCTAATCTATTGCTTCATAGGTTTATTAAATTCGTTCGCGCAACAACGTGAAAAACTCAATGATCTTGCCAGATACGCTGTAATAAGTTTTATTTATTCTAGGACGTATAGTTGTAAATCTACTCACAACGGTTAGAAAAAAACATTCACTCTAAATATTGTCTTGGTACTTACCGAGTTCGAACTCATAATTACGTATGTAATTATGGGGAATCGTGTTTCTTAACCTCTGAGACATCAACATCTAGTGTCTTTAGTAGGTAGCATAAAATAATATCTCAACACTACTGGCTGATATTTCAGTCAAAGTTAATTAAGAAAGGCGACAATATTAAATCTCAGGTCCTTGAATTGTTTAGACATAATATTGATCAACTAAATAATACTATGATTGTAACTGATAGGGACCAGCTGAACTGTTAGCAAATTAATTTCACTGTCATTTGTATCTACTTCATAGTGAAAGAAAGGTAGAGAGAAAAATAGATTAATTTGTTACAGAAACACGTGCATATATAAATATGACAATATAAAAAAAAACAAAGTACCAACACAGATATTTAAACATAGGCATACAGAACATATTAGGATATTCGGCAGCTGCACGCCATGACTGTGACAAGAAGGCTCACTCACACTCAGCGTGATGCTGTGCTATGGGTCCCAAAGCACAGCGCTGATTTTCAATGGTCACCCGTGGTCAGTAGGCATAGTATTGTGTCTTTGTTTCAGTGGTCACAAGCGCAATCGCTGAGGGATCATGATTCAAACCCCAAGTCAGGCAGAGTGTTATGGTGCGGGTTGTTCGAAAGAGATACCGCGGCCCCTGGCACACAGGCAACTGAGGGAACACGGGTGGGTTTTAGTCAGTAAAAGTCTGACACGCCCTCCCGCTCCACCCAGAGCGGGAGACGTTATTTGATGATTTCCCACCCAAAAAAAAAAGGCAGAGTGTTATTAGCAATGTCACAGCAAAAGCCCGGACTCTGGATATGTGCGTGGTTAGTAGCCTGAGCCATCCCTTATTTTTCATGGTACTTAAACATAACTAGCGGTAAGTGTGTGTTTAATAAATCAGCAACCTAATTGCGTAACTCGCGATTAATCATAATCAGTTTCGTTTTGAATCAGATGGCTAAACCATTGCTTCATATGTTCGAAAAATGTGTCTGCTAACCAACGTAAATAACGCAATGAATATTGTTGAAATGTCAAAATGAAACCGATTATGATTAATCGTGTGTTACGCAATTAGGGTGCTGGTCAAATTGACTTAATTTCTTTTTTTTAAATAAATCTTTTCAAATTTGGTACATTTATTTTTATCGTGGATTTAACAGCCTCATATCAGAGAAATTAAAATTATTTTTTTACTTAGCCTATACTGTCCCACTGGTGAGCAATGGGCTCAAGTCCTTCCAGGTACTCTTTTCCTGCGCCATCTCGAAACAACCCTCGCGGTACGCGTCCAGGTCATCTTGCCACTGCGTGCTGGGCCGACCACAGCGGCGCCGTCTATCTTCATGCACCCATTGTGTAGAGAATTTTACTTGCTAGGTAAAAGTCTTCATGGGGCTGGTGTGACCCGCCCAAAAAACATATTTTCTTATTTCGCTTAAATAAAGATGAATTTTAGATTCATTCTTTAAAAAAATTGAATTAAATTACTTAGCTTACCCTGCCAAATTCCTACCACCAAAAACTTCTCAAAACAATATCAAAATTCACTCCAATATCGCAACTCCAAGCGTCCGTTTTAACTCAAACACGTTATACGAAGCAATTCTCTTAATTATTGACCAGCAAAGTTATAGAGCTATTAAACAGAATTGGTTTTCTGCAAAATGTTTAATTTATAGTTGTCTATTAGGCCGCGCTGTGAGGGTCGGGGGTGGAGTTGTCGCTCTCTATCGATATTAATTTATAGAAACACAAAATGGCGGTCGTTTATTTTTAATTTGCTTTTTTAATTTGAGGTTTGTCATCTGGTTTATTTGTATTTATGTCTTAGAAGTTAAAGTTTTAGAACGTAATACTTAGGATGTTTTTTAATGCCGTATAGAAAGAAAGAAAGGAAGAGGGTTCTGGAGTAGGTTTCCTAAGGGAGAAGCGCCAGAGTAACCCACGAAGTTCAAATTTCTTATGATTTTTTGCAATTTTCAGGTCAGTGTTATACTGCATGTTGAACAAATTATGATTCGTGACCATTTCAAGTAAGTATTTACAGAATTGTAATGGTAAAAATCATCAATCAGTTCAACCCTTAAATTACGTCGGCTTCTTTAGCACATCCCCCATTAGAGAATTTGTGTGTGCCGATGGTGACCACCAGTCTTAAACTAGAGAGGTATAAATCCCACACTCGTCTTATCCAAAATTCCAGTAGGTAGTAAATTATTCAATTTAATTACGTGTGAGTGCACAAGTGTAGTGAAGGTGAAAATAAGTGACTAACGTGGACTTTTCGTGTTCCCCCCAAAAACTCCAAATAGGTTGTTGTAAAGTTACCACCACTTTACAATAACTTTGACTTGACTGACTAAAGACGACTATGACAGTTTTGTAACTTCGTGCCCGATATCGGGCCATTTACTTGATCGAAAAGTAAAATTACTTGACACTGGCTAAATACACAAACCGTGCAAAGCCAAAACAAAAAAAAAACAAGTTGTCAAGTTTGTAAAAAGAACTGTATTATGAAATTGTCATTATGTTACGTTCGGATTTTTTAAATGTTTTGTGATAAGGCCGTATGTTTCTTAAGAAATGTAGCTTTAATTTACATAATTCAGAGACATCTCCACAGCCTCCGTGGCGCAATGGCTAGCGCGTTCGGCTGTTAAAAGATTGGTGGTTCGAGCCCACCCGAGGACGATTTTTTTAGGATTCCGTAAGCTTAGTAACAGTGTCCCCTTTTAGTACGGGATCCAAAATAAAACGTTTTATCCAACCTTATTTTCCTCACAATGCAAATCGGTACTTTGTATCAAAAATTATCACAAAGTACATACATAGTATGTGGATACTCATTAAAGAATTTTATGTGTGTGGTCGTTGCTTCTCAAAAATTCGACCACAGGACGTTGTGGGTATAAGAAATTGCCAGAATTTCGTGTTTCGGAGTTTTATTGAAATTGCAATTATGTGCATACCTAAACCCAACCGTATTGCAGGGCAGTTGTTGTACATAGGGCAAGCCAGTATGCCAGTAAACAGATCTGCCCTGCTAATTGTATCTGCAGTAATTGACACTTATGGGTTTTCACTTTTTTGTAGAAATGGCATCCTTAGGGGCAAATCTATATGGGAAAAATGAAAATATTTGGGTACTGGAAATTTGATTTTTTGATAGCGAGATTTACAGTATTTGCATTAAAATTTTACTTATAGATTTCCGTGTTTTTCTCGAAACCGCTTTTTTGCAAGTACTGCATTTACAATTAGCAGGGCAGAGATGCACTGGCATACATAAACTCACGGCTTATTCCTATGAGGTGGGCAGAACCCACAGAACGCCACCTTTTACGATCCTTACATACTCGTTTTGCGTCGTTAACGACTAACTAGGTCTAGAAGTATAAAATCTTGCGCAAGAGTTGGTGGATGTCTCGTATTTTCGATTTTTTAATTCTAGAACATGCCGGTTTCCTCCCTCACCGTTTTAAGATCAGTGCTGTTCAAATTAATTACAAAAAGTAATGCGCGGGTTCCAACTCACGACCTAAAACACGTAAGTCGGGGCCGTTGGCACTGGATCACCACTGCTCCTCACACATACATTTAAATCAATTAAATAAGTGACACAATGTGGTTATACAACACAATTCAGCCAAACCCCTTGCGGGTAACAAGCGTGATGTTATGTTAAGCAATTAAACAAAACCATCACTATCACAATACACAACCTTTAACCCTGCCTACCCCCTACAAACAACGTCGTTACAAGTCGCGATGGCTCAGTAATTAAATTACTTGTTTGCAGCCCGGCACCGATCCAGGAACATTGTTAGAGGTGCTAATTTGAACACCGTAATGCATTTTATGATGTTCAAGAAGAGTAAGGAATGTGGTAGAATGGGCATTGTTGAAATAAAGGGATAAATCATCTGAAAAGGAAATGCGAAGCTTGAGGAAGTGATGGTGGTGATGACGTGACGCTGAGGTAGATGCACGAAGGCTGCACTGACGTTCTTTCTCGGGGTCACCAGTATAGAGGTTTGAGGAACAGGATGTAAAGTTCACTCATACTCTATTGGTAAAGGAGGATCCTCCGACCAGACGGGTGTTGTGTCTGGTGGGCCCGACGATTGAAGTCGCGCGGTAAACTTTGCTTGCGTGATGTAGTTGCGGTGTGACGTCAAGTCTTGAGTAGTTCGCATATGGCATTGTAGATGGCGCCACTTTACTTTTTGTGTTTTTCCACATTTGTTGATTTGAAGTTTCGTATGTGGAACATTGTAGATGTCCGCCACAAAAGTGTGGCGACATCTACACCGCCACATGCGAACTATGCATCGATGACCTGACGTCACACAAATCCTGCATCGCGCAATCAGAGTTTATCACGCGCCTGGTATACACCGTGAAATTTTAATGGTTGTTTTCCCGTGGCAGAACAACTTGCCATAAGGAGTACTTTCGAAGCATAGAGTCAAAGTAAAAAAATAAAGATTTTTTTGTTTTAAAATAATTAAAAATTATTCATCAACTCGATAAAACACTACTCAATAGTAACACTAGAGGTAACTTGTAGGTACTACTCGAATCGCACGCGCCGCCGACAAAGGTAACAGCGATGCCTAAATGTTCAAAGCAAAATAAACTCTCGCACGTGGTGATTTTTCACAATGGTTTTTTGGTCTGCCATTTTTTATTTCTAGTATTTTATTTGTTTATAAAACGATTGTATTACCAAGACAAAACCATTTCGCTGCGGGAAAACAACCATTTAAATTTCACGGTGTATATATGTCGCAGCCATCTGATTAAATTAGCCAGTTAATTGGATGCCTAGGCGGTTCATTAAACGCCGGCGTCCAATTAAATAGCTGAAGGACAACTAACCAAGTCATAGAGCGCAACGTTTAACCAGATGGCTATGTCGTGTGGTCATATAACTAAATTAAGACAATCGGTAAGTTCAGTCAGTTTAGACTTATACTTGATTCCGCGAAATGAACTTACTGATTATCTTATTTATTACTGAGTAATATTCGCGTTATGTACTTTGTTGTAAACCAACATTTCATTATTACTAGTTACTTGGTGGTAGGTATTAGTAAAAAGTAGTCGTACATAATTTATGAACCCATAGTCACCCAAACCAAACATCAGAAATTCATTCATATACATTTTAACTAAATGATCACACGACATAGGCATCTGGTTAAACGTAAGACAATTAAGACAATTAAGATGTGACTTTGAAGATTTTTTTGATGTTAAATGTTTTTTTGCTTTCAAAATTCCCGGCTGTCGTTCGTGGATCTTTGACAGTCGCTACGAGGCGTCAGAGGCACGAAAGTCTGAGAACTTGACTTAAGAAGGCGTATTATTGTATGCCTCAGTAAGTAAGTTGTACCTACAGGTAAGATAGCCAGTAGCTCCATTTAAAACACTGGTAATTAGTTGCTAGAACATGGTTTCCGAGGCAATGAAGGATCTCGTTATGTAAAGATGTTCTTCACATCCACGGACCAACCTTGCCAAGCGTAGCTTTACTTGATCGATCGACTCATGCCCTTGTTATTAATTAGCCATAAGTCAGTCCATTTTGCTTATATTTATTTATTTATTTATTCTTACAGAAAGCTTATAGACAAATAACAAACTAAAAATCATATTTAGGCAGGAAAATTTGCTAAATTACAAGCTTCCAGATAATAGACATTTAGTTACAAGTAAATTTTTTTCACTTTTTTGCAGCTAGACACGCGTGTGTGGTGTCAAAACACGCGCCCGCGCGCGGCCTAACTAACCACGGTGAAATGGACGGTAGGTCCGGTACAAAATTTTGAATTTAAGGTAAAAAAACACGATTTTGTACTGTGAAAATACGAAAATCTATTATTTTGGGCCTCCAACCGGCAAAACTGAACGCGATACACATACCAGCCCCGAGGTATGGCAGGTAAGTAATTTATAGTGCGAAAAGAAACTAATTAGATACAAGGAATTATAAGAAAACGAGATTACTAACAAGTTGACTAAGCGATTTATAAATCGAAAGAAAATCAAAATAATACAAAAGTTATAAATGCAATAAAAACTGAATTACTTAATTAAGGTAGTCGAATTGTGCAACATCAAAACAGTTAAATCAAATATGAGCAGCCACATAACATTAAAATAAAAATTAATAAATAAAACAAAGTTTATTTGGAACAGCTTTAGTTTACAATAATTTACAAAGGAAAACGAAGATAGCCATAAAAGTAAAATACTGTGGCGTAGCTATCAACGCACAATCCAAAAAAAAAATATATACAAAGACATTGTTCCAGACAAGACAAAAAAAACATATACAAAGAAAGGTAATTAATAATTTTACATAAGAAATTATATTTTTAAAGTGAAGTAAAAAACAAAATACTCTATGTGGAGGTTACTATGTAGTATAAGTGTAAAGTGGAGGTGGGGTGAAGTGTGTGTGTGTGTGTGTGTGTTTACCGTGTTTATGACACCATAAATAAGTTGCTCAGTTTTTTGATAAGACAAAGATTTAAGCTAGTCAGTCAATTTTCTCTTTGGCAGACTTTTAGTCATAGAGTAAATATTAAATCTTATATTTATGTCATTGTAAAGTTTAGAGCTGGTTTGGTTAAAGTGGCGACTAACCAACACTAACCTGCAGAGCTCAGTCTTACAAACTCTGTCGGGACGCCGCTTCTTTGTTTGGGGCTGAGCGACGTAAGGGAGAAGCAGGTGTTTCTTATAGACTGTTTGTAGGACGAACAACTATCTCACCGTGAGGACATTATAATGTCCTCACGGAACTTATGAAAATTATGAATATAAACTATAGTTTATATTCATAATTTTTCATGACTTTCTCCAAAATATTCCTTGTTCAGGATCTTTTTAATATTGTGTATATACATAACTATTATGTTTTCCTTTACCTTATTAAAAACGACTAGTCACCATTATCAAGTGAATGCCATCAAAACTCCGTGTTCCTAGGGAAACAAGAAATTCGCGTTTTTGATGTTATCATCATCATATTATTGTGTGTGCGATGCCGCCCGGCCCAAGATTATGATCTGGTGGTTTTATAACACCCACAGAGAGCGACGAATTTTTTTGTCGATTTTTAAAAGTATGTAACATTTCTCTTAGTTACTGGTGGAAGGTTATATGAATAAGTTCATGGAACTTGCAAGGATTTTGGAGTGTTAGGATTATTAATAATATTTTAGTATTAGCGGTAATTGTAATGTAAGTAGTATTGACACAAGGAATATTTCAGAATGAAGACAGTACACAACAATTGTCATTCTGACAAGAACTTTTTCCAATTTCGATAAAGTTTAATTTCCTAGTTGTTGAGATAATTTTGGACAGTCTGTTCGTACCGATATTTTTGACGCTGATTGTACCGTTATCCTAATTTTTTTGTTTTTTTGTGGTCGGCGCAATGTATTTTTCTCCCACACTTCTCTATTAGTCGTCATCTCCGTAGTCACACCCTTTCCAACCATATCATCATTCACACAGTCCATCCATCGTTTCTTTGTTCTTTCTACTCTTATAGCCATCGACATTCATACACAAAAATTTCCGCACGATATTTTCCTCATTCCTCCGTATCACATGCCAATACCATGACAACCGTATTCCACACAACTTTTCAGTTATCGGTGTCACTTTCAGACTTCCTCTTATGTACTCATTTCTTATTCCATCCAATCGTGTAACACCACACTTACCTCTTAAAATTCTCATCTCAGCTGCATGCCTTTCATTCATCCTTTTTGTGGCCCAACATTCTGATCCATACAAGACGGCAGGTCTTACCATGGTTTTATTTGTCTTCCCCTTAAGTTTAACTTGCTAACTATTAACTCAAACACGAAGCACTTTTTTTTTTCAAAAAATAATTTTAATTGTAAAAGACATTTGAATTGTCAAAGAGTTGAATTGTAAAAGACTTTTGAATTGTCAAAAGCCTACATACTTCTAAAATAAATGACTTTGACATTAGACATTGTTGGTTTCTCCAATATCTTACATCTTACTCAAAGTATATCAGTTCTAACCACACCTCGCTCTGTGGCCGGTAACATTTGGCGCGGGGCATCGCTTTCGGTAAATATTTACATGTGACTCACGGACTGGAGCCGCTAAAATGACACTGCCACTAATGTAGGGCGTTTTTAATAGTATTGAGTAGAGTGTATAAACTGCCTCGTTAGTATTATAGTGATTTAGATACTTCCCTGTTTTGGAAAAAATATAAAATGAGAGGCTTGTGGCTAATAATTACAGTCATACAGGTCGATCGATCAGGTTATGCTACGCTTGCCGCGGTTGGTCCGTGGATGGGTGACCAACTTTACATATCAAGTCTCCTCCATGCCTCGAATAGCACGTTAAGCTGTTGTTGGTCCCGGCTGTCATTCGTGGATCTTTGACTGACGTTAGCGGTCTTCAGAAGCCCGAAAGTCTGACAATCAGTTATAACAAGGGGTACCGTATTACCGAGTGACTGGGTTTTGGAGGTCAGATAGGCAGTCGCTTCATGTAAAATACTAGTATTCAGCTGCATCCGGTTAGACTGGAAGCTGACACCAATATAGTTGGGAAAGGGCTAGGCAGCTTGATTGACTGGTGGGCTTAATGTAAAAACCAAAAACCCTTAAGGTGCATCTAGTCCTCATTTTTCCCATACAAACTTCGGGAGTGTATTACTCCACTGTTCGACAATGTATATCAAAAATTAAACACGGTATAGTTTTGTCTCATTATTAATATTGTCTGTACGGAAAAAGAATACTAAAATAAAAAGCCATTAAAAAGTTAGGAGCCAACAAAGATTAGTTTTTCTTGCTAATTTAACCTAACTTTGGGCGTGTTTTAGTAACAAAAAAAAGTATAAAATCTGAAAAACCAAGTCGGTACCGACAAAGCGTAAATATCGAAAAGTACAATAAACTTTATTGGTTATTGATTTATGCAGTGGTTTTTTCATAAAACCCGATCTTCCGAAGGACTTTTCTTAATTTTGTACGCGCCTGTTTTACTGTAAATGATCCTGCAGCTCACACAATAACGTTGTGCATGTAGATTAGTGTCTTACTGCTCATCACTGATACTACCTGTGTCGGACACGATGTTTGGTGAGACAGCGTGTTTTTTAGCTAGATTCACCGGTGAGTTCGAGCCCGCGACTAGATTCCCCTTAAATGTTGTTCACTGAATTAGTTCCATAATTTATTAATCATTCCTGTCGTAAACATGATCTTTGCACGGCGTCTCTCTGCAGACAATGGGCCATTTACCATATTTCGCCGCAATCCTCGTTAAGACCCAGTCACTCTCACTGTACTGTTTATGAAGATAATATAC
Organism: Polymixis lichenea; assembly: GCA_949091785.1. Lineage (NCBI taxonomy): Eukaryota > Metazoa > Arthropoda > Insecta > Lepidoptera > Noctuidae > Polymixis > Polymixis lichenea. The sequence goes on from OX420958.1 coordinate 6,442,242, forward strand.
TGAACAAAATATAGAGGGTCGCTCGTATGCGCACGCACACGCAGTGTGACCTCATAGGCAAACTATATCTAATTTAACAAATTGTTATTAATTTGACCTATCTTTTAAATGCTCAACCATTATACTAAATCCAAACATCTCGCAGTTATTAACGGTTGAAAACTTACATGTTTTTGTCGCTCAGAAATATTGAACTTACCACCAGTACCCCGAGCGAAAAGACGTTTTCACGTCAAAGTTCACATGAACATTGGTACTTCCCTCAGTTCGTTTCAAACAGCGCCATCTTATGCACCCCTGAGAATAAAGGCGGTGAGCGCGTTGGTTTTATAACTGAAAGGCTATTGGCCGATCAGTCACTGTGGTCCGTTGTCAGAACACCACTTTTATACCTTAATGTATCGGTTAAATACGAGTAATATTGATTTTTTTATTATTTTCCATCACTTTACGGCCATATTGTGACACAGAAAGAAATATCAAACTTTATAAAAGCTTATATAAATGATTCTGGGACATTCTTTGGCCAAAGAGTTAGCATTGCCATTGCCAACTTGCTAAAAACCACTAAAACGCAGAACTGAAATGGAATAGAAGGTGCAATTTAAATAATATACTTATCTCATTATCTGCCTAGCCTTTTGGCAACTATGTTGGGGTCGGCATCCAGTCTAACCGGGTGCAGCTGAATACCAGTATTTTATATGGAGCGACTGCCTATCTGACCTCCATAACCCAGTTACTGGGTAACACGATACCCTTTGGTAAGACTGGTTGTCAGACTTTCGGGCTTCTGACGACCCGTAACGACTGTCAAAAATCCTGGAATGGCAGCCGGTACCACCGGCTTAACGCTAAAGAAAGAAAATACATTTATTTAGCACAGACTAAAAAGACGATACACAGTAAAATAAAAAAACAACAACAAGTGCAAAAGGCATCAAAGTGTGCCTCACGGCTGCGCTAAAAAGGCCCAATTCAGCATAAAACGTGCTTGCGAGGGCGCGGAGGAGTTTTGGTATGAAACGATGGTCACCCATCCACGGACCAACCGCGGCATGTGTAGCTTTACCTGATCGATTGGCCCATGAGGTTGTTATAACTTAGCCATAAGCCCCTCAAATAATATACCTACTCGTAAAATATTAAATTCCTTTGATTTTTTTTCGTAGAGAGATCAAATTATTGTTATCTAATTTAAACATCAATCGACACCCTTGCGCCAGGTCATGTTCCTAGCACAGTGGGCTGTGCTGGTGCCGCTGCTGCAGCTGCTGAGACCCTCAAGCGGCGTAAATACTGTAACCTTATGGGTAACTACAGTTTTAAGCCGTTTGGGATCGAAACGCTCGGATCATGGGGCCCGAGTGTACGTCTCCTCTTTAAGGAAATTTCTCGCCGGCTAGTCGACAGTTCACGTGACCAGAGCGCTGGGTCATTCTTTGGCCAAAGAGTTAGCATTGCCATTCAACATGGCAATGCTGTCAGTCTTCTGGGCACGTTTCCTGATGACAGCGATGCGGACGAATACTTCGACCCCTACGTGTCCTTTTGTTTTTGTATTTATTTGTTTAGTTAGTTAATTTAAACCCAATAGACATAAATATTTATCTTTTAATTAACCAACTTCTAAAAGGAGGAGGTTATCAATTCCCCGATTACTCGAAGATGGCTGGACCGATTTGGATTTTTTTTTTGGTTGTTTTCATTTCATAATCAGCCTATACCTAATGTTCCCATTGCTGGGATACAGGCCTTCTCTCTGTGAGATGGAGTGGTTGTAATCTACCACGTGGGCCCAGTTGGTCTTCAAATTTTTGGTTCGAAGACATGCCGGTTTCCTCACGATGTTTTCCTTCACCGTTTTGAGAGCAGTTTTGAAAAAAATATTTACACAGTTATAAGTAAATCGCCTGATTGTGTTGGAACTTACGAACTTACAACTCGAAAGTCGCGGCCGTTACCACTGGGCCACCACTGGTCTCATAATTACTTCAATACTATCTTTTTTTTCTTCTGATGTAAGTAAATTTATTATTCTTAAAAAAAAAACTAACTTAACAAAATCAATTCACAAATAAAAAAAATGGCGTCGAAAAATTCATCCGCATCGCTGTCGAGTGGTAATGTTCCCAAGAGACTGGCAGCATTATCACGTTGTATGGCAATGCTTAGCCGCTGGCCAAGGTAGAAACCAGCCATTGGGTCACGGGAACTGTCAACCAATTTTTTCGTGATTTCCTTGAAGAGACCATGAGCACTCGGAACCCACGGCCCGAGGGTTTCAACGCCAAACGGCAAGAAAATATAATATATAAAAACTTAAAAAAAAAACAACTGACTTCGAAGTCGGTGACTCTATTTGAATTTTTGGTTACCGCCTTTAGTTATTTTTAGTAGTAGAGTTATTTTTAACCGACTTCCAAAAGGAGGAGGTTCTCAATTCGTCGGAACCTTTTTTTTTTTTTTTTATGTATGTTCCCCGATTTCTCGAAGATGGCTGGACCGATTTGGATAATTTTTTTTTGTTCGAAAGGGTATACTTTCCAGGTGGTCCCATGATCATCAAGTCAGGATCTGATGATGGGATCCTGGAGAAATAGAGAGAACTCTTCAAATTTGATAGGCACACTTGAAGCAATTTGTGTAGTTTCTGGCAGAGTACTTTCTCGGAGTGGTTCCATTTCAATTTGGTGAAGATCTGATGAAGCACTTCGGAGATAGGCAACGGAACTCCTCAATAAATGATAGCAAATGGACAGGGATTGCTGAAATCTCATGTCTGTCAATCGTTTACACCAGTTAATAACATAACATCACGCCGGTACGCTGTGAAAGGGTAAGCACATGTGAACCACTAAAAAGTGAAAAATAAAAAACTTTTTTCAAAAAAATAAACAACCGACTTCCAAAAAAACACTAAAAAGTGAAAAATAACTTTAATTTCGGAAGGCGGTGACAAAAAATTAAAATACATATCCAAAGTCACCGACTTCCGAAATTAAAGTTATTTTTCACTTTTTAGTGTTTTTTTGGAAGTCGGTTGTTTATTTTTTTGAAAAAAGTTTTTTATTCACTTTAAGGCTCGTGCAGACTAGCGCGACGCGACTGTCGCGTCGCGACACTCGTAGAACAATTCCTTGGAACAACTTCATGGAAATTGTTCTACAAGTGTCGCGTCGCGCCTGTTTGAAGAAGCCTTTATAGTGTTTTTCCGGAAGTCGGTTGATTTTTTTTTTTAAGTTTTTTTTTTTCACTTTTTAGTTATAGTACACACCAATTCGAAATTTCATCATCCTTGGGGTCAAAACAATGCATTTTTATGCGATAGCAGCAATCGCGGTTGATTTGCTGTCATTTTTTGAAGAGTTCCGTTGTATGTCTCCGAAACGCATCATCAAATCCATATGAAATTTATATGGGACCATTTCGGAATAAACCATTTTCGAACAAAAAAGAATTTAACTAATCACGGAGCTATGCCCGAACATAGATAAAAATATATATATACACCGTGACATTTTAGTTGTCTTACAAAGGTGGTCCACTCAATATATCCGTCATAAAATACCTCTAGGCGCGATCAAAACATTGTTACCATTAATTAAGATAATAGGTACAAAGAAAAATAAATAATACTTTAGAATTATGAAACACCCTCCCTGTTAATAATGTTTACGTATCAAACGGTAGAAGATATCTACCTACCTATCCTTACATTCCATCATTAATTCCATCTCCATAATAGTGTGTTTCAAACTACGTCATGCGTCGTATTGAATGATATTTTTTTTTTAAATTATGCTTATGTTAAAAAATATCATTTTTTTTTAAATAAATGAGTAGTAGTCCTTGGATACACGAAGTGGGCTGCCGTTGTAAGACGACTAAAATGTCACGGTGTATATAAACATGTCGAATTGATAACCTCCTTCTTTTTGAAGTCAGTTACAAATATAATATAATACTTTGATAATTTTCATAATTACATCGAAAAGGCACAAAAATGTTTATACTAGCATCACTTCATTAACAAACAGAGAATCTATTTTACAACTAAAATGTATGTTAATGTACAAGAAATCAACATGATTAGCGTTATTAGGCGATACTCGACGGGCGGTCCCGCGAGGCCAGAATTATATCATAGAGTTCAATTTTACTGATCAAAATATATAAATTAATTGGTCGAGACAAAGTTACGGGTTGTTCCGTACACAATCTTTATAATATACAAGCGAAAGGCACACTCACTGATCAAACACGAAATCTCAAAAACTACTGGACCTACGAAAATGAAATTTGGCGCAAAGGTAGATTATGAGTAGGACACATCAGTTCAGAAAGAATTTTAGGAAACTCGCCCGTAAAGGGGTGAAATAGCGGGTTGAAAGTGTGTATAATTTTTTTTATTCCTTGGGCCAGAGAAGCAACAATTCAACATTGTCGCAGCCGGAGCCGCGAGCAGCAACTAATTTATTATTTCTTACACTTAAATCCCCATGTAACTGTGTGCTATTTTAATTTATAGCGTGACGATTTATTATTAAACGTCCATGTCCAAAAAAAATATATGGAAATGCGTGTACGCTGCTATAACGTTGTCTTCTCAAACTGGCTAATATGTAAACTTCACATTAATGCCACAATCATATCAGATGACAAATGGACAAAGAGGACCATCGACGATAAAGAAACAGAGTGGCTGCTCCTTAAGGGGAATCTAGTCGCGAGCTCGAACTCACTGGTGGGCCTGGCTAAAAAGCACGCTGTCTCACCAGGCATCGTGTCCGACAGAGGTAGTATCAGTGATGAGCAGTTAGAAGCTAGTCTACATGCATAACATCATTGAGTGAAATGCAGGATCATTTATAGTACAAGAGGTGCGTAAAAAGTTAAGAACAGTCCTACGGAAAATTGGGTTTTATGAAAAAACCACTGCATAAATCCATGGCCTGAATAAAGTTTACGCCCAAAGTCAGGTTAAAATAGCAAGAAAAACTAATCTTTGTTTGCTCCTAACTTTTGAATAGCTTTTTATTTTAGTATTCTGTTTCCGCACGGACAATATTAATAATGGCAAAAAGCATACCATGTTTAATTTTTGATGTACATTTTCGAACAGTAGAGAACACTCCCGAAGTTTTTATGGCAAAAATGTGGACTAGGTTCACCTTAAGGATTACTCTTAGACCCGAGTTTACCAACACATGATTAAATTTAAAACAGCCGGTTAAACTATAACCGGCCGGTTAACAATATTTTGTTATTCACCACGCACTAACCATTGTTAAGTACTGTAATCGGATGGTTAACTTAAACGACGTTTATGCTTTCTGATTTGAAGTTTTGCATTGTGAATCACTTTTAGTTACAAAATTAAAATGCCAGACGTTTCGAGTTAATTATTCTTTAAAGAGGATAATGTGCTAGATGATTTTGAAGATAATATATAATTTTGCGCATTTCCCGTTTATTCCAAACGCGCTACAATAATTTCGAGGAATATGACGAGAAAGCATTCGGTACAAGATTTTGTACATACAAACGTAGTGAGTGTTCTGGAATTACTTGATTTAATTGAAAAGAAGTTTGATTAGGCAAGCACGTTTGCAGTGAGTGCCGAAAGCATTAAATTTGTCAGCCAGATGCTTCTGACCCCATTTTTTTCGGCATTTGTCGTAGCGTCTTTCACAAAATAATGTTAAACAATTCGATCCTTCGGTCATTTTCGACTCACTCATTCAAAAACGTTCGGTTCTTTAACTGAAGAATTGAATAGTGAACTCAAAAAAAACGCGGTTTGTTTAACATACGTTTACTGCTAACAGGACGATTACGTAATCAATGGTTATGTTGTAGTTGGTGGACTCGAGTCTTACCTGGAATCTATACTTACCTATCTTGTGTAACACACTCACACACGCAAACAACACACTACATACAATTTTACTCTTTGTCTGGACTGTGTCATTCTACTTTATACCATACAGTAAAATGACACAGTCCACTTGAGATAAGTTTTTGTTGATCATTGTAAACATTGATTGTAAACTACCTCTTAAAATACAGGTATGCCTTAGCTTAAGAGGTTAGAGTATTATTCTCATTGGTTTCAACTTAACGCACAATACGATCGCAGTAGGGCGAGATGAAGATGACGGGACTAGCTTGATTCCTACCTCAAAGACTAACCAGCACTAGCAATATACAAAAATTGTATGGAAAAGAGTCTTTGCCTTGCAGTAGAACAACACAGGCTAGTTAGAAAATTAAGATTTTGTTTTAGTAAGGGCATTGAAATGAACGCAATATTTACTGACCAGAGACTAAAATAAGCTTTTTCAACCTTCATCATCATCATCATTTCAGCTGAAAGACGTCCACAGCTGGACATAGACCTCCCCCAAGTTCCTTCACTTCGACCGGTTCTGTGCTTCGCGCATCCAGCGGATTCCTGCGGCCTTCACAAGGTCATCGGTCCACCTTGCGCGGTCGCCACTCCAGAACCTCTCAGCTCCTTCGGCCATCTGTTCTGCGAGCAATGTGCCCTGCCCAGTACCACTTTGGCAATTCCTCGGGCTATGTCGATTGCCTTGGTTCTCACGCGGATCTCTTCATTCCATTCGATCACATAGGGAACCTCCGAGCATAGCCCTCTCCATTGCCCTTTGGGTGACTTTAAGCCTTCTGATAAGGCCCATTGTGAGCGATCACATTTCAGTGCCATATGACATCACTAGCAACACGCACTGGTCAACGACTTTCGTCTTGAGACACTGCGGTATTACGGACGAAAAGATATTGCGCAGTTAGTTCAACCTTATAAAAACGAATAACAGAATTATCATAACTTAAGACGGATCCCTAAAAATATTGAAAAGCTCTACATCACAACACAATTAACATAAGTATGAGCAATAATAATAAATTCATTAAATTATTCAAAGTATGACAAACACAGAAACATACGCGTCGAGTTATCGGCGAATTATTCAATAGATACATATAAATAACGTGATTTGAACGGTAAGCGGATTTTCGTCAGTCATTCTTTACTGACAAGCCGATTGTAATGGATGGTCTTCAAAGGCGAGCCTAAAGAAGCCTTCGAATTTAAAAGTATGTTAAGCACCTTAAATTTAAGGCTCTGCTTAAGGTGCAGTAATGGATAGCTCGCTGTCCGGTAAGGACCAAGTCCGGGTCAACGGCGCATTATGTCTCAAAGAGATGTCAGCACCAACTGATGGGGTCCGCAAGGGCCGATGCCTGCCAGGGGTGCGGGTTGTTCGAAAGAGATACCGTGTCCCCTGGCACACAGGCAACTGAGGGAACACGGGTGGTTTTAGTCAGTAAAAGTCTGACACGCCATCCTGCTCCACCCAGAGCGGGAGAAGTTATTTGATGATTTCAGAAACTCAACAAAAAAAGAAGGCTCTCATTCGTAGATCTTTAACATTCGTTACGGAAAGTCAGCAGCCCGAAAATCTTCGTACTAAGGACTATCGTATTACCCAGTAACTGAATTCTGAAGGTCAGATATGCATATTCAGCTGCTTCCCGTTAGACTGGAAGCCGACCCCGACATAGTTGGGAAAAGGCTGGGCAGATGATGAGTATAATTTCTTGAGTTGTTTCTATTTATTTTTTAAATACTTAAGTAATTTTTTAAACTTAACAATAAAAAATCGTCTAAATTTTTATTTTATTTTGTCGGGGATACAAACAGACTACTGCTAGTTATTACTACAAATTAAAAAATATTGACTTAAATTGTCGAGTAGACGAATTTTTCAAACTTTAGCAATAGATTAAGAATTTCCTTCAAAATCCTTCGGAATGTTATTGAAAAGTGTTGGCACACAGGCAACACGGGTGGGTTTTAGTCAGTAAAAGTCAAGTCTGACACGCCCTTCTGCTCCACCCAGAGCGGGAGAAGTCATGGTGTCGAAGTCAAGGTGATGATTACCCACCCAAAAAAAAAATGGGGTTTATGCATGTGAATCATATAACGATTGTCAAATGTTTATTTTTAATGTAAGTAGTGAATTATGCCAACATAAATATTTTTTCAACATAAAAATAAAATGTTTAATAAAAGTGAAATAAAACTGTTGGAAATTCAAATATTTGAAAAGCGACGCCATTGGTTGTTAGAGCGAATGTGACGTAAAAATCTATGTCAATGATACTAGACTAAAACGTCACACCAAGCGCGCCAAAATGGAGAGCGTTTAATTCCCGTATCGGTTGGCAATTTATTGTCTAATTTTGCTTTTTTTGCGTTGAATATTTTTTTCACCATTCTAAGGCGATGTAAACAATCAAATAAAAATATGAAAAAAAAGTCATACAGATTACCTATTGGTGTGCTATTTAATGAAGACTGTTTTAGGTAGGTTTAAAACGTCAGGTCCACGTTTATTTGGAAGATGACAACCATGAAGGCTCAATAATTAGGTTCTTTAATAAAACCTTCACACATCAAGGATATTTTAAGCCGTACAAGGCATAAGCGTAGGCTTTTTATTTCATCTCGAGGACAAGTTTCTGGTTGAAATTATTTGACACGGCGGGTTGTAAATAAGGATTAATAATAACGTATCATCGGGCCACTAAATCGGCAGGTTATAGAAAATGTTTTGACTATGAATATTAATGGGTACAAAAGTGTTGTAGATTCGAAGTTTATAAATATTGTTTAGGGTTCCGTACCTCAAAAGGCAAAAAAAGGAACCCTTATAAGATCACTCTCTTGTCCATCTGTCTGTCTGTCCGTGTGTCACCAACGATTTTCTCAGGAACGGATGGACCTAGCAAATTAAAATGTATACCAGATACTGAAGTCTATAGTCCCTAATATGTGTGTAAAAATCAAGGTCCTGAGTCAACACAATAAAAACATTTGGGCAAATTTAGATTTTCGCGAAAACTTGTAAGTACCAAAATTTACCTTAATTTTCAACTTTTTTAATTTTCTTACTTGTGCTATAAGACCTTGCTTTTAACCAAAATTGACTATTGTAGGTCAACCGGAAGTACCCTATAGGTTTTGGGTCGAAAACCTATATGATAGTTCCCGTTTACTTAGAATCACGAAATTTATTAAATAAATTACATAATTTTCATAATAAATTATTTTGCTACACTGTAAGTAACACGTTGTTTATCGTGCCAACGTTCAACAAGATATTATGACGGTTTAATAAGTCTGAACTGCCGCCTTGGTCTATTGGTCGCTAACACTACTGCTGAGCTATCACCGCATTAGCCAAAGGGAGAGGCACTCTCTTTGTAATTGAGATTTCAGACCACCAGAAGGTACTTGTGGGGTATTCGCGTAAGACACATTCAATGGAAATTACAATCAATGCCTTTAATTTGTAACGTTCAGCCGCGTTCATTTGGTTCTGAACGTTGCATGTCTCTGACGATGTTAACATCGCCTATCGAGGATACACTTTTTCACAATTTTCCATTTTTTTTCTGTATTTATTAAAACTAACTTAAACTAAAGTACCTATTATACCTTAATATAAGTTGGTCAGCTTGAGCTCATTAATATACCCAAGTTTGGAGGCAAGTCGATGGTATCGAACGTATCGCCAACGCCAATTTCGTGGCCCCAACATAAACGTTCGCTTTACCATATTGCTACTTTGGATTCGTATTTAAAAATAAATCTTCGGCAATATTTTTTAATATTGCAAAATAAGAAGTCAACGTTTACAGAAAGTATACCAATAAAAAATGGACTGTCCTCTTTTGTCGACTGTCATCATCATCATCATCATTTCAGCCGAAAGACGTCCACTGCTGGACATAGGCCTCCCCCAAGCTCCTCAACTTCGACACAGTTCTGTGCTTCCCACATCCAGCGGATTCCCGCTGCCTTCACAAGGTCATCGGTCCATCTTGTGGGAGGCCGTTCCAACTCTACGTGAGGACTGTGGTGAAGCTTAATACGACGTTGGCAATTACCTTGTACGACTAGCACCCTTATTGTATAACACACATGAATCACAATCTGAATAATTCTGTATCCTACTAATCCATTGCTTCGAATATTCGAAAAAAAATTCTGCTCAACAACGTAAAAAACGAAATGAATGTTGTTGGAATGTCAAAAAGAAAACTATTCCTACTGTCTGTTAGTGTTGTTACCACCCCGTCAGTATGTCTTTTCCTAGGTATGACATGAAATGAAATGAAATGTTTATTTTTTATGTAAGTAGATCTTAAAAGGCACTTCTATTTTGTTAGTCAATATTTTAAAAACGAAATAGCGCCGGCATTTCTTAGCTGACTGTTCCCTGAGAAGAAAAGCCGAAACAAACTCAGAGGTCAAGGTCTCTTTTAAAGTCCAAACATTATATTATTTGAATTGCATGTGAGTCTAACAATGCAGGGCAATGTCTGGAAGGGCCTTTTGAAGAAAGAGCCATTGCAGTTTTGAGCTGACTTGTCCCAACAGACGGCATGTATGTATCAGTCACCGTATAGCTCAACCCTATTTTAGGCAGCCCAACGACCCATCACAAGACACTACCAGATTTACAGGACATTTGCGTAGGCCATCTACAAAATACTCAAAACCACCAGACGAGTTATAAAGTCATGTGTTCAATCTAGCCTACATAGTACTCACATTCACAGTTAGTTTTTTCTTCATAGAAAAGGGTTAGCAAAGGTATAAGCCCTGTCATGGCGTCGTCGTTGGCAGAGCAGAGGTCACCTAGTCTGCATGTTTTGGGACACAGATGGCTGCATAGGAGGCGGAGAATAGTTTGCGACACAGATCCACATCTGCATACACTCTGCCGCCATTCCGTCGAGGTAGCCCTACTTTACCAGATTTTGGGTCAGCAAGATTTGAAATAATGACGTGCTAGCGATATGAAGCAGAAGAAAAAGCCAATTGATCATTACCTGCCTAGCCTTTTGCTTACTTTTTATGTTGGGGTCAGCTTCCGGTCTAACCGGTGGCACCTAAATACCAGTATTTTACATGGAGCGACTGCTTATATAACCTCCACAACTTAGGTGCTAAGATACTAACACAATACTTATGCAGTTTCATATTTTTCGCGTCGATGGCTAGTCTCCGCTGAGATTGGCCGCCATGACTGGATTTCGAGTAGTCGCATCTGCCCCTGAGCGTCTGTCTCAGAATTTCGATGGTATTTTTTATGTTCTCTGTCCCAGAACTTAATGAGTACAGATGGGAATTAAAAGTTTTATTTGCCCCTGAAATATTTTTTAATTAAAATTTTATTCTTAAAACTGAGAGAGAGGTGCAGTTCTCGTAATTTTAAAAACGTTCACAGTCTGATCTTAGTTTTAATCTGTCAAAAATACCTCAAGTTTCCATACATTTTTGACAAGTTTTTTTTTTATATTTGATCGTCGCCGAGATGAGACAGCGACTAGATTTTGAACGTTTTTAAATACGAGAACGTTGTTACAGATTTATCAATAGGAATAACGCGGTGGGCTAAAATTCCCCGAAATTCGGTCTAAAGGATTGTTACTTATTTCCAGACTGCTTGATAGACTCATATATACACCGTGAAATTTGAATGCTTGTTTTCCCGCGGCAGAATAACTTGCCATAAGGAGTACTTTCGAAGCATAGGGTAAAAGTAAAAAAAAAACAGATTTTTTTATTTTAAAATAATAAAAAAAATATTCATCAATTCGGTAAAACACTACTCAATAGTAACTCTAGAGGTAACTTTTAGGTACTACTCGAATCGCACGCACCGCCGATATAGGGAACAGCGATGCTTAAATGTTCAAAGCAAAATAAACTCTTGCACGTGGTGATAATGGTTAATCTGCCATTTTTTTGTTTCTCATAATATTTTATTTGTTTATAAAACGATTGTATTAACAAGACAAAATCATTTCGCTGCGGGAAAACAACCATTAAAATTTCACGGTGTACACAGCCCATTTAGTACTTACTGTCCCGATAAGTAAGAAGTCCAATTACTTTTTAATTTTAACTATGCTACTAATAATATAAATTGATGGAGGATTTCGATTTTTGGCAAACAGATAGTTTGTAACCTGGATTAACACACGGGATACTTTCTATCCCGGTAGTACGTTCCCGTGGGATGATTTCGGTCCACCACGCGGGCGAAACTACTGGCAAAAGCTATATAGTAATCAATATGTTGTGAGTTGTGAGAGAATTAAAGGGGGATAGCTACAAGGGGGAAGCTAGTTCATCATGATCAATCATAGAAAGTTTTCCAAGGAAGGGTGCTACTGTTTTCTACCTTTGAACAAAGTTGGGTGCGTTCGCCGCCAAATATTTTTGTCAGAAACATAAACATGGGATTCTATTGATTTTATTTATTTGACGTGGTGTGTAAACATTGAAAATAAGATGTAAGTACAGTCTCTAATATAACCAACTTACAGATACAAATAACTTGAATCAAAAGCGATTACAGAAAAAATCTTCAGCAATATTTTTTAATATTGCAAAATAAGAAGTCACGTTCGCAGAAATTTAATTTTAATTAAAAAAAAAATGTCTCCTTTTTGTCGACTGTGATGAGGCCTTAATACTTCGTTGGCACCTACCTTGTAGGACTAGGTATGTGTTTGCCCAGGTATTACAGCTCCCAGGTATACGTAGCTATTACGGATGAAAAGATATAAGCCATGTCACGGCGAAAGTATTGGTGAAAATTGTATGGTGTGAGAACATAGTATCCTCAAAACTCTGCTACCTATTATAAAAGAGGTAATAATTCAATCAATTCAATTCAGGTCAATAATTGGTATTGAATGTTGCATACGTATTTAGTAAGGTATGCTCAAACTTGGGAGTATTGAAGTCCTGAGTGAATAGGTTAAGATGAAGACATAGAGCTGGTAGGCCTCCCACAAGGTGAACCGATGACCTTGTGAAGGCCGCAGGAATCTGCTGGATGCGAGAAGCACAGTACCGGTCGAAGTGGCGGTGCGGGAGGCCTATGTACAAGATACAAGATACAAGATACAAGATTCAAAGATCAAGATTCAAGATTCAAGATTCAAGAAAGAAAAAAGAAGAGGAAGAAAAAGAAAATTTGAATTTGAATTTGTTGTTTTTTTGTGATTTTTTTTTGAAGATTTTTTTTTTTTATTTGATTTTTGTTTCAAGATTTTTATATCCAAATGATGATTATGAAGCGTGCACCTAGAACAGCATTAAGGTCATTCTCAATCACTGCAGCTCATAAAGCTTATATAGCTCTCCCGCTGCTCTGAACAAGTTAAGATAACGTTGTTGAAGGCGTATTGTCAAAGCATTTATACGGGGAATCTGTGGGTTAGTCATACCAAAAGATCACTGGATGTCCTGCGCGTCCAGTACAACAACATCTTCAGGATGATGTTGGGGCTGCCTCGCTTCTGTAGTGCATCGGGGATGTTTGTCCTGTATCACACTGAGGGCTTCCATGCCATCATCCGTAAGAAAACTGTGTCCGTGATTTGCAGAATGCGTGGCAGCTGCAATGGAATTCTGAAGACTGTTGCAGATAGGATCTCTTCTCCGCTATGGAGATCCTTTATTAAGCGGGTTATTTGAATATATTTTAATTCTGATTTTAATTTTAATTCTGATTTTAATTATAATGTTGATTTTGTATAATAATTTTAATTTCGATTTTAATTGTAATTTTAATCTTAATTTTTGAAGTGATGTAAATTTTAATTTTGATTTTAATTCTTGAAGTTGGTTTTCATTTTGAATTGATTCAGTTTTTATGTTATTTTAATTTTATATTTTAAAAGTGTTTTAAATTTGATTCAGACTTTATGGATTAAGTTATCTGAAATAAATGAATTTTATTTTTTATTTATAAAACCTCAGATTTACTGATAAGAGACTATGCCAGTCTTCCGAAACCAAAGTTTAAAAATAACCACATAATAATTTCATTCTTTTAAATGCTTGTGGCCAACTAATAAAAGCCGCATGGCTCAATCGATCAGGTTAAGCTACGCCTGCCGTAGTCGTTGCGTGAATGGGTGACCAGCTTTACGTACCAAGACCCCTCCATGCCTCGGAGAGCATGCCATTGGTCCCGGTTTTCATTCGTAGAAGCCCGAAAGTCTGACAACCAGTCTTACCTAAGGGTGTCGTATTATCCAGTAACTGGGTTGTGGAGGTCAGATAGGCAGTCGCTCCATGTAAAGTACTGGTATTCAGCTACATCCGGTTAGACTGGAAATCAGCCCCAACATAGTTCAGGAAAAATCTAGACAGATTGGTAATGGTTGACATATAACAGCGTCTAACGTCAAATCTAACGACAGATTGACTAATGAAAAACTAGACCCGGCCTCCAAAAATCAAAATTCAAGAATAACCACCTAATTATTCCTTTATTTTAAGAACAAAAAAAAAACATAAAATTAATAAAACATAACACAAGAAAGCGACACATAACATAACTTCATTTTATTTAAATCGGTATATTCAATACTTAGTGACTGATGTCACCAGACCTCTCTTACTTTGAATGTTCTTTTTGAAGGCAGGTCAGGTCAAGATGGCTCATTTTCGCGTGATACTTAGCTATGTGCTTTATTTAGGTCAATTGCGGGTAGTTTGAGGCTCATGTTAATATGCTTAAGCCACGCATTTTGGGGGTGAGTGTACTTCAAATTGTTTTTTTTTGTGCCGTTTTGTTAATAATAGTGGTTTCGTTGTGTAGTACAAAGGTTTTGTAGTACAAAGGTTTTGTAGTTCAAAGAATAGGTTTGGTGTGATTTTAACCGATTTTGGGTAACAAAATCCATAAATCTAGATTTTGTTACCCGGTTTATTAATTAAGGTTCGTTTCGAAGGGCGACATTCACAGTTAAGTTACGGTTTCCTACAAGATCGCGGCCGTCAAATTAAAACGGTCATGAAAATCTGTGATTTCTTTTAATTTCACCAGTATTTCACATTAAGTTGTAAAAAACCGACCATGTGCGTTCTTATCCCAAGAACAAACTTCAAATTGTGGCTGGAAAACATTTTTACCATTAATTCCAACTGCAATGGTAAGTTGGTCGACTATTACTTGTGAAGCCTACTTAGCTGTGTTATACAGGGTCAAATTAAATTAGCTGGCAATACTTTACCGACGTGTTGGGTATCGATATCAAAAAGTAATGGAACGAAAAAAAAACGAATTAAAATGTAGGTATTTTAACCAAACCCTTAGGGAACCAAACCTTTAGTTAAATTCCCACAATTAATAATATGTGTAAAAAGAATTCGCCCCCGGGTGGGCTCGAACCACCAACCTTTCGGTTAACAGCCGAACGCGCTAGCCATTGCGCCACGGAGGCTGTGGAGATGTCACTTAACGACTTTGACGACACGGTTGGCGTGATGGCTGAGCAATCGACTGCTGCGCAGCGTGTCGCGGGTTCGATCCCCGCACGGAACAAATATTTGTATGATCTGCAAGTAATTGTTCCGGGTCTGGGTGTTTGTGTTTGTGAGTTTCTATGTTTGTAAACGCACCCACGATACAGGAAGAAATTCCTAGTGTGGCGCAACGTTTTTTTTTAAAAAAAAAAAAAAAAAAAAAAAAAAAAAAACTTAAATACGTTCATGAAACTGTACGAAATTGCGCTATACTAGTGGCGATATAAACACAAACTGAGGTCTCAGTCCATTCGTGCCTTGGAAAGCAAGCCCGGCTGTCATTTGTAGATCTTTGATAGCGTTACGGGTCGTCAAAAGCCCGAATATCTGACTACCAGTCTTACAAAGAGGTATGGTATGGGTTGTGGGGGTCAGATAAGTCACACCGTGTAAATTACTTACTGGTATTCAGCTGCATCTGGTTACACTGGAAGCTGACCCCAAAAAGGTGGCAAAAGGCAAGACAGGTGGTAGTATAGACTAGAGGTGAGTCATTGACGGTTTTTTGGTTTATGTAATTTAACTGTTAATCATCAATGGTCAACAGGTTAAAAAAATCTGTTAAATTATTAACAGGTTTTGAATGTTCAATCTGTAACGTTTAGCGTCAATTTATGTCAACGTTTTTTATAAAAATAATTAATTTAATAAAAAAAAAAAATATATAATGACATTCTCTTCGTACTATTTCCAGGCTTAGGACTGGCTGGGTACAAATAGTAACCAGGCGTAATTAAAATACCCGACTGCGCCAGAAGGAGGGTTATGTTTTTCGAGAGTATGTATGTCTGTATGTATAATTGTTTGGCACGCTCTGCAGCCTGAACGGCTGGATGGATTTTAGCTTGAGAGGTCTCGTTAGATTCGTATTTACTGTGAGAGTGACACTGGGTACATCAAAATAAAAAAAACAAAATGGCGGATTTTTGGCGCCAAATTTAAATGTTTGGCACGCTCTGCGGCCTGAACGGCTCGATGGATTTTAGTTTGCGAGGTGTCGTTAGATTTGTAATTACTGTGAATGTGATATCGTAATAAAAAAATAAAAAACGATAATTTAAAAAACTAAAACCCGACTGCTTTTCTGAGTATCATGGAAAAGCCCTAAAACAAGAAAATCGTTGTAACCGATTGCACTTAACTTAAGAATCGCTAGTTGCTAAGGCGATGCTTATAAGCAGATAAATTGTAGCAATCGGGACCCATTCTAGAAAGTCAGCCGTCTAGTCAGTAGATTGGAGTAATCTGCAATGTAATATAGGTATGTGCTCTCAATTCACTAAGCCTCCATTTCTACAATGGGTCCCGACTGGCGACTCTTAAGTTAAGTGCAATCGGGTACAACGACTTTCTTGTTTTAGGGCTTTTCCATGAATACTCAGAAAAGCAGTCGGGTTTTTTAGTTTTTAAAATTACCGTTTTTTATTCACTGATGATTAACAGTTATCTCGTTGACGAATGAAAAGTCGTTTAAAAAAATAGTTTATTGATTCAACGACCACCTCTAGTATGGTCTAGTACTATACAGTCATCATCATCATCATTTCAGCCGAAAGACGTCCACTGCTGGACATAGGCCTGTCCCAAAAGGGGGGTTTTGTCATAATCGCCACGCTTGGCAGGCGGGTTGGCGATCACAGTATGGTGGTCAAATGCATAGAGAACGCTGCTGCCCATTCTCTAGTAAGTCCCTTAGTCGCCTTCTACGACACCCACGGGAAGATATGGGATGGTGTTATTCTTTTACGTCCGGCACCACACGGAACTACTATGTAGTATGTTAGGTTAAACGAGGGACATACTTTAAGAAGGTGTGGTACACATGAAAATATACAACTTTTAATATAGAGTGGACACCAAAATACAGGGTATTTGGCAGAACGTTGAACATACGAAAATGGTGGATAGGATCTGCTACTTAGTCAGCCCTAATTTATTTGGCCCTGGCCAAAAAAAAATTAAATAACCCTTAAAGGTTTTTGTTTTATAAAAGCAAATTACATACCATTAGAAAGGATTACACTAGGGATGTTTTGCTAGAATTGGAATTCCGCAGTAATTTTTTTTTAAAATGCAAGTTGAAATTAAGATTTATGTATTTTTTACATCTTTCTGTAAGTTTGAGTACTAATAACTTTTTTCTAGCTAACATCTAACAAAAGTATTGCCTGTTTTACCCATTTTTAATAAAAAATACACTTTAAAGTTAAGAAAGTGGTGAAACTAGAAGAAAGCAAAAAAATAATTAAAATAAATATCCAGGGGTCCAGGGCCACATAAACTAGGACTGAGTAAGTAGCAGATGACCCCACCTATCCACCTTTTTCGTATGTTCAACGTTCTGCCAAACACCCTGTATAAAGAAAACATCAGCTGTTCCCTACATTTCGTCCAGTTATGAAAACACAAATGTATAAAGTTTTAGGTTTAGGTTTTATTTTCGCGATTTTATTGTTGGTCCCTTAATAAAAGTTTTTCATTTTCATGAGTGCTTCAATTAAAGTACCGTCAACTGTGTGGCATCTTTACTTTCCATGAGAACTTGAAAAAAATATCTCTCGATTACTAAAAATTTGTTACAAATAGTAGATTATTCTTCTTCTGTATCGGTTGGATATTAAATGGTAGCAACATATTTTTAACCGACTTCCAAAAGGAGGAGGTTCTCAATTCATCGGAACCTTTTTTTTTTTATTATTTTTTTTTATGTATGTTCCCCGATTACTCGAAGATGGCTGGACCGATTTGGATAATTTTTTTTTTGTTTGAAAGGGTATACTTCCCAGGTGGTCTCATGATCATCAAGTTAGGATCTGATGATGAGATCCTGGAGAAATAGAGAGAACTCTTCAAATTTTATAGGCACACTTGAAGCAATTTGTGTAGTTATTGGAAGAGTACTTTCTCGGAGTGGTTTTTTTTTTTTTTTTTTCTGGGTGGGAAATCATCAAATAACTTCTCCCGCTCTGGGTGGAGCGGGAGGGCGTGTTAGACTTTTACTGACTAAAACCCACCCGTGTTCCCTCAGTTGCCTGTGTGCCAGGGGCGGCGGTATCTCTTTCGAACAACCCGCACCCCCGGCAGGCATCGGCCCTTGCGGGCCCCTCTGTTGCTGCTGACATCTCTTTGAGGCGCGCGTGGAACACAACGCGCCGTCGACCCGGGCTTGGTCCTTACCGGACAGCGAGGTACCCATTACTCGCCGTCCGCAAGCCCGTGCCTACGGTGGCCGGGAATCAGCCTGGGATTCCCGACGCCCAGGGCGTCTCCTGCGAAGGCCACGGCTGTGAGGGCGCATGTACTGCATCTCCCTCACGTGCGCCGCCTCCCTCTTTGCGAGCATAACTGCTTCGCTGAAGGAGGCGACTGCCAGCCATGCCCTCTCGCTCCGTACCATGGCCTGGACCAGGGTCGGACGCGAGAGATCGCCGCCGCCGATCACCTCCACGAGGACATGGCGTTGCTCCGCCCAAGCTGGGCAGACCTCCACCGTATGCTCCACCGTGTCCTCTGGGCGATCTTCGCAATGGAAACACCCGGGCGTTTCCTCCCGCCCTATCCGAAACAGGAACCTCCCGAAACAGCCATGTCCGGTGAGGACCTGTGTCAGGCGGAAGGTGAGGACGCCATGCCGCCTCTCAAGCCACTCCTCAAAGAGGGGACTTACCGCCGCAATCGCGGCGTGCCCAGCACTGGGTTGCGACAATCGCACTTTCCACGTCGCCATGAGATCCTGCCGGAGCTCTGTCCGCCGTGCCGCGATTTCCCGCGGCAGCGGAGTTACGCCCCGGCGTTTGGCCTCCTCGCGCCACTCCCAAGTTAGCGCGAGGACGTTTGCCTCCAGATCCCATGGCGGTAATCCGGCAAGGAGGCCCGCCGCCTCACCGGAGATCGTGCGGTATCCCCGGATCATCCGGATGGCCATGACCCTATGGGCCGCCTTCAACCGGGCGGCGTGCTGGTTGGCGCCTCAATGTAGGCGCCCACACCGGCGCCCCGTATAGGGCCATGGCCCGCACGACCCCCGCGTAGAGCCTCCGGCAGGAGGCGTTTGGCCCCCCTAGATTGGGCAGGAGCCGCTTCAAGGCAGCCCCGGCCCGCTCCAGTCTGGGAACCAAACGTCGGAAGTGCTCCGCGAAGTTCCACCGGCTGTCGAGGACAAGTCCTAGGTACTTCATCGTCGACTCGACGCCGATGTGAACCCCTCCCACCGTTATCTGGGAACCCGTCAGTGGCGCATTCCGTAGACCATGAAACCACATGGCCTCGGACTTGTGCAAGGCCACCTCGAGTCCCAGTTGCCGGATCCTATCGACGATTGTCGCAACTCCGTGTGTCGCTAAGTCGGCCGCCGCCTGGTACGACCTCCCTTGCGCCAGGACCAGCGTGTCGTCAGCGTAGCAAACTACGCTGACGCCGCTAGGGAGGTCGGCGCGCAACACCCAGTCGTATCCGATGTCCCACAGATGCGGCCCCAGGATCGATCCCTGTGGGACACCGCACGACATCTCTCGCCAGTTCCACTCTCCTAGGTGACCGGGGTAGATGACGGCCCTGTCCGTCAAATAGGCCTCGACCACACGACAGAGGTAGGTCGGCATCCGGTGATACCGGAGTGCCTCCCTTATGCAACTCCAGGGCAGGGTGTTGAAGGCATTGGCGATGTCCAGAGACACCGCCAAGACGACCCCACCCCGGGCCACAGCATCCCCCGTCGTGAGGGCTCGCACGCGCATGATGGCGTCCACCGTGGAGCGCCCCCTGCGGAAACCGAACTGGCTCTCCGCCAAATCCGGCCCCACCCGCACCAGCCGCCCGACGAGGCGGTCTGCAATGACTCTTTCAAAGAGCTTGCCCACCTCGTCGAGCAGTACGATGGGCCGGTTTCTCGGAGTGGTTCCATTTCAATTTGGTGAAGATCTGATGAAGAACTTCGGAGATAGGCAACGGAACTCCTCAATAAATGATAGCAAATGGACAGGGATTGCTGAAATCTCATGTCTGTCAATTGTTAACACCAGTTAATAACATAACATCACGCCGGTACGCTGTGAAGGGGTAAGCACATGTGAACCACTAAAAAGAGAAAAATAAAAAAACTTTTTTCACAAAAATAAACAACCGACTTCCAAAAAAACACTAAAAACTGAAAAATAACTTTAATTTCGGAAGGCGGTGACAAAAAATTAAAATACACATCCAAAGTCACCGACTTCCGAAATTAAAGTTATTTTTCAGTTTTTAGTGTTTTTTTGGAAGTCGGTTGTTTATTTTTGTGAAAAAAGTTTTTTTTAGTTATCGAGAGAAATTTAAGTACAGGTCTCTTTGGTAAAGTTGCTCATGGAAAGTAAAGATGCCACAGTTGACTGTATGTCCTTCGTTTATCAAAATACATTTTATAGTTTTGCTTTTAAACATCTCCATTCAACCTGAACCCTTTACAAAAAAAACAACATATGAAATTTCAACCCCCAAAAATATTGGAAGAACACAACATTTTCAATTCAACCCCGTTCCATAAGGGTGGACACTGATAGATTGGTTCACCAATATGTCTGTCTACCCACATTTGTGGGTGGTGATAGTCCAATAAAATAATATTAATTATTTATTTGGGTTTGGTTTGGCAGAATAGTGGGGTGGAGTCGAGTTAAGAGTATAATATTTTGTTTAATAAAAATATAGCGTTATTTTTTTATGCGACTGAAAAACAGGAGGTTCTGTATTTGACTTTCTTTAAATGCATCTTTTTAGAGAAGACTTTAGTATATAGGTAATGTATTAGGATCTGATGCAGATCTTCCGAGATAGACAATGGAACTCATGAATAACGAATAGCAAATGATCCGGGATTGCTGCGAAAAAAGGACTTCTAAAATAATAATAATAATACTACTGATAGCGCTACTGAAAGTAACTGAAACTTTCAGTAGCGCCATCAGGATGGTATTTGGTGTGGACAAATGTGCGGTCATGCATGTAAAGCGAGGGGAGATTGTGGAATCCGTGGGAACTCAGCTCTCGGATTCCATACACCTAAGATCCCTCTCCTCAAACGAAACATTCAAGTATTTGGGTATGTCGGAAGCGTTAGGCATCAACACTGCTGACATGAAACCATCGTTGAGGGAGCGCTTCTTTTGCCGCCTTAATAAAGTTTTAAATAGTCTTTTATCAGGCGGAAACAAGGTGCGCGCATTCAACGGTTGGGTCATGTCAGTTTTGATGTACTCTTTCGGCATACTCAAATGGACTCAGACGGAACTTGACGCCCTGGATAGGAGGGTCCGCACACTGCTCACCGCAAATCGGATGCATCATCCGCGGTCATCGGGGATAAGACTATATATCCCGTGAAAGTGTGGAGGTCGAGGCTTCTTAAACGCTAAGACCCTCCACAATCGCGAGATATGCAGTCTCAGGGAATATTTCCTAGAAGCCGACGTGGGGATGCACCGAGATGTGGTCTCAGTGGACAAGGGCCTCACCCCGCTCTCCTTGGGTAACGAGAACTGGCACAAACCTAAAGTATTAGATACTAATGACCGCAGGGTGGTATGGCAGAGCAAAGAGCTTCACGGACGCTTTTACCAGGTCCTACATGGACCTGATGTAGACCTCTTAGCGTCCGTATCCTGGTTACGATTCGGTGAACTCTTTGAAGTCTTTGCAATTATGGACGAAGTTATGTTGACGAACAACTACCGGAAATATATTGTGAAGGATGGAACGGTTGACATCTGTCGGGCATGCCACCGTCCGGGGGAATCAATCCGACACATTATTTCTGGCTGTTCTAGTCTGGCTAACGGAGACTACTTGCATAGGTACAACCTTGTAGCCAGGATTATTCACCAGCAACTTGCTCTGAAATACAGTCTTGTGGACTCGGAAGTACCGTACTATAGGTATGTGCCCGACCCAGTTCTCGAAAAAGGCACTATCACATTGTATTGGGATCGATTTATCATGTCTGACCGGGCTATTGTTGCCAATAAGCCGGACATAGTGGTGATAGATCGATTAGAGCGTCGCACAATGCTTATTGATAAAGCAGTCCCACATGACGAAATTAAAAGATCAAGTATCTTGACCTGTCACGCGAGGTTGTCGACATGTGGGATGTGGATACAGCAGTCATTGTGCCGATAGTCGTGACGGCCAATGGCATTATAGCCAAGAGCCTCGACCAACACCTCAGGAGGCTCTCGTTGGGCAACTGGATCAAGGGCTTGATCCAGAACGCAGTATTATTGGACACGGCGCGTATAGTAAGGAGGTTCCTCTCTCAGCAGCCCTGACCACCGGTAGCTTGGACCCTGGGCCCGATACCGGTGGGCTGTTATTTTTTATATATTTTTTTATATTCGAATATTTAAAAAATATAATTTGTATGTATTAATCAACGAAATAAAGGAAACAATAATAACTTTTATTTCGGAATTCGGTAACAAAAACCGAAAATACAAAACCAAAGACACAGCCCACGTAACATCAACACCATTCGGCTGACAGACGTCCACTGCTCGTATCCAGAGGGCTCCTGCAACCTTCTCCTGGTCATCGGTCCGAATAACGAAGTAGGAAAATATTTATCTGTCTAGATCTTCGGGAATACCTTTGTGGTTATCCGAGACAGATGCATTTATAAAAGTCATTATCATCACAAAATAGCACTGTCATTGTGATGGGCTATTCTGATTTTTTTTTTCAGAAACGAAATTATACCTAGGTGGCAGGGACATCGACGCGTAACCTTTGCCATAGATGCAGTACATGATGTCCCCCTGCGCTGAAATTTTCGTAGGTTATAAAAAAAAATTGCTGTTCCATATAGTTTGACCGCGAAGGTATTATTGTACTTTTTTATGAAACAGTAGATTGTTTTTTGATAACCAACAAAAAAAAAATTGCGCAAAGGGGGAGTCTGGAATCATGGTTGTTGAAGGAATTTGCCCACTGATGTGTGGTTTACTATACCTAGTATCACAGCGGACCCTATCATAATATCAGCGCTGAGGTAGTTGTTTTTTTTACAAATATAGCAGCATTATGCTGAGATAGGAGCCATTTTGGCCTCACACGGGTCTTTCTCTTTTATTTATTTATTGTTTGCACTATTTTCTTATTTTATTGTTTGTATATTACCGTTATGTGCTTCCTTACTGTTTGTATTTCCTGTGCGTGTTTCAAATAAAATATCTTTCTTTCTTTCTTTGTATCTATCTACAAGTAGTTGTACAGTCAGGGAACTTAATTACTGAGCAGATTGGAACACGATGTCAATTTACCGTGTCATAGCTATTATGTTCGTAAGTTTATTATTCATAGGTATTTCATGTAACACTGTGAATTAATTGATTAAACATTATGTTCACAAACGTAATATTTTTAGCAAGGGGGGAATAACACTGGTAATGGAAAAAACTATCTCCTTATATGGAAATATCATTTCTCACTTACATGTTAAATCAAATACCTACTTAGCACAAAAATCATGTTTCGACATTACCGTAAAAATCTGAAGTTATAGCAATTTCAACCTTATACCATTGACATAGAAGCTACCGATTTTTTGTGATAGTAAAATAAAATTTGCATTTCATAAGTATATATCGGTATATTTTACGCAGTATTGTGAAATCTTTATTTTGAAGTGGGGAAGAAAAGTGGTGTCGTGTGAAAATGTGTTTTGTTTCGAGATTATTATTGGTTTTAATTGTAGTTTTGGCTTTGATACAGGTGCGTAAATCCATTTCTTTATAATTCCATTTTTAACCGACTCCAAAAAGGAGGACGTTATCAATTCGACATGTTTTTTTTTTTATGTATGTTCGGGCATAACTTTGTCATATACAGGATAAGTTTCTATCCAGTGCGCAAACTGTAAGCATAAATTCAGCGTATCATTTTAGACCCCCTAACGCAGAAATTTTAAGTCCGTTTTACAAAAAATAAAACATCTGTTTCATAGAAAAGTGCGGTCAAAATGTATGGAACAGCTGATTTTTTTTTGTATTACCGACGAAAAATTTCTGCTCTGGTGGTCTAGAATGATATGCTGAATTCATGGTTACTGTTTGCGCACTGGATAAAAACTTATCCTGTATAGACAGACGGATTTGCAAAAGTTTTTTTTTGTTAGAACTGGGATTATTCCAAAATGGTCCCATTTAAATTTCAAATAGATCTGATGATGAGTTTCAGAGACAGACAACTTAACTCTTCAAAAAATGACAGCAAATCAACCGCGATTGCTGCTATCGCTTAAATATGCATTGTTTTAACCCCAAGGATGATGAAAATCCGAATTGTGTGGGGTAGGTGCTATAACTAAAAAGTGAAAAATAAAAACTTTTTCCAAAAAAACAAAAAAAAAACAACAAACTTCCGGAAAAACACTACAAAGTGAAAAATGACTTTAATTTCGGAAGGCGGTGACTTTGGATATGTGTCTTGAATTTTTTGTCAAGTCGGTCGTTTTTATTTTTTTGGTTAAAGTTTTTAATAGGTATGAGGTCGTTGAACTATTATAAAGCGGTAGATTTTTTAAGTTTGTATGTATGGAGTTGTCTTTGGAATTACCAGTCGGATGTGAAAAATTCTTCTTGCATTTGATGGGTAAACTCTTGAGAAATGTAATAAGCTATTAACATCACGCTATGACCCTTAAAAATCGAGTAAAAAGACAAAAAGTTGGAAAGAACGTTAAATGAAAACGTGGTAATAGTGTGGGCTCCGTGAAGATGGGTTGCGACGCGGCGGGTTGGCACCATAATTTCGTGTATTCCCGTTGTCCCCGCTATCTGTGTCCCCGTCACGGGGACAACAGGACGTCAAAACTTTCCTTGCCTTATTAATAATTCTATTAAATTCCCTTTGTCCCCTTTAACGGGGACATGGCCTGCGGAGACTACGGGAATACACGCAAAATTTCAGGTGGAAGTCTTGGGCGAAGCTTATCACTCTGCCCAAGACTTCGTCCTCGTAAAATCATCCATATAAATATCAATCGAAGAAAAATCAAAGTCCACTGCTGGACACACCTCATAGGCCTCTCCCATGCATAAAAATGATAATGCAATTTTTTGGTAAGCGCGTTACTTGAGAACGACTGTACTGATTTAGCTATTTTTGTTTTAAAATGTTCCTAATAGTCCCAATAAAAGATTTTTATCGGAGGAAAACTTGGAAAAAAATCCTGCTATTGAACAAAATTCCTGTATTTTATGGGATTTTAATCTAGTAAGAAATAAATTCAACACTTTTGGCAGTGTTTCTCTTTAAGTAAATGAAATTAACACTAAGATTTAAGTTTGAAAAGCAACCAGGATCCTTAGCTTCTTGGTTTTGGCGTCGTTTGTTCTATATTAAAATTTTAATCAAGTGGTAATATTTAAAACTAGCTGTTTCCCGCGACTACGTCTGCGAACCAGGATGAAAAGTAACCTATGTCCTTACCCAGGCCATGGTCTGTCTGTGTGCCGAATTGAATTCAAATCTGTTCATCCGTTTTAGCGTGAAAGCGTAAAAGGCAAACTTACTTTGGCATTTATAATGGCGATTATGGCAGTAATCTTCTACAAATAATTATTCAGTGTCGTTTTATTAGCTTGAAAAACGAATGTACGTTCAACAGAAAAAGTCAACGGGCTCATGATTCTAATAATTTTTTTCTTTATTGCAGATCATTGAAAGCCATCATTTCTGGTGGGGTCCACCGCCGTGGTACCGGCCAGGATTTGGCGGTTATGGACCAGGCTTCGGTTCCGGTTTTGGACCCGGTTTCGGACCGGGATTCGGACCAGGATTTGGACCAGGATTTGGTGGATTTGGACCACCACCGCCCCCACCACCGTTCTTTGGATGAATAATTGACTACGCAAGACGAAACTGATGAAATGTATGATTTAAAATGGATAAACGATTAAAAACACTATTTTTGTTTTGATCTGTTTTTTTTTTAATAAAACTAAGAATTATTCTTTTAAGTTAAACGTTTAAAAGCGAAAAATAATTCGGTAAAATAAAATCGTGGGCCGTAGCGTAACTTGAGTAAATATGTGTCACGGGCCCCACGATTTTATTTTACCGAATTAATTTTTAGTTTTTAATTAAAACCGTTTTTTTTTAGTTTTTATTTCGTTACCTAATATTTCTCATTATAATAAGGTGTTTTTTTTATTAAATGGTATTGTTATCAAAACTAAAGGTGTGTACCAAATATCAGATCAATCTGCCAACTGGAAGGGCAGAAAATTTCAAGTACTACATTTGGCCCAAACAAACAAAAAACAACAAGCTACGCAACAGGGCAAGCTAAATAAAACCGTTCAAAAGTTTGCAATATTTTACCACTTCTGTGAAAAACCCAGGTTTTTTCATCTAAGTGGTCTATTCCCCGAAGGTTTGAGCGTAGGTATACCTACCTACCTATAGCACATCCACAGTTCGCCAGTTAATGTTTAAGTCCCATCTGATAGGGGGCAACCAAGGTACCAGACATAGCCCGAAGAATTGCCAAACTTAAGTGGCAGTGGGCAGGGCACATTGCTCGCAGAACAGATGGCCGATCGGGCCGAAAGGTTCTAGAGTGGCGACCGCGTACCCGACCGATGACCTTGTGAAGGCCGCAGGAATCCGCTGGATGCGAGAAGCGCAGAACCAGTCGAATTGAGGAGCTTAGGGGAGGCCTATGTCCAGCAGTGGACGTCTTTCGGCTGAAATGATGATGATAGGGGCGAGCCTATTGCTATCAAATGATGATGATAGGGGCGAGCCTATTGCTATCAAATGATGACGATAAGGGGCGAGCCTATTGCTATCAAATGATAATGATAGGGGCGAGCCTATTGCTATCAAATGACGATGATAGGGGCGAGCCGATTGCTATCAAATTATGATGATAAGTGTGAGCCTATTGCTATCAAATGATGATGATAGGGGTGAGCCTATTGCTATCAAATGATGATGATAGGGGCGAGCCTATTGCTATCAAATGATGATGATAAGTGTGAACCTATTGCTATCAAATGATGATGATAGGGGTGAGCCTATTGCTATCAAATGATGATGATAGGGCCGAGCCTATTGCTATCAAATGATGATGATAGGGGCGAGCCTATTGCTATCAAATGATGATGATAGGGGCGCGCCTATTGCTATCAAATGATGATGATAGGGGCGAGCCTATTGCTATCAAATGATGATGATAAGGACGAGCCTATTGCTATCAAATGATGATGATAGGGGCGAGCCTATTGCTATCAAATGATGATGATAGGGGCGAGCCTATTGCTATCAACCGGGCAAAAATCTAGACAAGGTTGCCACTGAGAAAATCCAGATGGAAAAATGAACCCACATAACTACGCTCTGTGAGAGGGAGTGGACCGTAATCCACCACGCGGACCCAGTGGGCCATGCGGGTCACTAATGTCTTCGAAATTTTGGTTCGTTAGTTGTATTAAAGAAACAAAAACATTTAATTCGAACTTTTTTCAATTTGGTTCGACTGTTGTTGTAGTTTTTTTTTAATTCGTAAAACATATCAAGTTCCACGAAAAATTACAAAAACAGCTGAGCGATCTACGTGGCATTGACCTGACCTTCGCCAATCGGATGATGGAAAAAAAATGTTTATCGTTCGTTTTTGATGTCGTTACCAAACACGTGGACTAATTAGCATATATGTCCACTGTCTCTTTGAAAAAAATCTATTCATTTGTCCTATTTTCCACAAAATCTTAATTATTTATCGACTCCATGCCTTCCCAATACTTAAATTTCCACTCAATTAACTATTTGGCTGGTGTGCGGTAATTTCTCAGTCGAATTGTTAGCGACCAACACAATGCATTGGGCCGATCGTTTGTCGACAAAATTAGGTCTCCAATAAATCGTGGTTAAAATTAAAAAGATAATGATAATGGCTGAAGAGATTTCATTTCAGTCAAAATTCTTTTGATTGTAGCGTAACAGATGATAAATTACCAAGGGGCTTTCGTGTTCTTAGTGTGTCGATACGAAAAATAACACGAACAAAAAATGTAAGCATCGTTTCTATACGAGAATTGGCAAATAAGTATGGGAGCTGGTCTTGTGACAAATAACAACCACACAATGATATTACTAGATAGGTATTTTATTTTAATTCAAAAACTACTGCAGCGGCACATTTCAAAACGCTGTATGAAAAAAACACTACAAAGTGAAAAATAACTTATATTTCGGAAGGCGGTGACTTTGGATATGTATTTAAATTTTTTGTCACCGCCTTCCGAAATTAAAGTTATTTTTCACATTGTAGTGTTTTTTCGGAAGTCGGTTGTTTTTTTGGAAAAAGTTTTTATTTTTCACTTTTTAGATACGGTATAGTACTTACCCCACTAATTCGAAATTTCATCATCCTTGGGGTCAAAACAATGCATATTTATGCGATAGCAGCAATCTCGATTTATTTACTGTTATTTTTTGAAGAGTTCCGTTGTCTGTCTCCGAAACGCATCATCAGATCTATATGAAATTTAAATGGGACCACACGGGAAGCACGAGCTTTCAAATAAAAAAAGATTCATCAATATTGGTTCACCCAGTCGAAAGTTATGAGGTAACAAACATAAAAAAAACATACAGTCGAATTGAGAATCTCCTCCTTTTTTTGAAGTCTGCTAAAAACTACTGCAGCGGCACATTACAAAACGCTGTATGAAAAAAGTTATGACAATATTTCTTATGACTAACTTGCAGTATTAGATAACGAAACTCTTGCAAAATTAATCAAATATTTATATTCCGATGATACTACCGTAGCATGGTACCATCGACCTGGCCTAATATGGACCTGGACGCTAGATGACGGAACCCATGAATAGTTTACTGGTAAACCCATCTAGTGTGGACTCATTAGATGCGTCTCAACGAGGTCTGTTCCATCTAATGACATCGGTTCGGTTGTGGGGACCATTTTGTCCGGTACTGTTTTCCCAAAATTCAGCAACGCGAATACCGTTCGTTGACGCAGCCATTAAGGTCCTCACGTGTGCAGGTGACATGCAGCGCAATATAGAAGATGAGCCATTGTCTATGGAGAGACGCCGCATACATACATACACACCGGAGGTCTGAGTCACCCATGAACCCTCACTTGTGGAGGTGTGGAGGTATGAAGTCTGTTTAAGGTTTTCCAAGTAGGCCACGGTAACTTGCACCCGGATGGGAGACTCTCTGATGTTTCAAGGGGCTAGAAATGAGGTAAAAGGCAACTGGAAAAAAAAAATCTTGTAGAATTTTTGCTTTTTCATATGTTCGAAAAAATCGTCAGTTCAACATTTAACTCAATTAATGTTGTTATAAATTTTATGAAGGGTAGGAGCACGGTTCTAATTAGTCGTTTTTTATGGAGAAGAGCTGGCAAGAAACTCCACAGTTACTCTGTTAAAATTATTGATTTTTACAACGTTTTCAAATTACAGTGTTAATAGGAGGACAGTGTAGCCTGTCAACGAGTACGAGGTATTTTATAAAATAGAAATTGGTCTACAAATTTACTGTTTACAAGTCAGTAACAGTAGCAGTTGCGATAACTTTGGTGGAAAAGACAAAAATGTACTTATTGGATTAACTTAGGGTAAGCCAAAGCCAATATCAACCTAGTACAAGTGATTTTAGCATTCTAATCGCTTGGAAAGTAATTGCCACTCTGATCCATAGGGCTAACGTAACAAAAACCACTTTACTTTCAACAAAATATGAAACAAAACCCCAACTTTTTTGGTCCTATACCCTCCTCTTATTAAAGTTACCGTGTGGGTAATCGTCACCTTTAGTCTGGCAACACCGCGGCTGTGTAATAATTAAATATTTTCATAACACGACAACACTGGCTCGTGCCTATAAATCACGGGGGGTGTGCGTTCGCGTTGCTTGAATGTATGCGTCACGGGAATGTTTTTCCAGAAAGCTGTGATCTGATAATAGATAAATAAAAATGATAGGTATACATCACACCAACATGCTACCTACAATCTGGCTATGGAACAAAGCTTTTGGCCACAGAATGTGGTAGTCCGCTGCTTTCGCGGACAAGTGCCTTCGGAACGCACAAATACTTAGTGCAAATAAGTGATACTAACATAGTTTTAAGTTTTATTTACTAACACAAATTGTTATTATAATATGTATATTTTGGTTAAGGTATTTATCTATGGGTCTTTGTAACCTGAAAATTATTATTATTATATTGGTTTATTATTATTATTTTTATTTTTATAAAACAAAGTAAGCACAAAAACGAAAACCCGTCTACTGAAAAATCACGGTCTAAAAATGAAGAAAAACAAAAAAAAAATTATTTCTTCTGAAAGCCATGGTCGTATGCTACTTTGCAAACGTATGATCGCTTATTTCTGTTTGACTGTATTCTTTAAGTGGCATCTGGTATTCTGCGTCTGGACTCAGTGGCCACTAGAAATGAAATGTGCTAATTAAGCCCTTTAATGTGATAGCCAACAAGGCATGAATGAAAAAATAAAAATGTTCCTCACTTTCTGTCCTATAGAGGGCGCCATAATAAATTTAATATGACGTCATTATTATGTCATAATAATAAAATATGTATGTAGTTATGTACTTAGTTGTTTATAAATGTAATAATCATTCATACGCCATTATCTATAAACTAGATTATTTCGAAATTAATGACGTCACCTTACCGTGCGACAATGCAACCTTACATTAATAAGGGGTAAATTCATAACGCTACCGCTTTATAATACCGTTGTGCGGCCTCTATTATATTAGAACAATACCCATATAGCCGTATAGCCCTTAAATATTTAGAATATCTCCGAGCAATTTGTCAATGTCTCTTAAAAAATCATTTTACAACGTGACTCAGAGGATTTCATTCATAATTTTGTTTTTGTTGGTATAGTAACTGATTCAGATTTTGTTGATTTTTTAGAGATTGAGAGCTGTGGTGGCCAAGTCGTAACGACCGCGACTTATGTTTGGTTTCTATAAACAAAAACAGATTGTTTTGCTTACCAATAGTAGCATTTATCATTTTCAAACTGGGAAAATAGTTTCGGAAGCTAATTTTACCTGTGTTAGTTACTTCTAAATATTCTATTAAGCGAAGGTCTTTTTTATATTTCAGGTAAAGATACAAAACAAAAGTCTTAATTTTAACTGACAACTGTCCGTCAGTTACAGGATATTACGAGTTGTAGGTCGTAGGCTCGAAACCTTAGCAGACGCTTGGCTTTGTGTATAAAAAAATATATATATACAAGGTGTAATTTTAGTCACCGTTAACCTCATACGGGGTCATTGTACTCATCATTATGAACAAGTTTTACTATGGGCCCAAGCCTGAAATCGCGAAAATAAAATCAGCTGTTCCTTACCGTTTGACGAGTTATGCGAACATAAATGTAGGGAACAGCTGATTTTTTTTTGCAATTTCAGATTTGGGCCCATAGTAAAAGTTGTTCATAATGATGAGTACAATGACCCCTTATGAGGTTAACGGTGATTACAATTACACCTTGTATAATCGTAAACAAAAGTCATTTATTACGACTAGGCCAAGGGAATTTTTGGCGGGATTGCGTTGGAACATGTCGCACGAATTTTCATCTTCATGAAATTTAGTGAAATAGCGATTTAAATTGTACAATTTTCGTAGTGAATTATTCAATTTAATTACGTGTGAGTGCGCAAGTGTAGTGAAGGTGAAAATAAGTGACTAACGTGGACTTTTCGTGTTCCCCCCAAAAACTCCTAATAGGTTGTTGTAAAGTTACTACCGCTTTACAATAACTTTGACTTGACTGACTAAAGACGACTATGACTATTTTGCAACTTCGTGCCCGATATCGGGCCATTTACTTGATCGAAAAGAAAAATTTCTTGACATTGGCTAAATGCACAAACCGTGTGAAAAAAAAAAAAAACTAGGCTAAGAGTCAGCACTTTTTGAACGTCAAAATGACATAAGACAGTTCCCAAAAACGCATGCCCTTCACCACTTCCCAGTGCTTTAGCTGGGAAGAAGAAGTGGCGCAAGAAACTCCTCAGCAGCACAGCTGTCTGTTAAGTTAGGTAGCTGTCTGTTAAGCTAATAGTTTCATCACCGCTGATCTCAAAACGGTCTGAAACCATCGTGAGGAAATCGGCAAGTCCTAGAACAAAAATTCGAAGACATGTGACATCTATCAACACGAGCTGGGCCGGCGTGGTGGATAACGGCCCACTCCCTCTCACAGAGAGGAGGCTTGTGCCCTAGCAGTGGGAACTTTATAGGCTGATTATGAATAATTGATAAGCCTTCGTTTTATCACTATCTCAACTGATGGCTAGTCATGCAGATGTCGACCATAGTGCTCGCTTGCCTAGAAGTTACATTTTAAAAGACTTATATCCAGTGATCAGCATAGGAAGAGCTAATATACCTAAATTTCAAAGAACAGAGACAAAAGTGGAGACTTCCTTACGACTATTTTTTTTACGTTTTAATTTTTTAACGTAAACAGAAATCAACCTCAATAATGATTAATTATTGAGGTTGATTTCTGTTTAGGTTTAATTCCAATAATTGTACAAAATTAAGAAATGGTATGAAAAGCTCTTAAATTCTTTTTTTTTTTACCTCTACTTTGTTAGTTCGAATTATTGAAGCTGGTATGTAAATTACATTTACATTTTTGAAAACAATAAAAATCGTGCACGTTCTTTTTTTAAAAACAAAAACAGGAAATGAATTCGATAGTTGTTTTACTTCATTAATTTTAGTTGTAATTAAGTAATGTCCCGAAACTCGGAACAAATATGCCGAAAAACATAATTTGTCGTAAGGAAGTCTCCCCTTTTTGTTTCTGTTCATTGAATTATAGGTAAATTAGCTCTACCTATTCCGATCACTTCTTATATCTATCGCGAAGGACTTGTGGGTAAGTTATAGAAGCCGCACGGGTCGATAGAACACGCAAAGCTACGATTGCCACGCTTTGTCCGTGGATGGGTGACCATCTTTACATACCAAGACCCATCCGTGCCTCGAAAAGCACGCTCAGCCGTTGGTCCCGGCTGTCATTCGTGGATCTTTAACAGTCGTTACGGATCGTCAGAAGCCCGAAAGTCTGACAACCAGTCTTACCCAAAAGGCATCGTATTACCCAGTAACTGGGTTGTGGAGGATAGGCAGTCACTCCATGTAAAATACTGGTATTTAGCTGGATCTGGTTGGACTGGAAGCCGACCCCAACATAGGGTCATTGGCAAACAACTAGACAGATGATGACTGATTCATACGTTTTAAAGCACCAACACTTCGCAGATTATTGCAGTGTCTGTAAAACAGATTCTATTCAATAAGCAGACTATTTCTTCTTCTTCTTTTCCTATCGATGGTACTCGTAAACTTTTTTTTTATGTATCTAGTTTGAGTCCAGAAGGTGGCCATGTTCCATGTTCCGTGTTTCCGTGTATGTTCCGTGAGGTGCCGGACGTAAAAGAATAGCACCATCCCATTTCTTCCCGTGGGTGTCGTAGAAGGCGACTAAGGGATTTACTAGAGAATGGGCCGCAGCGTTCTCTAAGTATTTTACCACCATACTGCGATCGTCAACCCACCTGCCAACCGTGGCGATTATGGCAAATCCCCCCTTTCGGGGGAGGCTTATGTCCAGCAGTGGATGTTTTTCGGCTGATATGATGATGATGATGAGGTGGCCATGTTTATTACGGCATCAGTGGCATTATTTAGATCACACAAGGAGCATGTGAACAGGCAGTTAGGGCCCTCTGCTAGTGGGGCATGGTCTAATCAGACCATGCCCCACTAGCAGAGGGCCCTAACTCCCTAACTAGTGCGAGTGCGGTGCTTCTAATCAGAAGCACCGCACTCGCACATGGTGTTGGATGAGTCAGTAATCCCCGACTTTGACAAATTTTGTCTGCAGAGGCCTACTCGAGTATTCAATCGATAGAAAGCTTACCATATAAGCCACAGGAGCCACAGGAGACGCCTTGGGTGTCGGGAAATCCAGGCTGATTCCCGGCCACCGTAGGCGCGGGCGTGCGGACGGAGAGTAATGGGTAGCTCGCTGGCCGGTAAGGACCAAGCCCGAGTCGACGGTGCGTTGTGTTCCACGCGCGTCTCAAAGAGATGTCAGCACCAACTGGTGGGGTCCGCAAGGGCCGATGGCTGCCAAGGGTGCGGGTTGTTCGAAAGAGATACCGTCGCCCCTGGCACGCAGGCAACTGAAGGAACAGGGGTGGGTTTTAGTCAGTAAAAGTCTGACAGGCCCTCCTGCTCCACCCAAATCGGGAGAAGTTATTTGATGATTTCCCACCCAAAAAAAAACAATATAAGCCACTGCAGATCACGCCCGGAAGGCAATGCGCAGGAAAAATAGCCCTTAAGGTGCGTCACATATTTTGTCCAGAACTATACATTAAGTGAAGGTTATTTCATTGCACCCATGTAAATCGTTTATTTACCCCACCGTCGATACCTGTCGCTCTACCCTTCCAAACATACGTACAAACATAATAACTTCTTGGCATTGTGTTGAAAACTGCGCAAGAGTCGCCATGCTGTGCGATATCCGCGCGATCGGCAGGGGTGGCACTGTTGAATTATTCATAAAAAGATATTTTATTTATAAATAGTAAAATGTATTTTTTCATGTGCATTTTTATTCGATCATGGGTCCGCATAAATGGTGGTAACTATTATGGAATGCAGGGCAATAAAAGGCGTTTTAGTGGTAGGAAATATGAATATTTTTATAGACAACCGATAGTTTAAATTGTTATGGTGATTTGAGGTGATGTAATGCATTTGCGGTGAACTGCAGTGGCTGCATTTTTAGAAGTGTAATTTCGCACCTTTAAGTCTACGCAGATTTTTTTCTGATTGCTTTTTGGCAGACAGATGATACAGATGTGTTATCTTAAAACAAGAGGCTGTGTACCTACTTATGATCACATTATTTATTTATTCGATTAATTTTATCTCTTATACGTAGTTGTTAGCTTAGTTTTGTGTTGTGTACTTATTTATTTATTTGTTAGTCATTTTAGAGTTGTACTTAAAATAAGGTTAGTATTTTTAGGGGGAAGGGAAAACTTACGACTGGAGCCGAATAAAAACGATTCAGCGTCACCGACCCGAGCGTGACTTTGTGCCTTTCAACTCTATCTATTGAAATGCGGTCGCCATCGTGGCAATTTTCGGCCTCATCGGCCATCTGTTTTGCAAGCAATATGCCACTGCTACTTAAGGGGAATCTAGTCGTGGGCTCGAACTCACTGGTGGGCCTGGCTAAAGAGCACGCTGTCTCACCAGGCATCGTGTCCGACAGAGGTAGTATCAGTGATGAGTAGTTAGATGCTAGTATACACGCACAACGTTACTGAGTGAGATGCAGGATCATTTATAGTACAACAGGTGCGTAAAAAATTAAGAAAAGTCTTTTGGAACATCGGGTTTTATGAAAAAACCACTGCTTAGATCATTGACCAATAAAGTTTATTGGACTTTTTAACATTTGAGCTTTGTCGGTACTGATTTGGTTTTGTAGATTTTACTCTTCTTTTATTGCTTAAACACGCACAAAGTTAAGTTAAATTAGCAAGAAAAACGAATCTTTGATGGATCATAACTTTTTATTGGCTTTTTATTTTAGTATTCTGGTTCTCCGTATAGACAATACTAATAATGCCGCAAAACCATACCATGTTTAATTTTTGATGTACATTGTCGAACAGTGGAGTAATACACTCCCGAAGTTTGTATGGAAAAATGTCGACAAGATTCACCTTAAGTTTGGTCATTCTTTGGGCTATGTCAGTTACCTTGATTCTGCAGTCAGCATAGCCCACTCCTTTGCCCTTTCGGTGACTTTTAGCCTTCTTATAAGGCCCATTGTGAATGAATTAACATTACCAAATACAAAACGTTGAAAATCGGTAATTACATTCTTTTGTTATGAAAAGTCCGTTTTTAATACAAACTGCAGTTAGGTACAACCCTAAACCTTTTGCGGTGGCTACCCGTGTAAGGCGTGTAGCGTGTTACATTTTTTTACTTTTTTTTAAAAGAATATAATATTTTTCGATACTCTTTTTACCATACTTATCTGTTTCGCAGAGTTTTTTATGATACATTATAAAAAGTGGTATTTTTTTCGTTTAATACTAGCTCCGATCGTGGTTTTGCTTGGCGTATTAAAGATAGGAAAGTTCACAAGAAAAATACTGTTACATGGCTATAAGCTATCGGTTAAACTGTGGTGACATCTACGTCGACACTTGTGAACTACGCCTCATACTGACGTCACGCAAAATCCTGCATCGCGCAAGCAAAGTTTTCTGCGCAAAAACAACGTCCCAACATCAATCGTGGGGACGTTGTATTTGCGCGTTGCTTTTATAAAACATCTGTTTTCTCGGCAGATCCTCCCCGTTCCTCATGCCTCTACAAAAGTATTAGGAATTATAACAAATGATATAAAAAAGAGTTAATAATTTTGCCATAGCCTGGGACTACTGATAGGCTTAAAATTTAACTTAATTTATATTAAACAAACAGTTCGTTTATCAAATTAAATTTTATTCTAAAATATCCGTCAGTTTCTTACTAAACTTCAACTATACAGGATAAATTTTTAACTGCAACCATGAATTCAGCATATCATTCTAGACCCCAGCGCAGAAATTTTTCGTCGACAATACAAAAAAAAAATCAGTTGTCCATCCATTTTGACTGCGTAGGTATTGCACTTTTCTATGAAACAGCTGATATTTTTTTGTTGTATAACTGACGAATAAGGTCTGTGCTGGTCCCCCAGCACAGAATATTTTCTAGAATGATATGCTGAATTCATGGTTACAGTTTGCGCACTGCATAAAAAACTTATCCTGTATATGACGAACCTGATTACGTCTCTACATCTCTTTTGGTGACTGTACATGACAATAACGGCGTAAAAAAAAAACTGTGAAAAATTTCAATCAACAAACAGACTTAAAAATTTCCTTAGCAATAAATAAGAAGGTAAAAACATTGTTATTTCCCTCATTTCATTATGCCATTTTAAAATGGCGGCCGGCTCGTCGGGAATACCTTGTAAATAATATTATTACAACTTTTTATCACTTTATAGACTATTATATGGTAATCAGAAGGGATTTTTTTAACTTTTTAGGGTTCCGTATATAAACGGTGCAAACGGGACCTTATTACTATGGCTCCGCTGTCCGGCCGTCTGTCACAGGGCAGTATCTTTTGAACCATAATGGGTAGATGCTTGAAATTTTCATGCATCCAGTCTAATCGGATGCAGCTGAATAGGTATCGGTTAGAGCCGTAGTTAAGACCCGATCAGATTTTCAGACTAGTAGACTGTCAAAGATCCACGAAAACCAGCCAAGACCGACGGCTCAACGTGATTTCCGAGGCATTCAGTGATCTTGGTACGTATAGATGGTCATCTAACCACGCACCGACTGCGGCAGGTGTAGCTTAGCCTGGCACACACGCAACTGCGGGAACACGGGAGAGTTTTAGTCAGTATAAGTCTGACAAAAAAAAGCCTGATCGATTGATCCCGAAACCCTCTACTACTACATATACAATTATATATATTACACAATACTATAGCCACTACTACGACAATGATTAAAGATTAAAGGTCCTCTTAAAAAAAACGTATTTTTAACAGCGATTAAAAAATGTTTTGTTAAATATCGCACGGTGGTACGGAACCCTTCATCTTCGAATCCGATCCGCACTTGATCGCTTTTTTTAACTTTCCTGGTTTTTCAAACACCTTAGGCGTTCATTTTGGACATTTGAATGCTAAGTCGTGTGCCAAATATATATTGTGTGGCTGGATTATGGTAAAATAAGTGCAAAAGAGTGTTAAAGGTGTGGTTCTGACAATAAATATACTTTCCTTGACTTCTTGAGTCGGTTTATATTGTGAGAGAATAGGTTATGTCGTCGTGAAAGGATTGGTGAGTCAGCAAGCTTCGTAGTGAGGCTGAATTAACATAACATAATTAAACATTATTTTCTAATAAATGTTTTCATGGTTTCTTAGAAAAGAGATCTGCAGTAGAACCGACATAGCACATCGAATTTGCAAATTAGGCACTACGTAGTTGTGTCTATCTGATCAGCAATACATTTCCCTGACTGTACCACTGTAGTCACCAACAGAACTTTAGTAAGAAACTGGTTCATGTTTTCTAAAGAAATTTAATTTGGCAAATGAACTGTTTGTTTACTATTAATAAAATTAAATATTATCTACATGAAAACATCCATCGTTTTTTTTAAATTACGAAATGGGCCTGCTCTTGACCTTGAACACGCCTGATGGAAAGCGATTGTTAAGGTCTATGATGGATCGAGCGTGCCCAGAAGATGCCTGTTCACTCTTGTTTTGAAGGTAGATGGGTAAAATGTGGAAGGGAACACAGACGCAGGCGGAGAGTTCCACACTTTGTCTGTGCGCATAATAAATGTGGAAGAGTAGCGCTGAGTACGACTGGTCGGGATATCAACCAAGTGCGGATGGTACCCTGCAGTGCGTCTGGTAGTCAACAGTAAAAGGGTAGTAAAAGGGCGATGGTGGGATCAGGTCGTGGACCTCCTGCGCACACTCTCCGAACTACAGTCTGTAGAAGACCGATAGGCAAGCAACATAACGCTGATGAGTCAAGCTGTGAAACTTAGCCACCAACGTTTCGTCGCCTATGAGCCTTTTTGCTCAGCGTTCCACCAAGTCAAGGGCAGTAAGCTGGTATTTTGCTGAGCCATCCCATAAGTGGCTGCAATACTCCACACAAGAACGCATATGAGCGTAAGCGTCTAAGCACGTCAACGAAGATACGGGCCCGTCTGGAAGTCGTTGGTCTGTCAAAACTAGTGTCAAATTATTTTTTTTCGGACGAATGAAAACTCATCGGTAGTAGGGACAACTGGCAAAACATATTGTCATTCATTCTTAATTCGGAAACCGAACAAATCTTATATCCGTCAGTAATACGGAGGAGGAAAGACCTGTTTCTTTGGTCAAAACTACGGACTTCGTGCTTAGGGTGTCGACCCCAGCACCCTAATTGTGTAACACACTATTAATCAGAATCTGAATCATTTTGAAGCGTATTGTTAATCCATTGCTTCATATCTTTGTAAAATTCGTCTGCTCAACGACGTAAACCACGCAATGAATGTCGTGGAACTGTCAAAATGAAAGCGATTCCTACTGATAGTGTATTACGCAATTACCCCTCTGGTTATTAGTCTCTTTTGGTGACCGTACATGAATAAATCTGTGGCATCTTTACTTTCCATGAGCAACTTTACCAATGAGAGCTGTATTATAATATCTCTCGGTTACTAAAACCTTGTTACGAATAGTGGATTCTTCTACTTCTGTATCGCTTCGATTTTAAAAGGCGGCAACAGATTTTTAGTTATCGAGATAAATTTAAGTACAGTAGGTACTCATGGGTAAAGTTGTAATGCAAAGTAAATAAGCCACAGTTGACCGTACCGAGAAATCGATCTTCAGCAATCCTCACCAAATTCTTAAAGATCTTTAAATGCCACCAAATACACTGATCGGTAGTCTTACTCAGAAATGCTCGGAATAAAGCTCACCTATTTAGGAAAGACGAGCCGTGAGTTATTTCAGTACATTCCCAGGCTAGTCGATATTTGCATGCATACATTAATTCTGGTTTATTAAACTTATTTTAAAGATAAAAACGGATATATTTTTTAAAGTATTGAACGTAAATAATGGTACAGTTGTTAGCTAAAAGGGCGTATCTGTGTTTTTGGTTTATTTCTCGCAAATAATACGACCTACACTAACTGTACATTTGAGTTACTGTTAGTGTTTAAATCCTACTTAATGTGCAAGTTTGTTTGTGTGAATGTCTGAATGTTTGTAACTCAATCACGCAAAAACAGTTGAACCAATTTGGATGAAATTTGGAACACAGATAATAATAATAATGTTTTTTTTTAATAATAATGTTTTTATTTATGCTTCAGTTTACAAAACAGGGTTTCGTGTTTGAAGCCTTCTTTTAAGCAAACAATGCCTGTGTTAGGAGATTCCGCTCTTCCATAGTACAGCATAATATTAAACTATTTACAAGAAATCCGTAGGTATTCAAAATATCAAATAAAGACAAGTATGTTAGTGAGAGTGTGATTAGAGTGTGAATACCTGTGCATAGTCTGTCTGTATAAGAGAGTGTATGTTAAAGTGTAAGTGAGAGTGTATGTGTTTATGTAAGGGTGTGTGTATGTGTATGAGTGTATTTGCTAATTTATGTGCTCTAAAAGTGCCTCTGTTTCATCATATGTAAGTGTCTTTATCCAACTAGATATTATTTTCTTACATTAATATAGACATTACAGATAGATTATTATCTGGAATTACACATACGATACTTTTATTCCGGTAGTACCTACCTACATTCCCAAGGTATAATTTTCGACCTCCACGGGGTTGAAGCCGCAGGCGAATGCTAGTAGTGAATAATAGTAACATTGCTGTGCTATACATGTAATAGATGAACGAAGTGTTTTAACTAATTATTATTAAGCTCTAAGAAAGTGCTAGGGAATTTTGCAAAAGTGCAAAATTACACTATTCTCAGTTAGAACGTATAGAACGTAATCTATCTTACACATGGTGGGGTCCGCAAGGGCCGATGCCTGCCAGGAGTGCGGGTTGTTCGGAAGAGATACCGTGGCTCCTGGCACACTGGCAACTGAGGGAACACGTGTGAGTTTTAGTCAGTAAAAGTTTGACACGCCCTCCTGCTCCACCCAGAGCGGGAGAAGTTATTTGATGAATTCTCAACCTCAAAAAAAAAAGCTATCTTTCACATCCTGTAAAAACTTTTTGCGCTTCTAATGATGGACATATTTTTTAAATAACTGATCCTCTCTTTTTAACTTTCTGCCATTTACTTTGGTCGCCGAGTACCGACCAAATGGTTTATCATAGGGTGGAAGTTTAATTTTGATTTGAATTGTAATTTTTAAATTGATGTTAATTTTAATTTTAATTCTTGAATTTGGTTTTAATTTAGAATTGATTTATAAAATATGTTATTTGTTAGAAAGCCTATTATTAGCCTATGACGTCGAACTACAGGTCAAATGTCTCCCTTTCTCCTTACCACTCCTCTCGGTCTTGAGCTTGTGTGCGATCTTGTCTATAGGCATCAAGCTCGTCCCACCATTTTCGCCTGGGTCTGCCTCGATGTCCCCAAACATTTTTGCGTGATAGTTTTGGCCTGTGACATGCGGCAAAATATTTTTAGGAGCGAATATTGTGAATTATTAGAGGATCAATTAAACACATGCTTTTTTATAGTTACGTCAAAAACCGGAGAACTCATTTTTATTTCTTTTATTTTCGTCTATTCTATTCCATTCTATTCTAAAGAATTGACTCCTACTCCTCCTTACGTCACTATTTGCATATGACATTTTGCACATACGACGCTACTCGTCAAAACAGCGCCATAGGTATAGCAACAAATATGCGACGCATGCGCCTATGTTTCCTTATACAGAATACCTTTCTTGTAACATCCGTTATGTTTATGTGTTATCAGTTATTTGCTTGCTATTCTTTATGTGTTAACAACACAATGAATTTGACTGGATAAAGAATAAGTCTGCGTGTGCGCAATGTCCCGGAGAGAGATGGAGCGGGGTACATGTGCATCTCTGCAGGAGCTGTGGTTGTAGGTCGTAGGTTTGAACCCAGACAGGTTTTTGCATAGTATTTCATCCCCACTGCTCCCAAAACGGTGAAGGAAAATATCGTGAGGAAACCAGCATGTCCTTGAACCAAAAATTCGGAGGCATTCGACATCTACCAACCCGCACTGGGCCCGTTTGGAATACGGCCCACTCCCTCTGACAGAGAGGAGGCCTGTGGGAATGATATTCAGGACTTGACTTGGCGATGATGGGGAGTTAACAGCTGAGTTTCTGACAAAAATGATTTTTTTCTAATAATTCACGAGAAAGATGAGGAGAAGGGCTCCTTGTGAAGAGCTCGTCCGTTGAAGTACCATACCTAGGTAGGTTGGTCTCGTGATCACATGTCCTTCCCCAGGAATCAAAGTATCCCCACACAAAGTTTAATCAAAATCGGTTGAGCCGTTTTTTATATTAGTCGGAACAAACAGACACACAGACAGGCGGGGAATTTGGTATAAAGCTGTTATAAACAGACACTTTAATTGTATTTATTTCTTGTAGTATTTCGTGTGTACTAGTACTCTAGTACACACGGCTACACATTAAGCTATACATTTCCAGTATAAGCTGATTCCGCATTGTATAAGATTCGGGTACAGTGCGAGATCAGCGTAAACTGGAAATATGTAGCCGTGTGCACCTACTAGTATAAATGTTATATG
Organism: Polymixis lichenea; assembly: GCA_949091785.1. Taxonomy (NCBI): domain Eukaryota; kingdom Metazoa; phylum Arthropoda; class Insecta; order Lepidoptera; family Noctuidae; genus Polymixis; species Polymixis lichenea. The sequence continues at coordinate 6,485,152 of OX420958.1, forward strand.
ATTTTCAATAAAACACTTCAGTGTGTTTTTAAGCAAAAATATGGAAATAAGTATTATATTAGATCTCTCAAAAGGTTGCTGAAGCCTTGCCGCCTAGAGACAAAGTTGAAATCGATGACAAGGCTGTAATTTCTCTTTTTCGACATGAACACATCAATGCCACTCAAGACAGAAAGAGTGGCAAGGACATCAATGCGCAGATAAAACCATGAATTAAGAATACGTACACGATTCTAAACCCCCTGGGGTGGAACTTTTTTATCGGTTAATAAAAAAAAAACCAGCTACTAGGAAAAAAACGCCGATAAAAAACACGTTTCTTCTACGGAGACCCCTTTTTGATGATGGCCGGAGTGGAGAAATCCTGGGGGCCTACTCTCTAAGCACGAAATCGGTAATCTCGGTCGAAGTTACGGGCGTTTAGTACTCTGTATCACTTTCGGACCTATGATTAGTTTGGGGCCCAAACTAAGAATTAATTACTACACGATTTTACAGTTATCCCTACTAAATATGGTTTTATCCGTCCAAAAAGTTGATTGATCAGCTGTAGGAGTCACTTCGAAGTTTTGTACCATTTTCGGACGCGCCCGTATTTTCGTTGACGGAGTTAGAGAGTAGCCATCCTGGAGTGGAGACCGCGTATCGGCAAGCGTAGTGTGGGACTCAGCTAGATGGACCAACAACCTTAAGAAAGTGAAAGATGAAGGACAGGATGTTGCCAGGGTGTTGCCAGGGTTTTGCCAGGGTGTTGCAGGGTGTTGCCAGGGTGTTGCAAGGTGTCGCCAGTGTGTTGCAGGGTGTTGCCAGGATGTTGCTAGGGTGTTGCAGGGTGTTGCCATGGTGTTGCAGGGTGTTACCAGGGTGTTGGCAGGGTGTTGCTAGGGTCGTGCCAGGTTGTTGCCAGGGTGTTGCAGGGTGTCGCCAGTGTGTTGCAGGGTGTTGCCAGGGTTTTGCCATGGTGTTGCCAGGGTGTTGCCAGAGCCTCTGCCAAGCTTGGAAGAGGCCTATGTCCAGCAGTGGACTGCAAGTCGACTGAGTTGAATGATTGAGGGAAGTTCAGAATCATGACATGTACTCCTCTGTGTTCCGTGTGGTACCGGACGTAAAAGAATAGCACCATCCCAGTTCTTCCCGTGGGTGTCGTAGAAGGCGACTAAGGGACTTACTAGAGAATGGGCAGCAGCGTTCTCTATGCATTTGACCACCATACTGCGATCGCCAACCCGCCTGCCAAGCGTGGCGATTTTGGCAAATCCCCCCCTTTTGGGGGAGGCTTATATCCAGCAGTGGACGTTTACTGTATCCATAGTTACAGGTTGCGCGTCGATGTCCCTGCCACACTGTCGACAGACAAGCCTTTCCACAGAAACCCTTAGATTTAAATAACAGTAAACTATTTTAATTTAATAATTTTATTTAGTAGATAGTAAGGCAATATTATTTTAACAGTGGCATTAGAGGGAAGTACGGTCTTATTTGCATAGGTCAGCCGTCGAGAAGATCCTTAAGCTATGATGATGGCAGGGCAAAGAATAACTAATAAAATAATGCAGATACGACAGTTTAATTATTTTTTCTCTTTTTTAACACCCGACGCAAAAAGAGGGGTGTTATAAGTTTGACGTGTCTATCTGTGGCATCGTAGCTCCCAAACGGCTGAACCGATTTTGGTTTTTTTATTACTAGCGGGTTCGCCCCCTTGGAGGTCTAAAATTATCCCACGGGAACGTACTACCGAGATAAAAAGTATGTTATGTGTTAATCCACGTTATAAACTATCTGTGTGCCAAATTTCATTCAAATCCGTTTCGCCGTTTTTGTTAGAATTTACAATATTAGCAAGATTTATACCAATATTTCGGTCCACTTAAAAATGTGAATCACACTGAATAAAATTCGGCATTTTATATGAACTATGACATTGATATGTGACATTGCTTCGGTTCTGTAGGTGACATTGTGTTACTTTAACCTCTAAATTATTAAACATACATTATTTCGATATTTGTTCACTTAGACTAATGGATAAAAAGAACGAACCATCTCACAAATATATTTCACTAGCTTTTGCCAGTGGCTTCGCCCGCCTGGTGTTCGGATATTATCCCACAGGAACGTACTGCGGGGATAAAAAGTATCCTATGTGTTAATCAAGGTTATAATCTATCTGTGTCCTAAATATCCTCCAAATCCGTTCAGCCATTGTTTGGTTATTGAGTAACAAACATCCAAACGTCTAAATATCCAAACATATAAAGTTTCACATCTATACATCTTCTATACATCTATACATATAAATAAAATTGGAGTGTCTGTTTCTAATTTCAAAATAACCACTTTTTGCTACATGCATATGAATATATACGGTAGCAAAAAGTGGTTATTAAATATATACGGTACATATACCAAAATAACATTTTTTTAAATTTTTGTCTGTCTGTTTGTTCCCGCTAATCTCTGAAATGGCTGGACCGTTTTTGACGGGACTTTCACTAGCAGGTAGCTGATAATAGGGAGTAACTTAAGCTACTTTTATTTTAGAAATTTTATTTATTTTTATTATTATACTTATATGATATTAGATGTGCCCGCGACTTCGTCTGCGCGGAATAGTTTTTTACTAGTAGACCCATATGGATGTAGCTACCAAAGGTAAAACCTTGAACCTCCGTGTTTGTTTCGGCCTTTCTTCTCAGAGTAGTCACATAGGAAACTCCGACCTCATCTAGTTTTTTAAAATATGATTGACGTATACCAAAACTACTTACAGAAATATAATCATCAATCATTTGTCCCTTCTACAAACTATTCTATGACAAAATTCCAAAACGAATATTCCTCTAGGAAATGACTAATTTATTCCAAATCCCGGCCCCTATTGTTATGTAGCCAGTGCCAATCTCCGTCCAATGAAACTGTTAGGCAGCGAGATTGGGCGAATAGTCCAGTGTTTACTATTGCTTTGTCTTTCCTGTATTAATTATAGGTCGTCGGACAATGAAAATGTTTGTTTGACAGCGGAGTAGACAGCATTTTGTTTGACAGTACCTAGACCAGGGGTCACCAATGGCTAAGCACGGTCCAGATCGAGGTGTAGATAGCATTTTGTTGGGCAGTACATGGACCTGGGGTCACCAATTCTGCCGTCCTTTAACTAGAAGAAAAGCCCCAAAAGTTGTTTCTAACTAGAAAGGCGTTAAGCCACAAAAGTTGTTTCCGTGAAAATAGCAAAAAATGTGCGAATCGTTATTTCTTAAAAACTGTGATAATTACATTACTGACGGACACATCAATTGATATTTCTTTCTGTTTATCCTAAAGAATCCCTTCCAATTAACGGCCTACAAACTTTTCATATCTTGGGAACTATGTGTATTGTAAAAATGTTTGTTAGAGAGAAAGATAGAGAGAGAATTTCGAATCTCTCTTAGGTTCTATTAAAAGGTAAAAATTGACCAAGTGAGGGTTAACGCCTTTCTAGTTACAGGACGGCAGGTTTTGCGAACCGCGGTCCAGATCGATGAGGAGACAGCATTTTGTTTGACAGTAGATAAGAGACCAGGAGTCAACAAATGGCGGACTGCGGTCTGGATTCAATCCGCACAACCTTTTTCGTACCTGCATTTGGAAGTTAACCCAAACATAGTTGGGAAACGGTTTTCTCCCTTACTCATCATCTGCCTAGGCAGACGATGATTAATGGGGAAGTATCAGGGCAGTCCGCTTACGTTTTTTGCAGTTTGTAGGTCAGGGTTTCCGTTTCATCGGGATTTCTACACAAAAAAATTCAGTATTTTGATTGAAATACGCTTCGCGATCGTAAAAAATATGCCTTTATAGAATAATAATCAATAAAATCATCAATATAACCCACTTTGTTCATTGAATCCCATTAAATGACTTGTTCAGGAAATGGTCATTCAATGGGTTGTACACTGTGACATTTTAGTCGTCTTACAATGGCAGCCCACTTCATGTATCCAATCAACAAATCATTTATAAAAATAAATAAAAATTGTACATTTGCATAATAAAAAAAATGAAAATATCATTCACTAAGACGCATGCCATAGTTTGAAACACCCTGTTATGGAGATGGAATTAATGATGGAATGTAATGGTAGGTAGGTAGATATCTTCTACCGTTTGATACGTAAACATTATTAACAGGGAGGGTGTTTCATAATTCTGAAGCATTATTTATTTTCCTTTGTACCTATTATGTTAATTAATGGTAACAATGTTTGAACTGCGCCTAGAGGTATTTTATGACAGATACATCGAGTGGACCACCTTTGTAAGACGACTAAAATGTCACGGTGTATATGCACTTAATTATGAGGGAGACCATTACAACCTTACCATTGAAAAATAGTCCTTCCCGACTGTATTTCGGCCATGGCTGCCAATCTCAACGGAGAGTACCTATAGCTGTCGGCGCGGGAGATATTATAGTTGCACAAGTGTGTGCGCAGACACAGGTGCACTCTCTCTTCCCTCACTCTCATAGTCCGATGGGACGGCAATCCAACATGACCGGAGAGAGATCAGGAGCAAGAACTACGGCTTAACGTGCTTACCGAGGCAACGGGGGTATGACAACGCCAACTTCCAAACTCGAGGCTGTTTTAAGCCCGGATGATGGCAAAACCCAATGACACTTTGCCCGACCCTGGAATCGAATCCAGGATCCCACGTTTAGCAGTCGCGCTTGTGACCAACGGGACAGCAACCAATTCGACTTTTACGATAATTGAGAGTAGGTAAAAGTTTTAATGCAATTTTGTACCTTGACCTGCCCTGCCAGAATTTGACAGGTCCTCAGGAGACAAAAGATAACCTTTCTCATCCTTAGAAATGACTACAAAAGTCCACGCGATGACAAATACACAAACAAGAAAACAATTCCTCTTTTATTCTTGTGTTGGGGTCAAAAAGTGCGGAATTTGCCCCCTTCATCGCTCCTTTGCTTCCTAAGGTGTGTGTGTGGGTTTGAGTTGTGTGTGTGTTGTGTGTGTATATTATTATTATTTAGTCGTCGACGGTACCGCGGGGAACTCGTTTCGAGACGGCTTTAGGCCGTGACCTCTAGGGACGGGATTGGGACATAGTTCGGGTGTCGATATCGATAGTTTTGGGTGTATTTTAGGGCTTACTTAACGATGAGTATTGTCTGCTTTATGGACAAAGAGTAGAATATAGATAGAGTTATTGAACCATTTATTAACACAAAAAAAATACTGTTAGTCAATAAACATTCATATATTTATTGCTTTCGATAAAGTAGTTAAAAGTTAATTAACAACTTCAACCAAATACTATAATGTTAATGTTAAATTCGGTACGATTATGACAGCTAGTTGGGTTTGGTTGTAACTAAGTACGAAGAGTAATACGTTTAAGTGCAACTAAAAATGTCTCATTATTATTTAGTTTTAATAATAATCGTTAGATGTCTAAAGATGGTCAATTTACTAAGTCACATCGCATAGTTCAAAACGAAAATTCTATCGAAAAACCTATCTCATAATAATGGCATAAGTCAAACAAATACTTACATAAAAAATACCAACAAAAACAAAAAGATTATTTATCGATAAATCCAATTTGCAAAAAGACCCCATCACTAAAACACGCGTCACTTTCGTGTTTCATCTTTTACACCTTCCATGATGCAATCCTCTGTCTTCTTCACACTCGGACCTCTCGCTCGCACGCTCCTTGTTCCTCCGAAGACTATCGGCATAGTTTATCGCAGCTTTACATGTTATTTTTTTTTGTAATGGCATTTTTTATGTCACTATGGTGTGTTAGTGGTGAAGGCTTTTTGATGTCCTAGGTTCGATTGAAGTTGTTGTTTATTGGTAAAAAATCTGTTAACATGCTAGATATGGTTTCAGATTGCATAAGATGCAGTTTGTTTTTTTTTATTATTTCTTTTTATAGCGGGCGTTTTGGGGGAGCATCATCATCTGCCTAGCCTTTTCCCAGCTATGTTGGTGTCAGCTCCCAGTCAAGCCGAATGCAGCTGAATACCAGTATTTGACATGGAGCGACTGGCTATCTGACCTCCACAACCTTCAGTTACTGGTTAACACGATACCCCTTGGTAAGACTGGTTGTCAGACTTTCGGGCTTCTGACGACCCGTATCGACTGGCAAAGATCCGCGAATGACAGCCGGGACTAGCGCGAGGCACGGCAGGGTCTTGATATTTAAAGATTGTCACCCATCCACAAACCAACCGAGGCAGGCGTAGCTTAACCTGATCGATCGATCGGTGTAGCTTTTCGTCATTTTGACGTCCAAAAAGTGCAGCTAAAATAATTTTGATTCTTGATTTTGCGTTTTTTGGTTCAGCGTTGGACGTAAAGCTTCAGACAGTCAGTACGGTATGTCCAACAGTGGACATCTTTTGGCTGTAAGGCAGTTTTAATTCTATTTTTATGAATACTTACCACTCATTTCAGACATCATCAATTCTCTTCATCAGTAACAGCTATAATGATAAATGATTTTATTTCTGTAATTAAGTTTGTTCAAACACTTTTACACGTCAGTCATATTTTTAAAACTAGATGAGGTCGGCGTTTCCTATCTGACTACTCTGAGAAGAAAGGCCGAAACAAACTCAGAGGTCGTAGTCTCTTTTAAAGTCCAAACATAATCTTGGTCAGATCATGTGGGATCGGTGTCTGAAATGGTCTCTTGAGGAAAGAACCACACAGATTGATTGGATCTGTCCATTCAGTGCCCGCATTTATCAGTAATCATGCAGCTCAACTCAGAACTTGAGGAGCTCAACGATTTAACGAACAATACCAAAGACAGGACATTTGGCAAACTCAAACTGCCAGATTAATATTAAAACTAACTGAGAAAGAGATGAAACACAAAAATCTGTTGTGTGGTTTGGGTCGCAAGCCATGAATGTTGCAGAACCGTCAAAATTAAAGCCATTTCTACTGTGTGTGTGTAACGCAATTAATCCGGTGGTGCCAAGCAGTGTTTTTCGTTCTTGAAAAGTTATCAAAATTGCTTCACCTAAAATCCTGCCGCCCGATGATACTGTTCGACCTGAAGGGGTCCCTGGTACCGGGGTTTGTTAAATGAAACGCTTTTAAGTGTAATATAAATTATCTAATACCTTTAAACCAGTAGCGCAGAAATTTTTCGTCGGTTATACAAAAAAAAAATCAGCTGTTTCATAGAAAAGTGCAATACCTACGCGGTCAAAATGTATGGAACAGCTGATTTTTTTTTTGTATTATCGACAAATATACGTGGTCTAGAAAGATATGCTGAATTCATGGTTACAATTTGCGCACTGGATAAAAACTTATCCTGTATGTACATATATAATCTGAATCTCGGAAACGGCTCCAACGATTTTCATGAAATTTAGTATGCACGGGATTTCGGGGGAGATAAATCGATCTAGCTAGGTTTCATTTTTAGAAAATGTTAAACAAAAAAAAACGAGCAAAGCTCTGTCATCCAGATATTATCGTTTATTCCACGTTTTAGGTCATTACAGCACCGCGCCTGTTTAATCTCGATTTTCTTCCGAAACATAAAATTGAGCTAAAATATTTGAAGAATTGTTCTAGATCTCCCTGACAGCTCGAATGTGACAAGGCCTTTTCGTTACCTGCTGGTGCAACGATAAGGTTCCATTCGGCAAACAACCAACCTTTACAATACCTACGAACTCGGCGACTATTTGCCAAAAATCAACACGAAAAGTCACGAATGACAAGATTCAGAATAAAAACGTGTAATTTTAATATACATAATAATATATTCACGAAGTAAACCTCAGTAGTCACACATTTAACTTTTAAAATTCTCGGACAATTTAAATAATTTGAGATGACAGGTGTTAAAGTCAGATTTAAAAGGTTCCCGACCCGGTTTTGACAGGTTAACTGTTAACCCTCCCAACGTGGGTAATATGGGTATAATGTACCGTAACTTATCTTTGTACAGAAATGATTATATCGATCTGGAATTTGTCCTAATGCAGGGCGAAGGGCCGGGGTCTCGAAATCTTACGTCATCTTTACATCTATAAAAATAAATAAAAGTGTCTGTTTCTAATGTCAAAATTTATAGGGTAGGTACACAGAGAGATGAAGATCCATTGCGCGAAAAAATCCCGCCGTCATTTTATTGCGTCTGTGGAAACGTGGATTTAAAGTGTTCATAATAAAGCGTATTCCATTTTTCTGACTATTATTTTGACGTTTAAAAGTGCCTTTTATATGCCCATTTGAAATAATATGACTTTGACTTTCTATTCTATTGTGATTTGTAAATACGGATAATTGAAGTTGATAGCATTAAGGCTCCCACAAACAGGCGTGACGCGACAGCGCGACGCAACAGCGCGACGCGACAGCTCAACGCGACTCTCATAGAACAATGTCCATGATAACGAAATGGCTCTACAAGTGTCGCGTCACGCTGTCGCGTCGCGTCTGTTTGCAGAAACCTTTAGTCAATTCGCCATACAATCAAGTTACCCTGACTGTACAATACGGCCACTTATCAACAAATACATTAATATTTAAATCTTTCATAATTACTCAACTGTCAGTTGAGTTACTATAAGATGACAAGGCTTATTATGAAGTATCAAAGAGTTTTTATACCTCAATGATTATAATTAGGATATTTTTTTGGTAAAACAAGTCGCTAAACAAGTCAATGACCCTTTTTCTTCTCTTCTTTCCAGGATGAATCAACTCAAGGCTAAGTGCAGGGTGCCTGGGCTCTCTCAGGCTGCGGCTCAACACCCTGCCCTCCGGCTTCCACATCCAGTATTTCCTAGCCACTTTCTTGAGGGCGTCGGTCCATCTAGCTGGGGGGCGTTCCATTCTACGCTTGCGGTCTCGTATATCAAAAATCGTAAAATGGTCACAAACTGACATTGCATAATATTAACTGCGTACACAGACAGCACACAACAAACCACTAAAAAAACACAACATTTTTACTTATTAGTGCCATAAAAATGCATTTAAATTTTACATTTTCAAATTTCGCGCGTAATTTGACTAAAGCGCTGGACGCAGTGGACGCCATATTGCTCTGTGGGTATGACGTCAGTTTGCTATATAATCAAATGCCCTGATATTTTATATGATAATTGTTTATAAACAATTTAAATAATGAGTTATTTTTCTACTTATCGTTGGTTTGCTGTTCCTGAATGCAAAATATTATTTAAATAAAAATTACTTTGGTTAGGTAGATACAAAAGTAATAAAAGTACAAAGTTGCTCAGTTGGCATGCCGTATGACGTATTAACATGGCGGCTACTATTTCATGGTGTTCAAAAACAGATTGAAAAAAAGTTTGAAATCTTTAAATTGTATTTTAAAATTTATTTTGTTATTTCATGAACTTAAACTAAAATTTTCCGATTGCATTTTGCCTAAGCTATCTCAATAATACATTTTTAGATTTTTTCTCATATGGAGTAAAATACACAATTCATCTGTTTGACAGTTTTGTATGGAGATTCGTAAAATGCTCCATAAAGTATGAATTGCTTAGCGTTATCAGCCTATACGTTCGCACTGCTGGGACACAGGCCTCCTCTCTGTGAGAGGGAGTGGGCCGTAATCCACCACGCGGGCCCAGTGCGGGTTGGTAGATGTCACATGTCTTCGAAATTTTGGCTCTAGGACATGCCGATTTCCTCATGATGTTTTCCTTCACCGTTTTGAGAGCAACGGTGAATTGCTTTATTGAAGTTAAATCTCAAATAGTACAATCATAGGGGCTATCAGGAAACGAACTATTCAGGAAATTAATCTCTTTCAGAGGAATTCATTAATGTGGCGTTTTTGGGCCCCCTGGTTAATAACAACCTAGCAAAGTGGGTTCACGTCAGAAGTACAACGGGTTGGGTATCCAACTCACGAAGAGTCTCAACCACTGGGCTATATAATTTTGCGCTCAATCACCATTTTGCGCAAAAACTGCACATAATGGCCGTTTTGCACAAAACTGCGCAACCAGTTATATCGACCTCTGTGCCAGTTATAAATTAACACCATACAATACGCTGACATTAAGGATTTTGCACAGTTATTATGTGAGGTAAGTGCACCGGTTGTCGATGCAGTTTTAGTGTTTTTTTTACGAATTGGATTACCTTTTTGACATACGAAGTATTCATTAATTCATGTTATTTCCATATATACTCATCAGGTAACATGATAATATGAGTTTTAAAACCTCACTTTTATTCAGTTGTAAATAAATACAAAGGTCTAAAAATAAGGTCTCGCATTCCGGGAGTGACACATGCCTGCCACTATCCAGTGGCCAACTATTACAACAAAACACAAAATTATGGAAACGTTTTCAGTCACCATTCTGTCAAAAAAAATATTTAAAGCATTTAAACAGCCATTTCGTTTTCTAATTTAACGAAACAATTTAATTTAAACATATGTATATACCAACGTAATTATAAATTAAAACATAACTATTACGCACTACTGGTAACACAGCTGTCTCGGAATGCTTTACCTGGCAAAGTAAATTATAATATCATGATAAATACTTTTTTTTTTTTGCTAATATTACAACTATTGTTTAATGGCCGATAATGGGTTATAGAATTTCAGTGAATGTTTAGAATTATCTAAGCCAGTTTTCTATACAAAATCGTAACTGATGTAAAGAATGGAGGAAGGAATTAAGCCCAGAATCGTTTTGAAGAATTCATTATAATTATTTTTTTAAATAAATAAGTAATGTTAAAATTAAAATTTGTAAACAAAAAATAATTGTAGAGACAGTACGTGCTAATAATAGTAAATTCTCCATAAGTACGAAGTCAGTTGAACTTTTACTTTCTAACTTTTATGACACAAATCTTTAAAATGTTAAAGTGCTGGCCGACAACAGGTGCATTCACCACACAAGTCGGTGTGCTACAAGTATGAAATGATTATTAACGCGCGTCCGACAAGGCGCAAATATGAAAAGTTCACTTTAATATCACACATAGCTATATCATTTAAAACCGAATACTTGGTGGGTAGTCGAATTCATAAGAGTCTTGAAAGTGATATAATTTCGAGAGAATGAAGAAAATCGTCTCCTTGGCCTAGTAGTGTCGCTAGCAGGAAGACAGATATAACGAAAAGAAGTTACAAGCACTATTGTGTGTGCGGTCTCGGGCTCGATTCCCACATCGAGCAGTATTTCTTGGTTTTCTACAGGCTGGGGTGTTACCGTATGACCTATACTCTAAAACGAGGTTCATACTGGGCGATTGTTTGCTCAGCGCCGAGATTAAAAATTCAACAGTGTTTTTTCGACGCACTGGCATGCACTCTGTCAGATTTTGAACGCTCAGCTCATCACTGAGAGTTGAAAATCAAGTGCGCGATCAAATCTCGCCGCGAAATTATTAGGTGCATACGTGGATTTCAAAAAGTTTAACATTAGGCGAAAAAACTAAGTTCGAAAACTATAATCACGCTGTATAAAGTAATAAATCAAAAAAAAAATTTTCTACTTTTTAGTTTGGTTTTTAAAGCGTGTTTTTTTAGTTTTTTAACCTATTATTTATTTACTATTTTTTAGTTCTGCTAACTACAAAAGCGTGATTTTTAAGTTAATTGTTCTATATTTTTTTTTAATTTTTGAATTGTTATCAGTCCTCGATAAATCTACAAAGTTTAAATGAAATCTGACCGTTTGAACTGGGTCAAAATCGCGACCTAAGGAGTTGGTTACAAACAAACATACAAACATACATACAAACAAACAAACAAGTGAAGCTAATATAAAGCATGTAAAAAAGAAAATATTCACATCTCAAAACCGTGGTCATACATTTATACCGGTCAAAATTATAACCCTCCTTTTTGCTTCGTCGTAGTCGGGTTAAAAGTGAATTGCTATACGGTTTTGTTCCATGTGTGCTGTATCTAAAGTTAAAACCGGATAGTTCCCACACTTTTAAAAACCACTCTATAACTATCAGTACAAAAAGCAAGATACTTTATTTGTAAAACTGGCCGGTACTTTGGTTTTTATCCACTTTATGAAAAGTAAAAACAAAATATCTTTAATATTTCCAGAGTATTAGCGATTTTTGCGGATTTTACCCACATAGGGGATAGTTGCCTAATCCATATAAATTACGTTTTGGATAGTTGCCCCGCCGAGAAACGGGACATATATCCCGCAAAAACTTTGAGCGCATTTTGTCTTTCCATGCAATCGCACAGAGACGTGCGACTCGGTCAACTTAGTGGTAGTTGGAATCTTTCGATAGATTAATGAAATAGCATGCAATTCATCCGCGAATCTAGAGTAATTAAAATCGGGCAACTATACCCCTGGGGCAACTATCCTGGCTCTCACAGTTAACTGTCACCTTGACCTGCCCTGCACATCACCTACCTTGCAAATAATTTTAATGTCCTCTACTATGTATAATCAGACTAAAATGTTCCCACTGCTGGGACACAAGCCTCCTCTCTGTGAGAAGGAGCAGGCCTTCATCCAACACACGGACTGAGTGCTGGTTGGCATAAATGTCACATGTCTTCGAATTTATTCGCTCTAAGACATGCCGGTTTCGGCTGCAGTGATTTGCATGAAATTATCCACACAGATAGTTTATAACCTAGATTAACACTAGTGATGTGCCGGATCATTAAAATGTAGATCCGCATATACGGACCTGGATACGGATAATTGGCGTCAAGATCCGCGGATACGGATACGGATCTTAACTTTCTTACTCAATCGGTGTCGGTGTGCGTGACCTTGAAACGATAGTTGACGCCACTTAACGCTTTGCGTGACAGAACATGTTTCGACTTGCGTTGCGCGGGTCTTTCTTTTGTTTTGTTTTTAGTGTGGGGGTGCCGTTTGTTTGAAAGAGATACCGCCGCCCCTGGCATACAGGCAACTGAAGGAACACTGGTGGGTTTTAGTCAGTAAAAGTCTGACACTGTCCCGCTCCGCCCAGAGCGGGAGAAAGTATTTGATGATCTACCAACCAAAAATAAAAGACACTGGTCAGAATAGATAACGTCTGTGTTTGTTGTACGAGTTAAAAAAAAATGTCTAAAAAGAAGGTTAGTAGTGCAAATTGGAATTATTATCATTAATAAAGTAAAAGATCCGTCAAAAATGTAACGGATAGGGATACGAATCTTTTTTCTCCCGGGAATATACGCGTATACAGATACGGATATCCGGAACATCACTTACTTACACATGGGATACTTTTTGTCCCGATAGTACGTTCCCGTGAGATAATTTACGACCTCCACGCGGGCGAAGCCGTTGGCAAAACCTAGAAGAGAATACATTTTTACACCAGATTCAGTCTATAACTTGAACCAACCATAAAGATCGCATCAAGATTAAAAATGCCAACGAAAACGCCTTCGCAACATAATCTTATATTGGCTTCGATCAATAGGTACCTGTATGGTCCATGTATGTAGCTATGTATTTAAACTTGTTCATATGTAAGTATAGGTAACTAGAGAGGTGCTTGTGTGTCGATCGGTCAGGTTAAGCTTGCCGCGGTTGGTCCGTGGATGGGTGGCCATCTTTACATAACAAGATCCCTCCGGACATCGGAAAGCACGTAAAGCTGTTGGTACCGGCTATACTTCGTGGATCTTTGACAGTCGTTACGGGTCGTCTGAAACAGGAAATTCGGACAACCAGTCTTGCCCAGGGCTATTAGATTACCCAGTAACTAGGTTGTGGAGATCAGAGGCGGTCACTTCATGTATAATACTGGTATTTAGCTGCATTCGGTTAGACTGGAAGCTGACCCCAACAAAGTTGGAAAAATCTAGGTATGATGAAGTACCTAATAATCTATACATCTATACATCTATACAGATAAATAAAATTGGTGTGTCTGTTTGTAATATTAAAATAACCGCTTTTTACTAAATGCGATGTATCCACGGTACATACACCAAAATATTTTTTTTTTTCAATGTTTGTCTGTCTGTTTGTTCCGGCTAATCTCTGAAAGGGCTGGATCGATTTTGACAGGACTTTCACTGGCAGATAGCTGATGTAATAAGGAGTAACTTAGGCTACTTTTATTACAGTTTTTTTTTTCATATATATAATATTATAATATAAATAAATAATTAAAAAATAACAATTCCGCGCGGACGAAGTCGCGGGCCCAGCTAGGAAATAAAATACTTTATTTCAGACCATGGTGTCCATTTACCACCTAATGCTGATCAATCATTGATCATTGTGACTGCGCACAACAGGTAAACTCTTGGTCTTCATCTCACCGAAGGTGGAAGCGAGCTCCCAGAATCCTCAACCACAGAGGAGCTGGCTATCTTAACTGTAACTGCCGAAGCACAAGAATGCTGTTAACATTGCTGTTATGGTAACAGACTTAGATAAGATAAGATGGTGGTAGCTAGCCAAGTGGACTTGGAAAGACATAGACAAAGATATTCGTCGGATATGGTAGGTACAAAGTTGGATAAGTATAAATTATTTTGAAGAAGTCAAGTTTTTAGTTGTTCTTTGAAGAAATGTAATGGTAGTTCTCGTATTCGTTTTGGAATATGGTTGTAAACTTTTATGGACAGATAACTATTTCTATAGTGGAGAGTGCTGTTAAAAAATTGGAACAAGGAGCTGGAATAAGACTACCACCTGCACCGTCTCGACATGGCCACGAGCCGCGCTAATTCTCATAAACATACCAACCTAATTATCGCATTAAAAAAAACCGGTCCTCAAAAAAGACTTTAAAACAACATCTCCATCCAAGATAGACTTCAAAAGTGCTTGTAAAACAATGGCAGTACTATTAACACATGCAAATGGGTTTTTTGTTATGTCGTCTTTATTTGTCAAACAGAATCCGGGCGCCGCACTTCAACACCTCGAAAAAACCTACTCAAACGGCTTTGCCGCTACGTTTGGTTAGGATAGACGGGTTTTGGTGAAAAAAAGTTAGTAAAATGGATGGAATTTGGTGTGGTTTATTTAGCTTCGGTCAAGGATTTGAGTTTTTTGGTGACATTTTATGGAGCATATTCCAATGATGACCTTTAAATGCGTTACCGGAGCTCAATATCGGCATGATAAATGCGAGGTAATTGCCTGTCGTGTTATTAGTCATGTACCATCCAGTGACGCGGCGCAACGCTAGTGACGGAACTAAATATACATGTTTATCTCTTTCTAACAACAGGAATCGGTATGGGTCTTTCCTGTTCTTCGTGCACTGTATGATTGTACCTATGTACTAATAGGTAGCTACAATAACGGTTTACACAATTTTTGTGTGCTCTAATGTTCGTGTACTACGCGTTTATTATAATACGTCATTCGCTTTTTCCTTATTCATTTGGAGCTGGTGCAGTTTGCCAATAATTTCCATTCGTTACTTTTAGCCATCGTCTTAGTATTCACCCTCTTTCCTGGAATATCATTTTTCACACAATACTTCCATCGCTTCTCTAGCCTCCATTTCGTTTTCATCTTTTGGTTGATCCATATAATTATGAAAATTATGCAAGAGCCCACAAAATGGTTAAGAAAATCCTAAGACTGGATAATATCTCAGAACCAAAGATTCGAAGATATTTGTAATATCCACCAACCCACACTGGACATGCGATCGGCGGTGGCGATCTGTCGCGGCCGGCCCTGATCCAGGTCATGATTCGGAGCGATCGTGCATGGGTAGCCGTCACCTCCTTCTGCGAAGCAGTAATGGGTAGCTCGATGGCCGGTAAGGTCCAAGCCCGGGTCGACGCACTATGGAAAATATAGGTCGGTATCGGATCAAAAATCTGTAACTTCATGAATTTTTGTTGTATCGTGATGAAATTTGGCACAAATATGCAGCAAGGTTCGGAGATTCGAACGATGTGTAGTTTATAGGGTTTTCTTGTATATCTATGTATGTTTTTTTGCATAGAATGAAAAAAATGGGAAAAAATCACGAAAAAAATAGTTAAAAATTTATTTCAAGTGGAATACAAGTTTATAATGACTAAAAAGATTAAACCATGGTTAATTACAACAAGCAAAGTAAACAAAATATATATATATGAAAAAAAAATACTAAATTAAAATCATATTACTAATAGGTACATCCTATACTCTGGCTTCAGGAAATGATGTAGCTAGGTACAAATATAAGTAATAACTAAATATAAATATTATTTTTAACTTATACCACTTCAGGATCAGGGTCAGTAAATGTGGGTTCACTTTCAGGTGCCACGTTTAAAAGACTTAGTGCCTCTTCTTCAAGTTCTTTCACATTTCTTACGTACGGTTTTCTCAAACTTGTTATATATGGATCTGACGTGTATAAAAGCGTTTTAAAGACATCTTCATTTGTAGCAGATCGGGAACATTTTCTGGCATGATGAAGTCGTATGTTTCTGTAGTCTTTGTTGCGAGACTCTTGTGCGTCTTCCGATAGCTGTCCAATAGGAAGCACCGCAAAATGTTTGATAACGTTTTGCCCGTGTATGAGTATTTTATGAACGGAGGATGGCATATAATACCAATCGTAATTACTTACATAGATTCTTGCAGTTTCTATTGCATATTCCCCAAATTTTTCAGGGTCGATCATCATTCCAGAAGAAAGAACTTGCAAGATAATGTATAGGCGTTTAATCAATGCCTCATCTACACCTGTTATTTCCGATGAGCAAGTGCTATTATAGAAGAATCTTCGTGCGGTATTGCCATCGTTCGTATTCCCGCTAACTTGCCGAGGTTTGTCGACGATTAATCCCAACTCCTCCCTGAAACGTTTTTGAACAACTTCTTTCTTTTCTTTTTTTAATCTCTTATTTTCCTCAGTTGAAGCAGACCAAGTCTTAAACGAAAGATTATAGGAAATATGCAATATCATTTCCATGCAGCGAATCCAGGCGTGTAAGGTGGACAATCCGTATTGGTAGGCGTTTTCGTTTTCGGGTCTGGCAGTTACTTTCGATAGGTCATTCATTAGCCGTGGAGTAGCCCCACATATCGTGCATGTGGAACCAGATGGAGTATCTGTAAGGACCTGAGCCACCTTTCCATCGATCATCGTTAGAAATAGTTCATGCTTCACATTTACTACAACACCATCTTTGTTTATAAGTGATGCTTGTGCAGCCCTAATTTGTTTTTTAATATCATCAACAACTGCCTTGGTTTTTTCTGGAGTTTCCTTACAAAACTCAATAGAAATGGGTCTGCAAAAACGGACAGATGAAGGTACCGGATTTTGCCAAACAACGGATCCCGATTGCACATCAACTAATCTGATGGGGACTAATGAAGTGATGAACAAATTGGCATCTGAAATTGTTTCTGACTCTTCTGCAAGTATTTGCTTGTATTGGCTTTGACCAGATGAACCATCACATCCCCATTTAGAATAAAGGATCAATGTTCTATGTTGTTTTTGGAAAACAGAATCGATTTTTAAAATTCTAGCAGCAGTATGATCCAATAAATCTTGTATATTAATCACTTTAGCATAAGTATTCGTGATTTCGATTGTAGAAGATGGTGGATAACAGGATCTTTTTATTTCTTGTATTTTGTAGTAAGGCGGGAATATACAACACTTTCGTTCGTTGGTTAAGTTTTTCAGGTACATATATTGTGCTTTTGTTAGATCTAAATCTATAAAAGCACTCAATGCTTCCGTATCGGAAAGAATCTTCATCTGGTCTGAGTCGTTCCACTTACTTGAGATATCTAATTTCTTTTGAGTGTCAGCGGTTCTTAATTCTTCGACAAGATGAGCTTCTGTGTACTCACGTAAAGCCCGTAGTCCCTGCAGATAGGCGTTTTTTATATGCTCGAAGCCATAGTCTTGGAGTAGAAGAGTGTTTTTCCTCTTCTTGGTAGATTCTGAGGAGTCTCCATAAGCCACGCATGCTCGTCCTCGTTGGCCAGATGTTGATGGCGTAGAATATTGTTCAGAATCCGGTAAATTTAACGAATACCTTGAGTCCAACCAAGTACAATACTTCTGTAAAAATGTTTCTTTTTTCCGAGATGCCAGGGCCCAGCGTTTGTTGAAAATAGGAAGAATGTGCCTTTGTATGTCACTAATTATAAAACACAAGTTGTTTTCAGAAACATTCAGCTTTTCCACTAAAACTTTGGATAATGATTCCATGGTCTTGCCGCCCTCTATATAGGGGATTATGAAGTCTCGTTTGGTACAGCTGAAGGAAGACATTTTAACACTTCACAATCTGCAGAAATAATAGGCGTAGATGAGATTTGCTTCACTTGAAGTTACACTGATGTAGATGGTTCGAATAGTTTTTGCTTCCCTTTAAATACTCATTTTACAATATCGAATTGGTACCTACATCATTATTATCTTGTAATTTCCCACGCAAACCGAGTGCAAATTTGATAAGGTCCCTTTGTTATCACGAAATAATGAAGAAAATATCCAAAAAGTTCTATATTGTTCATGTGAATGGTGTCAGTGGTAAACCGCAAAAGATACTAATTTTCGGGTTCTGACTTTTATCAGTTTTTTTCTCATATCTTCTAAAACCGCAAATATCCGCAGCTGATTTTTTTTGCATTCTATTTATGAATAGTTAGACTACTAGTCGACGCAAAAAGTAGCGCTTGGGCAAACGTGGGTAATACTGAAAACCTTCAACGAAAAAACATACAAGTGAAAAAAAAGGTATGTCACTTTTTAAGTAATTACTGAAATATTTTTCTTTACTTTTAAAATCATTAAGCTGTATCGCAAAAAGCATAAAATAACCTTTCTAAAAATGTATAATACTGCATATCTGTACCAAGTATTTTTTTCACAATATGGTATTGAAACATGTATACGCAAAGACTTGAGTTTGGCACTTCTGTTTTCTATGTATTTATATCTAAGAAAAAAAAAAAAATTTCGCGTATTAAGAAAAAAAATCGTAATGAATATTATAATTTGACTATTAGAAAACCTAAAAGAATAGCCATATTAGCCAAATTATGATATTCGTAAAAAGCATTTTTGATATGCGCTTGTTCTACCATTTTCCATAGTGCGACGGCGCGTTGTTTTCCATGCGCACCTCAATGAGCTGTCAGCACCAAGTGGTGGGGACCGCAAAGGCCGATGCCTGCCAAGGGTGCGGGTTGTTCGAGAGATACCACGGCCCCTGGCACGCAGGCAACTGAGGGAGCACTGGTGGGTTTTAGTCAGTAAAAGTCTGACACGCCCTCCTGCTCCACCCAGAGCGGGAGAAGATATTTGATAATCATAAAAAAAATACCCACAGTGGACCCGCCTGATGGATTAAGCCCTCTCCCCTCACAGAGAGGAGGCCTGTGTCTCAACAGTGGACATAACATAGGTAGGTCGATATGATTCATCATTATCTGCCTAGACTTAATCCAGCTTTGTTGGAGTCAGCTTCCAATTTCATTGGATGCAGCTGAATACCAATATTTTACATGGAGCGACTGCCTATCTGGTCTCCACAACCCAGTTACTGGGTAATACGATACCCTTCGGTAAGACTGGTTGTTAGACTTTCGGGCTTCTGACGACCCGTAATGATGTTCAAAGATCTTCAAATGGCAGCCGGGACCACCGGCTTCATACGGGCACAGAGAGGCCCCGATATGTGCGGGTCCTATCCACGAACCACCGCCTTAAGATAAGCGTAACGTTCGATCGACCCGTGCGACAGTTATCATGTAGCCACGAGCCCCTCGCCCACGAGCCATGCAGGTCAAAACACTAGTCTCAAAATGCAAAAATCCTAAATCATTGGCAGTCAATCCATCACGTTAACTATGATTCAACACAATTAAGTATTCATGTCTTGTCGATCAGTTGTTATAGATAATTTGGGCCACCCGAAACTTGCAGCCATTTTGGAATATCAATAATGTTTCGACGCCGTTTGAATGTTGATTAGCTAAACTACGTCTTTCCTGTAGTTTAATTAGTTTTAGCGAGAAGTTATAATTAGGAATGACTGGAGATAGCTTTTTTAAGCCAACTTCAAAAAAAGAGGAGGATATTAATGTTCGTTTGTATATTCACCGATATTTTCATCATCATCATCTGCGTAGCCTTTTCCCAACTATGTTGGGGTCAGCTTCCAGTCTAACCGGATGCAGCTGAATACCAGTATTTTACATGGAGCGACTGCCTATCTGACCTCCACAACCCAGTTACTGGGTAATACGATACCCCTTGGTAAGACTGGTTGTCAGACTTTCGGGTTTCTGACGACCCATAACGACTCTCAAAGATCCACAAATGACAGCCGGCACCGACGGCTTAACGTGCTTTCCGAGGCACGGAGGGGTCTTGGTATGTAAAGATGGTCACCCATCTATGGACCAACCCCGGCAAGCGTAGCTTAACCTGATCGATCGACTAGTGAAGCTATTGTTACTTAGTCACAAGCCCCTATATTATCATCAATTGTAAACCGATTTTGATCATTCTTTCATTTGGTAGAGGAAGCTTGCGTGGTTCTCCCATATATATTTTATTAGCTTATTGTTTGAGGTAACTTCGATAATACATATTTAATCCAGTTTGTGTATCTTGATGATGTAATTAAACTTAATTCCTTTCACGGTTGTTTACTAAAAAGGGTTATAAAACTTAAAAAAAAAGTGAAAAATAACTTCATGTTCGGAAGTCGGTGTCTTTGGTTCTGTAGGTATTTTCGTTTTTTTTGCCACCGACTTCCAAAATTAAAATTATCTACCTATTTTTCACTTTGTTGTCTTTTTTTTGGAAGTCGATTGTTTTGTTTTTAGTAAACTTTTGGGCTGTGATACTTGCGCCACAAAAATTCGTACACCTTCACTTGCTAGATAAATAACTGTGATAAGAAATTGTTGTAGTTAATATCATCGAAATGAAGTAAGTGGAAAAAAACATAGGTATCTACGTATAATTAAAATAACTTCAAATCCATTAATTAAAACTTGATCAAATTACTAAGGGACCAACGGTAAACTTGTGAAAAGATTAACACTATCACCCTTTCAAACCAAAGAAGATTTTTCAAATCGGTTTATAAATGACGGTAAGAAGCATTTAAAAAAATACAACAGAATTGAGGTTAAAAAAAATCAAACAAAAATCAAAAGTATTTTTTTCAAATTAGACTGAGAGTCAGCACTTTTTGAACATCAAAATTACATAAGACGGTCCCCCAAAACGCCCGCCCTTCACCACATCCTAGTGCTTTAGTTGGGAAGAAGAAGTGGCGCAACAAACTCCCCTTAAAAAACTCTCGTCAAAAATTACATAAAAGATTCCCCTAAAATTTCCCACCCGCCTTTCACCACTTCCTTGTGGCTTTCCTTTAGCTGGGAAGAAGTGGCGTCATAAATTGTCCAGCAGCTTGCATAAGATACGAAGGAAGTGTCAATACCAATTCAGCAACCAGAAAATCTTGAAGGTACGGGACACTGGACAGCACTACTTTTTAGCAAAACTTAACAATAACGTCTTACTACCTACAAAAGAATGACCTCTGCCTATCCTCTCTTTCGTAACATAAACTAACCTTGAACGTAAAACAACAAAAGATTTTTTGTTCGCTTTTATGTGTCCGTCGCAACTCAGGAAACGAACCCGGGACTTCGAATTAGTATGCAATGTTTATGTTATTACGTCACGCAATATTTTTAGATATAGGATGATGTTTTTTTTACAGGCTTATCCTAGCTTTTTCTCTGGGTTCGGCTTCCAGTCAGCTGAATACCAGTATATTACCCGGAGCGACTGCACATCTGACCGCCACAACCCAGTTAAAAAACCCCGGGTTTTCCGGCTTCCGTCCCGGTCCTAGCTTAACATTTATTACTTCAAGTTCAAGTACTAAATCAACATAACGCAGCATTGATGTAAGCGGGCACACCTTTATGCCTGGAGGCTTTTATTTGGGTATTGAGTTCTAAACAGAACTCAATAAACACGTTTATTGTATTTATTGTTCTTATTATTTATACAATATGTAACAAAAACCCTGTTGTTCCTTCTACCCACGTTTTCAGAATCGGTATACATACGTAATAAAGCATGTCATTTATAAAAACTGTTTAACAAAAAAAATTAAAATAAATATTTAGTTATGAATATTTGTAATGTTTAACTGATTTTGATTAGATCAAAGAAAGCCGCCAAGCTCGTAGTCTATTGTTTTTAAATTATAACTTCGTAAATGTTGTGCTTGTGGGTAAGTGTATACGTCCCTAAAAGGAACAACAGGGTTTTTGTTACATATTGTATATGCTTGAGTTTAGTTACTATGTTTTATATTAACTGGTGGTATATTAACGTGTGCTAGCTGTGTTTAGTAATGTTAATTATATTATTGCAATCTGTTATGAGTTAAAATCTGTTGTATTAAATCCGAATAACAAATGAGCAAGCGTATGTCCTAAAAATATATGTCATAATAATTCATCCATCACCGGATGCAGTTTGGCATTTGAAATTGTGTGGTATATTTTTCATTATGTTTATAACTGTTATTGAATAGCTAAACCGATTTTAAAGATAATTAAGAGGTGACTTTGATGATTTTTTTGATGCATTACTTTAATGCATCAAAAAAATCATCAAAGTCACCTCTTAATTATCTTTAAAATCGGTGTTTGATTATGTTTTGAGTTCCACCACTGTATGCAAAAAAGACTTAAATATATTGTATATTTTTTTGCTTTCAAAATTATTTACGGTTAAAGAGATACACAGCTTTAAAAAACCACCATTTTGAGCGTATTCCAGAAATCTCCGCCTTAATAGACAGTTGTGCTGCTGGGGAGTTTGTTGCGCCACTTCTTCGTCCCAGCTAAAGCACTAGAAAGTAGTGAACGGCGGGCGTTTTGGGGGACTGTCTTATGTATTTTTGACGTTCAAAAAGTCCAGACTCTCAGCCTAGTTTTTATAAATTACTTTTGATTTAATTTTGATTTTGATTATTAACTAGCTAATTTAGAATAACCCTGAAAAAGTCTCTGAAATCACTAACCCGTCATGAACAAGCGTGGTGATCAATGCTCGTGCCTTCTCTGTATCAGAAGACGCCATTGTCCTGAATTTGGCCAATAATGGGCTGGAATAAAATGATGCCCTATTCAGGAGACAAACAATCCGAGGTTTTGTCCTTCAACATGCAAAAAATAGAATTAAATAAAGCAACACTTGATGTGCAAAAAGTCTGTCTTACAAAGTACATAAACGTTTTCAGATTCCATTGCATAAAAACTAATAAAAAGCCAGTTGGCTACAACCAATTTTCTGTCATGGAATTTTTAAGCACTAAAGATAACAGCTGGTATAGAATCACTTTACATAGTTTCAGCTCAAAATAAAATACTCTAAGAATTGATACCAAATTTTCGGTTTCATATGTTTCTTAAATTCAAATCATAACAAACGTGTCACCGCACTACGTAGGTCAATAGCTTTCCACGTTACTTGCCAAAATCACGATAAATCCAAGTGATGTGTTTGTTTCAATTTGTTCTGGATTCAACGTATTAAAAATTTTCATAACTTCCGAACATGTAGAGATAGGATTAAAAAACCCTTCCAATATCGTTTGATATCATCCAAAGATGCCGTGCCCTTGGTATGTATATACCCTTTCCGTTACACGTTGTATATCGAGACCCCTCCATGCCTCAGAAAGTACGTTAAGCCGTTTGTCCTGGCTGTCATTCGTGGGTCTTTAATAGTCATTACGGGTCGTCAGAAGCCCAAAAGTCTGATAACCAGTTTTTTTTGGTTGAAATTCTAAATAGGATGGTACAATAACAAACAAACCCTCGGTATCGATCATCTACGAATACGCTTAAAACGGAAACCGGCTTAAAATACGGCTCTTTGCAAAATATAACACAAAATTACGCTTCCACAAAATATCCTTGTTCATTTTCTTAACAACGTCATGAATTATTACGAGTACGGAACCGCAAACGTTCGCGGTTGGCTTCACCGCCGCCGCAATGATTACGGTACCCTAATATTATGTTGTCTCAGTTTTTGTATGACATCTTGACAGTGCGGTGAGAATGACGTTGAAATAGGGATTCCGTTTCATGCATTTTTATTATTGTAAGAAATGTAAGTGATCGTGAGATAAGGGAGCGTGGTTGGTCAATTTTTTTACATATACCGATGTCTTTTAACCCACTTTAAAAGAAAGAGGTTCTCAATTCGACTGTTTTATTTTTGTACATATGTTTCGCGATGTCGTTACGGGTTGCCAGAAACCTGAAAGTCTGGCAAACCAGTTTTCCCAGTAACTGGGTTGTAGAGTCAGGCGCATCCGGTTAGACTGGAAGCCAACCCCAGCATAGTTGGGAAAAAGCTTGGCAGATAGATTGTTGTAATTGTGGATCGATTTAAAAAAATAAATATGAGAAAGTTATGCTATTAATTAAAAGAATTTTCAGTTAACTCAAAAACTACCCAAGTTATGTTATTAACATAACTTGGGTAGTTTTTGAGATAACTACAATAATATGTACTTTTTCCAGCTAGTGGTATGAAGTAGTACTGCAATTAGTTCCATTTTCTTCTATTTTCGAGAAAAAAAAAAATTGCATACAATTAAAAACGTGCCAATTGCCTAATATGTATTTCTGGAGTTGTCGATTCGCCCACAAATAAATTAGCATCGTGCTAATCGCCGAAAATTATACTTACATTAAGTGTTTATAAGTCTCCATTCGCCCGTGCGTCGACGCGATCGACTAATAAGCCGACCTTAATAAACATTCCAACATAATAATTTAAAAAAAAACCACATAAATCAAACATGCAACATCCTGTATACACAACCTATAATCCTGTAGTGATTAGCACATAATAAAAGAGGTTAGGATCTGTGGCGCCGTCTCTATGCAAATAATATACCCGTCTCTGGCTCATTCTATGGGAAATCGTAAATATCGACCTTGAATCAACAATGAAAAAGATTTTTGTGATATTTCTCGTAGGTATTGAAATGGTATTCTTTTATTCTAGTGTGATAATTTTATTGTGATTGATAAATGACAGATTCCAACAAAAACAAACTATTTTATACATGGTGGCGACGATATTTATGCGCAAACTGTAACCATGAATGAATTCAGATGATTTTAGACTACTTAGGGCAGAAGTTTTTCGTCGATTATCAAAAAGTTCTGCTGTTTCATAAAAAAGTGCAATACGTACCGACGCGGTCAGATTGTATGGAAGATATTTTTATTGTTAATAATTTCCAAAAAAATATTCTAGGAGCTTAGAATCATGTAGGTACTGAGTCCATGAGAACAGAAACAAGGCGAAAGATTTTATGTTATGTTTTTAATTATATTTTTTTGTACATGGGTAATTAGGTACTTATATTATGCCTTATAAATCTACCAGCTTCGTCTAAATCTACTTGGGGTCAATTAAAATTAAAATTAGAGATGGGCCGACTATGACTTTGGCCGACTAGCCGACTAACCGACTAGTCGGCTGCAAAATAGCCGACTAGTAGGCCAAGTCGATCTTTGATTTCAGTTGAGTTCGGGTGACATTAGCTATGTTCAACATGGCAAACCTACTTATTGCCAATAGGGTATTACACCCATTTTTGAAAATTGTCTAAATTCGATTTTAAAATGCTAATAAAACACCAGAAAAAACAACATTTTTATTGAATCTATAAGTACCATAAAAATGCATTTAGGGAAATTTTACATTTTCTTATTTCGCGCGTAATTTGACGAAAACGCTGGACGCAGTGGGCGCCATTATTGCTCTGTGGGTGTGACGTCAGTTTTCTGTCTAAACGAATACGTTGATATTTTGTATGAGAATTGTTTATAATTTAAAATATGAGTTATTTTTCTATCTATCGTTGGTTTGCTGTTCTTGAATGTGAGATATTATTTCAATAAAAAATACTTTGGTTACGAAAATAATAAAAGTACAAAGTTGTTCAGTTCATTAGTTATAACAGCGGTATGACGTTGTAACATGGCGGCTACTATTTGATGGTGTTCAAAAACGGATTTAAAAAACTGATATCTTTGATTTGAATTTTAAATTTATTTTGTTATTTCATGAACTAAAACCATCGTATTCCGACTGGTTTTTGCATAAGCTATCTCAATAATATGTTTTTTTTTATTTTTTCTCATGTATAGTAAAAGACCCTATTGTTTGCTAAAGAGTTTCTTCTTTTTTGTTAGAGGTATGAATCAATTTTACTTTCGGTATTTAATTTCTGGATCTAAGTACAATTAATTAATGGACCAAACGAAGGGGTTTCTATTCCTTACTGTCCTAATTTCGTGATTGCACTGAAAGTAAAATGTAAAACTGAATAAAAAATATAACAGTAAAGATTTCAATTTCATTAAAATCACCGTCTTTTAATTTTTTAAGCATATTAATACGACTAAAAAATGGGCCGACTAGTCGGTGATTTTAGCCGACTAGTTGCCGTCTACAATACGGCTGACTAGTCGGCAAAAAAAACACAATGCTGCAACAGTAAAGAATAAAATGTCAGTCATAATTTCAGCCGAAAGACGTCTTCTGCTGGACATAGGCCTTCCCAGGCTCCTCGTCATTTTTGGGAGGTTTTGCCATAATCGCCACGCTTAGCAGGCGGGTTGGCGATCGCAGTATGGTGGTAAAATGCATAAAGAACGCTGCTGCCTATTCTCTGATAAGTCTCTTAGTCGCCTTCTACGACACCCACGGGAAGAAATGGAATGGTGCTATTCTTTTTACGTCCGGCACCACACGGATCACGGATCACGAATGTCAGTAACAGAATAAAAATATAAAGTGACAGAATTTAAATAAAATTTCAAATTTCAGGATCACAGAATTAGAATTTAAATAAAATGTCAAATTTAACGGTCACAGAATCAAAATTAAACTTACAAAAAAATGTTATTCATTTACACCTAAACCTAATACAAGTCAATGAATTATGATTTTCCCTTCCAGTCCTCCCACCCATCAAATTATTTCCTTTTCATTACCAACAAAAGTTATAACATCACATCACCCACAAAAAAAAGTGCCAGAATTTCCACAAAAATCCTCTAAATTATTAACTTGAACAGCGACACGTAAATTGAAAAACTGAACACTGGTCGCAGTCCCATTTTACTTTTAATATTTTCACGAAATGTCTGTTTGTCACACATATGTTTTATTTGAGTTTCCCGATGATATTTGCTATCAAAACAGGAGTTGATTGGTTGCAGATAGCCAGCCATGCATATTTATTTGTTATTATATATGTATAACTACATTGTTTTTTTACGTTTAATAAAGTATATGGGGAATGATTGATTTTTTTGTGTTGATGAATGATGCTCTCATTAAAATGTGAGCATCATTTTTAACCGGCTTCAAAACGAGGAGGTTCTGATTCGTCTTTTTTTTTGTATGTAAGCTTTTACTGGCGAAACGTAGGTGTACTACAGATGCAGATCCGCCTAACCTTTCAGGCTGTTATGTTTTTATGGTTATGTGAAATGACGAAAGTGTCTGGATTGTGAAATTACGCCTTGTAGCTTCAAAACAGGGGGGTATTTAGATTTAACTTCAAGTTAAATCTAAATGAACATAATACAGCATTACATAATTATGTAAGCGGCCACACCCTTTATGCCTGGAGGCTTTTATGTGGGTATTGAGTTCTGTTTACGTTTATTGTTTTATTTTTATTATTTATATCTGCTTCAGTTTAGTTACTATGTTTTGTCAGTGATGTCGGTTTAGCCCCTTCGGGGCTAGATCTAGCCCTTTTTCTTCTTGTTCAGCCCCGAATATAATGATTTAGCCCCTAGCCCGTAATCTAGCCCCAAATATGATTGTCTGTCTTTTGACAAACAATCATATTTGTTTATAACCATATAAACATAAATTACGAAACAGGATTAACTTTTTGTCCCTAAATTCCATGCCCATAGGATCTCGTTTAAAAAAAATTTGTAATCAATATAAATTTAAAATAAACAAGGCTGTGCGCAATGAGGCCCAAGCCCAACCATCAAGCAGCGTCAGCGCAAGTGAAACCCTTCGAGAGGAATTAAATAAAGACTGTTATTTAGATCGTAATCAATTTTTTGTAATTCAAAATGATGTACCTACTTGATTAATAATTTACACATTAGTTATTCATGCAATCCGTTTTACTAATTAATCTTTATTTTTATTTTCCGAAATTTAGTAATTTCACCCACTTTTTTTTTATGTGCTAATCTAGCCCTTTTTTGAACTCGATTTAGCTCCAAAACCTGACACCCAGTTGGCAACACTGTGTTTTGTTGGTGTATTGACGTGTGCTCGCCGACATATGGCAAATAATTTAATTTTATGTTTTGTGCTTAGTAATGTTAATTATTTACCTATTATTGCACATAATCAAGTTCTTCTAACTTAACAGACAGCTGTGGTGCTGCTGGTGAATTTGTTGCGCCACTTCTTCTTCCCAGCTAAAGCACTAGGAAGTGGTGAAGGGCGGGCGTTTTGAGAGACTGTCTTATGTAATTTTGACGTTCAAAAAGTGCTGATTCTCAGCTTAGTTTGAATAAATCACTTTTGTTTTGATTGATTGATTTGATTTAATTGATTTAATAGCGTAAGTAAGTATATAATAAATAATAAAATAATAAAAAGCCTTTATTAATTCCTTACAATTATTATAATACACGCATTATTACGTTAATAAAAAAAAATACATTTCAATTTAATTAAAATAAAATTCATAACGGTTAGTTTAGTTATCAGTAAGTATTTTTTTATTTTTTTGTATTTCATTATAAGGACCGCCTAGTGCGGTAAAAGCCTCCTCCGTCTGTCTCAATCTTGTTCTGTCTCTAGCTAGTCTGCTCCATGTTTTTCCTATTAAGCCTGATATTTCGTCACTCCATCTCTTGTTGGCTCTCCCACGCTTTCTCTGTTTGTTGATAGGATACCAGTTTGTTGTGGTTTTAGTCCATCTGTCTTCGCTAACTCTTTGTAAATGTCCAGCTCATCTTTTTAATTACGTCTTGTGAGTCTTTTTAATTACGTCTTGTCGTATTGAGCCATATGGCTTCTCTCCATTGATTTATCTACATTGTAAATAAGTAGGAGTACAGTTATTAGGAGTGGCTTTCGATTAGACAGTTCAACAGAATTCATTGCGTTATTTACGTGGTTGAGGCGATGTATTTAGTAAATTTTTCGAACATATGGAGCAATGGATTAGCAATATCCTCCAAAATTATTCGGATTCTGATTGACAGTGTGTTACGCATTTAGGTTGCTGGTTGTTTTGCTATCTTCCTTCACTTAATTAGAACTTAGTTAAGAAAGAAAGAAATAAAGAAAAAGTATTTATTGGGCCTTGCACGGTAAGATCACAAAGTAATAGACTAAAAACACTCAAGTAATAACATAAAAAAATTAAATAAAAAACAGAAAGCCCTGTCCAGAAGTTTGAGGACCTTCGTAAAATTATCACTGAATCTTAATTTAGCTACTATTGCAAAATTTGCCAAAGAGCAATGGAGCTCAGCATTTTAGGCGTTAAACAAACCGACCGAATACGAAACACCACGCTGCACTCCAAAACACGAATCCTAGACGTAGGCTGCCAGGTTAAAATGGGTCTGAGCGGGTCACACCAGCCGCATGCACAGTGACCGCTGGGCGATGGTTGCCACACAGTGGGTGCCCGAGGATGGACGGCGCCGCACAGTGGGTCGAAACGATGATTTTAGTGACTTAGGGATCAACTTTGTTTTTTTAATTTTTTCTTTATGCGGATCGATAGAACTCATTAACCTCAATAATAATTGTTCTGATAATTTTTTTCCTAAACTTGCTCCTTTGGGTGGAAAAATGCATTTTGATATTTTTTTGTATGGAGCGGATCAAATTAAATTAAATTTCTGCCAAGTGGCGTGTGATCCCGCTTTGAAACTATATTTTTCTTACGGGTTGTCCAGTCTACTATCATTTGATGATTTGAACATTTGCATAAAGTTGCAACACTGCTAAATAAATGGATCGAAAAAAATGAAAAAAATGCTTTGAATAAAAAGCTTCATTTTTTATTTTCGGATGTTCTTTTAAGTTATAATTGATATAGAATAGTAAGTAAAAGCACTTAATAATTCACATAATTACTTAAAGACTAACGACAATACATTTAAAGGTCCCTGATTTGCTTGAATTTACTAAGTACGTATTGTTTAAAACTGTGGATCTATTCATTTCTATCTGTTTATTTCATGAACTTATAAAATCTTTTAAATTAGATTTAATACTGAATAGTAAGTAAAGATGCATGCAAATACAAATTTACTAAAGGTAAAAACTTAAAACTAACTATATACAACAACAAATTTACTATTTCCTTTCAGTCATGACATACAAACTAATAAAAAAAATCAAGAAATTACAATCTATCAATAATGTTATTCACTATCTTGTAAATTATCTACATCAATAAAATCTAAATCGGATTCTGGTTAGTCAGTTATGGTAATGTCTTCTTCCCTGGATAACATTTTGACTTTGCTTGCTTAATTTTATAATAAGAAGGGTATAAATCAGACCCATTTTCACTGGCTGCTTCTCTTAGGCTTATATATTGCCACTTACTTAATTTAAGTGAAACTAATAAAGCCAGTGCCTTATCGGGTGAATATGTACTACTGTTTGCTTTATTTGCACTTAAACACTGCTTAACTTTTTCTAGATCTTCGGGCTGATTTAGCAAATGGTTCATTATTTTTCCTACATCCTCATTTCCAGTGTTTCTTAAACTAGCAATTGTAGTAGCTTTCAGTTCATCCGGAGATAACGAAAGCGATTGGTTTATTTGATCAACGCGTCTTCGTTTTTGCCTGGAGCCCAATTCTTCGAAAGGTTTTCGAGGTGTAAATGTAGATGTTCAAGCTTCTGTAGCAGATGGTGGTAGATTTTCAACATCTTCAATATCACAAATCTCGAGCTTTTCCTGTTCAGTGTTCAGAGTTTCAGGTATTACTCCTTCGGGCCAGTTTATCGCACTTTCTAACCAATCACCATTTCTTCTTAAAAACGGTGCTAACGTGCGACTACTTCGTTCCCATCTTGCACTTAAATTTGAACAAAAGCGCGTACAGAATTTTTGGAGCTTAGCACTGTTCTCTTGCGTCACGTTTATTTTATTTTGTAGGTATTGGAAGAGTTTTTTACTATCTGACAGCGACTTAAGCTGCTCTCTTAAAATCATAAATAAATCTAAATTGTTAACTAAATTTTCCATTATAACGAAAAGGGACGATCACAATCACAATAGATGTTAATAATAGTACGAATAAACGAACACTAGTAAATATATAATAAATATGGTAATTTTATACTTCCAATGACAATCAAATGTTTACTAATATTTCTACTACCCTCATTAACATTAAAGTAATGACTAAAAGTGAAAAACATTGTTTTTTATAAAGTAAAAAGTCAAGCTAATTACAGTCAATAGAAATTTATAAATGATATCCAAATTTTTAAGTAATAACGTAATTAGTAAATTTAAGCTAATAACGAACTTTAATATATTGTCGTTAGTTGTTAATTAATTATGTGAATTATTAAGTGCTTTTACTTACTATTCCACATCAATTTGAACATAAAAGAACTTGAGAAAATAAAAATTATTCAATGTATTTTTAATTTTTTTTCGATTCATTTATTTGGCAGTGTTGCAACTTTATGCAAATGTTCATAGCATCAAATGATAGTAAACTGGGCAAGCTTTAAGAAAAATATAGTTTCAAAGCGGGATCACTCGCCACTTAGCAGGAATTTAATTTAATTTGATCCGCTCCATACAAAAATATCACAAAATGCATTTTTCCACCTAAAGGAGCAAGTTTAGGAAAAAAAGCATCAGAACAATTATTATTGAGGTTAATGAGTTCTATCGATCCGCATAAAGAAAAAAGTAAAAAAACAAAGTTGATCCCTAAGTCACTAAAATCATCGTTTCGACCCACTGTGCGCCGCCGAGGACGGCCCAAGAAAAGGTAGCGTAACGACCTAGACGCGTATTACAAGGGCTGGATCGAGGAGGCGCTAGAAAAGGATGCCCGGAAGGATTTGGGGGAGGCCTTTGCTCAACAATGGGACAGTGTAGGCTAATTGACAAAAACAAAAATATTACCTACAACTTAAAAGACCAAAAAAAAATATTTTTTGGTCTTTTAAGTTGTAGGTAATATTTTGACCAACGTATTGTCAAGTCGGGGGACGGCTAATGAAAATGCTAGGCCATCTCTGTTTGGCGTTTTCTTTGACCGTCCCCCGACTTGACAATACGTTGATGAAAATATTAGACCCGTAGAAGATGGTCAAATCCCTTCACCGACCAGAAAAGAGCTGATAATTTTCAAACGGCGGAACCGATTTTGATAAAACCTGTCTAAGAACACTCCCGACTAATTTACCTTTCTAACAAATAAAACAAAATCGAATTCGGTCCATCCGTTCGGGAGCTACGATGCCACAGACAGCATAACACCCCGTTGTTTTTGCGTCGGGGGTTAAAAATGCAAAATTCCTTGATTAGAATTTAAGGTACAAAATAAAGAAATCAGCCCAGTTAGTTATAGGCACACTTACAAACCTTTTTGATAAGTTGGTTACTGACATAGGTCTGAGGGGCTTGTGATTAAGATATTCTTGGTGCGGTTGGTCCATGGATGTGTAACCATTTTTACATACCAAGACTCGCTGCCTCGGAAAGTCATTACTATTATTTAAGCGGAAATTGCAGAGGTATTTTCTTAACAAGTAGTGTAGATTCATCTCGTCTTGAATTTGTATATATTTATATGTTATAAGTATTTATTATAGTAGATATGTATGCATGTATGTGTATTATAAGTTTATAACTTATTTATGTTTCATTAAGATATATTTTATAGTTATTGATATTGATTGATTGATATTGATAGTGATATATTTTATTTTATAGTTTCTTTTTTTAAATCATTGTTCCTATCATCCAAAGCGCCTGCCATCTAATCTCTTCACCACCCTTGGTTGACTGCTACAGAATGCCTAAGGCATTAAGTCCGCCTTTGTACCTTTTTTGTGTGCGAGAAGTTTAAATAAATAAATAAATAAATTACTGGTAGTCAGAACGCCGAAAGTCTGACAACCAGTCTGACCAAGGGGTGTCGTATCATTAACTGGGTTGTCAGATAGATAGTCGCTCCATGTAAAATACTAGGTATAGCTCCATCCAGTTTGACTGACAGCCAATCCCAACGTTGGGAATAGGCAGACGATGAGACCTGAAATAACTACCAGATCAATGTCTACTCATTTCAAACAGTGCAGAGGGGCTTGTGGCTAAGTAATATTAGCTGCACGGGTCGATCGATCAGGTTAAGCTACGCTTGCCGCGGTTGGTCCGTGGATGGGTGACCATCTTTACATACCAAGACCCCTCCGTGCCTCGGAAAGCACGTTAAGCCGTTGGTTCCGGTTGTCATTTGTGGATCTTTGACAGTCGTCAGAAGCCCGAATGTCGTGACAACCAGTCTTGCCAAGAGGTATCGTATTACGCAGTAACATGGTTGTGGAGGTCAGACAGGCAGTCGCTCCATGTAAAATACTGGTACTCAGCTGCATCTGGTTAGACTGGAAGCCGACCCTAACATAGTTGGGAAAAGGCTAGGCAGATGATGATCAATGTCTACTCATTTCCGTCGTCGCTCCGTTCCACTTACCACAATCCAACATAAAACTAAAAAAAAATAAACTCATTCAACCCGATGAAAGGTCCGTTTTAAATATTTACACTCGTTACTCGAAAACTGATTAAAGAAATTCATTTTGACGGTTCAAAGATAAAAGATCGCGAATGAAATCACCAGTTTGTTTTAATATTTTTCTACCGAACAAGTGTTGAGCGAATTTAGACCTTATGTGAGTGGGATAAAGAAGTTTAATGGTGATGATTCCAATCTAAATTTTGGGCGGGCCAGCCGCTGAAATATAAGCTGTGATCACGAATATAGTCTCGGAGCTAGGGAGAAAGGGATTTTAGGAAATTAAACTGACAAAATACTTAGTGGTTTTACTATGTTTTTATTTTATTTGGAAAAAATACGACATTACATTTAACACTTATCAGTAAGGTATATAAAATAAAATCAATCTAATAACCACAACATTTTCTACAAAACAAAGAGGTTTGCTATGATGAGGGCTCATTGGTAAGTTAGTTATTATTCGCATTCAAGGAAACATTTTATTTCGTCACAAACTGACAAACTAGTCAGTTACCACAAGTATCTAAGCTGTTCAATACATTAAAAATGTGTATTGTGTTGTTTTAAGTTTTTACATTTAACATGTTTAAAATATTTATGCCAGTCCATGGCTAAACATGTAAGAATATAATTTAATAAAAAAACAACCGACTTCCGAAAAAACACTAGAAAGTGAAAAATAACTTTAATTTCGGAAGTCGGTGACAAAAACTTAAATAGATATCCAAAGTCACCGCCTTCCGAAATTAAAGTTATTTTTCACTTTCTAGTGTTTTTTCGGAAGTCGGTTGTTTTTTTTTGGTTTAAATTTTTCACTTTTTAGTTATGGTACCTACCCCACTAATTCGATATTTCTTCATCCTTGAGGTCAAAACAATGCATATTTACGCGATAGCAGCAATCGCGGTTGATTTACTGTTATATTTTGAAGAGTTCCGTTGTCTGTCTCCGAAACGCATCATGAGATCTAGATGAAATTGAAATGGGACTACAAGGGAAGCACTAGCTTTCAAATAAAAAAGAATCATGAAAATCGGTAATAAACATTTTTTTTTAAACAGTCGAATTGAGAACCTCCTCCTTTTTTTGAAGTCGGTTAAAAAGACCTCAATGTGCCGTACTTAAATCAAATAAAGATTTACATATTCTATTCTATTCGAGTGCATGAACTCTTAAGTACTCT
Source organism: Polymixis lichenea (assembly GCA_949091785.1). Taxonomy (NCBI): domain Eukaryota; kingdom Metazoa; phylum Arthropoda; class Insecta; order Lepidoptera; family Noctuidae; genus Polymixis; species Polymixis lichenea. The sequence goes on from OX420958.1 coordinate 6,520,182, forward strand.
AAATAATCCTAACAGGAATGGTAACTCAACTCTATAGTAAATATTGTTTTCAAATCTGAGGTTATTTTTCAGTAAGTATGGCTATAGGACCTTACCTTGAATAAACAGAAGCAGACCAGAACAGAACAGGAGAGCCGGACAGCAAAAAGCCTATTTTTATTTCTTCTTCCTCTGATTGATATCTAAATAGATCGATTACCTCATTAGGTGTAAGATGAAAAGTGACTAACTAGGCTGACTTTAAATAGGTATGTCTTTCTAACAGAATCAATTCTATTTTAATGAAAATGTTGACGATCAAAAGTGCCTTTTATTTTTCTATTTCAAGTTTAATTTAAATCAGTTTTGACTTTGACTTTAGAAAACATAAAATATCGTAAAATATCTTCAGAGCATTCATTCCACGCGGGCTGGCTGGCCCGCGTGGAATGAATGCTCTTAACATAAAAAAATGGAATTGACAAGATTAATTTTTAATTATTTTAAATATTTAGGTCAATTATAATTTAAAATTTTATTCTACCAGGACCTGAATTCCCTCTGACCACTTACCGATTCCTTACTCGTAACCACGTCCATCACACAGGAATTCTGCTAATATCGTAATAATATCGACAAATTGTCTTCGAACATACAGAATATGACATTTCGATTCATTACCGTTACATTGGTTTCTAAATAAACGATATTGACGTAGTTAGAACGTAGTGAGATTCCGCGGGGAATGATTACAACGATACAGAATCGGGGCCTAGATTACATTACAAATCTACAATCTGTCTCCTTGTCTAACCTGGCAGTTAATAGCAAGCAACGAGTTGATTCGTATTGATGGTTCCGTACGGTGGCGACTGCCAACTTAATTGGTTTTCGTTTCGTGTTTATGCGTGTAGATTTTTTGGGTTAGGGTTCCGCTTGCGTTGGCAATCCATTTAATAGAGAGCAGGGACCTTTGGTCTTCAGTCTTCTACTGTGCGATGTGTTCTGTGGCCCTAGTGTGAGTTTCTTTTAAACATCCCGAATTAACGCATCGACGGCGTTCGGCGAGATCCGATTGGCCATTCACCAATCTAAGGCCAATCCGAGCGCCGAACGCGCTCGATCGAGATGGTTAAAAGAAACTCGCACTAGGGCCTTTGAACTTAAGCCCCGGTTGAAGGCCTTTATTTATTAAGGTAGCCGCAGGTAAGTCCGGGCAGCCGATGCCCAAAATCCTGCGTCGCGCAAGTAGAGCTTACCGCGCGACTAGCTTATACTATCGAAGAAACTTACATCTGAACAATTTGAAAACAAAATCCCGTGCACACAATGACCACATCTGTTAGCAAGCGTTACTGAGCGCTGCAAGCGATAATAGTCCTTACGGTGTATAGATGTTAGTTTCCTCGACATACATATACACAGTTCCGAAGTCAAGCGTCGGGCATTTGCAAAACGAATCGCCAGACAGTTACCCACTTAACAACGTCCATCTGGTCGGAAGATCCCATCCTTTTATAAAGAGGATGAGTGAACTTTACACCCCGTGCCGCATACTTACACAGTACTATCTATTCTGAGTTCCATTTCCAGGTCAGCAAACACGTATATACCTAAACCCACAGGCATAATTAACCGTCCACTTTGTATCTCTTTCAATTTTCAGAAATTGTCAAGCTAAGACCGCATTTTATGAGAGGTACGTTAAAAAATTCCTTGAAGGAAACAGAAACAACAAAAGTCATCATCATCTGCCTAGGCCAACTGTGTTGGGGTCAGCTTCCAGTCTAACCGGATGCAGCTGAATACCAGTATTTCACATGGAGCGACTACCAATCTGACCTCTACAAACCAGTTACTGGATAATACGATACCCCTTGGTAAGACTGGTTGTCAGACTTTCGGGCTTCTGACGACCCGTAACGACTGCCAAAGATCTACAAATGACAGCCGGGACGTGCTTAACGTGCTTTCCGAGGCACGGAGGGGTCTTGATATGTAGAGATGGTCACCCATCCACGGACCAACCGCAGCAAGCGTAGCTTAACCTGATCGATCGATCCGTGCGGCTAATGTTACTTAGCCACAAGCCCCTCACAGAAACAACAAAGGATTTAAAAAAAAGTCGTTTATTAAAGGATGCTTACCAAAAATAGCTTTTCTTAAAATCTTCGATGAAAATTTAAAAGTTTTGATGACATATATATGGTACAATTACAAGAAAAAAAAATATAGAGTATAATCGGGATTTTTTTCACTAGCTGTGTAGCTAGTCTAGATTTATGCCCATGGTGGCAATAGGCTTATCCCTATTATTTATAGGATGATGGGACTAAAACAGTCGTTACGAGTCGTCAGAATAACAACCAGTCTTACCAAGGGGTATCATATTACCCAATAACTTTGTTGTGGAGGTCAGATAGGCAGACGCTCCCTACTGAATACTGGTATTCAGCTGCATCCGGTTAGACTGGAAGTCGAACCCAAGGCAGATGATGATGATGATGCTGATGATGGGACAGAAAAATCTGGTTTACTTAGAGCTTCGGGGACTACTGCGTAGTCATTGTGTCACCCACTAATGGTAGGAATGGCTTCTATTTTGACCGTTCAACCACATTCCACTCCAATTTTTACATCCTAAATGTTGTTTTTTTTTGCAAACTTATACTCTGACATTTGATAATTATTATATACACTTTGACATGAATATTTACTTTAGAAGTTTAATATTATTTTTGTTTTAATTATTGTGAATGTCAGGACTATGTGGGTCATATTTTGTTTGTTTTTGTGTTTTTTGTTTTGTGTTTCATCTCTTTCTCAGCTAGTTTTAATATTAATCTGGCAGTTTGAGTATTTTATGCGGCCTACCGAAATGTCCTGTCTTTGGTATTGTTCGTTAAATCGTTGAGCTCCTCAAGTTCTGAGTTGAGCTGCATGATTACTGACAAATGCGTGCACTGAATGGACAGGTCCACTCAATCTGTGTGGTTCTTTCTTCAAAAGACCATTTCAGACACCGATCCACATGGTCTTCACATGATCTGACCAAGATTATGTCTGGACTTTAAAAGAGACTGTGACCTCTGAGTTTGTTACAGCCTTTCTTCTCTGAGTACTCTGATGAGTCGGTTAGTCAGTTAAGAAACGCCGACCTCATCTAGTTTAAAAAAATATGACTGACGTGTAAAAGTGTTTGTACAAACCTACTTACAGAAATAAAATCATTTATCATTTATTTATCATTCATAGTAGTGATGTACCGAATAGTCGGCCATATTTGTAGTCGGAGATTAGTCGGCGACTAGTCGGCTTAAACCGCCGACTAATCGGCCCATTTTTTACTAATATATGGTAAAAAATTTAAAAGACGGTGATTAAAATAGAATTGAAATATTTTCTGTTATTATTTTTAATCAAGAAATCAGTTTTACTGTTTACTGTCGGTGCAATATAGAATAGGATAAAAATTACGATAGGAAGAAACGCCGGCTCGCACGTAAACAATTATATGTAGAATAAATGCAAAGTTAACAGAAAAATATCACGACAATTCCGCCTGGCGCGGCTAAGCGCCGTGCGCCTACGAGCCAAAAGCGTAGTCACGAACATTACCGATGTCACCCGAACTCAACCGAAAGCAATGATCGGCTTGCCGACTAGTCGGCTAGTTGGCCAAAGTCATAGTCGGCCCATCTCTAATTCATAGCGTTATTTACGTCACGCAGCCGACATTTTTTTCAAATATTTGAACCAATAGATTATGAATGACATTGCCTTCAAAATGATTCAGATTCTGATTGGTAGTGGTGAGGGTGCAGTTGTGCTTTGACGTTTTTTAATAGCTTTAATTTTCTCTCTTCCCTTCCGACTCCCAGTTATTCTCCATTTGTTTTTGGTCAGTTCTCCGCTTGTGATGTTAAGAAGAGCATACTATCGATTACTTCCAATGCAGTAGGAAGTGACTGTATCAGCCGTAATATGTTGGTCCCTGTGCTGGATGTTATCCTTCCCGTCCTTTGTCATATCCTCAATTTTTCTGCGTCTAGCGGTGTCTTTCCATGCTCATGGAAAGATGCTCAAATACTTCCGTTACCTAAAAAGTCAAATCCCAAATCTTTTTCTGAATATCGTCCAATTTCCGTTTTACCATTCCTATCCAAAGTCCTCGAACGGTTGATTCACAATCAAATTACCAGCTTTCTCACTAAAAATAATCTCCTCAACCCCTTCCAGTCTGGCTTCCGTCCTGGTCATAGCACCACCACAGCGCTTCTGAACATTACGGATGATATAAGGTCAGCGATGGAAAACGGTAATCTTACAGTTTTAGCTTTACTTGATTTCAGTAATGCTTTTAATACTGTTGACTTTGATGTGTTGCTTGGGATTCTATGTTCTCTTAATATATCTCCATCGGTAATTGGCTGGTTCCGCAGTTACCTGTTTGGTCGCCGGCAACGTATTTGCTTTGGAGAGACCTTGTCTTCCTGGAGTAATACTTCTGCCGGTGTACCTCAGGGTGGTGTTTTATCTCCTTTACTTTTCGCAGTTTTTATAAACTCAATCTCCGACAAACTAATTTCTTCCTACCATCTTTATGCTGATGATTTACAAATTTACTCACGAGCTCCGCTTGGAAAACTGTCCGAGGCTATTTTAACGATTAATCGTGATCTGGCCCGTATATGCGACTGGAGCAAAAGATATGGACTTATGGTTAACCCTATAAAAACGCAAGTTGTGGTGGTTGGCAGTTCAAGGACGGTCTCAAGGATTGACTGGACGACTCTTCCCCAAGTTTATTTTGACAACTCAGTTGTTCCTTTCAGTGAGAAAGTTAAAAACTTGGGGATATTTATTGATAAGAACTTCTCTTGGACTGCCCAGCTACAGGAAGTTAGCCGCAAGCTATTTGCATCCGCCGCGTCATTAAAGAGATTGCGTAACTTTCTTCCAATTTCCACCAAGATTGCGCTTGTACAATCGCTTCTTTTACCCATCCTTGACTACGCTGATGCCAGCTATCTTGACCTTACCCAAGACCAACTCGACAAACTTGAGCGCCTTCAGAATTTTTGCATAAGGTTTATATTTGGCTTGCGCAAATATGACCATGTTTCCGAATTTCGAGTGAAGCTCAAGTGGTTACCAATTCGCCTTCGCCGGAATGCTCACATTCTTTCCCTTTTGTATAATGTGCTTTTCTCCCCTTCCACCCCTCTCTATCTTAAAAATCGTTTTCAGTTTCTTTGTGACTCCCACACGAAATTCTTAAGGTCATCAGATAACTTGAAGCTTAAAATGCCTATGCATTCCACAACTTTCCTCGACCATTCCTTCACTGTCCAGGCCGCTCGGTTATGGAATGCATTGCCAGTTGTAATTAAACGCGCGCAATCGTTATATGTGTTTAAAAGACTCGTAAAGGATCATTACCTGTCGTTGTTATCTGGTTCTCATACCTAGCTATAATTTTCATGTAAATTTCCATTTCAATGTAAAGTTATCATTTATTTTCTTTCCTTTTATATTTAGTATATATGTATTTATGTATCTATTATATAGGATATGTATATATCTGTGTATCTATTTTAATATATTGTATTTTTTATTATTTGCGCCAACAACATCCCCATTTTATGTCCAGACCAATCACTGTCCATGCCAAGGTTGCCTGGAAGAGATCGCGGAAAGCGATAAGGCCGCCCATTGTATATTTTGTAGTGTACTTTGTTTTTTGTTGTGTATTTTTTGTGGTGTACAATAAAGTATATATAAATAAATAAATATAAATAAATAAATAGCTACAGAACCCACGACATTGAACAAATCCAAATTCCTTTTATTTTATCACGAGATATTTTTCGCGTAGGTAATCAAAGGGGCTTTTTTTCCGCCTCAGGAAGCCAATCCTAATTGTATTTCGTAACCAAACATTTAGTTTTACTCCCAAATCCTTGTGATGATAAATGTTATTAAATTAATCCCTTTGATAATTGTTGTATATTAAATGCTGCAGTTGTTTTTGTTTTTATGTTGATTGCTATGTAAGGAAATTGGTTTTGCTTGCTAATTGTTTTGTAAACAATATGTATAATTGTAATGTTCTCACTGCTGGGACACAGCCTAAAGGCATCCTCTCTATGAGAGGCCCAGTGCGGGTTGGTAGATGTCACATGTCTTCGAATTTTTGGTTTCTGGACTTGGCCGGTTTCCTGATGATGTTTTCCTTCACCGTTTTAAGAGGAGTGGTGAAGAAATTATTTACACAAAGTAAAGCGCCAGCCTGGGTCCAAACACACGACCTATATATACACCTCGTAAGTCGGGCCCGAAACCATGGGCCACATGTGTTGATATTGATTAGGGATGCCTCGATACGCCTTTTTTCCGATACGATACCGATACCGATGCTCTTATAAAAATACCGGCGATACCGATACCGATACGCTTATTGATTTAAAAAATGAAGGTAAAATAAATAAAACGCAAGTCAGGTTATTTTTTTAATTAATATAAAAAGAACAAATTACAGGACAAACTAAATAAAACCGTTTATAACTATTAACAGGTTATATTATCAGGTTGAGATTAATTAGTAGTATATTTAGCATAGTTAGTTCGTGCCTCGTTTGCAACGAAATACACGGGACCACAGCCGCGTTTACTTTACATTTTTAAAGCGTGAAATTTGAAAAGAATCGTTGAATAAAAATATCGCCGATGCCGATATATCGGCAAATTTCGAGTATCGCCGAAATATCGGCATCGGTATCGGTATCGGATGCATCCCTAGTTATAATCTATATTTATTTAGGTAATACCTACTTACTACTTTTATTGTTTTCGGATGGAAACCTTCAAAAGGCTCCTACTTAATACCTACTTTCGTATTTATAAATAGGTACGAAGGTAGCCCTGTGTCCGTCTGTGTTTTCAAGCCAAATAAGCTAACGGATTTCGATTAAAAATGACATACAGGTAGACTATGACCTGGGATAGTCAATTGTATGGTTTTTATCCTGGTAAACATGCATCTGGTTATCATGGTTCAAGTACATGTTTCGGAATTTCCCTGCGTGAGCATTTTTCGTCGATTATTAAAAAACAAAACAGCTGCATCATAGAAAAGTGCAATACCTAACCTAACCATTTTTTTATAACTTCCAGCTTTTCTACACTAGAGGGCTCTGGTTTCAGTTTGCGCGTCAATATACCTGTCACTCTGTATTTATGACATAGGTAATCTAGACTGTAATAAAGATACTTTCGAATATCTTTCTACATATATAAACCCCGCTTAGCTTAGGCGCCGTTCTGCCATACCCAACTCTAAAATCTAAAAAAAACCTACTTGAAATGTAAAATTATGTAAAAGTAAAAAATCTTCATACGTTTTGAAGGGTAACTGATTAGTGATCAATACAATTGGTGCGCCGGAGTGGGTCGGCCGGCATCGGAAGCCAGTATTGTCATGCGCACACGCATAGTTTAGTTGCATAGTGTGGAGAAGGAGCTCAAGGCAAGGCCTTTGTACCGTTTTTGCGTGCGAGAAGTTTAAATGATTAAATAAACTACTATTTATTGATTACTGACAATCTACAAAACAGAGTTTCGAGTCTTATACTCGATCTGACATATTTATACTTTTTGTCCCGGTAAGTGGTTTCCAGGGGTTAATTTCCTACCTCTACGCGGTTACAGATGTGGAATTGATTTACCTAGTTATTTATATTATATTTAACTATTATTGAAATTATTTTTAGCTTTACTTTATGTATTGAAACTTGAGCCTTAATCGCCTTGAAATGGGATTGGGTTTTCTTTGGCTCAATCAGTGGTGGGTGTGGCAAAATACATAATTTTTGAAAAATACCCATGTCAAAAGTTACTGAAATCGATTCAGTGGTCGATTGGGAACGGGCCGGTTTCGAGTCTTGCGTCCATTTTGTTACACCTTGTATAGTATATATTATAATTATGTAATTCATTTTTTCTTTTTTTTTTTTTGGGTGGGAAATCATCAAATAACTTCTCCCGCTCTCGGCGGAGCGGGAGGGCGTGTCAGACTTTTATTGACTAAAACCCACCCGTGTTTCCTCAGTTGCCTGTGTGCCAGGGGCCGCGGTATCTCTTTCGAACAACCCGCACCCCTGGCAGATTCATTATTCCTAAGGTCGTTATTGTTCTGCTAGAAATATTTATTTATTATTTTAATTATTTAAATTGTAAATTTTTTTCTTCAACCAACAGCAGTCCACTGGACATAGGCCTGACCAGTCAGAGCAGGATCAGCTCTGTCATAGTTGACTTACAGATACGACAGTCCAGCTCGTGCCGATTAAGTTTCAACAGTATTTCCTAGTCTAGTCCACACAAATATAGACGGTGTTTAAATAATAATAAACTGCACAATGGTGCTGCATTGTAATGAGTTACTCCCACGCGTGGGTAACGCTACGGTTTGGGGTGTGGGTTAAAATAAAAGTGGGAGCGACCAATGTTGTCGATATAGTCCACAGAGTATTCCATGATAGGAGACTCCGCATTTCCACTCCATAAGTAATTAAAAAACATATATATTAAGTTGAGAAAAACTATTTAAATAATAAAAAACAAAAAGGCAAAGAAGCACGCTTCTAGACTAGTGTAGTGTAAGGTATGTGCGAGTGTGTGTGTGTGATAGTGTGTGAGAATGAATGAAGGTGTGTATGTGGGAATTAATTCATCAGACCCATTTATAACTAGCTTTTACCGGAAATTATTCTATGGGAACTTACTACCGGGATAGGAAGTACCTATCTTAAATGTTAATCCAGGTTATAAACTATCTGTGTGCTAAATTTCATCCAAATCCATTCAAGCATTTTTGCATGATTGAGTAAAAAAAACATCCAAATATCTAAACATCTAAACATACAAACTTTCACATTTATAATACAGGATAAGTTTTTATCCAGTGCGCAAACTGTAACCATGAATTCAACATATCATTCTAGACCTCACAGCGCAGAAATTTTCCTTCGGTTATACAAAACAAAATCAGCTGTTTCAAAGAAAAGTGCAATACCTACGCGGTCAAAATGTTTGGAACAGCTGATTTTTTTTGTATAACCGACGAAAAATTTTCTGCGCTGGGGGTCTAGAATGATATGCTGAGTTCATGGTTACAGTTTGCGCACTGGATAAAAACTTATCCTGTATTAGTAGGAACAGTAGGAAAATAGGATCTACCATAATCATATGTCACAAAATCATTTCTTGTTGTTTTACTTCTGAATTCTTTAAACTTGTACCACACAAAGTCAGTCCAAATAATAGTAACTTACTACCTATCTCTCTAAGTTCATAAAGACGAAATATTTCGGGGCATTCCACTGAAGTGACTCGGCAATCGGCATGTCTTACAAGACTACAAGCTGTTTTGGGAGTTTTTGGCCCTTTTTATGATGTTTTTACCATGTTAAGGTGAATCTAGTCCTCATTTGTCCCATCAAACTTCGGGATTGTATTACTCCACTGTTCAACAATGTACATCAAAAATTAAACACGGTATGGTTTTTTTCTCATTATTAATATTGTCTGTACGGAAGCAGAATTCTAAAATAAAAAGCCATTAAAAAGTTAGGAGCCAACAAAGATTAGTTTTTCTTGCTAATTTAATCTAACCTTGGGCGTGTTTTAGTAATAAAAGAAGTGTAAAATCTGATAAACCAAGTCAGTACCGACAAAGCTTAAACATCTAAAAGTACAATAAACTTTAATGGTCATAGATTTATGCAGTGGTTTTTTAATAAAATCCAATCTTCCGAAAGACTTTTCTTAATTTTGTACGCGTCTGTTTTACTATAAATGATCCTGCATCTCACTCAATAACGTTGTGCGTGTAGACTAGCGTCTTACTGCTCATCACTGATACTACCTGTGTCGGACACGATGCCTGGTGAGACAGCGTGCTTTTTAGCCAGGCCCATCAGTGAGTTCGAGCCCGCGACTAGGTTCCTCTTAATACTTGTTTTTGGTAAAATATACCTAGATCATAGCAGAAATAAAGCGGTGATAAAGTTCTTGTTGAATCGTATTTAATATTTCTTAGTAACATGAAAAGTAATTATCATTAACTTAAAAATGTAAAATAAAGAAAATAACATTTCCAAAACTCGACGTTGTATGCGCGTGAAGAAAAAATGCAGCATAACCTCGCTTTACAACGTTGATACAATGTCGCGTCGGTTTAAGACATGAGCGGACTCGAAGCATCCCGAAGAACACCCGAACGAACCACGAACAGCCGAACGTCATCTGATAATAGCAAGCTTTACGAAGTGGGCCGAATTACCCACGAGAATTCTCGAACTTCTGATTTTCAGCATGGCCGAAGCTTCGGCTGGTTTATGGACGAAAAGCGAAAACAAATATACGGCAGAATCATGATTTTTTTGGCTGAAAATGACCGAAAACGAAAAAGTAGCTTCAGTCGTCGGTCAGAAAAAATAAATTCACATCCATCCAGTGACTGACCATGACAAGCACTGCTTAACATCTCAAACCAAAGACTCATTCAAATGTTATAATTATTTTTTTACAAAGTAAAACAGCAGTGTTTGCAAAAGTAGTCAAAATTAATCCAATATGATACGCAGATCATAAATTCTGGAGGGAACGCCCCCCTGTTTTGGTGGAAGAAATGTGATTTATATTTTTTTGTGCTTTGTACGTTTGTACCTTTCAATTTTTGGATGTCTCAGGTAGTTGTCTTTGCTCAAAGATGATCGGTTTCTATAACTTAGAAACCGTTTCTAGTAATCTATAGATCCAAGATTGACTTGAAAAATAAATAGATTGAATCTGCTTTAAGTCCTATAATTTTAAGCTTTGCTTCAATTGGCGCGGTTGATCCATGGATGGGCAACCATCTTCACATACCAAAATCTCTCCGTGCCTCGGAAAGCACGTTAAGCCGCGTCCCGGCTGTCATTTGTGGACCTTTGACGGTCGTTACGGGTCCTCCCTAGCGGACCCCACCAGTTGGTGCTGACATCTCTTTGAGGCGCGCGTGGAACACAACGTGCCGTCGACCCGGGCTTGGTCCTTACTGGACGGCGAGCTAGCCATTACTCGCCGTCCGCAATCCCGCGCCTGCGGTGGCCGGAAATCGGTCTGAGATTCCCGACGACCAGGACGTCTCCTGCGACGACTAGCGCCTAGAGGGCGGATATATATTGCCTCTTCCTCACGTGCGCCACCTCCCTCTTCACGAGCATTACTGCTTCGCAGAAGGAAGTAACGGCTTCCCATGCACTCTCGCTTCGCATCATGGCCTGGATCGCCGCCGCCGATCGCCTCCACGAAGACGCGCCGGTGCTCCACTCAAGCCAGCCAGACCCCCACTGTATGCTCCACCGTGTTTTCAGTGCGATTCCGGCGGTTTCTAGTGGTAACACTCGGGCGGTTCCTCCCGCCTTATCCGAAACAGGAACCTCTCGAAACGACCGTGCCAGGCGGAAGGTAAGGACGCCGTGGCGCCTCTCAATCCACTACTCAAAGAGGGGACTTACCGCCGCAATTGTGGCGTGGCCACTAGTCCAGGCTTGCCCTGCATTACATGGTCATCATCTGTCTAGGCTTTTCCGAACTATGTTGTAGTTGGCTTACAGTTTAACCGGATGTAGCTCAATACCAGTAAGTATTTTATATACAGCAAAATGTGGAACATCCTTAAATATAACTGGCGAAATGCGATCAAAATCAAAATCAAAATTCATTTATTCAAATTAGGCTAAGAATCAGCACTTTTCGAATGTCAAAATTACATAAGACAGTCCCCCAAAACGCCTACCCTTCACCACTTCCTAGTGCTTTAGCTGTGAAGAAGAAGTGGCGCAACAAGCTCCCCGGCAGCACAGCTGTCTGTTTAACTAAACAGACAGCTGTGCTGCCGGGGAGCTTGTAGATAGAATCAAGTCTATCTAACTAGATAGACTTGATTCTATACATAGGCAAAATAATTAACATTACGAGACACAGAACTTAAAAATTTGTCATATGTCAGTTAGCCATGCCAATATACCAACAAATAAAATGAAAACTTAACTCAAGCACAATAAATAAAAACTAAACAAAGCATATACCAAAATAAAAGCCTCCTGGTATTAATGGCGTGATAGCTTACATATGCAATGCTGGATTATGTTTACAAATGATAACCTAGGACCATCGACGTAAAATAAATAAACAGGTAGGTAATTATTAGCAACAATAACAAAATCATGGTCATGAGATGTATTATTACTTCGTCTCTGCCTTTCTTTCGGTTCACTCAGGCATGATGACTTAATATCTCATTTAGTTCTATCCTTACTTACGCTTTATGTTCCTTCGCACATAATGAAGAATTTTCATTATTGTCCGTATAAATAATTTATGCTTAGCTCATATATTTTGTGGACTTATATTATTTTGCACATTCGGAGTCGAATGAAACGTCAGTTCAACAGATGTACTAAAAGATTCTTAGAAGGGGAGCTACTAAGGTTAGATAAGTCGTTTGGTTCTCGATTTTCTCGGTACAGAGTGAGAAAAACGTGAGGAGATTTTTGGCTCTGGTTGGCATATTATTTATTACTACTGGTAGTCAGAGCATCCTGTAAGTCTTAAAAGTTATGTTGTGTCTAAAATCTGCAGAAAAATTACAGTTATTTTGAAAAACCCAGGTTTTATTTTCAGTGAATTAATTTTGGCACTGGATAGGTAATAGTGACTTATTCGCAGAATAGTCTACCTCAAAATTAACTACACGTACAAATTACTCTGCATTTTAAAGTCACTTCTTGACCTATTTTTTTAACCCGACACTTCGTGTTACGTATTCTTTTAACCCAATATGATGGCGTTTAACAATTATTTGATCAAATGTGTTTTTGTAGCATTAGCAACTTATTAACTCGATCCTCGGCAATTTTCAGCCAGCTGCTACCTTGAGAATATCGTCGCTTTTTGTGGTCTCCATTCAAAAACACGTCTACCCCAACGGTCATCGATTTCTTGGCCAATACGGGTGCCTAAAGTATTACGAATTCACAATAATCAAAACGAGTCGAAACCGACGATATTTAAACCCGTAGTAGCAGCTACCACCTTCATAATTTACGACATGAGAAATAAAATATCTTGAAAATATAATTGTAGGTGTCGACTTGGACGCACAAAATGGAGGCCGTTCTTTTTTTGAAATTTGAGTTATGATTATTGTAGCATTGGGTGCAGCCTGCATTTTTTTTAAAGTCAGTTTCCGTTTTCAAATTTTTATTTATTGTTCTTTCTACTAATAAAGGCGTTGGATTTTATAATTGGGTGAAATTGATATTCGAATGTTTTTTTAAGCATTTTTTAACCCTTAATCAGGCTTAGGTCATCACGCTCCCACATCCTTTTGCTGTGTCTTTGCCAGGTTTTGGTTATATAAAATCCACAAACTAATAGAATGTCATCCTAAATATATTATTTATGCAATGAAAGTGATTGAACGTGTATCCGAAAGTAAATGTCAAGTGACAGCCATTTGAATTTGTGAAGTCGTTGAGTGCGTGGCATTTTGGCCGAGTTGAGATGTCTTTATAAATAATGTCAAAATCACGAAAGATAAGCTGTGCTATTTTTATATGTTGTAGAGTTTTGTTGTGGTGTTGCTATATTTATGTGCGGATTACTGGATATATTTTTTATAACAACCTCTAAAAGAATGTGGGAGATATATGCCCCTAGCCTGATAATGCATTTTGCTATTACAGGGACCTGTAAAAGACTACGAAATTGAGAACTTACTCCAAATTTGGCAGTCATCGGAAGAGGAGAGTGGTGACGATGAAGATTATTTATATCATTATATTATGTAGGTAGTCGCAGTATTTCCACCATTGTCATGCCAGGCAAAGGGATTATATTTTCCCACATGATTTTATCTCTTGCAGGACAAAGGGATTATGATTTCCCACGTCATTTTCTTTACTTTTCCATGCATTTGTCCAATTTTCACTGACTACACGTAATACACGACGCAAATAGTATATTAAATCCATAGAAACCACTTGCCCAGCTTTAGCGGTTTTCTTGGGGCTGATTGAGGGTTAACATCTTTACATTTTTACATTTAAGAACAGCCCACTTAGTTGTAATAGTGGCCTGTTCACAATGATTTTACCTCTGACACCAGCAACCTAACGTGAACCTCATTCTAATGAGAATAAAGATCACTGTGATATTGATAGACTTGTTGGTGGCAGCAACCTAAAAGCAAACTTATTGTAACGACTACAAACATCACTTTAATTTTGACAGTGACGCAAAATCAGAGGTAAAATAAGTGTGAACAGTACTTCCGCCATATTTATTCCTGTTTTTAATATGAAGAGCCAGGACGGCCTCGAGGCTCTTCACCAGAACTCATCTTCTTCTAATAATGTGGGTAGGTGGGCGCGGAAATAGGAATAAATGGCTTCAGATCACAATCCACGTACTTTAATGAGTATTCACAGGAATCACAATGTAATTAGGTAATTAGCGATTACTACTATTCGAAATCAACTTAATTAAATCTTGAAATAGCGTGATAGCGAAGATTCTGAGCGATTCGTCACAAGCGTGGTGCGCGGGTGCCGTCTCATTCAAAAAGTGCGTTTAAGATGGCCGCCCGCACTACCATCGACAATGACGCTTCTCTAGGTTGACATTGACAGTCCTGTCAACCTGGCGTTTGACGTAAACGCCGTCAAATAATAAAGTGCATACAATTCGGAACATGTCAATTGCCTAATACGCGTCTTTCTAGAGTAGACGATTCGCCCAAAACTAAATTAGATTCGTGTGAGTCGCCTATAGAAAATACTTATTATATTATTTAAAAGTATTCGCCCGATTCAGGCGAGTAAATTACTGTGAATCGACGTCCAGACGAACAGATGGCCATCTCCATCCACAGCGGTAACAGTGACCACTTACCTTCAGACGGCTCGTCTCCTTCATGGTCATGTAACAAAAAAAAAAAGCAGAAAATAATTTCAAAAAAGCGTGGGTGGGGTGGGGTGCTTTTTGAGGTATTTTTATAACCAATTAATATCAAGCACCCACGCTTTTTTGAAATTGTTCTCGGCTTTTTTTAGTTTGGTTTTTAAAGCGTGTTTTTTTAGAGCTTTTCATCTATTATTTATTTTCTATTTTTTCGTTTTACTAACTGCAAAAGCATTGATTTTTCAGTTTTTTTCTAACATTATGGAACAAATTTATAAAATTATTGAATTATCATGGGTCCTCGATTATTCTACAAAGTTTAAATGAAATCTGACCGTTTGAAGTGGGTCAAAATCAAGTTCAAAGAAGTCGGTTACAAACAAACATACAGGTGAAGCGTGTTAAAAAGAAATCTTCGGGGTCGATTTGATGTCTCTGAGATAGCAATACACCTGGGGCTCGTGGCTACGTAATAAGAACTACATGGGTCGATCGATCAGTAGGCCTAGACAAAACACATTTCTGTTAGCGTTCACGCCAAACGCTACGCCAAAATGTACGGGAATGACATTGCCTGCGGAAAGATTATGTGGGTCCTTTCCGCAGCACAGTTTTTTTTTTGTGGGTGGGAAATCATCAAATGACTTCTCCCGCTCTGGGTGGAGCAGGAGGGCGTGTCAGACTTTTACTGACTAAAACCCACCCATGTTCCCTCAGCTGCCCGTGTGCCAGGGGCCACGGTATCTCTTTCGAACAACCCGCACCCCTGGCAGGCATCGGCCCTTGCGGGCCCCACCAGTTGTTGCTGACATCTCTGACGGCGCGCATGGAACACAACGCGCCGTCGACCCGGGCATTTTTTTTTTTTGTTTAACGTGGAGAAATGCCTACTGCGCTACCACGGGGAGATAGCGCAGTTATGTGGGACTGTAATCCACTGAAACTCCACGGTGTCCTCCAGTGCCGCTTGAGGCGGAAACACGGAAACGCGCAAGCCATCCGCGAACCCGCCGCGGCTGTCCGTCACCGAACCCTCCTCGGAGGGGAATAACCCCTATCACCGGCGCACCAGGACACATGGCACGCCGTGATCACCCCAGGAACCAAATAGCATAAGGACCCCAGACGACCCCGTGTCTGGCACCCTTGGTCCCCCTGCGACGGGTCAGCACAGTGGCCCCGCCGCCTACCACTTTTCGGCCGTAGGGGATAGGGAGAGCAGCCAACGCTATACCGACACTCCTCTTCCCCTGCGGCCCCACCGCGTCCGCCATCAAACGGTGGCGGCCCCGTCCAGGCCACGGAAGGGAAGAGCGCTACTCAGAAGTACCGGCACTCCTCCTCTGCCGCAGCCTGTAACCCTCAGCCGCGATGCCTCCCATTCGACATCGCGGCCCGCCTCAGCTGCGATGCACCTCACCGCAACCTACTTTTTGGCCGCTACGTCGTCGGCTTGGAGGCAAAAGCCCTGACGAGCGGCCCCACCTTGCGGTTATTCTTTGCTTCACCGTGGGAGGGTGACCACGGTTACTGAGCCCCCCCGCCACGACAATGCGGGAACCCCACTGGGGGGGTTCCGCAGCACGGTTGGCGCAGTGGTTAAGCGATTGACTGCTGTGCTGCGTGTAGCGGGTTCGATTCCCGCACGGAACAAATATTTGTATGACCTACAAGTAGTTGTTCCGGGTCTGGCTGTTTGTGTATGTGAATTTAAATGTTTGTGAACGTACCCACAATACAAGAGTAATTCCTAGTGTGGGACAACGTTTTAAATAAAATAAAAAAATGTCATTCCCATACATTTTGGCGTACCGTTTGGCGTGAACGCTAACAGAAATGTGTTTTGTCTCAGGGCTCTGGTGATGCTACGCTTGCCGCGGGCAGTCCGTGGATGTGTGACCATCTTTATATATCGAGACCCCTACGAGCCTCGAAAAGTCACAGCTGACATTGGTGGATCTTTGACAGTCGTTACGGGTCATCAAAATTTCGAAAGCCTGTCAACCAGATAAGAAGGAGTATTGTATCAACCAGTAACTGGGTTATGGCAGTTGATTCATGGAAAATACTAGTATTCAGCTGCATCCGGTTAGATTGGAAGCCGGCCCCAACATAATTGGGAAAAGGCTAGGTATACACCGTGAAATTTAAATGGTTGTTTTCCCGCAGCGAAATGGTTTTGTCTTGGTAAAACAATCGTTTTTTGAACAAATAAAATATTAGTAACAAAAAATGGCAGATTAGATTAACCATTGTGAAAAATCACCAAGTGCGAAAGTTTATTTTGCTTTGAACATTTATCCATCGCTGTTCCCTTTGTCGGCGGCGCGTGCGATTCGAGTAGTACCTACAAGTTACCTCTAGTGTTACTATTGAGTAGTGTTTTATCGAGTTGATGAATATTTTTTAATTATTTTAAAACAAAAAAAATCTTTATTTTTTTTACTTTTACTCTATGCTTCGAAAGTACTCCTTATGGGAGGTTGTTCTGCCGCGGGAAAACAACCATTAAAATTTCACGGTGTATGAGAGGGCGCTGCACAATTGAGGGAGCAGTGGTAGCTCAGTCGCAACGGCGGCGACTTACGAGTTGTAGGTCGTAGGTTTGAACCCATAGACAGGCGCTTTACTTTGTGTAAATTATTCAATCACCACTGCTCTTAAAAACGGCGAAGGAAAACATCGTGAGGAAACCGCGGCATGTCTTAGAACCAAAAATTCGAAGACATGTGACATCTACCAACCCGCACTGGGCTCGCGTGGTGGATTACTGCCCTCTCCCTCTCACAGAGAGGGGGCCTGTGTCCCAGCAATGGGAACATTTTAGGCAGAATATGTAGGTAGATGACTTTGTATGATTGACATCTGTCAATACACCTCTAATCGACAGCTAGGTAAGTCTGATTAAAAAAATCCTTCTTAGTGGGTGGCCCACTCCAACCCACTTGGTAAGCAAGACACTTAGACTTCTATACACTTATTTGTATGAAGTCATTACCCGGGAGTCGAACTCGCACCTCAAACGGTGGCTGTCACATGAATATGCGTTTGCCACCTTTTAATGTGGCCGGTATGTAAATAAGTACTTAAGGGTGATGGTATTGTGATGGGCGAAAGCGATTTTATGAGCGGAGCGATGTAACCAAAGAAGGGATGGTATAACATTCAGTAACTGCGGCCGGCCATCTACATCGCCACACTCGAACTATGCATCAGAGTGACGTCACGCAAAATCCTGCATCGCGCAAGCAGAGTATACCGACATCAATCGTCGGGCAGTAGCCCACCAGACACAACTCCCGTTTGGTCGCAGGATCCTCCCTTTTGTATGGAGGATGAGGGGGAGCTTTACACCCTGGTTCTCATGCCTCTATAAAACTAAGGGACTACTCACACTTATTCAACTCTATTCAGCTTTTGTCCATGGAAATCAACGATTTTGTATAAAGTCCACGCATAAAAAACGTAAAACGTAAAACGACGATTTTGTATGAGATGGGTCTCATACAAAATCGTCGTTTTCTATGGAAAAAAGCTGTACAAAGCTGAATAAGTGTGAGTAGTTCCTGTTTGTGGCAACACAAAATAAATTAGTTTTTTAGTCCGTGTAAGAAACTGTCTATGAAAGCGTCTTCTTCCGTCCACCATCGAACGTGCGTGTTATTTGTACTTACAGTGAGCAATAAAGTGTAATAATTAGCAAGTCGTTTCAATTGGAATCAAGCTACCAGCAATATACAGTCCACACGAATACACGAAGTTAACAGTTCCTAAAACAGTGATGTATATAAATGTCATTGGATGGAGAGGGAGAGGAAGACTAAAGAAAAGACGGATAGATTGTGTGAGGGATGATAGAATGGAAAAAAAACGTGTCGCGCTGACCAGCTTACCCCTAAGTAACATGGGACTAGGGCGGGAAGAAGGAGAAGAAGAATAAATAAGCCAAGGAAATCCTTTTCAAGATTTTGGAATAGATATGGCATTAGGGTATTATGAAGTTACTTTGACCTCTTTGGTACTGTTAGTTGCCACCTCTATTAATCGAACCATAAAATGAATACCTAATTTATTATAAATTAATAAATTTAATATATGCTTTAATATAAGTTTTCCAGATTATCTCCCGCAAAAATAGTTACCAACAAAAAGAATCAAGTAATGATCTATCTACGCAATAAAAATCAATTCTGAACAATCCAGTAATTGTCTCCTTAAAAAATAAGGTAAATGCTTACAGTCGTCTTTCGTAAGCCTATTTTTACAAAAGCATTGGCAAAAATATGATTTTATCAAACGATTTACGTTGTTAACGAGCATGGTATGGTTTCTTTCAATTATTATTTTTTCGTTTATTTTCTTTCATACATATATAGTATATTTTTAAATATTTTTACAAAAATCATACAAAAACATTTAAAAATATAAAAAAATAGTGGCCCATCGGCATCAGGAACAGGGTCTAAGATGTCGGTGGTCAGGGCTCTAGAGAAAGGAATCTCCTGACAATGCGTGCCGTGTCTAGCAGTACTGGTTTCTGAATCAAGCCCTTGATCCAGCCACGTAATGAGAGTCTCCTGAGGTGTTGGCAATTATTATAATTATTATTTCTTATTAATAATTTTCTTTGTGAGTTTCTGCCCTTGTTATAATGATTTTGGATTGTTAATTTAAGTACTATTAACATATTATGTAGGTATGTATTTGAAAAGGCAGATTTCAACGGTCCCTACCGTACATAAAGACATGTCAAAAATTGTTTTTTTTTATTGCACAATTGGGTTTAGATTTTCCTTAAGCACACACCTGTGCATTTATATTTTTTTAATATTACGTATTTAACGTCATTTACAAATCGTATAAGAGAAAAAAAGAAAATTTATAATTGTACATAATAATTATTTCTAGAGCAGTTTGAACATAAATAAATGCTTTACTGTAAACCTCGGTTTTTGACATGTCTCTATGTACGTAGGGACCGTCGATTTTTATCGACATTACCAAGGTACCTACATACTCCCAATCTTATTTTTTTTTTGTAAATTATATATAATTATATACATAATTAATTAATTTCATTCATAGAAGGATACCAAAGATTCATATCGATTAGAACCATGAACCATACACGGTGTACCATACTACCACCATCGAGTTCATGACATTCGTATCGGTCATTATTAGATGAAAGGTGAAATGTCATGCGACTTTGCGCCAAGTGCGGACAGAAGTTCGTGTAATTTCGCACGTCATTCGGCCAACTTCGTAAAGCTCGGCAATATCAGGTGACGTTCGGTTAATTTCGGGGTGAATCGAGGCCGCTCGTGATATCACTCAGCTAGTTTAAAAGGATGTGATTTTTTTATAATTTTGAAGTTGGTTATGCTGTATTTTTTCTTCAAGCACATACAATTGTACAGCGGGATTATTGTTTTTTACACACATACAGCGGAAATATGATTATTTTGTCATGTATAAATCATTTTCGTTTTCGGCCAAAAATAAGACTAAAGCCGAAGCTTCCTTTTAGTTTTTTTTCGAAAATCCATTTTCAGTCAACACCAGAGGTCGGAGTAGGTAGATTGATTTTATATACTTGCGTCAAGATATTATAATATGGACATGCCATTTTATCCATAATGTGCGGGAAGGACCGGAAAAGTTCCGGAATTGGAATTATTTAATAAAATAAAATAAAAAACATACAGATAGGCTAACAAAATCGTTTATTATATTAATGACTGATTGAATTCAATGAACAATTATTTTTAATTAAAAAAAAACGTAAATTGATATTATTAATACGTTTTTCACCTTAAACACAAATTCGTGCTAATTTCTAAATTCCGGAACAAATATCACAATAAATATGAAGTTCCGGTATTTTGGAGGCATATCCATATTATCCTCTACGTTTGACGTCAACGACCTTAAATCAATCTACCTACTCCGACCTCTGGTCATCACTGGTTATAACCTCAATATAGGGTACTTACACATGTTACCCGCTCTCAGCTCTGCCAGGGGTGCGGGTTGTTCGAAAGAGATACCGCGGCCCCTGGCATACAGGCAACTGAGGGCACACGGGTGGGTTTTAGTCAGTAAAAGGCTGACACGCCCTCCTGGTACAACCAGAGCGGGGAGAAAAAAATAAAATAAAAGAAAACCCGCTCTCCGCTCCGCTCATACCACTGTACCTACCGAAACCCACACATTGTTATAACTACAAAACAATTGCTAATTAAGTCGAACAATTATCCAGCAGATCGTATAATAATTACCTGTGCTGTCCCATGAGCTTTATGGTGACTTAACGAGTTCTTAAGTGGTATATGGGGACCCTAATTGTGGTTTACGGAACCCTAATTAGGGGGTACTTCATGGGAGTTTCGGCAAGATTTACATTATGATGTAGTTATGGTGTTTTTGGCATTAATGTGGGTTGGAGATGAATGGAGTTTAAAGGTGAGTTCAAGGCTCCTTTAAACAGGCGCGACGCGACACTCGTACAACAACTTTTATGAAAATTTTATGGAAATAATAATTGTTCTACAGAGTTGCGTCGTCGCGTGGCGCTGTCGATTCGCGCCTGTCTGCGGGAGCCTTAAATAAGAACCAGTTTGGTCTTTAACTGCATGGTGGTCGGTGGCCAAGTGGTTGCTACAGTGACTGTTGAGCGTGGGGCCCGCGGTTCGATTCCCAAGTCGGGGGAAATATCATTGGGTTTTTATAAAGGATTTTTCTTTAGCAGCTTGTAATGTTTATATGTCAGTGGTAATAGGCTAGCTCTCTCTTACTGGGGACTTGAACATAACTGGTTAAATGGTGGGTGACCTCTGGCCACCCTTAGGTAATAGTTAGATTGGAAGCCGACCCCACTTAGCTGGGAAAAAGTTAGGCAGATGATGATGCTTTCAAGCAAGAGGGGGTTAGTTGTTTGTATTTTTAACCGACTTCAAAAAAATGAGGAGGTTCTCAATTCGTCTGTATGTTTTTTTTTTAATGTTTGTCACCTCAGAACTTTCGACTGGGTGAACCGATTTTGATGATTCTTTTTTTATTTGAAAGCTGGTGTTTCCCGTGTGGTCTTATTTCAATTTCATCTAGATCTGATTATGCGTTTCGGAGACAGACCACGGAACTCTTCAAAATATAACAGTAAATCAACCGCGTTTGCTGCAATCGCGTAAATATGCATTGTTTTGACCCCAAGGATGAAGAAATTTCGAATTAGTGGGGTAGGTACTATAACCAAAAAAGTGAAAAATAAAAACTTTTACCAAAAAAAACAACCGACTTCCGAAAAAACACTACAAAGTGAAAAATAACTTTAATTTCAGAAGGCGGTGACAAAAAATTAAAATACATATCCAAAGTCACCGACTTCCAAAATTAAAGCTATTTTTCACTTTGTAGTGTTTTTTCGGAAGTCGGTTGTTTTTTATTAACACGCTTTTATTAGCTCGACGGCACTAATAATAATAATAAAAAAAAGCTTTACCTGTATGTTCGTAAGCATGTTTGTTTGTATCCGACTCTTTTGAACTTGATTTTGACCCACTTCAAACGGTAAATTTCATTTAAACTTTGTAGACTTATCGAGAACCGATGACAATTCAATAATTAAAAAAAAAAATCACGCTTTATCAATTTTTTTTAGTTCTGCTAACAGAACTAACAACAACTTCAACAATTCATCTTTCTTCATAACTTTAATTAATGACACTGTGACATACCATTATGACATAGTTATTATTTTTGGAAATTCGTAAAAATATCTAAGTTCCCTCGAATAATTACAAAAGCTGCTGACCGGTTGCGGGCAGTAGGTACCTACCTTCGCCCATCAAATGATGTATTTTCCCCCCTTTATTTGTTCCATTCCAATCGATCCCCAACATGTTAAGCTAATTTAATTGGACTCTGCAACGAAAATAAATGATTTCTCTATTATAAATTTACTAGCTTCTATCCGCGCCTTCGTTCGCGTCAAATTTCTTGCTCCCCGATCCACCACGTCGCTCGTCTCGCCTACCCGTGCGAGTACTTCGTATTCGTTACTTTTTCTCTTTGCTCGGCTCCTAAGGGTCTTAGCGTGATGCCTTTAGCCTTTTTCAATAAATGGGCTATCCAATACTGAAATAATTTTTCAAATCGGACCAGTACTTCCTGAGATTAGCGCGTTCAAGCAAACAAACGAACTCTTCAGCTTTATTATTAGTAGATATATATATACAATACATATATATACAGTATATATTATATATTATAGATTTCTGTAAACTTTACTGTACACCACAAAAATACATAACAAAAAACAAGGTGCACTACAAAATATACAATGGGCGGCCTTATCGCTTTCCGCAATCTCTTCCTGGCCACCTTGGAATGGACAGTGATTAGTCTGGACGTAAAATGGGGACAATTATGGTCATTCGATTCGATACATAGAACCTTTGTCGTCTCGTACCAAAAAGATGGGTGATAAAACGAAGTCGTCATTCGTAAACTAATAAACGTAAAAGCTCACCCATCAGATTCCATGCCTCGCTTGGGTACTGCAGCCGCATTGCCTTATTTACGACCACACAATGATCTGTCCAACCTGTGAATGAACTCGCACTTACAACAATTTATTGTTCATAAAACGTGTTTTTTTAAATTAAGTGTGGGTCTCCTTCGTTTAATTCTGTGGTTCCGTATAGTCTAGGAAATTGTTTGATATGGTAGGTATGTATGGTCAAAAAAAGAAATAAGTGACTAGCGTTATCGGATATAGTTGAAGTTTTATAACAAACCTATGGATGTTCACGAATGAAATTGAATTTTGTATATGGAAACAAAACAGTTAAATAATTAAATCAAATTTTCTTTTAAATAAAATATTACAAGATCCTGAGTACATTATTCTTATTGTTTCTATGTGTGAAACAAATGTTAAAAAAGAACACATTCTCAAAAAAAAAAAAGCCCGGGCAGTTAGGTAATGACCAGTCTCAACCGACGGCGCCCGTTCACGACCTTGACACATGGTTCAGCACCGAACGAATTTTTCCGAATGCCATAGGATTTATGTTAAAACAAGAAACTTCACGTGGAGCAAGTCGCTTTAGCTTGTGAGAAAGTATTTAGTATGTCGTGAACAAAGTTTAGAGGGTATGGATAGTTTGTGTGAAAGATGTTCACGGAAATGCTGACTAGTTGGCTCAAAACTTTAGTTACCCATAAGATTACAGTATTTGCGCTTGAGGGTGTCATAAACCGCAGCAGCGGCGCCAGCACAGCTGCTTGGATCATGAGATGGTGTTAAGTTGTATCACACACCAAGCCTACCCACCTTCCAAGGCAACAACGTCATGCCGTCTGGTCTCTTCCCATCTTCGCGTACCAAGCTGTTTGGTTCTAATACCGCTGCAGGCTTAGCCTGACGCTTTCTGTTTCTACGAAGAATAGACAGAGCTTTGCTATACAAAGTCACATTTCGTTTCTCCATTTTTGACATCGCACCGTAGATACCCTTCTACAATCTGTCATTTTTTCTTTCGTTTCCAACAATCTTTGTCTAGGTCCTTTTATATGTAGACTATTTCGGAAGAATATTTCTTCCCAAACTGTTAAAATCACACAGACAACTTCCTACTCGACGACCAAAAACTATATACTTTTATCTACAAAATCATGATTCGTTTAGAATGCATAACTGTGATAATTAATAGCAAAACATAGCTATCTTCTCCTATTGTACATAATTTCGTTAATATTCATGTCTATTCTCCCGTCCAGTCCCGTCTATTTATTTTTTTATTTATTTATTTATTTATAATAAGCACACCAACAGCACTATCACTTACATTTCAAATAAACTTACATCTAAGATCGGCATTTCAGTAACCGTGCAAATAACAGGCATGCATGGCATTGACATAATGAAAATTAGAGACAAGAAGAAAAAATAAAAAGTGTGTCCAGTAAACGTAAATCTAGAACACCATAGAAAACTAAACACTTTGAGCTATATAGGCGTACATTGTTCGCACTGTTTATATAGGGAACGTCTGTATGAAACGAAACTCAGAGAAAACCTCGATAGGGTAAACCGTCAAATTGGACCTTTCATTATATATCCTTGCCATACGTGTTAGGGGCTATTAAAAGTGGTGTTTAAGGTAGATGTAGGCAATTGAAAAATACGATGATGTCGTTTGCTACGTTGGCTAGTCTTAAAGTTAAAATAATTAATCAATTGCGCATCTATGGAACCATTAATAATTTTGTGAAGAATCAGTAAGTCAGAAGTGCACCGTCTTTCTTTTAAGCTAATCATCTTATAGTGCCTTAACCTATCATTGTAATCAGGTAAAGCTTTTCGGATCCCATTCTTCACACATAGATACCTAACAAAACGGGCCTGAACAGATTCAACATTATGAATATAACTTGAATAATAGGGAGACCAAATAGTGGAACAATACTCCAAGGTGCTCCTCACCAGTGTGTTATAGAGTAGAATAATACTACTATAATTGCGGAAAGGTTTTGACATGCGGATTATAAAGCCAAGCATTCTTTTAGCCTTAGCAACTATAGTATCTATATGATCGCGAAAGGACAGGGATGAATCAAAGAGTACACCTAGATCACGAATGACTGATACTCGGCTCAATACCGATCCATCTATATGATAATCAAATTTAATGTAGTTCACTTTATTCGTGAATGTAATAGTCTGGCATTTTTTAACATTGAGCGTCATGTTGTTGTTGAAACACCATTGTTGAAGGACATCAAGATCTCTTTGAAGCCTCATACAATCGCTCAGGTCCGATATCCTGCAGTATATTTTTAAATCATCAGCGTAGGCTAAACAATTACAATTTATTAAATCTAAAATATCGTTTATAAATACCAAAAAAAAGCAAAGGGCCCAACTTAGAGCCCTGCGGAACACCAGAGCCAGGAGAAAAAGGTACAGATTCATATCCCGCCAAGGCAACTATTTGAGAACGATTCATTAAATAACTCTCAAACCACCGCAACAGAGAGCCATGAATGCCAGCGCAATTCAATTTCATAGAAAGAATTGAGTGATCAACACGATCAAACGCTTTTGCAAAATCTGTGTAAACAGCATCAACCTGACCCCTAGCTTCAAAGATGTTACCAATGATAGTAGTGTAAATAAGTAAGTTAGACATAGTAGAACGGTTAGACACAAAACCATGTTGCTTCGAACTAATTATATGACGAAGGTGAGAATAAACTACATTATAAATAAGACCCTCAAACATCTTAGCAAATTGTGAAATAATACAAATTGGTCTATAATTAGTTACGTCATTCATATTACCAGATTTATGTACGGGGAAAACGTGAGAGATTTTCCATAAATCGGGGAACGTACCTTCGTTAAGGGACTTATTGTATATTATCTGCAGTGGTACAATAAGAGCATCCATACAGAGACGAATAAAAATAGGAGGAAGTCCATCCGGTCCAGCTCCTTTATTAAGATCTAACTTTTTGATGCTATCTTTAACGTCATTTTCAGTAATGTTAATGGAATACATACTGTAATTGGACGAAGAGTAACCTGGAGACAAGTTACTAGGTTGTTGACTAACACCGTACACAGATGCAAAATATTCAGCAAATAGATCAGCCACACCACTACCCCCCACACCAACACGATGACCCCAAGAAACCTGGGTAGGAACACCTCTGAAAGTTTTTTTTTACTTAGTGTAGCGCCAAAAAGCTTTTACATTTGTTTTTAATTCACTATCAATTCTTTCTATATAATCTTTAAAACAGTCATCCATGGCTCTCCCAGCTCGCACCCGTAGGGAAACAAATGTATCATAGTCCCGAGGGTTATTGTACCGTTTGAAACGAGTCCTATATTTATGCTTTTCTTTGAGAAGTTTAATCAACGAAGCTGAGAACCAAACTGGATAACAATTATTCTTAGGCTTACCCTTCGGCGTGTATTTATCAATATTTTCCCATAGTATATTATAAAAGTTCAGAACATAATCATTAGAACTCAAATGAGAATAATCCACCCAATTTACTTTACGCAGATCACGAATACATGCCTCATAGTCTGTTTTAATGAAAATGTATTTAGACTGTAAAATATTATAATTTAAATTTGAAATTACAATTTTAGTAAGGGCTAATTCTAGCGGCGGATGATGCACATCTGGTTTACTGATGGGGGGTGCACAAGAAACAGAAAGACTGGAGTTCTCATCAACTAAGATAAGGTCTAAGATATTATTATTTTCATTGCAGATATTATTCATTTGAACAAATCCGGTGATGTTTAGGAAGTCTCTTAACGCTAAACACTTAGGGTCACTAAGTCCTAGAAAGGGATGATTAGATTCAAGCCAGTTCACACTAGGAAGATTAAAATCACCAAGAATCAGAGTAATGCAATCAGTATAACGCAAACAAATTTCTTCAGCCTTGGCCAAGAATTGGACAAAGATATGGCAAGGTATATAAGACGGCAAATATACAACACAAATATTCATACAGACGCCACCAGCACTAATACATAACCACATATCCTCAACGGAGGTTTGCCACTCAGTTTTATTAACAAAATTATACTTATTACTAATAGCTACCAATAACCCACCACCATAATTTTTAGAGTACAAATCTTTAAACTGTGCACTACGGTCACGGCGTACAACAGTATATCTTTGATCAAAGTATTCAGAGGATAAGAACGAGTCATCTAACCACGTTTCTGTCAGACATATTATGTCATAGTCCGAATTTATAATTGACATTAGAATTTCATGTGACTTCGTTTTCATGCCTCTCACATTCTGATAAAAAATGGAAATATTATCCATTAAACTAAATAAAAGTAAAACATGACATGTAGGAAACAAGTTAATGATTAAAAAAGTTATACAATTTTATCTAAACTCTGCTCATCCTTAATTAGAATAGTACCCGAATTTTCCCCTTTACATACAAAAATTTTGCCGTAGCGAACCCATACGAACTTATAGGATTTTTCTTTAGCCTTAAGGCGTGCAGCAGCATGTAAAGATTTATATGTCGGAGAAAGATGCTCGGATACATAAACCGGCTCCTTGCTACCGCCATAACCCAAAAGACTTGCGTTCAATTTATCCTCGGGGTGAGATTTATTGTATCTAGTTACTGCAGAATAAAATTCGTCGCGACATCTAGGACTACGCAGCTTCACTATTACAGAGCGCGGGCGAGACTTGTTGTTGTTCATACTGGCCACTCTTACGCACTTCATAATATCGCAGTCTGTTAGGGTAAATGACACAACATTAGCCAATTGCGTTACAATGGTCGGTAACACTTCATTCTTATCTTCTGGTAAGCCGTGAATTTCCAGATTCGCCTCACGCATATTCTGATCAAGGGTGTTTATTTGCGTTTTCAGCTGAGCCATAGTCCTTTGCATATCAGAGTTCTGAGAACGAAGTTCAGAGTTCTCACGCTGCACAACCTGGAATTCAGTTTTTAAGTCGTTAACTTGAGAGATGTCAAAGAATTCGGATAACTTCAACTCATCAACCTGTTTCCTTAACTCGTCCATTTCGAATCTAAGCTCGCCAATCATACTCTTCACTTCAATACGCAATGTATTCCGAATTTCCTCCCGGATAACAAGTCGTATGTCACTGATCTTATCGTCCTCGCCTTCAGAGCTATCAGACATCGATTTGTTAGGCTCATGTTCAGATAAACAGCTCGGACAATTCCACTTAGAACGTGCAGCTTTACTGAGTCTTTTAAGCGCAGTAGCACTCAGTTTAACACATAGATGATGATAGTATTTATCGCAGTTAAAACATGTAATTTTTTCATTTTGTTTAACTGGTAATCCACAAGTATCACAGTTAGACATTTTTATATTTTATTAAAAATACACAATCAATCACCCAAACAAAACAATAAATCCAAAAAGACGAGGTGCGTTTCGGTGGATTCGAACATACGACACCTTGCGTATGAACGCCGGATATTAGCACTCAGAGCCAACGAAACTTATATCTGATGCACGAAATTAAGAATCCGGTGCGATGATAACACGAATGTTTGCACAACAGGCGGTAGATTGGAAATAATTTAATAATGACAACTTGCAATAAAATAACTTTTGTTTGATCACCGCCACTGTACACTTTAGTTTTCACTAATAACACATTTAACACTTCAATCAATTAGAAAATTATGTGATTGCAGCCCATAGGGTTCCGTCTTTGTGTGTCTAGACAGCACGCAGTCGTACAATAACTTTTTACTAAGATTTTGGAATTGAAGCTTCGGAGCAGAATTAACGTGACCGTACTATTTGACGTCTCGATGACAGATCTAGTAGATGACAGATCAGTCTCTATTCTCCCAGTAAGACTGGAAGCCGACCCCAACATAGTTGGGAAAAGGCTAGACAGATGATGAGAGATAGTTTTCTTATTTACCTACTGAACCCCAAAAACCTTATCACCCGTAACTTGGCATAACTTTTTAAGTGTTAACTTTAGAAAAAAAAAATATGCAATAAAAACACCGTCAAAGTGTAAGAGAAAATTTATTTCTATCAACTTTTTTTAAGTGGAGACTTTATTTTCATACTGATAGGAATGAAAGTCGTTTAACTATGAAAATGGCAGTTAAAACTTTATGTAGTAATTATTAGAATAAAAAGTAGTTTAATACCGTCTTTTAAAGTCTTTTTTTGAGAATATTAAGATTATTTTTATTAAACTTTTGTCTGAAATTTACGGAATTTTGATTATTTTGTGCTGTTGATGGGTTTTTGTTGATATCTTAATTAGAATTATTTCCATTTTGATTTGATAGTAAAATAAATATTGGTTCGCCCACAATTCAAAGACACTCATAATTCCATCGACCCACTAACTACTAAGACCAAAACATCGCGGCGGAATTTTTTCGTTCACCGGATCTTCAACCCACTGTTTAGCGCGGAGAGTTAAAAATCGAGCAGTGTGTTTTTTCGACGAGCTGAGATGCACTCTGTTGTATTCTTAATTCTCGGCTCAACGCCGAACGTTGAAAATCCAGTGCGCGGTAAAATCTCGATATTTTGGTTTCCGTTCAAACGTGGTCTTGAGGTGCTCTTACACGGGCAATTGTTTGAGCCATTTTATTATTGCTCGGCAACACTAATAGATCAATCTGGATCAATTAAGTGGAGCAATCTGGAGCAACAACAATAAATTGCGGATACGTTTCGGGAATATTGCTTCTGATTGCTCCATATATTTCGTGAGTTGCCGAATATTCAATCGGTTTGGAAATTTTTTGTCAATTTTCTTTCTATCTCGTTTGTACGTATAACGTCTCGTTTTTGCGAGAGGAACCGGCTGGCGGCGGAGGCGGTGGGGGTGGAGCGTATTGCCTAGTTTTTTAAGGTTGCTCCATATCACATGATATTGTGTGGCCGTATCATTGCTGACGTACGCTTGACGTCATAGATACTATACAATAAAATAAATAAATAAATAGTGGACGAGAATTGACCAGGATGGTGCAACTTTAGTTGCACGTGTAAGCGCACCTTTAGATTTTTTTATAATTTATTAATTCGGTCTCAAGTAATACTGCTGAGCACGAGGTCCAGAGTTCGATTTCCAGGTTGGGCAAAGTGCTATTGAATATTTTAGATCAGGAATTTATCAGGGTTATATGTCAAGTTGATGGCAATAAGCTCTCCCTATATTACGTGAGGCTGACAAAATTTGTGTGTACCATAGGTATACCTCTGTCTGACCATTTGAGAATAACATGCGTGATGTCACTTAAGAACGTCGTGTTTCATTGACCATACTTATAATACTTTTTTACTTATTATTTTATTTCTGTATCTGTCCGTGACATCACAGTGGGCCCTATCAGAATACCAGCGCTGCGACAATGTTTTTAAATGTCGCAGCATCATGCTTAGTTAAGGGCCTTTTGGCCTCGTACAGGGCTTTGTTTTTTATTTTATTTTAAAATTAAATTTTTTGCTAAGCATATTGTGTAGTTAAGTTTGTGATATTCCTGTGCGAGTCTAATAAATACTTTTTCTTTCTTTCTTTCTTTCTTTACTTGGACTCATAATCGTTTTCAGTAACTTGACAGTTGAAGGGTTACCAGATTTTGACAAAAAAAAGATAGTGAGGTGGTGTAAGCATGAACGAAATTGAATGAACTTAAAATAATGTACTTACATGCAAAAAAATATTTTAAATTTAATAACTAGTGTTAAAAACATGATTATGCATTATTCAAAATAATTGAATTTGTTATACACGATAAGTTTTTATCCAGCGCGCAAACTGTAACCAAGAATCCAACATATCATTCTAAACCTCCCAGCGTAGAAATTTTTCGTCGGTTATACAAAAAAAATCAGCTATTCCATACATTTTGACCGCATAGGTATTGCACTTTTCTATGAAACAGCTGATTTTGTTTTTTGTATAACTGACGAAAAATTTCTGCGCTGGGGGCTCTAGAACAGTTTGCACACGGGATAAAAACTTATTCTGTATCACTACATAGTATAAAACAAAGTCGCTTTCTCTGTCCCTCCCCATAAGTATGCTTAAATCTTTAAAACTAAGCAACGGATTTTGATGCGGTTTTTTTAATAGATAAAGGGATTCAAGAGGAAGGTTTATACGTATAATACACCGACCTCCACGGGGGCGAAGCCGCTGGCAAAAGCTAGTATTCTTATATTCCACATGCTACATACGAATTTTTAAAGTTTTTTATCGAAATCAAAATTAAACCATTTTTATCATTCGTTCTTTACGCAAAATCGTTCACTACCCCAACACTATTTATTAGTTTTAGTATCGTAACATTATTTTTCTTCGAGCTTTTAAGTTACTCAATACGACTATGAGTCCAAGTATAGATGATAAGATAAGATAAAAAAAAATATTTGTTTAAACATGGTGTACATGATACGTTACATGCAAGATGACTATGATGGTTTATCCTAATACTATTATAAATATGAAAGTTTGTATACTACGTTCGCAAAAATGGTCGAACGGATTTAAATGACACACGGATAGTTTATAACCTGAATTAACACATTGTATAGGTACTTCTACTTATTTTTATGTCGGTAGTATGTTCCTGTGGGACAATTTTCGACATCCATGCGGGCGCAGCCGCTTGCAGAAGCTACTTCAAATAAATACTTGGAGTTTGAACCACTTATCAGGGTTTAGAAAAAAATTAAATAAATTCAAATTCAATTCAATTCAATTTTTTTAATTCTATTCTATTCTATTCTAGAACCAATTACATGACTTTCTTTAGAAAGACGAAACCAATATATTTTTCTTTGTGTAAATAACCGCCAGTAATTCAAACTAATTCTACCAATTCGCACTTATTCGACCCAATATTTTCTTTAAAATAGGTGGGTATAGTTTTAGGTTCGTATTTTATCTGGAGCGACTCCAAAACCCAGTCACTGGGTAATACGATGCCCCTTGCTAAGACTGGTTGTCAGACTTTCGGGCTTCTGACGACCCGTAACGACTGTCAAAGATGCATGCAATGACAGACGGGACCAATACAGACCTTCAATTCATAGGTGACAACATAAATTCACGCCTTTTGCAAGGGTGTAGGCAGAAACTGCAGAACACCACATAATCTTAAAATCTTGCTTTGCTCTGCCCGCGTTCAATCAAAGACGAAATAAATGATACGAGAAGCAACTGCATTTTCAACAAAAGAACGTTAATAAACATTTAACGTATAATTTCGAAAATCGAACGTAAACCATATTGGACATCAAAAAAGTAATTTCATTGGACAATAACTACGTCATTCACTGTGTGGAACCTTCAAAAACCGTAAAACCGTATACTGACGCGGCAATCGGTAAAATTCATTGTCGGTTTTTATGCTGCCACTCTATTTTACAGCCCTGCGTTCCATTCCATGTTTGAAATGTCGAATGGTTTAAATTTTCTGATTGTGGGTAGGTACCTACGTATGTTCGCTTATTTATTGTTAAGGTGCGCTTACACGAGCAACTAAATAATCCTGGTCAATTCTCGCCAAATATGACGTCACGACTACATCCAGCAATTTAGAATAATGACAACATGTAGCAACCCGTTGCCAGAGATACAGCCACACAATACCATGCAATATGGAGCAACTAAAAAAACTAGTCAATTCGCGCGCCGCCTCCGCCGCCTGCCGCGCCTGTCGATTCCTCTTGGACAAATCTTCCTCTTTCCTCTTGGCAAGGAAATTGACAAAAAAAATCCAATCCGACTGGATATTTGGCAACTCATTTGGTCGACATTGAGAAATGTGAAATATATGGAGCAATTAGAAGCAATATTTCCGAAACAATTACCGCATTTTATTGTTGTTGCTCCAGATTGCTCCACTTAATTGATCCAGATTGATCCATTAGTGTTGCCGAGCAATAATTGCTCAAAAAATTGCTCGTGTAAAAGCACCTTTATGTAGGTACAGGCAAATCAGTGTTCCTTACCGTATACCTTTATATTGGTTCCTTACCGTGTCCCGGGGTTACAGTGTCAAAAGGACCCGAATACTAAGGCCCGTATTATAGAACCGAACTCAAGACTCAAGCATTACTTAAAAGTTGTTTAGAACCATTTGATTGGTTGAAACTAGTTTTAAGTAATGCTTGAGTCTTGAGTGAGGTTCTATAATACGGGACTAAGACTCTGTTGTCTGTCCATCCATCCGTCTGTCACAGGGCTTTATTTTTTTAATCCTGATAGGTGACACTTGACACTTTCACAGAATGGACTGGCTGCTGTAACAACAAACAATAAAAATAGAAAAAAAAAATTGGAACAAAAAAATATTTAGTGTTATGCCTATATGATACGATGGTACGGAACCCGTCGTGTGGGGCCTGTGGCTAAGTAATAATAGCCGTACTGGTTGGTCGATCAGGTTAAGCTACGGTTGCTGCGATTGGTCCGTGGATGGGTGACCATTTTTACCCCTCCGTACTTCGAAAAGTACGTTTAGTCGGCTCCCAGGTCCCTGCTGTCAATCGTGGATCTTTAACAGTCGTTACGGGTCGTCCGAAGCCCGAACGTCTAACAACCAATCTCACCAGTATTAACCCAGCAACTGGGGTCTGGAGGTCACATAGGCAGTCGCTCCATGTCAAAAACTGGTATTCAGCTAGATGCGATTAGACTGCTGGAAGCTGACTAGCTAGGCAAATGATGATGTTATGTAAATAAACCGTACTATTTCCAAAATCATACAAATAATAATTTCGATAACATCTAGTGATGTGCCCACGTACGAGCGTAACTTAGTGGTTAGTGGCGGCAGTCGCAGGCGCAGTCGCTAGTCGCAGTCGCAGTCGCGCAGTAAATATGCTAAGTGAATTGCCGGTTTTATTTGTATAGTGAGGGTGGCGTCTATTGGCCGTTGTTGAGCACTGTCGTGAAGTCCTTGTAAGGTTCCTTAGAGATACAATTATAAACAGAATCAAAGACTAATGATTGACATTGAATATTAACATTGTAATTTGACAACATTGTAATAGCCAATTATTTTAAAAAGAGTAACCGTGGAGTTTCTTGCCGACTATTCTCCATAGGAAACGACCAAATGGAACCGTGCACTTAGTTCCTGACGTTTCATAAGTGCCCAAGTAGGTTTATGTGAAATTAAATATTTCGATTTCGATTTTTTGTAACACTGCAAATTTTTAAACATTTGGACTTGCACAGAAACGATTCCCAAGGCAATAAACGCCGAAAAAATACCTTTATTTCAGGAAAGCTCCCAAAATATTTAACTTAAATGTTTAAATGTTCAACAGAACATTTTAACTGTGTACCTATTACAGTTAATGAGATACAGCCCGACGGACAGCGTGGGATTAGTAATATGGTCCCGTTGGCACCCTTCTTACCATCTTCTTCAAGCAATTGACAGAAACACAACGATGTTTTAAATCTTGTGTTTTACGCTAATCGTATTTAGTCATTTGTAGTCCAAACGGTGTTAGGAGTCTGAATCCGAGTTAAAAACGTCCACTGCTGGACATATGTAGGCCTCCCCAAACTCCGTCCCTTCGACCGGTTCTGTGCTTCCTTCACAAGATGTACCGATCTGCCAGGGGTGCGGGTTGTTCGAAAAAGGTACCGTGGCCCCTGGCACATAGGCAACTGAAAGAACACGGGTGGGTTTTAGTTAGTAAAAGTCTGACACGCCGGGAGAAGTTATTTGATGATTTCCCACGAAAAAAAAAAGAAGTACCGATGACTTGTGAAGGCTGCAGGATACCTATTCATTTTATGAAATCTTAAAACGGCCACTCCACACCACCCACACTACAGCATTATGTATGCACAGAAGAGCAGGTCCAAAATTCGGCCGACCCGATGTTAATGCTTTATAGTTTCCTCCATATATGACGTCACTTCCTCCCCCCACCCCCTCCGCCATTATATACCGATCCACAATGCACGTATCGAATAAAAATGGCGGTTTCAAATATAGGTTAACTGTTTCGAATTTGGAATTTGTTGCAATTGGTTTGAGTGGAAAAATGGGGGATTTTGGCGCCAATATTGATGTGTTTCGAGACCTATTGAACTTTATCGTTTCCGGTAAAGAGTAGAGTAATAAATCCTTTCGATGGAGGTCGTGAAAGATGACAATGACACAGAGATTTAAAATAAAGTAACTAATCAGTCATGAAAAAAAAACCTAGTGCTTGCCAGTTTGACGGGGAATGCGGGATGAGCTCCTTCTCATTAAATCCTTAGTTAAAAACTTGGCCTAAGTCGCCATCGATAGGGAAAAATAGAGGAAGAAAAGGACAAACGCCTCCTGCGTTTGTCCTTAAAAAAATAAGGAAAGTCTATTACCACAAACCGGGAAAATCAAAGAAAACTTATTTAAATGAAAATCCGGATGAAACAATCGTAAAACGGAACTAAAACAAATTTTTATTTCGTCGCATAATCCTCCAAACTTTGAGCGTAAACTGTCTCATTTTATGTAATGAAAATACATAAAGGAAATTCAATTAACTAAAGAAATATCTAAAAATATTTCACTGAGCCGTGCAATTATTTTTTTATTTAATTAAAACTGCATTACTTTTATTTCGGTGGTCATTCGATTCAACTAACTTTAAATGCATCGCTATTTTGAACCTATTTTTTTTTAATTTGCTTCTTGCCGCGCCTTAATGTAATTTCCAAATTAACAACTCCACAATAGATAGATAACATAATATTAATAATGTATGTATGTATGTATTATTGAAACAATAAGTATTTGAGAACGAACGGACCACGGTTGGGACAAACACTGATTTGCATGTACAGTTGAGGACAAAGGTGTTTAATAAGTTACGAATATTTATTATGTATGCACTTATTTATTCATTATTTATTTATTTAACCATTTATGCACACACATGGGTACACAGAAAATAATAAAAAACAAAAAAAAAATACGCGAAAATACGCAAATCTGTATTTTAATGCTCTTTGTAAAAGAAGTCGACCGGAGCGGGGCACTATAATTTACCACCATACTATTAGTGCTCCTAAACAGCGTGGCTGTGATCCAGTTTGATGTGTGGGGTACGGATTTCGGATTAGGGCGTCGCTGGACGAGGGCTCCAAAGGTCGGGCTAGATCGGAATGATTTTATATTATTTAGGGACGAATTTAATGCAACAATCTCAGCGGCGGGGCTGGCTCGAGCAAGGTTTGGGGCGGACATAAATTCGGACGTCGCGACGGATCTCGGCGGCGAAGACGAACGGACGGTGGTCTGCGAGTGTCTGCGAAGGTGAATCTTGAGAGTGCTGGTGACCTTGCTACTGTCCTGGAGGAGGGTTGTAGTGTCATCGGGGAATGGATAGGGTATGCCTCGGTCAGCGAATCTTACTAATGCGGGAGGGAGTGTAGCGGACGGCTGCCGCAATCAGGGTTGGGGTGCTTTACAGCAGAGTCGATGAAACGAAAGGAAAGGCGTTTCATGAACTGCTGGATGGTGGCCATTCTGAGATCTAGATTGAGATTCTGATTGCGGACATAAAAAAGTAAACCGTAATGTTTTTAATAGCATAAGAACTCGACGCCAATTATTTTCAAAAGAGTAACCGTGGAGTTTTTTGCCGGCTCTTCTCCATAGGAAGCGATAAATTAGAACCGTGCACCTAGCTTCTGACGTTTTAAAGTGCCCTTGCAGGTTTATGTGAAATATAATATTTTGATTTGATTTGATTTGATGTGGTACGTTTTTAACTGCAACGGCTGACTCCCTCTACGTTACTTTTCCTAACGATTTGTGTGTCCGTCTGTACAAGCTGTCATACACAAAGTAAGACAGCGTCCCACACGCGGCTCGTGCTATCAATCATATATTATCACGTGATACAGTTGCCGTGTGCATTATAATTATATCAGAACATTAGCATTTAAAGGCACATGGGAAAAACATTTGTTTGGAGTCGTTTTGATTTCATTTTGACCAATAGACCAATCATTTTATTGGATTTGGTTGAATTTAATATTTAATCATAAATTGTTTTGCTTACTAAGGGGTATATTATTACCCAGTTACTGGGTTGTGGAGGTGGTCAGATAGGGAGCCACTTCATGTCAAATACTGGTATTCAGCTGCAACTGGTTAGACTGGAAGCCGAACCCAATTTACTTAGTTTGGAAAAGGTAGATAGATGATGATGTTTTGCTTACCTAAATAGTCAAAGTCAAAGTCAAAGTCAAAGCATTTATTTCAAATAGGCACTTAAAAGGCACTTTGAACGTCAACATTTACATTAGAATAGAATTGATTCTAGTCGCCCCTTCCAAAATGTAGTTTCGTATGGAGAAGAATGGGCAAGAAACTTCGCCGTTACTCTTTTAAAATGTTTTAACTACAATATTTAACAATATTCAATACTGTATTGTATATTTAATATGTAGTGTAAATACCAACATAATTATAAGACCTTTTATCTGATAATTATTGTAACTGTTGTACCAACACCAGTGTTTTACGCTGTGTATGTGTTTACCTAATTACCAATTTATCGGATTTTATAATCCGATTTTTTTAAATAAATGACAACGAGCATTAATTATGTAGGGTACGTACACTTAGAATAATTTTAACAAAAAGAAAGAAAAGTAAAATAAGTGTTTTTTTTTTAATTCTGTACAAATAAAACGCATAATATACCAAAAAGAATACATAAAATGCACACATGCAAAGTAGCTAAAAGCCTTGTATTCAAGCAATAAAAGTTTGCCAATTTTGTCCATTGCTGGATGTCAGAACCAGGGGCCAAAGACACACATTGGTGCCGATTCTCTTGTACACCGAACTAAACTAAGTAAACTATCACTAAAATTCCTTACTTTTGGCTATGAGAATCTTAAAGCTATTCTGCAAAAAAAGATCTCTAAATTTAAAAATAATTTTGACACAACTAAAATCGAATTTGACAGACGCGACTCCACGTTTGCCCTACCCCGTGATTTTTTTTAGAGCCGGAATCGCGCAGGGGGGGCCTCAACGTGTTTTAAATGGATTTTTTTACTTTTTGTATCGAAAATATGAAAAATTATTACCTACATGTTGAGTTTTAGAGGTGTATCGGGTGTTATAAAGGGGGTCGAAATTTTCATTATTTTTACAATAGGACACACCAATTTTGAGATATAAGCAAAAGAAAAGAAAAAAAAGATACAGTACTGTATTTGCGCCCGAAGTCGAGGTGTCAGTGTGAATTTTAGTTCTTGACAACTAATTTTATTCCACACCTTTTTAATCGCGATTAAAAATAGTCAGATTTACTTAGACAATCAAAATTTTATATTGAATAGAATAATGAATTTGACAACAACAGAATAGCAAAATTACCATTTTCACTAAATGAAAAACTCAGTACAATCTTAGTGCTGTCAAACTAAAATATAGATAAGTTGTGTCACTTTAGTCAATTTCACAATGGGAAATCGTCGTTTGACAGGAATAAAGTAAATTTTTGTGATTTTTAGTTTAGTTTAGAGAATTTTGTGACAAGAGATTCGGCACCATTGATCTGTATTGCGACCACATAGTACATTATACCTAATCAAAGATTATTATATGATTGCGACACTGGTAAATGACAACAAAACACAACTAACACAAAATGGCAATTACAGATTGGAAAAATGACTGCTTTTGTAAAAAAAAACATACAACAATAACATGAACAATTCAGGCATCAA
Organism: Polymixis lichenea; assembly: GCA_949091785.1. Classification (NCBI taxonomy): domain Eukaryota; kingdom Metazoa; phylum Arthropoda; class Insecta; order Lepidoptera; family Noctuidae; genus Polymixis; species Polymixis lichenea. The sequence goes on from OX420958.1 coordinate 6,559,472, forward strand.
TCAAGTCTGAAATATCTATAAAAATATCCTTTTCCAGAAATTGTTTTGGTCATTTGATATTGCACTTTTAAATGGATACCTTCTAGCCCCCCACTCCTGCTAAGCACAATTCTTACGACTCGACAAAATATTTATGTCTTTATTATTGCGGGTTTAAAATTAATGAATCTTACTAATGTAGATTCTTTTACATATTGTGAATGGGAGAACGTTGTAGGCCTTACAGACTAGATTTATAGACGATTTTCTATTCTTTATTTTCATTCCTCTAAGTACCTGGTACTTATTGACAGGCCTGCACTGTCCTCCCATACCTATTATCACTGTAATTTGAAAACATTGTAAAACCCAATTATTTTTAAAAGAGTAACCGTGGAGTTTCTTGCCGGCTCTTCTCCATAGGAAGCGACAAATTGGAACCGTGCACCTAGCTTCGAACGTTTCATAAGTGCCCTTGCAGGTTTATGTGAAATAAAATATTTTGATTTTGATTTGGAATCATACACATAATAAACCTTTCCGAATAAAATTCTCTAAATGATGGTGAAAACCGCATCAAAACCTGTTACGTAGTTTAGAAGAACAGGTCACACACAATACACAACACATCAGTATCTGCCTAGCCTTTTCACAACTATGTTGGGGTTGGCTTCCAGTGTAACCGGATGAGGCTGAATACTACTATTTTACATGGAGCGACTGGCTATCTGCCTATCGATATCCCTTGGTAAGACTGGTTGTCAGACTTTCGGGCTTCTGACGACCCGTAACGACAGTCTAAGATCCAAGAATGACAGCCGGGACCAACGGCTTAACGTGCTTTCCGAAGCACGGAGGGGTCTTGGTATATAAAGATGGTCAGCCATCAACGGACCAACCGCGGCAAGCGTAGCTTACTATAACTATAGCGCAAACTTAACCATGAATTCAGCATATCATTCTAGACCCCCAGCGCAGAAATTTTTCGTCGGTTATACAAAAAAAGTCAGCTTTTCCATACATTTTGACTGCGTAGGTATTGCACTTTTCTATGAAACAGCTGATTTTTTTTTTTTTTGTAGAACCGACTTACAATTTCTGCGCTAGGGGTCTAGAAAGATATAGTGAATTCATGGTTATATTATAGTTTTGCGCACTGGATAAAAACTTATCCTGTACAGATATAGCACCAGTTGATTTTAGCACCAGTTTCAAGGTTTGCTCTATTCAGGGTGGTTACCATGACTTCAGTAAAACATTCTGAACAAAGATTTTTATAAAAAACTGTCAAAAAATGTCTAAGTGTAGAATGATAAAGTCAAGTTTACATACAGCTTGACCGTCGATATCCCAGCCACACAGTTTAAATTTACTCACACTTAAATTCAAACATAGTTACTAAGATATCATCACGCTATCACATCAGGGTACGTGCAGCAATGTGCTATCATAACACACGGTGCATAGTTGTGACTAGATGTGCCTAGAAAGTGTATGCTCATTGCACGTAACGAGTTCAGACTCATTTGCTTTATGTGACACAGATGTAGAGGTACACTGGATGTGGCGCTTCTCCACTAAGTGAGCGTACCGTGGTACGTTAGCCTGCAGGCTGAGCACCATCACCATTTTGTCGACGAAAGGGTAGACATAAATGACGTTCCATGTAGACAGTTTACTTCTAGGATGCCGATTACAACATCAAATTGTCTTCTAACTTAGCCAACTGTCAGTGTCATTTTGACAGTTTGGGATAAAAAACTTTCTTCTGAAATAGTCTACATATAAAAGGACCTAGACAAAGAACGTTAGAAACGAAAGACAAAATTACAGATTGTAGAAGGACTCCTACGGTGCGATGTCAAAAATGGAGAAACGAAATGTCATTTTGTATAAAATGCGCTGTCTATTTTTCGTAGAAATAGAAAGCGTCATGCGCTGGAGGCTTCCCTTACACTTGTATACATAGTATAATCAGCCTATAATGTTCCCACTGCTGGGACACAGGCCTCCTCTCTTCGTTCTCGAAGAGAGAGTGGTGCCGTAATTCAGTGTTGCCAGACGTCCCGGTTTCGGTGGGACGTCTCGACTTTTTGCCCAAAATTGAATGTCAGTGCCGCTTTTCGACATTGGTCGACGGTGCGGTTATGAGTATGGTAAAGTAACGTATTTTCGTTAAATTACATTTTTTACGCCTTTCTATCATCATGGTAAATTAAACTTGAAATTCTAAAAGGTAAGTAGGTAATAATAAAGCCGGTTACTAAAAACACGACTGATTATTTACGTTATTTTATTATGTCCCGCTTTCGAAGAAAGAATCCCGCTTTTTCACTGGACAAGTTTAAAAATTCCCGCTTTGCCCAAAAAAAGATCTGGCAGCGCTGGCCGTAATCCACCACGCGGGCCCAGTGCGGGTTGGTAGATGTCACGTCTTCGAATTTTTGTTCTAGGTCGTTTTTTTGTCGGTTTCTTCATGATGTTTTCTTTCAGCACAAAGTGAAGCGCCTGCCTGGGGTCCAACTTATGACCTACAGCTCGTAAGTCGGGCCACCACTGGGCCACTTGTGACCCAAGTCAGGTCTCTTCACTAGTATAGCAGGTCGACATTGGACGAAAAGTGAAGCGTCATACATGTGGTTTAATGTGAACCTAGTCCACATTTTTCCAATACAAACTTCGGGAGTGTATTACTTCACTGTTCGATAATGTACATCAAAAATTAAACATGGTATGGTTTTGTCTCATTATAAATATTGTCTGCACGGAAACAGAATACTAAAATAAAAAGCCTTTAAGAAGTTACGAGCCAACAAAGATTAGTTTTTCTTGCTAAATTAACTTAACTTTGGGCGCGTTTAAGTAATAAAATAAGTGTAAAATCTGAAAAACCAAGTCGGTACCGACAAAGCTCAAATATCGAAAAGTTCAATAAACTTTATTAGTTATTGATTTATGTATTGGTTTTTTCATAAAACCCGATCTTCCGAAGGACTGTTCTTAATTTTTTACGCGCCTGTTGTACTATAAATGATCCTGCATCTCACTCAATAACGTTGTACGTGTAGACTAGCGTCTAACTGCTCATCACTGATACTACCTCTGTCGAACACGATGCCTGGTGAGACAGCGTACTTTTTAGCCAGGCCCATCAGTGAGTTCGAGCCCACGACTATGTTCCCCTTAATACCCTGTGCGCACTTACTGTGGACTGTCACTTTGACCTGTCTTGCAAATGATTATGGTAGGCCTCTCTATCTGGATCTCAAGTGTTAAATATTTTTAGGAACGGTCACCAAAAGATATAAGTAACCAGGTGCCTCGGTTATAGCTGAAGTTTAGTAAGAAACCGTAGGGTATTTCGGAATGATATTTAATTTGATAAATTACTTGTTTTTTTTTCTATTAATTGAATTAAAGTTTATTTGAAAATGTGCATCGGTTTCTTACTAAGCTTCAACTATAATTTCTCGCAAAAAAATTAAACCTGTGAAAACCAGTGCGAACGAAGTCGCAGGCAGAGCTAGTAGAAAGTTAGTGCATTAAATTTGCTTTCATTTTTTCTCTTTCATAGCTAGCGTTCCTGGATTTTCAACTCTTGGTGTTATACCCGAGCATTGGAAATCCAGCAGATCCCTCCAAAAACACAAACTGTTTGATTTTCAACTCTCGGCATTAAGTTGAAAATTGAGTGCGAAAAAAAATTCGCCACGATATTTTTACGTTCATGTGGCCGACTGTTTCGACACGCTTTATATTAGCTTCACTTGTATGTTTGTTTGTAACCGACTCCTTAGGGCGCGATTTTGACCCACTTGAAACGGTCAGATTTCATTTAAACTTTGTAGACTTATCGAGGACCGATGACAATTCAAAAATTTAAAAAAAAGTTGAAAAAAAAACAAAAAAACTTTAAAATTTGTAGTTAGCAGAACTAAAAAATAGTAAATAAATAATTGTTTAAAAACTAAAAAACACGCTTTAAAAACCAAACTAAAAAAGTAGAAAATAATTTAATTCTACTAAAAAGCGTGGGGTGCTTGATATTAATTGATTATAAAAGCACCCCACGTTTTTTAATAGGATTAAATTATTTTCTACTTTTTAGTTTGGTTTTTAAAAGCGTGTTTTTTTGACTATTATTTATTTGTTTTACGTTGAAGATGTTCCATTCACTTCTAGTAGAACAGTCATCTTTGTACGTAAATTACTGCTTTTACCGCGACTATGACGGCGCGATGTTATGCGAGTTTCCACTTAGCGCCGGCAGATGTCGCTTACGCGCACGAATTTATGTCTACCCTCCACGCAACGGGAGATTAAAGGTTTTTAATATTGTACGCAGATAGGGTAGTTTTGAGTTTAGTTACTGACTTGGCGGGTAGTTGGGTATCTACTTAGGTTGTTTTTGAGTGGCAGCGTGTTAGTTTGAAGTGAGGAGCATACAAATAGAAAATACTTTACAGCAGTGTCTCAAGACGAAAGTTGACCAGTGCGCGTTGCCAGTGATGACATTTGGAACCGAATTTGGAAATGAAATTTGGTCGCTCACAATGGGTCTCATAAGAAGGCTTAAAGTTACCCAAAGGGCAATGGAGAGGGCTATGCTTGGAGTTTCCCTGAATGATCGAATCAGGAATGACGAGTTCCGCAAGAGAACCAAAGTAACCGAAATAGCCCGCAGAATTGCCAAACTTAAATGGCAGTGGGCAGGGCACATTGCGCGCAGAAAAGATAGCCGATGGGGCCAAAAACTTCTGGAGTGGCGTCTGCGTACTGGAAGACGTACCGTTGGAAGGCCTCCCACAAGATGGACCGATGACCTGGTGAGGGCCGCAGGAGTCCGCTGGATGCGGGAAGCACAGAACCGGTCGATAGGCGGAGCTTAGGGGAGGCCTATATCCCGGAAATGATGATGATGATGATGATATTGTAGGGAAGCAGTGGTGGCCCAGTGGTAACAGCCGCGACTTCCGAGTTCAAGGTCGTAGATTCGAAACTAGACTGGAGCTTTATTTTGTGTAAATTATTTTATCACCACTACTCTCAAAACGGTGAAGGAAGACATACAGTGAATACCAGCATTTTCTAGAACCTTCATTGCACGGAACACTCCTGAAACCCCATCGGGGAATACAAGTACAAGGGTGTAAAATTTACTTACAAATTAGGAAATAATTATAACTTATAATATTTTCTTTTTAATGTCCCTTTGAATTTTTGAATTTTTTTTGACATTTCTAAAACTATTTTTTGACAAATTTCCAATATGAATGCAATCCAAGGGGCCTACTCTTTAAGCACGAAATCCGTAATCTCGGTTGAAGTTTTGGGTGTTTTCTACTCCGTAGCACTTACGGCCATATTATTAGTTTGGGGCCCAAACTAAGAATGTATTACTTCACGATTTGATAGCTGACCCTATATGGTTTCACCCGTCCAAAAAGGTTAATTAATCAGTACTTTGAAGTTTCGAACTTTCGTTGACTGACTTAGAGACTAGCCCCCCTGATTATTAATTTAATTCAATGTAACAGTACAGTGATGTCGCATAGTTTTTTAGAGTTCATAATATTCTACCGTTTCCGGCGTACAAATACCCATTTTCAGGATTTTAGTTTCTTTTTTGGTATTAAACCAAAACTAAACTTAAACAAAAAAACTATGCAACATCACTGTACTGTTACTTATTATAATAAATTAGAATGAGATTTTGTTACATTTATTTCTACGGAGCTACGCCACAGTAAACAAAATATCAATCTTCTACACATTCTAGTCAAACATAGAACCCTTCTTTCCCCTCAAATCGGTTAAACAACAACCCACATAGACCCATCCTATTCAATCAATCTCCTTCCTTATCTATCTGAGCTACGCTTTATCGGCACCACAAAGACTTATAGCCGGCCCCTTATCAGTAGTGATAACGTTATCCTGTGTCTTCCTGTGTGCATAGCTGACGTCATGTGGATGATAGATGACGCACATGGATGTTAGTTTTGTGCCTTTTTGATGATAATTGGATGTCTGTTTATAGGGAAAGGGTGGTGCCTGTTGTGCCTTGGTTGAATATTTAAAAATATCGGCATAGTGTGAGTCGGGATTCGCACATGAAGAGTATCGTACCACAAGGCTATAACGCCGACTAATAAATAAACACGTTTTTATTGTATAGAGACCCTTTAATTTTTTACTTTGGTTTCATTTTTATTATTTGTTGTTATAGCGGCAACAGAAATACACGTTCTGTGAAAATTTCAACTGTCTTTTTTTTCATTTATTTACGAAGTTACATAAAAAAACACATATGTCTTCTGCCAAACTGCTGTACAGATTATCGGCTATGTTCTCGTGGATACACTTTTGTGATATCCAAGCACTTAGCGGGCTATTACAAATTGAAGTTTTCAGTTTAAGGTAAATTTAACGGCGCGTAGTAGCTGATCGCTCGTGTGTGTCTAGTACGCTACTCACACATACTAATCGTTATGATTCGGACGCCCAGGAACAAACCAGCGCGGACTTAAAGCTAAAGCGGACGCGTCCCGAGATTTATTACTGATTCATAGCACTGCATTCAACTTGTTTCAAAAGATACCCGAAAGTAAAATTTTATGAAACATCCTTTGCCGAGACAAGGTTTTTACTGACTTATGTAAACAAATTGACAAATTTTTTTAGAGCAAAAACCTCTCTAGAAAAATAATGAAATCATCCCGGCCATATTTATTTTTTATTTTTTGGCTATATTTAAACCATAATCACTCAACAAATCTCAAGTTAAACGCTCAAATTCAAGAGCAAATGTGATAGCGCCCTTAATAACTACTTTATAATATAGACATGGATTCAAAGTCGAAGCAGAAAGAAAAAAGGAAAAGGGTACACACTAAGTGTCTACCTAGTACGGATCATGAGATACAGCCCACTGATAGACAGACAGACGGAGGGGCAGATGGACGGACAGCGGAGGCTTAGTAATAGGGTTCAGTTGTTTACCCTTCGAGTAGGTACTGAACCCTAAATAGAATTTATAGTTCAGTTAGTTGAGTTTTGAGAAACGAGCATTGAGAATCCTAATGAGTGCATCCCAGCGCGTTGAATCGTCGCGCTAAGCATTTCCGCTATATTTTTACGCCCTCCTTTTTTTGAGAAGGTGAACTTATAAGCAGGTGGGTGTATTAAACAGCTCTGCCTAACTCCTCTAGGAAAAAAAGATGTAAAGTTATGTTATTACTTCTTCTAGTAAAAGATCTAACTTCATTTTCGTCACGTAATCAAACAAAACGAAAATCCTTGAACGACCGTCAAGCATAACAGTTTAACGTACGGTCACCAAAATAGACAAGTAACGAAGGGGTGCGGGTTGTTCGAAAGAGATACCGCGGCCCCTGGCACACAGGCAACTGAGGAAACACGGGTGGGTTTTAGTCAGTAAAAGTCTGACACGCCTTCCTGCTCCACCCAGAGCGGGAGAAGTTATTTGATGATTTCCCATCATTTAAAAAAAAGCAGACCCAGGGTCGTCGGATACAGTTGCAGTTTAGTAAGAAACCGATGAATGTTTTCGAAAAAAAAACTAAATAATAGAAACATGGGGGTCAGTCGTGCCTCAGTGGTAACGGCTCCGACTTACGGTCGTGGGTTTGAACATCATGAGGCATCATGAGGAAACCAGCATGTCATACAAGCAAAAATTCGAAGACATGTGACATATACCAACACGTACTGGGCCCGCGTGGTGGATTACAGAGCACTCCCTCTCGAAGAGACGAGACCCATGTCCCAGCAGGCTTAGCACGAGCACCGATTTGTCGACGGAAGAACATCAGACATGACTATTAACTAAATGATGTACAATAGGAGAAGATAGCTACGTTCTTCTAATAATTATCACAGTTATGCGTTCTAAACGAATCATGATATTGTAGATAAACGTATATACTTTGTGGCCATCGAGTAGAAAGTTTGTTGTCAGCGTGATTTTGACAGTTTGGCAAGAAATATTCTTCTGAAATATAAAAGTGCCTAGACAAAGACCGTTAGAAACGAAAGACAAAATGGCAGATTGTAGAAGGATATCTACGGTGCGATGTCAAAAATGGAGAAACTAAATGTCACTTTATATTGAAAAAATCACTATCTGTTCTTCGTAGAAATATAGTGGGAATGTTAAAGGCTAGCTTTGAATGAATTAAATAAGTACTTAATAGAAAAAAAAAACATTCGAAAACATCCATCGATTTCTTTCTAATCTTCAACTCCTGGTTATATATCTCTTTTGCTGACTGTTCTTATAGCTACGTGCTTCTAGCTCGAAAGTTGAGACAGTTCGTCTCGCAAATGCCTTCCGGTTATTTGCAACTTTGAGGCAAACATTTGAACAATTCTTTAGTCTTCAGCCAAGCGTTTTTCAGTTATTTGTGTAGATTTTGTATTGCTTAGTACATAAGTATTTTTGATCGCTTTAGTTTTTGGTTGTGCGGGTGGGTTTTACTGAATTAATTTCTAAACAAAATCAAACAGGTTGCTAATTCTACTGGATAACTCATTATTTTTATGAGATTGGTTCACACTGTCATTGCTGAAACTCACACACTGACTTATTACTTGTTAATATTCTTGAATATTAACAAGTAATAAGTCAGTGTGTATCATGAAAAAGAATGAGTAAAATCACATTGAATTTGTGCGAAAATCATATAACAAATTCAGTGTGATTTTACTTATTACGTAAACCGGTTCTTACGCGAGGGAGGCGGCGCACGTGAGGGAGAGACAGTACATGCGTCCTCACGGCCGTAGCCTTCGCAGGAGACGCCCTGGGCGTCGGGAATTCCAGGCTGATTCCCGGCCACCGTAGGCGCGGGCTTGCCGACGGCGAGTAATGGGTAGCTCGCTGTCCGGTAAGGGCCAAGCCCGGGTCGACGGCGCGTTAAAGAGATGTCAACACCAACTGGCGGGGCCCGCAAGGGCCGATGCCTGTCAGGGGTGCGGGTTGTTCGAAAGAGATACTGCGGCCCCTGGCACACAGGCAACTGAGGGAACACGGGTGGGTTTTAGTCAGTAAAAGTCTGACACGCCCTCCCGCTTCACCCAGAGCGGGAGCAGTTATTTGAAGATTTCCCACACAAAAAAAAACCACATCTTCCGTTTCATCTACAGTCTAGAAGACAATAGGTAGTTTTCATATATGACGTCTTAACTTCTTATACTACAAAAAACGAACTAGGAAACTACTAAATTCAAATCCTACTAATAGTATAAATGTGAAAGTTTGTAAGTATGGATGTATGTACGGATGTTTGTTACTCTTTCACACAAAAACGGCTAAACGGATTTGAATGAAATTTGGCACACGGGTAGCCTGTAATTTGGAATAACACATAGGATACGTTTTATCCCGGTACTACGTTCCCGTGGGATAGTTTTTGACCTCCACGCGGGCGGAGCCGCTGGCAAAAGCTAGATAAAATATGAACCTAACCTGGGGGCCTACTCTCTAAGCACAAAATCCGTAATCTCGGTCGAAGTTACGGGCGTTTCCTACTCCGTATCACTTACGGTCCTATGATTAGTTTGGGGCCCAAACTAAGAATGAATTACTACACGATTTGACAGTTGTGTCTACTCCCTATATGGTTTTACCCGTCCAAAAAAGTTAATTAATCAGCTATAGGAGTCACTTTTAAGTTTCGAACTATTTTTGGACGGGCCCGTAGTTTCGTTGACGGAGTTAGAGAGTAACACCCCTGACTCAGTCGACATTCACACGGACGTAATAATCGCGGTGGGATTTTTTCGGGCACTGGATTTTCAATGCACTGCTTAGCGCCGTCATTTGAAAATCGAACCGTAAAACACATAGTTACATTATTTTATCATTCTAAAAAAAGAAACAAATATACTACCTACTAACTTAACTAAACCTATTCACAAATTAAAAAGTGGCGTCGAAAAATTCATCCGCATCGCTGTCGACTGGTAATGTTCCCAAAAGACTGGCTACATTACCACATTGTATGGCAATGCTTAGCCGCTGGCCAAGGTAGAAACCGGCCGTTGGGTCACGGGAAGTGTCAACCAGCCTTTTCGAGAATGCCTTGAAGACCATGAGCAATCGGACCCCACACCCCGAGGGTTTCAACCCCAAACGGCTCGAAAACCAATAAGGTTTTATACTTTCGCTGCTTGAGGTTTTCCGCAGCACAATTAGATTTTCGACGCGCTGAGATGCACTCTGTTGAATTCTTAATCATCGAGAGTTGAAAATTCACTGCGCGAAAAAATCCCATCGCGATTTTATTACGTCCATGTGAATATCGACTTACGTTTCATCACCAACCTGGAAGACAAGAGGTAGTTTTAATTCAACCTTACCTTCTTATAGGTACTTACTAAAAATTAACTAACAAACTATTAAAATAAAAATATAATAAACTAACTTAACTAAAACTATTAACAAACTAAAACATGGCGTCGAAAAATTCTTCTGCAACGCTATCGACTGGTAATATACCCAAGATACTGGCGGTAATTAGGTAACTATAAATAATGCCTGTACATAAAACTATAAAACCATACATTTAATTTCCACTATCAATCGCCAAATTTTTCTCAAAATTAGGGCTAATTAGTCAACTCGCACGAAAACATTCGCCCGATTTTGTATTTTTAATAAAGTTAGTGTACCTATTTATTACTTTACTTTACTTTACCGTTTTATTCAAAACCTGCCGTATTTTTGGAATGGTCGATTCGCACACAAATAACCAAGAAAAAAAATATAAAAGTGACGACTCGCACGTTTCGGGCGAGTTAACTAATATGCCAAAATTTGCCTCCAAACCCATCGATCCACATTTCGTAACTCCCATCCTCTTTTGAGTGTGATAATTCTGTAGGTAGGTATAAAAGTGGATGGGTCAACACGGAGGCACTCGATGGACCACCTTCGGAGACGATGTGGCTGTCTAAATACATTTACGTGTGTATTTATATTGAGTAGCCGTGCGTGAGTACAGGGTTAGGAAATTTTAGATGGGGTTGTGGGTAAGACCTGTAGACTTAGCAGGTGCCTCTTTAGTGTTCCTTAGCAGCAGCTATAATTTATGTATATTTTATTTTATATCTGTGGAGGACGTTGTTGGCTGCACATTTGCATAAGTAACTCCTTATGTTCTATTTATGTGTAAAACATAATGTGTTATAGATATTTTTTTCCAAATAAATCAAATAAAAATAATTTGGACTTAGTGCATTGTTGTTGACGCATTGTTCTGACTTTTTTTTCCGATTTCGCTGATACACTTGATTTTTCAGTTAAAATACCATAAAACGGGGTGAGTCAGGATGAAACTTTAAAAAGAAATTTAGCATTCAAATAATAAAGTTTGATGCTAAAAAGGACTCCAATGTGTTAACTGTGTTATAATTAATTATTAAATGCCTTTTTTGGCAACTAACTTTGTTATTTCAACGTTAAAATCCTTTTAAAATTTCGTCCAGATTCAACCCTGCATCCATAATCACCCCGGTTGTAGGTACTGTATTCTAATGCGCAAAATTAAATAAATATTTTTTTTTATTTTTTTATTAAAAACGAGAACTCAGTCTATAGAAACTGTGTGTTCGATATCAACTGTATTAGTATAATACTGTGTCGCAGTTATTAACGGCACCTCCACAAATTTGAGAAGAAGCAAAACTAAAAGATTAAAAACTAAATTAAAAATAAAAACAAAAATAAAATAAAAATATTAGATTAAAAATTAGAACTGAAAGTTGAACTAAACAATTTTCACTGCGTAATTTCATGTGAGATTGTGTGTCTGTATGGAAAGATTGTGAGAAAGACCATTTCAATTATGACTAATGATGATCTGAAACCGGCAACTGTTTGTGAATTTTGCTGTAAGAGATTTAGAATATCACATGTTTACGAATCGTTTTGACGTCTGAACGATATGAAAAAATTAAAAAACATTTTTTTTGAAAGTCGTCTGTAGAATGTATGTAGGGTAGGTATCGCTTTATACAACGTTCATCTAAAAAAGAATTAACTTAGTCTTAGAGAAGTTTTGCAAAGAATAGATTAGGATGAACTACCCTCAGAACTCTCGTTTATAAAAGAGAAACAACAAAAGAAAAACTTCATTTCAAGTCAATCTATTTATTGAAAAAAATATTGGCATTAATTAATATTTTATAACAACCTAAATTTCACAGTGAAATACTTAATTGCAGTGATCTTTTTCAATAACTTTATTGCATAAAATTCAAAAAGGGCCGATAGCTTAATACGTATTTCTGGAAATTTCGATTCGCCCACAAATAAATTAACTTAGTGCGAGTAACTAATTATTTAATAACTGTCTAATAAATTTGGGCGAGTAAATTCGTGCGAATTAACTAATTAACCGAAAAAAATCTTACACCTAATTTCCACACCGCTACAAATTAATCAGCCATCTCTACCATCACCTAGCTCTACAAGTAGAGTGCTCAAGACTCGTGTTGACTCTACAGTAGTGCTCTATCGCCTGTGTACCGTCCAATACTGACAAATAATTTGACACCAACAATAATAGCCTCTAAAAGGTTTGCCCTTACGTGATAGAGTCAAAGGAAGATAGTTTAGGTAGTCTAAGTTTTAATAAAGTAATGTGCGAATAGGTATAACACATCGCGGCACGTAAGTTGAACTAAAATGGTGGATTTTGATTCAACTTACGTGCCGAAATTTGTAATTTATTCCCAAACTTCAGTACACGCTGCATCAATGACTATGCTAGAAGGTGACCTCGTTAATTTTTCGTGCGAGGCATTGAGTGCACGCACTCCTACATTCGATTGTTTGTTCTGATTTTGGTTCAACTTACGTGCCGCCATCTCAAGAGCGTATTAGCTAAGAAGTTAGGCGTGTGACAGTTTTGTTCGGGTCGGTATCTGGATAGGTGACCATCCATATTACATATTGATACCCGTCCGTGGTTTGGTGGTCCGTGGTTCCGTGTGGTGCCGGACGTAAAGAATAGCACCATCCCATTTGTTCCCGTGGGTGTCGTAGAAGGCGACTAAGGGACTTACTAGAGAATGGGCAGCAGCGCTCTTTATGCATTTTACCACCATACTGCGATCGCCAACCCGCCTGCCAAGCGTAGCGATTATGGCATATCCCCCCTTTTAGTGAGGCTTATGTCCAGCAATGGACGTCTTTCGGCTGATATGATGATGATGTTTATAACGGAAATGGCTTGCGCGAATTGATCGATCAACGGTCTATGCAGATGCAGTTTAAAAATAACTTGCACAATAGTGCATAAAAAAACACAAGAGAGAAATAAATAGCCATTTTGTTAACTTTCAACCAAAAAAGTAAAATTTTGTTTGATTCTTCTACCTAATAAATTCAATAACATTTTTCATTTTTATTTTAAACTAGCTGACCCAACAAAAATAGTAAATTCGCATTTTAAATATATGTCGCATCATTGTGGTTGAGATGCGAAACATCGGGTCTTCTTCACGATCTGACATAGTTTTACGTAAATGTGGGCACTGTCGTGGGTACTCGAACGAAAGATAATTTAAATCAAAACAGCTTTATTTAAACTAACGATTTTACAACAAGAAACAAACACGTGCGTGGGTACTGACCGTTAGCCTATACTGTCCGAGCTGGACTGTCAACTGTAGACTGTTGCCGAACTCGGTCTCTCGACCTGGCGTCCTCGCTGCATCCCTCCCCCAACCATCGTGTCCAAGCGGTAGGGCTCGCTTGCGTTTCTGATTACATGATTATTCGTTTACGAATCCAATTGTTAGATGTCGCTTTCCGCTATATTTTGGCGCCATCAATCCACGACTTACTACGCGCAAGTTTCTTAGTTTTTTCTTTCATAAGAACCTTCTCCTAATAATAACAAACACAACAAAAAATAATTAGCCAAATTAGTCTAGCCGTTCACGTGTGATGCCGTGACCAAGGGAAATAAGGATTCATTTTTATATATATAGATTAAATTGACTAACAAACTACTATATAATTTAAAATTTTCGATTCGCCCGATTCGAGGAAAAAATATCGTGCGAATCGACTAGTATATGCCATTTAAGAGACGACATGTCTCCTCAAACAAACTTTAATGAACTGAATAGTTAGACCAATTAACTAGTTTAAAGTACGGACAGCCTTACAAGTAACTAATTTACACTAATTTGACGTCAACGAAGAGAATCATGTCAAAACGTTTGTTGAAACATTTAGGCTTGTTATCGCCTTGTTAGACTTTGCCCAATTTGTCCACTCTTGTGTGACCTTAAATTTCTTGAAGAACATAACTGTCTCTAAGGCTTATGCATTGTTCCGTATGGTGCCGGACGTAAAGAATAGCACCATCCCATTTCATCCCGTGGGTGTCGTAGAAGGCGACTAAGGGACTTACCAGGGAATGGGCAGCAGCGTTCTGTATGTATTTTACCGCCAGCCAAGCGTGGCGATTATAGCAAAAACCCCTTTTGGGGGAGGCCTATGTCCAGCAGTGGACGTCTTTCGGTTGAAATGATGATGAAGGCATAATCAGCCTAAAATGTTCCCTCTGCTGGGACTCAGGCCTCCTCTCAGTGAGAGGGAATGGGCCGTAATCCACCACGCGGGCCCAGTGCGGGTTGGTAGATGTCACATGTCTTCGAATTTTTGTTTCTAGGACATGCCAGTTTCCTCACGATGTTATCCTTCACCGTTTTGAGAGCAGCGGTGATTAAATTATTTACACAAAGTAATGCGCCAGCCTGGGTTCAAACTCACGACCTGCAACTCGTACGTTGGCCTTATTAACCACTGCCCACAAAGGTGTTTTTAAGAGGAACTACATAATAAAAATCGTGACGGTGTTGCAGAATTATCTGCCATTATAAGTCCAGACATAAAGTTGGTCAGATCATGTGAACACCATGTGGATTAGTGTCTGAAATGGTCTTTTGAGGAAAGAACCACACAGATTGAGTGGACCTGTCCAATCGGGCACGCATTCATCAGCAATCATGCAGCTCAACTCAGAACTTGAGGAGCTCATCGATTTGACGAACAATACCAAAGTAAAGACATTTGGGTAGGCCGCATTTACTCAAACTGCCAGATTATCATTAAAAGCTAACAGAGAGAGATGAAAAACAAAACAAAAACATGACCCACAATCCCACATAGTCCTCGCATTCACAATAATTAAAACAATAATAATATTATACTTCTCAAAGTAAATATTACCCACCCAAAACATTTTCATGTAAAATTTTAAAAAGCTACCAGATCTCATGTAAAGCCACGCTTCTAACTCAACACGCCGTAACTCTCTCTGCAAAGCCCAACTTCACAAACTCTACACCTTAGTCAAAATCTGTGGCTGGCAAAATCTAGTATACACCGTGACATTTTAGTCGTCTTACAACGACATCCCACTTCATGTCTCCAATGACTAGTAATCATTTACAAAAAAAAAAAAATATTTTTGAACATTTGCATACTCAAAAAAATTCAAACATCATTCACTAAGACGCATGACTTAGTTCGAAACACCCTGATAAGGAGATGGAATTAATGATGGAATGTAATGGTAGGTACGTAGATATTTTCTACCGTTTGATACGTAAACAGGGGGGTGTTTCATAATTCTAAAGCATTATTTGTTTTTCTTTGTACCTATTATCTTAATTAATGGTAACAATGTTCTAATCGCGCCTTGAGGTATTTTATAACGGATACATTGAGTGGACTCCCTTTGTAAGATGACTAAAATGTCACGGTGTATAATCCAAAACCAAGTTATAGGGTTCAAAAACAAGACGAAGCGCTTCGAGAAAAGGTAGGTACTGCTCTTGTGCTCCGCTTGGCTCGTCTTGGCGTCTATACTTGGACTCATATTCGTATTCAGTATCTTGACGGTTGATTGAATGGTTGCCAGATTATAACAAAAAAAGATAGTGAGGTGGTATAAGAATGAATGAAATTGAATGAACTTAAAATAATATCATCATCATCATCATCATATCAGCTCAAAGACGTCCACTGCTGGACATAGGCCTCCCCCAAAAGGGCGGGATTTGCCATAGTCGCCACGCTTGGCAGACGGGTTGGCGATCGCAGTATGGTGGTAAAATGCATAGAGAACGCTGCTGCCCATTCTCTAGTAAGTAAAATATTATACTTACATGCAAAAAAATAAAGTAAAATTTAATATCTTGTGTTAAAACATTAAATTTAAAATAGTAGAATTTGTAATATATTCATAAATTCCACATGTTACGAACGAATTTTTAAAGTGAAGACGAAATTAAAATTAAACCATTTTTATCATTCGTTCTTTACGCAAAATCTTTCACTATCCCATCACTATTAGTTTTAGTATGGCAACATAATTTTTCTTTGAATTGTCAAGTTACTGAGAAAAAACAATATTCTCATGCAAAAAAATTGGTACAGGTCAATACCATGTATGATTAATTTTCTGGCATCTTCGCAAATCCACCTCAAGAGTTGCACCAGTACGTCCGACCACGGGAACCACGCTACTAAGTCGTGTCGTGATTAGTATGTAATAGTACCGATGAGGTTTCACGGAGCGTTCGGTAAACGCCTGTCAAAACACGCATACGAGTAATATGATGCGTTATATACAGGATGGGGAAGAAACGTTAGCCGATAAATTAATTAAATAAAATCTTTTAAAAACTACTTACTACAAAATACGCATGAAAGAAAGTGCCGCATTATCGTACTATCTTATTAAATATAAAAAATAAGTTTGAAATTTTTGTATTTTTTGGATGTTCAGATGTTGGTATGTTTGTTTCTCAATCACGCAACAACGATTTGGATGCAATTTTGCAAACAGATAGTTTATTACCTGGATTAACAAATAAGATTGATTTTTTTGTCCCGCGTACTTTTCCTTGGTACAATTTCTGACCTCCACGCGGGCAAAGCCGCTAGCAAAAGTTAGTTTTGTATAACTTAAATAAACCAATAATAGTAATAAAAAGTAGCCAGTCTAGTGTGCTGCCCCGGTAAGTCAGCATCACCAGTTCTGAAGGCAACTTTTTTTTTACCGACTTCAAAATGAAGGAGGTTATCAATTCGACATGTTTATATAAATATATATTTTTTTATGTATGTTCGGGCATAACTCCGTCATATATAAACGGATTTGCAAAATTATTTTTTTGTTCGAAAGGAGTTTATTCCGAAATGGTTCCATTTAAATTTCATACAGATCTGATGATGAGTTTCGGAGACAGACAACGGAACTCTTTAAAAAATTACAGCAAATCAACCGCGACTGCTATCGCATAAAAATGCATTGTTTTGACTTGGGGTCAAAACAATGCATTTTTGATGATTAAATTTAACTAAAAATTGAAGCGAGGCGGTGACAAAAAATTCAAATGCATATCCAAAGACACCGACTTCCGAAATTAAAGTTATTTTTCACTTTGTAGTGTTTTTTTGGAAGTCGGTTGTTTTTTTTTTGAAAAATGTTTTTATTTTTCACTTTTTAGTTAAATTCAATCATCAAAAATGCATTGTTTTGACTAGGGGTAAAAACAATGCATTTTTTATTATTTAGGCTCGCGCTTGGGGGGCTTCTGGCTAAGTTACAACAGCCACAGCCGTTGATAAGTGACCATTTCCTCCATGCCTCGGAAAGCACGTTAAGCCGTTGGTCCCGGCTGTCATTCCTGGATCTTTGACAGTCCTTACGGGTCGTTAGAAGCCCGAATGTCTGACAACCAGTCTTACCAAGGAGTGTCGTATTACTCAGTAACTGTGTTGTGGAGGTCAGATAGGCAGTCGCTCCATGTAAAATACTGGTATTCAGCTGCATCCGGGTAGACTGGAAGCCAACCCCAATATAGTTGATAAAAGGCTAGGCATAAGATGTTTTTTATAACTTTGATCATTTTCCAGGTAAAAACACGGGTTTTTAATTATGATTAATTCAGTGATTGCTTTTATCCGGTCCGCCAAAATAAAGCTTTCAGCCATTTCCTAATAGGTGTAACAGGAAAATTCTTTTGTAAAAATAAAATAAAATGTTGACACAAAACATTTAATTAAAATATAAATAATGAAATATAAATTGGGTTTTTCCACTGGGAGATTCTTATTAATTTAATTATTTTTAGTGAAATAAAACGAGAATAAGAGTAGTAGGTTTGATTCTCAAGGCATACTTTTATTGGGTTTATTCATAAATATTATCATCATCATCATTTCAGCCGAAAGACGTCCACTGCTGGTCAAAGGCCACCCCCAAACTCCCCCACTTCGACCAGTTCTTCTTCGACCCCTTCTCGCATCCAGCTGATTCCTGCGGCCTTCACTTAGTAATCGGTGCCAATTGTGCGGCCTTCCAACTAAAAAAAAATATTCAAAATTATCTACCTTAAATGTGGAAGCCATTGTAGTCAAAACAGTGACCCATAAATACAATAAAATGGTTTTTTTTGTCCCTACATTTTAGGGTATTTAGTTAATTCTTATCAAAATTAATAATATTATCGCTTTCAGTAAACTTTGTATATTTTAAGTAATTATGACGAAAAGTTACCACTATAAGAATATCACATAGACTCAAACTCAAAGCATTTATTTCAATTAAAGCATTTACATGCACTTTTGAATTGTCAAAAAGTCGATCAGTTGGAAAGTTGAAGCTAGTTGCCCATTCCAAAACGTAGATCTTTATGGAGAACAACGGGCAAGAAACTCCACGGACACTCTTTTAAAATCTAGTTGGATATTACAAAATCTTGGGAAGATTATTCTTGTTGCTTCTGTATGTGAGAACAATGTAAAAAATAATTATAAAATAATCTTTAGAAGTTAGGAGAAGCTGGAAGCCTGGAAGCTAGAGATAGTATGTTCCCGCGGGATATATTCGTCGACATCTATGCGGGCGAAGCCGCGGGTAAACACTGGTAATACATTTATACTTCAGCGAACTTAACAACTGCTGATATTACTTCCCTTAGCAGAATATAGGTGTGAACTTATTAAAAAAAAAAGAAAAAATACTCGCTATATTTTGAGAACAGCCTGTGTTAAAAGAATGTGCCGGTTACACCACGTACCCTGTAGGCTGAGCAAGACGCCACCGCTTGCATAGTGTGGAGAAGACTTTTTAATAAATTAAAAAAGTATTTGTTGTCTAGGCTGCCCCGTTCGGGCAGTCTTATTGAGTTTTGCTATCTGGAATTTCTCAGTAGCAGCCCGAAATCTGATTTGCCGCAATAGGCAATGGCATTAGGCTCGCCCGCTAATACATGGGACTTTAACATAACTAGTGAAATGAGCGTGTGGTACTTTAAGTACACATCTGAACCCTTCAATGAAACAAGACGTCATATTATATTGTTATGTTACGAGTTGTTGTCAGCGGTTACTCTCGTATGATGGACTAACGAAGATGGTACTTTATGTAGTTGTATGAAGATATTTTTGCCGTCCCATGAGAGTAAAGGGAGCGAGCCAAGTTATTTTCAGTATAAGCTGATCTCGCATTGTATAGAATTTCCGTACAGTGTGAGATCAGCGTAAACTGGAAATGTATAGCTTGATGTGTAGCCGTGTGTACACCTGTGTTTTCCCACACATTTGTGCACTATCATATCCTGTGCGCACTTGGCTAAGTTCACCGCCATTACCGAAATTCCGCCACGAGGATGTTCTTATTATTTTTGTGTCAATTGAGGAAATGGAAACACATTTTTGCGTACGTGGGTAACCACTTAATATAAAAATAATACTATTAGTACATAACACAACATCACGCCTTGTTTTTCCGGAAAGGCTGGGCAAACGTATACCTATAGTACCTATATCCAACGCCAGTTAAGTTTAGGTTTCATGTAATACGGGGCCATCCTATTGCCGTGGATCGGGCACAAATCCAGACTCCGGGCTGCTACTGAGAAATTCCAGACAGAAAAACCTAATAGCACTTTGCCCGACCTGGGAATCGGCCCATTTTCAAGAAACAACTCAACGACACATTCGAAAAGTATCTCAAAAGAAATTTAACAGCGACTTGACCAATAAAAAAAAAATTGAAAATTGATGTAATTGATCAGTTGAATGGATTTTTTTTTTGGGTGAGAAATCATCAAATAACTTTTCCCGCTCTGGCTGGAGCAGTAGGGTGTGGCAGACTTTTACTGACTAAAACCCACCCGTGTTCTCTCAGTTGCCTGTGTGCCAGGGGCCGCGGTATCTCTTTCGAACAACCTGCACCCCTGGATCAGTTGAATGGTAAACGAGCAACGAGCGGCAATTTTTTGAACAGTCAGGCAAGTTATAGTCTTTTCAATTCATTAATATTATTTCCAATTAACTGTCAAAATCTCACTTGGTCCAATGAATTAAATGAAAAACAATCGAAATCTTCATAACCTCCTTGTCTTTGAAAAACATTATTCTCTTGCCCTTATCAATTTATTAAGGGTTGCTCCATCCACCGTTATAGTCAACTATAACGGTGGATGGAGCAACCCTTAATAAATTGAAATAAATAAATTTAAGGAAAGAAGGAAAGATTTGGGTATGATGTGGTTGACCACATCATACCCAAATCTTTCCTTCTTTCCTTTCCTTCCTTAAAAAAAACGACAAAATAATAATTTAACACAATCCATCTCCACAATAGCCGAACTAAACCATCGCGTGTACGTACTTATGGCTTCGCGAGTACCTACATAGGTACTTAAAGAGTCGAAAGAGCCAGTAACGGCCGGTATCTTAGGTCTACTTACGGCAGTAACGTGCTTGGTAACCTAACTTGCCGGATTACCGGAACCATTCGTTAGCGATGTCTTTAGATATTGGAATTCTTATCTGGGGTGGAAAATTGTTGATAATGAAGAAGGAAAAAAACCAGGCATGTGAGACTCGGACTCGTAAACAAAGGGTTCTGTACCACCGCCCGTACAACATTTAAGACTACATATGATTTTAATTATTTGGTGTAATAGCGGTAATAGAAATACATACTCTGTGTAAATTTGAACTCAACCTCTCACAGTTCCCCAACCGGTTCATGAGATACAGCTAGAGAATACAATCCCGGGATGCCGAATCCCGGGACCCCGGAATCCCGGCCGTTTTGCTGACCCGAAAATCCCGAGACTGTACTTGGCTAAACTCGGGATTTTTGGGATTGCCACAAACAGGCCTAGTTTGCATTCCGTAGTACGTTGCGCCTTGACAATGACCGTGCCTAGAATATATTAATAGACCAGTCACTACTCTAGAGCTACTTAAAACTAGAAGCTAAAAGGTTGGAAAAATGGTCTGCAATAGCATTTATTACATAATGACAAAAAACATCCCTTAGATGGCCTTACGATGACCTTACCAGGCCCCAATAATATGTTTGTTGTAGAACTAACATAAAAAAGTCATAACTAGGCTGAGGACAATTCTTACGTAACTGTAGTTTTTTTTTGTTTTTTCTTTTCTTACTATATTGTGATTTGTGTTGTGCAACAACATTAAAAAACTTTTTAAGAAATTATTCAAGTATTTTATTTTTCATTTCAGACCAACTAGAAACCACATAGTATAATCCCGGGATAGTCTCGGGATCCCGGGATTACGCATCATAAATCCCGTAGTCCCGGGATTGAAAAATATGCTCGGGATTGTATTCTCTAGATACAGCCCGCTGACAGACGGACGTATGTAGATATACCTACCAGAGCGGAGACATAATAATAGGGGTTTAAAAAATTGGAAGACATTGTGGAATCCAGTAAATCGCACTGGGCCCCGTGGTGGATTTCGGGCCACTCCCAATCACAGAGTCTGTGTTCCAGCAGTGGGCACATTTTAGGCTAATAACGCTTATGCTTATAGGGAGCGAGCCTCTCGAACAGCTTGGAGAGGCTTGCCAGTAACCGGGTACAAATTCAAACACGTGATTGCTTCTGAGACAGACCTGATAGAAAAACCAACAATTACACGATGCTCTTACTCAAGAGATTGATCACAGAAATGGGGACTTATCAAAAAACAAAAAACTACACGATGCCCTGACTTAAGAGAATGACCCCAGAAATGGGGACTTATCAAAAAATCAACAATTACACTATGCCCTGACTCAAGAGATTGATCCCAGAAATGGGGACTTATCAAAAAATTAACAATTACACGATGCCCTGACTCAAGAGATTTATCCCAGAAATGGGGACTTATCAAAAACTCAATCTGCCTAGCCTTTTTCCAACTATGTTAGGGTCAGGTTTCAGTCTAACCCGATGCAGCTGAATACCAATATTTTACATGGAGCGTCCGCTTATCTAACCTCCACAACCCAGTTACTGGGTAACACGGTACCCATTGGTATGGCTAGTTGTCGGACTTTCGGGCTTCTGTAAACCCGTAATGACTGTCAAAGATCTACCTACCGTGCTTTTTAAATGGGGTCGTATGTATTCAACTTAAGTGCAATAAGTAGAAAGCTAAAAATTAAGTTTGACTTTATTTAATTAAGTTAATTATTGAGGTAAACGTGTTTAAATACCTGTCAGTCACAGTAAACTTAACACTTCATCGGCATAAATAATGTTTTGACTCATAAAACAAATTATATGAACGTTAAAATAAAATCCACACTTCGTGCCTTAAACCAATTACTGATACAAAAAAATATTTTTAAACAAACATGTGAGAGATGCATAGTAAACCAATTATCAACTTTATTTCAAGGAAATTAAAGCCGAACTTGGAGTGGGATGCAATGCGAATTAATATTTTTTAGTTTTACTACGTCAAAAAACACGTATGCAACAATTTCGCACAATTAAACTTGAGAATAAAAACTTGTAACATAACCAAAGTTAATTTGCCATTAAGAAACTGACTATCTAAAAAAATCGTTCAAGATTCAACCTTATTCCTTGAGAATACGAGCTGATATGAAATCAGGATAATTTATACAGAGTATATTTCAGTGTGGCAAGTGTCTGGTGCAGAAAAGCGTAAGAAATTTGTCCTCCGAACGTTTTTGCTTTATCTGTGTTTTACTTTTTTATTTTGCACTGGCAACTGTTAACGCAAAAAGATTTTGACATTGTTTCGGAACGCTCGCACGATTTGGGCGCCAATTAATTTTTCAATAAACATAGAGTAGTTTTTGACAGAGTGTGTTTTGTTAATGTGGCTATTAGCTTTAAAGTTAGCTTAGTTAGCGTAGTTAGCTTTACACTTTTTTTTTTTCTATAAAAAATTTATAGAAAAAAAAAGTTTTTTAAAACAAGCTTTTATTATTACTTGTTAATAAAACGAACTAAAAAGTTTGAAATAACTTAGATAATCTCAATTATTTAAGTGTTATATTTTAAATAATTCAGATTACATTATTTTTAACTTTTTAGTTCATTTTATTAACAAGTAATAATAAACGCTTGTTTAAGAAAAGTTTTTTTATTTTTATTTTTTTAGTATTTACGATGAGGGATTTACTACGGCGTAGTTCGTAGCAGCGTTTTTCCGTTATGTAGGTCGTAATAATTCGTAGAACCCACACAAAAGTGTTGTTTTGAGCACTTAAAGTGTTATGTATCTATTGGCCACCTTCCAAATCCAGCATCAGATTAGCTCCATGTTATCATAATATTGCATTGTCATGCGATATACATAATTACATGCAAAATTTTAGATCAATCGGTTAAAGATTTCTGCTCCAAAATTGAGTTGCAAAAGTCCACCCTAACAAACATAGTTAAGTACATACAATTAACTACAAGTTTAATTAAGTACAAGTTTAACTATAACTTTAATTAAGTACAAGTTAAATAAAAGCTTGTAAAAAGTAGTTCAACTGGATGCGGTTTGACGCGATTTACCTGTACAAACTTAATCTGTTAAGGGAGAAGCTCCAGGGTACCTAGCCTGCGAAATTCATTTTTTTTTTTTTGCATGTTCCTGGTCGAATCATATTTTAATCAACATACCTACACAGACCTGCAAATTGTAAAAAAACGTAAAAAATATGGATTTTGCGGCTATGTTAGCGCATTTATTTCAATACAAAGGAATATGTGGACTTCATCATCATCTTCATTGCAGCCAAAAGACGTCCACTGCATGCCTCCCCCAAGCTCCACCACTACGAACGGTTCTGTGCTTCTCGCATCCAGCGGATTCATGCGGCCTTCACAAGATCATCGGTCCACTTTGTTGGAGGCCTTCCAACACTACGTCTTCCGATACGCGGTTGCCACTCCAGACCATTTTGACCGCAATTTGCCCTGCCCACTGCCACTTAAGTTTAGCAATTCATCGGGCTATGTCGGTTACCCTGATTCTCCTGCGGATCTCTTCATTCCTGTTTCGATCACGTAGGTAAACAAAGAAGTTATACTAAATTAAACAAAATAATTATGTCGAAAGATACCTAAATTGTTTTTATTCTCTTTGGAAATCTTTCATAAACATAACTTTTTAAATGTAATGTAGGCCGTGTATAGACAACGGAAGCAAATCTTTCTTTTTTGTCAACTGTCAAAATTTACCGTCAGAATTACCGAAAAACCGGCAAGCGGCAACCAATCATGTAAGTTAACGTATTAAATGACGACAATTTAATGTCTGCCTTTTTTACCAGAGACTACACTACTTTGCTTTTGCTAAGTAATGCCAAAAGTATCTGTCCCTCACACTACTCTGTGAAAAATTCTGTGCGGCCATTTAAAAAATGTGCCGCCATCTCATAGTCGCTTCGTTTAGAAACACCGATCCAATCACGGGGTGATAAATTATTAAAAATATCTTATTAATCACGAGATATCAATCGTTTAACTTTAATTGGTAATTATTTAGTTAACTTGCTTCACAAAAGATTTTAATCGCGTACAAAATGTATGCGTAAATTAAGTTTTAGTGAAATCCTACAAATGTGTGTTTGGATGTTTGTTACTCATTTACGCAAAAACGGCTCGACGGATTGGGATGATATTTGACACAGAGATAGTTTATATCCTTGATTATAACATAAGATACTTTTTATCTTGGTAGTACGTTTCCGTGGGATAACTTCCGACGTCCACGCGGGCGAAGCCGCTGGCAATAACTCGTTAAAAATAAGGTCACTGATTCATCAGTTTGTGGTTAAATACTTTGCATTCGCCTAATTACTACGTGGTTACCTTTTAGTGTAGTTTTCTTGGAATTTAGTTAATTAATTGCAAGTGTTTCACGCTTTATATTTTCTCATGGGAAAAAGTTTTTCGGAATGCACTCAACATTTTTGAGTTATAAAGTTGATTCTGTGATATTTATGAAAGTGGTTACGATAACCCTCTCGAAAAATATGTAGGGGTATTTTTAGGACACACAGGTTCCAAATCAAATCAAATCAAAATATTTTATTTCACATAAACCTGCAAGGGCACTTATGAAACGTCAGAAGCTAGGTGCACGGTTCCATTTTGTCGCTTCCTATGGAGAAGAGCCGGCAAGAAACTCCACGGTTACTCTTTTAAAAATAACTGAGTTTTACAATGTTTTCAAATTACAGTGATATTAGGTATGGGAGGACAATGCAGGGTGTCAATAAGTACCAGGTACTTAGAGGAATGAAAATAAAGAACAGAAAATCGTCTATAAATCTAGTTTGTAAGGCCTACAACGTTCTCCCATTCACAATATGTAAAAGAATCTACATATGTAAGATCAATCTATTTAAACCAAGTGACATGATTTCTGAGAATCACTTTTATATAGGTAGTTGATATTAGAAGTGACGTATAATGTCAAAAAATGACGAGAATATGTCAGAAAGTGTAAAAAATAAAAATAGTAAAAATTAACATTGTAATTTGGGAGCAGTTAATAAATAGACTCTCACACAGTTATGCTGTTAATTAGGTACTAGGGAAGCCACATGTGCAGAAGGAATTAATGCCAAACTTCCCTGTCTTCAACGTAGTCTTTTATCTTATAATATGCTTTTTTGATAAGGACACGTTTGATGTGAGTTTTAAACTTTCCATCGCTAAGTTCTGTAACCGACTTTGGCAACTTGTTATAGAAGCTCTAAGCTCCTAATGGAAAAAAACCCAAAGCACTTTGCCTGACCTGGTAATCGAACCCAGACGATCTGATTTCGATTCAGGAACACAGCTCTGCTGTAGCGGTTACATCCACTAGACCCACGTAGTCATCATCATCATCATTTCCGGAAGACGTCCACTGCTGGACATAGGCCTCCCCCAAGCTCCGTTTTTGGGGGGTTTTGCCATAATCGCCACGCTTGGCAGGTGGGTTGGCGATCGCAGTATGATGGAAAAATGCATAGAGAACGCTACTGCCCATTCTCTAGTAAGTCCCTTAGTCACCTTCTACGACACCCACGGGAAGATATGAGATGGTGCTATTCTTTTTACGTCCGGCACCACACGGACTCACGTAGTACGTTTAACAAGACGAACATTAAATTGTAAATTATACAAACAGTTACACCAATTACTATAAATTCACTCACGCTAAACGGTTAAGCGTTGGTTTAACTATCCTTAACTGTCCTAATGATAACAAAATAACGGAAATAGAAAACTCGGTACGTTTGTTTGTTATCATTAAGTCCACAGTTCTACAGACTGCCTCGCTGATCCAGTAGTCGCTAGCGCATATCCTGAGCTCAATGTCCCGGGTTTGATATAGTATTTTTTTTTTAACTTAGTTATAATTTTAATCATTAACGTATCATCAGTAACGATGGTCACCCAACCGCGTAGATCGATTAACACGGGCGGCGAAACAGCATTACTTAGGCACAAGACCATGCCTCGTTTACAATTCAATAACACACAAAAAAAGTATGATATCCACATGGGCGCGCCCACAAGTCACTACAAGTATCTAAAACAGTTATTATAGTAAATATAATCCGTTACACGTTTACTAGTTAATTCTGTCAGTAATTGCGTGTCAGACTAATCGCTGATCAGTATGTATGATGGTGCATCATTTTTGGGGTTCCGTAGGCGTTATAATGAATCTGTGTACTTAACTACGGGCTAGAGTAACGCGGTGAAAGATTATTGAGTCTGATTATTGTGTTTCGTCCTCCGCAGTTCTTATTTGTAAGTAATAGTTATAGACAAAAAATTGTATGTTTTTTATCATAACAAAATTATCTAACCATCACGCTTATACCTATTTCCCGAAAGGTTAGGCAGAGGTTCAGTATACAATCACGTTCCGCCAGTTAGTTTTAAGTCCTATGTTATAGGGGGCGAACTTAACGCCATCAACCCAGCACAAATCCAGACTCCGGACTGCCACTGAGAAATTCCAGATGGATAAACTAAATAACATTATGCCCAACCCGGGAATCGAACCAACGACCTCACGCTCAGCAGAAGCGCAGACCACTACAGTCATCAGTTTATCTTACTTACATAGTACTAGCTGACCCGTGACTTCTTCTGACTTCTGCCAGGGGTGCGGGTTGTTCGAAAGAGATACCGCGGGTGGCACACAGGTAACCAAGGGAGAGGGAACACGGGTGGGTTTTAGTAAGTAAAAGTCTGACACATCCTCAGGAGCTGAGGGAGAAGTCACTTGATTATGTCCCACCGTCGAGAAAAAAAACAAAAAACCCGTGCCCACTTCGTTGGGCGGTAAACATTTTTATATCACTCAATAGATTACGACATGGTCGAGGTTCCATACCTATGTCGTATTATCTCTTTAACCATTCGTCCAAATTAGATGCAGTAAAAAAAAAAAGTGTTTTTTTTAACTCTTGAGACGATAAATTGACGGCACGGTTGGCGCAGTGGTTAAGCGATTGGCTGCTGCGCTGCGTATCGTGGGTTCAATTCCCGCACGGAACAAATATTTGTATGGCCTACAAGTAGTTGTTCTGGGACTGGGTGTTTGTGTATGTGAGTTTAAATGTTTGTAAACGCTGGGTGCGTTTACAAACATTTAATACAGGAGAAATTCCTAATGTGGGACGTTTTATATAAAAAAATACTTATTTTGATTAGAAATCATAATTGTTGATAATATGACCAATAAACATGACCTAAGGATTTAAATATATTTTTTAATATAAAAAACTAATTTTTGTGACTTAAATATAAAAGTTATACATATGCTGGCGATGTCTTTTTTGTAGACATTATCAGGCTCAACAACTTTTCTCTAGAACTCAATCATATATCTCTCATCGTTAAGGCAGCGTTCGAAAGAAACGTTTTCGTTAGACCGTTTTTTCTCCGACTTACTTTGCAAATCCGGCTACCACGAAAAAGTTTTTTCATTTTTCGGGTTAATTATAGCCTATGACTTTGTATTGATAAATTCAAAATTAGTTCAGTAGATCCAGAGATTATCCCCTACAACCTCACAAACTTTACCTTTTTATAATATTAGTACAGAGTATAGTTAAAACAAAGCCGCTTGTCGTGTCTGTACACACGGGTAGCCGTGTATACAGACACGAAAAACGACTTTGTAGACTAGAGCTGATCTCGCATTGTACAGGATTTCCGTACAATGCGAGATCAGCTTAAACATCTACTACATCTAGATCTTTTAAACTTCGCAACGGATCAATCATTAATAGACAGATTGATTCAAGAGGAAGGTTTATATTATGTATAATAAGTACACCGACCTCCACGCGGGCGAAGCCGCTGGCAAAAGCTAGCTAAGTTTATTGCCGTAGTATATGCCGTCTGTAGAGACAGGTCAGCTCAAAGCTGCAATGGCTCTTTCTTCAAAAGGCCCTTCCAGACATTACCCTGCATTGTTAGACTCACATAAAATTTAAATAATATAATGTTTGGACTTTAAAAGAGACCATGACCTCTGAGTTTGTTTCGGCTTTTCTTCTCAGGGAACAGTCAGCTAGGAAATGCCGGCGCCATCTAGTTTTAAAAAATATTGACCAACAAAATATTTACGTGTAAAAGTGTCTTTTAAGATCTACTTACATAAATAAACATTTCATTTATTATAATTTCAAACAGATTTAAGTAATTCAGCATTTAATTGCACTACCACGGCAGGGTAAAGAGCGCTCCACAGATAAAGAAAGAGAAATCATAGAGAAATTGAGATATTTCTTTTACATTCAAATATTTGGAAAACTACATAGTTAAAGCATCTTCTGGCATAGTTAAGAAGTTCTTAATTATAACATTCTGGCTCTAATTGTAATACGAAAGTTGCAAGGAATTCTCTGCGCTACGGTTTAACAAGAGCCCGAAAATCTCAAGTTTATTAGATTAAACAAAGCAGGAATAGAAGCATTTTTATTAATATATATCGCTGTCGATAAGCTTGTCTTTTTTGAGCAATCATATTATGGATGGCCTTCCTACATAACATCCATAACCAGCCTATAATGTACCCACTGTTGGGCCAGAGGCGTCCTCTCTGAGAGGGAGTGGGCTATAATCCACCACGTAGGCCCAGTACGTGTTGGTAGATGTCACTAACATGTCTTCGATTTTTTTAGTTCCAGGACATGCTAGTTTCCTCACGATGTTGTCCTCCACCGTTTTGGGAGTAGTAGTGATGAAATAATTTACACGAAGTATAATAAATAAATAAAAATAAAATGTTTTTAATTCAAGTAACAAGACTCATATACAGACAATAAAGGATATAGACACGATAACAAGCACAGACAAAAATGAACACTCACAAGATAACAATATGTCTATTGCAGCATTGCATAATGCCTGCTTGGGGAAGCCAATGACCTACAACTCGAAAGTATGCTGCATTAAGCCAAGAACGCTGCCGTCTAAACTTCACTTCCAGTTTTACAAATCTAAGTTGCAAACTCCTCCTGTAAATCTGTATAATTGAAGTGGCTTCAGGAAGCATTGTAATGATTCTTAATTATTAAGGAACGTCTTATGATAATTACAGAGGCAATTAATTATGTTTTATTTTCCTCTTAAGGCGAATCGGGATTATGGTAATAGAAATGTTCGAACAGAATAATGTAATTTCAAAGAAGTCATAGCAAAAGATAATTGAAGAAGAAAGAAGTATTTTCCATGAAATAGTCATTGAATGGAATGACAGGAACTTAGATTATATTGATGATTTTAATTATTATAATTCTATAATTACATGTGTTGCGGTGGTGAAACAAATTTTTATTAACATACAACCTGACACCGGCAAATTCTGCCTTGAAGGGGCTCCTGCTCAATCTAGGGGGTCCAAACGCCTCCTGTCGGAGGCTCTACGCGGGGGAAGTGCGGTCCATGGCCCTATACGGGGCACCGGTGTGGGCGCCGACCAGCCCGCCAGTTGAACGCGTCCCATAGGGTCATGGCCATCCGGATGGTCCAGGGATACCGCACGATATCCTTGCCGGATTGCCGCCATGGGATCTGGAGGCAAAGGTCCTCGCGCACACTTGGGAGTGGCGCGAGGAGGACAAACCGGGGTGTAACTCCGCTGCCGCGAGAAATCGCGGCACAGTGGACAGAGCTCCGGCGGGATCTCATGGCGACATGAAGAATGCGATTATCGCAACCCAATGCTGGGCACGGCACAATTGCAAGTTCCCACTTTGAGGAGTGGATTGAGAGGCTCCACGGCGTCCTGAACTTTCGCCTGACGCAGGTCCTCACCGGAGACGGACGGAGGTTGTTTCGAGAATTTCCTGTTTCGGAAAAGGCGGGAGGAAATGGGTGTTTCCACTGCGTAGATCGCCCTGAGGACACGGTGGAGCAGACGGTGGAGGTGCGTGTCCTTATGGAGGTGATCGGCGGCGGCGATCTGTCGTGTCCGGCCCTGGTCCAGGCCATGGTATGGAGCCAGAATGCATGGGTAGCCGTCACCTCCTTCTGCGAAGCAGTAATGCTCGCGAAGAGGAAGGTGGCGCACGTGAGAGAGAAGGAGTACATGCGCCCTCATGGCCCTAGTCGCCGTAGGAGACGCCCTGGGCGTCAGGAATCCCAGACTGGTTCCCGGCCACCGTGGGCGTGGGTTTGCGGATGGCGAGTAATGGGTAGCTCTCTGTCCGGTAAGGACCAAGTCCGGGTAGACGGCGCGTTGTGTTCCATGCACGCTTCAAAGACATGTCAGCATAAACTGATGGGGTACGCTAGGGCCAATGCCTGCCATGGGTGCGGGTTGTTCGAAAGAGATACCGTGGCCCTTGGCACACAGGCAACTGAAGAAACGCGGGTGGGTCCTCCTGCTCCACCCAGAGCGGGAGAAGTCATTTGATGATTTCCCACCCTCAAAAAAAACACCTGCAAATTGGAAAAATAAGCAAAAGAAAATATCAACTTCGCGGACTTCTTTAGCATCCCACCTTACTGAGGGAACACGGGTGGGTTTTAGTCAGTATAAGTCTGACACGCCCTTCCGCTCCAACCAGAGCGGGAGAAGTTATTTGATGATTTCCCACCCAAAAAAAAAGGTTAGCTTCACAAAACCATTTTTAAACCAACTTTCCCAATGAAAGCTTTAAAATAAAAACCTAAAATCTTTTGAGACTACACTTCGCGGTCTCGTCTTCACAAAACAAACACAACGACTCAAAAAGAAATATCGACATTAAATTCTAAAAATACACAGCTACCTTCAAACACAAAGGAAGTCGGAACTCACATTGACTCACATCGCACTATCTTACACCACTTTTATTTTTATCAAACACTCCTTTAAAATGCGACGCGAATTACATTTTTCGATCAATAAAAAGAGAAAAAAAATGACTTACACCGTTTTGAATGTAAACTTAATAAGAGATGCTCGTGGGTTGTTTTTTTGGCGTGATGTATGTTTAAGTTTTTTTATTCTTTTAGGGTCGACAGAAAGGATAGTCTGTCTTTCTTTTAAGATATTGTAAGAAGTACTTATATTCAGTGTGAATTATGAAGGTCGCAGGAATCTGCTGGATGCGGAAAGTAGAGATGCAGTTTAAGTGGTGGTACTTGGGAGAGGCCTTTGTCTAGCAGTGCACACAGGGCGATATTCCTCCGTCCGCGTAATCTTCATAAAAAGAGATACAAAGTTTTTGCTTCACGTATTAATACAGGGTGTCAAAGAAATTGCGTGCGTTAGCTTAGGGATAGGTTCAGTATCGATAAAGGAACCCAGGCAAAAAAATAAAAAATCAACAAAAAATTATTACAAGATCAACCTAATTTAGTACCTACTAACTTAAAATAGCAATCGTTTAGAATTAAAATTATTTTATTTGTTTAAATGCTTTAATTACTTACCTACTAACGAACGCGTTATCATTTTGTCTTTTTTTTTTGGGTGGGAAATCATCAAATGACTTCTCCCGCTCTGGGTGGAGCAGAAGGGCGTGTCAGACTTTTACTGACTAAAACGCACCTGCGTTCCCTCAGTTGCCTGTGTGCAAGGGGCCACGGGATCTCTTTCGAACAACCCACACCCTTGGCAGGCATCGGCCCTTGCGGGCCCCATCAGTTGTTGCTGACATCTCTTCGAAGCGCGCGTGGAACACAACGCGCCGTCGACCCGGGCTTGGTGCTTACCGGACAGCGAGCTACCCATTACTTGCCGTCACCATTTTGTCCTTCATTTCTCGCATCCGAATACTTTCGTTGTTTTTTTTTAAAGGTAGTTATTTTTTATTTTTTACGGGTAGGTACCTATATCGATACTTACCTCACCCTGAAGCTATGGCACGCAATTTCTTTAACATCCTGTGTATTCATTAAAATCATCACTAGATTATTTTAATAATTGATAAGGTCGTGAATTATATTTTAATCCGTTTAGTTCACTCTCGGCCCCTAGACCTCGAACTAATAACGTGTCCACTTGACCCCTGACTATAGTTTATTCTCTACCCTTGGGGGTCGACAGTGGATTTTATTTTCTAGCTAAGTTTTAGTTACGTACGTTACTGTACCAAAATATTAATTTTAGGTACTTACCGAACTAGGGGTTAAAAGTGGACGAGGTATGCCTGTCCTTTGTATGTGAATTCAATCTCACTCCTTGGGGGTCGAGTGTGAACTATGTTTAAGGGTTGAAAGGAAACAAATAAACAAACCTTATTTTAGGGTTCAAGGGGCCGAGAGTGGAGTAAACGTTTTAATCAACATACAATCTGATACTGGTGCCGATTCTGTTGTACACCGAACTAAACTAACTAAACTATCACTAAAATTCCTTACTTTTGGCTATGAGAATCTTAAAGCTATTCTGCAAAAAAAGATCTCTAAATTTAAAAATAATTTTGACACAACTAAAATCGAATTTGACAAACGGGACTCCACGTTTGCCCTACCCCGTGATCTTTTTTAGAGCCGGAATCGCGCAGGGGGGGCAGCCTCAACGTGTTTTAAATGGATTTTTTTACTTTTTATATCGAAAATATGAAAAATTATTACCTACATGTTGAGTTTTAGTGGTGTATGGGGTCTTATAAAGGGGGTCGAAATTTTCATTATTTTTACGATAGGACACACCAATTTCGAGATATAAGCAAAAGAAAAGAAAAAAAAGATACAGTACTGTATTTGCGCCCGAAGTCGAGTGGTGTCTTGACAACTAATTTTATTCCACACCTTTTTAATCGCGATTAAATATAGTCAGATTTAGTTAGACAATCGAAATTTTGTATTGAATAGAATAATTAGTTTGACAACAGCAGAATAGCAAAATTACCATTTTCACTAAATTAAAAACTTAGTACAATATTAGTGCTGTCAAACTAAAATATAGATAAGTTGTGTCACTTTAGTCAATTTCAGAATGGGAAATCGTCGTTTGACTAAACTGGAATAAACTAAATTATAGTGATTTTTAGTTTAGCTTAGAGAATTTTGTGACAAGAGAATCGGCACCACTGACCAGTTAGTATGGTATGCGTTTGACAGTCAATTAGCAAATTCTTGTGGTTTTTTTTTTGTTGTGTCCTTATGTTGTGTCTCACAGCAATTTCTCGGCAACGGCCTCTCCTTTTTTCTTCCAAACCTCTCTGTCCTGGGCAATCTCTGTCCATGAAAAGGCTTCGGCAGACAGTCGCGACGCATCAGTGCTGCGAAGATTATCTTGTCAGACAATTCTCGTAACATAACGTTCAAAATCTAGTCGCAGTCTCACCTCGACGACAATCAAATGTCAAAAACTTGGAAATTCGAGGCATTTTTCACAGATTAACACTGAGATCAGACTGTAAATGTTCTTAATATTACCCGAATTTCCCTTCTAGTATCTTACTAAAGGTCGCTGTACACAGCGGGCGCGGCGCGGCGGGACGGGACGGCGACGCGACGCTAAGCAGTTGTAATGTACTAGATATTACGGACGACGCCACAAAGAGCCATCCCGCTCGCACGACGCGACGCAACGGCTCTGTGTGGCGTCGTCCGTAATATCTAATATAACTGTTCAGTGTCACGTCGCCGTCCCGTACTGCCGCGCCGCGCCCGCTGTGTGAAGTGACCTTTACTCTGAAAATCAAATCCGAAGCAAACTCGAAAGCTGTAGCTAGTATTCTCAACATAAATAAACTCCACCACAGATGTGCCTTGCCGTCTGCCTTACATTTCCTGTTAGTTTATTATTAGGAGCTCCTGTTTATATTGCACATCATTTGTTTTTATTACAGCTCAATGATTGACGTGTTAATTTGACGGATATAACTGTGCCATGCGCTATTGGTTGGGATTTTTTTTTTATATAACGGAAATATTTTGAAGGGTACCTACCGCACACATTGAATTGAACTGGCCAGGTGTACAAAGTAGATTTGTAATGGAGGAGGGTTTACTGGTACTGAAATAGGAATCGGAGTTTTAAGGAGAACCCAGTCACGGGCTCGAACTCACTGATGGGCCTGGCTAAAAAGCACGCTGTCTCACCAGGCATCGTGTCCAACAGACGTAGTATCAGTGATAAGCAGATAGACGCTAGTTTACATGCATAACATTATTGAGTGAGATGCAGGATCATTTATAGTACAATAGGCGCGTAAAAATTAAGAAAAGTCCTTCGGAAGATCGGGTTTTATGAAAAAAAACCACTGCATAAATTAATGACCAATGAAGTTTATTGAACTTTTCGATATTTGAGCTTTGGCGGTACTGATATGGTTTTTCGTATTTTACACTTCTTTTATTACTTAAACACGCCCAAAGTTAGGTTAAATTAGCAACAAAAACGAATCTTTTTTAGCTCCTAACTTTTTAATGGCTTTTTATTTTAGTATTCTGTTTCCGTACAGACAATGTTAAAAATGAGACAAAACCATACCATGTTGAATTTTGATATACATTGTCGAACAGTGGAATAATACACTCCCGAAGTTTGTATGTAAAAAATGTCGACAAGATTCACCTTAAAATTTGATTTACCGGAAACGCCAAAGTTACCCCATTGGTACACTGTATGAAATTAAATGAAAAGTTTATTTAAGTAGGTAAGTAGATCTTTTAGGACACTTCTACATGTCAATATTTTGTTGGTCAATATTTTAAATACTAAATGGCGCCGTCATTTTAAATGGTAGATGTCACATGTCTTGGATTTTTTGGCTCTAGAACATTCCAATTTCTTCACGATGTTTTCCTTCACGGTTTTGAGAGCACCACTGGTGATGAAATAATTTGCACAAAATAGGTACACCACATTTCTAGGTTCGAACCTACTACTCGTACGTCGAGGCCGTCACCACAGGGCTACCACTTCTCGCTCTCACATAAATCTTACTATGTCCGCTAGTACCTAAAACTAAAACTAAGAATATCAGACGCCGGATGTCGGCGTCTCGTCTAAATATAATTAAGTTAAATACGCTAATAGATCTGATATGATTAATGGTAGGTTCACGACTACATTCTATTAGAGGACTTGCAGAAATGGGTGTCAATCAGCTTAACAAATGTTTTCCGAATTTCTAAAATAAAAACTTGAATTTTGAAGGACTGTGTTCGCTAGATCACCTTATGCCTGCACCCCAATTATCAATACACTTTCAGTCACAATCCGAAGGATTTTAGAGGTACATCGATCAACTAATTCATTGTTCCAAACATTCGTCAGCTCAACCACGTCATTGAGGTAATAAATGTGGTTCGTTATCTGCTCAGTCTTTTCCCAACTATAGTGGGGTTAGCTTCCAGTCTAACTGGGTGCAGTTGAATACCAGTATTTTACATGGAGCGACTGCCTATCGGACCTCCAAAACACTGTTACGTTACATGACAAAAAACACTTTCATACAAGTCCTAAAACTTCGATCACAGATAACACCTTCCAAATCAAATAAAAAAACAAAGCCACCGGGATTAAAAAAACAAAACTAAACACATTCGAAATTCGAAACAATCGGCGCTGTCAAACACTCAGACAGACGAACAGACAAAAAAAAAACAAGTTTCAGAAGCGAATATACGATTTCACAACGTTAAAATACAAAAAAATATAACACCATTGTTTTAAGACGAGTAGAAAAATGTTAATATTTAAAAGAAAGAAATAAGAATGGCGAAGACAGAACTGGATTTATAGGAAATAATGAATATTTTACAGTCCCATTAAGTGATCGAATCCGATTTAAGGTGATACGACAAAGAAACAA
The DNA here is from genome assembly GCA_949091785.1 of Polymixis lichenea. Taxonomy (NCBI): domain Eukaryota; kingdom Metazoa; phylum Arthropoda; class Insecta; order Lepidoptera; family Noctuidae; genus Polymixis; species Polymixis lichenea. Next base: position 6,596,065 of record OX420958.1, read on the forward strand.
AGTTACCTTACATAGTCCACAGAATAAGCCAATGTACTAGCAATGGGGCGGCCATTTTAGCCGTAGAACCGATGACCGTTGGAGTAGACATGTTCTTGAGTGGAGACCGCGAATCGGCAAACGTAAAGGTGCTCTTACACGGGCAATTTTTTGAGCAATTATTGCTTGGCAACACTAATGGATCAATCTGGATCAATTAAGTGGAGCAATCTGGAGCAACAACAATAAGTCGCGGATATGTTTCGGGAATATTGCTTCTGATTGCTCCATATATTTCACGAGTTGCCAATCGGTTTGGACATTTTAGTCGATTTTAATTCTATCTCGTTTCTACGTATAACTACGTCTCGTTTTTTGCGAGAGGAACCGGCAACACGTTGCTACATGTTGCCATTGCCCTAACTTGCAGGATGTAGTCGTGACGTCATAGTTGACGAGATTTGACCAGGATGGAGCAATTTTATTTGCTCGTGTATTTGTAAGCGTAGCTTAAGGTAAAGACTCAGGCTAGGTGGAGCAACGTACTTCGCAGGGTAGCTGGTAGCAGCAAGATGAGTAGTAGTGGATCGAGTTAAATAGCTTGCATTTAGAGAGGCCTTTGTTCAGAGGTGTAACTGCGAAATACATTTTTACAATGGCAATGCCCTTAATTTTGGCAGTTTAACGACATTCATTACGGGGCTTGTGGCTAAGTATTATCAGCCGCTTATTAAGCTACGCTTGCCGCGGTTGGTACGTAGATGGGTGACCATCTTTATATATTAAGACCCCTCTGTGCCTCGAAAAGCGCTTTGAGCAGTTGGTCTCGGCTGTCATTCTTGAACATTTGACAGCCGCTACGGGTCGTCAGAACCATAACTGGGTTATCGTAGTCAAATTGGCAGTCGCTCCATATTTATACTGGTATTCAGCTGCATCCGGTTAGACTGGAAGCCAACCCCAACGTAGTTTGATAAAGGTTAAGCAGATGTTCTGATACGACCAAAAAAAACTAAGATTCTGAAGAAGCTTTATTTCTGGTCTAGCAACAAAGCATAACATTTAAATATTGTGTACATCCTTATGTTCTTAACAATGATGTCAAGCAAGACTGTCAGTCCATCAGATAAGTCCAACATTCTTGTACAACAATGTCAAGCAAGTGATCAGTAAGAAATTAAAACAACAGCCATTTGAGAGGACTCATTAATATACTCTTAGAGACAGAGTGACAGATGACATCATATAGATAGATGTCAGAAGTTCCTCTCTTGACGTCTGTTAATTAAACTCTCGATTGAAGCGCCGTCTATAATGACTCTGTGGTGGTGTAAAGTGGAACTAAAGAATCACATTTAAACAAGAATTCCAGTGTGCAAGACAGCATCGAATAATTGGAACGGAGTTCCTTATCGCGCGTTGCGAAAGGGGGCTAGACGGAAAAAATTAAGACCAAAAGTTGTAATGACACTTTTAATTAAGACCAAAAGTTGTAACGACACTTTTTGCTATAAGTAATATATAATATACATTGTTGTAAGCCGTGCGGCGTGCGCGTGTTTCTCTGCAGACAGAGACACAAACGGACGGACGGACGGATCGGATTGATCGGATTGATCGGATGGATCGGACGGATCGGACGGATCGGACGGATCGGACGGATCGGTCGGATCGGAAGGATCGGACGTATCGGACGGATCGGATTGATCGGATTGATCGGATTGATCGGATTGATAGGATGGATCGGACGGATCGGACGGATCGGACGGATCGGACGGATCGGACGGATCGGACGGATCGGACGGATTGGACGGATCGGACGGATCGGACGGATCGGATGGATCGGACGGATCGGAAGGATCGGACGGATCGGACGGATCGGATTGATCGGATTGATCGGATTGATCGGATTGAGCAGATTGATTGAACATCCAAAACCAAACCAAAAGACCAAAACCCAAACAAAGACCAAAGACCTAAACTTGTACAAATCTCATAAACCAGCCAAACTGCGTGACAGTTTATCGGCAGGATTAGCGCTCGTATTAAACAATTTAATCAAACATCCAAGTAGCACATTGCATTAAGTAGTTCAGTTTTTGGAACGAAGTTTTGAAACTAAGTTCTTTATAGCGCGTTGCGAAAGGGGGCTAGACGGAAAAAATTAAGACCAAAAGTTTTAACGACACTTTTTGCTACATTGTTGTAAGCCGTGCGGCGTGCGCGTGTTTCTCTGCAAACAGCGACACAGACAATATATATTATATATATATATGTGTGTGTGTGTAAGTACGTATATGTCCAATTTTTTTTATGTTATTACAATTCCTTCACTAATTAATCGAAAGGAACTTCGTTCCATCCGGGTGTCCCTTGACACCTCTCAAGTTTTTTTTTAAATATGTATAGATATGCTCCGAGATATCTGTGTACTTTGTGTATCCTGATGATGTTTCAATAGATCCTGTCACAAAGCAAGTGGTGGTATACGAATCGGTGTGGGGTAGGTAGGACTAGGTACCATAACGAAAAAGCATATTTTTACAACTTTCTAATTGGCTTTCTAATTTGGTATAATTTTCTAACAAAAAGTATATTTTTACAAAATCTGGCTATCGCATTTCTCAAACTTAAATAAATATAAATGTCTAATGAACACACACAAAACATGATAACTTTTATCGTCGGTCGGTTATTAATTAAAAAAATATTAATGCCACACATTTTGACCGCGTAGGTACTTCAACTTTCTATGATTTTTTTTTTTATAAATAACAAAAAAATCTACGCTAGGTGTCTAGAACCATGTTCTGAAATTATGGTTCAGGTTGCGCCTCAAAACCCTGCTACCTACTCTGCATAATTATAGGCATGGATCACTGATTGGATGGATCGTCTAATTTAAATTATTAATAAAAATTAAATTATTTAATTCAGAATTTAAAGAAAAATGGAAATTATATTTTTGGTTAATGACGTGTTTAAGTAGTCACTGTGACAAAAGACTCTCAAACATAAAACTAAGCAAGCTTCAATGTGGAATAAACCTTCTGTTCATACCTATCTGTATCATTTAATCAGAGTGACAGCTAATGTATAACGATCAACAAAAAACACCACTAATAAGTGTCCGAGCCTCCGAATTACTTTACTGGATATGTTTGACTAAATCTTGTGCGGTGTAGACGAGCGTTTTATTGTTTTTTTTTAATTTCGTTTCATTTTATTGGTATACTCAGGTTTGTAGAGGGTCATGACTAAATAATGTTATGCTTGCCGCGGTCGGCTCGTGGATGGTTTCATTACATATCGAGAGGGCCGTGCCTCAGACAGTAAGTTAAGCCGAGTTGATTGGCTGATCGATTGGTCGATTGATGGCCGATTGATTGACCAATTGATTGGCCGATCGGTTGTCCGATTGATTGACCGATTGATTGACCGATTGATTGACCGATTGATTGACCGATTGATTGACCGATTGATTGACCGATGAATTGACCTAGTGATTGACTGATTGATAGACCAATTGGTTGGCCGATTGGTTGGCTGATTGGTTGGCTGATTGGTTGTCCGATTGGTTGGCCGATTGGTTGGCCGATTGGTTGGCTGATTGGTTGGCCGATTGGTTGGCCGATTGATTGGCCGATCGGTTGTCCGATTGATTGACCGATTGATTGACCGATTGATTGACCGATTGATTGACCGATTGATTGACCGATGAATTGACCTAGTGATTGACTGATTGATAGACCAATTGGTTGGCCGATTGGTTGGCTGATTGGTTGGCTGATTGGTTGTCCGATTGGTTGGCCGATTGGTTGGCCGATTGGTTGGCCGATTGGTTGGCCGATTGGTTGGCCGATTGGTTGGCCGATTGGTTGGCCGATTGATTGGTCGATTGGTTGACCGATTGGTTGGCTGATTGGTTGGCCGATTGGTTGGCCGATTGGTTGGCCGATTGGTTGGCCGATTGGTTGGCCGATTGGTTGGCCGATTGGTTGGCCGATTGGTTGGTCGATTGGTTGACCGATTTATTGACCGATTGATGACCGATTGGTTGGCCGATTGGTTGACTGATTGGTTGGCCGATTGGTTGGCTGATTGGTTGGCCAATTGGTTGGCCGATTGGTTGGCCGATTGGTTGGCCGATTGGTTGGCCGATTGGTTGGCCGATCGGTTGACCGATTGATTGACCGATTGATTGACCGAGTGATTGACCGATTGATTGACCGATTGATTGACCGATTGATTGACCGATTGGTTGGCCGATTGGTTGGCCGATTGGTTGGCCGATTGGTTGGCCGATTAGTTGGCCGATTGGTTGGCCGATTGGTTGGCCGATCGGTTGTCCGATTGATTGACCGATTGATTGACCGATTGATTGACAGATTGATTGACCGATTGATTGACCGAGTGATTGACTGATTGATTGGCCGATTGGTTGGCTGATTGATTGGCCGATTGATTGGCCGATTGATTGGCTGATTGAAAGAAAGAAAGAAAGAAAAAGTATTTATTAGACTCGCACAGGAATAACACAAACTTAACTAAATAACATTCTTAATAAAATATAAATTAAAATTAGAGAAAAAACAAAAAGTAAAAATAAAAAACAAAGTCCCGTACGAGGCCAAAAGGCCCCTATCTCAGCATGATGCTGCGACATTTTAAAAAAAAAAACTGTCGCAGCGCTGGTATTCTGATGGGGCCCACTGTGAATGTCACGGACAGATACAGAAATTAAAAATATATTAAAAAATAGATACTATGTGTAAAATAATGTACATAAACAGTAATTAAAGTGATCCGCGTGTCTGCACCCCACGTAACATCTATTACTTGTCTGTGCCTTTATTGTCTGTGACACTATGGCATCATTGTGACAAGTAATGAGACGCAGGCGCTGACATTACGGTAAAAACAAAAGAAAATCTCAATTTTTATATAAAAGTATTACGGCTATCTTGCAAGTTAGAGAATTTACGGCTATTAGTGAAATAAAGATAATAATGATAACTAAGGTTTTGAGACAGTAAGGAAAAGTGTAAGAGTTCCGATGTACAAAAATGACAAACAACAAACAAAATAAAAACAAAAACAAAGTGCGAAACCAATGTTGCTGTGCCTGTATAATCGCTGCCAAACGCTCGTCACCATTGCAGCTGCGTGCAGATCAAGGGTAAGTTCAAAGTGTGGTATCTTTTTGGAGTTGTAGTAAGTGATGTTTAAATTTGGTTCTGAATGTGCCAACTGTCTTTATAGCACGAAAAGGAGGTGGCAAGTCGTTCCAGCACCGAGAGGCAGCGAATTTGAAACAACCACGGAATGCAGCAGTTCTGTGCGATAAGGCTAACAAGAGGTACGAAGATGCTCTAGTTTTAATCTTGTTAATATCGCGCGACCAAGACAATTTTTTGTATAAATAGTCTGGTCTCTTTGTGAGAATAGTGCCAAAGAGTAGGGTAGCCAGATGAAGCTTTCTGCGTGCTGACATTCTCATCAAATTACCCTTATTTAAAAATGGAGTGATGTGGGATCGGGGTGGGACATTGTAGCAGAATCTTGCACAAGCATTCTGCACCCGCTGTATCAGTTTTTCGCTTCTACCGAGAATGCACGCCCCATACACAGTGTCAGCGTAGTTCAGCTTGGATAGAACAAGTGACTCACACAGCATGACACGCATGTCCACACTTATGTAAGGACGGACACGATACAAGAGCTTGAGTCGGTAGAAGCAGTTGCGCACGGCTTCCAAGATGTGAGTTTCGAAGTGCAGCTGCCCATCAAATATCAGCCCAAGATTACGAGCCTCTAGAACCCTTTCCACATCACAATCATCAATCCTGAGGCCCAGGTTGCATGCAAGCATTTTGTTCAGGAAATCCCTAGATCCCATAACAATGTACTTGGATTTACTTGGGTTCAGGACCAAGGAGTTTCTTCTGGACCAACCAGAGATCCTCTCCAAATCCTCATTGATTTTTTTTACAGTTTCAGCAGTATCCTGGGAGTGAAAGGAGAGGTACAACTGCAGATCATCAGCATACAGGTGGAACTTGGTGTTGACCAGACAGTTGATGATGTCAGCACTGTAAAGAATGAAGAGAAGCGGGCCTAGGATCGATCCCTGCGGTACGCCCCTGTTCACCCGCCTCGGACTAGAAGACTTGGTATCTCCGTTACTGTCAGATGTCACCTGGACGAATTGTGCTCGATCACTGAGGTAACTTCCAAACCATTTGACTGTTTCAACATCACATCCATAGTATGCCAGCTTAGAGAGAAGAAGCGAAGTATTAATAGAGTCAAAGGCGCGCGAGAAATCTAGTAAGACAAGAAGGGATCCCATGCCCTGGTCTCTGGCTTCGAGAATGTTACCAACTACATCCAGGAGCGCTGTAGCTGTGCTATGTCCCCTGCGAAATCCGGATTGAGCCAGAGGCAAAATACTGTGTTGCTCCAGATATGCCCTAAGCTGGTCCGAGACAACTCTTTCTAAAATCTTGGACAGACATGGCAGTAGGCTTATTGGACGGAGGTCTTTCACACTAGTGGGGTTAGGTACTTTTGGGATTGGTCTAACTATTGCCATTTTCCACAGATCAGGGAAAGAAGAGGTGACTATCGACTTGTTGACCATAGCTGTGATAACTGCAAGCGTTCGAGGGAGTGTCAACATCAGCATCTCCAGAGAAATATGGTCTGAGCCCTGCGCATTGGACTTAAGACCGCGCAAGATCCTCAGCACCACATCCTCTTGGACGGGCTCAAGCTGGAAATGACTGTTACTGTGTCTATGGTGTTCAAAATATGTTAATTCAGCAGCTGTGACCTCACCACTGCCAGGCACATCCAGAAAGTGTTGGTTGATAGACTCTGGGTTGTTACAGAAATGTGGTAAACTATGCTCTGGTTTTTTTGAGGTGGCTATAGTTGATTTAATATGTGTCCATAACTTCTTTGGTTGTTTAATATTACTATTAATATATGTTTTAAAATATGCACACTTCTCACTGTCAAAAGCTGCTCTAACAAGGTATTTTAATTCTTTATAGGATTTAATGTGATTGATAGGCCGATTGGTTGACCGACTGGTTGGCCGATTCGTTTCACAACACCAGTAATAATTACTCGCGTAGTAACCTCATCTGCTCGACGTCCGTAGGTCACTGCAGGGATCCAGCAGAATATCAGCGTCAGGTACATTTGCCTGAGACATGCTGAGCTGGACTCCCATTTGGTGCAACTTTGAGACGCACACCTCACTTTTTCACTCCACCGCACGTTATTTAATTTGAATGTTAAATTGTGTCACAGCTTAAAGTGTCATCACTACACTTATGTCATCCTATTTTCATGTAATTAGTTTTAATCTCATCGTGCTTTGTTTGTTGTGTTATGTCTTTTTTTTATGCACCAAATAAACGATTTATCTATCTATCTATCTATCGTTGGCCGTTTGGTTCACCGATTGGTTGGCCGATTGGTTGGCCGATTGAGGGGCCGATTGACTGGCCGATTGATTGGCCGATTGATTGGCCGATTGATTGGCCGATTGATGGCCGATTGATTGGCCGATTGATTGACCGATTGATTGGCCGATTGATTGGCCGATTGGTTGGCCGATTGGTTGGCCGATTGGTTGGCCGATTGGTTGGCCGATTGGTTGGCCGATTGATCGACCGATTGATTGACCGACTGGTTGGCCGATTCGTTGGCCGTTTGGTTCGCCGATTAGTTGGCCGTTTGGTTGGCCGATTCGTTGGCCGATTGGTTGGCCGATTAGTTGGCCGATTGATTGACCGATTGATTGACCGATTGATTGACCGATTGATTGGCCGATTGGTTGGCCGATTGGTTGTCCGATTGATTGGCCGATCGGTTGACCGATTGATTGACCGATTTATTGACCGAGTGATTGACCGATTGATTGACCGATTGATTGACCGATTGATTGACCGATTGGTTGGCCGATTGGTTGGCCGATTGGTTGGCCGATTGATCGATTGATCGATTGTTCGATTGATCGATTGATCGATTGATCGATTGATTGAACTTATAAATAAATAACATTCATTTGGACCTGAACTTGTACAAATCCCATAAACTTGCCAAACTGCGTGACAGTTTATTTAGAATTACTGTATTGTAGTCGTTTGGTGACTCGCGATGGTCATCGATATTCACCAATATCATCGGGCCGATAATAATTATATCGGTTTGTGTAATAAGTTAGCAGCTATGCTAACTTATCGGAATCGGAAGGTAACTTACAGGATATGGAATCAATAAAAACAAATAAAATTCTAAAATAAAAGTAGCCTAAGTTACTCCTTATTACATCCGCTACCAGCCAGTGAAAGTCCCGTCAAAAACGGTCCAGCCATTTCAGAGATTAGTGGGAACAAACAGACAGACAGACAGACAGACAAAAATGGTAAAAAATGTTATTTTGGTATATGTACCGTTTATATATTCATATGCATGTAGCAAAAAGCGGTTATTTTAATATTACAAACAGACTCTCCAATTTTATTTATATGTATAGATGTACAGATTTTAGTTCTACCATAAAATGTATCTAAAACTAAGGAAAAAATATCGAACATAAGCAAAAATAATTCCTTTGATCAACTGCAATATGTTATACTATGGCATGGATTTTCTGCTAAATGGTTGACAGTTCATCGTAAATAAATACGTCGCGCTGCATTTGGGGGAGGCGAAGGTAGCGTTTCAAAGGCCCACAGGCCGGAACAACCTTGGCGTCTGGGTAACCATACATTTTTGACGTTTATACGTCTATTAACTTTAAGCACCGTTTGTTTATAAATAAGAGGGTCTATGTATAAATCGATTAACATTTGTGATAGAAATGCATTACACCAAGCGTCTTCAACAAAAAACCGCTCAATAAACGCTTCACAACAGCTGTGTAACCGCTCGTCTGTCCCTCTTATCAGATAGCGCACTAACCCACATCACTATGACGTTTGACAAGCCACTCAATATACTCACTGTTTACGTTCTCCAAATGGGATTTTTTTACATAACATCACGCCTACATACCCCAAAGAGTTAGACAGAGGTGCCCTTACATACACATCCTATTCCATACATCACATACTATTTCTCTATTGCCATCTCATCATCATCATCATCTGCCTAACCTTTTCCCAACTATGTTGGAGTCGGCTTCCAGTCCAACCGGATGCAGCAGAATACCAGTATTTTACATGGAGCGACTGCCTATCTGACCTCCACAACCCAGTAACTGGGTAATACGATACCCCTTGGTAAGACTGGTTGTCAGACTTTCGGGCTTCTGACGACCCGTAACGACTGTCAAAGATCCACAAATGACAGCCGGGACCAACGGCTTATCGTGCTTTCCGAGGCACGGAGGGGTGTTGGTATGTAAAGATGGTCACCCATCTACAGAGCAACCGCGGCAAGCGTAGCTTAACCTGATCGATCGACCCATGCAGCTATTGTTACTTAGCCACAAGCCCCTCTCCTCAAGCCACAAAACCAGAAGCAGGGGCTGCTACTAAGAAATCTCAAATTAAATAACATTTTTACTCACCCGGGATTCGAACCCGGCCCGTGCCCCATCGTCGGTCCAGTAGTTCAGGCAGACTTAATACTCCATTTATATGTATTCTATGCCGTTCTAGAGGGACTTATGGCTAAGTACTAACGCTACTACGCTTGCCGCGGTTGGTCCCTAGATCGGTGGCCATCTTTACATTTCAAGTCCCCTCCGTGCCTCGGAAAGCACGTTAAGCCGTTGGTTCCGGCTGTCATTCGTAGAATTTTGACATATTTTACGTCGGTTTTACAAAAAACATCAGCTGTTTCAGAGAAAAGTTCATGCAATACCTACGCAGTAAAAATGTATGGAACGTCGGTCGATTCTTTTTGTATAACCGACGAAAAATTTCATTTCTGCGCCGGGGGATCTAAATGATACGAGTATGCTGAATTCATGGTTACAGTTTGTGCAATAGATCAAAACTTATCCTGTATTTAATAAAAATAAGTAATAAAAAAATAACTATTCCGCGCAGACGAAGTCGCGGGCACAGCTAGTCTTTCCTAAATACTTTTGTAAACCAATGCTGAATGTATAGGCTGTTGGTGTTCTTATATATAAATAAATAAATACTCACAGATACTATCTCTCACACTCATTACGACCAAATTCTTATACCAACGAACCTTCCATCAACCATAACCCAGGAATGAAGAAACCCTACGGAAAAACCACATTTACACCCATTCCTTCTCCTCGTCGGGTCTTCAAAAAGGGACCCATGTTACAACGTGCTTAAAATGCTTTCAGTGAAGCTTCACGCCAGTAAAAAGAGGAACAAGGCAGAACAATGTTGCCTTTTGCAGAACATAATGAGACGCCGATCTGTAGAAATGTCTAGATCTTATCGGATGACGTGACATTTTTCTGAAGTGGTGGTGTTATACGGGAGGTAACTTGGGAAGGCGCGGCTTGATAACTGCCAGTAATATAAAAAAGGAGTGTGTTAAAAAGAAGGTAGGTACAGGAGAGGCACTGCACGCAGCAGGTCTACATAGTACTTTTTTTTTTGAGGATGGGAAATCATCAAATAACTGCTCCCGCTCTGGGCGGAGCGAGAGGGCGCGTCAGACTTTTACTGACTAAAACCCACCCATGTTCCTTCAGTTGCCTGTGTGCCAGGGGCACATTATCTCTTTCGAACAACCCGCACCCCTGGCAGGCATCAGCCTTTGCGGACCATACGAGTTGGTGCTGACATCTCTTTGAGGCGCGCGTGAAACACAACGCCCCGTCGACCCGGGCTTGGTCCTCGACGGACGGCGAGTTACCCATTACTCGGCGTCTGCTAGCCCGCGCTTACGGTGGCTGGGAATCGGCCTGGCATTCTCGACGTCTAAAGCGTCTCCTGCGGAGACTAGGGTCGTGAGGTCGCATAGATTGCCTCTCCCTGACGTGCGCCGCCTCCCTCTTCGCGAACATTACTGCTTCGCAGAAGGAGGTGACGGTTACCCATGTACTCTCGCTCCGTACCATGGCGTGAACCAGGGGGCCTACTCCCTAAGCGAAATCCGTAGTATCGGCCTTCGTTACGAGCGCTGCGCTCTCTGTCTAACTTACGGTATGTCCGTAAGTGAGACGGAGAACGAAGCGCCCGTAACGATGGCCGATACTATAGATTTCGCTTAGGGAGTAGGCCCCCAGGGCCGGATGCGAGAGATCGCTGCCACCAATCACCTCCACGAGGACACGGCGGTGCTCCGCCCAAGCCGGGCAGACCTTCACCGTATGCTCCACCGTGTCCTCCGGGCGGTCTACGCAGTGGTAACACCCGGGCGTTTCTTCTCGCCTTAAACGAAACAGGAATCTTCCGAAACAACCGTATCTGGTGAGGATCTGCATCAGGCGGACGGTGAGGATGCTGGTGAGGGCGCCTTTCAATCCACTCCTCAAAGAGGAGCCGCAATTGTGGCGTGCCCACTACTTAGTATCTTAAAGGCTTACATTCTTCTTCTTAGAGTATCGAGGACAATTCAAATTCTATCATTTTAATTTTGTTTTTGGAAATGTTTTTTTGATTGACGTGTTTAAAAAGAAAATTGTTTTCAATGTTTGTATGTCTTATTTAAGGTAGATTGTACAGTGTGTTCATCACCACTGCTCTCAAAACGGTGAAGGAACTTCGTCAGGAAACCGGCATGTCCTAGAACCAAATACTCGAAGACATGTGACATCTACCAACCCGCACTTGGCCCACGTGGTGGATTACGGCCCACTCCCTCTCACGGAGAGGAGGCCTGTGTCTCAGCAGTGGGACTAATTCAGGGTGATTATGACATAGTCTCGATACAAACTTAACGTGAGCTTCAATAGCTACGGACTACTTGGAACGTTGTAGTCTGTGTATGTGTATAGGGATAACAATTTTTGTAACCCCTCTATTTAATGTAAATACTTACTTTCTAAGTAACGTTTTTCTTAGCGTATCGATGGCAAAAAGTTGTTTAAATATCTTTGGCCTTTGGGCCAAAGATGTTTTAAACAACTTTTTGCGGAGTTTGCGCAGCTGAATTTTGATTCAGCTGCGCAAACTCCGCTTACTGACGCAGCCATAAGATCATCATGAACAGGTGACAGGCGCAGGGTGGAAGGGTAGAACGATTATGAACAAGATTATGACAGTCCGGCGCAAAATATTCCCCCGTATGTTTCCTTACATAGGTCGTGTCGGCATGTCATTTTTGTCACTACACAAATCGTTTTGACCAATTAGGCGCTTTTAAAATTCTGTTTTAGTGGCTTAAAATGTTTGGTTTTTGCTCGGGCGTCGGGTTTGTCAGAAATGGCGCAGAGTTATATTTAATGTATCACCTACGAATTTGAAGAAGAGACAGTTTTTTAAGCCCACCATGATAGTTAAGGCTTGTGTGTTGCAGAAAGGTTACTTTGATGGAATCCTTTTGTACCAAGCTATCTTCAGGATCCATACCATAACCGTTCGTAGATCAGTATAAACTTCTTTTTTGGAATTTGCAGGTGAGTGTTTGGCTGTATGTTGAAATTTATGCAATAAAGTAATAACATTAGTTCGATTTTCTTCTATTATCTTGTAAGAAAAACAAAATCATAACTGTATTGTGTAAAATTCCTAACGTGCCGTCCATTTGCCTAATTCGTATTTCTAGAGTTGTAGATTCACCAAAAAATAAATTTACTTCGTGCGAATCGCCGACTCATTTTTAACCGACTTCCAAATGGAGGAGGTTCTGAATTCGTCGGAACCTTTTTTATGTATGTTCCCCGATTACTCGAAGATGGCTGGCCCGATTTGGATTTTTTTTTGTTTGAAAGGGTTTACTTCCCAAGTGGTCCCCTGATCATCAAGTCAGGATCTGATGATGGGATCCTGGAGAAATAGAGAGAACTCTTCAAATTTTGTAGGCACACTTAAAAGGATTTGGATAGTTTTTGGAAGAGTGCTTTCTCGGAGTGGTCCCATTTCAATTTGGCGAAGATCTGATAAAGAACTTCGGAGATAAGCAACGGAACTACTCAATAAATGATAGCAAATGGACTGGCATTGCTGAAATCTCGTGTCTGTCTATTGTTCACACCAGTTCATAATATAACATCACGCTGGGACGCTGTGAAGAGTTAAGCACATGTGAACCACTAAATAGTGAAAAATAACTTTAATTTCAGAAGGCGGTGACAAAAATTAAAATGCATATCGAAAGTCACCGCCTATTGCACCGCACATTGTCTATTCGCCCGTTTCTGCCGAGATTATTTGTGCGAATCGATTATCCCCTAAGCCAAAACGAGGTTCTTGCTTCCCAATATTTTTATCTTCAATCACTAGAAGCAGGCTTAGCACGAGCACCGATTTGTTGACGGAAGAATAGACATGACTATTAACTAAATGATGTACAACAGGAGAAGATAGCTATGTTTTTTATTAATCATCACAGTTATGCGTTCTAAACGAATCATGATTTTGTAGATAATCGTTTAAACTTTGTGGTCGTCGAGTAGAAAGTTTGTTGTCAGTGTGATTTTGACAGTTTGAGAAGAAATGTTCTTCTGAAATAGTCTAAAAATAAAAGGACCTAGACAAAGATCGGTAGAAACGAACACAGACATAATGACAGATTGTAGAAGGATATCAACGGTGCGATGTCAAAAATGGAGAAACGAAATGTGACTTTGTATGGAAAAAGCACTGTATATTCTTTGTAGAAACAGAAAGCGTCATGCTAAGCCTGCATGTGTATTTTCAATGTCTAAAACGAAAACACTAATTGCTTAAAAAACTTAATTCACACAAATGCATTAAATTTAAGTTTTTTAAAATATCCCAATAATTATTCAACCCCAAACTGCGCTTGCCTACCACTGGCAAAGGAATCGAAAACGTGGGAATGGACATACGAATAACTGTTGTCATAGAAATGAGTGGACCGAATGTTGGCACTTCAAAAGTTTAAATATTTTGGCCTAAGTATTTTTTAACAAAAATTGGTATTTTTTGGGGCATTTGTTAAGTGGTAACAAGAATTTAAGTGTGCGTACCTTAGTGTTCATTGTTGTGTTTTGTGCCGGTTAACTACCGCGTGGCCTCTACAATAGAAAATTAATTGTTTCATTAGCCGGTATTTGACAGTTTAGAATAAAAATATTGTTTGATTGTTTCTGGCTTTGCATCTCGCGTGGATATCGAAACAAAACCTACGGAAACGTACTACCGGAATTAGAAGTACCATATGTGCTAATCCAGATTATAAACTATTTGTGTGCCAAATTTCAACGAAATCCATTCAGCCATTTTTGCGCCAGTCCCGATTAGACAAACGGAGAAAAATTCTTCGTTAAGAACTATTTTATTGCATGTAGGTTAAGTTTTGATAAGCAGATCCTAAATAATCTCCAAACTAATTAAATACAAAGTTAAACACATAGCTTTGGCTAATTTTTTTAATATAAAAATAAAATATTAGTCATGCCTATTAGAATATAATTATAGATGTTTATACCGAGATAAAATTCCTTTTATACGTGAAGCAGAACGTGATTTATAAGTTTGGTTTCGTTTGACGCTAGCGTCATGTGACAATTAAGTGATCTATGGTTTTTAAACATGTGTGTTGAAGGAAGAAACATTTTAATCGGCCGAAACTAAATGTGATAAATAATGTAGAAATTAAATGCATCCGGTGTTTCGTATACTAAAATGTTTATTTTGTATCTTGCCATAGCTGTTTTTTCTTTGCTATGTGTACGCCGTAATAATATTTGTTCCAAGTTCGAAGCAAAACATCAATTCGCATTCGCAACTGAATGATGCAGGGCCGGACCCTGCATCATTTATTTTAAAATATCTTCATAATGAAAGAACAATTTTATGAGGCTAGCGATTATCCTTTAAAAGCTTATGAGATACTTAGTTTTCGATGATTTAATACAGAATGCGAACAGGCTTTACAAATACATGATCATTGCGGACCCTGTCGGGAACAGCAAAGTAGGAGGGAGGAAAACATAAGCTCAACACACAATAATCAACAGGACATATACCTAAAATTAAAATTCCGAAATCTTTATCACCAAACCGCTCCACGCAGCCTCTGTTTCGTCCAAACTGCACTAAATACCCAGTGGGCGTTGCAGGGCGTTACAATTAAATATATATTACAGTCGCCCACAAGAAACAATGCCGTATCTGATGCTGGCAGCCGACGGGTTAACTTAAGGTGATGCGTTTCGCTTTTACTGAAAAAAAAGATCATTCACATAATTATTTATGGGTAAGTTACGCACCGGTCGAAGTGGAGGAGCTTGGGGGAGGCCTATATCCAGCAGGGGACGTCTTTCGACTGAAATGATAATGATGATAATTTTACGCACTTTATTTAACAAGAATGAAAACTCCAATATAACATCACGGGTTGTGGTTCCAAAGTGTTGGGCAGATGTGTACCTTTAGGACACCTACATTTCGTCAGTTATGCTTATGTCCCATGTAATAGGGGGGCGAGCCTATTGCCATCAATCGGTTACAAATCCAGACTTCAGGCTGCTACTAAGAAATTCCAGAAAGAAAACAACAAAACAAAACACGTTTCTTGTATGTAGGCCCCTTTAATTCTTAAGTTCATTTTGTTTTCACTATTTGCTGTTATAAAGGTAATAGGAATACACACTTTATAAAAATTTCTCTCTATCTAAGTCTATCTATTGTGGTTCATGAGATACAGCCCGCTGGTACACAGACGGACTGGGTTCTGTTGGTACGCAACATTAAAAACTGTTTTATTTTTGGGGAAAAACTAAGTGATAGTGGATGTAAACAAAGCTCTGTTGGCATTTGTTCTACCGTGTCAATTTTTTTTTTTAACATAGGTATCTAAAATTATTGAAGTAAATTTTTCTCTCTGTGTTAGCATGCCCCTTAACTTAAAAAATCTTCGGTGATTAGAAGTAATTTCTGAATAGTAATTTGGTAGTTTTGAATACAGTGAACGAATTTAGATGTCAATTTACATACTTTGTCAATGAAAAGGTACTTATTTACATAGTAGCATGCATCTTTGAATGAAATACATAGTAATTTGTATGGATATCGGCTGTTGTTTGTCATTTGTAGATCTTTAAGTCGTTACAGGTAGTCAGAAGCACAAAAACCTTATAACCTGTCTTACTAATGTGTATCGTGCTGCCCAGGTTGTGGAGGTCAGATAGGAATTTGAACCCACGACCTTATCGAGTAAGTTTAGAACATTGTGCTTTGTAGTTTGAGACTACTTCCCGGGGAAAAGCCGCGAATGTTAATTCATAAGTAAAATTCTCACGCCCGTACCTACTCACATATTCACTCAAAAACAATTTAGCATAAGAGTAATAAAAAAGCCCACACATTCACAAGTTAAATCACTACTAAATAATTAAAAAAATGTTAAGCACCCAAATGTTACCGCCGCCATTTTGAACTGTCAACGGGAATTCCCAAAAATGGCGCGTTCTTTGAATTTTCCAAATTCAAATTCGAGTTTAATTTTCTAAAAAGGTTTTGCTTAAATTATTTTGTGATTTCGTGGATTTGTGCAAAAGAATGTTTTATGTCAAGTGTATTGTGTAGTACGTTATTTACGGTCTTTTGAGACCTGATATTTTTGGGTATAATTTACTTAATTAATTAAATAAGCGGAGCACTGATGGTCCAGGGGTGAACCACGACTTACCGAGTTGTAGGTCATGGGTTTGAACCCAGGCAGGCGCCTTGCTTTGTGTATATAATTTCATCACGACTGCTCTCAATACTATCAATTTATCAATTTACTAATTTATTATAACTTTTAATTTTATTTTACTATTAATTAATCAATTTACTAATTTATTATAACTTTTAATTTTATTTTACTATTAATTTATCAATTTACTAATTTATTATAACTTTTAATTTTATTTTACCAATGTTGTCAGTTTCATAACTTTATGAATTTCATTATGTATTCGTTTTTCACCAATTTTTATTTTCATTATTATTTAGAATGTCACCATTTTTTTAAATTTATTTGATTGAATAGGTACTGATGCTTATTACTGAGTAAATTAGCTTATTTGTCTAATTCATTATTTTTATTAAATTACAGTGCAACAATTACATAACCCCTTGAGCGCGAAGAAGGAAAACATCGTGAAGAATCATGCAACTCCTGGGACCAAAAATTGAAGGCAAGGGACATCTACCACCCTGCACTGGCCCGCGTGGTGGATTGCTGCCCATTACCTCTTGAAGAGAAGAGGCCTGTGTCCCAACAGTGGGATTAAAGCCGATTATGCCAATTAATTATGTTTAAGAGCATTTCTCCCCACGCAGGCTGGCAACGTCGCATTTATGGCGGTTTTTCGTGATTATTTCATTAAATACAAACAAAAGCAAACAGTTTTTTGAGCCATGCACAGTTTACAGTTTACAGTATTTTTACAGTTATTTTTGTATTTACTTATAAAAATCGACATACCGTCAATTATGTTCTATTTGCATTACTAAGTACGTTTTTATGAAAGAGTAAATTTTTAAAATAATTATAAATAGCAACGATCTAGTGCTTGGCTAAAAAAAATAGTACTTAGTTTATGTTTGTATTTAATGAAATTTTCACGAAAAACTACTATACCTAAATACGTTGTTGCCAGCCCGCGTGGAATGAATGTTCTTAAGAAACAGAGATAAATTAAGACTGTTTTAAGAGAGCTAATTCACCTACGTCTAATTTATGGAGATGAGAACTGCGACTAGAAGCCAGATTATTTGCTCATGATATGGAAAACATTGAAAAATATTTATTTTAGCATGAGATCAAAATGTTGCACAAAAGTTGACAGTAGTGTCTTCTATTGTAACATCCTCCTGTCCACTCCCTCTACTAGAGAGGAGGTTTGTGTCCCAGGCCCAGCATTACTTTACATAACTCCGGCCTTCTTTCCAATGGGGGTAGACAGAAACTAAAGAATGCTACTTCTTTTTTGGTGGCAAATCATCAAATAACTTCTCCCGCTCTGGGTGGAGCAGAAGGGCGTGTCAGACTTTTACTGACTAAAACCCACCCGTGTTCCCTCAGTTGCCTGTGTGCCAGGGGCCGCGGTATCTCATTCGAACAACCCGCACCCCCGGCAGGACGCTGGTCTCGTCAATTGGTCTTACACGCACGCCGGTTACAAGTAGGTACTACACATCTAATCTTTCTGAGAACATCACCAATTAGGTCACTACATGTCCTCCAAACCTTTACACCTCTACGAGCATTTTTCTAAATATTTTTTTATTTATAAAATCGATTGCCTACAATAGGACTTGCTCCTGTATTGTGGGTGCGTTTACAAACATTTAAACTCACATACACATACCAGCCATACACAGCCAGACCCGGAACAACTACGTGTAGGTCGTACCAGTATTTGTTCCGTGCACGATCCAACCCGCTACACGCAGCGCACCGGTCAATCGCTTAACCGCTGCGCCAACCGTGCCGTCAGTATGGTATTGACGTGCCAGCAAATAATCTTGACTTATTGACTACTAGAAAAAGGCTAAATACTTTCACAATAATGGGCACCTACTCTATATTAGCAAACAGAAATATACTTGTACTATTATGCAGTAATCAACATCTCACCACCTTATTTATCTGAAAGAATAAATTACTGCAACTTCTGCGGGTCTAAAAAGGCCACATTAAGCAATTCCTCTAAAAGTGATTCATTTCCTGAATTCCCCTATGATTCTGCTATTTGACATTTTACTTTAATAAAGCAATTCATAATTTGGTGACCATTTTACGAATTTCCATACAAAGCTGTCAAATAGATGAATTGCGTGCCGTCAACGCAGATAATATTATGAATTGTCAGTTTGTGACAATTTGACGATTTTTAATATGATTCATATTATGATCATATTATGATTCTGCCAAAGTGGCCTTTTTAGACCCCCTGGTGTCTGGTATTAAAATCAAAATCAAAATCAAAATATTTTGTTTCACATAAACCTGCAAGGGCACTTATGAAACGTCAGAAGATAGGTGCACGGTTCCAATTTGTCGCTTCCTATGGAGAAGAGCCGGCAAGAAACTCCACGGTTACTCTTTTAAAAATAATTCGGTTTTATAATGTTTTCAAATTACAGTGATATTAAGGTATAGGAGGACAGTGCAGGCCTGTCAATAAGTACCAAGTACTTAGAGGAATGAAAATAAAGAATAGAAACTGTAGGCCTACAACGTTCTCTCATTCACAATATGTAAAAGAATCTACATAAGTAAAATCAACCTATTTAAACCAAGTGATATGATTTCCATGAGAATCACTAATAAATACTCGATATTACAAGTGTTGTATAATGTCAAATAATGACACTTTCCGCAGGTAATGTCATTCTCGTACATTTTGGCGTAAAGTTTGGCGTAAACGCTAACAGAAATGTGTTTTGTCTAGGCCTGCAGACCATCTAAGCATATTACTCTTTTCAATGTTTGTCCCTACTTCTTTTAAACCGAACCGTTGCCTTCATCATCATAATTTCAGCGGAAAGACGTCCACTGCTGGACATCGGCCTCCTCCAGGCTCCTTAACTTTGACCGGTCTTGTGCTTCCCACATCCAGCGGATTCCCACGGCCTTCTCAAGGTCATCGGTCCACCTTGTGGGAGGCCTTCCCACTCTACGTCTTCCGGTACGCGGTTGCCACTCCAGAACCTTTCGGCCACATCGGCTATCTGTTCTGCGAGCAATGTGCCCTGCCCACTGCCACTTAAGTTTAGCAATTCTTCGGGCCATGTCCGTTGCCTTGGTTCTCCTGCGGATCTCTTCATTCCTGATTCGTTACCGCAACCGTTGCCTTATCATTATCAAATCTTCCTCAGTAACACGCTTCGTAAGGAATGCATTACCACAAGGAATCCTAGCTGTGAGAACATTTTTACGTTCATACCTAAAATGTGCCCGAACAACATGGTTGAAAAAAAAAATTGTTTGTCAACCACTGTGTTCTAAAATTCAAAACTTACTCCGTCAAGGATCACTGACAAAACCGTTATTTACAAGTTATGTAGTGTATAATTTAACTAAAATATACACACAGTATAACCCAATAAACTTAGTTCAAACGACTGTCTAATATTTCTCCTTTTAATTTATATCGATAAAGGAATAAAGAAACGTACAATTAAATATATTATCATAAATATTTGAGGAACATGTGTTTAACCCTTCACAATGAAATAACTTTAAAGAAAGGGAAACCAAGCGTTTTGTGTGATGTAAAAACCTTGTTCCTACGATTCATCGATGTAGTTTAGGAGATAGGGTGATAGAGTTGAAGACAACATAGTAAAAATACGCCTGTATTTTTATATACTTGTGCATAACGTATATTTATATCTTAGTGTTAGCTTGTGTATTGAAATTAAGGTTTTTCAAAATAAAATAATTAAAAAGTCCAAAAAAAGCCTGTTAAACATATAAAGATTATTTTCATATTTTACTCAGTGGCGGTAAAAAATATGGTTAGAAGTAAATTAATTTCATTAAGGCTTTTTTTCCATTTATTGACATTCGTGTTTTTTTTATAAATATGACTTTAACTTTTCACTTTTGACGACAACCCTGGTTACTATCATAGCTTTATGTAAAAACAATACACAAAAAAAAAAAAAATATTGGATCAAAAAAGTTGCCTGATAATAGTGCTTTCAATAGCATTACTTTACAATGATAACTGCCAGTAAATTCAATAAATCTACATCACTATAAATAACACCACTTTATTATAACTTTTCACACAGCTCAAAGTCGACAAAAGCGCAAATGATTTGCAAAACAAAACACTAGCTCCCAAACTAAGCTACATTGAGTACGGTACGTTCCCCCAACCTATAATTTGGCCGTCAAACACTTTTTAAGAGACGTCATTCTACGCATGCGCGGTAACATTTCATTATCTATGATCCCAAACCGTTAATTTCTTTTTTTGAATTTAGTTTTTTTTTTTGTTGTTTTGATGTTGTTCGTAATGTTTCTTTGTCTCTTGATCTATAGTTTTGTTTATGGTTTATTAATATGTGTGGTTGTGAATGATTAGGTGTATTGTGGGTTCGATTCTAGTGCATGCACTGTGCACTGTGTTTCTAGTAATATCCTCCTGAGCATTTACTGTAATCACTTGCTACTACGGCTCAATGTACTTTACTGAAGTGGTTTCGGGATAGGCAGAAACAAATAAACTCTCGACGAGTTAATGTGTTTATATTAATTCCCTACCTCGACACTTCTTTAATATCAGGTATGATTCTAAAAAGACAAAGGTCTAACACTAAGGTCGTTGGACCGTAAGTAAGGTTTTTATACAATTTTGCAAATTCACGGTGTCTCGTTTCACGGTTTGTGTTTACGTTCCGTTTTCACGTATGTTCCAGTTTAAGATATGATGTGAAGTGTTTAATTTTTAGAAATAAGTTAGGTATGTTTATAACTTCTTTTTTAGTGGATTTAATTAATACCGTAAGTGCTAAGCCGCTACACTACTCCCCCCTGAGACCGTGGTTGGTAATTATGGGCCACTTTCCGAATTAGAAAAATAGCGCTGTGAGCGCTCACATCAATAATTTGCGTTCCGAGTTAGATATCGCGATTATGACAGCTAAAAACTGTCATGTTTGCCATCAATACGGAACGCTCGTGAACGCGCTAACAGTGCTCACTTAATGTTAAAACCTATTTACACCATATAAAACTTGTATAGACCACAAATTTCATCTTTTTATTTGATTAGGTGGCGGCTCTAGCCAGAAGCACTATTTATAAGTTAGCTAAAACTATGATACGAATCAGAACATAACAGCACAAGTGTCATTTTTGACAGCGCTCACGGTGATATTAGTTTATCGCATGGTCGGCGTTATCGCAAGATGGCGCATGTCATGACGTCATCTATGACGATTCACGGGACATCGTTATCGCGTGTTCACACCCGTTCCGAATTGGCGTGACCAATTCGGAACGGGTGTGAGCACGCTCAAATCGATATTATCGTAACTCGGAACGTAGCCATGGTCGATAGGGTTTTTCTTTCGCCGTTGACGTTTGACAAAAGCATTAAACTGTTTTTGTTGCAAAGGCCGAGAACTTGCTTTTTATGTCCTTTTATAAAGGACTTTGGGTCATTAAGGCATGAACATTGTCATACAGGTAAATCAATGTAATATCAGAAATTGTCACAAACACTCGGGAATTGATGCTACCTGAAGGTCGGTCGACCTTTGCGAAATAAGAAGTTAAAAAATATTCGACCTTTAGAATACGGTTTATTTAGCACTTTGTAAAGGACGCCAGGTGTCAGGAGGATATTTACTTAGTGCGCTAGTAACTATTCTTTCAGTAATGGTAAATAGACACTCATTTGTAGATGAAAGTGGACTCTATGACATTACACAATATCACGCCTTGTGGGAAACAAGTGTATGACAGTGGTATGTCTATAGTGCACCCACGTTTCGCTAGTTGTGATTAAATCCTATGTATTAGAGGACGAGTGAGCCTATTGCCATCAGCCGGGCACCGTTCCAGACCACGAGCCGCTACTGAGAAGTTCGTGATAGAAAACCTAATAAGATTTTGCCCGACCTAGGAATCTAACCTAGAACCCCACGGAATCTAAACTAGACCAACAAGACCTTTTAAATATAGCATACTAGCTTTTGCTAGCGGTTATGCCCTCGTGGTGGTCGAAAATTATCCCACTGGAACATACTACCGAGATAAAAAGTATCCTATGTGTTAGTCCAAGTTATAATCTATCTTTGTGCCAAATTTCATCCAAATCCGTTTAGCCTTTGTTGCGTAATTGAGTAACAAACAGGATTAATATACATTCAGGTAACGAATTTAAGACATTTTAGTAAGATAGTAGGATTCTAGTAGGCAGTAGGACAGGGTGTAACAGAAACCCCATTGCTATCCTTAAGCACTAAAGATAACAGCTGGTGTAGAATCACTATACATAGTTTCAGCTCAAAATAAAATACTCTAAGAATTGATACAAAATTTTCAGTTTCAATTCAAATCATAACAATCGTCTCACCGTACTACGTAGGTCAATAACTTTCCACGTTACTTGCCAATATCACGATAAATCTCTTCCGAGTGAAGTGTTTATTTCAATTTGAAAACTTCGGTTTCTGGTATCTATAGTAGTATTAAAAATTCTCATAACTTCCGAACATGTAGAGATAGGATTAAAAAACCCTTCCAATATCATTTGATATCATCCAAAAAAGCCGTGCCCTTGGTATGTATATACCCTTTTCGTTACATGTTGTATATGTATAAATAATAATATAAATTTTGAAGTTTGTGTATTTACATGTTTGGATGTTTGTTAATCAAACATGCAAAAACTCCCCAATGGATTCGGACGAAATTCGTTTAGTCCACTCTCGGCCCCTCGACCCCTAAAAAAAAGGTTTTATTTATTTGTTTCCTCTCAACCCTAAAACATAGTTCACAATCGACCCCCACGGGGTGAGACTGAATTTTCATACAAAGGATAGGTAGGTATACCTCGTCCACTTTTAACCCCTAGTTTAATAAGTCTCGACCTCCAAAGGTCGAGAATAAACTATAGTCAGGGGTCCAATGGACACATTATTTATTGGGAGTCAAGAGGCCGAGAGTGGAATAAACGAAAATTTGTCATCATTTTTTACGACACAGGATACTGCACGAAGCTGCTGGTAAAAGCTAATTAGGCTATAATTGCAAATTCACTGAAACCGGTATCTAGGTATAATTTCTTTATTTTTTCCACCCGATATTTATTGAATTGCTTATATCTGCACCTCCTTCCAGATAAAAGTCTCAAAGGCTTTGCTTCGAACTGCATTCGGAGCTTTTCGGACACCCTGAAAAATATCGGATGCGGGTAGATGGAGCACATTGTGTAGGTACCTACCCTAAAAGAGATAAGTAACCTGAGGTGGACTGGTATATTAGGGTTGAATTAAAACTTCTTTTTTCTTGTTGTTCTTTATTCTTGAGGGGCTGGAGACTGACTGTTTCGACCACAAAAAATGGCCCTTCTTATATATAATGCTACAAAATTGCTCCAGCCAATCACAAAGCAGCATAAAAAATAAGACACACACCTTAAGTGCGGCGAAACTTTACTTCAACGAGAGCCGTTTTACACATTACAATGCCCGTAGCATAACTGTGACGAAACTTTACCGTAGCACAAATTTAATTATTTACAGATTTCCCTACTTATATCCTATTGTTTTACACGTAAATCACTAATAACACAGTCTTTCACGTATTCTTAATTACTTTAGTCACTTTATCTGTCACACAGTCAGGCTCGGCGTCCGGCACATAACCAAAATGGTCGGATATAGTTAAAATTTAGTAAGAAATAGATCGATGTTTTTGAATGAAATTTAATTTTATAAATAAATGAACTGGTTGTTTTCTCTCACCGAGAAGGCCCGTGTCCCAGCAGTGGGAGCATTAAAGGTTGATTATACTGTGCTGTCAATACACCTGCGATGCCTCAGCCAATCGATTATACACCGTGACATTTTAGTCGTCTTACAACGGCAGCCCACTTCATGTACCCAATGTCTGCTATCTACTACCATTCATAAAAATAAAAATAAAATTGAACATTTCCATAATCAAAAACATGAAAATATCACTAAGACGCTTGACGTAGTTTGAAACATCCTGTTATGGAGATGGAATTAATGATGGAATGTAACGGTAGGTAGGTAGATATCTTCTTCCGTTTGATACGTAAACATTATTAACAGGGAGGGTGTTTCATAATTCTAAAGCATTCATTTTTTTTGTATGTATTATCTTAATTAATGGTAACTGTTTTAATCGGGCCTAGAGGTATGTTATGACGGATACATTGAGTGGACCATCTTTGTAAGACGACTAAAAGGTCACGCTGTATATAGACGACAACACATCAAGCTACCACAATCTGCCAAATTTCTTTGATAGATTTTCAACTTTATGACATGATATGTTTATTTATGTAAGTAGATCTTATAAGCCACTTTTACACGTCAATAATTCATATCCTAACTGACTGTTCCCTAAGAATAAAAGCCGAAACAAACTCAGAGGTCGTGGTCTCTCTTAAAGTTCAAACATTATATTATTCGAATTATATGAGTCTAACAATGCAGGGCAATGTTTGGACGGACCTTTTGAAGAAAGAGCCATTGCAGCTTTGAGCTGTCCTGTCCCAACAGGGCCTGAATTCACTATGACCACTTAACGATTCCTTGCTCGTAACCACGTCAATCACACACGAATTCTGTTAATATCGTATTAATAATATCGACAAATTATCTTGGAACATACAGTATATGACATTTCTATTCCTTACCGTTACGTTGGTTACAAAAAAAAAACGATATTGACGTTGTTTGACCGTAGCAAGATTCCGCGGGGAATCATTATAGTGATACAGAATTGTGGCCCACAGAAAACAATGAAGTCGCTAAAAGGTATGTGGCAGACGGCAGTGTATCTCACGCTCTATCGACGTTACATACGTATTCAGTTCCCTCGACCTGGATTTCCTACGAAGGATACAAATAGCTCAACCAATAGATAGAATTAATAGACTGAATCAATGTCATGTATGTATCAGTCGCCGTGTAAAACCCATTGATAGCTCACTATATCGAAGCTATCTATTTTTTTACAGAATAGACATTATTGCAGTTTATAGGGGCAGTGACCACATACCATCAGCACGCGTACCATAACAACCATAGAAACGGGTTTAGTCGTCGGAAGAATAGACAAAATTACAGATTCTAGAACGATTTGTATCATCTCAAGCACGGCGACGGCGGTTCCGTGTGGTGCCGGATGTAAAAGAATAGCACCATCCAATTTCTTCCCGTGGGTGTCGTAGAAGGCGACTAAGGGAATTACCAGAGAATTGGCAGCAGCGTTCTCTATGCATTTGACCACCATACTGCGATCGCCAACCTGCCTGCCAAGCGTGGCGATTATGGCAAATCTCTCCCTTTTGGGGGAGGCTTATGTCCATTAGTGGACGTCTTTCGGCTGATATGATGAAGCACGGCGATGTTAAAACTGAAGAGAAGATTTGTTTCTATTCTTCAGCCGTCAAAAGTCTACGATGTCAAGCATGACGACCAATTTTTCTCTTCTTTTGACACTTGGGGGGTATAAACATTGTTACAGATTTGTAATTTTTCATATCATCAATACAACTCTCTAACAGCCAGTTGCAGAAATAATTTTAACTTTTAAAGCCCTCATTAAATGCTAATCTTCCATTAACTTGTTGCAGAAAGCAACGTTAGACTCGATTTTAATAATTATTTAATTTAAAATAATAATGTATTAAACGAGGCAATCTGTCGGATCCATTATGTAATGTTGCATGGTCTTTGTGCAGCTGGGTGTAAGTCCATTTAATACTTTTTAATTACTATTAACTAATGAAATATTCTAATACCCAAGCGCGTCCACCTTAGCTACATCAGTACCAAGCTACCTCCCCGTAGCTAGCAACGAATAACTGTCCTTGTCTTCATAGAAACGCGAGTCTACAGGTCGCCCCGTGGTCGAGAACGTTCGATCGAGATCAGTTGATCGAGAGATATCATGTTGGATAGAAAGAACTTTGTTTATTCTCACGTTGAATAGAGATAGTCATCTGTCATCGGCTTGCCATCAAATAACATTTAAAAAACCATCCCCGGAAGAGTGCTCCCACAAGGACATCTTCTAAATACTTATAAACGGCATTCGAAGAAATGGCGACAAGACGTGTGACGTATGTCTTGTCAGCACCAAACCCTTGCAGAATACAGCACAGTTTGAATCCTAGTGATGCGAGATAACACCTTCGGGACATTTAACCCCACGTGAGGGACAGACGGACTAACCGTGAGTGGCGCACAGTAGTGGTGTGGCGACATGTGCAGGCGCAGAGTGAGGGTAAACGTAGGGTTAGCAGATTCTTTGAGAATTAAATAATAAGTTCAGTTGAACCTAGTTCACATTTTTCCGATACAAACTTCGGGAGTGTATTACTCCACTGTTCGACAATGTACATCAAAAATTAAACATGGTATGGTTTTGTCTCATTATTAATATTGTCTGTATGGAAACAGAATACTAAAATACAAAAGGCAATAAAAAATTAGGAGCCAACAAAGATTCGTTTTTCTTGTTAATTTAACCTAACTTTGGGTGTATTTATCTAATAAAAGAAGTGTAAAATCTGAAAAACCAAGTCGGTACCGATAAAGCTCAAATATCGAAAAGTTCAATAAACCTTATTGGTCATTGATTTTTGCAGTGGTTTTTTTCATAAAACCCGATCTTCCGAAGGACTGTTCTTAATTTTTTACGCGCCTGTGTTACTATAAATGATCCTGCATCTCACTCAATAATGTTGTGCGTGTAGACTAGCGTCTAACTGCTCATCACTGATACTACCTCTGTCGGACAGGATGCCTGATAAGACAGCGTGCTTTTTAGCCAGACCCATCAGTGAGTTCGAGCCCGCAACTAAGTTCCCCTTAACATGAAATCACGTCAGTTTTAAACTACAGGATATTTAGATATGTATTATATAAACATATTGTTGGCTAGAACATTAATAAGAAAAGACGTTTGTTTAGCCAAATAAAAATCTGGGGGGACGACTTCAAGAAAATAGCTGGCCCGGTATGGACTCGTGCAGCAAAAGACAGGATTTTATAGTAAGGAGGCCTTTGTTGACAGACAAGCTGTTATCTTTTTGCCTGTCGCTACCAACTCAATCAGTTATCTTTCAATCTTTAACTGTGGGTTCAACATGACACAAACTGCTCTAAACACTTGAGTTCTTGTAACTTGAGAAAAAATAACCCATGAATTACTGTTTATAAATGGCACAGTGGCAGTATGGCTCTACTTCGGGGTTTGAGTCATGCAGTTGTTTCCTGCGTAGGGAAAATGGGCAACCGCTGAATAAACTATAGCTTTTGCCCGAGCCTTCGCTCGCGTTAATTTATAATTTGACAATCATTTCGGGTTGTACTTTGCTTGTAATAATAAAATTTAATCATGATTCGAAAGACACGTGGCGCCATCTATTATCGTAAGTTATTGTTTTTTCCTCGGGAACAGTACTTTTTTATATGAAAGGTGCCTTCAATCAATCAACTTAGTCCGCTGCTGGACATAAGCCTTTCCCAACCTGCTCCACAAGACTCTGACCTCCACCTTCAGTATCCAGTGTGTACGAGCCATCTTTTTGAGGTCTTCGGTCCATCTAGCTGGGGGGTTTGGTCCGTTTCTGTACACCTGACTATGTATATGCAAAATTTCAAGATGATTGGTTCAGTAATTTAGGCATGACAACGTAACAAACATACCCACTTTCATAATATCAGTAAGGATTATATTAATAATAAAGGTTGTGATTGGCTAAAGAAGAGAGCCGTGACCCACCAGTTACCTCCCTAAATTTATCGTTATTTGATCAAATTATCACCGTTGTGATAAAATAACGGTAATTGTTTTCACTGTTTTCAAAGAAAACATCGTGAGTACCTAAACCGGCATGTCTTTCAACTAAAAATTCGAAGACATTGTGATGACCACCAATGTGCACTGGATCCGGATTTATCCTCTTATAATGTCCTGAGACAATCTGGGCCTGAATTCACTTTGACCACTTAACGATTCCTTACTCGTAACCACGTCAATAATACACGAATTTTGCTAATATCGTAGTAATAATACCGACAAATTGTCTTGAAACATACAGAATATGACATTTCGATTCCTTACCGTTACATTGGTTTCTAAAAAAACGATATTGACGTAGTGTGAACTTAGAAAGATTCCGCGGGGAATCATTACAAAGATACAAAATTGGGGCCCTCGAAGGCCCAGCAGGGAAAATATTATAAGCTGATCTAATTGGAAACATGGAGATGGCTCGAGACGGTTACTTGGCGGCAGAAAAAGGTTCCCATTTTAACTATTATCTTATTTGCTGTCGCTACTTACCGTATCAGTTAACTTTCAGCCCATAACCGCACGGTTAACATGACATAAACTGTTGTCTAAACACTTGAGTTTTTGTCAGCGTTTTTTTGCTAACCATCGTTAAGTCACGGGAGAAATGTGTCCCTCTGCTTTATTATTAACTAGCTTTTGCCCGAGGCTCCGCCCACGTGGACGTCAGCCCATGACCTTCTCCATATCCCAGGATACATCTTTGCCAAAGGAGACGGATACGCTTTCATACAATCTTGGGCCCGGATGTAAAAAGATGAAATTGGTGTTAAATGATAGCTACTATATTATCAAGCCATCACTGAAAATTTTGCGGATTTTGCCAATCTGAGAGCTGAGTTAAAAGAGATTTAGTAAAAGTGAGGTTATGTAACAATCATTACTTAATTGCTGATTTTTGAAGTGCGATTGTCATTTGTTATTTAAATAGGATGTTAATTATGTTTAGATAAATCAATAAATAAATAATAGAGGAAGGTCGGTCCAGTGGTTTAGAAGCGTAAAAGATAGACAGACAGACAGAGTTACTTTCGCATTTATAATATTAGCAGGGATTAGTAGGAATAGTTAAACAAGTCAGATAGTTTGATATTTTGGGTTAATTTTGCTTAAATCTAACTGCACGGCAAAGGCTTCCCCTCCCTTTTCCTTACAATTATGTCTTTTGCCACTACTGGCCAGTGCTTTCGGCAGGAGTCAAGCTCGTCCCGCCATCTTCGTCTCGGCTTGCCGCGATGGCGTCTTCTGTTTAGTGGGGCCCAATCGGTGGTTCTCTTATCTCAATTTTGTCATTTGACATGCGGCAGATATATCCGGCCAGCAACTTTGCAACGTTACCCAGAAGGGTAACGTCCGTGACCTTTGTTTTGACGCGAAGTGTTGTGTTCCTTATACAGTCCAGAATTTGAACCCCCAGGATACTGCGCTCCATGGCTCGCTGGTAAACGTCGAGCTCTTACTGTTTTAGATTTTATTATTTTAATGGATTAAAATCAAGTTATTGTTGCAAAACGGTTTTTTACCTACTTTTGTCAGCAAGATTGGCTTTTTAAACCGACTTCTAAAAGGAGGAGGTTCTCAATTCGTCGGAACCTTTTTTTTTTATGTTTGTTCCCCGATTACTCGAAGATGGCTGGACCGATTTGGATTATTATTTTTTTGTCTGAAAGGGTATACTTCCCAGGTGGTCCCATGATCATCAAGTCAGGATCTGATGATGGAATCCAGGAGAAATAGAGAGAACTCTTCAAATTATATAGGCACACTTGAAGCGATTTGGATAGTTTTTGGAAGAGTACTATCTCGGAGTGGTCCTATTTCCATTTGGTGAAGATCTGATGAAAAACTTCGGAGATAGGCAACGGAACTCCTCAATAAATGATAGCAAATGGACTGGAATTGCAGAAATCGCATGTCTGTCTATTGTTTACATCACTTCGTAACATAACATCACGCCGGGACGTTGTGAAGCACATGTGAACCATTAAAAAGTGAAAAATAAAAACTTTATTAAAAAAAAACAACCGACTTCCAAAAAAAAGACTAAAAAGTGAAAAATAACTTTAATTTCGTAAGGCGGTGACAAAAAATTAAAATACATTTTTTTTAGCACATGATTTTTTTTCGGGCACTGGATTTGTAACCCTCGGTGTTAACCCGAGTATTGAGAATCCAACAAAGCACATCCCATAGCATAAATTAAACAACAGATTTTGAACTCTCGGCACAAAGCTGAGCGTTGAAAATCGAGAAATGCGCAGAAAAGATCACCCGTATGTACCTGGGCATATGGTGGAAAATAATTGAATTAAACTTTCAGAAAAATCAATTTTTTTAAAGATACAACCTATAAATATTGATCATAAAGGCAAAAATTTTTAGTTGTCGGTAATTGATTGAATTAAAAATTTGTTCTATCATATTGACAAAGAAACAAAATTAATTCTTTTTTTTTATATTGTTCCTTAAAATATTTTCGATACATATTGAAGTAAATATCCAAATCAATTTAAAAAAAATCGCCTGAATCAAATTAGTGGTTTCCGAGTTAAACGCGTTTTTATGGACAGACATTGCGTCTCACCTTATAGGTAAGTAAGCAAACCCAGAAAAAAAAACTTAACTTGTTTAATACATCAGTGACAGCTACAGTCCAAATGGGACTCTTCAGCCATTTTTTTGTCTACTTTTGTACCGATTATTGCCACCAGGTGGCGGTGATGTCATTTTTATGTTTATTTTAACTCCTCAGTAAATGTAGTTCACACGGCACGTTTTTTATGCTAAAGTTTAGAGGAAATCGAGAATTAAGCAATAGGATCTAAAGTGTTATCTTTAACCGACTTCGAAAAGGAGGTGGTTATGTTTTCGCAAGTGCAGTGGTGGCGGACGAGTTTTTTTTTTGTAGTTTCGAATCCAGTCAGGAGCTTGACTTAGTGCAAATTATTTCATCAACACTAGGTACTCTCAAAACGGTGAAGAAAACATCGTGAGGAAGCTGACATATCCTAGAATCAAACATTCGAAGACAGGGGGCATCTACCAACCCGCACTGGGCCTGCGAGGTGGATTACGGCCCCTCTTATCGAAAGGTAATTAAGGTTACAGGATTTTTTTTACAATACCTACTTTATTTTAAACAACCTGTGCTCGCGACTTTGAACGCGTGGATTTTTCTAAAATAAAAGTAGCCTAAATTACTCCTTATTACATCAGCTACCTGCCAGTGAAATTCCCGTCAAAAACGGTCCATCCATTTCAGAGATTAGCAAGAACAAACAGACAGACAGACAGACAGACAGAAATAGTAAAAAAAAAAATATTTTGGTATATGTACCGTATATATATCCATTTGCATGTAGCAAAAAGCGGTTATTTTAATATTACAAACAAACACTCCAATTTTATTCATATGTATAGATGTATAGATATATGTTTGAGAAGAGTGTCCGTGGAGTTTCTTGCCCGTTCTTCTCCATAAAGATCTACGTTTTGGAATGGGCAACTAGCTTCAACTTTCCAACTGATCGACTTTTTGACAGTTCAAAAGTGCCTGTAAATGGTTTAATTGAAATAAATGCTTTGAGTTTGAGTTTGAGTTTAAATGTATAGATAACAACTTTAACACACAATACTACTTAGTTACAATAGTTGGTGAAACTTCTTCATCTTCAATAACTAATTTATTCACTAAACGTTCTCAGTATTGGTCACTCTTGTTTCTTGTAAGTTTCTAGCATTGACACTTTAATTTTGAATTGGAATGGGGTATAGTTATCAAAAGCTGTTTATCTTTAGGACCTCTGAAACCGGGAATTCGTTCATAATGTTCCCGGGAATATCACGTCAGTAAATTAAGAAGCCACCACATGTCATGTCACAACTAGAAGCTACACTCCTCAGGTTACAAGCAAGGCAACGCAGTGTGAACGGAACAGTTGAAGCGAGAATGTTTTTGTTGAGGTTACAAAATGGCGGCCATAACTGTCACGTGGTATTTAGTCTATAGTCTATACGAATAAATTAAATTGAAGTATCTGTCTGTAATGTAAAAATAACAGCTTTTTACTAAATTACTGCAATTATAAAGTATTTTTTTTTTTTTTTAATTATTACTACGAGCAAATATTTTTTTTAAATGTTTGTCTGTTTGGTTTTTTTTTGGTGGGAAATCATCAAATAACTTCTCCCGCTCTGGGTGGAGCAGAAGGGCGTGTCAGACTTTTACTGACTAAAACTCACCCGTGTTGCCTGTGTGCCGCGGTATCTCTTTCGAACAACCTGTCTGTTTGGTTGTCTGTTTGTTCCGGCTAATCTCCGAAACGGTTGGGCTGATTATAACGGGATTAAGTATAGCTGATGTTATAAGCAGTAACATAGGCTACTTTTTGCTCCAGTAGCACGTTCCAACCACGCAGGCGAAGCCGCGGGAAGAAGCTAATAACAATACTTAGGCACGATTATTAAAGCCGAACAGTTTATTTGTTTGAACGCGCTAATCTCTGAAACTACAGGTCGACTTTGAAACATTGTTGTTGCATTTATTAGCCCAATTTTTGAGAAACAATAAAAGGTATTTAATATCACGCGACGACTATTGTGAGCCGAGCAAAACGAATAAAATCAGAAAGAAAGCTACACAAAGACGAAATATTAGCAATTGGGGGTGATGCAATGCAACTTGCTGGGTCGAGGACCAAAATTTCATGCGATCGAAGTCACGGGCAGAGGCTAGCAACGTAGCGTGAACGGAACAGTTGAAGCGAGAATGTTTTTGTTCAAGTTACAAAATGGCGGCCGTCTACCTGTCAGTGTCACGTGATATTTAGTCTTACTTATTGTTCATTTGGGCGTTAGGATTTGTGGCAGAGCTTGTTTGTTTATGGGTCGTGTGGGTACCTATTTTATTTTGGGGTTCCCAGGAGGCGTTGTTGAAGATATTTTTTTTTGAGATCAAGTGGTGTAAAACCACTTCGTTTGTAAATCGTATGTAATTGTAAATGTATGCAGAATTAGATGCTGAATTCATGGTTACAGTTTGCGCACTGGATAAAAACGTATCCTGTATTATTGAAATGTGAAAATTTTCGTAATTTCTTTGATAGATATTCAATTTTATCACAAAAGAATGAAGTTCATGTTCAATTGGGAAAGTTTGACAGTTTGGGATAGCTTGATGTGGCGTCAGTAGGTACACCAAAACCCAATGGATACATTCCTGTAAAAATATAAGAGATTGTTTATTTTTTATTGGCAAAATTTTACTGTGCTACATGCAAACTTGGACCTAATTACCTAATGATCAATTACAAAAATACATAGTATACTTACAACCGCAACTTTCAACTACACGACATACAGAAGCAAGTGTGCCCACTTCGCACTTATTCAGTGTTTATGAGTTAGGTTGACATTTGACAGCTAAACTGTCAAAGTTAACGGAAGCGTTGGATTTCCAGTTTGCAAATCCGCGCTAATCTAATAGAATGACCCTTTTTAATACACTCACCGGTAACTTTTAATTCAATCTACTCAGGAAGTTAACGTTTTGGCTTCCAAGCTGACGTTTTGTTGAAGTTATTTATAAAATATCTCTTTTGTTTGTTATTTTACTGATGATGGCGTGGATGGATGTGGCGACCTCGTACCGGAAGACGGAGAGTTTGAAGGCCTCCCACAAGGTGGACCGATGACCTTGTGAAGGCCGCAGGAATCCGCTGGATGCGGGAAGCACAGAACCGGTTGAAGTGGCGGAGCTTGGGGAAGGCCTATGTCCAGCAGTGGACGTCTTTCGGCTGAAATGATGATGATGACTGATGATGGGTTTTGCTAAAATAGGGGATCTAGTCAAACTCCGCAACCATCATTAGTCGATTTGCACGAATTTACTCACCCAAATTAGGCAAATCTACAACTCCAGAAAAACGAATTAGGCAATTGGCGAGTTGTGAATATTTTTGCACTTTATTGCATTGCAGTAAACTTATTTCGTAACTTTATTACTTACATAAAATTAAAAAACTTCACAAACATTTCACTTAACAAAATAAAGGTTGTAAATAAAGCAAGGAATGTTTACTCGATTTACATTTTAGATAAACAAACAAGCAATAAATAATAATTTACGAGAAAAAAAGTAAA
This sequence comes from Polymixis lichenea, assembly GCA_949091785.1. Taxonomy (NCBI): domain Eukaryota; kingdom Metazoa; phylum Arthropoda; class Insecta; order Lepidoptera; family Noctuidae; genus Polymixis; species Polymixis lichenea. The sequence goes on from OX420958.1 coordinate 6,630,844, forward strand.
TTTCTCAATAATTATAATCGGTTTCTGATTACCGAACATTGAATATATATTGGTATGATATCAGTAATCTTGAGTTTTACCGCAAAACCGAAGAGTATTATATAAAATGTGAAGACGTTTGGGTATGAATCAGACAAGCAGTAACAGCAGCTGTGATGTCAATGACGAACTAAATTAAAATAATATCTTCCTTTCCAAACAACTGTAATGTTTTATGAGCATGATGGTGATTCTAAAAACCTCAATTGCCTGATGAAAAACATCTTTAAGGTGAATCTTGTCGACATTTTTTCCATACAAACTTCGGAAGAAACAGAATACCAAAACAAAAAGCCATTAAACGGTTATGAGCCAACAAAGATTATATTATGCTTGATAATTTTACCCAACTTTGGGCGTGTTTAAGTAATAAAAGAAGTGTAAAACCTGCAAAACCAATGTCGATACCGACAAACTTAAACTATGGAAAAATTCAATAAACTTTATTAGTCATTGATTTATGCAGTGGTTTTTTCATAGAACCGGATCTCCCGAAGGACTATTCTTAAATTTTTACGCGCCTGTTTTACTATAAATGATACTGCATCTCACTCAATAACGTAGTGCATGTAGACTTGCATCTAACTGCTCATCACTGATACTACCTCTGTCGGACACGATGTCTGGTGAGACAGCGTGCTTTTTTAGCCAGGCCCACCAGTGAGTTCGAGCGCGCGACTAGATTCCCCTTAAGGCGACTTACAACTAGAGTTGGCCAATAATTCATGACATAAGATTTTTTTTAAATATAAGCTACCAAAGATTGACAATAAAAGATTGATTTTAGCAATAAGATCACCTATTCTGTCACCAGTGCAGTGGTAGTGGCCAACTGGCCACTACCGCTGGGCCACCACTTCTCTACTTGATTTGTAAGTGTATCTGTAAAATTTGTCAACCCGAAATCTCTTGAGCACAACACCGTACAAGTATTGGGATGAACAAGCATTTTAAAACACACTTGTCACTCTGAAACTGAATATTCAAAAAGGATAACCCCCAAATATTGACAAAGCGTGTTGATTTTTGCGTAATCTTTCAAGAACCGAATATGAGCTCTATAGTTTGTTATTAATACTCTATAGTCTAAGGTATTCACGTGACCCGTCTCTTATTAATCCGACGTATAAATACTTCGATGCTATAACGAATAATTCAATTTTTCGGGTTACCAACATTTCGGTGGATTCGAGGATTTGTCTGTAAATACATAGCATGATCAGCCTATAATATGCCACTAATATATACTGCTGGGACACATGCCTCCTTTCAGTGAGAGAGAATGGGCCGTAATCCACCACGCTGGCCCAGTGCGGTTTGGTAGATATCTTTGAATTTTTGGTTCTAGGACATGCCGGTTTCCTCACGATGTTTTCCTTCACCGTTTTGAGAGCAGTGCTGATGAAATAATTTACACAAAAAACTTAAAAAAAACAACCGACTTTCAAAAAAACACTAAAAATTTAAAAATAACTTTAACTTCGGAAGTCGGTGATTGATATATACACGGATATGTATATAAATTTTTTGTCACCGTTATTTTTCAATTTTTCGTGTTTTTTTTGGAAGTTGGTTGTTTTTTTTTAGTTTTTATTTTTCACTTTTTAGTGGTTCACATGTGCTTACTCCATCACAGCGTCCCGGCGTGATGTTATGTTATGAACTGGTGTAAACAGTAGACAGAGATGAGATTTCAGCAAATCCAGTCCATTTGCTATCATTTATTGAGCAGTTCCGTTGCCTATCTCCGAAGTTCTTCATCAGATCTTCACAAAATTGAAATGGGACCACTCCGAGAAAGTACTCTTCCAAAAACTACCCAAATCGTTTCAAGTGTGCCTATAAAATTTGAAGAGTTCTTTCTATTTCTCCAGGATCCCATCATCAGGTCCTGACTTGATGATCATGGGACCACCTGGGAAGTATGCCCTTTCAAACAAAAAAAAAATCCAAATCGGTCCAGCCATCTTCGAGTAATCGGGGGAATACATATAAAAAAAGAAAAAGTTCCGACGAATTGAGAACCTCCTCCTTTTTAAAGTCGTTGTCGTTGATACGACGAAAAAGAAGATCATTTCATAAACCATGGTCACCCTATCAAAAAGATCACAAAGATAGTGCAACAAAAAACTCTTTATTTTAACATGCAGAAATAAGCAAAAAATACTACTTCCACCATAACCTTCCATTACTTCGGAGATGGTATCTAAACTCTGTTTATATAGGTACCACAGTCCGATTATTACCGCGCTCGTAATATTTCGGCCATGATTTATTAGTTGAGTGATCCGACCGCGACGTATAAATTATGAGGTATTTTTTTTGTTTGTTAAATTAGCTGACTTTATAATTTAACATTGTTAAATTAACTTTTTATAGTTTATTTTTTTTTGTATATTTGTTGATTGTGTCTCTTTCATTTACTATTCATCATCGTTTGCCTAGCCTTATCGCAAGGATTTGGGGGTCGACTTCCAGTCTAAACGGATGCAGCAGAATACCCGTATTTTACATGGAGTGACTGCATATCACCGTTTCTATGTTCTATGTCATGGGTTTGGTTTCCGCACTTAGTCCTTCAAGTGGACCATTGTGCGTGAGCCATGGCGGCCTTCGGTTGTTATTCCAGCCAGCCCTCCAGAAGTTGGCTATAACTCCTGGTCTGTTGAGAAGCATATCACTGGTACCTTTTGGTAAAACTGGTTATCAAACTTTCGGACTTCTGATGACCCGTAACGACTGTCAAAGATCAGTCCAGCAGCGGAGCGTGCTCACCGGCATGGAGTGACTGCTTTTCTGACCTCAGAATCTCAGTTACTAGACAAAACGAAGTAAGACCCCTTGGTAAGACTGGTCGTCAGACTTTCGGGCTTCTGACGACCCGTTACGACTGTCAAAAATCCATGAATGACAGCCAGGACTGTGCTATCCGAGGCACGGAAGGAGGCTCTTGGTATGTTAAGATGGTCATCCATCTACTGCGCAACGACCCGTGTGGTTATTGCAACATAGCCACAACCACAGTAACTATTCAGCAATAATGTTGTAGATAAGTAATAAAAATAAATTAAAATTATAATTGTCCTTTTTATGTAATGTGACGCCACATTACATTACATTACGTTACAACAAGTTTACGCATGACAAAACTGTCTGTGTATATTGCATTGCAGTTTTATCAACTTTGTAGAGATCTCATCTACCTCATAGATTTAATTAGTAGTCCCATTAAAACTAATTATTATGACGTATTAAAATATGCATGTTTATACAGAGAGGCAGGGACATCTGAACCTTCATATCTTCAAAATCAAAATATTTTATTTCACATAAACCTGCAAGGGCACTTATGAAACGTCAGAAGCTAGGTGCACGGTTCCAATTTGTCGCGTCCTATGGAGAAGAGCCGGCAAGAAACTCCACGGTTACTCTTTTAAAAATAATTGAGTTTTACAGTGTTTTCAAATTACAGTGATAATAGGCATGGGAGGACAGTGCAGGCCTGTCAATAAGTACCAGGTACTTATAGGAATGAAAATAAAGAACAGATAATCGTCTATAAATCTAGTCTGTAAGGCCTACAACGTTCTCCCATTCACAATATGCAAAAGAGTCTACATTAGTAAGGTCAACCTATTTAAAACAAGTGACATGATTTCCTGAATCCTTAGACCCATTTCTGTACAAGAGATTAAATAGAAAACTAAGTATCTATAAATTAAATCACTATAGCTTTTAAAACATTGTACAGACGCCAGCATATCAAGCTACCCCAAACTGTCAAACTTTCCCAATTGAACATGAACTTTATTAGTTTTTAATAAAGTTTAAAATCTATCAAAGAAATTTGACAGATTGGAGTAGGTTGATGTGCTGGCGTCTGTACATACTTAAACATTTACTATCCATTGATTATGCACAGACAAAAGATCTACTTTTTGTCTGCAAATAAAACCGCTAACATGCATTTTTACTTTTTAAGTTCTATTTTAGTTAATACTTCATACACACTGATAAATCATTACATTAAAAGTATTTGTGCATTTTGTAGCCTGAAGCACAGGTTCAACCTAGTCCAGGCAAATTAGCAACTGTGCGTAGAGCACAGTTATTTGTTAAGGTATTGTAAACGTGTCCCTTTTTTAAATAAACAATTTTATTTATTTAATATCTTCTTTACATAGTATAAAACAAAGTCGCTTTTTGTATCTGTACGCTTACATCTTTTAAGGGGAATCTAGTCGCGGGCCCGAACTCACTGGTGGGCCTGGCTAAAAAGCACGCTTTCTGGTGAGACAGCGTGCTTTTTAACCTCTGTCGGACACGATGCCTGGTGAGACATCGTGTCCGACAGAGGTAGTTTCAGTGATGAGCAGTTAGACGCTAGTCTACACGCACAACGTTATTGAGTAAGATGCAGGATCATTTATAGTAACACAGGCGGGTAAAAAATTAAGAAAAGTCCTTCGGAAGATCGGGTTTCGTGAAAAAACCACTGCATATATCAATGGGTAATAAAGTTTATTGAACTGTATTTGATCTTTGTCGGTACCGACTTGGTTTTGGAGATTTTACACTTCTTTTATTACTTAAACACGCCCATAGTTAGGTTAATTAAGTAAGAAAAACGAATCTTTGTTGGCTTTTAACTTTTTAATGGCTTTTTATTTTAGTATTCTATTTACGTACAGACAATATTAATAACGAGACAAAACCATACCATGTTTAAATTTTGATGTACGAGTACATTGTCAAACAGTGGAGTAATACATTCCCGAAGATTTTGTATGGGAAAAATGTGGACTAGATCCACCTTAAACTGTGCAACGGATTTTAATCCGGTTTTAATTAATAGACAGTGATTCAAGAGGAAGCTTTATATGTATAATACACCGACCTCCACGCGGGCGAAGCCGCTGGCAAAAGCTAGATTATAATATTACATACATAATTTATAAGCTAGAGATCGAATAATCGGATGCATATTTACCTAAAGTAAATTTTTAGTCATGAAAGTATGGAAGGGGCTGCTTAAAAAATCCCGGGATGCCAGGAACACCGGGAATGCATAACTAGTCAGGTGTTTATTAAGGAAGCGACTTCTAAATTATTAGGATTGCATAGCTATTCAGTCACATATTTATTTAAAATTAATCGCGATGCAAATATGTGTAAGTAGGGTGTATAAAGTCTGTAAGAGGCGGTGGTGTGTGTTAGTTAAAACATTTTTTTACATTAAATGATGATTTTTTCGATACAAAAGCGCGTTCCATATTAGCCAACACCGCAACTTTAGGTGAATATGCATATTATATACATTTATCCGAATATCCGATCTCTGTAATTATAACATAATATTACTATTATCTTAGACTTATATTAGGCTTGACTGCGATAGATCGTGTTGATTGATTGAAGGTGACTTAATGCAACAAACTTTTTTCTTTATCATTCTTCACACTGTTATTGTCCATAAATCATTTTACCACTCCAATATTCTCTCATGATAAAGCGCAGAAAATTAAGATCCAATGAAACAGATAAAAAATATCCTCTTTCAAACGACAGCCACAGATTAAAATCACTCATAAAAACTCTCATCATTTTATTGATTTTACAAAACAAATGGCCGTCGCTTCGCCGATAGCATTTAAAAAATATTAAGTTTCATTGCGAATTTGATAATTTCACATTTCTTATGTTATTTTGTTTGTGTTGAATGTTGATCGTAAAAAGAAACGTGCTGTCGTGTGTTGTATGGTTTATAGGCAGGATGACACCTTGTCTTTGCCTGTTGAAAAAAAGCTTGAATGGTTTGGGTTCTGTATAGAATTATTTGGCTAATCCAAATTTCGATTATTTATCAATAGGTTCACCTGCAATCGTTTACACTAAACTAAGCAAATTGTATGTTTTTTAAGTAAAATAACTATGCAATAGTTACGAAAAGGTCTACGCCACGCATAAAACAACGAATCACAGAAAGAAGCTGTACCTAATGCTGGAATTCTCAATTCTTTGACATCATCATTATCTGACTAGCTTTTTCCCAACTATGTTAGGCTCGGCTTCCAGTCTAACCGGTTGCAGCAGAATACCAGTATTTTACATGAAGTGACTACCTATCTGACCCCCAAACCCAGTTACTGGGTAACACGATACCCCTTGGTAAGACTGGTTGCCAGACTTTCCGGCTTCCAACAACCCGTAACGACTGTCAAAGATCCACAAACGACAGCAGGGGCCTGTTACTAGTTAGCCACAAGCTAATGAATTCTTTGACTTCTGACACTAATATTTTATGTCAGCAAAAATGTATCTCTGCACTCACGGAACCCCAAAAAAAAGTCAACCACAGTCGGGACACTCCATTTAATGTCAATTATTAAACTACTAGAGTCCTCGACTTTGCTTTAACAATGAACTGTTTGCATCTGCTATTTTTTGCCCTCAAACTATACAAAAGAGACCTATAATAATATATTGATTCCTTGAGGCGTTAAATTTTGATCTCAAACCGACCCTCAAGATTTCAATGCCGTCTTTGACATTTTAAAATCTCTATTCATTGAGAAACGTAGGTACCTAAGTAAAGTCACAGAATAATATGCTCAGATGGGACACTTTTGCTTCGAATGCATTCTTAATGCCTACAGCTTTGGACCGTGGGAAACGATCGACACAGTCAGAGGGCAAGCATGAAATCCGTAGCATCGGCCGAAGTTACGGGCGATTCCAAGTCCGTATCACTTACGGAATATGATTAGTTCGAGGCCCGAACTCAAAAAATAATGATAACACCATTTGACCGTTGTTACTCTTCGAGTTTTTGCTCATCCAAAAAAGTTACTTAATCGGCTGTAGGGACGGGTCCGTATCTTTGTGGACGGACTTAGAGAGGAGACCCCTGGATTATACCGACATGCTCGTCGGTCTTGGGCAATATTATTAAGTTGACAACTTCGATCAAAAATAGCACTAGATTTAGGTTTAGGCAAAACACATCGCTCAAGTTGCTGCGATTGCTTATAGCTTGATTATAAACCTTAACATAAAAACCACACAATTTATTATCGTTTGCAATATATTAACTGTACTTCGATTGAAAGTAATCGTATTTTTCTTTTTTTAATATGAAAAAAAAATAATTATGGAAAATAAAACAATAAGGTTAAAAAACGATGTTTCTATGTGTGTTTTCTTGCCATTTTTGATGCGCTCGTCGCAAGTCGTTGGCGAGCGCGTATCGTAAAGGAGAAATTAATCTGATGGACTGACGAAGGGCCCAGAATGGTCTGGGCCCTGAGACAAAACACATTTCTGTTAGCGGTCACGCCAAACGCTACGCCAAAATGTACGGGAGTGACATTACATGCGGAAAGATTACATCGTGTCCTTTCCGCACGTAATGTCATTGCCATACATTTTGGCGTAGCGTTTGGCGTGACCGCTAACAGAAATGTGTTTTGTCTCAGGGCCCAGACCATTCTGGGCCCTTCGTCAGTCCATCAGATTAATTTCTCCTTTACGATACGCGCTCGCCAACGGCTTCTGACGAGCGCATCAAAAGTGGCAAGAAAACACATATAGAAACATCGTTTTTTTTAACCTTATTCTTTTATTTTCCATAATTATTTTTTGTTCATATTAAAAAAGAAAAATACGATTACTTTCAATCGAAGTACAGTTAATATATTGCAAACGATAATAAATTGTGTGGTTTTTATGTTAAGGTTTATAATCAAGCTATAAGCAATCGCAGCAACTTGAGCGATGTGTTTTGCCTAAACCTAAATCTAGTGCTATTTTTGATCGAAGTTGTCAACTTAATAATATTGCCCAAGACCGACGAGCATGTCGGTACAATCTAGGGGTCTCCTCTCTAAGTTCGTCCACAAAGATACGGACCCGTCCCTACAGCCGATTAAGTAACTTTTTGGATGAGCAAAAACACGAGGAGTAACAAGGGTCAAATGGTGTTATCATTCTTTTTTTAGTTCGGGCCCCGAACTAATCTTAAGTGCGTAAGTGATACGGACTTGGAATCGCCCGTAACTTCGGCCGATGCTACGGATTTCATGCTTGCCCTCTGACTGTGTCGATCGACGCTACGCCAAAATGTATGGCAATGACATTACCTGCGGAAAGGACACGATGTAATCTTTCCGCAGGTAATGTCACTCCCGTACATTTTGGCGTAGCGTTTGGCGTGAACGCTAACAGAAATGTGTTTTGTCTAGGCCTGCTGATCTGCCTTCTTAGCCGATCGATCTTGAGGCTGTAAGTAACACACACAACCACACGATACCGATTTTTGTCTGACGAACGAACTGACTATGTTATGGGAGATTCTAGGTACAGTCAGGTGAGTAGCAGTTACGTAAAGTCTATTCAGATCCTATTGTCTCCAATTGATGTTAGTTCCATTTAAACAAATATCAACTTTAGGCTAATGTAAATTATGTTGTTATTAGAATGAGTAGGTATAGTTGTAAAAAAAATTGAAAAACAGATGTGAGTAGGTACCTAACAATTCAAGTTATTTTTCTATAAACACAAATGTCATATTTGTTTACATTCTTGGAAATTAAATATCAAACGCTGTTTATTTAACAATTTTTGCTGCATTGCCTTCCACTCAAAGTAAATTCGCTTCTACAGTTTTCTCTTAATCTATGGTAAATAGAAATACCGTTGGGTTCTTTATTATTGTTATTTAGACGTATTTTATGTTATTCAATTTGTAATAAATTCTTTTGAATGAAAGAATTTGGAGTTGGTTTGACGGTATGGGGAGTGAATTTTAGTTTTATCGATTTTTATGACATGTTCTTTGGCCTATTTTCGCACAGGTGGACAATGGCATTACCTACTATGTCTTTCCTTTTTTTGCGTTTGGGAAATCATCAAATAACTTCTCCCGCTCTGGGTGGAGCAGGAGGGCGTGTCAGACTTTTACTGACTAAAACCCACCCGTGTTCTCTCAGTCGCCTGTGTGCCAGGGTCCGCGGTATCTCTTTCGAACAACCCGCACCCCTGGCAGGCATCGGCCCTTGTGGGCCCCATCAGTTGGTGCTGACATCGACCCGGGCTTGGCTTTACCGGACAGCGAGCTAGTTTTTGCTTCATACAGCACCTAACTATAACCAGTTTCTGTCTTTCTGCGTGAAATTCGTCTTATTTTCACATAAAATATATCCTTTAACTAACTGTGCTGACCTTATTTCATTTTGCTCGGCTCATAAGCGACATAGTGCGCTATTAAATAGCCTATAGGTACCTACTCTTCGTCAGAACTGGCTTACTAAATGCATGTTTTTCATTCTACTGGCAGTTCCAGAGATTAAAGCGTTGAAACAAACATCCATACTCTTCAGATTTATTATCAGTAAAGATTTCAATTCAGGCAGCTAGAATATTACGTACAGTGACATGTAGGAGATTAATTATATATCTGAATAACTAAATTTTTTGTGAACCTTTTTTATTTGAACATTATTCTAGTCTGACTTCAGGGTAACAGGAACCATTGGTACCAGTGGGGTTTTGTCAATAATACAATATTCATTGCGTCGTTCAAGTTGTCGAGCAGACGATATTTTTTTAACATATAGCGTTAAGCATCAGCATTATGCTTAAACCCCATAGCGGGTCGCTAAGCGCTGGTTTTCAGGTTAAGCCCTTGACTCGCGTTTACAAAAAAAATCAACCACTAAGTCATAAAATACAAGGCATCTGTCAAATATTTATGCACAACTGTAATATATTCCATTATTATCAGAGGTACCTACCTCCTATAATAATAAAGTACCATTTGCGTTCACACCTGGCACCAGATTCACAAATCAAACCTTGTAGGTACTCGAAAAATTGACATATTATTATGTACCTACATAATCGATTTACTCAACCAAACCCACCGGCGCGGCGCAAGCTAGCAACAAAAATGCCCATTGTCATATTTGTGAATCGGACGAAAGAAACATGGCGTTGAAAAAAAATGGCGGCCCAAAAAAATTGTAAACGGATATGTCAATTATTTTGTTTGTCCGAATTTTGAATTTGGAAACTCGCCAATTTTGTGTTTTGTTAAAAGTATTAAATTACAATTTCGGACGTTCGGTGAGTATTTCGCAAAATCGTTAATGAAGGTAAGTAACTTAATATTTTTGTTGGAAACTGATGCAATTATGTTCTAGGAATTTTATTATACGTCTTTCTCAATAATTGCGTTTTAAAAGAAAGTGGTTTTTAAGTAAATACTTAAGTAATAAAGGACCGCTTGGGCCGTGGAATCCGAGTACTCATGGCCTGTGCAACGAAATCTGCTAGCGGCTGGGTGACATATCCCAAGGGCTCGCTTTAACTTTGGCTAGAGGCTAAGAATTTCTATACAATGTGGCAAAGCAAACGCTGAAGCAAAACATCTTGAGAAAACCAGCATGTCTTAAAACCAAAAATTCTAAGACATGTGACATCTATTAACCCGCACTGGGCCCGCGTGGTGGATTGCGGCCAACTTCCTCTCAACGAGAGGAAGCTTGTGACTTAGCAGTGGGAACACTATATTCTGGTTAAGTGGCAAAGCCGCCAGTCTCTTGGGTGCATTACCAGTCGAATGCAGCGAAGCGGGGGAAATTTTCGACGCCAGTTTTATTTTGTTAATAAAGGTGCTCTTACACGGACAATTATTACTCGGCAACACTAATGGATCAATCTGGAAGAACAACAATAAATTGCGGATATGTTTCGGGAATATTGATTCTGATTGCTCCATATATTTCATGAGTTGCCAAATATCCAATCGGTTTGAACATTTTTAGTCAATTTTCTTTCTATCTCGTTTGTACGTATAGCTACGTCTCGTTTTTGCGAGAGGTACCGGCCGGTGTTGCTCCATATTGCATGATATTGTGTGGCCGTAACTCTGGCAACTGGTTGCTACATGTTGCCATTGCCCTAAATTGCCTGACGAGAATTGACCAGGATGGAGCAATTTTAGTCGCTCGTGTAAGCGTAGGTACCTTAATATTAGTTAAGTTAGGATTTTTTTTTTTTAGGTATGGAAAGATTGATGAAGATGTGGAAAGGGTAGTAAATGTAGGAAATAAAGTGAATACACATGCCGACATGGCGACATGGTTGGCGTAATGGCTGAGCGATCGACTGCTGCGCAGCGTGTCGCGGGTTCGATCCCCGCACGGAACAAATATTTGTATGATCTGCAAGTAATTGTTCCGGGTCTGGGTGTTTGTGCTTGTGAGTTTTCTATGTTTGTAAACGCACCCACGATACAGGAAGAAATTCCTAGTGTGGGGCAACGTTTTTTAAAAAAAAAAAAAAAAAAAAAAAAAAAAAAAAAAAAAAAAATTGTGTGTAACCAACCAGTTGATAACCAAAAAGGCTCGACTGGCTGTTCACAATGGTGTGCTGGTGCCTACGCTTATGTATAGAGGTGAATGTTGGGTGTGGCAAAATAAGCATGAAAGTAGAATAAATGCTGTGGAAATGCGTCCTTTGAAAGCATGTGTGGTGTGGCCATAATGATAGGCTGAGACATGATGTGGTAAGGCAAAGGTGCGGTTCAAGAGAAGATGTACTTAGTGACAAAAATTGAGAAAAGTATGCTTAGATGGTTTGATCATGTTGTGGGGCAAATAATAAAAAAAAAATCTAAATACACCGAACTAAAACACGAAATAACTCATCTCCAAAAGTCAGAATAGTCCCCATAGCATCTGCAACAGGAGTAATTCCTAAACAGCTTCATCAGTCCCTTAGTTCCCTTAACCTGCCATCTAATACCTACCACCTGCTGCAAAAGGCAGTGATTCTTAACACATGCAGGCTAGTTAAAAAATTTCTTCAGTGTGAGTCGGACACCTTGCACCAATACTCCCACGAAAATATAATTTCGTCTACTTCTAATATTACTCCCATACTTAACCCTGCTTGACACTTGGCTTAGGCCCGTGCCATCAGTTTTACCCGGTTAGGCCGAGGAAAACAGATAAGAAAACAAAAATAATGATAATAATAATAAAAATCTTTATCTCAGACCACATCCATTAAAAATAAACAATAAAAAAATTAAAATATAATGATGATTTAATGATGATATAAATTAAAATATAATGATGATATAATGAAGGCTACTAAGAAAATATATTCACAAGGCAGATGTGAGTGAACACGCCGATAATTATGCTAATGTTACCAGCAGTGAGATTAATAAAGGCTAATAATTATGTTTTGGTAGGTACGCATATTGTATACTGAACGCCTTTTTGGGGAAGTAGGAGAAGATTTAAGAAACGATGGATGGGCTTTGTGAAAGATGATATGGCTAGAAAGAGGCGTTTAGTCCACTCTCGACCCCTCGAGCTCCAATAATGAATGTGTCCACTGGACCCCTGACCATAGTTTATCCTCAACCCTTGGGGGCCGAGAGTGGATTTTATTTTCCAGCCAAGTTTTAGTTTCCTCTAGACCCCCAAAGTAGTCTATACCTTACTGTATCAAAGTATTAATTTTAGGAACTTACCGAACTGGGAGTCGAAATTGGACGAGGTATGCATGTCCTTTGCAAGTATGAAAATCCAATCTCACCCCCTGGGGGTCGAGTGTGAACTATGTTTAAGGGTTGAGAGGAAACAAATTAACAAATCTTTTTTTAAGGGTCGAGAGTGGACTAAACGGAAAGAGGCATCTACCGAGAGGACGACTAATAGAGAAGTATCGAAGAAAAAGAGATTTTGCGCCTTGCAATAGAAATATAAAAACTTGCCCAGGATGAACCAACTGTCAAACTCAGAAACATCTTCCATTGTTTTAACCGAAACTAAGAACTAAAAAAAAACACAATAAACTTGTCAAAAACTAAGATATCGTTTACACAACCGACAATAATCACCATATAAAGCCGAGTTCTCACTTAAATTCGGTGATAAGAGAGCAGTGTGGACACTGGTATATCTGTGCTTGAGAGTAAATTATTGGTTTTTGTGTGTGTGGTCAAAATTGATATCTTTTTATGGAGATGTGTTATAGTAATAAATACTGGCTTGTTGTCTTAATTGAGGTAATTTTCTTGCTTTGTAGGTGAGAGAAATTGTGATGGTTAAATTATGTACCTACTCAATGTATGTAGGTGCTATTCAAGTGTGGTCCTTAGGAATGTACCACTGACTAGGAAATCAATTTGTACTTACATAGTTGAAAACGATACTAATAGGTATACTACAAGGTGTATTTTGGGTTCAGGGTAGTTTGTTCCTAATTGACTACTGAATAGTGATGTGCAGTGGATAATTTACTCTAAAACTCTCTAATTTACTTAAAAAAACGCGTTTTTACTCATTTTTATCCGATATTTACTCAAAATTATGGTTAAATAGATTTTTTGCGCATTGGCTGATTATTTTAAAATGTTGTTGACTTGTATTGCTATTTGGGCTTTCCAAAATACTATAATATTACATTATTTATTTTTGATGTCATTGCCAGGGCTGTAATTGTGTCCGGGGCCCCACTGACACTAATAGAACATGCTCTTTGGATATCAATTTTTTAGAACTTCTCTTTGTTCAGAGTGTACGGAATCGCTACACACATAAGTGAATATATTCGTGAAGAAATTCTAAAAATTATAAAAAAAATACGGCGAAGAAAAGTTTATTGTTGTTATTGGTGACAACGCTAGAAACCTGCGAAAGGCTTTTCAGTTAGTTACAGATGGTTGAGCCTTAAACTGCGCAGCACGCACTATTAATTTGCTGGCTTATGGTGCACTGGTATGAAAAGGTTTCAAGCGAGGCATGCGAGACTCCAAACCTGAGTGAGCTAGCAAGTCTCTTTAACTCCGTCATCCAAGAGGGTACCAGCACGACGCCCGACGCATGGAGCAGTGGTGGGTGGTTCTCTCCTTTAAAAAAGGTGACAAAACCTTGCTCAGGACTTATTGACCCATCCCTTCACTACTTCACTTCTGAGCCACGTATACATGTTCTCGAAAGTCGTCACGAACTGTCTCGCCAGAAGACCCGATTTTCGAAAAGGCTTAAGCACCGTAGACCAAATCCATACTGTACGGCAAATTAAACAGAAGACCGAGGAGTATAACCAGCCGCTGTGTATGTAATTTGTGAACTACGAGAAAGCCTTTCTGCAACGATGTCGAATTAACTGGCTTTACATCGAAGTAATGAGATGCTTAAATGCAGCTGCCACAATAACCGTCCAGATCCGGGACCAGAAAACTAAGCCCAGCTTACTCCTCAGAGGAGTGAGACAGGGGGATATCACATCATGGGTAATACCCGAAACTGTTTACATTGCGTTGGTGGACGTTTTCAAGACGCTGGACTGGACAGGGTTTCAACGTTAACGGCGAGTACATCTCACACCTTCGCTTTGCCAATGACATCGTAATAATGGCAGTGACGCTGGAATGGTTAAACTAGATGCTGCGTAGCCTGAATGGAGCCTCTCGGCGGTTTGGCCTCGGCATGAATTTGGATAAGATGAAAGTCATGTACAACTAGCACGTCTTGCCGACTCCAATCCACATCGAAGGGTCGCTTCTCGAAGTTGTGAAGGAGTATGTCTACTTAGGGCAAGTCACCCGGCTTGGTAGACACAACTTTGAGAAAGAAGCCGACAGAAGGATCTGGTTCGGTTGGGCAGCGTTTGGGAAATTTCGTCAATTCTTCTCGTCGCCTATACTGCAATGTCTGAAGACTCAGGTCTTCAACCAGTGCGTCGAGCCTTTAATAAAATAAGATGCCAAACAAACGTGGACACTGACAGTTGGGCTGGTCCACAAATTCAAGGTCTCTCAGCGCGCTATGGAACAGGCTATGCTTGGAGTTTCTTTGAAGGATAATCAGAAATGAGATTATCCGGAAAAGAACCTGACTTAATGGGATATTGGGACGGTTTGTTGTGGCACAGCTTAGGAGAGGCATAAAGGTGTGTAATAAAATTAGTTGTCACGAACTAAAATTCACACCAACACTTCGACTTCAGGTGCAAAAACAGTCCTGTATCTGTTTTTCTTTTCTTTTGTTTCTATCTCGAAAACGATGGGTCCTAACTAAAAAATAATGAACATTTTGACACCCTTTATAAAACTCAAAAAAAAACCCTAACACTCGTTCCGCCGAACGCAGGTCCTCACCAAAAGCGGTTGTTTCAGGAGGTTCCAATTTCGGATACGGCAGGATCGCCCTGATGACACGGTGGAGCAAACGGTGGAGGTCTGCCCAGCTTGGGTGGAACACCGCCGTGTCCTTGTGGAGGCGATCGACGGCGGCGATCGGCGGCGGCGATCTCTCGCGTCCGGCCCTAGTCCAGGCCATGATGCGTAGCGAGAGTGCATGGGTAGTCGTCACCTCCTTCTGCGAAGCAGTAATGCTCGCGAAAAGGGAGGCGGCGCACGTTAGGGAGAGGCAGTACATGTGCCCCCACGGCCGTAACCTCCGCTGGAGACGCCTTGGGCGTCGGGAATCCCAGGCTGATTCCCGGCCACCGTAGGCGTGAGCTTGCGGACGGCGAGGTATGGGTAGGTAGCTCGATGTCCGGTAAAGACTAAGCCCGGGTCGACGGCGCGTTGTGTTCCACGCGCGCCTCAAAGAGATGTCAGTACCAACTGATGGGGCCGGGAAGGGCCGATGCCTGCCAGGGGTGCGGGTTGTTCGAAAGAGATACCGCAGCCCCTGGCACACAGGCAACTGGGGGAACACGGGAGGGTTTTAGTCAGTAAAAGTCTGACACGCTCCTGCTCCACCCAGAGCGGGAGAAGTTATTTGATGATTTCCCACCCAAAAAAAAAAAACTATTGGTGTTCCATTGTACCTACTCATTCTAATAATAACAACATTTACATAAGCCTAAAGTTGATATTTGTTTAAATGGAACTAACATCAATTGAAGAAAAGGATCTGAATAGACTTTATGTAACTGCTACTCACCTGACTGTACCTAGAAGCTCCCATAACATAATCATTAGTCAGTTCGTTCGTCAGACAAAAATCGGTATCGTGTGTGGTTGTGTGTGTTACTTACAGCTTCAAGGCGGATCGGCTAAGAAGGCAGATCAGCAGGCCTAGACAAAACACAATTTTGTTAGCGTTTACGGCAAATGCTACGCCAAAATGTACGGGAATGACATTACCTGCGGAAAGATTACGTCGTGTCCTTTTACGCCACAGGAGACGCCCTGGGCGTCGGGAATCGGCTGATACCCGGCTACCGTAGGCGCGGGCTTGCGAATGGCGAGTAATGGGTAGCTCGCTGTCCGGCAAGGACCAAGCCCGGGTTGACAGTGCGTTGTGTTCCACGCGTGCCTCACAGAGATGCCAGCATCAATTGGTGAAGTCCGCAAGGGTCGATGCCTGCCAGGGGTGCGGGCTGTTCGAAAGAGATACCGTGGCCCCTGGCACACAGGCAACTGAAGAAACACGGCCGGGTTATAGTCAGTAAAAGTCTGACACGCCCTTCTGCTCCACCCAGAGTGGGAGAAGGAGAAGTTATTTAATGATTTCCCACCCCAAAAAAAACCAGTAATTAACGAACTATATTTATGATTGAGCGAAATTATTGTTAAAAATATCTGGTTTTGTAGTTGTTAAAGTGGTTAATGAAGCACATATGTCAGATTTTCATTCATTTCAATCCTTTTATTTCTAAAATGACAAAATTTACGTTACGAAAACTTTACATAGTATTTATCCGCTGTTTTGGATAAATACTTAAGTAAAAACTGCTATTTATGACTATTTATCCATTTTTAGTATTTGTCCGGATAAAATCCCAACACTACTACTGAATCGATTTCAGTACCTTTTAATATAGTTTTTTTTTTTTATGTTTGCCATACCAATGGGGCCAAAGAAAATTCAATCTTATTTCAAGGCAATAAGACTCAATTTTAAATGCACAAAGTAATGCTAGGATCAACGCGTTTTTCTTAATAATAACAGTTAGCTTAAAAAAAAAATAAGTTATGGTCATTGTATTATGCTTTTTATCTCAATACTTTAATTGGGGTGTATGAGGTATTGCGTTAATTGTGTTATAAATAATATAATAAAATAAATACAATTAAAAAAAAAATCTGCTGTTTCATAGAAAAGACCTACGCGGTCAAAATGTATGTAGCAGCAAGGCTTTTTTAACCGACGAAATTTTTCTACCCTGGAATCATTTTTTTAAACTAGAACGCGCGAAAAAATGTTTATAAATATGGGGGATTATGTTTGTTTCAACTTAAAAGAAACCACATTACCTCTGAGTTTATTTTGGTGTTTGTCAGCTAGGAAATGCGTGCGAAATGTATTCTAGTTTTAAAATTATCCAAGATGGCGGCTGCGAAAATGTTCAAATTATTCTTCATGGTTGTCGTTTTAATGGTTTTTGAGGGTGCTAAACCGATATCAGAACATAATGATAATATAGATTTTTAAGATTTTATATGAGTCCAACAATGCAGGGTCATGTCTGGAAATACCTTTTGAAGAAACACCCATTGAAGCTTTGAGTTGTTCTGTCTGACAGACGGCATTTGTGTCCAAATTTCTAGGAATCGTTCCCTGGGATAATATTCCAGGAACTCTATTGAGTGCAAGTAATCTGTCAACCAATATTTTACAAACCTAGGAGATAGGATATTGCTATTTTGGGCGAACCAATCACACCTGAGAATCGACAGGGGATATAAAGATCATTGAAGGGTTTCTGGGAACAGGGGGTTTGTTTGTACTTTTAGATGTTTGGGTGTTTATTACTCAGTCACGCAAAAACTTCCGAATGTATTTGGATGAAATTTGGCATTCAGTTATTTTATAACCTGAATTTAGGACATAGGATGCTTTTTATCCCGGTAGTACGTTGGATAATTTTCGACCGCCACGCGAGCGAATTCACTGACAAAAGCTGGTATTAAAGATAAATATTTAGAGGCAGTTAGTAAGTAGCTTTGGATACTTTGTATGTGTGCATTTTTAACCAACTTCAAAAAGAAGGAGGTTATCAATTCGAATGTTTATATATTTATTAATTTTTTATGTATGTTCGGATATAACTCCGTCATGTATAAACGGATTTGGAAAATTCTTTTTTTGTTCGAAAAGGATTTATTCCAGAATGGTCCCATATAAATTTCATGTAGTTCTGATGATGCGTTTCGAAGACAGTCAACGGAACTCCTCGAAAAAGGACAGCAAACAAACCGCGATTGCCGCTATTGCATTAATATGCTTTGTTTTGACCCCAAGGATGATGAAATTTCGAATTGTGTGGGGTAGGTACTGTAACTAAAAAGTGAAAAATAAAAAAGCTTTGTTAAAAAAAAAAAAAACAACCGACTTCCAAAAAACATTACAAAATGCAAAGTAACTTTAATTGCGTAAGGTGGTGACAAAAAATAAAATAAAATACATATCCAAAGTCACCGACTTTCAAAATTAAAGTTACTTTGCACTTTGTGGTGTTTTTTGGAAGTCGGTTGTTTTTTTATGTAACATTTTTTAAGTGAAAACTTCAAGAGGCGCGTTGGGCATTTTTTGAGATGGGAAAAACAATTGAACTCGCGACACTGTTACCGCCACCACTGACAACGCGAACGTACGAACGAACAATGTTGAACGTACGTTGAACGTTGTTTAATCTGACGATTCTAAAAATATTTTCTGACGATTAAAAAAATACACGACCAATGAGGTCACCACTATTTACTTTCAATAAGCGCAAAGAACACGTTGCGTAGCTCTACCCTTAAATCACTATTATGTGTAAATATTACCAAGGTAACGCGGTAAATTACTACCCAGTCGGTACCCAGTAATAAACAGTATACTACGGTTATGGACAACGCAGCAGGGCGCAACACTATTATTAAAATATGAAATTTTCTGATATTTTTTAATACGCTTAATTTTTTTGTGAATGATTTTGTTGTACCTTTTTTTTTTTAAATTTTGGCTTCACACGGTTTGTGCATTTAGCCAGTGTCAAGTAATTTTTCTTTTGGAACAAGTAAATGGCCCGATATCGGGCACGAAGTTACAAAACATTCATAGTCGTCTTTAGTCAGTCAAGTCAAAGTTATTGTAAAGCGGTAGTAACTTTACAACAACCTAATAGGAGTTTTTGGGGGGAACACGAAAAGTCCACGTTAGTCACTTATTTTCACTTTCACTACACTTGTGCACTCACACGTAACTAAATTGAATAATTCACTATAAAAATTATACAATTTAATTCGCTATTTCACTAAATTCCATGAAAATGAAAATTCGTGCGACATGTTCCAACGCGATCCCGCCAAAAACTCTCTTGTTGTACCTACCTTATTTATTGACATCTAATAACAGTTGTTTTTTTTTTTTGCTTGACAAGTTGTCACAATATGTTGGCGATCAATTTTTTTTTCTAGAAACTGGCACAGACTTTTGTCTAAACAAAATAAAATAGGTATATTTGTCACAAAAACATTTGATACAACAAGATAGTTAACTATAATAATAAAGACAAATAAAAACGAAATTCATTTCATTGTAAAAGTTGTAACAGCGTACAGCGCTCAGTGGTCGTATTTGGAACTAAACCAGTAATAATAGGTAATAGGTAATACGTAAAACGGGCTGTTTTCCGCAACTCCACGTCAAGGCGCGTATTTTGCGTATGGGTGGGAGAATGGGTTATTCGATCCACCCCAGCTCCTCGAGAAAGGCCAGCAGCGCCTTGGTGTTGCTGACAATCGCACATAGGGTACCTGGGTTACCGAAGTATTTTGCCCTGTAATTAGCGACCACCGGGCAGTTCAACAGCACATGAGCCGCTGTCTCGTCGTGCTCCATGCAGGCTCTGCACAGCGGACTGTTTGTTACTCCTAAGACAAAGAGGTGTTTGTTAAATGATCCGTGGCCAGTTACGGCTGCTGTAACTGCACGCAACTGTCGTTTAGTTAAACGGAGAACCTGTTTCGTGACGCGAGCATCGAACGCAGGAAGCGCCTCCTTAGCCTGCCTGCACTCACTCAGGTCCAACCATATTTTGTGATGTTGATCCCTGGTACCTTTCCTTACCAGAGTGCGTAGATACCCGAACACTAACTAACTACTAAACTAAACCAGTATCTCGAAGTCGTATCAAATGTCCTGAAAATGTCACTGAACATTTCAATTACTTTAAATAAAACACAACGAAATTAAAGGTACGGTTTCATAATAAACCGTGTTTTAAACTGATTTTTGGATTTAAAATAATGTATTAAAGTTTACCCCCCTGTTCGATAGATGGCGTTATGGGCAAAATTAGAAGTCGCTATGGTTTCGTTCCCGGGGATGGCCTAAGGTTGGCATCGACATGGCCACGATGAACCAATTTCATACATTTTTTCATATTTTTGTAATTCGTACGCTTTATCCGTACGAATAAAAAACTAATAGACTTAGATTAATAGACTTTAGAACAAAGTAGTAAACACTGTTTTGTAGGTTAAAAGTTTGAATTTATGTAACTTGTATTATAATATTTTTTATTAAACGTTACGTTCATTAAATAGAAATATTTTTAATACAATTTATACAAACGAAAAAAACCGTATTCATAATAAAGGTCGTAGGTAAATAATTATTTATTTAAAATTAAAATTTACTGTCCCTCCCGAAAATTGTCTAAATTCTAAATTATCCTATTATTATTATGATTGAGACGGCTGATGGTGTCATTGGCTGGTGTAATGAAACAATCAATCTGCCTTAGCGTTTACCAACATTTAGTGGATTCGGCTTGCAGTCTGACCGGATGCAACTGAATACTAGTATTTCACATGGAGCGACTGCCTATCTGACCTACACAACCCAGGTCCTGTAGAACATGATACCCCTTGGTAAGACTGGTTGTCAGACTTTCGGGGCTTCTGACGACCTGTAACTACTGTCAAAGATCCACAAATGACGGTCGGGACCAACGGCTTAACCTGCTTTCCAAGGCACGGAGGGGTCTTGATATGAAAAGATGGTCACTCATCCACGGACCAACCTCGGCAAGCGTAGCTTAACCTGATCGATTGACCCGTATGGCTGTTAGCACATAGCTACAAGCCCTTCTATAAAGAACTCTAAAACGAAAGATCTTTAAGTATAAACGTCAATACCTACGATACTATTGAGCGGCCTCGTTGGGGTTGTGGTCCCAAGAGCTACTGCTAAGCCTTGAAGAATAGGTCTTGAGTTTGATTCCCAAGTCTGGCAAAGTGTTATTGGGTTTTTCTATCTGGAATTTCTCAGTAGCATCCCAAGTCTGAATTCGTGCCTGTTTGATGGCAATAGGCTCGGCCCCTATTATATGGGACTTTTAAAAAAAACTGGCTAAATGTGGATGTAGTATAGTTACACCTCTGTCCAACCTATCGGGGAGACAAGGTGTGAAGTTATGTCACATTAATACAAAACTTAGTTATCACGAAGATATCGCGATGTCTCTGAAGTTGAGTTGTAAAAACTGCGTCGAGGAGTCGCTAGTAAAATATACAACACTAGCTTTTGCCCGCGGCTCCGCCCACGTGGATGTTAGTTATCGCGTAAAAAAAATAGCCTACGTCCTTCTCCATATCTCAGGCTATATCTCTACCAAATTTCATGACGATCGGTTCAGCGGTTTAGGCGTGAAAGCGTAACAGACAGGCACTTTCGCATTTATAATATTATTAGGGATTTTCCTTATTCGAATAGGTTATCCGATACTTACTCGATACAAAAACTTTTAATTCAAAAAGTTTGCATTCGTATCGATTACAAATTATAATGAGTCGATACATATATCCCTGAGCGATCATTTTAACTTTAAGTTGTTTAAATTGTTGTTTTAATTATTTTTTTTACTTTTTTTATTACTAAATGGTCCTGCTCTTGACCTCGATCACGCCTGATCGCAAGCAATTGACGAGGTCTATGATGGATCTAGCGTGTCCAGAAGATGCCTGTTCACTCTTGTTTTGAAGGTAGGAAGGTTTTTTTTTTTGGGTGGGAAATCATCAAATAACTTCGCTCCGCCCAGAGCGGGAGAAGGGTTGGTCCTTACTGGACAGCGAGCTACCCATTACTCGCCGTCCGCAAGCCCGTGCCTACGGTGGCCGGGAATCAGCCTGGGATTCCCGACGCCCAGGGCGTCTCCTGCGAAGGCCACGGCTGTGAGGGCGCATGTACTGCATCTCTCCCTCACGTGCGCCGCCTCCATCTTTGCGAGCATAACTGCTTCGCTGAAGGAGGCGACTGCTAGCCTGCACTCTCGCTCTGTACCATGGCCTGGACCAGGGTCGGACGCGAGAGATCGCCGCCGCCGATCACCTCCACGAGGACACGGTGGTGCTCCGCCCAAGCCGGGCAGACGTCCACCGTATGCTCCACCGTGTCCTCAGGGCGATCTTCGCAATGGAAACACCCGGGCGGTTCCTCCCGCCCTATCCGAAACAGGAACCTCCCGTAAAGGTAGGAAGGTTGAAGGGTAATAAAGAGTATTTTGTTTGTATGTAGGACAGAATAAATGTTGAACGTCGTCATACAAATAACGATGTCAGAATAACTAACACACTGAGTGCCTCGGAAAGCACGTTAAGCTGTTGGTCCCGGCTGTCATTCGTGGATCTTTGACAGTCCTTACGGGTCGTCAGAAGCCAGAAATTCTGACAACCAGTCTTACCAAGGGGTATCGTGTTACAAAGTAACTGGGTTGTGGAGGTCAGATAGGCGGTCGCTTAATGTAAAATACTGGTATTCAGCTGCAACCGGTTAGACTCGAAGCCGACCCCAATTTAATTAAGAAAATTCTAGGCAGATTGATTTTGTATAAAACTTGGCGTATAGGTAAGAAACTAGCCATATGTGAATGTACATAATTACCTCATCGGGAAATACATACGTGGTCGTACATTTATCCTTATTGCATCAAAATCTGTAGCAAGCCATCTGTTCCACTCCGCCAGATTCCACCACATCCGAACCGGTTTATATCGCACGATATGCCGATCCCGGCTTAACCTAAATTCAAAGAAAACACCTCGCTTCTCGGTATGCTATGCAACAAACTTATGGCTTATAAAATGAATCGGGAAGCGGGAAGCTGTATTTATCGAGACGTTAGATACCAAGCAAGATAGGCAATTTTTTAAGTCATATTTCATAAGTCATAAGTCATTTATTCATTTGTTTAACATAGGTAGGTACAATAATGATGATATTTATAGATTATAAAGCGTGAGCTATGTTATACCAGAGGGCGTACAAATTTTTGTAAGCAATAAAAAAATATAAAAGTATCATGCCAGCCAAGTCTCAATGATGAAATAAAATACAATAAGTCTGAATTATAAAGATTGTAAAGACTCATTTCATTATACAAAATAATTTTTGTTAAATGACAATAGAAATTAATGTCAATGATTATTTTTTATGTCAATATTTTGCATGTCAACACACAGACTGAAAACAAATAAAAGGCTAAATACAATACTAATGTCACAAAATAATACTGATGTCAAGTTAAAATTATAATGTCAATTTAAAATACTAATGTCAATATAAGTACAAAAACTTATGTCAAGGACAACATTAAATGTATTATAATGGCATGTCAACATTCTAGATTTTTGTCTGTGAAAACTTCCGAAATACTGTAATAAGCTTTGTTCACCAGTAAGGATTTCAGCCGTTTCTTAAATAAGCTAACATTTAGTTCTTTGATTGACCTTGGTAAGCGGTTAAATAAGACTGGCGCCATGCAAAAAACACTTCTTTTGCTGTATGGGACCTTCTTACGCATAAACTATTGTTATCCCGTCGACTTCGGTTATTAATGTCTGTAATTTTTTTAACAATTTTTGATTGGTCTTAACAAATAGAGCAACCTCAAAAATATATAAGGAAAGAAGAGTCAATATTTTAAATTTTATAAATAATCAAAAGTCATCAAAAGTCATTTATTCAAGCTAGGCTGAGAGTCAGCACTTTTTGAACGTCAAAATTACATAAGACAGTCCCACAAAACGCCCGCCCTTCACCACTTCCTAGTGCTTTAGCTGGGAAGAAGAAGTGGCGCAACTAACTCCCCAGCAGCACAGCTGTCTGTTATGTTAGAAGAACTTGATTCTATACAATAATAGCATATAATTAACATTCAACAATAAATGAAAATTTAATTCACAAAAATTCATAAAAATTAAAAAAAAAAAATTAATAATTAAATAATGGTTTACATGTATCTATGACCTGTAACCCAAACATTGTCCTGACACACTTTTTCTGTGCTTTAAAGATTATCTCCGTATTGGTTGAATTCCCCCAAAAAATAACACCATATCTCAATATTGAGCCTACCAAACCATCATATGCTGTGACTAAAGCGTCCACACTCATCACCGAGGTAAGTTTATACAGAGCATAGGCAGACTTGCTAATTCGTTTGGTTAACTCCTCCGTGTGTGTTTTCAAATCCAATTTACTGTCAATTGTTAATCCTAGGATAATCAGCCTAAAACGTTCTCAATGCTGAGACATAGGCTTCTTCTCTGTGCAAGGCAGTGGACCGCAATCCACCTCGCGGGCCCAATGCGGGTTGGCAGTTGTCACATATCTTCGAATTTTCAGTTCTGGGATATATATCCGGACTCCTTACAATGTTTTCCTTCACCGTGATGAAATTATTTACACAAAGTATGCGGCTGTCAGGGTTCCAACTTAAGACCTACAACTCATAGGCCGTTTATGCGCCCTCACCGTCCTAGTCATCGCAGGGGACGCCCTGTGCGTCGGTAATCCCAGGCTGATTCCCGGCCACCGTAGGCGCGGGCTTGCGGACGGCGAGTAATGGGTCCAGTAAGGACCAGGCCGGGGAAGACGGCGCGTTGTGTTCCACGCGCGCCTCAAAGAGATGTCAGCACCAACTGGTGGGGTCCGCAAGGGCCGATGCCTGGCAGTGGTGCGGGTTGCTCGAAAGAGATACCGTCGCCCCTGGCACACAGGCAACTGAGGGAACACGGGCGGGTTATAGTCAGTAAAAGCCTGACATGCCCTCCTGCTCCACCCAGAGTGGGAGAATTTATTTGATGGTTTCTCATCCGCAAAAAAAAAAACCTACAACTCATAAGTCGCGGCCGTTTCGTTTGCTCCACCATTGCACTAAAATGTACCTATATACTTACATAGTTAAAATCAAAATTAAAGGCAAAAGTGTCTAACTCCATGGCTCCAGTAATCTTTAACAAAATACCGAAGTGTTGGGAAAAGCTGCCGCTTTCTTTATTTAAAAAAAGACTTCGAAGCTATTTAGTGGTAAAATGTTATTATAATTTGAGTGAGTTCCTTAACGAAAAATATTTTGTAATTTAGTATGTATATTTTTTTTGTATATCTTTTCCATGCCTACATGGTAAAATATGGCTGATCTTGTAATCATTTGTGTTATCTGTTGTACCTATATTTGCAAAATAAAATTAACTTTATATTTATAGATTTTCTACATTCTTTTTTTTTCTGTTTTTTCTTTATTTTGTTTTTTCTTTATAGTGCAACCATGGCAACTGTAAATTCCTTTTTAATTTTATATGGGTAAAGGCCTGAAGTAAATTAATTTTTATTTTTTTAATTTAAAATATGAAGGGAATTGTTAGTCACCTAATACTCTCTACACTGATATTACAAAAAGATAAAGTTTGTAAGGTTGGATGTAGGAGGTAATCTCCGAAACTGCCCACTCCCTCTCATAGATAGGAGGCCTGTGTACCAGCTTATTTTAGGCCGAATATGTGTATATGCCTTTTATACCTAACCTAAGTGCAATTTTCAGAGACCTACATACGTATAGAATGACTAACGTCGGGCCTGCAAAATGCCGCACATTGCCAGACGATTAAATGGTCTCATTTGAACCAAAGTATTCGTAATGGTCAAATTTGATGGTGGGTAGGTACTTAGTACACTATTGATTTTATGAGCTAGAAACGTTTGTGACAAACATAGTTGTTGACTGGTATATTTACTTCGTAGTTGTTAAGAGGCCGTATGCGATATACTGCATTTTCGTAAGCTTTAATGCACAACACGAAAGATCGTTTCAATTTATATCTAATGAATGAGCCTCCTTATTTATTTTGTTCGAGAATTATAATGCGAGATTTAGGTTATTTAACATGATTTTATTAGCTTCATGTAAGCATGTTACAGCGGACAGGTACGTGTGGCGAAGATGGCAGCCGCCACTGCTAGTGGAACCGCGCGCTCGGACTAACCTTGTAAGGGAGGCGCCGCTGACGCGTGCACTCCGCACGCTCAACCTCATAGCAGTTGAGACGGACTTATTCTGTTGTTCTCTGAGTGAATTCACAAGGAATGCATTGTTTGTAATTTGTTATAATATGTAAGTACATGAATGTTAGTATTCAAGATAATTAAGTTAGGATAAGCGCATTTATCGCATTGGGTTACCCTGTAATGGTAGATGTAAGAAGATAATAAATAAATAAATAAATAAATGTTTGTTTGTTTGTTTGTAACCGACTCATGAGGACTTGATTTTGACCCACTTCAAACGGTCAGCAGGCTCAGCATGACTGTTTCTATTTCTACCGTAGAATAGAATCGCTTGTCTACATTTCTCGATACAAAACTGTCAATTGTCTACACGGAAACGTCATTTTTGTCTACTCTTCCGTCGACAAAACGCTTCTCTACGGTTCTCGTACTAAGCCTGCAGATTTCATTTAAACTTTGTAGACTTATTGAGGACCGATGACAATTTAATAATTTGGTAAATTCGGTCCATAGTGTTAAAAAAAAACGTTTAAAAAAAAACTGAAAAATCACGCTTTTTTAGTTTGGTTTTTAACGCGTGTTTTTAGATTTTTAATCTATTATTTTTTTTAAAGATTATTTACTGCCAATTCTGTTTTGTTTTTCGAATTTTGGACTGAGAAAAGTGATTTGAACTTTAACTGAAGTTTATTTATGTTGTCATAATGTTTTTGAACGAGAGTTCTGAGTAGCCGAAATCAAAACCAATTAATCGCTCATTTTCTCTAAAATTTTACTAAGTTTAATATTTTTTTACTACGTTTTTTTTTATATAAAAGTTGTATAAAGTGATTCATACATCATATGAATGACTTTCACAACAATACTGTGTAATTTTCATACCGTGTAGACGTTAAAACGATTCATAAATATGTGATATTCTAAACCCCTTACAACGAAGTTCTCATATAAGACCGTCGCCGGTCTGATTTGAGAACTTCGCTGTAAGAGGTTTGAGTTTGAAGTAGATTAATCAAAATCAAACGATAAAATAAAAAAGTAGCTCATTCATTTGATCATAATTGAAATGATCTTTCATATGGTGCATTAAAACTAATAGAGATACAGTATTTTAACTGTAAAATCGCGTGTATAAAGTCGGAAAAATTTTGTATGCGGCCTCTTAATATTACTTTGTTAGGATAAAGATCTGAAAGATTTCACTGACTTTCCATTTGATTTAACTTGTCGATAGTGTCTATTTTAAAAAGAAAGAAAATATACCATTTATTTGGACACATTTCGTGAAACACAAAATACAATACATAACATTAAATAATTAGACATTATGAACAAGTATATAAAGTAAAAAAGGGAAGAGATCACTGGGCATCAAAGAATTCGTCCGCATCGCTGTCAGTGGGAAAAGTGCCCAAAAGGCTGGCAGCGTTGCCACATTGGATGGCAATGTTGATTCTTTGACCTAAGAATGGCCAGCCTTTTGGTCACGTGAAGAGTCAACCAACCGCTTGGCGATGTCTCGAAATACTCGATGAGCACTGGGACCCCACGGCCCTAGCCTTTCAACCCCAAACGAAAAAGATAGTGATTATAAATAACTAGGTATGCTGCGTCAAAAAGGTTCATTTCAACATTAATGCCAGGCAGATGCTGTCGGACGCTGGTTTTCTAATGAACCTTTAGAGATAAGTAACGAAGAGTACAAAACAGTTTGAACATACGTAAATAAATATTTTTTATGCCAAATAAACACATCACATAAACTTACAAAACAGAACAAAACAACAGGAGCTCAGCGAAACCTGCACTCCAATTTTTTTTACTGTGAATCATACCCTAAGCATATTCTGTTAATGCATGCATCGTCATCATCATCTGTATTTTATATGGAACGACTGGCTATCTGACCTCCATAACCCAGTTACTGGCTAATGCGATATCCCTCGGTAGGATAGGACTGGTTGTCAGACTTTCGTGCTTGTGACGACCCGTAACGACTGTCAAAAATGTATGCAGAATAAGTTTTTAACCAGTGCGCAAACTGTAACCATGAATTCAGCATATCATTCTAGACCTCCACCGCAGAAATTTTTCGTCGGTTATACATATATTTAAAAACGTCCGCGCTGCGGGCCTAGAATTTTATGCTGAATTCATAGTTACATTTTGCGCACTGGTTAAAACTTACCCTGTATTAGCCAAATATCATTGCACGAATAGATACTTAATACCAAAATATTATGTGATCCTCCTTTGCATACAAAATCTACCTGTCACCGAAAAACAAAAGCAGTCGCAAGTTTTTAACCGTCCGATGTCCAGCCCATCTCAGCGACCGGGATTAAGCTCTGCCGAACATAGGGCGAGGGGCGAGTTCTCTAAACCAGCCCTAATTACGGACACGTCAACCTGAAGTGGGTATAATGCGTAATTAGCTTTGAGGTAGACCCTACTACTGTTTTTGGGATCTGTAGAAGTGAGATTTTATCGAGTTTGGTTCAAACAACTTAGCCTATCGTAGTCCACTGTTGGCTTCTCCCAGGCTGCGCCACAACACTCTATCCTCCGCCTTCCGCATCCAGTCTGTCCCAGCCATCTTTTTAAGGTCGTCGGTCCATCTAGCTGGGGGGCGCCTCACACTACGCTTGCCGATACGCTGTCTCTACTCCAGGGCTCGTCTGCTCCACTGTCCATCGATCCTTCGACAAACATGACCAGCCCACTGCCACTTGAGCTTGCTTTACTCTGCAAGCTATGTCGGTGACTCCAGTTCTTTTCCGGATAATTTCATTACTGAGTTTGGTTACGACTTCTTTAGTGCACGATCTCGTATCCTGGCCTTGGTGCCCCAAAATCTGCAAAGTGATCCCTGAGCTGCCACCAACGAAGCCGTCGAACTGACGTCCCACTCCAGCAGACTTAGCAAGACGCGTTCTATTTCTACAAAGAATACACAGTGCTTTTTCTATACAAAGTCACATTTAGTTTCTCCATTTTTGACATCGGACATAGATATCCTTCTACAATCTGTCATTTTGTCTTTCGTTTCTAACGATCTTTGTCGAGGTCCTTTTATAATATGTAGACTATTTCAGAAGAATATTTCTTCCCAAACTGTCAAAATCACACTGACAACAAACTTTCTAGGTACTCGACGGCCACAAAGTATATATGATTATCTACAAAATCATGATTCGTTTAGAACGCATAACTGTGATAATTAATAGAAAAGCATAGCTATCTTCTCCTATTTTACATCATTTAGTTAATAGTCATGTGTATTCTTCCGTCGAAAAATCGGTGCTCGTGCTAAGCCTGCTGGAGCGCGTACCTATCAACATCTTTTTATAAAACGTATAAATCATTCTCCTCTATTTTGACTGCCGCATTGGTCGCAAGCGCTAGTGCTGAGCGTGAAGTCTAGTTATTAGATAGTCGATTGTTATTGAGTTTTACCATCTGAAAATTAGAATTTCTCAGTATCAGCCCGGAGTCTGGATTTGTACCCTGATGATGACAATATTTGTACCCGGATGATGACAATATTTGTACCCGGATGATGACAATATTTGTACCCGGATGATGACAATATTTGTACCCGGATGACGACAATATTTTGTGTTGTGTGAGGTTTATTATAACAGCTGCACGGGTCGATCGATCAAATTATGCTATGTTAGCCTTGGCTGTCCCGTGGATAGGTGAGTATCTTAACATACCTACAAAGACCCCTATGTGTCAAAGAAAGCAGGTTAAGCCGTTAGTCACGGCTGTCATTCGGAGATCTTACACAGTCGTTACGGGTCGTCAGAAGCCAGAAAGTCTGACGACCAGTCTTATGAAGGGTAGCGTTTACCCAGTAACTGGGTTGTGGAGGTCAGATAGGCAGTCTACCATGTAAAATACTGGTAGTTTTGGGAAACTTTACTTTTTCGTTGGTAAATGGCTGAGCCGATGATTATGAAACTGTGAACCATTCAGGGAGCATAAGCGTTATGTTATGTTATGTGTATCATCTTTCTCCACAACCCAATTTTACTTAAAAGCCTCTATGACCTACAAAAACACAAAGATATAAACTCGATATCAATTCTCGTTATCATAGTACGTCCCCAGGTGTATTCGCCGCGGCTCCCCGGCCATATTTGGCGATCAGTCAGGAAGAAAGCCGAGATACGGTTACCATAGCAACCAGCCATCTGTACCCGAGAGAATACCAAATATTGGGTATCTATGTCGCTCTATTATAGGTAGAAATAATTTATGGATACATTCTTTGTGGTAGTATTTTTTTATATGTTACATCATTATCCAGGGGTGTTGTGTAACTTAGTAAATGGTTGTGGAGTTCCGATAGGCAGTCGTTTCTTGTAACTCCTCTGGTGCACCTGGTTGCAGTCTGGAAGCTGAGAGAAAAAGGCTAGGCATATTAAATATATTCACCGTGACATTTTAGTCGTCTTACAAAGGAGGTCCACTCAATGTATCCGACATAAAATACCTACAGGTGCGATCAAAAAATTGTTACCATTAATTAAGATAATAGGTACTAAGAAAAATAAATAATTCCTTAGAGTTATGAAACACTCTCCCTGTTAATAATGTTTACGTATCAAACGGTAGATTTCTACCTACCTACCATAATACCATTATATTTCATCATTCATTCCATCTCCATAACAGGGTGTTCAAAACTACATCATGCGTCTTAGTAAATGATTTTTTTTTTCATTATTATTTATTAAGTCCGAAAAAAATCATTTTGAATAATTATTTTTTTTGGAAAAAGTTTTTACTTTTCACTTTTTAGTTATAGTACCTACCCCACTAATTCGAAATTTCATAATCCTTGGGGTCAAAACAATGCATATTTATGCGATAGCAGCAATCTCGGTTGATTTGTTGTTATTTTTTTAAGAGTTCCGTTGTCTGTCTCCGAAACGCATCATCAGATCTATATGAAATTTAAATGGGACCACACGGGAAACACGAGCTTTCAAATAAAAAAAGAATCATCAAATACATTAACAAAATATATATAAACATACCGAATTGACAACCTTTTGGAAGTTGATTAAAAAGGAGTAACTGTGTCGACTTATGCAGAAAAACTTAACAAATAAGAGAATGGAGGAAACAAGAACAAGCAAGCCATCATCCTCCACACAATCTATCCATCGTTTCTTTAGCCTTACGGATGATTTCCACCAAACAGCTCGCATCGCAACGGATAGGAAAGGATACGATCGGCTCCGTACCGTCGCTCGCGAACGTATCCGTTTCTACGCCTAGTCAAATAGTTTCATTCCTACCGTGTTCTAATTTTTTTAATGGCAGACGAACCATTTGTTCGTCTGTCATTAATAAAAATTCCTTGTCCTCATTTAGGACAGCCGAAAGGATCCGATCGAATACGAAAGTGTTGACGTGTTCTAACTTTTTTAAACGGCAGACGAATGAATGACGACACCCGAAAGGATCCAGTCGGATATGACGACAGGCGAACGGAGCCGATCACGCATATCACCATACTTTCGGCTACGATCGCGTGTTGCGGAAGACGCCCACGGTCAAGCTGCTGTGCGCGGCTTGGTAATATAGACTTTAAATACTGTGTACACGATTTAATATCGTTTAAAGATTGTAAAATCCGTTCCAATCCGATGCGATGCCAGCCGTTTGGTGGAAATCATCCTTTACACTACTCTTATGGTCACCCACAGCAATTTTAAAGACCTAAGTCGTCCACTGTTCCAACATGGGCCATTGTGTAAAAGGGTCGTGTCCACCATGGGCCATTCTAATGGGGCTCTGATCTGGGACTCAACCCGTGTCTCAATATGCAAAATGTAAGTGGATTTGTTTGTTCTTTGTCTGCAATTATGTTAATATCCATCGGTCAGCTTGGTTTGTGCTTACGACACGTCTACGACTTAAAATAATTGAGTGCTTTAGATCGAAAATGTTGATAGAAAACTCTGTAGAAGCTGCTATTGGAAATCGATTTTGAGAAATTATTTTATTATTCGAGTCATTAATCCTACTATCCTAGTAATATTACAAATGTGAAAGTTTGTATGTTTGGATGTTTGTTACTCAGTCACGTAAAAACGACTGAACAGATTTGGATGAAATTTGGCACACAGATATTTTATAAACTGGATTAACACAACATTACTATATTTGTTTTTACCATTTCCTCTCTTTATTTAAAAACTACTGGACTTAAAATAATAATATGTATAGGTATATAAAAAGGAAATAACCGTAAGTCATCCAAAAGTACGTCCGCATCGTTGTCAATGGGAAAAGTGCCCAAAAGGCTGGCAGCATTGCCACGTTGTTTGGCAATGCTGATTCTTCGGCCGAAAAATAGGCTAGCTCTTTGGTCACGTGAACAGTCGACCAACCGCCTGGAAATGTCTCGGAAAACCAAGTGGGCACTCGGACCCCATGGTCCTAGAGTTTCAACCCCAAACGGCTCGAACAAAATAGGTTCCAATAAGATTGGAATATATGCGCCGTTTGAGGTAACAACACTCATAGAATACTTTTATCCTGATGGTACGTTCCTGTGGGAGAATTTCCGAAGTCCACACGAGCGAAGCCGCTGGCAAAAGCTAGTAATAAATAATAATGATAATAAATTTGTTTATTATAATAAAAAATACACTTCTACGGTTCACAAAAACAATATTCCTAGTAAAAAAATTGCATTACAGAAATAAGTGTAAGTATCGTTGGTGTCTGTACTAACATTACATACACATTCATTACATCGAATGGGAACTTATTGAAAGAAAATCTCGTTAGATTAATTCTAATTATAATGATAATTGTAATGATGGATGATAATTGTAATGATAAAGATAATTGTAATGATAATGATATTTTTTTAATTGCTGTGGTTTTCAAAATGTAAGTACAAGTTACTTATATAATGTACCTACCTAAATGTTTGCATGCCGAATGGTTAAATATGGCTGACCTTTGATGTATCTTAACAAGTATTGTGTATTACCCATATCTGCAAAATAAAATTTTATTGTATTCTATTATTTTTTGAGTTCGTCACTTGATGTCTTCTAGAGGGCGCCATATTTAATGTGACGTCACATAGCCTCATTACCAACGGACGATCAAGATGCTTCCAACGATACCTCATTGAATTTGTCAAATGTAATTTAGTAGTTATCGCTTTTCGGTGTTCCGGTAAAAATACTGTACGTGGGACTTAAACATATTTAGAGAAAACAACCGACTTCCGAAAAAACACTACAAAGTGAAAAATAACTTTAATTTCGGAAGGCGTGACTTTGGATAGGTATTTAATTTTTTTTGTCACCGCCTTCCGAAATTAAAGTTATTTTTCACTTTGTAGTGTTTTTTCGGAAGTCGGTTGTTTTTTTTTGTTTGGAAAGAGTTTTTATTTTTCACTTTTTAGTTAAAGTACCTACCCCATTAATTCGAAATTTCATCATCTTTGGGGTCAAAACAATGCACATTTATGCGATAGCAGCAATCGCGGTTTATTTACTGTTATTTTTTGAAGAGTTCCGTTGTCTGCCTCCGAAACGCATCATCAGATCTATATGAACGGGCTTTCAAATAAAAAAAGAATCATCAAAATCGGTTCACCCAGTCGAAAGTTATGAGGTAACAAACATAAAAAAAACCATACAGTCGAATTGAGAACCTCCTCCTTTTTTTGAAGTCGGTTAAAAATATGTGGCTATACTGTACAACTTTGGCTACCTCTTAAAGACTACATACTGGCGTGATGTTATGTGTGAGTACAGTTGGTGACAAGGTCCGGAAACTGCTGTCATCCTCCGGATATAATCCCTCAGTTGACAGGTTTAGAGTGAGATGGGTGACCGAAACTTACCTACCTTAGTCCTTATCAATATTATACAGTTGGCATTGCTGTACTTTCTGGGAATAAATATTCCCAGAAAGTAGTAGCAATTGCAGTTTTATTGTACAATTAGCTGTGCCAGCGGCTTCGTCCGCGCGGAATAGTTTTTTTACTATTATTGATATATCAATAAAAAAAAATCTAAAATAAAAGTAGCCTAGGTTACTCCTTATTACATCAGCTACCTGCCAGTGAAAGTCTCGTCAAAAATGGTTCAGCCATTTCAGAGATTAGCGGGAACAAACAGACAGACAGACCAACAGACAGACAAAAATTGATGAATAAAATGTTATTTTGGTATATGTACCGTATATATATTCAAATGTATGTAGCAAGAAGCGGTTATTTTAATATTACAAACAGATACTCCAATTTTATTTATATGTATAGATGTATAGATGCATAGATTATAAATAAAACATTATGTCAATTTGATGACACATGTCACATGACCACTCAAATGCAAATCGCAATAAAACATCCTGTAACCTGTTCTTTGCTGTTTTATTGCGATTTGCATTTTGTAATTATTTGGATAAAATATGGATTTAGATATAAAATACATTCATCGTACAGGGGGAAGGGTATTACTTTTCAAGGGTCGGCAGTACTACAGATTGCATAGGTACCTACGTACAGATATGGAAACATTTTCTGGACTTGCAGTCATCTCAAAAAGAATATTGCTGTATCTATTTAGATACTGTCCATTCAGGGGCTTGTGGCTAAGTAATAACAACCGCACGGTTCGAGGTTAAGCTACGCTTGCTGCGGTTGGTCCGTGGATGGGTGACCATTTTTACATATCAAAATCCGCCACGTTAAGCCGTTGGTCCCGGCTGTCATTCTTGAATCTTTGACAGTCGCTACGGGTTGGCAGGAGCTGGAAAGTCTGACAACCAGTCTTACTAAGGGGTAGGTATCGTGTTACCCTGTAACTGGGTTTTTAACTACTACTAGAAATTATATTAACTCACCACATGCATTCATTGACAATTGTATGAAACGGCTAAAACACAGCAAACAATTATTTTCCCAGAAACATCATCTGCCTATCTTTTTCCCAACTGCGTTGGAGTCAGCTTCCAATCTAACCGAATGCAGCTGAATACCAGTATTTTAGGATACACGATTCTTCGTGGTATGACTGGGATCTGAATACTCTTAGCAAAAGTCAGAATGGCAATAATTAAAACGCGTGATGGAATCCATTCCAAATAGAATCTCTATATTAAACAGACACGGATCAAAAACCCACCTTTAAAAAATCTAACGAGAATCATTCTTGTTGATAACTCCCGTAGACAAACAAATCTTCTGCTAACTGTACCTCGACCCGGCGTCGAACCCCCGTACCTCGGGTTCGCAGTCGCGACTCATAAATAAATCTCTCTAACGACCAAAATCAATACGCATGAGATGGGGAGGGGAGACTGGGGATGAAATGGTGGGTTCTGTACTGCGCTGAGAGAATGCGCACTTAAATAAACCAAATTCGAAAGTCGATAAACAAACTGGGTAGAGATTCAGCAGTTTTAAATCAAAACATGATAAGACTAAGCATTCATTTTTTAAAGGATTTCATTTCTGAAAGTAGGTTTGTACCAGTGGCGAAAGCACCATATAACACGATTCCTACCGGCTTCCCTTGGGTGATTCCCATCTCTACTACTTTTGAGAAATGGCACGTCAATAGTGCCTACTATTGCCAAAAATCTAGTTAAACTACGGGTATTTAATTCACCATAACATTCTAATGTTCTAAATTAACCCGGCGCCAAAACGTCATAATCGGGAACTAAGAATACAACGGCGATCCCGTAATGATGTCACTCGAGATCACGTGGTATGAATTGCTTGATATGAGAGCAAGCCGCTGTATAACGGGTTACGATAGAGACGGTTATAGAAAAAATGCGTCAGCGAGAACGAGATGGAGGAATATTGCACATTTTATTTGGTTTTCAGCTATTTAATTTTATTCAATTTTATTCGTTATTTTATTTTTAGAATGATAGTAAATATTATTTTTTGACAAGTGTGTAAGTTAAAGCCGGCTTCTCTCATATAAAAATTAACACCTCGCCGCTGATTTGTACAAACACTTTTATACGTCAATCATATTTTTTAAACCACATGAGGTCGGCGTTTCCTATCTGACTACACTGAGAAGCAAGGTCGAAACAAACTCAGAGGTCACAGTCTCTTTTAAAGTCCAGACATAATCTTGGTCAGCTCATGTGAATTGGTGTCTAAAATGGTCTTTTGAGGAAAGAACCACGCAAATTGAGTGGACCTGTCCAATCATTGCATTTATCGGTAATCTTGCAGCTCAACTCAGAACTTGAGGAGCTCATCGATTTGACGAACAATACCAAAGAAAAGACATTTTGGTAAACCGCATAAATTACTCAAACTGCCAGACCATGACTAAAGGAGAAAAATAAAATAAAATAAAATGAAATATGTAACTTTTCAGGGATGAGACAAAACACGATACATCCGACTAATGAAAAAATATCTTTGAGTTACCGGACATACGGAAGTCCAATTACCTTAGATCGAACGATATTCTATTTGTAGAAACAAAGGCCTCGAAGATGTCTATCTGTCAATAAGGTGGGTTATTTCTCATTTTTTACCGACGAAAAAAAGGAGGAGGTTCTAAAGTCGACGCGTAGGTATAAAAATCATCATGTATAGACTCGATAAGTCGACATTCATAAGGACGTAAAAACTCTTGATGGAAATGCACTCTGTTGGAGAATCCAACTTTCTATGCTTGGTTCAAGCATTGAGAATCCAACAGAGTGCATCTCAGTGCGTTAAAAAAAATACTGAGCTAATGCTCGGCGCTAAGCAGTGGGCGAAAAAATACTGCCGCGTTATTATTACGTCCGTGTGAATGACGGCTAAGTCCTTTATTGTAAAACGGTTTCTGAGTTCTGAGTTCAGATCCTATTTAAGATTGTTGATTTTTTTAATAAGTTTGTCTGACTCCATTCAAGATAGACTAAAAACCTACGTCAGAAAATTATAAAAGTATGAAAGCGCCCAAAATTAACTTAAATTTTTAGAATGGGTCCGTTCACTCAGCCCCAAGTGAAATCTACCCCGCATCCAGGAGACGCCCGTGTCATTTACCTGTCCTCATTATACCTACTTACCTTGATACATATACAATTGTACCTCTATACCTGTAATAATGTGCCCTCAAATATGATGTCAAATTAATTATTAATCTTCTTAGAATTATTATAATTATTGTTGGAATTAAAAGGCGGTCGGATTTTCGGATTTGACTTGTAATCTGATTAGGAAATTGTTATGTAAATGTTCTACGAGGTTAAGCGACACAACCTGCGGTTATATTTTGGATGGGGGCAGTCAACTTGAGGATGGCCCATGTTAGCAGCAGACAGTGATAAGGTGAGGTTTTTTTTTTTGACGATTAAAGGACAGCCAGGCGAAAGTCAGACAACTCGTTCTAGCAAGGGTTAGCGTGTTACCCAGTAACTGGGTTGAAGATATCAGATAGGTAGTCACTCCATGTAAAATACTGGTATTCAGCTGCATCCAGTTAGACCGGAAGCCAACCCCAACAAAGTTGAGGATGATAATGGACGGATCATGAATGGAATACAATAAAATATCTTAATTTTCCTTAAAATATTTGGTATTTACATTAAATGGTTTCACACATATTTTGCTATCTTACTACAGGATGCAAAGAATACTCTAAGTTAAATAATAAATATAAATGTATTATTTTATTATGATGTCACATTAGTAGTGAGATCATAAATTTTGATAAAAAAATATTATAAAATTAAATTACAAACAAAATAATTAAATAATGTTTTATTGCAGGCAATATTCCCTTATACAAAAAGTTTCCTGTAAAAAATAAATAAAATAATATTTCAAAACATAGACGCATTTATGTCACCCACAGTCTTCAAAAATACATTTAAAAAAATTATGTCACCTGTTTTTCATAATTTTTTTGAGCCCGTTTAGATAAACATAAATGGTGAAAAAATATAGGGCTTGCTAAGTTGCCCGAGCCCACCCTCAAAATGATCGGTACTAGGTACTATCTTGAAAACTGTGGCAGATACCTAAGATAACAACCCCGCTTTGAAGGTCCCTTGTTAAATCAGTCATCTAATCATAACTTTAATTTTAATTTCCATTTTAATTATCATTTTTGTAATCTTGATAAGTATACTTAAGGCCATTTTTTTTTGAGGGTGTGAAATCATCAAATACCTTCTCCCACTCTCTTCGTGTCAGACTTTTACTGACTAAAACCCACCCGTGTTCCTTCAGTTGCCTGTGTGCCAGGGGCCACGGTATCTCTTCCGAACAACCCGCATCCCTGGCAGATAAAAGTATACCACGGGCTGATTTTTCAATAGTGATAATTCATGGGCGTGGTTGATTTAGTCATAGAACAATCTATAATGTTCCCAGTGCTGGGACACAGGCCTACTCTCTGTGAAAGGGAGTGGGCAGTGATCTACCACGCGAGCCCAGTGCGGGTTGGTAGATGTGACATGTCTTTGAATTGAAATTGCCCCCTGAAATTCTTAAAGTGCACTTACACGAGCAACTAAAATTGCTCTATCTTGAGCAATTCTCGTTAACTATGACGTCACGATTGCATTCCAACTGCAACCTGTTGCCAGAGATACGGCCACACAATATGGAGCAATATGGAGCAACTTAAAAACTAGGCAATGCGCCTCCCCCGCCGCCTCCGCCGCCGGCCGGTTCCTCTCACAAAAACAAGACGTAGTACGTACGTACATACGTACAAACGAGATAGAAAGAAAATTCACTAGAAATTTCCAAAACGATTGGCTATTCTGCAGCTCATGAAATATGTGGATCATTCAGAAGCAATATTGCCTAAACACATTGGCAATTTATTGTTGTTGCTCCAAATTGCTTCAGATTGATCCATTAGTGTTGCCGAGCAATAATTGCTCTAAAAATAGCCCGTGTCGGCACCTTTATCCTACTAATATTATATATATGACAGTTTGTGAGGATGGATAGAAGGATATTTGTTACACTTTCACGCAAAAATATTATATATATGACAGTTTGTGAGGATGGATAGAAGGATATTTGTTACACTTTCACGCAAAAATATTATATATATGACAGTTTGTGAGGATGGATAGAAGGATATTTGTTACACTTTCACGCAAAAATATTATATATATGACAGTTTGTGAGGATGGATAGAAGGATATTTGTTACACTTTCACGCAAAAATATTATATATATGACAGTTTGTGAGGATGGATAGAAGGATATTTGTTACACTTTCACGTAAAAATATTATATATATGACAGTTTGTGAGGATGGATAGAAGGATATTTGTTACACTTTCACGTAAAAATATTATATATATGACAGTTTGTGAGGATGGATAGAAGGATATTTGTTACACTTTCACGCAAAAATATTATATATATGACAGTTTGTGAGGATGGATAGAAGGATATTTGTTACACTTTCACGTAAAAATATTATATATATGACAGTTTGTGAGGATGGATAGAAGGATATTTGTTACACTTTCACGCAAAAACTACTCAACGGATTTGAATGAATGGGCACACAGATAGTTTATATCCTGGATTAACACATGGGGGGTTATCCCGGTACTAATTTCCCGCGGGGTAATTTCTGACCTACTCGCGGGCGAAGCTGCCGGAAAAAGCTAGTATCTTATTTGTGTGGGGTAGGTACTATAACTAAAAAGTAAAAATATAAAAAAAAACCGACTTCGAAAAACACACTACAAAGTGAAAAATAACTTTAATTTCGGAAGGCGGTGACAAAAAATTCAATAAAATACATATCCATATCCTTGTGACTAAGTTCCAATAGCTGCATGGGTCGATCGATCAGGTTAAGCTACGCTTGCCGCTGTTGGTCCGTGGATGGGTAACCATCTTTACATAGCAAGACTCCCCGTGCCTCGGAAAGCACGTTAAGCCGTTGGTCCCGGCTGTCATTCGCGGATCTTTGACAGTCGTAACGGGTCGTCAGAAGCCCGAAAGACTGACAAACAGTCTTACCAAGGGGTATCACATTACCCAGTAACTGGGTTGTGGAGGTCAGATAGGCAGTAGCTCCATGTAAAATACTGGTATTCAGCTGCAACCGGTTAGACTGGAAGCCGACCCCAACATAGTTGGGAAAAGGCTAGGCAGATGATCACATATCCAAAGTCACCGACTTCCGAAATTAAAGTTATTTTTTACTTTGTAGTGTTTTTTTGGAAGTCGGTTGTTTTTTTTTTAAGATTTTTATTAAGTACTACTTGTTGACAGGCCTACACTGTCCTCCCAAACCTATTAATACTGTAATTTGAAAACATTATAAAAGCCATTTATTAAACGGTTTTATTTAGCTTGCCCTGTTTGTTGTTGTTTTTTGTTTGGGTGAAATTTATTACTTTAAAATTTTACCCCCTTCCTCTTGGCAGATTTATCTGATATTTGGTACACACCTTTAGTTTTGGTAACAATACAGTTTATTAATTAAAGTATTGAAAAAAAAAATGGAATGAGAAATATTAGAAATAGAAATATAACATATTAGAAATAGTACCTAACGAAATAAAAACTAAAAACTTGAAAATAAAATAAGTAAAACAAAAAAATTAAATTAAACGGTTTTAACTAAAATCTAAAAAATAATTCGGTTAAATATAATCGTGGGGCGCGTGAAACATATTTACTCAGTTTACGCTATGCCCCACGATTTTATTTTACCGAAATATTTTTTAGCTTTTAGTTAAAACCATTTAACTTAAAAAAAATGTTTACTTATTTTTTTAGAAGAGTAGGTAACCGTGTAGTTTCTTGTCGGCTCTTCTCCATAAAAAGCGACAAATTGGAACCGTGCACCTAGCTTCTGACGTTTCATAAATGTCCTTGTAGGTTTATGTGAAATAAAATATTTTGATATTGATTGAATTCTTACCAACCATTATCCAATAATATTTAATTTATGTCTACCCTCAAAAACAAATAACTATTCAAGTTGACAGATACTCGTAGCTTACTGTAATCATTTTATCTATACAAGTAGTCATATCCTTTTTAAATTTAATTTCATATTTTTAATCTAACTGCCAAAAGCTCTTATAACAATGGAATAAGGTTCAAAACGCATAAAAAGTGTATATTATAAGGGTCTTTAGAAACGTTTAAGAGGAATTAAGGGACCATAACTTAGTTTTTTTTAATGGGCAACATAAGTTATATGGGGGGCGTTATTTGGTGCCGTTTACGGCGTTATATTAAAGGAATAAAGAAGCATTTTTAACGATTTTTACATAGACTTAGGCCAGTTGCCTAATGCGTGTTTTTGGAATTATTATCGATTCGCTCACAAATAAATTACTTTCGTGTGAGTCGCCTATTGAAAAGAAGAATTTTGCAAATCCGTCTATGCAAGATATAACAGAAACCCTATTGTTATCCTTAGGCACTAAAGATAACAGCTGGTATAGAATCACTATACGTTTCAGCTCAAAATAAAATACTCTAAGAATTCATACCAATTTTTCCGTTTCAGATGTTTCTTAAATTCGAATCATAACAAACGTGTCACCGCACTACGTAGGTCAATAACTTTCCACGTTACTTGTCAATAGCACGATAAATTTCTTCCGAGTGATGTGTTTATAAATTCAATTTTAAAAGTTCGGTTTCTGTTAAAAAAAGTACTAAAAATTCTCATAACTTCCGAACATGTAGAGATAGGATTTAAAATCCCTTCCAATATTGTTTGATATCATCCAAAGAAGCCGTGCCCTTGGTATGTATATATGCTTTCCGTTACACGTTGTATATGACGGAGTTATGCCCAAACATAAATTAAAAAACACACTGAATTGATAACCTCCTCCTTTTTGAAGACGGTAAAAAAAAAAATATTTTATAGTGACGATTCGCCCTATTCGGGCGAGTAAATTCGTGCGAATTGACTACTAAG
This sequence comes from Polymixis lichenea, assembly GCA_949091785.1. Classification (NCBI taxonomy): domain Eukaryota; kingdom Metazoa; phylum Arthropoda; class Insecta; order Lepidoptera; family Noctuidae; genus Polymixis; species Polymixis lichenea. The sequence continues at coordinate 6,673,136 of OX420958.1, forward strand.
CCGCTTAATCTTGAGCAGCAGGCTTAGCATGACGGTTTTTATTTCTACTCTACCGTAGAATAGAAATCGCTAGTCTACATTTCTCGGTACAAAACTGTCAACTGTCTAGACTGAAACGTCATTTTTGTCTACTCTTTCATAAACAAAACGCTTCTCTACGATTCTCGTGCCAGCTGGAGGACCGAAATGAAATGTTTATTTATGTAAGTAGATCTTAAAAGACACTTTTACACGTCAATATTTTGTTGGTCAATATTTTTAAAACTAGATGGCGCCGGCATTTCCTAGCTGACTGTTCCCTGATGAGAAAAGCCGAAACAAACTCAGAGGTCATGGTCTCTTTTGAAGTCCAAACATTATATTATTTGAATTTTATGTGGGTCTAACAATGCAGGGCAATGTCTGGAAAGGCCTTTCGATACTGCCTCCACAGTCCAAAATCTTAGTTTGAAAAGGCAACAACAGTTCCTGGTACTGACCAGGAACTGTTATTCACTTTTCAAACTAAGATTTTATCAGTAGCAGGCCGCAATCTGATTTTGCGCCCCGTAAATGGCAATTTCAATAGGTTTGGTCCCATAGTAAAACTTGTTCATAACGATGAGTACAATGATCTCTTAAGAGGTTCTTGGTGTTTTTCCAATAACCCTGTATATTTTGTTTTTCAGTAGTTAGGTAATGTAGTTTGTTTAGATTAGGAGAAAATAAAAATAAACATTACTTTTATTAATTATTCATACTTTTCTCATCATACAAAGTTTTATAACGAATGATAAAAATGATTTAAATTAAACCATTTTTATCATTAATTCTTTACGCAAAATCGTGCACTACCCCAACACTATTAGTTTTACTAATGGTAACATTATTTTTCTTTGAACTATCGCGTTACTGAATACAATTAATAGTCAAACTATAGTGGGATAAGTCTAGAATCAGTAACCCTCTTGAGCCAGCGTGGTGAGCTACGCTCGTGCTTTCTCTTTTTTTGTTTTTTTTTTTTTGTTTTTGATTTTGGCTTCACACGGATTGTGCATTTAGCCAGTGTCAAGTAATTTTTCTTTTAGATCAAGTAAATGGCCCGATATCGGGCACGAAGTTACAACACAGTCATAGTCGTCTTTAGTCAGTCAAGTCAAATCAAAGTTATTGTAAAGCGGTAGTAACTTTACAACAACCTAATAGGAGTTTTTGGGGGGAACACGAAAAGCCCACGTTAGTCACTTATTTTCACCTTCACTACACTTGTGCACTCACACGTAACTAAATTGAATAATTCACTATCAAAATTATACAATTTAATTCGCTATTTCACTAAATTCCATGAAAATGAAAATTCGTGCGACATGTTCCAACGCGATCCCGCCAAAAAAACCTGCTTTCTCTTTATGAGATATTCTAAATATATAACTGGCTGAAATTTGAATGTAGGTACTGTCTCTATATTTAACTGTGATGCCTGTGTTTGTGTATTCATGATATCATACACCGTTACGACAGGACGACTGGTATACCAAATCTTATTTTTAGCCAAAACCCATAAAGACAGTATTAAACTTTTAAATCATCCCTGGCGCCACGTAAAGCCAACAAAAGCGAAAGTTTCATATCTTTTAAAAGCTTTTAAGTTTGGGGTAATAAATAATAACATACTTGAGCCTTAAGGGGAAGTCTATCGAGTTGTTTAAGGGTGGGTTAACCCTTTCGTATCTACTTGAGTTGGGGCGTCTGTTTTGATAGTTAAAATTAAATGTATGTCAGGGTTGTTTTTCAATTTGTTTGTTGCTGTGTTATTAATCATTTTGTCCGCTTATTTGTCGACTCACATGAATTGAATTTATTTGTGGGCTAAAGAAATTAGTATTAGGGTTTTGTATTTAATGTAACAAAATAAATAAATAAAATAAAATCCATTTATTTCAGGTTCTCCCATATTACAATTACAAGTTACGAAACAAAAGATAAATACAAATCACAAAAAAACACTTGAGAGGTGTCAAGGGACACCCGGATGGAACGAAGTTCCTTTCGATTAATTAGTGAAGGCATTGTAATAAGATTTTAGAAATTGTACATACACACATACACATATTATATATTATATATGCACTCTGTCTGTGTCTCTGTATGCAGAGAAACACGCGCACGCCGCACGGCTTACAACAATGTAGCAAAAAGTGTCGTTACAAATTTTGGTCTTAATTAAAAGTGTCGTTACAACTTTTGGTCTTAATTTTTTCCGTCTAGCCCCCTTTCGCAACGCGCGATAAGGAACTTCGTTCCAATATAAAATAAATACAATGTCATCAAATGATAAATAAAATGTCAAATATAGAATAAGCAACTCAATGTCAAAAAAAAAAATTAAATGAATCGGAGATGAATATTAAAAATATAAATTAAAATAAAAGTTTAAAGCAAGTTTTGGTTAAAAAAGCTAAAATTTTCGTTGTTTGCTTAACGTTTTATTCAAAAGGTGCCAATTGCCTAATACAAATTTCTAGTATTGTCGATTAGCCCACAAATCGGTTCCTTGAGAGTTAGGAGACTGGGATTTGATTGAAAACAAATTTCATTGTATTACTCGAATTGGTTTAATATCTGTACCGCGGATATACGGATTCCGCAGATGTAGATAGTGATTATACCTTAGAATAGTAGTGGTTGACAAAATTTCTTAATCCTAAGACCTTATACTATCGGCGGAGAATCTTAACAGCGTGATGTAGAAATCGATCGAAACTTTTCAACGCCATCTAGTGACGAATCTATAAACAAATATGTCAACATTTGACTATACGATCGCGGGTTGGTTACATTGTCTCTGTGAGGCTAAACAGTATTATTTTAAAGTGTCGCTTCGCCCAAATCGGGCTAGCTTTTTCGTGCGAGTCGACTAATAAATAAGCCTCTTTTTTCTTGGGTGTATTCAATATGGTGTGAAATACAGAGGTAGCAAAATTATTTTGGATAACAAATTAATAACATAACATAATCTGCCAATAATGTTCCCACTGCTAGGACACAGGCCTCCTCTCTGTGAGAGGGAGTGGGCCGTAATCCACCACGCGTGCCCAGTGAAGGTTTGTAGAGGTCACGTGTCTTCGAATATTTGGTACTACTTCATGCTGGTTTCCTCTCGGCATTTTCCTTCACCGTTTCGACAGCAGTGGTGATAAACACAGTAAGTTATTTGCCAAAGTATAGTATCTTTGAAAGGTATGTCACAGTAACTCTGTTTGGCCTCACAAATTGATGTGGTGGTAACCACACCACACACCACATCCCGTTCCTCTTCAATTTGCAGGATTTGCTGATAATTTCTTCTTCTATGTAAAAATCAATCTGCCAAGCCAACTATTTTGGGTTTGCGGACGGCGAGTAATGGGTAGCTCGCTGTCCGGTAAGGACCAAGCCCGGGTCGACGGCGCGTTGTGTTCCACGCGCGCCTCAAAGAGATGTCAGCTGATGGCGCCCGCAAGGGCCGATGCCTGCCAGGGGTGCGGGTTGTTCGAAAGAGATACTGCGGCTCCTGGCACACAGGCAACTGAGGGAACACTGGTGGGTTTTAGTCAGTAAAAGTCTGACACGCCCTCCCGCTCCACCCAGAGCGGTTGTTATATGATGATTTCCCACCCAAAAAAAAAAAAACTATGTTGGGTTCGGCTTACAATCTAACTAGATCCTGCTGCATACCAGTACTGTACATGATGTCTGTCAAATATCCACAAATGACAGCCGGGACCAACGGCACTCTTTCTGCCCTTTTTCTCTCAAAAGGATAAAATAATAACAAGGTTATAATAAACGCTACCTATTACAGCACATTTGGGCCCTAATATGATAATAATATCTCGTAAAATGACTCCGGCAGCCATTTTGTAATAAAATAATAATTACGTGAAGTAACTCGTATCGTGTGTAATTTTGATTCGCGATCAAAATGCAATTTCGTTGAGGGAAGGGCGTGACTATAGTGAAAGCGATGCTAGGCTATGATATCCATTTAAGACTTTCATTTTGATATTGTTTTTATTATTTATTAATTTTCTTCTAATTCTTATTTTCGTAACTTTATATTTTCATTTTCATGTGTTTCTAAGGCAGGAATCCGCAGGGATCTGCTGTATGTGAAAAACACAAAACCGGTTGAACTGGCGATGCTTGGCGAGACCTATTTTGGCGTTTTTTGGCTGCAATAATGATGTCTATTTTTCTAAGGATGAGACACGCCACAAATCGATAGTTAGTAGAAGAATTTCTAGCTCCATTTCTTAGTTCGAGACTAAGAGAGAAATCTTACCGTTATGACCAGAGATCGGATATTCGGATGCATATTCACCTAAAGTTGCGGTGTTGGCTAATATGGAACGCGCTTTTGTATCGAAAAAATCTTCATTTAATGTAATAAAAATGTTTTAACTAACACTCACCACCGCCACTCTTACAGACTTTATACACCCTACTTACACATATTTGCATCGCGATTAAATTTAAATAAATGTGTGTCTGAATAGCTATGCAATCCTAATAATTTAGAAGTCGCTTCCATACTATACACCTGACTAGTTATGCATTCCCGGTGTTCCTGGCATCCCGGGATTTTTGATCAAAAAATATTTTTTAATCAGCCCGTTCCATACTTTCATAACTAAAAATTAACTTTAGGCAAATATGCATCCTATTATCCGATCTCTGGTTATGACTATGTTATTGGAACAGCAGATGTCAATAATCTATAATTATGATAAGTATAAGAGGGCTAAGTGATGCATGATAGAATTAGAACTAAAGGAAAGCATCGTGAGCAAAACGGGATGTCCTAAAATAAAAAAATCGAAGACATGCGACATCGCACTAAGCTCGTATGGTGGACTGCGGCCCACTCTCTCACAGAGGGGAGGCCTGTGTACTAGCGGTGATAACATTTTAGGCTAATTTTGTAAATAGGTAAGAGTTGCCAAGTGGCGCTTATGAGCGATAACTTCTGGAGAAATCGGTTATCTTGGATTATCAACTTTAACTAAAGAGTGATACGGAGGAATGAGGAACACCATGAGAGGAAAGTACTAAGTATGAATATGAAATGCTATGAAAGAAGGATATACGAGTAACCAAATAATCGACGGATTTTAAGAACAAAGCTGCCAAATCGTGTCATGAAAAATAGTGCTATAAAAGTAGGAGAAAACCAAATAATCGACGGATTTTATGATAGAAGAAGTTGCCAATCCGTGTAATGAAAAACATAGCATAGCTTTTGTTGTGGAGCAGTACCTTAAATCTACATTAAGTAATGAAATGAAGCGTATAATTTTAAGCCATTATTGTCATTACGGACTACTTTGTAGCTTCGGGTTTATATCTCAACTCCAAGTAAATGTTATTACGAGATGACGAGCAGAAAGATGCTGTGATATAAGATTTTACCATGTTTTTTTTATCTCATGTTTATTCTTTTTTTTTGGGAGTGATATTGAATGGAATTGTTTGGAGGGGAATAGTGTGTTTTTACAGTAATTGAGTTGTGGAGGTCAGCTGAATACCAGTGTCAGTAAAATTGTATTCAGGTGCATCCGGTTAGACTGGAAGCTGACTCCACAATAGTTGAGAAAAAAAAAGGAGGAGGATCTCAATTCGTCTATACAAAGTTATTTTTAGTACCTACTTATATGCGAATCCTGAATATAGTTTGTTCGGAATATGTAACTGAATCGATTCCAATTTTTTTTACACCATGTTATATTTTTCCCAAAAAAGTGTGATGGAAAATGTTATCACCAGTTAATTGGAATACAATCGCCTTACGGTTAGGTACCGACTGCCTAATTATTATAAATGAGCACAATACGACGCTGGACGCACGGGGGGCGCGCGGGGCGCGTGGTGACCATGTTTGTGTAGACAACAAGGTAACATAAAAAGCTTATAACTTTGTGATTTTTCATGATACAGTTTTGAAATGTTGTACATAGATTCTTTACATAAAAATACTATACACGTGTTTCGAGTTTCGCATATAAGTACTAAAACTAGGGTTGTATAAAAATATATTTATATGCGTGCATCGATATTTTCAGCAATTATAAACCGGTTTTGGAAATTATTTTTTCATTGACTCTTGTAGAGGAATTTTGCCCGGTGTCCCAAATAATTATAATTATTATTCACTTCGCTTGGGTAGATTTAGTTTCAAAAATACATACAGGGTGTAGGGGAAACGCTTCTGAAAGCGAAGACTAGTGATACGGCTAGTGATTCTTGATACAGTACCATCAAAAATATAGATGGATTTTTACAATTTTTTTTTTTGTACAATATGCTGTGCGAACAGTTAAAATAACCATTACTTAAGTTTAAACACATTTAAAAACGACCCCTAGACGAGGCGGCGAAGAGCAATTCTTGTGTATAAGTATGTATATAATCTGCATCTCGGAAACGGCTCCAAATATTTTCATGATTGAACTTTAGTATGCAGGGAGTTTCGGGGGCGATAAAACGTCAAAGCAAAAACAAAAACCGAGCAAAACTCGGTCATCCAGATATTTTACGTAGTAGAAGAAGTACTTATATACATGTACATATTATTATTTTAAGACCGTAGTAGTTTTTAAATTATGTAAATAAATGTATCTAATAGAAGTACTTGTTTATGAATTTAAGTGGGACAGGTAAAAAGAGTACTTAAACAAAAAACTTTTTTAGTATGTTTAATTTTTTGTAAAAAAATATTTTGGCAAAGGAATGCTCCTTATCTTCTCGAGGGTAAACAGTCTTCTTCTCTAATGAGACCTACTAGACAACGCTTAAAAAAAAAAAATTGCACAAGCAGTATGCAAAATTAGCCAGGTTTATGCACATGTTTACCCAACTACTCCAAAAGGAGGGTAATGTGTTATAATTATATTGTGGTTGTTTGCGTCGGTGATAATAGTTTTGTCAGGGATTTCCTTAATACACACGGGAAGTTTTTTTTCCAATAAACCTAAATTTAGAACACTAGAAAAGCTAAACTGTATAGGCGTACATTGTTCGCACTGTTTATACAGGATAAGTTTTTAGCCAGTGCGCAAACTGTAACCATGAATTCAGCATATCATCCAAGACCCCAGCGCAGAAATTTTTCGTCGGTAACACAAAAAATAAATCAGCTGTTCCATACATTTTGACCGCGTAGAAATTGCACTTTTCTATGAAACAGCTGATTTATTTTTGTATAACCGACGCAAAATTTTTGCACTAAAGGGTCTAGAACTAGCTTGTTTTATAAAAAAAAAACCAACAAAAAAAAACCCAACCTGGTTACAAAAATAATCCTACTGTTATCCCAAAATAGCTTTAGTAAGTAAAACTTTCTAAAGCGTACCACAAACTGACTTCATCATAACCACCATTTAACTTAAATGTGGTGAACTCAATATTACGATAATATTCACCCACAAATAACTGCATCCATCCATCCATATCCGTCCATCTAACCACCACGGTAAACCATTTATCACACGACTAAATATACCACTTCGTTATGCGCAAGAGTCGATTGAGACGCGCACAAACGAGACGCTAAAGAGGCGCGGACAGACGGTTTGTTCAAAGTATTAGTAGCGACCAGTTTTGGGGAAAGCTTGTACAGACGGATGGAATTTTTTAGTTGTTAAAAATATACAAAATTTTTCCTAATATACTTTAATATCACGCTACCATATGCTCTTAAGGGGTACGCAGAGGTGTATGGTACACGGGTTTTTTTATTTTTGATGCTGAGAAATAATCAAATAACTTCTCCCGCTCTGGGTGGAACGAGAGGGCGTGTCAGACTTTTACTGACTAAAACCCACCTGTGTTCCTTCAGTTACCTGTCTGCCAGGCGCCACGGTATCTCTTTCGAACAACCCGCACCCCTGGCAAATGGTATAAGGGTTACACCCACATTTCGACAGTGATACATAATTATTTCAGTCACTTGTACGAAGCCGTGGCCCGCGTGAGCATCAATGATATATTACCTTTAGATGCGTCCGAGCTCGACTGTCAACTGTAGACTGTCGCCGCATGCGGTCCCTCCGCCAGTCTTCGCTGCATCCCCTCCACCGTCGATCGTGTCCAAGCGGTAGGGCTCGCTTGCTTTTGGAAAGGTCCATAATTATTCGTTTAAGATTCAAATTGTTAGATGGCGCTGTCCGCTATACTTTGGCGCTGTTTCTAACAACAGGAATCGGTATATGTCTTTCCTGTTCTTCGCGCACTGTATGATTGTATGTACTAGTAGGTAGCTACATGAATGGTTTACGCTGATTTTGAGTATGCTAAGCTGTAATATTCGTGTATGACGCTACTGCCATTCGAGGAGCAGCGGTGGCTCAGTAGTATTGACAGTGCAAGTAGGGCTAAATTTAAAACTTGATGGCAAGAAACTAGATGCTATTTTGGAAACCGTATTTCTAGGAATTACTTTAGATTCAAAATTGCAATGGGGTGCCCATCTTAGAGCTCTTTCAAGTAGATTAAGCTCAGCTGCTTACGCAGTAAGAAAAATAAGGCAGTTGACTGATGTAGCCACAGCTAGGTTAGTATACTTTGCTTATTTTTACAGTATTATGTCTTATGGCGTTCTGCTGTGGGGATCGGCAGCTGACGTAGATTCAGTTTTCATTCTACAAAAGAGGGCAATCCACGTAATCTATAAAATGGGGCCTCGCGAGTCTCTTAGAAACAAATTCAACGAAGTTGACATACTAACTCTGCCTTCTCTTTATATCCTAGAAAATATCTTGTATGTTCGCAAAAATTTAGGTCTTTTCAAAAAAAGATGCGACTTCCATAACCTAAATACACGTAGTAAAAATGAAATTGTGATTCCAAAATTTAGATTACCTAACTAAAACTAGCAAGTCATTTCTAATAAACAGTATCCGCTTCTATAACAAGTTGCTAAAGTCGGTTACAGAACTTAGCGATGGAAAGTTTAAAACTCACATCAAACGTGTCCTTATCAAAAAAGCATATTATAAGATAAAAGACTACGTTGAAGACAAGGAAGTTTGGCATTAATTCCTTCTGCACATGTGGCTTCCCTGGTAACTCATTAGCAGCATAACTATGTGAGCGTCTATTAACTGCTTCCAAATTACAATGTTAATTTTATTAATTTTATTTTTTACACTTTCTAACATATTCTCGTCATTATTTGACATTAAACAACACTTGTAACATCGAGTATTTATTAGTGATTCTCATGGAAATCATATCACTTGGTTTAAATAGGTTGATTTTACTTATGTAGATTCTTTTACATATTGTGAATGAGAGAACGTTGTAGGCTTACAGTTTCTATTCTTTATTTTCATTCCTCTAAGTACCTGGTACTTATTGACAGGCCTGCACTGTCCTCCCATACCTAATATCACTGTAATTTGAAAACATTATAAAAGCCAATTATTTTTAAAAGAGTAACCGTGGAGTTTCTTGCCGGCTCTTCTCCATAGGAAGCGACAAATTGGAACCGTGCACCTAGCTTCTGACGTTTCATAAGTGCCGTTGCAGGTTTATGTGAAATAAAATATTTTGATTTTGATTTTGATGAGTGACTTACGAGTTGCAGGTCGTGGGTTTGAACCCACGACCATTTGTAAATAATTTCATCACCACTGCTCTCAAAATGGTGAAGGAAATCATCTGAAACGGATCGGCATGGCATGTTAGAACGAAATATAGGAAGGCATGTGACATCTACCAACCCGCACTTGGACCGCGTGGTAAATTACAGCCCACTCTCCCTCGATGAGGGAGGCCTGTGTCCCAGCAGTGGGAACGTCATAGGCTGATTATACTGTCATTAACCAGGCCCAAATCTAGACTTCGGCCTACTACTGAGAATTTCCTAATCGATGGTGTGGTTGTGTGGTGAGTGTGTGATGTGTGTGTCGTATGTCACTTTCATCGGATACTGTAAAGGTATGATTCCGAACTCCTCTTCACGCAGCAGTGCTGCCACTGGGGTGCTGCGCAGCAGTGCTGCCTGCCGTGCTGATTCCGAGCAAGGAATCACTTTTGTGAGACTGAGAATCGTTGTGAGACTGGCCACTCGTTCAAGGAATGCAGTAGCAAATCTTCTCCCCCTCAATTTATTTATTTATTTATTTATTTATTTCATTAACAATTTTTACATTGTGTCGAAATATTTTACAGTAAAAACTAAAACTACATGAAGACATATAACTTAAAGATAAAAGAAAAACAAAAAGTATCTAGTTTTAAAACAATCTTCCTAGTTCAACAATATTCTAAATAATTTGCAAGACCACTGAAGTATAGTAAAAATAAAATAAAAAAAAAACAATTAAATCTAAGGTACATCTCGATACAAATGTCAAGAGAAAGATTAATACAATAAAAATAAATGTCAAATATAAGTTCCATGTCAAATATAAATAAACAAAGGGTTAATAATTATAAATGTCTAGTTATGTACGTCACCTAGAAACTCATCAAGCGTATAATAGCATTTTTCTATCAGAAATGACTTAAGGCGGTTCTTGAACTGATTCAAATTATAAATGGTCTTTAATTCTAAAGGTAGTTTATTAAACAATTTAATTGACTGATAGCTTGCAGCTTGACTAACTACTTTCAAATGTGGTTGAGTCTTATTTTGTAAATCCTTCCGTCTTGTGGCTTCCCGCTTATTTCTTTCCTCAAGTGTTTCGAAATTATGTAGATTTTTAATGAGGTCTGTAAGTAGAACTAAAATGTATAAGCAAGGGACTGTTAAAATCTGTAGTTCTTTAAAGTTCAGTATATTCAAGTCTGGAGACAAAAACTATGTGAATAACTACAGACCCATTTCAGTGTTAACAGGACTCTCAAAAATCTTAGAAAAAATTATCAACTGTAGGTTGATAAAATATCTGGAAGATAACAAACTACTTTCAGATAATCAATTTGGATTTAGGCCCAGAAGATCAACTGGCCAGGTAGTACACAAAGTAACGAACTATATTGCTACGAATCTAGATAGTGGTATGCACACAATTGGTATCTTTCTAGACCTTGCCAAGGCCTTCGACACTATTTCTTGTACTTTACTTTTGCACGAGCTTGAAACACTAGGCATAAGAGGAGCACAACTTCGACTATTTGCTGATTATCTCAGCGAGCGTCATCAATGTGTAAAAGTAGGTCAGTATACAAGTTCTGAACTTAAAAATAGTGGTTTTGGTATTCCACAAGGAAGCATTTTGGGGCCCACCTTATTTTTAATCTATATAAATGAACTGTGCAGCCTGCCACTTCAAAATGGTGTCATAATGTCTTATGCTGATGACACCGCTCTATTGTTCTCAGCTAAAACAAGAGTTGAGGTCTATGAACATGCTCAAAATGGTTTTAACACAGTGTCCGATTGGCTCCATAATCACATCCTAACATTAAATGCAGATAAAACAAAATACATTTTATTTGCAATGAGAAATACTAACATACCGCTTACTAATCTAAACATTTTTGCACATAATTGTAGCCCGTACGCTGACACAGCATGTACTTGCACTACTTTAGCTAAAGCTGACCATTTGAAATATCTAGGTGTCACTATTGACTCGAATCTAAATTTCCGTAAACATATTGATTTACTATGTACTAGAGTGCGCAAATTAATATATGTTTTTAAGAATTTACGGAACATAGCCGACTATAGATTAATTAAACAGGTTTATTTAGCTTTGTGTCAATCCATTCTTAGCTATTGCATAACTTCATGGGGTGGTGCAGCAAAAACAATTTTACTCCCTCTAGAGCGTGCTCAAAGAGCACTTCTAAAGGTTGCTACTTTTCGTCCTTTTAGATTTCCTACGCACCAGCTCTACATTACATGTAATGTATTAACAGTTCGGCAATTATTCATTCTAAGCATATTACTTCACCAGCACACTGCACTTCCTTTTAACCCAGTACCTTCCGACAAGAGAAGGAAGGATTTAGTTTGCATAAAGCCTCAAACTAGACATGCGTTTGCTAATCGATTTTATGTGTTTTTAGGTCCTTGTCTGTATAATAGGCTTAACAAATTAATGAGCATCTATAGTTTAAGTTATAAAAAATGTAGTACTACATTATCAGAATACCTAGCGTTACTCAACTACACAGACACAGAAAAACTTCTAGAAATTATGTCATGACGATAATTTATTCCATAGTAAATATTTACTTATGTAGTATTTACATTTGCTTAGTTGTAGGTATTAATGTTTAATTACAATATGCTTTATCTCACACTTGTTAATAGATTATTTTTATATCAATTTAATTTTAAATGCTAATACCCCAATTTAATTAAAATGTAAAGTGATGGCCCGAAACACAGGTTTGAATAAACCTAGATCGGGCGGGTCGCTACCTAACATTCTAATGCCCAAAACATTATCAATTGCACTTGTAATAAAAAAATATTTTAGAAATAGTTTATTTTTAGGCACTATAATTGTATGTGAAATTAGTAGTAAAGTTGACTAAATGTACTCTATTTGTATACGTTTTTATATTAAATAAATTATTATTATTATTATTATTTTTATATTAAATAAATTATTATTAAATTATTATTATAAGGCGGTAGTTCATCTTTTTATTGCCAATTTACTTGTCCACATTCCCGTAGGTACTCTTGCTGCGGCGGCAGACGCCTACTACTGGTCTGCCGCTGCAATGTTGCTGCGACATTGCTGCGTAGCTCGGAATGTAATCTCATATAAACTTATAGAGAATATATGGGAACCAGTAGTGCTGCGGCAGCACTGCTGTGTGCAGCGGAGCTCGGCATCATACCTTTAGGAAAGACCATAAAAACGAAATAGCACTTTGCCCTACCTAGGTATCAAACCCAGGTCCCCATGCTGACTTATGAGTCAGTCTAAGAAAAAAATTCAACATCATCAATTATTATCTGCCTTTACCAACTACGTCGGAAACAGCTTCTAGTCTAACTGGGTACAGCCGAATAGCAATATTTTACATGGAGAGACTGCCTATCTGACCACTACGACCCAGTTACCAGATAACACGATACCCGCTGGTAAGACTGGTTGTCAGTGTTTTAGAAATCGAGTATTCAAAACTACTCGATTTCTACTTAACTATCAATCTACATGGTATTCACTTAAGGTTGTTCGAAAGAGATACCGTGGCCCCTGGCACACAGACAATTGAGGGACCACGGTTGGGTTTTAGTCAGTAAAATTCCGACACGCCCTCCCGCTCCACCCAGAGCGGGAGAAGTTATTTGATGATTTCCCACCCTAAAAAAAAGGTATAATCTGACCAAGTCTGGACTTTAAAAGAGATCGTATGTGCGGGGGGGGGGGGCATTTTATTCTTTTAGATTAGATATCAATAAAGAATTCGATTACCTACCAACTACTTTTTAGCAGTTTACTTTACTCCAGATTTAGCAGTTTTTCCCACTCCTGTAAAATTTGACGAATTATGTAACGTAACATCGTTTTTTTCCAAAATAAAATAATTGAATTAAATTAAAAAGTATTCCATTTGTTAATCCAGGCCAACTATCTGTGCGCCAATTTTCATCTAAGTCCGTGCAGCCGTTTTTGCGTGATTCACTAACAAACATTCAAACATAAAAATATTCACATTTATAATATTTGGTAGGATATAGTTGGATGACCGATGACATGGTGAAGGCCGTAGGATTCCGCTGGAAGCGAGAAGCACAGAACCGGTAGAAGAGGCGGTGCTTGGGGGAGGCCTATGTCCAGCAGTGGACGTCTTTCGGCTGAAATGATGATGATGATGATGATGATAGTAGGATGGGAAAAAGTGTTTGCACAAACCTACTTGTAGAAATAAAATTAATTTTTCATTTAACGGCGACTCTTAAGGCTCCTACACACTATGCCGGCGGCACAGCCGGCGGGTTTTAGCCTTGCGGGTAAGCTGCAAGCAGTGGCGTTACTAGGGTCAAGCAGATAGGGCACGATCCCTAGGCGCCTATAGAAGGGGGACGCAAAAAGTTGCCAATTAGTAATTTAAAAAAGAAAACATCAATAAACCATTTCATATTGTTACCTATATCCTATATCTAAGAAATCTGAAGCGTTATGTACTTGAATATATTGTGCAGTGCGGGGATGAAAGCGTATTTCCATTAAACTTGCAGCATTTCAAGCAATTTTTAGCAAGTTAAAATTAATACCATCGTCATTGAAGGCTATAATTTGTCAAGAAAGGTTATGCGACCTAGCTTTGCTCAGTGTAGACCGAGAAGATAATTTACGAAGGAGCGCAAATGTGATGCGTGCTCTAGGCGCCATTTTTTATTGTTACGCTCCTGGCTGCAGGTGTTGTTAGGCCGCGCATTTGCCGCAGAAACCGAGAATGCCGCCGGCCTTGTTGGCAGCATGCCCGCCCGCTGTCACGCTGGCATGGTCTGTAGGAGCCTTTACAATAAAATGGACGCAAGAACATACCTTTGTACTCAATATAATCTGCGCCTCCCCACACGGCTGGCCTTAGGAACCAGCACAAAGGCCGGAGTTTGGCCTAAACCTATTGTTTCACGGTTTCACCTGCCTTTGCATACCTACATATGTGGGCTTTGAAAGCCAAGATTAAGGGATATATCTTCGTCTGAATATTGCGGAAAATACATGCAAATTGGATTGTAGGCATACAATAGTGTGTTGTAGAACAATGGTGATTTTACTCTGATGGGATTTAAACAGCCTGACGTTGCCTTCTGAAGGGCAAAAGTCTCTTATCATAGAGAGAAGACACGAGCATTTATCACCACGGTCAGCAGGTGTAGGTTTCCTCGTCAGATTTTTCTAGAACAGTAAAGTTGGTGCTTCACAATCAGCCTTTAATGCCATTGCTGGACACATACCTCCTTTCTGTGAGAGGGAGTGGGCCGTAATCCACCACGCGGGCCCAGTGCGGGTTAGTAGATGTCACATGTCTTCGAATTTTTGGTTCTATGACATGCTGGTTTCCTCACGATGTTTTCCTTCACGATAAAATTTAAGTCACAAAATAAAGCATCCGCCTGGGTTCGAACTCACGACCATTCAGCTTTATAGAAAAGTCGAGGGTAGAAGTGTGTGTGTGTGGAGTGTTTTTTTTTTTTGAGGCTGGGAAATCATCAAATAACTTCTCCCGCTATGGGTGGAGCGGGAGGGCGTGTCAGACTTTTACTGACTAAAACCCACCCGTGTTCCCTCAGTTGCCTGTTTGCCAGGGGCCACGGTATCTCTTTCGAACAACCCGCACCCCTGGCAGGCATTGGCACTTGCGGACCCCACCGGTTGGTGCTGACATCTCATTGAGGCGCGCGTGGAACACAACGCGCCGTTGACCCGGGCTTGGTCCTTACCGGACAGCGAGCTACCCATTACTCGCCATCCGCAAGCCCGCGCCTACGGTGGCCGGGAATCAGCCTGAAATTCCCGACGCCCAGGGCGTCTCCTGCGGAGGCTAAGACCGTGAGCGCGCTATGCTGCCTCTCCTTCTCCGTGGTGTGTGTAGTATGTGTGTGTGTGTGTGTCGAAGTGGTTTGATCTATGATGTGAAAATGTATGGAACATTTTTTTTTAATTTTCATAACATACAAAATTAACTACTCTACCTGTCTACAATCGTATTATGCTGAATTCATGGTTACAATTACCACACTGGTTAAAATCTTAACTTGTAATGTACATACCCCACATTTCGCCAGTTTTGTATAAGTCCCATGTAATGAGGGTTGAGCCCTATTGCCATTAACCGAACACAAATCCAGATTCCGGGCTGCTACTGGCAAATCCCTTAAAAAAAAATTGCCCGACCCGGGAATCGAACTACAGACCTCATGCTCAGCTGGTCCAAGGCAATAAGTGAAGTTGTACTTCTAAAAACCCGTATAGTGTGTCCCGTCCCTAACTTTAAGGGCGTTTGCACATTCACTTAGTACATCTAATAGCTCTCTACAGTAAGTGACATGGCGTCTTTCCGTAACTTGAAACATTCTTCCGAAAATACCTTAAACGGTAAGTTTGTTTGTACTTGAGTAACTCGCTAAATGATGTCGTTGTTAGAAAGTGGAATAGTTACGCGTTTGAACTGTTTTGTGGGTATTTTCCCTTTTTATGACAAAACAAGGTTTTTATCTGTATAATTATTAATAAGTGAACATTACGCGGACGGAGCAAAATGAAATTTGGCACAGTAAATCTATTATCGTTATTTCCTTTATTACATTAAATACACATATAAACTACATTTTTAAATATTTGAATAAAAAAATTTATAAAATCATTTAAAAATATTAAAAAAGAAATAATAATTAAAAATTATAAATTAAAAAAATATAATATCCCGATGGGGCCCGCAAAGGCCGATGTTTTGTTGCCGTGTTCCCTCAGTTGCCAGGCACACAGGCAACTGAGGGCACACGGGTGGGTTTTAGTCAGTAAAAGTCCGACACGCCCTCCTGCTCCATCCAGAGCGTGAGAAGTTATTTGATGATTTCCCACCCCAAAAAAAAATGGTCACCAATCCACGAACGATCGACGTATGGCTGTTAATATTTGACCACGAACCGCTCTTCGGTTAAAAATAGACCATGATTAAAATCACTATGACTATGTGTCCCATTTAAATTCAGATCAGACCATTTTGTTCCCAAAAAGACAGTTAAAACCAGATCAATAAGCCAGTATGATTGTATTTCATAGAGATAGTATATCTGTAGTTATTTATAACTGTTCGTTATGTAGACCTTCTTAGGATTTGTATGAGCTGATGGTAAGCACGATATCAAATAGGGATGGGACTTCAAAAGCTGTAGCTATTTTTTATGTTCACGTATTTGTAATAAGTCACTTTTGACAAAGTGACTTATTGTTTCACACTGCTTGTGATAGAAATAAGTAGGTGATCGCAGTTTGATTAAACTAAAATATTACAAAATTAATGACCCGATATTTTTTTTATAGAAAAGTGAACTTATATAAATAAATAATGTGAAAATGGGTGGTTTGGTGCGTGCATATCTTTTTTAAAATACAACATCACACTTGTTTCTCCGAAGGGTTTGGCAGACGTGTACCTTTAGTAGTATCTACACGTTACTTACGCCAAAAAAAAAAGACAAGTATAGTGGGGGTACAGATATTATGTTGAGTTTTTGGGCCGTTCTTCTCCATAGGTATCTACTACGTATTGGAATGGGTAACCCCCGACCCCTTGACCATTCAAAAGTGCCTGTAATTGGTTTATTTTAAATAAATGCTTTGAGTTCGAGTTTAATGACATTTTCTCAAAGAAATCTGTTCCAATAATCAGCTAAGTATATCAATCAGCTGTTATTTCTGTTATATAGGGCAAGTTTTACTAAATAAAATGAACGATCAAAACCGCGTTCGAAAGTCTGTCAAAAGAAGTTCGGAAGTCGGTCAAAACTGTTACTGAATATTGAAACTGTGGTCTTGAACGCGGTTTAAAAGTGCTGATCGTGTTCACCACAGGGTTTATCTAGCATATAAGAGACCAATGAGGGACCAATCTCCTTCCTTCATATATTTAACTAGCCACAAATCGTTCTAAAGAGTACATACTTAAAGTGAATAAAGTCTCATGAAATAAGAAAAATTTATAAGATTTTATGATCATCTAAGTTTTGCCAAAATCCCTCCGTGCCTCGGAAATCAGTTTAAGCCGTTGAACCTGGCTATCATTCATGGATTGTTGACAATCGTTACGAGTCGTCAGAAGCCAGAAAGTCTAACAACCAGTCTTATCAAGGGGTATTATCGTGTTAACCAGAACCAGATCGTGTAACTGGATTACCCTGATATTTGTCTGTGTCCGGTTAGACTGTAAGCCTACCGAGTTATGATGATGATGATGATGACAGGTTTTGCCCACATAATGTACATATGTTTATGTGATGTGCATATGTTTGACAGCACGGTTGACCCAGTGGTTAAGCGATTGACTGCTGTGCTGCGTGTAGCAGGTTCGATTCCCGCACGGAACAAATAATATTTGTATGACCTACAAGTAGTTGTTCCGGGTCTGGCTGTTTGTGTATGTGAATTTAAATGTTTGTAAACGCACCCACAATACAGGAGTAATTCCTAGTGAGGGGCAACGTAAAAAAAAAAACAAAAAAACATAATGGTCTTACCCAATGTTTTTCTAGTCAGCTAAATAATCCTAAATTCGAGCACTGTTAAGCTCAACTCTAACCGGAGCCAATATGCCCGCAAAATGTGAACTAATACGACATGATTCTCAGATAGTTAAGTCTAAGATATGCTGCTATGGTTGCTGCCCTCACCAGAGACACCATGTCTTGAAGAAATATGGAGACAGATATAAATTGCAGGAAGACTGAAATTTAGGCTGAGAGTCATAATTCTTAAACTATCCGAAAAAATTAACGGGCAAGTCCAAAGTTTTTAAAGATCGCCGTGTTCGGGTATTCGGTGAAGAAATCCCAATTTTGGTTCGAGTAAGTAGCAACTGTACAAGAGAAAAATAAATCGAGCACACGTTTTTCGCTAACCAAGAAACTTCAGCCAGCCCCTTGATGTTCCCTTCCATGAATAAAAATACAAAAATCCTAAAATATCAAAAACTCATGCGCACCCTAAGTATTCACCATTCAATGCGCTTGCGTGGCAGCGTGCGTTCGAAATTCAAAAATTCAAATCAGTCTCTGTCCGTCTTTCGTCGAGTGCGCACGCCTGTCAGCATTTACATACACGTTTTGTATGTAAAGACCCATACATTTATCTGTCTTTTATTTTTTATACTCTTATTTTACTGTATAAAACTTACATTTTCTGCCTAACGATGTCGTTTTACCATTTTAGTGGGTTACAGACCATATACGTTGGGGTTCATGACCTAAAGAAATGTAGACTTCAATCAAGAAGACAGGATTTTGCATTGAATTTTAATGATGGCAACACTTGGGTAGAATCAGAATGGTTTCCTTTAAATATTGTTGCTTTTTGGAGGGATATTTACATGACTTTTATGGTGATGATTAAGCTGGCCATTTTATTGAGAAAGATGTTTACTTCCGCGTTTGTATATTGCAAGAATTGCTTCATACTTATGTTTGAAAAGGTTCTCCGCTCAACAACGAAACGCAACCTACTGTATCAACCACCCTGCCATAAAGATATGTATAAGAAAAATGTTTATTACAGGGTAATGTGTTTAAGACAAAATTGACAGAATGACTTCTAAAGTATTGTTTTATAGTATTAAGGATTATAAGGGACATACAAATTTAAAGTTAGTGTAATGAAATGATTTTTTAAATGAACAATATAATTTTTTAAAATTAAATAGGGATATAAATTGTGATAATTATATTTAATGTTAACATAATTAAAATTTGCACGCTTTGCAGGCAGAATACAATTACACTTACTTACGTTATAAGATTCACCAATAATGTATTTCTTGCAAATAAACATTTGACTTGATTTGAAAATAACGCAATGAATGTTGTTGATCTTTCAAAATGAAAGCCATTCTTACTATTATTGTGATACGTAATTACGCCTCTGTATTCCCCGACGGGATCGGCAGAGAACACACCTATAGTATGCACAGCCATATTAAGCCAGTTATATTTTAGTCCTATGTAACAAGGTGTGTGCCTAATGCAATCAACTGGGCATAGATCCAGCCTCCAGGCTGCTACTTAGAAATTCCAAATGGAAAAACACAATTACACTTTGCCCGACCCGGGCCCATCCTACCCAGGACCTCAATGCTCTGTAGAACCAGAGCCTTGAGGTCAACAAAGCATATTGGCATATTTGGTGCATTCCACTTGCTTCCATCTACACTTAAATGTACGTGGGGCATCCTAGACAGTCAGCCCTGCTGCCACCTTCAATTAATCAATTAGACATAGACAAACGACATCATTACATTTTTCAATTGGCTACATCTACCTTAGCACCACCTTAAATAGCCCCCTAACAAGTATGGCGCCGGACGTAAAAGAATAGCACCATCCCATGAGTGTCGTAGAAGGCGACTAAGGGACTTACTAGGGAATGGGCAGCAGCGTTCTCTATGCATTTGACCACCATACTGCGATCGCCAACCCGCCTGCCAAGAGTGGCGATTATGGCAAAGCCCCCTTTTGGGGCAGGCTTATGTCCAGCAGTGGACGTCTTTCGGCTGATATGATGAACACGTATGGCAAGGTTATATAAAGAAAGGTTCAACTTGACGGTTTACCCTATGGGCACGCCACGATCGCGGCGGTAAGTCCCCTCTTTGAGGAGTGGTTTGAGAGGCGGCATGGCGTCCTCACCTTCCGCCTGACACAGGTCCTCACCGGACACGGTTGTTTCGGGAGGTTCCTGTTTCGGATAGGGCGGGAGGAAACGACCGGGTGTTTCCATTGCGAAGATCGCCCTGAGGACACGGTGGAGCATACGGTGAGGTCTGCCCGGCTTGGGCGGAGCATCGCCGTGTCCTCGTGGAGGTGATCGGCGGCGGCGATCTCTCGCGTCTGACCCTGGTCCAGGCCATGGTACGGAGCGAGAGGGCATGGCTAGCAGTCGCCTCCTTCAGCGAAGCAGTTATGCTCGCAAAGAGGGAGGCGGCGCACGTGATGGAAATCCAGTACATGCGCCCTCACAGCCGCGGCCTTCGCAGGAGACGCCCTGGGCGTCGGGAATCCCAGGCTGATTCCCGGCCACCGTAGGCGCGGGCTTGCGGACGGCGAGTAATTGGTAGCTTGCTGTCCGGTAAAGACCAAGCCCGGGTCGACGGCGCATTATGTTCCACGCGCGCCTCAAAGAGATGTCATCAGCAACTGATGGGGCCCCAAGGGCCGATGCCTGCCAGGGGTGCGGGTTGTTCGAAAGAGATACCGCCGCCTCTGGCACACAGGCAATTGAGGGAACACGGGTGGGTTTTAGTCAGTAAAAGTCTGACACGCCCTCCCGCTCCGCCCAGAGCGGGAGAAGTTATTTGATGATTTCCCACCCCAAAAATAAAAAAACGGTTTTACCCTATCAAAGTTTTCTTTATGAGTTTCGTTTCATAGAGACGCTCCCTATACAGGATAAGTTTTTATCTAGTGCGCAAATTGTAACCATGAATTCAGCATATCATTGTAAATCCCCTAGCGCAGAAATTTTACGTCGGTTTTACAAAAACGAAACGATTTATGAGGCACGACAAGCGTCAATTATACATACTGGAATGGCAGGGACATCGAAGCGCAAACTGCAACCAACCAACCAACTGTTGTTTACTATTGAATTGTCATCGAACCTCGATAAGTGCATAAAAAATGAAATCTGACCGTTTGAAGTGGGTCAAAATTAAGTCCAAACGAGTCGGTTACAAACAAACATACAGGTGTGAAACATACACCCGTGTGGAACAGTACTTTAACATGCTTTTATTAAAAAGCATGTTAAAAATACTGTTCCATACATTTTGACCGCGTAGGTATTGCACTTTTCTATGAAACAGCTGATTTTTTTTTTTGAATAAACAGTGCGAACAATGTACGCCTATATAGCGCAGTGTTTAGTTTTTTGTTGTGTTCTAGATTTAGGTTTACTTTTTATTTTTTCTTCTTGTCTCTAATTTTCATTATGTCATTTACATTACATGACGTACATACCTGTTATTTGCACGGTTACTGAAATGCCGATCTTAGATGTAAGTTTAAGTTTTAAATACCTACTTTATTCTCAAAAAGACAAAAGAGCCACTTACATGAGAATATAAGATGACATATCGTAATAATCTTATTCTAGGTAACGTTCACTGATACAATACAACAGTATTAAAATGATTTAGTGTTTATTTTAGTTGGTTTACACCTTCAGCGGTTTTAGTCTCAACTACTATACTAGTGAGTGATTTGACAGTTTTGATTTAAAACCACTGAAAGAGCTTACATTTTTTATGTAGGATGTTAAATTTGACGGCACGGTTGGCGCAGTGGTTAAGCGATTGACTGCTGCGCTGCGTGTCGCGGGTTCGATTCCCGTACGGAACAAATATTTATATGACCTACAAATAGTTGTTCCGAGTCTGGCTGTTTGTGTATGTGAGCTTAAAGGCTTCTTCAAACAGCCGCGACGCGACAGCGCGACGCGACACTTGTAGAACAATTTCCATTAAGTTTTCATAGAAATTGTTCTACGAGTGTCGCGACGCGACCGTCGCGTCGCGCAAGTCTGCACGAGCCTTAAATGTTTGTAAACGCACCCGCAATACAGGAGAAATTCCTAGTGTGGGGCAACGTTTTTAAAAAAAAATATATATAGTTTATTTGACATGTAAGTGACAGTGCTGTTTGTTTGCTTATTATAAATAAATAAATAGGTTTCTCCCAAACTGCTCCTCCTCCGCTTCCGCATCCAGTCTGTCCCAGCCACCTTCTTAAGGTCGTCGGTCCATCTAGCTGGGGAGCGTCCTACACTACGCTTGCAGCTACGTGGTCTCCATTCCAGGATACGTCTGCTCTCCGTTACTCGTCCACTACCACTTTTCTGGCTCGATAATATTCTTACTACGACGTGAGCTATTCTGTCATATAATCGGACAAAGAGATTGATATCATTATCTTCATCATCTACAACACGACGTGAATTCGGGCTGTGAATGATGCTGTCCAGATGCAGCAGCTGCTGAAACTAGGCCTCTCTTTTCATGTGCTAATCCCCACGCTCCTGAAATGAAATGTTTATATAAGTAAGTAGATCATATAAGACACTTTTTAACCGACTTCCAAAAGGAGGAGGTTCTCAATTCGTCGGAACCTTTTTTTTTTTTTTTTTATTTTTTTTTTTTTTTTATGTATGTTCCCCGATTACTCGAAGATGGCTGGACCGATTTGGATAATTTTTTTTTTGTTCGAAAGGGTATACTTCCCAGGTGGTCCCATGATCATCAAGTCAGGATCTGATGATGGGATCCTGGAGAAATAGAGAGAACTCTTCAAATTTTGTAGGCACACTTGAAGCAATTTGTGTAGTTTTTGAAAGAGTACTTTCTCGGAGTGGTTCCAT
The DNA here is from genome assembly GCA_949091785.1 of Polymixis lichenea. Lineage (NCBI taxonomy): Eukaryota > Metazoa > Arthropoda > Insecta > Lepidoptera > Noctuidae > Polymixis > Polymixis lichenea. The sequence continues at coordinate 6,696,202 of OX420958.1, forward strand.
TTCAATTTGGTGAAGATCTGATGAAGAACTTCGGAGATAGGCAACGGAACTCCTCAACAAATGATAGCAAATGGACAGGGATTGCTGAAATCTCATGTCTGTCAATTGTTTACACCAGTTAATAACATAACATCACGCCGGTACGCTGTGAAGGGGTAAGCATATGTGAACCACTAAAAAGTGAAAAATAAAAAACTTTTTTCAAAAAAATAAACAACCGACTTCCAAAAAAACACTAAAAAGTGAAAAATAACTTTAATTTCGGAAGGCGGTGACAAAAAATTAAAATACATAGGTATCCAAAGTCACCGACTTCCGAAATTAAAGTTATTTTTCACTTTTTAGTGTTTTTTATACGTTAATATTTTGTTGGTCAATATTTTAAAAACTAAATGGCGCCTGCATTTCCAAGCTGACTGATCGCTGAGAAGAAAAGCCGAAACTACGTCTATTTTAAAGTCGAAACATTATATTATTAGAATTGTATGTGAGTCTAACAATGCAGGGCAATGTCTGGAAGGGCCTTTTGAAGAAAGAGCCATTGCAGCCTTGAGCTGACCTGTCCCAACAGACGGCATGTATGTATCAGTCATCGTGTAGCTTAAACCTATTTTAGGAAGCACAACGACCCATCACAAGACGCTACCAGATTTGCAGGACATTTGCGTAGGCCATTTACAAAATGCTCAAAACTACCAGACGACTTATAAAGTGTGTCGATCCTGTGCCAGCCTAATCCAGGTTCTACCCTAGTCTTCTATAGGTTTAATTACGGACGCTTTAATGTGCACGTCTTTTTACATAGTTCTCGCATTGATAATTTCAACATAATGATGTAACCAACTTTTTGTAACAATACCATGATTTTAAAAGAGTGTCCATGGAGTTTCTTGCCCGTTCTTCTCCATAGGTACCTACGCTTTGGAATGGGCAAGTAGCTTCATCTTTCTAACTCACCGACCTTGACAATTCAAAAGTGCCTGTAATTGGTTTATTTGAAATAAATGCTTTGAGTTTGAGTTTGAGTTTTGAGTATGAGTTTGAGTTTGACCCGCGATGGCAACAATGTCGACCACTCCTCTCGCCGCCGGAAGCCCAACACTTTGTCTTCCAGTCCTTGGGTGCCATTCTGTCACTGTCTTACTCCACCTGTCATCAATGCACCTTGTAAGACGTCCTCCTCCGTTAAAGTTCCGTAAATCCTGTTCCGGTATCGAAAACCTTCGTACGTTTGCGAAATTCGACGTTTAGAGATTGATACAAGCAGCTAACTTGTGAATAGTCAAGTCTTTTCATCATCATCATCATCATCATTTCATCCGATAGACGTCCACTGCTGGACATAGGCCTCCCCCAAAAAATGGGTGGGTTTGCCATAATAGCCACGCTTGGCAGGCAGATTGGCGATCGCAGTATGGTAGTCAAATGCATAGAGAACGCTGCTGCCCATTCTCTAGTAAGTCCCTTAATCGCCTTCTACGACACCCACGGGAAGAAATGGGATGGTGCTATTCATTTACGTCTGGCACCACACGGTACGTCTTTTCCATCACTCTAATATGTGTGGTTTGCCCTTATAAAGTGGACACTCTTTACCTTTTTAATGGTGCATAAATGGAAATCACACGAAGTTTTGTATTTTATAAAAAAAAAAATTCTATTGTTTATGTATAAACACACAGTAAATTACATAGAGATACAACATATTTATAATTAGAGCAAAAAAGTACCTACTGCTTATTTCTTAAGAAATTTCTTCCAGCAGACCTGCAAAAGGAGAAATTATAAAGAAATGTAGACAATCATGCGTGAGAACTAGAAGAGAATATATGAACAATTGGTTTTTATTTAAAATTTCGTTTTGTAGTCTCGATAAGGCTAACTAAACTGTATTTCAACTTTTATTTGATTTTATTGTTACCAATTGTTGTGCCTAATGATGCCCAAGAGACAGGCTCTGCCTAGTTTGCGACCAACGATACCCCCAAATGTAAATTATGAATGTTGAAATAAACTCTAAGAGATTTTTACAAGTCTGTTTCTAACAGACTTGTAAAAATAAAATACGACTAATCTAATACAAAATGCACTGGTTCTCGCACCTTTTATATACCCATTTCAAGATACCCCGAAGCTCAAGAATTTACCTTAGAAGGATTCAATCGTGAGATATATATCATGTCCTTCATATATCTGGAAATATAATGAAACTGTAGGCTCTTGTGTCTGTGCGTTCAAAAGATTTACACAAAAAATATAGGTTGTCTATTATTAGGATAAGAAAGGATATAGTGTACTTATCTGGTTTTTTTTTCTGTGTATATGCTATGTAGGCATTATACATAACGGTAACAGTATGTACTGTTACCGTTATGTATAAACGGACGGCGCCGTATGTATAATGATTAATGACGAATCATACAGTGTCAAAATCAACAAGTATGAAGTCAATGATAGACCATTCTGACTATTTCTGACACTATTGTAATAGCAGACTTGAGGCCCTGCTTGCGACATTGCATGGTAAAAATAAAATGTTGTTTTCGTTGGTATGTAAGGGTCTCAGAACAGTTGGAACGACATGGTAACTTTTGGCGTCTTTGGTTTTGTATTTACGTTTTTTAGCGACCGACATCCGAAACTTAAATTAATGCCGCAAGGGTCGATCGATCAGGTAAAGCTACGATTACCGCGGTTGGTCCGTGGATGAGCGAAGACCCCGCCCTACCTCGTACAGTTGGTTAAGTCTTTGATCTTTGACAGTCGTTACGGGTCGTTAGAATCCCGAAACTCTGACAAACCAGTCTTACCAAGGAGTATCATATTACCCAGTAACTGGGCTGTGGAGGTCAGACAGATAGTCACTTTATATAAAATACTGGAATTCCGCTATATTCGGTAAGATTGGAAACCGACCCCAATATAGTTGGGAAAAAGCTAAGTAGATTAATTTACAATATTTTTTCAGTATTGTTATAACTTTTTCTAAGACTGATGAATTTTATCTAGATTTAAATAAACATACTAATTTCAACCCAGACAAAGCCACAAGGCACAGTTAGTACAAAACCCACTAGCGACTCGACAGAATCAAACGACACAATGATTTAGCAGACATGTGGTAGCCGACAGAATGTATAAATTATTAGCCATATACCATGGCATGGGTTGATGAATAAGTCAGTCGCATGATCGTGGGAGTGTCATGTCTTTATTTTGTGCTATAGTTTCGTTTTGAATTCAGTGAAATGTATGAAGAACTAGCTTTTACCCGCGGCTTCGCGTTTATTTAGAATTTCACAATCAATTCGGGTTTTACTCTGCTTGTAATAATATAATTCAATCATGATTAGAAAGCCCGTGGCGCCATCTATTATCCTAAGAACGTTATTGTTGTTTTCCTCGGAAAGAGTACATTTTGCGGGATGATAAGTACCCTATGTTCGTTTCTGTACACCTGACAACGTATATGCAAAATTTCAGGATGATCGGTTCATTTATTTATTTATTTATAAATGCTTTATTCTACACCAGAAAATACATGACAAAAATAAAACATTTAACACTAAAAAAATACAACGAGCGGCCTGATCGCTTCCAGTGGTATTCTCTAAAAGACAATTCCATGGCAGTGAATGCGTGAACATAAAAATGGGATTGTCATTGGTGCAAAATATAGATACACTATACTATTATAGACACATATATAGTTCCGTGTGGTGCCGGACGTAAAAGAATAGCACCATCCCATTTCTTCCCATGGGTGTCGTAGAAGGCGACTAAGGGACTTACTAGAGAATGGCCACAGCGTTCTCTATGCATTTGACTACCATGCTGCGATCGCCGACCCACCTGCCAAGCGTGGCGGTTATGGCAAATTCTGCCCATTTTGGGGAGGCTTATGTCCAGCAGTGGATGTCCTTCAGCTGATATAATGATGATAAATAAAGACACATAAATATATTCATATATATGCTGTATAATACATACATACTAACTATATAAGCAAAGAAAAAATTAATTTTTTTATAACAGCTGTAACAAAATCACAATAACATGTATTGCTCCTCACGAGTCTCGTGTCTCGGTTCAGTGGTTTAGGCGTGAAAAGTTTACAAACAAACAAACTTACATTCGCATTTATAATATTAGTTAGGATTATTTTACTATGTCGTGACTTTACCATCTGAAAATTGGAATTTCTCAGTAGGAGCCCGGAGTCCGGATTTGTAATCGGTCGGTGGCAATGGGGTGTGTTTTGTGAGGTTAAATTAAAACAGCCACACGGGTCGATCAGTTAAGCTACGCTTGCCGCGGCTGGTCCGTAGATGGGTCATCTTTTCGCACGAAGAACCCTCCGTGTCTCGGAAAGCACGTTAAGATGTTGGTCCCGGCTGTCGTTCCTAGATCTTTGGCAGTCGTTACGGGTCGCCAGGAGCCCAAATGTTGGACAACAATTCTTACTAAGGGATAGCGAATTCCGGATCCGGTTAAGTTACATTTGTCGTGGTTTATCGTACCTATTACTTTCATAATCTGCCTAGCCTTTTTCTAACTACGTTGGGGTCGGCTTCCAGTCTAACCGGATGTAGCTGAATACCAGTATTTTACATGGAGCGACTGCCTATTTGACCTCCACAACCCAGTTATTGGGTAACACGATACCCCTTGGTAATACTGGTTGTCAGACTTTCGGGCTTCAGACGACCCGTAACGACTGTCTAAGATCCACAAATAACAGCCGGGCCCAACGACCTAACGTGCTTTCCGGGGCACGGAGGAGTCTTGGCATGTAATGACGGTCACCCATCCACGGACCAACCGCGGCAAGTGCAGCTTAACCTGATCGATCAACCCGTGCAGCTGTTATTACTTAGCCACAAGCCCCTCGATCGTACCTATTAGGTACTTTGAAGAAAAAATAACGAATCTACCCATACATTTTAAATGATTCGAGCAAACTATTTTATTTGAAAATAAGTACACAAAAGTTATAAAAATAAAGTTAAGTATCATATCCATTTTAAATACACCCCCAATATTATTGCTACTAAGTGAGTATAATGTATGCGTTACCCCCGTTTCACCCCCTTCACCCCGATTTCCCCCCTATTTACTTACACTGCACTTTGCAATGAAAACGATCGAGCTTTTAACTGGGTTGCTAGTTGCATCTTGACGAATTAAACCTCTTGCAATAATTTATTTGGTAATAGTGTTAACTATCCTAACTAATATTATAAATGCGTCCTGCCTGTTTTTTGAGTCCACCATCTCAACATAGCCGCGCGCCAGCGGCAGTGAAAGAGGGGTGCGGGGACAGCGGCTCGTCTGCCGGCCGACATTTTATTTTTTGTTGTAATTCAAAGCTAAAATAACCGTTTTTGGTGTTTGAATGTTATGATGAATTAAATACCCGTAGTGTAACATTTTTTTTTTTTTGACAATTAGTAGCCACTATTGACGTGCCATTTTTTAATAGCGGTGGAGTTGCCGATGCGAATGCCCGAAGGGAAGCCTGTAGGAATCGTGTTACATGGTGCTTTCGCCACTGGTAAGGTGGCATCCAGTCTAACCGGATGCAGCTGAATACTAGTATTTTAAATATAAACACACATAAAATTATCCTGTACACCTATTAAAAAATAATAACTTGGCTGTGCCTAGATTTTTTCCTAAATCAAGCAAAGTAGGAAACTAAAGTTTGTTTTTAAACCCAAATAGTAATTTGACAGGTGTAACGTCAAACTTATGTCAAACTCCTATTTGCGTTAGAAAAGAAAACACACAAAAAAGACAGTGAAATGTCAGATTTAGTCTCTCTCTATTAAAAAACCAACTATAATTTTCTTAAATAAATGTAAAACTTTAATTCTCAAATTCACACAAGAATTCAAAATTACTTAAATAAACATAATTTCAGTCAATTCTCTCAACAATCCCCGTATACCTACCTAATTAAAATCTTTATATTACTTTACAAAACAAACCAAAAACTTCAAATTTCGCTAAAAAGCTGACGGTAAAGTTAATATTACCCTAAAATGTCGAAGTTCACTTTACCCCTAAAATCGGGGTAAATATTTTCGCTTGGCAACACAGGGACTTGGGTCCCCGGCTGTGTTATTAAAGCAAATAAGTTGAAGAATTATTAAACAACTGTACTTTACGTTTTCAGTCAATTTTGGGGGGTAAGTAGAGAAGTGAATTGTTTTAAAATATTACCTGTTGAAGATATTATTGACAGGGGCTGACGGAGGAGGGAAATACGAATACATTACGCTCAACCAAAATAACATAGGACCAGCTAAATTTGCAAGAAAAGATAAAACATATTTTTTTTAATATATAAGTACAGTCAGGAAATCTATTTAAGCTAACTTATACATTGGTATTTCACTTACTTAAAATGAAGAAATCTCGATATTTTGTTCAGTAACAAAAACCGTGCGGTATTATTTGTGATTTTAAAACATTTAAATCACAACTGTAAATCAATCATTTTCTTCTCTTCATGAAGAAATTTCTTAAGGAATAAGCAGTACCTACGTTTATGTTAAACAGATGTGACATAAATATCTGGAAATAATGAATTTAGTGATGTACCGACTAGTCGGTACAGTCGGCCATATTTGTAGTCGGCGATTAGTCGGCTAAAACCGGCGACTAGTCAGTCCAATTTTACTCTTATTATTGCTTAAAATTTGTAAAGACGGTGATTGAATGAATCTTTACGGTTATTGTTTTTATAATAGAATCAGTTTTATAGTTTACTTTCAGTGCAATCCAGAATAAGAAAGGAAATTGGGATAGGAAGAAACGGTGGCTCGCACGTAAACAAAGATAGAATAAATGCAAAGTAAATCAAAACATGTCCCGACAATTCCGCCTCGTCGCCGGGCTCCGCGTAACCGACCTACGAGCCGAAAGCGTGGTCACGAACATTACCGATGTCACCAGAGCTCAACCGAAAGCAATAATCGGCTTAGCCGACTAGTCGGCCATTCTGTAGCCGATTGCTCGGCTAGTCGGCCAAAGTCATAGTTGGCCCATCTCTAATTGAATTAAATAAAAGACACACACTTACACACAGCTGTACGTAAATAATAAAATAAATACTTAAACTATCATTTAACTACTATCGAAATAACTCACTACGATTAAATGTAAAAAACATAAATGCGGCATGTAAAAAGACATAATCATACTGAGTTAATTTGCCAAACAATCCAAAATAATTCCTGGCTAACGAATATATATAAGTAATTCTCACATAAAAGTAATATTCAAAAGTTTTACAAAATACTTAGGATCAGGTTATAATTTAAGGCGCTGCCAATTAAGCATACGCGCAATATTAGTGAAATCTTGGAAAGCTCACAATTCGACAGAAACTCCCACAGTTTGTTCCTTTAATTATCAAAATATGGCATTGAGCTGTGTAGGGATGGGAATACAGGTATTAGTGTCGATAGATTTTGTGGATATTTTAAATTAGCTTCGGCCAGAATTCGGCCACTTCGGCAGCCTTCGAGTTAGCCTAGTAAAAGTCTTCCGTAGTGCTGGTGTTTTTCGAAGCTGATTTAAAAATATAGAAAAGTAATCATCGATACGAAGAAGTCGATAAACAACTTGGTTGGGTGTATTCCGATGAGCTGCAGTGCGACTGTGGAGCCACTTCGCAAATTATGCCCCACCTCTGCGAGACCGTTGCAAGGCCAACGATAACGCTGTCGAAGTGGCTTAATTCTAGCGTTGATTTTAAACCTGCACAGTGAATTTTTTGGAACCAAACAAAACCTAACGCACGGTCGGCACGCGCAGGCGGAGTGATCAACGCGTTATCATCGGCATGCTGAGGTGTGGCGCGGCGCGGCTACATGGCTCAACCCGACAACGACAACCACACACTTCCTCGGACTCCACCGCGATGGTTAATCCTCCTCTCTAATTTAATCATTAATTGTTGGTCCGGGACAGTTTTATTATTTAGAATAAGAACGACAATAACCCATTGCCTATTTATATACCACTCTTTCATTGCCAAGTTTTTAAGTTCTGTTGACGTACAGACGCCAGCACATCAAGCTACGCCAATCTGTCAAATTTCTTTGATAGTTATTCAACTTTATTACGTAAGCATAAGGTTTATGTTTAATTGGGAAAATTTGACAGTTTGGGGTAGCTATACATATTTGTTTTATATTTTATTACTGCTTGACTATAGTTTTTAACGTTTTGTTGGTATATTGGCGTGTGCTAACTGACACAACATTGCCAATAATTTAATTTAATGTTTTGTCTTTTGTAATGTTAATTACTTAATATTATTGTATAGAATCAAGTTCTTCTAACTTAACAGACAGCTGTGCTGCTGGGGAGTTTGTTGCGCCACTTCTTCCCAGCTAAAGCACTAGGACGTGGTGAAGGGCTGGCGTTTTGGGGGACTGTCTTATGTAATTTTGATGTTCAAAAGTGAGTCAGCACTTTTAAACACCAAAATTAGCCTCAGCCACTGAATAAATGACTTTTGATTTTGATTTTGCTCCCTGCGCTAACAAGAATCATCGATACGATGAAGACGAAGAACTTACAGCACATCACTGCCCGCCGGATCGATACGCCGCCGGTTACTAAGGCTACAGACGACGCGCTCCCACCCATACCGGGAAAAAGCACACAACAGTCCCACCTGACAGTATTACTTGCTAAATTCCAACCCCTGTGAATGAAATTGTGAATCAAAATGTACGAGGGATGGGTTGGAGTAGCGGTCTCTATGTTAACTTGATATTTTGTTGTGGTTTGGATTGAAAGAGATTCAAGCAGGATAATTATGGGAGCTGTTTCACCGTTTTGGTCCTTTAAATCGATCTTCATTTTATTTTATTATTAGGTACTTAGCCTTCACGAGGGGCTTGTGGCTAAGTAATAAAAGCCGCACTGGTCGATCAAGTTAAGCTACGCTTGCTGCGGTGGGTTCGTTGGATGGCTAACCAGCTTTACATACCAAGACCCCTCCATGCCTCGAAAAGCACGTTGAGCTGTTGGTCCCGGCTGTCAGTTGTGGATCTTTGACAGTCGTTACGGGTCGTCAGAAATCGGAAAGTCTGACAACCAGTCTCACCAAGGGTATCGTATTACCCAGTAACTGGGTTGTGGAGGTCAGATAGGCAGTCGGTCCATGTAAAATACTGGTATTCAGCTGCATCCGGTTAGACTGGAAAACGCCAGGCATATGATGGCTGAGACTTGGGCCTGAACAGTCCTCAAGCTAATACTAAGCTAAAGTTTTATTCTTTCACCATTTATCCGTTCGATCATGTTAAGAGGATAAATTAAAGGCAACTGAGAAAAGGTATTTGAGGGAGATGTGAGTGGAAAATGCAGAAAGGGACGCCCTAGAAAAATATATAAGTGACCCCGATGAAGCTACAAGAAGAAAAAGCTCAGAAGCTAGTTTGATGTGAAGTTGTTACATAATAATAAATAAAAATAACACCCATTCTTCACTACATAGTATAAAACAAAGTCGCTTTCTCTGTCCCTATATCCCTATGTATGCTTAAATCTTTAAAACTACGCAACGGATTTTGATGCGGGTTTTTTAATAGATAGATTGATACAAGAGGAAGGTTTATATGTATATTACACCGACCTCCACGCGGGCGAAGCCGCTGGCAAAAGCTAGTTATAGATAAAACCAAATAAGATCAAACAAAACCAAATTAAATTAAATAATGTTATGTGTTGTGATGTTGTTATTTATATGTAAAATTAAATCAATTAAAATCATAATATATCAAATTAAATACATATCTGAATACTGCTCCATTTATTTTAAAGCAACCGGGTCGACTACTTACCATTTTCGAAAATTATATTTTCTTTACCTAACACATACATACATAAACAGACGCCGTCTTCCTATGGTTGTGGGCAGAAACTACAGAATGCCTCATGCCACGATCGTTACATACCTAATCCTTTTACTTCATTCAAGTTCATATATCTGAGTCATACACGAACGTCTTCTACTTCACGAATAAGGTCACTATTATACCTAACTTGGGCAGTAAAATAAGCACCATTCCTAAAAAAAAACAATTGAATAAACAGAAGGATTAATCACAACACTCTAACATCATAACTTCCACCTCAAACATCCTATCAAATTCAAAGCACATCAAATCACCTCGCCATATCAAAAATAACACACAAAAACACACCCTGACACACACACACACATACATACATACACACACGGTTAACTTCAATAGAACGCGTAGTTTAGTAATTCACACGAATGACCAGGACAGTCTAGACTAATTCAGCATTCAGTTGGGGCTAGAAACTAAAAATGTATGGATATGGTATCGATATTTATCAAGCCGATGTGGGGATCTTTTTTGTCATTTCATTCGTGATGTCAGATCATTATTATCATCATTTGAAAGAAAGAAATAAAAAGTATTTATTGGACTCGCACAGGAATATCACAAACTTACTAAGCACAACTCAAATATTAAACACATTAAAAAGATAATAAAAACTAAATCACTAATAAGCTACACTACTTATGTAATACATTTAAAATAAAAAATTAACTCCTGTACGAGGCCAAAAGGCCACTATCTCAGCATGATCACTGCATGACCCACTATCTCAGTAAATATTCATGTCAATGTGTATATAATTATTATCAAATGTCAAAGAGTATAAGTTTGCAAAAACAAAAACAACGTTTAGTATGCAAAAATTGGAGCAGGTCAATCCCAAGCCTTTGTGTCTTCAATATAATTTTTAACGGTATAAAAGGCTTTCAGGCACAACTTACGTTTAATTAATGATTTAAATTTATTAATACTTAGATCTTGAACATGGCTTGGTTGATGGTGATGATAGTTATGATGACGTCATCACACGATGGATCGATCACCTGGCAGACCTAGCAGAACAGATGGCCGATGGGGGCGAAAGGTTCTGGAGTGGCGACCGTGTACTAGAAGACGTAGCGTTGGAAGGCCTCCTACAAGATGGACCAATGACCTGGCGGAGGCAGCAGGAATCCGCTGGTTGCGAGGAGCACAGAACCGGTCAAAGTGGCAATGCTTGGGGGGGGGCTATGTCCAGCAGGCTTAACATGACGCTCTCTATTTCTACGAACAATAGACAGTGCTTTTACTACATACCATAACTTGAAGCTTAAAATGCCTATGCATTCCACAACTTTCCTCGACCATTCCTTCACTGTCCAGGCCGCTCGGTTATGGAATGCATTGCCAGTTGTAATTAAACGCGCGCAGTCGTTATATGTGTTTAAAAGACTCGTAAAGGAACATTACCTGTCGTTATGATCTAGTTCTCATACCTAACTATAATTTTCTATGTAAAGTCATCATTTATTTTGTTTCCTTTCAGATTTAGTATATATGTATTTATGTATCTATTATATAGGATATGTATATACCTGTGTATCTATTTTAATATATTGTATTTTTATTATTTGCACTAACAACATCCCCATTTTATGTCCAGACCGATCACTGTCCATGCCAAGGTTGCCTGGAAGAGATCGCGGAAAGCGATAAGGCCGCCCATTGTATATTTTGTAGTGTACTTTGTTTTTTTGTTGTGTATGTTTGTGGTGTATAACGACGATCTTTGTCGAGGTCATATGTAGACTATTTCAGAAGAACATTTCTTCCTTAACTATCAAAATCACAGTGACAACAAACTTTCTACTCGTCGGCCACAAAGTAGGTATATACGATTATTTAAATAGGTTGATCTTACTAATGTAGATTCTTTTACATATTGTGAATGGGAAAACATTGTAGGCCTTACAGACTAGATTTATAGACGATTTTCTATTCTTTATTTTCATTCCTCTAAGTACTTGGTACTTATTGACAGGCCTGCACTGTCCTCCCATACCTATTATCACTGTAATTTGAAAACATCGTAAAACCCAATTATTTTTAAAAGAGTAACCGTGGAGTTTCTTGCCGGCTCTTCTCCATAGGAAGCGACAAATTGGAACCGTGCACCTAGCTTCTGACGTTTCATAAGTGCCCTTGCAGGTTTATGTGAAATAAAATATTTTGATTTGATTTGATTTGATTATCTACAAAATCATGATCCATGTAGAATGCATAACTGTGGTAGTTAAAAGAAGAACATAGCTATCTTCTCCTATTGTACATCATTTAGTTAATAGTCATGTCTATTCTTCCGTCAACAAATCGGTGCTCGTGCTAAGCCTGCAGCAATGGACGTATTTCGTGATTTTAGATAAATAACCTAAATAAGTTTCGAACAGAATTCGGCCATTTTGTCAGCGTTAGCATCGCAAAGATCTTTCATAGGCAAGCTGATATCAGCGAGCACGAGAAGCCTAATGCAAAGTTTGTGTGATTTTTTTTTGTTAAATATTATGTTGTTGGCTTGCTGCGCGCTTTGGTTGCTTACTGTAACTGTAGCAAGCAATTGTTATAAATAAATAACCTTATTCACACTGTAGCTTGTCGGAGTACCCCTTTTTTTTTGGGCGGGAAATCATCAAATAATTTTCCCGCTCTGGGTGAAGCAGGAGGGCGTGTCAGACTTTTACTGACTAAAACCCAACCGTGTTCCCTTAGTTGCCTGTGTGCCAGGGGCTGCGGTATCTCTTTCGAACAACCCGCAACCCTGGCAGGCATTGGCCCTTGCGGGCCCCATTAGTTGTTGCTGACATCTCTTTGAGGCGCGCGTGGAACACAACGCGCCGTCGACTCGGGCTTGGTCCTTACCGGACAGCGAGCTACCCATTACTCGCCGTCCGCAAGCCCGTGCCTACGGTGGCCGGGAATCAGCCTGGGATTCCCGACGCCCGCCACGGCGGTGCTCCACCCAAGCCGGGCAGACCTCCACCGTATGCTCCACCGTGTCCTCAGGACGATCTTCGCAATGGAAACACCTGGGCATTTCCTCCCGCCTTATGAGAAACAGGAACCTCCCGAAACAGCCGTGTCCGGTGAGGACCTGGGTCAGGCGGAAGGTGAGGACGCCATGCCGCCTCTCAAGTCACTCCTCAAAGAGGGGACTTACCGATCGGAGTACCCTCACTTGACTAAATTGTACCTGCAGCGGTCCGACGTCTGGTTGAACGACCAAGAAGGCAGGTGACTTCTTGGTCATTTGACAGATTTTCAGGTGCGCCATGGCAGCTGATGTCTCGCTGGGAGCTTTTCTGCAGACTCAACAAATGAGAAGACGTATTTTACTGAGTTGTATAAAGTTTTCTCTTTGTCGTAATACCTACTTAGTGGCCCTAGTGTGAGTTTCATTTAACCATCTCGATCAAACGCATCAAGCGCGTTCGAAGCTCCGATTATCCAGGGCCATCGGAGCGCCAAACGCGCTCGATGAGTTTGATCGAGATGGTTAAATTAAACTCAAACTAAGGCCTCTAGTCTCTGATCTCCATTTTGTCACTAAAAACTTGAATGTTATGGAGTTGTTAATTCTATAATTTAGTGACTAAACATAGTACAAGAGAAGCAACGTATTGTTTGCAACAACTATATTGATCTCAGATCTCATCATCCCGCTTTCGTATTTCCGAAGATGGACGATGATTCCCGAAAGGCATAAGTACTTTTTTTTTGAAAAGCTGTTGTTTGTAGGTAGGTATTTGAACTACAAAATAACAAATAATTAAATAAATGGACCACAGTTAAAGAAAGAAAGCGCATCGTAAACTTTTATGGCCAAACTTTCAATCAAATAGAACTTAAAGTGTCACATAAAATGTTAAAAGTTTTGATGCGATTTTATTTGTTTTTTTAGTGTTTTTTTTCCACCAATTTATGAGTCAGATGGGCGATGTATCGATAATTTAAAATGATAATATATCAATAAAGAGGGGTTTGAACAACAGGGCACACATATTCACAGCGTGTTGGTAAATTTGGTAACCACAAGCAAAGCGCGCGTCGTTTCGTAAGAAAAAAAAATACTGTACGAAAAATCCGAGTAAGATTTTAATAATAAGTACCTACTGCTGTTTTACCCGCATTTTCACGAGATCGAAATACCATATCAAAATCGCATGTAAGCATTCCCACATCAACTCCTATTTAATCAGTTTAGTCTGGATGAAAACCGGTTTTATTTAAACTACATTTAGATTCGAAACTGATTGAGTTTGGTCCAAATCTAAAAAAGTTCAGGCAGCACATTGCGTTTCCAATATGCATATTTAATGGCCATTAAAGAGATGAGCATCTGCACCCTAATTGCGTCATCACATCATCATTTCAGTCGAAAGACGTCCACAGCTGGTAATAGGCCTCCGCATTTCCCATTTCGACCGGTTCTGTGCTTCTCGCATATAGGGGGTTCCTGCAGCCTTCACCAGGACATCGGTCCATTCCACTAATTGCGTAATACACACTATTAATTAGAATCTGAATAATTTTGAATGGTATTGATAATACATTGTGTCTTGTGTTCGAAAAATTATCTGCTTAGCAACGTAAACAACGCCATGTATATTTTGGAACTGAAGTTCAAAATTAAAGCGATTCGTACTGATAGATGCCTGCCAGGGATGCGGGATGTTCGAAAGAGATACCGCGGCCCTTAGCACACAGGCAACTGTGGGAACACGGGTGGGTTTTAGTCAGTAAAAGTCTAACACGCCCTACCGTTCCATCCAGAGCGGGAGAAGTTATTTGATGATGACACACAAAAAAAAAACCTCTCAGATTCGATATCATGGAAAACTAGAGGGTTTACATACATAATTACATACCTAATTATAGGTACATAATGTTCCCCAATGCTGGGAAACAGGCCTCCTTTCTGTGAGAGGGAGTGGGCCGTAATCACGCGGGTCCAGTGCGGATTGACAGATGTCTCTCATGTCTTCGAATTTTAGTTACTAGTACATGCCGGTTTCCTAACGATGTTTTCCTGCACCGTTTTGAGAGCTGTGTTGTTAAAATAATTTAAACATAGGTTAATAAAGCGCATGTCCGAATTCGAGCCTACTATCTACAACTCATAAGTCGACAGGGCCGATTCGACGGAGCCACCTCTGCTCGCTAGGTACCCATACAATAAGTGAAATTTATTTAAAAGTGCCGTGTGGTGTCGGACGTCAAAGAATAGCACCATTCCATTTCTTCCCGTGGGTGTCACAGAAGGCGACTAAGGGACTTACTAGAGAATGGGCAGCAGCGCTCTCTATGCATTTTACCACCATACTGCGATCGCCAACCCACCTGCCAAGCGTGGTGATTATGGCAAATCCCCCTTTTGAGGGAGGTGTATGTCCAGCAGTGGACGTCTTTCGGCTAAAATGACGATGATGATGATGTCAAAAGACCGATATTCGTCATCTGCCCAGCCTTTTCCCAACTACGTTGGGGTCGGCTTCCAGTCTAACCCAGATGCAGCTGAATACCAATATTTTACATGGAGCGACTGCCTACTTGGTAGGACTGGTTGTCAGACTTTCCGGCTTCTGACAACTGACAGCCGGGACCAACAGCTTAACGCACTTTCCAAGGCACGGAGGGGTCTTGGTATGTTAAGATGGTCACCCATCCACGGTCCAACTGTGGCAAGCGTAGCTTAATAGCTTGGTGATGAAATGATTTACACATGGAAAAGCGCCTGAGACCGAACGTACCACCTGTAACTCGTAAGTCGCGGGCGATTCGACTGCGCCACCCCTGCTCGCTCTAAGGTTTGCGTATTCAGGATAAGTTTTCAGCCAGTGCGCAAACTGTAACTGGTCATTCTAGACTCCCCAGCGAAGAAATTTTTCGTCGGTTATACAAAAAAGAATCAGCTGGTCCATACACTTTGACCGCGTAGATATTGCACTTTTAAAATTGTAACGTATACAATGTACATAAATAGTTTGATTTATGTAAGTATACAGGATAAGTTTTTATCCAGTGTAATCTTGAATTCAGCATTTATCATTATAGACCCCCTAAAAAAATCAGCTGTTTCATAGAAAAATGCAATACCTACGCGGTCAAAATGTATGGAACACTTGACTTCTTTTTGTATAACCCACGAAAAATTTCTGCGTTGGGCGATCTAGAATGATATGCTGAATTCATGGTTACAGTTTGCGCACTGGATAAAAACTTATCCTGTACAAAACCTTCTATAGATAATAAAACCTACAATAAAATACCTACCGTCCGTTTTCCGCAACGCCTTTATCCAGCACCGACTAAAGGCTGTTGATAATGAATCGATTCTCCGGCTGTCTGTCAACGAATACCGCACAGTTTGTAACAGTGGGGTCATTACATTTAAGTCTTTGTAGTTCCGTGTCAGATGCCGGCTGGGATTCACAGCAGAGATGAATTGTGGGTGGATAAGGAATCTTGATATTTCACCTTGTAGATTTGTCTTATTACTGTTGCTGTGGGTACGTTGGAAGAACAAAGAAAATAAAGTAGGAGGAAGGGAGGGGGGGGGGTAGGGGGTAGGGTAATGGATAGGGATGATGATTAATATTAGAAATGTTCGTTTTCATAATTTTATAACACGCTTTTTATTAGCTTCACCTGAATGTTTGTATGTTTGTTTGTAACCGACTCCTTTGGTCTTGATTTTGACCCACTGCAAACGGGCAGATTTCATTTAAACTTTGTAGACTTAACGAGGACCGATGAAAATGAAATAATTAAAAAAGAAACTGAAAAATCACGCTTTTGTCGTTAACAGAACTAAAAAATAGAAAATAAATATTAGATAAAAAAATCTAAAAAACACGCTTTAAAAACGCCTAAAAAAGCAGAAAATAATTTCTTTCAACTAAATAATTTTTTTCAACGACGATACAGTAAAGAAAAATCTGTAAAATCGATGGATATGTACAGAAGCTACACGCTTTGAAAAAGGGATTCATCCTCATCTTCCTAGACTTTCCCAACTAATTTTCGGGTCGGCTTCCTGTCTAACCAGATGCAGCTGGATACCAGTATTTTACCCGGAGCGACTGCCTATCTGACCTCTATCAACTCAGTTATTATTTGGGTGGGAAATCATCAAATAACTTCTCCCGCTCTGGGTGGAGCGGGAGGGCGTGTCAGACTTTTACTGACTAAAACCCACCCGTGTTCTCTCAGTTGCCTGTGTGCCAGGGGCCGCGGTATCTCTTTCGAACAACCCGCACCCCTGGAACACAATACCCTTGTCAGACTTTCGGGATTGAAATAAAAACAGTGTCAACATTCCTCTGTCGCAGGTTTCTTAGGACGCCCATATCATTTTATGGTTACGTAAGGTATCAATTTTACTTTGAAAATGTTGGTGAAACTCATAGACTTCTTAAAACCTTTGAATCAGAGGTAGGTATAATTATAGTCTTTAAACTTTTTAATTTCACGTCTTTTACCTAGTGACCAGTTCCATTTTTAGGGTTCCGTAGCCAGATGGCAAAAAACGGAACCCTTATGGATTCATAATGTCTCTGTCTGTCGGTCCGTATGTCATAGCCACTTTTTTCCGAAACTATAACAACTATGCAGTTGAAACTTGGTAAGTAGATGTATTTGAATCAGAGGTAGGTTCAATTATAGTCTTTAAAACTTTTAATTTCACGTCTATTATCTAGGGACCAGTTCCATTTTTAGGGTTCCGTAGCCAAATGGCAAAAAACGGAACCCTTATGGATTCGTCATGTCTGTCTGTCTGTCGGTCCGTATGTCATAGCCACTTTTTTCCGAAACTATAACAACTATGCTGTTGAAACTTGGTAAGTAGATGTATTCTGTGAACCGCATCAAGATTTTCACACTAAAATAGAAAAAAAAACAATAAATTTTGGAGGTTTCCCCCATACATAGAACTGAAACTAAATTTTTTTTTTCATCATACCCATACGTGTGGGGTATTTATGGATAGGTCTTCAAAAATGATATTGAGGTTTCTAATATCAGTTTTTTCTAAACTGAATAGTTTGCGCGAGAGACACTTCCAGAGTGGTAAAATGTGTGTGCCCCCTGTAACATCTAAAATAAGAGAATGATAAAACTAAAAAAAATATATGATGTACATTACCATGTAAACTTCCACCGAAAATTGGTTTGAATGAGATCTAGTAAGTAGTTTTTTTTACTACGTCATACATCGTAAACCGCAATTTACCTTTCATTCAATAAACACAAACATTAAAAAAAAAAAACATTTATTTCATAAACATAAACCTTATGCATAAACCGTGAACCATTATTTTCTAATAATAAATCTGTAATAGGTGCCTAAGTAAAATTATTAAGACATCCATCAAAGTTACAACGAACTACAAGAACTTTTATATTATGTTACTTGCTGCTACGGAACTCTTCATGGGCGAGTCCGACTCGCACTTGGCCGCTTTTTTAATTAAATAAAATAGGTACCTAACTTAGTTGATTGAAACAGTCAACTTCTTTGTCCTTCCACGCAAAACGGAACAAAAACCACAGAAGAAAAAAAAACCTCAACAGAACTTTACCGCCATCAAACAACACTACTACATCAAATTATTCAAAGCCACACAATTAATACAAAAGCTTTTAAAACACACTGAACACTATTTTCATCAATACGTTAAACCACAAACCGCAGAACTCAATTAAAGAATGACAAACGAAATAAAAAAAGTAGATTGTACCTACCTACCTACCTACCTAAGGCATCTGTTCCACCGCTGGAGAAGCGACTAGCGTGTCAACGATTTTCTCGCTCAAGGAACGTATAACTCGACTTTCGTACGGACATAATTAATTTCGAGCATTAAGAATCCAACAGATTGTGTTTTACTGCTTGATTTTCGAACATTTAAATCTAAACATGTAAAATAAGCAACCGTACTAAAAAAATAAAACTAGCATATAAGGAACAGCACTAAAATACATGTAAAACTAAAATAAGTTAAGAAAATTTATCTTAATAAATTGTAAAGAAGGTATCTGATACACGTCAGAGGAAACACGCAACGCCCTGTGATGACAAGTGAATTAAAAAAGATCGGTTGTCAGACACGCGTCATCCACGAATGACGACATGCAAGTATATCGATCGAACCATGCAGCGTTTATTACTTAGCAACAAGCCCTCTACCGCCCCCTACTTGGTTCGAACGCATACGAGTAATCGCTGGACACCGTCGCGCACTCGCTTCCTTTCTCGGTAATCGCTGACGATGGAACAGTTGCCTTAACCTACTGTTATTTCTTATCCAGTCATTGTATAATCCGTGATGGTCAGATCGCGAATAGCATCATCATTGAATGCTGCGTCATTTGACTTGGGTATGGCGTGAGCTATAGAATGGAATAGAATAGGATGGTTATTTGCTGGAACAGTCGCTTTATAATGTTTGTTAAAGCACCGATAGAGACCTATCCACGAAGTAAATATACCTGAGGTTATATCTATGTATGAGCAGTGGCTCAGTGGTAACGCCGTGATTTACAACTTGTAGGTTGTGGGGTCGAACTCTTTTCTTCTGCCGGCTTCCTCTAGAAGTTTTCCTTCACCGTTTTGAGACCAGTGTTGATGATATCTTCACTACATAGTATAAAACAAAGTCGATTTCTCTGTTCCTATATCCCTATGTATGCTTAAATCTTTAAAACTACGCAACGGATTTTGATGCGGGTTTTTTAATAGATAGAGTGATTCAAGAGGAAGGTTTAGATGTATAATACACCGACCTCCACACGGGCGAAGCCGCTGGCAAAAGCTAGTAATATATGTATAAAATTCCATTGTTATGATGTATGTTCCCAGTGATCTCTTCACCAAGTCAACCGATTTTGATGAAAATTGGTATTTATATGTGATTTGTTTCAACTTGAGAGATATGATAGTTTCTTTTCTTTTTGCCTTAATAATTTATAATTAACAATAAAATGATTATCAAGGTTGATTATTGTTATTAATCGTAAGTTTCATAAGTCTCAAACAGATGGCGCCTCAAATCCAATTTTTTATAGTAATATTACGAGTATAGATGTGAAAGTTTGTGAAGATGTTTCGTTGTTTGTTACTCAATCACGCTAAAACGGCTGAACGAATTTGGATGAAATTTGGCACACAGATAGTTTATAACCTGGATTAACATATAGGGTACTTTTCGATCTCCACACGGGCGAAGCCGCTGGAAAAAGCCAGTCTTCATCATCATCAGATCAACCGGAAGACGTCCACTGCTGGACATAAGCATCCCCCAAAAGGGGGGGGGGGCAAAAGCCAGTAGTTTATACAAAGTAAAGCCCCTATCTGGGTTTGAACCTACGACCTACAATCGTTAATCGCGAACGTTTCCACTGGGTCACCACTCCTCACACATGTAATTACACGTTACTTAAACATAACTGGCTAAATGAGGGTGTTGTAGCTCTAATACACCTATCCCCCTTTATCCCTTCAAGACATAAAGGCTTCTTCAGCCAGGCGTGAAGCAACAGCTAGATGCGACACTTGTAGAAAAATTTCCATTAAGTTTTCACAGAAATTGTTCCACGTGAGTCGCGTCCCGCTATCGCGTTGCGCCTGTTGGAAAATATTAGGTAAGTTTATTTCTTAGGTCATAAAAACCCTGTCTTCTCTATCCATTCCTAACAAACCTACACTATCTAAAATATCTCAGCTGGCCGCTCATCTTTAACAATAGCAATTACTGTACTCTGTTCGATAGTATCGATTCTAAATCGATATTATATCGAGAAGTATCGATTGTATCGATACTATCGACACGATGACAGGTACCCCGCTATTGTTCCATTTCGGTTATTAGTTAATCTTTATTTGTTAATACTGTTCTTTGAAAGCAGAGAAACAGATATCTTTTATCTTATAAAACTATTTAAAAAAACTCATTAATTGTGGTTGTTAATGATATTGAGAATAGTACTGTATTTATTTCTAGCTGTATCCGGATGAATTGGAAGCCAACTTCAATAATCCGCCTAGCCTTCAATGATGGTGATGATTTGACCTCCACAACGAGTTGGCTGTCAGGCGTTTTGGGCTGCTGACGACCCATAACGTCTATCAAAGATCCACGAATGACAGCCAGGAGCAACAAGCTTCACGGCTTTCCGAGACACGGAGGGGTTTTAGTTATATAAAGATGTTCACCCAACCCCCGGCCCCGACCGTCCTTTGCTCTTAGAAGTGCCAGCCCGCGCCGAAGCTGTGTTAGTAGAGTTAAAATCCCCTGTTGATAATAATAAAGAAACTGTTTTGATCCAGCCTGTCCCCACTTGCTGCCCTTCCCCACCAGTGACGCCCTGAGCCGAGGCCCGTACCGCACAGGGGGTGCCCTCAGCGTGCAGTTGCTCTAGTTAAGTAAGTTTCTCGACCTGGCTGGAGGCTTTTAGTAAAATGCAACCACAGGCAAGCCCGGTTGAGTAGTTACGTCCTCTCAAGCTCAATTACGAGATGTCACTCCCAAAAAAAAAAACACCCATTTAAAATTACTCATTTGTGGTGCGTTCATGACTTTGTGAATAATACTTCCTTTATTACTAGCCGTATCCGGTTCGATTGGAAGCCAACCTCAACAATCTGCCTAGCATTAACCTAACGGATTACTTATACAGGGTGTAACAGAAACCCTATTGCTATCCTTAAGCACTAAAGATAACAGCTGGTATAGAATCACTATACATAGTTTCAGCTCAAAATAAAATACTCTAAGAATTGATACCTAATTTTCGGTTTCATATGTTTCTTAAATTCAAAGCATAACAAACATGTCACAGCACTACGTAGGTCAATAACTTTCCACGTTACTTGCCAATAGCAAGATAAATCTCTTCCGAATGATGTGTTTATTTCAATTTGAAAAGTTCAGTTTCTGGTATCAATGTATTGAAAATTCTAATAACTTCCGAACATGTAGAGATAGGATTAAAAAAACCCTTCCAATATCGTTTGATATCATCCAAAGAAGCCGTGCCCTTGGTATGTATATACCCTTTCCGTTACACGTTGTATATGACCTCCAAAGCCCAGTTACTGACACGACACCCATTGGTACGGCTGGTTGTCAGACTTTTGGACTTCTGAGTACCCGTGACTACTGTTAAAGATCTACGAATGACATCCGGGACCAACCGTCTTGGTATCTAACAGATGATTACCCATCCACGAACTGGCCTGTGTTGCTGTTACGTTGTAGACATGAATAAAATGACTCATAATCGAAATTACAAACTGAGAACCGATCTGACCAAGTGGTATTGTTTTACCCAGTAACTGGGTTGAGGAAGTCAGATAAGCAGTCCCTCCATGTAAAATTCTGGTATTCAGTTGACTACGTTTGGACTGCAGATGCAGATGGCCGAAGGGGCCGAAAGGTTCTGGAGTGGTGACCGCGTACCGCAAGACGTAGCGTTGGAAGGCCACCCACAAGGTGAACCAATGACCTGGTGAAGGCCGCAGGAATCCGCTGGATGTGAGAAGCACAGAATATGTCCAGCAGTGGACGTCTTTCGGCTGAAATGACGATGATGATGAGACTAGAAGCCCAACATACCTATTTAGGAAAAGGCAGATGAAGGCTTAGAGAACGAGAAACGTTAATTTTATAATATTGAAACAGGAAGATATACATACTTTTTAGATGTGAGAAATTAAACTAAGTAAGGCGATTCACACACTTATAACCGATTCCTATAATTTACGAACCGTTATTGTTTAAAATTAAGACTCTTGTATCTTCACCAATAATGAAGCAAATATCTCGTAGCTTTGCATAGTAGTCCCATATGGAAGTAGCTATCACAGGTAAAATTAGCATAGGTACGAATCTATTTAGATGCTCAGTTTAGCAATAAAAATGCTACCATTTAGTCCAGTAGCCAGAAAAACATGCCCTTCGATAATTCAAAAGTTTTTTATTTTCTCTGTGTGGATAAATTTAGTGAATTCAATGCTATGTACA
This sequence comes from Polymixis lichenea, assembly GCA_949091785.1. NCBI lineage: Eukaryota > Metazoa > Arthropoda > Insecta > Lepidoptera > Noctuidae > Polymixis > Polymixis lichenea. The sequence goes on from OX420958.1 coordinate 6,719,156, forward strand.
AAAATGCTAACAGTTTAGAGTTATGCAATAGGTATGAGGTAGGTATTTCCTATTATTTCGTGTTATAACAAGAATATAAAACTTAAATTAAAATGCTTTACTGATTCTTTATTAATACTATCTAAACTATATATTAGTGAAAATGCTAACAGATAGGTATTGTGGAACAATGGAAAACTGAAAATGTCCCGTAACTCATTCAATAAAAAATTTAAGTTTTTTAAATCATCTCCTTTACGGGCATAGGTATTAGTTACACCTTACAACAAAAGTTCTAACAACTAAGTAATATGCTGCAAAAGTAATCGTTTTTTTACGTTGCGACATGCGCAATATTGAATTTTAATTGATAATTTTGCGCCTACATATTCGTAATAATAAACTCAGCTTCCACACAAAAGTTTCAACAAATATGTGCTATGCCTTTTGTTTAATAAATAAAATACAACTTGGGTATTGCGGGGCGCGGTCAGCGCGGTGTAGGTACGATGATGCGTGCGGCGAGGTACGACGACACTCGACTGCGGAAGTGCAGATGTATTGAATGAGGCACGAAATCATTTCAATATTCTCACTTCCCACAAATCACTATACTCCGTTCGAAATAAGATTAGACATTTAAATAAACCTTTTGTACAGTCCATTCAACTGATTTTGACTTCTATTGCTTTGGTAGCATGATAAATGGCATCTGCAGTAAGCAGTTGGTATTGTAACCACTTTTAATGTCATCCTTATGCATACGAAATAAAAGACGAAATCGGTTGGTCGGACTGTAAAAAGTTTTGTTTAAATGTGTAATTATATTTCAAATAGAGAATAGGTACTCTGTTCCGGTCCGTGGTTTCGCCCGTGTGTAACTAATTATTCATCAACAATTGTCATAATCCCGTCACTACCGTCTAAAAAAGACTGTTTTGAAAAATACGCTGTTGTTCTGTTCTTAATTTCAAACAACTTAATAGGTACCTACCGACCAAGATCGTAATAATTATGTACACTTTCAATATGTAGCTACTTGTTATAGTGATAGGGGAAGGGCACAGAGACAGAAAGTGGAGATTCCGTTACAATTTTTTTTCGGGATAGTTTTCCCGGGAAAAATACATTTATATGTATTTAATATATTAAAAAAAAATTATATTGAAACGGTAAAATAATTGAATTCAATTTTTGTTCCATCATTTTAAAAGTACCCTTAAGTGATGTCCCGAAAACCGAAACAAGAAATTCCCAAAAAAAAAATGCTACAAATAATTTCTTAATAAACCTCTTTGTTATTGAGAAACAATATATACTTTATAAAAAGTTTTTTCTTAGTAGACGTTGTGTTTCATGTTGAAGATTCCAGTTCTCCGAGGTTGCAGTTCGCTTCATAATCTGTGCATTCGTTTGGTTTTTATTTTTTCTGGGTGGGAAATCATCAAATGACTTCTCCCGCTCTGCGCGCCGTCGACCCGGGCTTGGTCCTTACCGGACAGCGAGCTACCCATTACTCGTCGTCCGCAAGCCCGTGCCTACGGTGGCCGGGAATCAGCCTGGGATTCCCGACGCCCAGGGCGTCTCCTGCGAAGGTCACGGCCGTGAGGGCGCATGTACTGCATCCTCACGTGCGCCGCCTCCCTCTTTGCGAGCATCACTGCTTCGCTGAAGGAAGCGACTGCTAGCCATGCACTCTCGCTCCGTACCATGGCCTGGACCAGGGCCGGACGTGAGAGATTGCCACCGCCGATCGCCTCCATGAGGACACGGTGGTGCTCCACCCAAACCAGACAAACCTCCACCGTATGCTCCACTGTATCCTCAGGGCGATCTTCGCAATGGGAAACACCCAGGCGTTTCCTCCCGCCTTATTAGAAACAGGAACCTCCCGAAACAGCCGTGTCCGGTGAGGAACTGTGTCAGGCGGAAGGTAAGGACGCCATGCCGCCTCTCAAGCCACTCCTCAAAGAGGGGAATTCCTATGCTTTACGTAATCTCTCAAAGGAGGTAAATCAAAAAGTTTTGGTTACGGCGTGTCATGCATATGTTACGTCTGCATTACGATACGGGATTATATACTGGGGTAACTCCACCAACAAGGAGACAGTATTTAGAGCGCAAAAGAGATGTGTGAGGGCGATATACGGTATTCAAAGCACGGAAAGCTGCAAACCGATCTTTCTGAATTTCCGTATATTAACAGTACCCTGCCTATACATATATGAGGTGGCCGAATTTGTCAAAACAAACTTCCACCTTTTTGAAAAACTACACAATTCGCGACATAGAAATAAAATAAGCAGTAAGCAACACAAAAAAGCAGTATTCCGTAAAAACTTCCTAGAAATGGCACCACATATTTATGATAAGTTACCTAATGCTTTGTTAAGTATTAAAGATACCCATTTATTTAAGAAGCAACTCAATAATCTACTGATAAGTAAGACATACTACACAATTAATGAATACCTCTCTATAGAATATATAGATAGAAATTTGTGTGTGTAATACTAATAATAATACGTGTAATTAGGGAAAATACCTGAGTTCGTTTTGTTTTTAGTTTTATTAAAATGATCATATTTGTAATAGACATTACTTAGTAATTATGACATTATATATTCTGACATTACATACTTATTGATTTGAATTTAAGACATTTTCTATGGTATTATATTGAGTTATTAATGAAATTGTAAAACATATTAAGGTGAATTTATGAAATAGTATAATTTTATTGGTTTAATATAATTTTGCATGCCCGAGTTGGTGCAACACAGTGGACTGCGTATTCACTTGACATCTAGAAATGTATGATTATGTATTGTGTTGAGCAAAAAATATTTTAATTTTAATTTACCGCCGCAATCATGGCGTGCCCAGTGCATTCGTTTGGTTAGATGACTAATTTGGAGAGGTCCAAATTAGTCATCTAATATCATTGATAGGGCGGGAGGAAACGCCGGGGGTTTCCATTGCCAAGATCGCCCCGAGGACACGGTAGAGCATACGGTGGAGGTCTGCCCGGCTTCCGCGGAGCACCGCCATGTCCTCATGGAGGGGATCGGCGGCCGCGATCTCTCGCGTCCGATCCTGGTTCAGGCCATGGTACGGAGCGAGAGTGCATGGCTAGCAGTCGCCTCCTTCAGCGAAGCAGTTATGCTCACAAAGAGGGAGGGAGCGCACGTGAGGATGCAGTACATGCGCCCTCACGGCCGTGACCTTCGCAGGAGACGCCCTGGGCGTCGGGAATCCCAGGCTGATTCCCGGCCACCGTAGGCACGGGCTTGCGGACGACGAGTAATGGGTAGCTCGCTGTCCGGTAAGGACCAAGCCCGGGTCGACGGCGCGTTGTGTTCCACGCGCGCCTCAAAGAGATGCCAGCAGCAACTGATGGGGCCCGCAAGGGCCGATACATGCCAGGGGTGCGGGTTGTTCGAAAGAGATACCGCAGCCCCTGGCACACAGGCAACTGAGAGAACACGGGTGGGTTTTAGTCAGTAAAAGTCTGACACGCCCTCCCACTCCGCCCAGAGCGGGAGAAGTTATTTGATGATTTCCCAAACAAAAAAAAAACAATAAAAAGTAGCGCTGTGTACGACTGGTCGGGATATCAACCAAGTGCGGATGGTACCCTGCAGTGTTTTTGGTAGTTCGGTAGTAAAAGAGCGATAGTGGGATCATGAAGCCCAGCCACCAACGTTTCGTCACCTATGAGCCTTTTTTGCTCTGCGTTCCACCGAGTCAAGGGCAGCAAGCTGGTATTTTGCTGAGCCATCCCGTAAGTGGCTGCAATACTCCACACAAGAACGCACTTGAGATTTATACAGACTCAAAAGCTGTCCAGTTGTGAAGTATCTCCTCACCTTATGTAGGATGCACCTTATTTAGTTCCCATCAAAACACTCGACCAACCCGCACCTGACGATATACTGAAAGTTAAATCTTGCAAGTGCAAGTTAACCTGCAAAGAAAATTAAATGAAATGTTCTGCTATGTGCGTCTACTGCATAGATAAACCATGCAGCACAACACACATAATTACAAGCGAGCCTGATTTGGACTCGGCAACCGAGGTCCAAATTAGTCATCTAACTAAACGAATGCACAGATTATGAAACCAGGTGCAACCTCGAAGAACAGGAATGTTCAACATGAAACACAACGTCTACTAAGAGACGAAAGCTTTAATAAAGTATATATATATTGTTTCTCAATAACAAAGAGGTTCATTAAGCAATTATTTGTAGCTGATGCTGAACCTTCCATAGCTTCCATGCTAATCCCCCTTATAGTCTTCTTAAATATTTTTCGTTATATTATGATAGTAAAACTTGTATTTTTTTTATTTATTATGATTATTTTTTATTAATCGTTTATTTCAGGCTTTAGCACCCATAAAATTATAATTTAAACAAAAGATAAACTAAACAAACGAACATAATAACAAAGTAAAGAAAAATAACAATACAGCAACCCACCATTTCACACCAAGGAAGCCAAAACAAATGTAACAATGGTGAGTACATTTATTTTGTCTCCCTCAGTAAATGCACAGTATGAAAAACAGCTTTGACAATACTATTTTGACTTGCCACCACACGCGAAAAGAACAACGCCCTGTGCTTCCCCATGAGCGAAAAGAAATCGGTTACTCTACTCTCAGCAAACATCTCAGTCGCACTGCACCGCCAGGGCAGGTTGAGCATGACCCGAAATGCGTTATTATATTGTACACGAGGCGTGTTGTATGCACTCTTCGTGTACTTGTACCAAAGTCGATTGGTGTAGAACGACTGACAGTAAGCCTGGAACAGAGTTATTTTACTTGTTTCGAGCAATGGAAGAAACGACTATTTAGCATGTTACTTCTATATGCGATGCTACGTCTTTGCCTCTCCAGGTCATCGTCATCTTTTAAATTTTCCGTTATGATGTGTCCGAGATACTTAAACTGACTATTTTTAATTTTAAACCACACAAAGTAATTGGCAAGACCTTATTAGGGCCATTGTCGTGTTTGAAAATCATTACTTCTGTCTTTTTAACATTATAGGTTAATTGGTGTAAGGGAAATTAGTTTTCTGAGGCCGTTGACCGAGGGGCTGAGCAGAACCATGTCATCTGCATAACTGAGCTTATTTAAACATTCACCGCCAATATGGCATCCGACTCTTGTGCTGCTCAACTCTTCAATCAGGTCGTTGACATATAGGTTATACATATACTGTCATATTAGTTAAAGTTGGTCTTCTTAATTCGTATACGTAAGTCTATTTATATTCGGGTGTTGTGCATTATGTCTTAGTTATTTTCGCTATTGACATAATGCAGCTGTATGACTGATTTGGTTCTATAGTTTTGATTATAATAAAAAATTATAATAGCATTATTATTTTATTGCTGCTTATTCAGGAGCTTGATTCATAATAGCAGCATTGCCGTTATCACACTTTCCTACTACACATAGTAAATTTATCGTCAACTAGTGTTGGGAGTATATCGTAGGAAGGCTGGCAGATGCCACACTATGATACGTAATATTTCAGGGCAGTAGATACTAACGTAACAAAGTGATGGCCGCCATACTAGAAAGTCAAACTGTAATTTAGTTACAATTGTACCCAAAGGCACTAGTGTTCTATGAAAATTGCAAAGCACCATGTTTCAAACATCACAATAAGAAGACAGTATTTAGCTAAACTTCGAGTAGCAGAGACAAAAAGTGTAGACTTCCTTACGACAATCTTTTTTTTTTTGCGGGAATTTCTTGTTTCGGTTTTCGGGAGATCACTTAAGGGTACTTTTAAAATGATGGAACAAAAACAGGTACCTACTTATTGAATTCAATTACTTTACCGCTTCAATATATATATTTTTTTAAATATATTAAATACTTTTTTTAAATGTATTTTTCCCGGGAAAACTATCCCGAAAAAAAAATTGTAACGAAATCTCCACTTTCTGTCTCTGTGCCCTTCCCCTATCACTATAACAAGTAGCTACATAGTGAAAGTGTACATAATTATTACGATCTTGGTCGGTAGGTACCTATTAAGTTGTTTGAAATTAAGAACAGAACAACAGCGTATTTTTCAAAACAGTCTTTTTTAGACGGGAGTGACGGGATTCTGATAATTGTTGATGATTAATTAGTTACACACGGGCGAAATCACGGACCGGAACAGAGTACCTAGTGATTTCTGAGAAGAGACGATAATTAAATGATTTCGTGCCTCATTCAATACGTCTGCATTTCCGCAGTGGAGTATCACCACACTTCGCCGCAAGGCGCGGCGGCGGCGGCGCACGCATTGTCGTAGGTACCTGTACCGCGCCCCGCAATACCCAAGTTGTATTTTATTTATTAAACAAAAGGCATAGCACATATTTGTTGAAACTTTTGTGTGGAAGCTGAGTTTATTATTACCAATATGTAGGCGCAAAATTATCAATTTAAATTCAATATTGCGCATGTCGCAACGTAAAAAAACGATTACTTTTGCAGCATATTACTTAGTTGTTAGAACTTTTGTTGTAAGGTGTAACTAATACCTATGCCCGTAAAAGAGATGATTTAAAAAACTTAATTTTTTTATTGAATGAGTTACGGGACATTTTCAGTTTTCTATTGTTCCACAATACCTATCTGTTAGCATTTTCACTAATATATAGTTTAGATAGTATTAATAAAGAATCAGTAAAGCATTTTAATTTAAGTTTTATATTCTTGTTATAACACGAAATAATAGGAAATACCTACTTCATACCTATTGCATAACTCTAAACTGTTAGCATTTTTGTACATAGCACTGGATTCACTAAAGTTATCCACCCAGAGAAAATAAAAAACTTTAGAATTATCGAAGGTTATGTGCAAAAATTATTGTATCCTTACTGGACTAATTGGTAAGCAAAACGATTCGTTTTTGTTTATAGGAACCGAGCATAAGACCGCACCACGGAACGGGGCGCAGCAATAATCACGCGGGGAGCGCGTGATTATTTTCATACAAATTTCAAAAAACGCTGGAAAGGCACTGAGAATTTAGCTCGTTTAGCGCACCTCGGAGCGTGGTGCGTAGCAGTGTGTGATCCGCCTAATACATTCACCGAGTTCTGACTAATGATTTCTTCTAATAAAAAACCTCGTGATATTTTTTCTGAAGATCAAATAGTTATTAAAGCAAATAATAGTTTTTATATTAATAATGAGTGTAGCAAGCCATCCCGCTGTGCAAATATTGTGGGTGATGTAGGGTGAATGCACCAGTAGTCGTCGGTCGTAAAAGAGATTTATTTTTTGTATACAACGTCCTTTTAATCCTACTAATATTATAAATATGAAACTTTGTATGTTTAGATGTTTGTTACGTAAAAGTTTGTGAAAGTTTGGATGTTTGTTACTCAATCACGCTACAACAGTCGAACGGATTTAGATGAAATTTGGCACACAGAAAAATAAAAATCAACAAAAAAAATACCAACTTCCGGAAAAACATTACAAAGCGAAAAATAACTTTAATATCGGAAGTCGGTGACTTTGGATATGTTTTTAATTTTTTGTCAACGCCTTCCATAATTAAAGTTATTTGTCACTTTGTAGTGTTTTTCCGGAAGTCGACTGTTTTTTTTTACTTTTTATTTTTCACTTCTTAGCTATAAAAACTACCCCACACAAATTCGAAATTTCATCATCCTTGGGGACAAAACAATGCATATTTATGCGATAGCAGCAATCGCGGTTTATTTACTGTTACTTTTTGAAGAGTTCCGTTGTCTGTCAAAAATATTTCGAAATAAACACCTTTCGAAAAAGAAAAATATTTGCAAATCCGTCTATATATGACGGAGTTATGCGTGAATATACATACAAAAAACATGTTGAATTGATAACCTCGTTCTTTTTGAAGTCGGTTTTTGTGGGGTAATCCCAATACCTACCGTAAATAAAATTAAACAAATGAAGCGTGTTATTTTCGTTCATGATCCATGCCAATAAACCCTTCTACAACCTACATATTAGTCATCAAAACGAAACAAAACTAAGTTGAAATTAAACTAATCTGGTTTAAAAGCGTAACATTAAAGTCAACCGTTTAATATACTAAATAAACTAACGCGTGTTAGTTTAGGCAGTGAATTAAGTTTGGCGCGCGTTTGATTCTAAAACCCCGGCCCTTCAAACATCAGCCTAAATCAATGGACTGACACTTTATTAAGCTCCTGATTCTAATGTTTTGAATTAGACGTTTGTTTCTTTTTTAAGTAAACAAAGTTTCCTCGCAAAATTTACAATAACTTATATTTAATAAAAAATTATAACTAGCTTTTGCCAGCGGCTTAGCCCGCGTGGTGATCAAAAATTATCCCACGGGAACATATTACCGGGACTAAAAGTATCCTATGTGGTAATCCAGGTTATATACTATCTGTGTGTCATGTTTTATCCAAATCCGTTCAGCCGTTTTTGCGTTATTAAGTAACAAACATCCAAACTTTTACATTTATAATATTAGTTGGATAGTAGGATAATACCAGCCTATTATTGTCTCACTGCAGAGCAAAGTCTCTTGTCATACAGAGAAGGCAAAATCATTAATCACCACGCTTACATATGACGGGTTTGCGATAGCTATAATTCTAGGTTTACTCGCAGTATTTTCCTTGCGAACTCAGAGAGCACAGAATTAAACGAAAAAGTCATATACAACGTGTAACGGAAAGGTTAAATACATACCAAGGGCACAGCTTCTGTGGATGATATCAAACAAAATTGGAAGGGTTTTTAATCCTATCTCTACATGTTCGGAAGTTATGAGAAATTTTAATACATTGATACCAGAAACAGAACTTTTCAAATTGAAATAAACACATCATTCGGAAGAGATTTATCGTGATATTGGCACGTAACGTGGAAAGTTATTGACCTACGTAGTGCAGTGACATGTTTGTTATGCTTTGAATTTAGGAAACATATGAAACCGAAAATTTGGTATCAATTCTTAGACTATTTTATTTTGAGCTGAAACCATTTATAGTGATTCTCAGCTGTTATCTTTAGTGCTTAAGGATAGCAATAGGGTTTCTGTTACAACTTTGCAACTCTGATTTTCAATTAGCTGGAGCAAAATGACAGCGGGTACTAATATAGCATAACTGTCATGTTGACAAAAAACCGTCGACCGCAGCTGTCATTTCATTCCAGCTAAATAAAAATCAGAGTTTAGGTACTTGCTCGGATTTGAACCCACAAGTTTCGAGCATGAGAGGCGATTAACTACAGGATCATCACGACATTCAATGAATCATCAATGTATAGCCTTTTTCAATTTCAAATTCAATAAATCGTCATTTATAGCATTTTTATTTAATTACCTAAGCTATAGCTTCAACTTCCTGACCAACTCCCGGCAAATGTAAGAGCGAATTTCAATTAATTTAAAATAAATGAAAAAACAACCATTGTGTTCTGTTGAAAGGAAAAGCAATTATTAATGCTTTAAAAACTTAAATACACATCAAAGAGACTCAATCCCAACAGATTAAAAATGTTTTATTTAAATTACAATCCCACAAAAGTAAATGGGTGGCCGACAACTGGGCGTTTTACCCGACATCCGTCTTTTTTGCTAAATGATTAGTGATTCATACTGACTCATAGCTCTCAGATACGCTGTTATTGATATTTATATCTCGTAGAGTATTAATAAGACCAGCTGTGGAAAACAAAACAACTGTGGGTACCTACGTTTCCCAGAAAGTAGCGGTAACTGATTTCCGATGATTCAACTGTTACAATAACTTTTCATTTGGGTGGTTTTTTTCTGGGTGGGAATTCATCAAATAACTTCTCCCGCTCTGGGTGGAGCAGAACAGTGTCAGACTTTTATTAATTAAAACCCACCCGTGTTCCCTCAATTGCCTGTGTGCCAGGGCCCGCGGTATCTCTTTCGATTAACTAACCCGTAGCAGGCATCGGCCCTTCCAGGCCCCATCAGTTGATGCTGACATCTCTTTGAGGCGCGCGTGGAATACAACGCGCCGTCGACACGGGCTTGGTCCTTACCGGACAGCGAGCTACCCATTACTCGCCGTCCGCAAGCTCGCGCCTGCGGTGGCCGGGAATCAGCCTGGGATTCCCGACACCCAAACTTTTTATTAGGCCGTTCCTAATGCTAATCAAAATACACAAATCAGTACGAATATCCAAACCAAGAGAACAGTCACCCGCAAACCTATGGTAACAATTTGACATCGACACTTTGACAGCGTCATGTCGACTTGTCGAGTGTTACCATTTTTTTTATCGTTTTAATTTATTATAATGCACACTTGTTTTATAAATTGTCAGAATGGTCGAGATCGGCTTTGCTTGCCATAATAAAAATAGAATAGAATAGAGTGTTACCATTGATGCCCGTTTGTCCTTACCTCTCCTTAAGGGGAACCAAGTCGTGGGCTCGAACTCACTAATGGGCCTGGCTAAAAAGTACGCTGTCTCACCAGGCATCGTGTCCGATAGAGGTAGTATCAGTGATGAGCTATTAGACGCTAGTCTACACTCACAATGTTATTGAGTGAGATGCAGGATCATTTATAACACAGGCGGGTAAAAAATTAAGAAAAGTCCTTCGGAAGATCGGGTTTTATGAAAATATCACTGCATGAATCAATGACCAATAAAGTTTATTGAATTTTTCGATATCTGAGCTTTGTCGGTACTGACTTGGTTTTTCAGATTTTATACTTTTTTTATTACTTAAACACGCCCAAAGTTGGGTTAAATTAGCAAAAAAAAACGAATCTCTGTTGGCTCCTAACTTTTAATTGGCTTTTTATTTTAATATTTTGTTTCCGTACAGACAATACTAATACTGAGACAAAACTATACCATGTTTAATTTTTAATGTACATTTTCGAACAGTGGAGTAATACACTCCCGAAGTTTGTATGGGAAAAATGTGGACTATCTTGTATCCAATGACTTTAAAATATAATTCACTAAGACGCATGACGTAGTTTTAAACACCCTGTTTTGGAGATGAAATTAATGATGGAATGTAATGGTAGGTAGGTAGATATTTTCTACCGTTTGATACATTAACATTATTAACAGGGAGGGTGTTTCATAATTCTAAAGCATTTTTTTTGTATCTATTATCTTAATTAATGTTAACAATGTTTTAATAGCGCCTAGAGGTATTTTATGACAGATACATTGAGTGGACCACCTTTGTAAGACGACTAAAATGTCACGGTGTATAAATATTTTTATTTATTCAACCGGTTGTCGAGCCTTGTAACATGCGTACTCTCACGGTAACAATATTAATATTACCCTACAAGTAACAATCAGTTATGCTAATGCTGAACATTGGCGTTTCCTAGTATTTATGTGATCCCTAATCTGTCTGGGTGACCTAGGAATGTCATGTTAACTTGACATTTATAACGTCGGTAGGTTGTTAGAATTCGATATCGAATGCAATGTTTTTATTAATGGGATAATTAATTAAAGTGGTTAGTCGTCGATAGCAGTGTTAGCCCAGTGGTAACGGCCGCGACTTTCGAGTTGTAAGTCGTAGGTTCAAACCCAGAAAAGCGGTTTACTTTGTGTAAATTATTTCATCACCTTGCTCTCAAAACGGTAAAGAAAAACATAGTGAGTAAATCGGCATGTCCTTGAACCAAAATTATCGAAGACATGTGACATCTACCAAACCGCACAGGGCCCGCGTGGTGGATAATGGCCTACTCCCTCTCACAGAGAGGAGGCCTGTGTCCCAGCTGTGGGAAAATTATTGGCTGATTATACTGGTAAGTCGTCTGATTTACAAAACGGTAGTCTGGCCCAGGCGTAATGGCCTCGACTTACGAGTTATAGATCGTGGGTTAGAAGCCAGCAGGCCTATTCTGTACAAATCTCACCGTGGTAAGTTACGTGAAGTGAGCTTGAAGTCAGCTGTCATTCCACCAGATTGACAGCATTGACAACTCACTTCAAGCGGCGTTTCCACTCACATCGGCCTTGAAATGAAATGTTTGAAATTAAATGAAATGTTTATTTATGTAAGCAGATCTTAAAAGACACTTTTACGCGTCAATATTTTGTTGGTCAATATTTTAAAAACTAGATGGCGCTGGCATTTCCTAGCTGATTGTTCCCTGAGAAGAAAAGCCGAAACAAACTCGAGGTCATGGTCTCTTTTATAGTCCAAACGTTATATTGTTTGAATTTTATGTGAGTGACAATGCAGGGCAATGTCTGGAAAGGCCTTTTGAAGAAAGAGCCATTGCAGCTTTGAGTTGACCTGTCTCAACAGACGGCATGTATGTAGCAGTCACCGTGTAGCTCAAATAAAAATACCTTTTGTTAGTAGCTTTTCATTTATCCTCTCAAGATGACCAAACCATCTAATCAAAGCATACTCTTCTTCATTCCTCAGCTTATCATTTACAGCCACAACACACATGCTTCGCAAGAAATTTTCTTCTTGGGAAGGATACCTCGCAGGTCAACCTATGAGGTTGTCAGCTGCTTAATCGGACTTGCCTGTGGCTACCTTAACAAATTAAGGCTTCCAGCCTGGGTCTAAAAACTTAAAACTAAAGCAACTACACGTTATGGGAACCCCTGTGGGGTGCGGACCTCAATTTAGGGCGTCGCTGGGTGAGGGTAGCAAGGGACGAGCTGGATCCGGATGAACCTCGCAAGGAACGCATTTCCACAGCATTTATAATTCTTTCATGCTTCTTTTTGGATGTGGCATCCAACATTCACTTCATACATAAACCGATTAGTATTTTTAAATGCCGTAATAATTTACATTCCTGCCAAAATATTTAAATCCCAAAAAAATACCGATTTAAAGCCATGTTGTCAGCTACATTTATCAAACTTAGATTTCCATGTATTATCTACTATTAGATACATAATTTACATAACATATTGACATCAATTCTAAAATTTAACAACATTATCATGACTACTACAAATGTACAGAAAATAAAAAATATGTTGACATTTTCGTTAATGTTGTCGCATTAGCCCCGTATATATTAATATGTCTAATACGTTAAGTGTCATTTATTAATGTCATTATGACATTTGGTGAATTCTTTTTAATGTCAAAGGTAGGCACGTGTTTTTAGATTACTGGCCGAAAATATAAATCAATCAATGTTTTTTTGAGACGTTTTTATTTATTGGTACGACAAGCTTTTGTTATTCTTATTACCTACATGTGAGGAGGTAGTATATATCCTAAAAATTAAAAACAAAATATCACGACTGTATTCTCGAGGGCGGCGTAGGTAAGCGGAGATGTACAGTACCTACACTGTATTTCGCTATAGATACCCGAACTGTAGCCACTAACCGTCGCCTAAATGTAGCCCGTAACTATGTAGTCCCTAAGACTGCGACATTCAAGAAAGAAAAAACGAAATAAAGAAACACAGAAGATGAAGGATCGAGCTAAATAAAGTCTAACAAGCAATGGTCCATACTAAGTTTGGACCGAAATAGCGGGAAAACAGATTGCGAGGCCTTTGTCCAGCCGTGAGATTATTCAGGACTCCAGACGGTTAAACTTTCTACTAAAATACATGCTCAAAGGGCAACAAGAGTCACATACAGCAACAGTACATAATTATCGATCGTTACAGCGACAGATCGACAAAGTGAGTCGATATACAAACGCTATGTGTTGTGTTATATACAAGCGAGCGGTGACAAGTGAACATATTAGGTGAACGCGTGTTGGAGGATGGTGGGTGTCCATTGTGTTACGAGAAAAGTCAAGAAGGAAAGGAAGATAATAAATGTGTATTTCGAAGAATGATCGGAAGTGTGTCGCATAGGTCCATCGGTCGAAGGTCTATGAGTTCGTAGATAGGTGACCTTCCCTTACATAACATGACCCCTCTGTTCGTCGCAGTTGTCGGAAAGCACGTTAAGCCGTTTGTCTCTGCTGTTATTCGTAGATCTTTGACAGTCGATACAGGTTACAATCCCAAAAGTCTATAAATGTTGTTACTGGATTGTGGAGGTCAGATAGGCAGTCACTCCATGCCAATACTATGCAATACGCAATAAAATAAGCATGGGGTCAGACTGGAAGCCAACCCCAAAAGGCTAGGCAGATGGATTGACTGGAAGTGATACACATAGCCAGCAAGAAAAAAAACGTATACTAAACAAAAATAATGAAAGAATTCTCATCTAAGACAATCCTATTCTCCAACATAAAATTAGTACTAGATTCTAGTCGAACGACTTCGACGGAGTGACAGCGAAAGAGGACCACATTTGTCGACATAGCTCAAAGAATAAGCAAAGCAAGCTGAAGTGCTAATAGGCCGGCCATATTAGCCGTAGAACCAATAACAGTTGGGTTGACATGTTCTTGAGTGAAGACTGCAATTCAGTAATTGTATGGTAAGACACCTTCAGGCTAGGTGGAGCGACGATCTTCGCAGGGTGACTGGTAGCAACTGAATGAAAGTAGCTGAGAATCAAGCTGAATGGTGTACAATTGTAGAAGCCCATGTTCAGCATTGATCAATATTAATTATGACAGCACGGTTGGCGCAGTGGTTAAGCGATTGACTGCTGTGCTGCGTGTAGCGGGTTCGATTCCCGCACGGAACAAATATTTGTATGACCTACAAGTAGTTGTTCCGGGTCTGGCTGTTTGTGTATGTGTATTTAAATGTTTGTAAACGCACCCACAATACAGGAGTAATTCCTAGTGTGGGGCAACGTTTAAAAAAAAAAAAAAAATTAGAAGAATAGTTTTAATCTTCTCAAAGTACATAATCGTAGTTCTAGTAAAAAAGTGGGTGTTCTGAAACCTCTGTACTCACTTCTGCCTACGCTTTAGAGAATACAATCTTAATCATCATTTCTGCCGAAAGAGGTCACTGCTGAACATAGGCCTCCCCCAAGCTCCACCACTTCGACCGGTTCTGTGCTTCCCGCATCCAGCGGATTCCTGCGGCCTTCACAAGGCCATGGGTCCACCTTTTGGGAGGCCTTCCAACTCTACGTCTTCCCGTACGCGGTCGTCACTCCAGAACCTTCGGGCCCCATCGGCCATCTGTTTTGCTAAATGTGCCCTGCCCAATGCCACTTATGTTTGGCCATTCTTCGGGCTATGTCGGTTACCTTCGTTCTCCTCCTTTGATCTTCTTCATTCCTGATTCGATCACGTAGGGAAACTCCAATACAAGCGTAATATTATGTTATTTTGAACAGGCTGTCAGTTCTGCTCCTGCACCCTAAGTTAAAAGAAGCTCTTGAATCGAATTTAAGTGGAATCTCGTGTGCTTTATGAATATTTAATCAGCTCTGATATCTTTATACCTACGTCTTCTCATTGTGAATTTATTTTCGGGGGCGTATGAAAATAGCTTCCGTCTTCTGTCTTTCGTTCAGTTGTCCTCACTACAGTTTTAAATCTACGATCTCACAGACGTAAAAATATCGCGACATAATTTTTTTGTGCACTTCATCTTCTATGCACGGCTTAGTGCTGAGAGTGGACCATCGAACAGTGTGTTTTTATGATGCGTTGGGATTCACTCTGTTGGGTTCTCAATGTTCGGTTGAACACTGAGAGTTGAAAATTCAATGCGCGATAAAATCCCGCTGCGATATTTTAACGTCACATGATTAATATAGTATTATACTCCCAAATCCGTTACTAATAACGGATATAGGAGCCCACAGGGGCTTGTTGCTAAGTAACAATAGCTGCATGGATCGACGACGCGCTTGCCGCGGTTGGTCCGTGGATGGGTGCCATCTTTACATACCAAGACCCATCCGTGCCTCGGAAAGCACGTTAAGCCGTTGGTCCCGGCTGTCATTTGTTGATCTTTGACAGTCGTTACGGGTCGTCAGAAGCCCGAAAGTTTAACAACCAGTCTTACCAAGAGAGAGGTTTGTGGAGGTCAGATAAGCAGTCGCTCAACGTAAAATACTGGTATTCAGCTGCATCCGGTTAGACTGGAAGCCGACCCCAACATAGTTGTGAAAAGGCTAGGCAGATGATGATCCGTCGGTAATATAAATAATATAATGGCTTTTAACGTGCCTTACATCGTTCTCACATGCACCTGTAATTTCATCTAGTAATATACACCGTGACATTTTAGTCGTCTTACAAAGGTGGTGGACCACCTTTGTAAGACGACTAAAATGTCAATGTATCCGTCATAAAATACCTCTAGGCGCGAATAAAACATTGTTACCATTCATTAAGATAATAGGTACAAAGAAAAATAAATAATTCTTTAGAATTATGAACACCCTCCCTGTTAATAATGTTTACGTATCAAACTGTAGAAGATATCTAGCTACCTACCATTACATTCCATCAGTAATTATGGCTCCATAGCAGGATGTTTCAAACTACGTCATGCATCTTAGTGAATGGTAAATTTTTTTTTTTTTTCACAAAATATGTTCAAAAATTTATTTTTATTTTTATAAATGATTAGTAGTCATTGGATACATGAAGTGGGCTGCCGTTGTAAGACGACTAAAATGTCACGGTGTATATGTACCTTATTAATGTTTTGATTTAAAAGATTGTCCATGTAGTTTTTTGCCCGTTCTTCTCCATAGGAACCTACTACGGTTTGGAATGGGCAACTAGCTTCATCTGTCTGACAAACCGACTCCTTGAGAATTCAGAACGAATTGGTTTAATTGGAATTAATGTATTGAGGTTGTTTAGTCTACACTAATCTACATCTACACTATACACCGTGACATTTTAGTCGTCTTACAAAGGTGGTCCACTCAATGTATCCGTCATAAAATACCTCTAGGCGCGATTAAAACATTGTTACCATTAATTAAGATTATAGGTACAAAGGAAAATAAATAATGCTTTAGAGTTATGAAACACTCTCCCTGTTAATAATGTTTACGTATCAAACGGTACAAGATATCTACCTACCATTACATTCTATCATTGATTCCACCTCCGTAAAAGGGTGTTTCAAACTACGTCATGCGTCTTAGTGAATGATATTTGTTTTTTTTTAATAATGCAAAAATTCAAAAATATTTTTTTTGTTTATAAATGATAGGTAATCATTGGATACATGAAGTGGGCTGCCGTTGTAAGACGACTAAAATGTCACGGTGTATATAATGAGTTATATATAATATGAGTGTATATATTATAAAGAGGAAAGATTTGTATTTTTGTATGTAACTAATAAACTTAAAAACTACTGAACCGATTTTAAAAATTCTTTCACCGCTAGAAAGCTACATCATTACCGAGTAACATAGGCTATATTTTATCCCCGTATTCTTACGGGATCGGGAACTACGCAGGTGAAACCGCGGAGCGCTGCTAGTAACTAATATAATACAAAGTTTAACTGAATAAACGCAAGATCTGAATTAGTTTGTTCCTAACTCACTACGAAATCGATTTCAGTAACTTTTACGCAGGGTAATTTTTCAAAAATTATGTATTTTGCCGTACCTACTGCCGATTGAAACAAGGTAAATTCAAACTTATCTCAAGGTCATAAGGCTCAATTTTAAATGCATAAAGTAATGCTAGGGTCAACACGATATTTTTAATAAAAACAGTTAGCTTTAAATAAAAAAAATGTTGGTCATTGCATTATACTTTTAGCTTAATACTCTAAAAGGTCTTGCGTTAACTATGTTACACGTTGCTTAAAGTGCCGTATCGTCAGTAATAGTGGACGCATACAAAAACCAGTTGTTACCAGTTAATCGGCCAGGAGATCTATTAGCTTGAAATATTCACAACATTAGCATAACTTATGCCCCTGTCTCTGCCCATTTGACATCTCTATCTTACTTAAACTTTAAAAAATAGATGTCATCTAATGTCTATGGTTTAAAAAAATTAGTTATGCAAAATGTCTTTGGTATTTTTTTCGGGTATTGTAATCGGTTGTCTACGACAGGTTTTTTTTTTGGTTGGCTTTTTGTGCTATATTGATTTGTGTGTTTTATTAATGGACCTGACTGTCTAAAATATATTAATATCAGCCTGTTACTGTTCTAATGCAGGATTAAGGTCTCTTCTCATACAGAGAAGACACAAGAAAGATTAGTCACCACGCTTGCCCAAGATGGGTTGGTGATTTCATCAGGCTTAGCACGAGCACTGATTTTTCGACGGAAAAATAGACATGACTACTAACTAAATGATGTAAAATAGGAGAAGATAGATATATTCTTCTATTAATTATCACAGTTATTACGTTCGTAACGAATCATGATTTTGTAGATAATCGTATATACTTTGTGGCCGTCGAGTAGAAAGTTTGTTGTCAGTGTGATTTTGACAGTTTGGGAAGAAATATTCTTGTGAAATAGTCTACATATAAAAGGACCTAGACAAAGATCGTTAGAAACGAAAGACAAAATGACAGATTGTAGAAGGATATCTACGGTGCTTTGTCAAATATGGAGAAGCGAAATGTCACTTTGTATAGAAAAAGCACTGTCTATTCTTCTTAGTAATAGAAAGCGTCATGCTAAGCCTGCTGACTTATATGAATAACTATCGTTTGCCTGCGGCTCCGCCCGCGTGGATGTCGACTATCGCGTAAAAAAGTAGACTATGTCCTTCTCCATATCCCAGGCTATATCTCTGCTAAATATCATGACGATCGGTTCAGCGGTTTAGGCGCGAAAGCGTAACAGACAGACACAGTTACTTACGCATTTATAATATTAGAAAGGATAAGTTGAGATTAACTACATAGTATAAAACTAAGTCGATTTTTGTGTATGTACGCTTAGATCTTTGAGAACGCAACGGATTTGAATGCGGTATACATCAATAGACAGAGTGATAAAAGAGGAAGGTTTATACACCGTGACATTTTAGTCGTCTTACAACGGCAGCCCACTTCATGTACCCAATGACTGCTATCTACTATCATTCTTAAAAAAACATTTTTTTTCTGAACATTTGCATAATCAAAAACATGAAAATATCACCAAGACGCATGACGTAGTTTGAAACACCCTGTTATGGAGATGGAATTAATGATGGAATGTAATGGTAGGTAGGTAGATATCTTCTACCATTTGATACATAAACATTATTAACAGGGAGGGTGTTTCATAATTGTAAAGCATTCAATATTTTTCTTTGTATCTATTATCTTAATTAATGGTAACAATGTTTTAATCGCGCCTAGTATTTTATGACGGATACATTGATTGAGACCACCTTTGTAAGACGACTAAAATGTCACGGTGTATATTTTTAAAACACCGACCTACACACGCGGGCGAAGACACTGGTAAAAATAAGTTAGAAAGAAAGAAAAAAAGAAAAAGTATTTATTACACTCGGACAGGAATATCACAAACTTAAGTACATAATATGCTTAATCTATTATCTATTATATTATATCTTCACTACATAGTATAAAACAAAGTCGCTTTCTCTGTCCCTATATCCCTATGTATGCTTAAATCTTTAAAACTACGCAACGGATTTTGATGCGGGTTTTTTTAATAGATAGAGTGATTCAAGAGGAAGGTTTATATGTATAATACACCGACCTCCACGCGGGCGAAGCCGCTGGCAAAAGCTAGTTAAATACAAAAATGAATCGCCGAAATATATGTACGCGCATAACGTCCGAACGACTGCACCAAATTGGATGTTTCTTTTTTTTATGTCTTCCTTATTGTCAGAACAAGGTGTGTATATAAGAAAATGTATAAAAAATACCTACATAGATTTGATCAGAATTATTTTTTACAATCCAATGCAAAAAGTGATTGACGGTATGTGACGGAAAACTAAACTGATTTGATTTTACCGGAAGGGTTATATTTCCTCAGTCGCGACTGGAGAAATAAAATATGGCGGTACGGAGTTCGCCGGGTCAGCTAGTAAAATATAAATTAAAATTCGAGAAAAATAAAAGTCAAACAAAAAGCAAAGTCCCGAACGAGACCAAAAGTTAACTATACTTCCAGGTTTTCTTTCTCAGATGTCAGTAATATCCAAGGTAAACTCAAAAGTACATATAAATGTGCTTTTCGAGGCATGGAGGGGTCTCTATTGCGTAATGGATGGCCACCCATCCACGAACCGACCGCGGAAAGCATAACTTAACCTTCTATCGAACAGCGTCTGATATCATTTGCCAAGACCCTCCCGGCTGCTATGAAAAATATGGTTCGGAGCCAATGACCCTACTCATATTATAAACTATAGCTTCTGCCAGTGGCTTAGCCCGTGTGTAGCTTGGTGTTTTATATATATAAACCTCCCTCTTGAATCACTCTGTCTATTGATGAAAGCCTTATTAAAATCCGTGATTTAGTTTAAAAGATCTAAGCGTAAAGATATGAAAGTTTGTATCTTTGGATGTTTAGATGTTTGGATGTTTGTTACCCAATCATGCAAGAATGGCTGAACAGATTTAGATGAAATTTGGCACACAGATAGCTTGTAACCTTGATGATGATGATGATGATAGGACTCCCTTTTCCGCACGTAGACTCACATTCGGTCCGTTGTGCGTGGGGATTCTGGCTAGCAGACCCAGCCTAGCTCCGCCCAGAAGCTCTGAAGCTTCCTGGGAGCTTCGCAGGCTTCGCGGAGCGACCTCACTGTTCCGAGGATTTCTTCACGTTGAGTAGCCACGGCCTCGCAGTCCAGGATGACGTGGGTGGCTGATTCCTCGGCGTCCAGGCAGCCCCTGCAAAGCGGGCTGTCTGTGGCGCCTATGTTATAAAGATGTTTGTTAAGGTGGTTGTGGTCCGTAATTGTTCCTATGATTATTCTAAGGTTATTTTTACTCAGGCTAAGAAGTTTTTTGGTTAATCGCGGGTTTACAGTTGGTAAAGCCAATTTTGACTGTCTACAGTCTGTTGCCCGTGACCATCTATCGTTATGAAGTTCGGTTGATCTTTGGCGAATCCACGCACGAAATTGTGAGAAAGGCAGGGGGAGAAGTGGGGAGAAGTTGTTACCTTTTTATCCCGATAGTACGTTCCCGTGGGCTAATTTTCGACCACCACACGCTAGCCAAAAGTTAGTAAAAAATATTAAAAAACACCTATCCCAGAACTAGTTTCCGTATAGCTTAAAACATCACAAAATGTAATCAATTAGCTATGTAGTCGTACATCAAACGGTCGGCGCGAGCGTCGTGTTTCAGTCCAGTCAAAAACGAGTGAACTGACAGATTGTGCAATATTGTCGAACCACGCCCGCTTCCGATGGACTACACTAGTGGTACTGTAGACTGAGGAAAGGTTTAGAGTCGATTTTTTGTGATATATCGGAAATCAACACTCACTAGGTGTAGATAGATAAAACGGAGGATAGCCTTTACCAGAAGTGTAATTATCCGACTAATATTATAAATGTGAATTATGTCAAAATTTACAAAAAAAAAAAAATATTGAATTGATTCTAGTTGCCCCTACACAAGGTAGCTTCCTTCGTATGGAGAAGAATGGGCAAGAAAACTCCATCGTTACTCTTTTAAAAGTTTCGCAATATTTTGTGTACATCAATTAAATCATTATAATTATGTGAAGATGATGTACCTAGAATACAATTACTAGTTAATTATCATATTATAATTACCTATGTAAAAATTAACAATAAAGCACACGAAACTTACAGGTAAATTAATTTTATGATAGATCGGTACATGTTGCTCACATATTTACAAATATTGTTAAATTAGATGTTTTTCCTAATATTTTACCAATTAATAATGTATTTAGTGTGTGAGTTCAAGTGATAACAGAATATAAAACTGATGTCATAAAAATGATAAATTTTCAATTCTAAAATTAAATTAGCAAACAGTTTCATTTTGTCTAAACTTGTCCTATTTAGCATGTTTCCATTTATGACTTGTAAATTTTCTTTCATTTCATTGCACATCACTCTCAATTTTCACTTCCCCTTTCTATACACTCCTAACTCTATGGCTAAACGCTGATGCCTCGAAATGGGTGCTTCCGGTGGCGAGCAAAGATGGCCGCCATCACTACCGGCGCACGTCAAACTTCGCCAAAAGCCCGCGTTTGATGTGCCATCGCTGTTTTTCTTTCATTATTTATATTATCGATGGTTTATTAAGAAACGGAGTTATGTATATGTTTTAGAAATTACCTACCTGAATAATTTTGTGATTCGTGAATTCATGACAACTGCTCGCTAAACAAATATTTAGATGAAACCGTTGCACATGTGGTCTTTCAATGCACAGGCGTCACCCAGATTAGGACAGAAACACTCGAGGCACCCAGATCTTACACAGATGAGGAGATCCAATCAAATTCTGGAGGAAAGTGGGCTGGTTGGAAGCACCACCGATGGCGGCCATGGTCACCTGAAGGACTACGTGTGGAAACAAAACTCAATAACAGGGATGGCGAAACGATGGCACGCGTGCCTTTGGTGGCGCAAGATAGGTTGGGCACATCATCAATTGAAGAATTAGGTACATAGATCACAATTGCAAACATAGAAATTTGAACGCTATGTGTACTTACATCTGTGCCTGCAAGTCGTAATTTTCAGTAATACCATTAAAGACTCTTGATGATGAATTTTGATGAAAATTCATCAAAATCCGGTAAGCCGTTTTCGCGTAATTGAGTAACAAACATCCAAATAAACAAAATTTCACATAGTAAAATAATATTATGTGAAAAACAGGGTGGCAGGGACATCGACGCGTAACCAGTTACGATGGATTCAGTGACACTAAAATTGACGTAGACATTTTTTGTCGGTTACCAAAAACAAATCTGCTGTTTCATAGAAAAGTATACCCACGCGGTCAAAACGTATGGAACAGTATTTTTAACATGCTTTTATTAGCTTCACCTGTATGTTTGTTTGTAACCGACTCCTTTGGACTTCATTTTGATCCACTTCAAACGGTCAGATTTCATTTTTTGTAGACTTATCGAGGTTCGAATCGAAGACATTTCAATAGTTACAAAAAAAAAAATTAAAAATCACGCT
This sequence comes from Polymixis lichenea, assembly GCA_949091785.1. Lineage (NCBI taxonomy): Eukaryota > Metazoa > Arthropoda > Insecta > Lepidoptera > Noctuidae > Polymixis > Polymixis lichenea. The sequence goes on from OX420958.1 coordinate 6,742,171, forward strand.
TTTAACGCAAAAACTACTAATGATGAATCATTAGTATAATCATAGCTCAAAAAGCACCCCACGCTTTTTGAAATTATTTTCTGCTTTTTTAGTTTGGTTTTTAAAGCGTGTTTTTTTTTTTAAATTTTTAAAACAATTTCATTTTATAACCGACGAAAAATTTCCACACTAGGGGGTCTAAAATATTCATGGTTGCAGTTTGCGCTTCGATGTCCCTGCCATGCCAGTATGTATAATTGACGCCTGTTGTGCTTCATAAATCAAGTACATGTTTAGGCTTAAAAAATATTAACGAGTAGAACTGAAATATTACGTCAATAGTGGGATTTATGTACATGTTCTTTATTAAGTTAGGTAACTTAGTAAGCAATAAATAAGTTGCAATAAGTACCACGATTGACGGAGTGGCTTTATCCTTCGGAATCGTATAAAGCAATTGAGTGATGACTAGAAATCGGATAATCGGATGCATATTTACCTCAAGTTAATTTTTAGTTATGAAAGTATGGAAGGGGCTGCCTAAAAAATATTTTTTGATAAAAAAAAACCCCGGGATGCCAGGAACACCGGGAATGCATAACTAGTCAGGTGTATAGTATGGAAGCGACTTCTTAATTATTAGGATTGCATACCTATTCAGACACATATTTATTAAAAATTAATCGCGATGCAAATACCTAAGTAAGGTGTATAAAGTCTGTAAGAGTAGCGGTGGTGTGTGTTAGTTATAACATTTTTTAACATTAAATGAAGATTTTTTCGATACAAAAGCGCGTTCCATATTAGCCAACATCGTAACTTTAGGTGAATATGCATCCGAATATCCGATCTCTGGTGATGACAAAAGAATTAGCTACAAAGAGCAAGACGCACTTTATTGTTCGTAGATAAGTAATCTTTTTGTTATTACTTTGTTCCTACGGAGTAATAGCGGTTCACACTAAAGGTAGGAATGGGTTGCATGTCGACAGTTCAACGGTATTCATTGCTTTATTTACGTTGTTGACCAGACGATTTTTTCAAACATTATAAAGCAATGGATAAGCAATATACTTCCAAACAAGCAACGCTCCGCAGTTTCACCCGCGTAGTTCCCGTTCCCGTAGAAATACGGGGATAGAATATATTTTTAGAAAGCTAGCTAGCTAGCAAGCTAGTAAGCTAGCTAGGCTATAGCCTATGTTACTCAGTGATAATCTAGCTTTCTAACGGCAAAAGATTTTTTGAAATCGGTCTAGTAGTTTTTAAGTTTATTCGTACCATACAAAAATCCAAATCTTCCCTCTTTATAATATTAGTGTAGATGAGCCAGTCCATCGTTTGTGGTACTTATTGCAACAAAAGTAAGTGCTTAACGAATATACAGGAAAAGTTTTTATCCAGTGCGCAAACTGTTATCATGAATTCAGCATATCATTCTAGACCCCCCAGCGTAGAAATTACAGGTAATACAAAAATAAATCAGCTGTTCTATACATTTTGACCGCGTAGGTATAGAATTTTTCTATCAAAAAGCTGATTTTTTTTGTAAAACTATACATATAATTATATACTTATACATATAAATCAAACGCCAGAAGCAGGCACTAGGGCCTTTTTACCGCAGCCGTGAGACACTATAATGCTAGTTTCTGATTTTGCACTTAACTCTTTTTATGATGCAGTACATGTACCCTCACGGCCGCGGCCTTCGCAGGAGACGCCCTGGGCGTCGGGAATCCCAGGCTGATTCCCGGCCACTGTAGGCACGGACTTGCGGACGGCGAGTAATGGGTAGCTCGCTGTCCGGTAAGGACCAAGCCCGGGTCGACGGCGCGTTGTGTTCCACGCGCGCCTCAAAGAGATGTCAGCAGTAACTGATGGGGCCCGCAAGGGCCGATGCCTGCCAGGGGTGCGGGTTGTTTGAAAGAGATACCGTCGCCCTTGGCACACAGGCAACTGAGGGAACACGGGTGGGTTTTAATCAGTAAAAGTCCGACACGCCCTCCTGCTCCACCCAGAGCGGGAAAAGTCATTTGATGATTTCCCACCCAGAAAAAAAAAAGTTTTTTATTTTAGTTTTTTCTGCGCCTTTAAACCCGTGCTAAATAAATGTATTTTCTTTCTTTCAAAAACATTATTATAATTACCTATTCACATGAATCATAACTAAGAAAACGTTTCGATCAAAGAGACATACAAGTCACACTCACATAACCCTCTATACGTGAGTCGGTTAAATTTTTATTGAACAATTTATAAGAACAAAGCTTTTGAAATCTGATGAAGAAAGCAACCGCGAGTTCATGACTAATTTACTCAATACAATTATTTGATCCCAAGTACGGTCAACAAAAGCGTGTGTCCATTATAGTAATGAAACGATTCATTAGACCACAGAGGTGTTAATAAGATACTACACGCGGCAGCTTGTCTTATTCGTCGATTTGCATGAATTTACTCGCGAATTTATTCGAGCATACGTCGAATGGGGCGAATGGATACTTTTAAATAATACAGTATTTTCTTTAGGCGACTCGCACGAATTCAATTTATTTGTGGGCGAAGCTTTAACTCCAGAAATACGTTTTAGGCAATAAAGTTATGAAAAAAGGTCCCTGCAAGTACCTACATGCCATAAAATGCATAAAAGATTGTATCTCCAAGTCTCTTCCTTTTAATTTTTAACTTTATATTATTTTGATTAGTCGTTGTTATAGCAGCAATAGAAGTACGGACACACAGGCGGTCGGACGCCGGACGGACGGACGGACAGCGTATACTAATTGGTACCCTTGGGTACGGAACCCTAAAAATACCGTTTAGTAGACACTCAGGCAGTTTCCATTCAAGATTATTTGCTTCTTCAGTGTAGGTATTATTTTATTTCAATATGAATGCAACATTCCAAAGTAATTTTATTTATTCATTAAAACTCAGAAGTAAAATATACTGTACAAAAGCGAACATAATGCCTGAGGCACTTCCTACCAGTCAACCTTAGGGGTTTTTCTTTTTTGAGGGTGGGAAATCATCAAATAACTTCTCCCGCTCTGGGTGGAGCAGGAGGGCGTGTCAGACTTTTACTGACTAAAACCCACCAGTGTTCACTCAGTTGCCTGTGTGCCAGGAGCCGCGGTATCTCTTTCGAACAACCCGCACCCCTGGCAGGCATCGGCTCTTGCGGACCCCACCAGTTGGTGCTGACATCTCTTTGAGGCTGGAGGCCGTCGAGCTGGGCTTGGTCCTTACCGGACAGCGAGCTACCCATTACTCGCTATCCCCAAGCCCGCGCCTACGGTGGCCGGGAATCAGCCTGGGATTCCCGACGCCCAGGGCGTCTCCTGCGACGACTAAGGCCGCGAGGGCGCATGTACTGCCTCTCCCTCACGTGCGCCGCCTCCCTCTTCTCGAGCATTACTGCTTCGCAGAAGGAAGTGACGGCTACCCATGCACTCTCGCTTCGTACCATGGCCTGGACCAGGGCCGGACGCGAGAGATCGCTGCCGCCGATCACCTCCACGAGGACACGGTGGTACTCCACCCAAGCCAAGCAGACCTCCACCGTATGCTCCACTGTGTCCTCAGGGCGATCTTCGCAATGGAAACACCCGGCCGTTTCCTCCCGCCTTATGCGAAACAGGAACCTCCCGAAACAGCCGTGTCCAGAGAGGACCTGTGTCAGGCGGAAGGTGAGGACGCCATGCCGCCTCTCAAGCCACTCGTCAAAGAGAGTCAAGGAGGGGAGTTACCGCAGCAATTGCGGCGTGCCCAAGTCAACCTTTGGGTAATACAGAGACAAAGCATGGCAGGTGCAATATAATGTATAATTAACACGAAAAATAATACATACTAATACATAGATACATTTAGGGCTTGTGGCTAAGTAATAAACAGCCGCATCGGTCGATCGATCAGGTTAAGCTACACTTGACACGGTTGGTCCGTGGATGGGTGACCATCTTTACATGCGAAGAACCCTCCGTCCCTCGGAAAGCACGTTAGGTCGTTGGTTCCGGCTGTCATTTGTGGATCTTTGACAGTCGTTACGTTGTCAGAAGCCCGAAAGTCTGACAACCAGTCTTACCAAAGGGTATCGTATTACCCAGTAACTGGGTTGTGGAGGTCAGATAGGCAGTCATCATTATCATCATATTAGCCGAAAGACGTCCACTGCTGAACATAAGCCTCCCCCAAAAGCGAGGGATTTGCCATAATTGCCACGCTAGGCAGACGGGTTGGCGATCGCAGTATGGTGGTCAAATGTATAGAGAACGCAGCTGCCCATTCTCTAGTAAGTCACCTACGAGAAAATATGTAAAATACTGGTATGCAGCTCCATCCGGTTAGACTGGAAGCTGACCCCAACATAGTTGGCCTAGGCAGATGATGATGACATAGATACATTTTACATTGTTTCCATTCAATTAATTACCTAATTGATAAATCGACCAGTGCGCGAAAAATCCCGCCACGATCTTATTACGTCCGTCTTCTTAACATAGTATAAAACAAAGTCACTTTTCGTGTCTGTACTCTTAAAGGCTTCTTCAAACAGGCGCGACGCGACACTTGTAGAACAATTTTCATGAAGTTTTCATAGAAATTGTCTACGAGTGTCGCGACGCGACCGTCGCGTCGCGCTAGTCTGCACGAGCCTTAAATCTTTTAAACTACGCAGCGGATTTTAATGCAATTTTCATCATTAGACAGAGTGATTCAAGAGGAAGGTTTATATGTATAATACATCGACCTCCACCTGGGTGAAGCGGCTGACAAAAGCTAGTTTCTTAATAACTTCAAAAAGCAGCCGTCAAACAAGTAAAAGAAAAAAAAAGTTCAAAAAGTATGCGACCTCTATCTTCCTCAAAGGCTTCCTATAGCACTGACGTTTAGAGAGTTTCATATATCATCGAGTACCGTCAGACAATAAGTGTTCGATAGATTCAAAGAAATTCTGACACCGTTACTAAAACTGAGGGTACGCACAAAAGGTTAACTGCAGCGGAAATTACGTCATCCACACCTTGTTTTGTTGGCTGTACCTTTTGAGTGGATGGTGCTACGTGAGAGGTGTCAATTTTAGTATTTTTTTTTTTTTTGAGATTCTTGGTCTCTGTTGCAATTAAGGTTTCAGTAGAGGTTTCAGTTTCGATTTGAATTTATTTTTCGCGTGTTTTTGAGATTTTTGGTATCACTTGATATTAAGGCTGATAACCGGTACAAGTTTGGTTGCAGGTTCGGTTTTGGGTTTATAGAGCATCGTCTCTGTCATAATCGTGAGGCAGTTTCTTTTTAAAGCATGATGCTTCATATTTACGCTCTAGTACTATAATGCTTAAATCTTTTGCTTCTTCTATTCATTTGCCTGTGCGTATGAGGATCCACTCCTGTGTAACCTACGTCCATTTGAGTTTGAGTTTACATTTGACGTCAGTTACGTCCAGTCTTTCTCTTTTTAAGGCTCACAGTTTAAGATGAATAAGATATATGCCGTTAAAAAATAATACAATAATTCACTCTTATGTGGAAAAACATAATAAATAAGTTATGCGACGGTTTCGCTCGATTAAAAACTAGAATCTATACTTTTTAATCTGAAGAGTTTGTTTGTTTGTTTGCTTGAACGCGCTAATCTCAGGAACTTCCGGTCCGATTTGAAAAAATCTTTTATCGTTGGATAGCCCATGTATCGAGGAAGGCTATAGGCTATATAACATCACCCTAAGATCCTTAGGAGCCGAACAAAGAGAAAAATGTCACGAATACGAAATACTAGCACGGGCAGGTGAGGCGAGCGACGGGGTGGGTCGGGGGAACAAGAAATTTGACACTAACGAAGTCGCGAGCAGAAGCTTATAAGTCATAAAATCAAAGTATTTACATAAAATTTAAATACTATTTAAGACATGGTGTTTTAATAGCCCTTTAAAAGTTGATAGTGATTTCTATTTTTCTACTCCCATCAAGCTTATTTCCATGAACGTTGAAATATGTACTTACAGCTAATTTGTCAAAGCCCAAGTCTGGCAGCCATATGTTAGGATCGGTATCTAGCACGACGAAATATATTATTGAACACTCCAACGTAATGATTGCACCTCTTTTGTGTGAATCTTAAATAATTTCAAAAATACTAAAATAGCCAAGTAACTGTACAAATTAATGTAAACGCCAGAAAGTTAAAAAGAGGTGTAATCATTTTTAAAAAGTATGCATCATTAGAAGGTGAATATTTTTTTTTTTGAGGAACAAAATATTTTCCAAAATCATCATGCATTCTTGCATAGCCCCATCCTCGCGAGGTGTAAGCGATCAAAACACGCAATCAGTCGTCTCATTCAACCGCATAATGGCGTCCATCTTTTAACACTTCCCCTTTGTGTAGCGCCTTCTTTTGTGCGGGACCTATTATCGAATGAGTGAAGACATTCATTTGGAGATTAATTTCTGAATTGCTTGAGTGTACGTTTTATTTCTTTCTTGGTCTATAATTTCTCGTGTGAGGCTGGAAAAGAGGCGCGATGGCTTGTGGCTTGCATTGTTCAAACTAGACCCATTGATGATTTTTCTATTTGTTGGCCATTTTCCATTTTGTTAAAAAGTACCTGGTACTTATTATGCTGTCACTGCTGTTCTCTCATACCTATTAATACTGTAATTTGAAAATATGTATTGTAAAAGCCAATCTTTTTTTTCCGCCTCTTCTCCTTTAGAAACAACCAACCAATTGGAACCTAGCTTCTGACTAAAATATTTTTGGCTTGGTTTTACCATTGGCTTCGTCCGCGAACTTAACTATTCGACACGAAACCTTAAGAGCATTTATCACCGCGAGCTGGTAATAACGCATTTATTGTAGTTTTTCGTTATTATTTCATTAAACACAAACAAAAGTACTATTTTTTTTCACCCAAGCACTAGATCGTTGGTATTTATAATTATTTTGAATATTTATTCTTTCATAAAAACATTTAATTGTACTTAGTAATGCAAATAGAAAATAATTGACGGTATGTCGATTTTTATAACTAAATACCAAAATAACTGAAAAAAAATTAGCATACAAACTTAAAAATACCAACGATCTAGTGCATGGCTGAAAAAAATGTTTACTTTTGTTTGTATTTAATGAAATAATCACGAAAAACCGCCATAAATACGCCGTTGTCAGCCCGCGTGGGGAGAATGCTCTTAACAAATACACCTAAAACTTTCCTCATGAATCACCCTGTCTCTTAGTGGAAACCGCATGAAAATCAGTTCAGGAATGTTGGAGTTTTTCGCGAACAGACAGACAAACATACCGCCATATTTTATTTCTCCAGTCGCGACTGGTAAAATCAAATCAGTTGGTCGATTGTTTCGTCAAAGATTTGTCAAAGTCTTCTGTCACATACCGTCGTATGTGACAGAAGACTTTGACAGATGAAAGTGATTGACGAATCACTTTTTGTATTTGATTGAAAAAATTATTCTGATCAAATCTAAATATTTATTTAAAATTTTCTTATATACAAACCTTGTCCTGACAATAAGGAACACATAAAAAAGAATCATCCAATTTGATGCAGTCGTTCGGAAGTTATGCGCGTACATACATTTCGGCGATTCATTTTTATATTTAACTAGCTTTTGCCAGCGGCTTCGCCCGCGTGAAGGTCGGTGTATTATACATATAAACCTTATAAACCTTCCTCTTGAATCACTCTATTTATTTAAAAAAACCCGCATCAAAATCCGTTGCGTAGTTTTAAAGATTTAAACATACATAGGGATATAGGGACAGAGAAAGCGACTTTGTTTTATACTATGTAGTGAAGATAGTGATTTTCAAACCCATAACTAAATATAAAGATGGGTGGATTATGTGAGGAATGATATAAAACAGAAGGGAGTGAATGATACCTTGACGGTTGACAGGGGAGAGTGGAAGAAGGAAATGTGTTGCTCCGACCACAAGTAACATGGAACTAGGGCAGGAAGACCATGACGATGAAGTAAGTACAAATCAATTGTCAAATAGTCAGAAACTTGAAGCTGTGCCATTCCAAAGTGTAGTTTCCTATGGAGAACAACGGTTCTCAAACTCCATGGATACTTTTTACTAGAGATGTGTCGACTATGACTTTGACCGACTAGCCGACTAGTCGGCTGCAAAATGGCCGATTAGTCGGCCAAGCCGATCATTGCTTTTGGTTGAGTTCGGGTGAAATCGGTAATGTTTGTGTGTGACTATGCTTTCGGCTCGTAACTGGTTCGCGGCACCCGGCGACAAGGCGGACTTGTCAAAACCGGTTTTTGTTTACTTTGCATTTTTTCTATCATTGTTTACGTGCGAGCCCACGTTCCTTCCTATCCTATTCTAGATTGCACTGAAACTAAACTGTAAAACTGATTCTATCTTAGAAAATAATAAAATAAAATATTTCAATTTCATTTAAATCACCGTTTCAAGTTCATTCAAGTCTTTTAAATTTTGAAGCATACCTACTAATACTTCTTAACTTTATTTTTATTTATTTTTATTGACTTTAATCTATTATTTATTTGTAATGCAATGATTTTAACGTGTAATGTAATTTGTAGTGCTTAATATGGGAATAATTTCCTGAAATAAACGTTTATTTAATTTAATTTAATTTAATACGAGTAAAAAATGGGCCGACTAGTCAGCGGTCTTAGTCGACTAGTCACCGACTACAAATATGGCCGACTAATCGGTACATCACTAGTTTTTACTTAATCTTTTTCGTATCAGCAGGAATTATAGAATGCCTAGCTAAGGCAGTTCTTCTAACTGAACAGACAGCTATGCTGGTAGAGAGTTTGTGGCGCCACTTATTTTTTCCAGCTTTAGCTGGACCTTTCTTGTACTATTTTTTTTCCAGCTAGAGCACTAGAATGTGATGAAGGGCAGGTTTGTGTGTTTATTCAAATTTGCGGCGTCATTTATTGACAGTTGTCTTAAAATGGCTATAATACAGCAAATTGTGCCACTGTATCAATTTGATAAGCAATTAAGCTCCCTGACTTTACACCAGGCGATAAATATAGAAATCTGTTATAAAAAGTGAAGCCTACAGGTTAAAATTTCAGAATTCCTAAGTATGATTTAAAGCCCATCTATTATTATTATAATAATACTAAAACAATACGTGAAATGACGTCACTTGTACGGCACAGTTGTCGCCGCGCGCCGGGTCAGGCGCGTGAACCGAGATACTCTTGACGGATCGCACCCGATGGTTATTAATGGTTTTCTATAGCAACCTGACGTACAGGGTGCTACAAAACGAATACAATTCTGATTCCGAACTTATTTGTGATTACAGCACGGTTGGCGTAGTGGTTAAGGCGGAGATTTCTTGAAAACGATCAAAAAGGTGTTTTTAAAACCAGTGTATCTCTTTAACCGTAGTTTTTAAATAATTTTGAAAACAAAAAAATATATGGTATTTTCAAGTTTATTTTGCATACAGTGATGGAACTCAAAACATAATAAAACACATTTTAATGCATCAAAAAAATCATCAAAATCACCTTTTAATTATCTTTAAAATTGGTTTAACCCTTCAGTAACAATTATAATTATAATTAAAAATATACCATAAAATTCCGAATGCCAAACTGCATCCAGTGATGGATTATTTATTATTAAATAGTTAATATCTAATTTTATACAATTTTATTTGCACTTTTACGACGTACGTTTGCTCATTTATTATTCGAATTCGTTACAACAGATTTTAACCCGTATCGGATTGCAATAAAAACTATTATCGCTCATAACGAAATTATTTAAAGTTACCCGGGCCTTAAGCGATTGACTGCTGCGCTGCGTGTCGCGGGTTCGATTCCCGCACGGAACAAATATTTATATGACCTACAAGTAATTGTTCCGGATCTGGCTGTTTGCGTAAGTGAGTTTTATTGTTTGTAAATGCACCCACAATACAGGAGAAATTCCTAGTGTATGTCAACGTTTAAAAAAAAAATGTAATCACATGTTTGTATACTTAGATATGTCTTAGTGAGTAAGTCGTTGGACAGCCAATCCAACAAATTAATACAATAAAAATCAAGTTTTTTTTATTAAAATTAGGCTTAAATTCAGCGAATTTCGAAAGTCAAAAAAAAAAGGCAGTCCCCTAAAATGTCTGCCTGTCACCACTTCCTAGTGCTTTCTCTAAGCAGAAGTGATGGAACAAAATCCCCAAGCCCCAAAATTTCTTTAAGTAGTGTAAAACGTATCTGGGAATCACAGAATTTACACAACAAATGAATCAACGTAATGTACTACTTATATTTCATTAGTGCATAAATCAGCCAATAATTTTCCCACTGCTAAGAATTAGGCCTCCTCTCAATGAGGCAGTGGGCCGTAATCCACCACGCGGGCCCAGTACGGGCTGGTAGATGTCACATGTCTTCGAAGTTTTGGTTCTAGGATATGCTGGTTTCCTCACGATGTTTTGAGAGCAACGGTGATAATTTTTTTATTTTTATTAAAAGTGTCCAGTCTCAAAATCAAAATCAAAAATCATTTATTCTAAATAGGCTGAGAATCAGCACTTTTCGAATTTCAAAATTACATAAGACAGTCCCCCAAAACGCACCCTCTTCATCACTTCCTAGTGCTTTAGCTGGGAAGAAGAAGTGGCGCAACAAACTCGCCAATAGCACAGCTGTCTGTTTATTTAGATAGAATTGATTCTATGCAGTAGGCAAAGTTACGAGACACAGAACTTAAAAATTTGTCATGTCTGTCAGTCTGGTTTAGGTTCAAACCTACGACCTGTCACTCGTAAGTCACGACCACTTGGTCACCATCACTGCTCAAAACGAAAAATATAAAAAATAATAAACAAAAACGACCGCATCCTGTACAGCACACTCGGTCCCCAAATGATGTATAATGAAATATCGGCGACTAGTTCCCGAGTAATGTGTAGTACAGACAACTTGTATTTATGTAGGTATGTGTGTACGTACCATCTCATAAATCTGAGACTGTTTTGTTTTGATCGCGTTCTTGTTTAAGTTACTTATGACTATTAGAGTAGGATAACATATTGCTATGAGAGTAGGATAACTCTAAAATTTAACTAGAAATAAAAGCGACATTGGTCGATCGATCAGGTTAAGCTACAATTGCCGCAGTTGGTACGTGGATGGGTGAACATCTATACACACCAAAAAAGAACCTCCATGCTTCGGAAAGCACGTTAAGCTGGTCCTAGCTGTCATTTTTGGATGTTTGACCGTTACGGGTCGTCAGAAGCCCGAACGTAGTCTTACCAAGGTATATATATACAAAAATCTGGTATTCAGCTGCGTCGGGCTACACTGGAAGCCAAACCCAACTCGGTTGGAAAAAAAATAAGTTGGTGACTTTGTTTTTGCATTTCGTTATTGCCACCGACTTCCGAAATTAAACTTATTTTTCACTTTGCAATATTTTTCTTCGGAAGCCGGTTGTTTTTTTTTTCAATATGCTTTGGAAACATTTTCGGTTTATAAATGACGGAGTTTTGAGGTAACAAACATATTTTTTAGTTGAAAACATCCTCCATTTGCTGAAGTCGGTACACTCCCTGCCACTACTGCCCCTTCTAAAGTACAGGGCGTCAAGTCTGCTATTACAATAGTGTCAGAATGGTCTATTATTGATTTCATAATTGTTGATTTTGACAAGTTTGGTAATCTACTAATATAATGGCGTCATTATAACTTTCCAATGGTCAGCCACTGACACTCCATTGAAAGAAATGGTATTTATTGATAATCTCGATGAATGACTTAGGCGGTAACCTGCTAAAATTTAACATTAATAAACTAATAAATAATTTGTAAAAATATATATAAATGAAATCGGGCATGAATAAATGTTCAAATTTAGTAGTCGTTTTTGGAAAATCATTTCTACTAACGGGTTTTATAATAATGGCAATACGACAATGGCATTATAACACAATTCTATTACGTGACCATTGACCGACCAATGATCGACCATTATGAATTTAACAGATTACGAACTTTTAGCAAAATAACAATGGGATCTGTACAATAAAATACTGGTTGATTTTTAGCAATAGAACTGTATTTCCAAAATAGGTTTAAATAATAACAAGAGCACAAACGTTCATGGCGCACACAGAAAAAAGTTTCTTTACACAGTGTTGCCAGTATATAAAAACTAGTAAACTAAAATTAAAAATGTTGCTAATGCAATAAACTTGTATGTTTGGATTATTCTCAAACATAGTTGGGCCGGGGCCATATCATGACATACTTTACTACATATAATCAAGAAAAGTTACATTTGAATAAAATTGTTTTTGAACATTTAATTTATTGGTAACGGACATAGTTTTCTTAAAGATCTAACATATGTTTTATTATTTGGCAGTTTAATTTCTGCCACTCTGACAATACCATCTGGTCCAGATATTGTCTTCACAATCCTTGCCATGGGCCATGTCAATGGAGCAGTATTATCACTGCGAAGAATAACTAGGTCTCCTTCTTTTAAATTAGGATTGATATGGTGCCATTTTGGCCTGCTTTGAAGCTGTGTAAGATAATCCCTGGACCACACTTTCCAAAAATCTTGTTTAATTTTACATAACACATTCCAAAATTTTAAATTATTAATAGAATAATTAGACAAATCACTTTCAGGATAACTCGTCATAGAGGTTCCTATGAGGAAATGGCCAGGCGTTAAATAATCAAAGTTGGAAATATCCGAGCTCATGGGAAGGAGAGGTCTTGAATTTAGCACAGCTTCAATTTCTGTGATAGCAGTATACAAACCTTCAAAAGTTAAGACAATAGTTCCAACAATTCTCTTCAAATGGTATTTAAAACTTTTAACCCCTGCCTCCCATAAGCCTCCAAACTCCGGAGAGTAACTAGGAATGAACTTAAACTTAATTAAATTAGGAGTACAATAACTGCTTATAGAATCTATATGAAGTTTTGATTTAAACAATTCATATAGTTTATTTAACTCATTTGCAGCACCCTTAAATGTCCTTGCATTGTCACAGAAAATTTTCTGTGGCATTCCTCTACGAGCAATAAAGCGTTTGAGGCATGCTAAAAAGGCTTCAGTTGTGAGGTCACTGACCAGCTCCATGTGAATTGCCTTGGTGGCAAAACACACAAAAAGTGCCACATAACCTTTGGTGATTAATGGTTTCCTGATCCTCGAGGATTTAACATTAAATGGTCCACAGAAGTCTACCCCAACCACAGTGAATGGCCTAGCGGTCGTAATGCGTTCTAGAGGGAGAGATCCCATAAGTTGTTTTGCAGCTGCAGCCTTTAAACGGAAACACTTGACGCACCTGTTTACCACCTTCTTGACTTCACGTATACCACTGATAAGCCAAAATTGTTGCGAAAGTGAACTCAACACTAATTTAGCTCCTGCATGCAACAAACGCAGGTGTTCATTACGAACTAAGATATCTGTGAAATTACAAGATTTAGGAATTATTGCAGGGTGCTTTTTCTCATATGACATGTCCATGGCACATTGAAGACGGCCACCAACTCTAAGCACACCAGCCTGATCCAGAAAAGGATGTAAACCTGACAATCCTGATTTGATCGGTAAATTATTTTTCAGACACTGTATTTCTTTGGGAAAGTGTTTTCTTTGAACACTACAAATAATCACCAATAAAGCATCACGAATCTCTTGTGGTGTCAAAGAACCATACATTTTATTATTAATGTTTTTGGAACAATTTTTACTAAATCGCAATATTATAGGCAACAATTCGCTGAAGCTGATTAAAATCTGATATTTTTTCGATTAAGTTACTCAAAACTGGCTCATCTTTTTTAGAAGGTTCACTATCTTTACAAATAGAATTTACTATATCTGTTTCAGCTAAATTAGGAATGGGGAACTCAACATTGCTTACTGAGTGTTCAAAGTCCTTACTTAACAATTCCTTAGGACCATGCCACCAAAGCACATTTGATTTTAATTTATGTGGGTCACAACCTCTTGATAGTAAATCAGCAGGATTATTAGCCGTGCTGACATAAGACCACCGAAAGCTTGAACTTAATGTTTTTATTTGATTTACTCTATTAGCCACATAAGGGTTCGACTTTAAGTTTTTAGAGTTAATCCATGCCAGTGTTATCTGAGAATCACTGTATAAGTAAACTGTGAGATTAGGGAATTTACATTTTAAACTATTGTACACCCTATTCACCATTTGTGAAAGAAGCAAAGCACTATTTAATTCCAGTCTTGGAATTGTTACATTTTTCTTTAATGGGGCAACACGGGACTTAGAGCACAATAAATTAACAAAGACTGAGCCATCGGTTTTAACATTTATTAGGTAAAGACAGCTTCCAAATGCTTTCATAGATGCATCAGCATATCCTACCAATTCTATGATATCCGCATGACATGAACTTACACATCTTGGCACAGTAATTGTATTCATTAAAGCTAAGTTTTTTTATAAATTTATCCCAAACATTGAGTTGCTCTTGGGGCAATATTTTGTCCCAGTCTAAATTCATAGACCATAGAGTTTGCATAAAAATCTTTGCTACAACTATAATAGGGCCAATGAGACCTAACGGGTCAAACATTTTGCCAATGAAACTCAGAATAGACCGTTTGGTCTTGGTATCATCATTGTTAATCATTGGACAGTTAAAAGTAAAGGTATCATTTAAAACATTGCATTTTAAACCCAATGTCTTTATAATATTGTTTTTGTTAATATCTAAATTTTCAAAACATTTATGCTCATTGGGGAGATCATTAATAGCCTCGGGGTAATTTGAACACCATTTATGAAGCGTGAAGCTGCCTTTATTCAACAGAGCAATAAGTTCATGTTTCAGTTGATTAAGATCTTGAATACTATTAGAACCACAAATGACATCATCACAATAAGTGTTCAACAACATGGCTTGAGTGACAAGCGGGAATTCAGTTTGATATCTTTGAGCCAGCTCTATCAGACAACGAGTAGCCAAGAAGGTGGAAGACTTTAAACCATACGTGACAGTCTGGAGTTGCAAACAGCTGATGGGTTTGGATGGATCATCACGCCATAAAATATTTTGAAGACAAGTCTGACTTGGGTTAATCAGAATTCCACGAAACATCTTTTTTATGTCACAGGTGAGTGTGTATAAGTATGTTCTCCATAAGAGGAGAATATCAAAAAGTTTACTGGACCATTCAACATTAGATCGTTCAGAGATACCCCAGCTCTAGACTTCATGCTACCATCAAAGACCACGCGTATCTTGGTGGTAAGACTCGCCTCATTTAGCACCGCATGGTGAGCTAAAAAATAAACAGTGCCATTTTGGACATCATAGCTGCCTATATCCACCGTTTTAGCATGCCCCAATGCTATATACTCCTCAATAAAGCCTTTATATTTATCTAAATATTCAGGGTTGCGTTTGAAACGCTTCTCCAGTGATAGGAATCTTTGAAGAGCCACTGAGAATGAATCTCCCAGCTGCAACTCTTCCATTTTTGAAACTAAGGGCATCATCATCATCTGCCTAGCCTTTTCCCAACTACGTTGGGGTCGGCTTCCAGTCTAACCGGATGCAGCTGAATACCATTATTTTACATGGAGCGACTGCCTATCTGACCTCCACAACCCAGTTACTGGGTAATATACGATACCCCTTGGAAAGACTGGTTGTCAGACTTTCGGGCTTCTGACGACCCGTAACGACTGTCAAAGATCTACAAATGACAGCCGGGACCAACGGCTTAACGTGCTTTCCGAGGCACGGAGAGGTCTTGGTATGTTAAGATGGTCACCCATCCACGGACCAACCGCGGCAAGCTTAGCTTAACCTGATCGATCGATCCGTACGACTACTATTACTTAGCCACAAGTCCCTCTTTGAAACTAAGGGCATATCAACACAAAACTTGTCACTTTCAAGCTTAACAGATTGTTGAAAACATTTTTCTGCATTTTTAAATTCATCACAGACCTTTGCAGACTGGGGAATCATTTCAGTGAGCCAAAACTGTTCCATTACAAGTTCTAACTTGTTACTATCACAAATAGCCAAGTTTGAAACTAAATTACTTTTATGATCATCCACAGATTGCTTTCCACCAATGGTATAACCAAACAAGGTATTCTGCAATAATAAACCATTAGGCATCTTAATTTGACCATTGATTAAAATATTAAAATAGATATCAGCACCTAAAAGCATGGATATTTCTGTTGGCACATAACGGCACATTAAATTCACTATCTGATAACTGAATGTGTTTGGGAATATTTATTTCTGAAATATCAAAATGATGCTGAGGCAAATTTGAAGTGATGTAGTTTTTACAACATGGCATTTTATTTTTAATTGTACATTATTCACTGGAGAGTTGATAGTAATATCAACATATTTGTTGATTTGATTACAATTCTCCAGTGAATAATGTACTGTGAATGTTGCTGAGAAATGATAGATTTCCCGCTGAAACTTGCCCGGCGACCACGAACGCTCAAGTTCACAATGAGCTGCAAAATTATAGATTTGCAATCCACAACAATATGAACGTAATTCAGCGAAATATGCAGCAGTCCTCACGATTCTTCGTATATTTTTGCAGAGAAATTATGGATTTCTCGTAAAAACTCTATCTAGGATCTTGTTGGAATGATGAATTTATAAAAATAGCAGACTTGGGCCCCAAAATGTATGTATAATTATGTCAGCATGATTGTGAACACCGTTAGTTTTATAATCTATATCGCGAGATTATAAACTGTCGATAAATTCTAAACTGCACCCTACTGCTTACAATGGCACCCCGACCGAATAGGTTACGTTAGAACTGCGACCAACGCGCGCAAGCCGAGCGAGCGAAGCGAGCGGTGCCACGGCAGCGGCCGGCGAGCGCTACTTCCAAGTTAGTGGCAGTTACTTGGCTATTTAGTAATAGCGCAAGGTACATCGTACGTCGCATGCAACTTTGACTTGTCGGTTTGCCACGGATGCCAGATTATAAACTATCGAAAAATAGTGCGTTAACTTGTAAATGGTTTTTGCAGTTTACAATGTTTCGATACATTGTAATCTCCCGAGATAGATTCTAAACTGTCGATGTTCATAATGTTACGGTAACATATACAAGTATTATAATACTATGCTTGTGGGTTCAAGTCAATAGTGCAAAGTGAGTTCAGAGTCGCGACCTGTCGCGCGCCGTTCTGACGCCAAAGACTGTTAGTCTGAGAATATACCTACCTATGCTTTGCCATTTGATTGGGTAGGTACAAAGTATATCTCAAACAACTTTATCTGTCTGTATCCGGAACATTTCGCTGGCTATTGAACTATTCTTGAACTTAATTCGTTCCCCAGTTTTGCGTTGTTTGTCCTTTCACAAATCGGTAAGTATACCATTTACCGAACTGTATTCGTAGATAAAGATCTACGAATCCGACTGTCACAAGCCTGGCAACCAGTCTTACCAATTCTCAATTCTTTATTGCGTACCGTAATGTATAAAGTTGGTAGGGAAATAATATTAGTCACATTTATGGACCCTGTCGGGCACAGCATAGATTAAGGCCCTGGTAACTTTAAATAATGTCATTATGAGCGATAATAGTTCTTATTACAATCCGATACGAGTTAAAATCTGTTGTAATGACTTCGAATAATAAATGAGCAAACGTACGTCGTAAAAGTGCAAATAAAATCGTATAAAATTAGATATTAACTATTTAATAATAAATAATCCATCACTGGATGCAGTTTGGCATTTGGAATTTTATGGTATATTTTTAATTATAATTATAATTGTTACTGAAGGGTTAAACCAATTTTAAAGATAATTAAAAGGTGATTTTGATGATTTTTTTGATGCATTAAAGTGTGTTTTATTATGTTTTGAGTTCCATCACTGTATGCAAAATAAACTTGATATTCCATATATTTTTCTTTCAAAATGATTTACAGTTAAAGAGATACACTGGTTTTAAAAACCACCTTTTATCGTTTTCAAGAAATCTCCGCCTGAAGTAGGAGAGAGGATAAATATTATTAGTTAAGTTGTTAGTAAGTTTTAATGTTTTATTTTCAGATAACTAAATTTAAGAATCGTAATTATTTTTTTATAAATTAACATACATTTGTTTATTATTTTAGAACTTATAAACTCACATTTGTTTATTATTTTATTTACTTATTATTATTTTTATTTATTACGTATTTAATATTTATTATTTATTATCTCTAAGGTAAATTGTTTATTGGATGCTTCATATTTATTTAAAAGGTATTTTTCGGATTATGAGTAAGTAGGGTATTTTTAATAGTGAGTATTTGCAAATAGATAAGAAGTTATCTACTTATAATTTTTCATTTGGGTATTCGCTTATACTATAGTAACATTTGCTTAGAAGGAAAAGTTTCAATTTATTGATAAAGATGTTATAATTACTAATTTAAATTCTTTAATATTTCGGGTAACTTATTATAAATTTTTATGGACACGACAAAGATACTATTAGAGTGCATTTTTAGTCGCGATGTTGGTAGGTAAGTTTAATCTGTTTTTGTGTCATAAATAATTTTTGTTTGTATGTCTTCTCGTATCATAAAGAAATCTGGGTATTAACGCAAGAACTTACAAACTTCAAATACCTATAAGGTGTTAAAAATTAATGTTTAGAAATTTAAGGAGTCGTTTAAAATGACATTCAAACCATAATCACGAAAAAATGATTTATACAACGTGTAACGGAAAGGGTATGGATGATATCAAACGATATTGGAAGGGTTTTTAATCCTATCTCTACATGTTCGGAACTTATGAGAATTTTTAATACATTTATACCAGAACAAATTGACACAAACACATCACTCGGAAGAGATTTATCGTGATATTGGCAAGTAACGTGGAAAATTATTGACCTACGTAGTACAGTGACACGTTTGTTATGATTTGAATTTAAGAAACATATGAAACCGAAAATTTGGTATCAATTCTTATAGTATTTTATTTTGAGCTGAAACTATGTATAGTGATTCTATACCAGCTGTTATCTTTAGTGCTTAAGGATAGCAATAGGGTTTCTGTTACACCCTGTATACAGCAATCCGTTTAAAAAATATGCAATATTTTTGCCCCACGTACTAATTATTAAAAATGCAAATGCATATGCACTATACCTACACCGTGTAGGCACAGACAGCCGCGCGAGCGAGACGAGTGCGTTGTCAAATACCTACGTAAACAGCTGATTCTAATTTTCCCATCACATTTTTCAGACTTTGGACTGGCAGTTTATCGAACTTACCTAAAATTAAAATCGCTCAATTTTTTTTTTCGCTGTGAGTATATCAGATTTTTGATACCGAGCAAGTACACGAAATTCGCATTAACAAAAAACATTAATTTTATAACACCTTATATACAATATGTAACAAAAACCCTGTTGTTCCGTTTAGGGACGTATACACTTACCTACAAGCACAACATTTACGAAGTTATAATTTAAAAAATAAGCATTGGCTGGTCGAGAGTTCAGTTAAACTTTACAAATATTAATAATTAAATATTTATTTTAAATATTTTTGTTGAACAGTTTTTATAAATGACTTGCTTTATTACGTATGTATACCGTTTCTGAAAACGTGGGTAGAAGGAACAACAGGGTTTTTGTTACATATTGTAGATACAGGGTAGGCATAAAATCTTTAGTTCCTGGAAGTGGGAACAGCTATCGGTATATTTACCAAGATTCTAATTAGTTTTTTTTGTCGGGTAAGTAGTGTGGGCGCGTCAGTACTGCCGTACCAACGGGTATCGTGGTATTTGTGGTACGAGATTGTAGAGGACAGTCACTCCGTCTAAAGTACCTACTGGTATTCAAAATTCGCTCAGACGTAAAAATATCGCAGCGGGATTTTATCCCACACTGGAATTTGAACGCAACTGCTTAGGCCGAGAGTTGAAAATCGAACGCTATGTTTTTTCGACGCGCTGGAACATGCTCTGCAAATAGAACGCATCCCAACACAGAATTGAGAATCAAAATTATTTTTTGTGCACTTCGTTGCATGACACAGTGACTTTTTCTCATAACTTTATTGCATAAAATTCAAAACATGCCAATTGCCTAAAACGTATTTCTGGAGTTGTTTGTTCGCCCCTAAATAAATGAACTTCGTGCGAGTCGTCTACCGAAATTAATATTTTATTTAAGTGTTTATTCACCCAATTCAGTGAGTAACCCTCACTAACTCCGTCAACGAAAATACGAGCCCGTCCGAAAATAGTTCGAAATGAAATGAAATTAAATGTTTATTTATGTAACTAGATCTTATAGGACACTTTTACACGTCATCACTTTGTTGCTAAATATTTAAAAAAACTAAATGGCGCCGGCATTTCCTAGCTGACTGTTCCCTGAGAAGAAAAGCCGAAACAAACTCAGAGGTCATGGGCTCTTTTAAAGTCCAAACATTATATTATTTGAATTTTATGTGAGTCTAACAATGCAGGGCAATGTCTAGAAGGGCCTTTTGAAGAAAGAGCCATTGCAGCTTTGAGCTGACCTGTCTCAACAGACGGCATGTATGTATCAGTCACCGTGTAACTTAACCTTATTTTAGGGAGCGTTCGAAACTTCGAAGTGACTCCTACAGCTAATTAATTAACTTTTCTGGACGGGTAAAACCATATAGGAAGTAGGGACAGCGGTCAAATCGTGTAGTAATTCTTGTTAGTTTGGGCTCCAAACTAATCATAGGTCCGTAAGTGATACGGAGTAGTACGCCCGTAACTTTGACCGAGATTACGTATTTCGTGCTTAGAGCTGCCCCTGGCTAATAAATTCGTGCGAATCGACTAATAAGCCCATAAAATACCAAAAACAATCTTATGCCTGCCAAATACCCATTTTTTTTAAACGTTCCTAAATTGAAACAAACAAAATACCGTTATCGGCTGGTTAACGAGACGATTAAACATTAGTTACCGTAGAACAATTATTGTATATTAATTGTTCTTGATGAACTGAACCAGTGTTCGATTCGTAATTGTACCAGGTACGATATCCGGATCGGGGTATTACTAATTGTTCACGCCTGTTTTTTTGGAAGTAGAATTTTGATTGCGTCGTAAGTATAATACCTACTTTTTATCCTGGGTCATACGGAATTTTGGGAAACGGCGATTCGAAGGGTTCCGTATCACCGGGTTAAATATAACACTACGTTTTATTTTAAAAACGTGTTTCTCGTATGAATAATTGTTGCTGTCGTAATTATTGTTAATTACTAGTTCGTGCCAGCGGCTTCGCCTGCGTGGAGGTCGAAAATCATCCTACTGGAACTTACCACCAGGATAAAAAGTATTCTATCTTTTTACCAAATTTCATCCATATCCGATCGGCCGTTTTTGCTTGATTGAATAACAAACATCCAAAAATCTGAAAATCCAAACGAAGGAAAAACCCAATCCAATTAAAAGGACAAATAAACATAATTATGTAGAATAGAATTAACATTAATTTTACTATAGCGGCTGTAGAAGTACGCACTCTATGATCATTTCAAATTTCTACCTATTACGATTCAAAAGATACAGCTCTTTGACAGACGAACGGATGGGGGTCAATTTCAAACCAACCGTAAAAAGTGGGTTTGTGAAATAACTGCTTAAATATTGTTGGAATACGCGTAGTTTCTATTTAATGGGATGTTTACATTACATCTTAATATTGTACAGTTAGAAATATTAAACTATCATGTTTAATATTCGAGATAATTAAAAAAAACTATCTATTTTTTCATTTGTGTCACTGGTAATTTTCCTGATTTTTCAACAAAACATTAATTATAAAAAATACTACTCTGTGAAAATGTATTTTTTTAAATTCTGGTTACACATTAATGATCATAAATTCAAGTTACGCTGATCGTTTTAAATTAATACAAAATATAATACGATTTCTCTGTGTTTTATTTTGTGATCACTTTTTTCAATCATTAGTGTCGACTAAATAATCGTTCCGTTATTAAGAACATCCCAGGTGGTTACCGCCATCCCCACTTCCGCGCTGCGTAAAGGGTCCCTAGTGGCACGTGAACGTTCGGTGGAAGCAGACGCGCGCTTCGTTATTCTGGTAAGAAATCGCAATTTCATTTGATTTCTGTGCTTAATACGAAAATTGAATCATTCGTGTTTATAATAGTGTGATAATAAGTGTTTGAGCAATGAATTCTTTATCATGCACGTAGATTAGCAACAAATAACCGGGATATTTTGTGGCGTTCTAATGTCGTCTAGAATATTCTACGACGCAATAAATTAGGTTATTTGTTGAAAATTTCATTCGTGTCACTTCATTAGTGTCATTTTTTCGAGTGACACTAATGAAATTTCATTCTACATGAATGAACGGTTCATTACTTGACTACAAAAAGGAGGGTTATGATTTTTTGCTTGTTTTTAGCTTTTGAGTCATCAAACTTGGTTTTAAACCTTGTTTATATTTGCAAACTTCAAGAGTTTTTTCTCATTTATGTGTCTCCCATGACAATTACTACAGTTAAAATTATAAGATGGTTTTTCTTGATAGTATATGGTACATAAATTGTTTAAGGTTTAAAATGGCGAAAGAAAAATGTAAGAAAAATGAAGATGAGTTAGAAAGGACAAGGATTGCAAGAAGGGAAAAATATAAACGAATAAAAAGCGATCCCGAAAAATATGCCATTGAAAGGGCTAAAAAAAAGGAGGCTTACTTAAAAAGGAAAAGCGAGCAGAAAGTCAAAAATATCAATAAAATGTCTCCACGGGAACAAAGAGCACAAAGAAAACGTTGGAGAGAAAATTCGAAGCGATACCTGGAGAAGAAAGCAAATGAACGGAAGATACAAGAAAAAACAATTTTTTCTCAAATGCTCGAAGCTCATGGAAAAATAAATGATAAAGAGTTCTCTGATCCATTGTGTGAGGAAAATGTAAAGAAAGAAATGAATAAAGAAAGTAAGAAAAGAACATTCCATGGTAAAATTAAAGCCTTAAAGTTAAAACATGCGATGGAAAAAAAAGAAATGGCCTTATTAATTAAGAAGTACCAAAACCGCTGCAGAATTTTAATGAAGAAATTAAATAAAATGAAACAAAATCAGGCATATTATACTAGTTTTGACGAAAACATTGCATTACCTCAAGTGGCTATTGATACATCGAGTTGCCCTGATGCTGCCAAAGAAACGACAACTGAACAAGTTATTTTAAAGTCCGCTAGCAATATGAAACGTAGACCTAGCATAGAGCTTCTTAAAAAGTGTCTAAACGACAGATTTCAGCAGAAGATTAAGCAAGGTAATGACAGCATCCAAGAATTAATTAAAAGATTTTATGAAGATGACATTAACAGTCGCATTGGCGCAGGAAAGAAACAATATGTGAAAAAATTCGGAACACTAAAACAAAAACGGTATCTGCTGGACTCTGTTAAAAATTTGCATACAAAATTTCTTGAAGACAATCCTAACATACGGATTAGTTATGTAACGTTTACAAGGCTACGCCCATTTTGGGTTTATTTGCCACGAGATGACAGGGAAACATGTGCATGTACGGCACATACAAATACAGATCTACTGATTTTCGCTTTAAAGAAAAATAAAATTGTTGACATAAAGAATTATCAGGACATGCTGCACGTTCTCTGTTGTGACAACTACAATACAAAGTGTGTTGGTAGAGATTGCGAAATTCGTAAAGACAGAATTATACCATACAAAGAATTTAATAATCAGGAAGAAATTGAGTACCATGAATGGTGCAGAGATAAAAAGAAAGTGGGCTCCAAAGAAATAAATATAGTCAAAAAATTTACAAGGAAAATAAAGCCTAAAGACCTGATATATAAACTTGAGCATTCCTTGCCAAAATTCTTTATTCATACTGTGAACATCCTAAATCAATACCAAGCTGTTACTCTATTGAAACAATCCCTTAATCATGACGAAACAATTCTCCACATGGACTTTTCAGAAAACTATTGTTACAAATTTGCTGAAGAGGTGCAGAGTCTACACTTTGGGGGTAGCCGTGGACAAGTGTCTTTCCATACCGTGGTGGCTTATCTCAAGGAAGGAAGGGAGACTATTCACCGTTGTCTATGCATGGTCAGCGAATGCGCACGGCATGATGCCCCTGCAGTCTGGGCGCACTTACAGAAGGCGTTAGAATTTGTGTTCGGAAAATGTCCCTATATTACCACCGCACACATTTTAACAGATAGTCCAACAAGCCAATACCGAAATAAACAAATATTTTACATATTGACTCAGCTCCGCAATACCTTCCCGTCTTTGAAGTTAGTTACATGGAATTACCAAGAAAGTGGTCATGGCAAAGGCGCCCCTGACGGTGTTGGCGCTGTAGTTAAGCGGACAGCTGATCGTCAAGTTAAATGTGGGCGTGACGTCGGGGATTTCTCTACATTCCTTGCAGTTGTTCGCGAAAATGTTCACAATATTGAGATAAAAGTAGTAGAGGAGCATGAAATTATAGAAAAAGAACTTCTGCTTCCTAAGGATATTTCATCATTCAAGGGTACTATGTTAGTTCACCAAGTGATCTGGAATTCTGGATCCGAATTTCTCGAGTTCCGAAAACTAAGCTGCTTTTTGTGTATCGACAAAATCTGCGAACATGAGAATAAACATATGCAATTACATAAAATCTATAAGAGTGTCGTCGCATCGGCCGTCCAAAATATAAAAGTTATTCCACCAAGCAAACGAATTACAGTTTTGAACGATGTATCCATCCAGTATTATAATCCGAACAATAATCCGTCAACTTCTGGAACACGCAAAATTATAAAATCTAGAAAGAAAGAAAATCTAAAAAGACTTGCAGATGTAAAATTTGACTGGACAAATCAAACATTCATAAACACTCAACAGAAGGTGTCTGGTGGACATGAAGAGGCTTTCCTCCGCTTTATTAATTAACAGTCTTTTAAGAAACAGAATGAGAAAAGAATAATAATAGAAATGGAAGAATAGAAGTGATTGTAACTTTAAAAGACGATCAAGACTGATTATATAATTAAGTTAATAGGAAAATATTCAAAGAATTAGTAAATTATAGAATTAAGAAACAAACAAGATGATTAAGAAACCAATTTGTAAGATTTAATTAGATATTAATAGAAGATTACCTATCCAACATGACTGAATAAATAAGGAAAATTAGCTAGGTAGAAATAATTATATCAGAAAATATATACCTACAGATACATTGTTACCAAAAAGTTTGATACTTATATTTTATTGATGACAAAAATAATTTTGTTTCACAATCGTGTTATTCTTAATATTTTATTTTTTTGTATTTTTTTATGTCCATATTTCATTAAAAACTCATTACAAGTATTTTTATTTTTGTTCTCACTTCTCACCCAAAAATTGACAAAAATTATGGTACTTACATAAATACTTTCTTGTGCATTATTAAGAAAAAACTTAGAACAAATAAAAAAATATGTGGTTCAGTTAGCCAGTATCATTAGTGTCATGCAGACTCCATTCGTGATATGAGAATTTCATTTGTGTTCCCAGGTAACTCATTTGTGTTACCCTGATCTTGATTTTTTGACACTTTTAAGTAGATACGCACCGTGATTTTACTCTTTGCGTACATAACTTCATTAAAGTAAACGTTATAGACCGTCCCTTATCAATAAAACGGGTATTTGCAGATAGCAAAAAAAAGTGTCAAATTAATTCGACTCGTGAAATCGACCCATGGACGGACAGCGGAGCCATAAAGTTCAACTTTGATTGTATTCAGTGGATAGTTAACTGGATAGTTCAAAGAAAAATAATGTTACCATACCACAAATAATAGTGTTGGAGTCAAAGATTTTACGTAAAGAACGAATGATAAAAATGGTTTTATTTTAAATCAAACCATTTTTTATCGTCCGTTATACCGTACTTACGCAAAATACGCGCTTTGACGTGGAGTTGCGGACAACAGCCCGTATTACCTATTACCTATTGTCCGTTATACGTCCTTTAAAAATCGTTAGTAAGATGTGGAATATAACAATAATTCATAATTTATTAATAAAAGTAATGCTTATTTTTATTTACTGCTAATAGAAACTAACTACAAATAAATGACATAATACTGAAAAACAAAATATGTAACAAATTCTACAATTTTTAATTGTGCATATATTATGTTTTTAATTAAGACAAGTTATTAAATTTAAAATTAAAAAAAAATGCATGTAAGTACATTATTTCAAGTTCATTCAATTTTGTTCATTCTTACACCACCTCACTATCTTTTTTTTTGTCAAAATCTGAACCCTTCACCTGTCAAGTTACTGAATACAATTAAAAGTCGAACTATACTAGTAGTATCCCGTTGGCACCATTTGGGTACGAAACCCTAAAACAGATTAGTTGCGTGTTAAATGAATGACCGTTGCAAGTCAATTTGAGGTTTTATTTTGAATATACTGAAAGAGAAAACCGCGAGAAATAAAGAATCTTATATTAGTTATTTAAAAAAAACGACTGAAACAATATTTAATTAATAAATGTTATTACTCAATCACTGAATTTATGGAGGATTATTGTTGACAATGATATTTTAAATTTTGACATTATTGTATTTCTTTATGGTTTGACATTTTAATTATACTTACAGACATTTAAAAATTTCTGTAATATAATATTATATTTTATTATTCTTGTGTGTAATATTTGTATGCTTGCGAGTAGAATGTAGCCCACTAACATTATCATTACAAGACCTAATATAAACTATGTACCTGCATTGTGACAAATAAAATTATTTGATTTGATATCACATTTGTAATTATTTGTAGGATGTGAAAGTTTGAATGTTTAGATATTTTGGATGTTTGTTACTCAATCACGCTAAGCGGCTGAACGGATTTTGATGAAGTTTGGCACGCAAATAGTTTATAACCATAGGATACTTTTTGTTCCGGTAGCACGTTCTCGTGGGATCATGTCCGCATTTCCACCCACACGGGCGAAGCCGTGCGCACAGCTTAAATGCTTGCCTCTTTTAAAACCATATTTTAGTAAGTAGTTTATTACTTCTAAATTGAGACTAAACCGGTCATTGTTTCGCCTCTAATTAGTAAGTGTACAAAATGATAAAGTTAACTGTCGTTTAAGTTAACGAGTGATTAACGATTTAGTGCAGTTAATCAAAGTTTAGTATCATTGTATTTGCGTGACTGTATCACGCTTAGCCATTTGTACTGGCGACAAGAAAAGTGTTAGGATTAATTAATTGGTTGGTTGCAAGTAGGGAATGTAATTCTTTTAGGTAATCCCATTAAATTATTATATCATGAAAAGTAATTAAATGGGTTTTTATTAACCGACTTCAAAAATAAGGAGGTTATCATTTCGACATGTTTTTTTTAAATGTATGTTCGGGCACAGCTCCGTCATATATAGACAGACGGATTTGTAAAATTATTTTTGTGTTTGTTCGAAAGAAGTTTATTCCGAAATGGTCCCATATAAATTTCATATGGATCTGATGATGCGTTTCGAAGACAGACAACAGAATTCTTCAAAAAATGACAGCAAATTAACCGCGATTGCTGCTATCGCATAAATATGCATAGTTTTGACCCCAAGGATGATGAAATTTCGAATTGGTGAATACAATAACTTAAAAGTGAAAATAAAATCTTAAAAAAAAACTTGCGACTTCCAGAAAAACACTACAAAGTGAATAATAACATGTCGACTAGATTCACCTTATTAGGAGAAAATCTAACAATAGTTAACTGAAGAACTAATAACTAACAACTAAAAGAAGTAATAACTTTATTATATAAAATTCCAAATGTGCCAATGGCCTAATACATATTTCTGGAGCTGTTGCACCAAAAATAAATTTCATTTCACAGCTTTTTTTTTGCACCAAGTTACTTATTTAGCTGACCTCGCATTGTTTAGGCTTTTCGTAAGCTGAGAAGTCAGCTTATACTGGAAATGTAGAGCTTGATATGTTGCCGTAGATGATATGATGTCGACATCGTGATGGGTCTGTTAACACCCTGTTTATGATTTCTTGTTACGTAAATGCGGTCCATTAATTCCTATCCCGAACCACTTTTGTCCTCACCTGCCCTCCCAATCAAGCGTTGTCCTTACAAAAACACTTAATACCGTTTATCTGTGAAATCGCCCGATATATCAACAATTAGTCGGCCATTGTGGCAACTATTGTTGTTCGAGATCGATTCGACACGCCACTCGAGATCACTCGTTAGGAAGAATGAGAATAGTGTGAGATTTTAGTGTGAATGAATTAGGAATAATAACATCTTCACGCTTGCATTCTCTGAAGTTATAAGCAGAGGCAAGTTTTTTTTTCATGAACATCTGCCTAGCCTTTTCCCGCCTATCTTTGGGTCGGCTTCCAGTCTAACCGGATGCGGCTAAATACCAGTATTTTACGTGGAGCGACTGCCTATCTGACCACCACAACCCAGTTACTGGGTAATACGATACCTCTTAGTAAGACTGGTTGTCAGACTTTCGGGCTTCTGACGACCCGTAACGACTGTCAAAGATTCACGAAAGACAGCCGGGACTAACGGCTTTACGTGCTTTTCCGGGGCATGGAGGGGTATTGGTATGTAAAGATGGTCACCCATCCACGGACCAATAAGCCCCTCCCCCTTCGACAGTTATTCCCCTTCATTTCTAAACGCTACCTAATTTTAAGTAACTGGTTAAACACTCGGTAATGAGTGTTCCATGTGGTGCCGGACGTAAAAGAATAGCACCATCCCATCTCTTCCCGTGGGTGTCGAAGAAGGCGACTAAGTGCTAACTACCGAGTGTTTAACCAGTTACTTAAAATTAGGTAGCGTTTAGAAATGAAGGGGAATAACTGTCGAAGGGGGAGGGGCTTATTGGTCCGTGGATGGGTGACCATCTTTACATACCAATACCCCTCCATGCCCCGGAAAAGCACGTAAAGCCGTTAGTCCCGGCTGTCTTTCGTGAATCTTTGACAGTCGTTACGGGTCGTCAGAAGCCCGAAAGTCTGACAACCAGTCTCACCAAGGGGTATCGAGTTACCCAGTAACTGGGTTGTGGAGGTCAGATAGGCAGTCGCTCCATGAAAAGTGCTGGTATTCAGCTGCATCTGGTTAGACTGGAAGCCGACCCAGACATAGTTCTGCCAGGGGTGCGGGTTGTTCGAAAGAGATACCGTCGCCCCTGGCACACAGGCAACTGAAGGAACACGGGTGGGTTTTAGTCAGTAAAAGTCTGACACGCCCTCCTGCTCCACCCAGAGCGGGTGAAGTTATTTGATTATTTTCCACCCACAAAAACAAAGAGGCTAGGCAGATGGTGATAATATTTAAGTTCACGTTCGCAATGTTCCCACAGTTGAGACACAGGCGTGTGGTGACATGTGACATTTACCAACCCTCACTGAGCCCGCGTGGTGGATTACTGCCCACTCACACACAGAGAGGCCTGTGTCCCAGCTGTGGGAACATTAGGTATAGGCTGACATTACACGTCAAAGTGACAGGCGCTCAACTATCATTACGACATCGTTTACCAGTGCCGACAAACAACTAGCCCCATTACAGCGTGTATAGAAATGTAATTAATAACTCACATTGTTCGAGTTTTAATTGTTCGCATTCCATGACCATTGTATGAACGGTCCATTCCATCCGTTATTACATCATCAGGCTTGTATTCGAAGAAGGGGTAGGCAGCAATGTTTTGGACACCCATATTTTTTGGTAACATGTCTCTTGGTATAGATAGGTGATTCCTACTGTCGTGATTAGACATGGACGAAATAGCTCACCGACAAGAAAAAGAGCGATTAGCTCTCTCACTCTAAATAGCTATATCACTCTTAGCAGATCCTGCCGGGGGTGCGGGTTGTTCGAAAGAGATACCACGGCCCCTGGCACACAGGCAACTGAAATAACACAGGTGGGTTTTAGTCAGTAAAAGTCTGACACGCCATCCTGCTCCACCCAGAGCGGGAGAAGTTATTTGATGATTTCGCACCCTCAACAAAAAAAAAACGCCACAACCCAGTTGCTGGCTAACACAAAGCCGCTTAGCTGGCTTGGTAGTCAGACTTTCAGGCTTCTGACTACCCGAAACGACAGTCAAAGATCTACGAATGACAGCTGGGACCAACGGCGTATCGATCTCAATATGTATTGGATGGTCACCCATCTACGAATCGACCGCGGCAAGAGTAATGTAACCTTCCGACCGACACGTGGTGCTGTCAAAATTGTTCTCTACCAGTGTCATAATCATAATTCCCAAGTAATGAAGTGAGGATTAAATGCTCGGTTTTCGTCCTAAGCTCGAGTATGTTTTATTTAGAGTAGAGGCGGCTATGAGACCCGACTGTCAGTTGACATGAACGTTTGACGGGTAATCGCTTTTACAGCATACGATTTTATAACAGACTGCTGACCCGATAAATGTTGTTCTGTCTTAACCATGAATATTGAATGCGCATTTTAAATAAATATGTTACGTGCAACTTTCTAATTTTTTTTCTTTCATAAGAACCTTCTCCTGACATATTTTGTACAAATACAATTTGTTGAGTTACAGTTTGTGGAGTTGAGTTCTGTTTATACAAACACAACAAAAAAAAGAATAAGCGAATTTGGTCCAGCCGTTCTTACTTGTGATGCCGTGACCAAGGGAAATAGGGATTATTTTTTATATACAGGATAAGTTTAAAGACTCCAGTTACCTCCAGTTTAAATCCAATGCGCAAACTGTAACCATGAATTTAGCCTAAAATCAAAAAATCTAAATCAAAAGTCATTTATTCAAACTAGGCTGAGAGTCAGCTCTTTTTGAACGTCAAAATTACATAAGACAGTCCCCCCAAAACGCTTGCCCTTCACATTCGTTAATATCATTCTAGACCCCCAGCGCAGAAACTTTTCGTCGGTTATACAAAAAAAATCAGCTGTTTCATAGAAAAGTGCAATACCTAAGCGGTCAAAATGTATGGAACAGCTGATTTTTTTAATACGCTGAATTCATGGTTACAATTTGCGCACTGGTTAAAAACTTATCCTGTATATAGATAATATCTTTAATCGGGCTTAAATCATTTTTTTTTTCGTCCGTCAATTAGTAGACTTGTGGCTATCTACAACCAAACTATCGGGTCGATCGATGGCTAAGCGATGCTTTCCGGAGTTGGTCTGTGGATGGGTGACCATCTTTACCTACATACCAACACCCCTCCGTGCCTCGGAAAGCACGTTAAGCCGTTGGTCCCGGCTATCATTTGTGGATCTTTGACAGTCGTTACGGGTCGTCAGAAGCCCGAAAGTTTGACAACCAGTCTTACCAAGGAGTATCGTGCTACCCAGTTACTGGGTTATGGAGGCTAGATAGGCAGTCACTCCATGCGAAATACTGGAAGCCGACCCTAACATAGTTGAGAAAAAACTAGGCAGATGACACATAACACCATGTTTGAATGAAAGGCAGTTGAATGTGGCTGATATGAGAATGTGTGGTACACGAATGGATAAAATAAGTAATGCGTATGTACATAAGAGGAAGTCTGAAAGTGGCACCGATAACTGAAAAGTTGTGTGTAAATCGGCTGTCATGGTATGGGCATGTGATACGGAGGAATGAGGAAAATGTCGTTTGGAAAGTTTTGAGGATGAATGTCGATGGCTATAAGAGTAGGGGGACACCAAAGAAATGATGGATGGACTGTGTGAATCATGATATGGTTGGAAAGGGGGTTTCTACCGATATGACGACTAATAGAGAAGTATGGTTGAAAAAGACATTGCGCTGACCCCTAAATCACTACGTAGATCGCCCTGAGGACACGGTGAAACATACGGTGGAGGTCTATCCAGCTTGGGTGGAGCACCGCCGTGTCTTTGTGGAGGCGATCGGCGGCGGCGATCTCTCACGTCCGGCTCTGGTCCAGGCCATGGTACGGAGCGAGAGTACATGGGTAGCCGTGATCTCCTTCTGCGAAGCAGTAATGCTCGCGAAAAGGGAGGCGGCGCACGTGCGGGAGAAGCAGTATATGCGCCCTCACGGCCCTAGTCGCCGCAGGAGACCCCCTGGGCGTCGGGAATCCCAGGCTGATTCCCGGCCACCGTAGGGGCGGGCTTGCGGATGACGAGTAATGGGTAGCTCGCTGTCTGGTAAGGAGCAAGCCCGGGTCGACGGCGCGTTGTGTTCCACGCGCGCCTGAAAGAGATGTCAGCAGCAACTAATGGGGCCCGCAAGGACCGATGCCTGCCAGGGGTGCAGGTTGCTCGAAAGAGATACCGCGGCCCCTGGCACACAGGCAACTGAGGGAACACGGGTGGGTTTTAGTCAGTAAAAGTGTGACACGCCCTCCCGCTCCACCCAGAGCGGGAGAAGTTATTTGATGATTCCCACCTAAAAAAAAAGCCTTGCTGGAGTTGCACTAGAGCGGCGCACCAAACGTAGGCTGTAAACGCACGCGAGCGACACGCGCGCAATTCGCCAGCGGCTCGCGAGCGGCGCATTCGCTAGGTCAAGACGCACCCTTACAGAGTACAGTGAGAGTGGTTACTTGGTCGGATTAGCGGTTAGGTGACCGGCCGCGAGGTCTTTTTCCGTTTCCTTGCCCATCACCACGTCGATTATAATACTGGTATTCAGCTGCATTCGCTTAGCTTGGAAGCCGCCCTCAACATAGTTGTAAAAAGGCTAGGTAGATCCTAGACCTAAGGCTGAGGCTACATTAGACCGCGACGCGACCTGCGACACATGAGCGATTAAAACAAATAAGTAAATGAATGCTCACGTATATGGCTACACCGTACATCAAATATTACTAGCGATCTTTGATTTCTTTAAGCGATCGGAACAACATTACTGTAATCACAGCATCGGCTACAACAACATATCAGCGAAATTGCTAATTCATGATAATGCATTGTGTAGCATGTGTACTGTGGCCACGTCATCACCGAATATACGCCGGATTTTCGCTTATAATGTAGCCATACCATGTTTATCTCGTTTCGCTCTTCCAGTCGCATCGCAAATCGCTACCTACTGTAGCCTCAGCCTAAATCTTCATACATAAATATTATCAAAGTCGTATCGTATCCATATCGTGACATCTAAATCTCACCAACGCATCACCCGCCCTCAGTTTTGGCGTTAAAATGATTTAGCCAGAGTCTGTCCTCTTATATTTATGAATATCCTTCCCAAAATACACCAGTCTCACAACCAAAATCAGTTGCACCCCTAACACAAACAATTTTCAAACAAAAGAGAGCTCCTTCTAAATTGGTGGTTTTCATACGAATACCTAGCATAATTTGAACTGGCTACTAAAGACATCTTGGTGAAATTAGGGGTCAAATAAAAATTGATTCTATATTTTTCTTATTTTCTACCTTTAAATCGTTAACAGGGGTCGTAACAGTCACAGATTATATTTCGTGGCCGTTTTAGCCCATTTTAAAGGTAATTATAGGGCTGAAATGAGACGGTAAGTATCGGTAATAGTCAATTAAGAAACGTAGTGGGTTATAACCTGGTTTGGGTAATGTAGTTTATCGTGTTTGCCGCCATTTTGGCGAGGTTATGGCTATGTGGCACGTTAATGCATCCTAAACTAGAGGTGGGTCATTGACGGTTTTTCGGTTAATTTAATTTAACTGATAATTATCAATGGTCAACAGGTTAAAAAAGCTGTTAAATTATTAACAGGTTTTGATTGTTCAATTGGTAGCGTTTAGCGTCAATTTATTTTAACGTTTTCAATCATTGACAATTTTGTTGCAAATAATAAATTATGAAAAATATAATGACATTCCCTTCGTACTCTTTCCAGGCTTAGGACTGGCTGGGTTCAAATAGTATCGAGGCTACATAAAAGATCATTTCATTTTATATACATTCAAATCAAATAATATTTACATTTACAATACATACAGTTGATTCTCAGAAAATAATAAAAATAAAGTGAAATAATACGTTGAGCCGTTGACGTAAATTAACAGTATTAGCAGCATTTCATTTTCAACTGATTTTATTTGGAACTGAATAAAATAATGACTATTGACCAATTGCGTCTTGTGCGTTGACGTAAATTAACAGCTAATATTTGCAACCTGTTTTTACCCGACTTCAAAAAAAGGAGGAGGTTCTCAATTCGTCTGTATGTTTTTTTTTATGTTTGTCACCTCAGAACTTTCGACTGGGTGAACCGATTTTGATGATTCTTTTTTTTATTTGAAAGCTGGTGCTCCCGTGTGGGTCCATTTCAATTTCATCTAGATCTGATGATGCGTTACGGAGACAGACAACGGAACTCTTCAAAATATAACAGTAAATCAACCGCGATTGCTGCTATCGCGTAAATATGCATTGTTTTGACCCCAAGGATGAAGAAATTTCGGATTAGTGGGGTAGGTACTATTACTAAAAAAGTGAAAAATAGAAACTTTTACCAAAAAATCGACCGACTTCCAAAAAACACTACAAAGTTATAAGTACACTACAAAAATAACTTTAATTTCGGAAGGCGGTGACAAAAATTAAAATACATATCCAAAGTCACCGACTTCCGAAATTAAAGTTATTTTTTCATTGATGATTAACAGTTATCTCGTTCACGAATTAAAAGTCGTTAAAAAAACAGTTTATTGGTTCAACGACCACCTCTATCCTAAACTATTTTATAGAAGAATTATGTGGTTAGGCAATAGTGCGGTTTCAAAAAAGATGTAAGTAGCGAAAAGAGTATGCTTTTATGGTTTGGTCAAGTGGAGAGGTAGAGTGAAAGGCGACCAACAATAGGTATTTACAAGGCAGTTATGAGCGGAAACGCCGAGAGGGGCTGCTCTCGAATGACATTATCATTTCAGCCGAAAGACGTCCACTGCAAGGGTTAGGCCTCCCCCAAGCACCACCAGCTCAACCGGTTCTGTGGTTCTCGCATCTAGCGGATCCCTGCGGTCTTCACCAGGTCATCGGTCCTACAATGCTCGTCACATGATCCGTCCAAGATTATGTCTGGACTTTAAAAGTGATTTTGACCCTTGAGCCATTTATTCTCAAAATAAGCTAGCTAGGTCGGCATTTCCTATCTGACTAAGATAAGAAATGCCGACTCCATCTAGCCTATTTTCTATTTTTGTATACGTCGTGTAAAAGTGATTCCCATTTAAGTACAGAATAAACCATTTCATTCCGAGACACCAAGAGTTTCTTATAACCGAAACTATAAAACCAACAAATGTAACAAACTTCTAACGTATAGAAGGGAAGTTTAAACTTTGGTAATTTGATTCGCTGACATCAAAGACTCTATCTAGTCTATTCTCGGCAGCCATCTTCCCGCCATGTGTCAAAATGTGGCGCGAAAATATTGTAATTAGAACTCTATTCTTGGATTGTCTGTGGTAGTAAAAAGTTTCATCAGTGGTCTATGAAACAAAAATGGGGAGATAATGAGGACGCTAATTACCTTACTACCGACATAATTAATAAGTTATGTCTTCTGATAAAAGTAGGTATCTAAGTATATAATATCGATACCTAAAAATAATAATTAAGTACCATGGGACTTTCCCACCAGGGTCCACTCGGCCCCCGTGGCGGATTTCGAACGTTTACGTTAGATACATTAGTCCGACCGAATTTCATTAAAGGTCAAATTTCACCTGAAAACGCATTTTCGGCTTTTTTCATTTTCGGCCGAAAAAAGATCGGCCATGGCCGAAAAATAAGTGCCAGGAAGACAATACTTTCAATTAATTTATGCAGAAAATATCCATGTCCCTTTCACGGAGAGAGAAGGTCAGGTCCCAGCATGGTGCCAATTGGACTAATTGTGATGCTGTGTTTTTGTGGTCCATAGTCACAAAAACTAAAAGCACAATAAATCTTGGTTTTTCTCACATGTAATTTCAGATTGTTTGAAAATTTTAACCTTTTTTTTTGGGTAAGAAATCATCAAATAACTTCTCCCGCTCTGGGTGGAGCAGGAGGGCGTGTCAGACTTTTACTGACTAAAACCCACCCGTGTTCCCTCAGTTGCCTGTGTGCAGGGGCCGCGGTATCTCTTTCGAACAACCCGCACCCCTGGATAATTATAATCGTTAGGTTTGTCTTTGAGAAAAGTACAAAATTCCATGTGATTTAAGTTTTTTAAACTGATTTAAATGATGTTAACAAAACTAAAGCTACATTTCTTGTCGGTTTTCGGCCGAAAATGCAAATCAGGCCGAATATTTAGTTTTAATTTTCTGCCGTAAAAAGAAACTGTCCTCGATCGGATTTTAATTGGGTACTTCTCCTCTGCTCTCCGAATGAGAGGAGGCCTGTGTCCCAGCAGTGGGAACATTAAAGACTGATTATATTGCTATCCCATTACGGAAACTAGCTTTCAGCTAGTCCTAGGTAAACTGTGTAATATCTGCCAATAGTTGTAGCTGGCTACTTAAAAATAATAGGTTTAGGGAGATCGGCAAAAGGACGCCTGCTTGTTCGACACATCGCATAGCGATTGATTAGCAATGTGATGGCTTAAACTATCATCTGCCTAGCCTTTTTCCAATCATGTTGAGGTTGGCTTCCAGTCTAACCGGATGGAGCTGAATACTTGACATGGTTGGCCTTGATATTCAATCGCTATAATTTTGGCACTAAAGCAAATAAAATAACTCTTGTATTATTTAAATACAAGAGTTATTTTATTTGGTTTAGTTCTTGAATTGCTTAGAAATAATCATTAAACCTCGAAAAAACTGAAGAGCGAATTACAAGTGACACCTAGTAGCTGTTTATGGCGACCGTCAGTTAGAGTAGAGCACCATCTGTTATTCAAATTAAGCATTTCTTGACACTAAAGTTGTGTAATCTTTTCTAAATGCATGCTAAAACTCATAGATGGCGCTGATAGGAAGATTTAAATGTAACATAATTTTCCAAGTTCCTCAATCAACTCGTTTATCTAAAAATATGAACTGGAAAGTCTAAGCATAGCTTTCAGCCAATTTTACGACTATTTTGTCGGCAATACGATAATTTCGACGTGGAAATTGAATAAATTATGAGAGAGAGCAACACTGGTCTTGCTTCACTTGCTTGCGTCAAAATTAAATTGTCAGACAGAAACACGTCAACGGCTTCGAAGTTGCATGTTTTGATCTGAAATAAAATTAGAAAACGTTCAAATTATCCTGAAAATGGTCCACACACCAATGGAAGGAGCACTTTTTGTGAGTAACTTGTAGTTTCCCTTTCAAACGTACAAAATAACCTTCCATTTGATACGTTTTGTGAAATGGTGCAACTCCCTTCGAATTGTGTAGATTTTTCAGGTTTTATACTGCGTTGGCTAGGTGTACACTTATCTATAAGCTGAAAACCTTTCGGTAAGTGGGTCATCTTAGGGGTGCTTCATTGGAATCACATTCCTAGCATTTCCGGCTTCTTGAAACGTCACGTCTTTCGTTGATCTTGATCATTTGTTTTTGGCAATTGCGAACATAATAATTATTATAGTAACATATGAAAAGCTTCTTCAGAAAAGTCAGGTGTGTAGTACTCACAACTGGCGTGCTTGTATGACTAGGGCTCTGATTAATAAACGTTACAATCCAACAATTTTGTAATTATGTGACATATTTGTAAAGTTGTAGGTATGACAAGTGCTATTTATTAAACGTTTACATGTGCAGAAAACCCCTGTAGATTTCGATAACAATATTGTATAGAGAAATTTGTAATTGTAAGTTACAAATTACATAGAATGTAAGTTTTTGTTGAAGATTCTTAAATCGAAGGTTGATTTCGAAAATCTTCGAATTTTTAAATATTTAGTATTTGGTTTACAGAAGTACCTACCTACTTTTTTATATTTGTTTGATTCATAACGAAAGTCATGGAGCACAATAAACTGTCTAGAGACAGACTATTTATTGTGCTAAATATTGTAAAATCCTAAGATTTTTTTTAAACCAACCTTCTGTTTAAGAATTTTCAGAAATTGGGAGTTAAGAAGTCATTTCAAAGAGAAATTCCAGATCTTTTGTTCTTATTCTATTGAATTTCTCAGTTCACAACACAAAAAATACTTTATTTAAAGAATATGCTGAGTTAAATATGTGTGGTACAGAACCACCCTTCATGCGCGAATCTGACTCGCACTTGACAGCTTTTTTTTATTATTTAAATTTTCTCTTAACTATCTGATTACTCTCCAATTTCAGGAACCCACTCTGTACATCGTGAAAGGCATGTGCATCCTTGATAATGATGGCAACCGCATCCTCGCTAAGTACTATGACAAAAATGTCCTACCCGCTGCAAAGGAACAGAAGGCTTTCGAGAAGAACTTGTTTAATAAGACACACAGGTAAGTACTCACATAATTGACGTCAAGACATCAACAAGATGGGTCTAGATGCTAAGCACCGAAGGACCAAGTATAAAGCGAGAACTATCAAAATTACCTTGCAATGTATTTGACTTAAAATAGAACGGTTGATGTAAAAAGAATAGCACCATCCCTTATCTTCCCGTGGGTGTCGTAGAAGGCGACTAAGGGGCTTACTAGAGAATGGGCAGCAGCGTTCTCTATGCATTTTACTAACATACTGCGATCGCCAGCTCACCTGCCAAGCGTGACGATTATGGGGGAGGCGTATGTCCAGCAGTGGACGTCGTTCGGCTGAAATAATGATGATGTTGATATGAATGTGAACATAGCAAAGGGAGTATGTCAGGGGGCATTCTCAGTAGTAGAAAGAACAGAATGCCACCTAAATGCTTTTGCCTTGCGGGTATGCCGCAGGTGTTATTAGGCCGCCGGCACTTGCTGCAGAAATCTAGTATGCCGCCGGTTTTATTGTCAGCATGTCCGCCGGCTGTCCTGCCTGCATAGTGTTCATACTCCTTTTGCAGAAGTCATGAGTTTATTTATATATGTCTATGTAGGTATGCATTGATTATTATAGTCCTGTGGTAGGACAGAGGTTTCTCAGAGAGGACCAAGCATTGATCTTCTATTTAACTCTCTGCATGCTGGTGGTTTCATGCCGTACATAAGTCTTTTTTCTCATAGAATCTTAGCTAAGCCCATGTATTATTTTATTAAGAACAATGACTTAATTTATTATTGACTAGATTTGAAGGTTAACTCACTACTGACCAAAACATCTTGTCACCCAATAACTGGGTTGTGGAGGTCAGATCACTGCTCATATTCATCTGCATCCGATTAGATGTGAAGCAGACCCCAACATGGTTGGGATAAGGCTAGGCAGATGATGAAAGTAGAATTTGGAGATACTCAACTTCAAATTCTCAACTCAGAAACTGGGAGTTAGTGTTACGTTATTTTTTTTTATATACTTTATTGTACACCAGTGACCACACTTTAGTGACCTCAGTGCAATGCTCGACGACCTCAGTAGAGCTTCCGAAAGAGTTGGTCTAAAAATAAACATGGACAAGACAAAGGTCATGTCAAATGCCCATGTAACACTCACTCTCATGATGATCGGAGGCGCTACGCTCGAAGTTGTGGACGAGTACGTTTACCTAGGACAAACTGTCCAGTTAGGTAGGTCCAACTTCGAAAAAGAGGTCAATCGTCGAATCCGACTCGGCTGCGCAGCGTTCGGGAGGCTTCGCAATATCTTCTCGTCCCAAATACCGCAGTGTCTCAAGATGAAAGTCTTTGAACAGTGTGTGTTGCCAGTGATGCCCCATGGTACAGAAACGTAGTCGCTCACAATGGGCCTTATCAGAAGGCTTAAAGTCACACAAAGAGCAATGGAGAGGGCTATGCTCGGAGTTTCCCTTCGCGATCGAATCAAGAATGAAGAGATCCGCAGGAGAACCAACGTAACCGACACAGCCCGAAGAATTGCCAAACTTAAGTGGCAGTGGGCAGGGCACATTGCTCGCAGAACAGATGGCCGATGGGGCTGAAAGGGAGTGGGAAGGCCTCCCACAAGGTGGACCGATGACCTTGTGAAGGCCGCGGGAATCCGCTGGATGTGGGAAGCACAAGACCGGTCGAAGTGGAGGAGCATGGGGGAGGCTTATGTCCAACAGTGGACGTCTTTCGGCTGAAATTATTGTACACCAAAAAATACATAGGTACACTACAAAATATACGATGGTCGGCCTTATCGCTTTCCGCGATCTCTTCCAGGCAACTTTTAGCAACCTTGACCAGCTTTCAAGGCGACATCCAAGAGTTTTGGTTGTATCCTAAAAGTAATTTTAGGGTTTTGTATTTGACATAATTTTAACCCTTGTTAAATTACTGATTCCAGAGCCAACGCAGAGATCATAATGCTGGAAGGTCTGACATGCGTATACAAGAGCAACGTGGACCTCTTCTTCTACGTCATGGGCAGCTCACATGAAAATGAGGTAACTAATTTTTATAAGTTTTATGCCCTGACTGGAGGCCTTAATTTGTTAAGGCATCAATATAATAATCCCGTTGAGCAGAAGTCGACCTCCTAGGTTGACCTGCGAGATGCCATTGACTTTGTATTTAAACAATTGTCTGGCAATAGCTCACCACATCATCCGTCACGTTCACACCACCAGCTAGTACTCGTTCGCCGCAACGACATGAGCTATAAAAGAGACTACTCGCTCTGCGATGCTCGCTTGGCAGTTAGAATTGACTTTGAATTGAATTTGACGTTCGAAAAGTGCTGATTCTCAGCCTAATTTGAATAAATGACTTTTGATTTTGATTTTGATTTTGAATACTCGCTGAGTGACTCACGCTTGGTCAAACTGAAAGCATTTATTTCAAATAAACCAAATTACAGGCACTTTTGAATTGCCAAGAGTCGGAAAGATGAAGCTAGTTGCCCATTCCAAAGCTTAGTAGGTAACTATGGAGAAGAACGGACAAGAAACTCCATAGACACTCTTTTTAAATCACAACATTGTTACAAAAAATTGGTTACATAATTTATCTTTAAATTAATGATGTAAAAAGACTTGCACATGAAAGAAAATCACAATTTAGAATTTGTACTAGTACTCAGGCGCGGTCGCACATATTAATAAGATATTATACAAAATATAAGATATATCATACAAAATTTATAATATTTTCGAAAAATTACTATTTTAAGCTTTACGTTTACGTTTTTGTGGCGTCATGACGCCTAGGACCCCCCCTCGGACCACGCCTGCAATACTAGAATACTATGGAATCCATATCTAGTTTGAAAACAAAATCCCGTGAACACGATGACCACATCTGTTAAACGCCCTCTACCGCTACCGCTACGCGCTGCAAACAAAAATAGTCCTTATAGATATGGGTGTCTCTGATAGTACATTACGCATACCAGCGAGTAAACATTTGTCAACGGCGTTGCTCGCCAACTGGTTTTTATTTGCTATTTTAATCACCAGCTTTATAAAACAAAAAACCCAATTTACTAGCAATTATTTCCTATGTTTACAGTTAATACTTCAGTCAGTTCTGAACGCGCTTTACGAGTCGGTGAGCATACTCCTACGGAGGAACGTGGAGAGACGAGTGCTGCTGGACAATTTGGACTCTGTCATGCTGGCTTTCGATGAGATCTGTGATGGCGGGTAAGATTCTTGCTGCTCTTCCTAACTATTTTGAAAACTTCTTTAAGAGCACTTTCTGAACAGTGAACGAAACAGACGTCATGCTCGAGTCGGCGACTCTGAATCGGGTATATCCGGCTCCAGTTGGTTTAATGTGTTAATCCAGCATATAATCTATCTATGTGCCAAATTTTATCCAAATCCATTCAGCCGTATTAGCTTGATTGAGTATTATTGGTGGGATATTATTCATTTAATGCCGTTCTCTCAATTCTCCACACACTATAACGCAATTTTCCCGTTTCCAGAGTAATCCTCGACTCCGACCCTACCTCCATAGTGGGGCGGGCTGCCCTACGTACAGAAGACGTCCCTCTAGGCGAACAAACAGTAGCACAGGTAATGGAACAAGTCAATAAGATGTTTTGGTAGACATTAGTTTGTGTCTGTCACTTCTGTAATGCACTGGGTATCGGTTGCAAGCTGGTAGATACAGGGAATTGTAGACATAAATCCACTGATATTTGAGTCGAAATTACCTTGATTTTTGTAGTATTACGGGTTGTTACACAAAATGAGCCTTAGCGGTCATTGATATGCAAAAAACCTAAGAAGCAGTCTCGAACAAAAGTAACAATCAAAACTGTCCCCAATTGTATGTCACTGGTTATAATAGTTATGATAAAACATTGTTTTTTCGCAAATTCAACCTTATACGCACGACTTGAAAGTGGTTTTTACAAAGCATTATCCAAAAAGTCTTGACTGAAAGATGACTGACTGATATCTTGGGTTTTTTGTATATCAATGTTAAGGGTCCCAATAGTCGTACATAATCAACTCTTAAGAAACAGTGTTTCTAAAAAAATGCACAACCATTATCATGATCCAACTGCTGGGACACGGTATCTGTGAGAGGGTACGTATGTAAGTCGACTGTCGAGTGCTTACCAATGGTAGCATTTTGTATCAAATTCGGTATGTAAATAGTTTCATAAGCTCATTTTGCCTGTGATAGCTACTTCTCCATATGGGAGGGTCTACTATGTAGAGGTCTTTGCTTCATTATTGGTAAAGATACAAGTCTTAATTGTAACCAATATCTAACGGTTCGTAAATTATGGGAATCAGCCAATAACAGCACTTAAAAAGAGCTTGCCATGCTGATAGCTATAGAAGTGTACGGCCCGAGTGAAAAAGCGTCCAGCGGAGCGTTCAGCGTTGCGTGCAAGCGGCGAAAGAGCGTTCACTGAGTGGCCTCAGTGCACGCTTAGCGTTCGTGTGAGCCGGTCACATTTTTCATCATGGCGTCGGGGTCGTACGATATTATTGATATTAGAGATGTGCTGACTATGACTTTAGCCGACTAGCCGACTAGTCGGCTGCAAAATGGCCGATTAGTCGGCCAAGCCTCAAGTCAGTTGAGTTCGGCTGACATCGGTAATAAAAGTAAAGATTTCAATCACCGTCTTTTAAATTTTGAAGCATATTAATACGAGTAAAAAATGTTCCGACTATTCGGCGGTTGTAGCCGACTAGTCACCGACTAGTCGCCGACTACAAATATGGCCAACTAGTCGGCTTTTCCGACTAGTCGGTACATCACTAATTGATATGTATTTAGAAGAAAAAGTGTGGTTAAAATATTTTCATAACTCGAGACAAGGTCAAGTAAGATAACTAAACAAAGAAGGCTGTGCGGGGGAGTTTTTGACATTGTATGAAACTGTGAGATTAAATGAAGATAAATTCTATGAGTACACTAAGATAGGAGTTTTAACTGTTCTATTTATATATAGGGCATGTGATGTTGACCATCATTCTGGTTTAACACATTCCATGCCCAGCACCCAGCATATGGGTCGAAAAATAGTTGATTCGTGTGCCCACAACTTGCATCCGAGTCGTCGCAATAAGTAACTATTGATTCTGTTCATGCCCAGGACCCGACTAGCGAGACTACTTATAGCGACGACTCGGATGCGAGTTGTGGGCACACGAACTAATTATTTTTATTTTTCTTGCTTGGCATCGAATGTGTTAAGTTGAATTAAAGTCTTCGAACGATATGGCGCGCACGCTTCACTCACCGCAAACAAGAACGCTCCGCCGCACGCGCCGCTAGGCTGCACTCAGAACACTCGCGAGTGTTTGTATGTTTAACATGAACGCGGCACGCCCCGCCCCGCCGGACGCTCGAATCGAGCGTGCACTCAGGCTCTACGCTTATTCGGCTATATTTAGGGCATGTGTCAAGCGAAAATTTTCGCAAAATGTATGTGTCGTTATACATATTAAGGTCCATATCGCGTTGACTCGTCGTCGGTCTTTAGTTCTCTGTATCTATCAACTACGTAAATAGTGTTGTACCACCTTTTTTAATTTGTATGTCTCGATACTTCGATAGTTTCTTTGATTCGATGATTATTCGCGATCTCAATTGACGTTTTATGCACGCGCAATTGCGGCGTGCACGCCACTAATCTCGTGCGGAAGACACGTACAGTTGAGGGCAAACATACAGGGTGTAAAAAGATCCATCATATAGCCATTATCTACTCGTACCAAAATCAAAAGTAGT
The DNA here is from genome assembly GCA_949091785.1 of Polymixis lichenea. Lineage (NCBI taxonomy): Eukaryota > Metazoa > Arthropoda > Insecta > Lepidoptera > Noctuidae > Polymixis > Polymixis lichenea. Next base: position 6,786,425 of record OX420958.1, read on the forward strand.
TTATTCAAACGAAGCTGAGAGTCAGCACTTTTTGAACGTCAAAATTACATAAGACAGTCCCCGGCACGCTCGCCCTTCGCCTAGTGCTTTTAGCTGGGAAGACGAAGTGGCGCAACAAATTCCCCGTACATCCAAATGAGCAAGAATTATTGCTGGAAAACGAATTTTATTTTTGTTGTCAAATTAGCGCAAATTAATGCGCGCATTTTTTTGTGCTTATGAGCAGTTAATTTATAACATTTAATTTCTTTTTTTTTTTTAAGTCATAGTCAATGTTGGAAACTTCAATATCATTGTAACCAGAAATATCCCATAATATGGACCAGTGCAAAAAAAAACCCACAATGACGGGGAAAAACTGCAAAATTCAGAAGTATTTTTGCCTTTCATATTTTTGCCCTTGACAATTCATAAAATAATGCATCCGCGCCTTGGCTCCGCCTGCCTAAATCCTTCTTTTTTTGTGTGACTGGTGGTGATAGTATTTCTATATCTACATATACGTATATAATTGTCTTATTTTAGATCCTTCTATTAAAAACAAAGTAAGTACTATTTTATTTTTACTTTTTGCACGAATTGATAATATCTGCACAATAAGGGTTCATATTATTTTTGTTAATATTCAATTTTCCTTCGGGAAGGTGCGTCAAGCACTTGGACCCGGCTGTCATTCGTAGATCTTTGACGGTTGTCACGGGGAGTTAGAAGCCCAAATATCGTGCCAAGGGGTATCGTATTTCCCAGTAACTGGGTTGTGGAGGTTAGATAGGCAGTCGGTCCAAATAAATAAACTGGTATGGAGCTGCATCCGGTTAGACTGGAAGCCGACCAAAATAGTTCGGAAAAGGCTGATATAAGATTGTTATTCAATTTGCCACCGTCCTTGAGATCGTGAATATTTATCAATTATTAATGTCATTATATTTTGGTTCCATTTTTACGGAAAGACAATTTTATGTTAATTATAATTATGTAAGTACCTATATAATATAAATAAATTTAATTAGTTCAATTGAATAAATATATTTAAGTACTTGTTACTTACTTAGACTTTATTTTTTAAAGTAAATCGGATTATGTTTTTATGACAAATTGATTATTATAAATATTTGACCAAAATAATATCAATATTTATGTAAGATGCACATCTATACCATTAATATCTGGTCGGTAGTAGTTTTTTAAATATTTTTTTTTTTATAATCATACAATTTTTTTTTAATTATTATTATTGTAGGTAAAGTATAAAGTAATTTAGTAATACTTTAAATATTTGTTCCATTATGATTTATGTTAAATAAATATTTTCAAATATCACTATTTTATTGTTTGTTTGCACTTGGTGTTTGTTTATCGATTTTATTTAATGTTTTTATTTTTAACGCAATCATTATTATAATATTCAACTATTAATATGGGATTGGAAGTATGTATTTATTATATATTCATTAGATTCACGAGATATTTAAGTAAAACACACGATTTTATTATTTTCTAAAGGAAAATAGTAATCAATTTTTACAAAATTATAAGTTGACAATGATTTTATTTATTAAAAATTTCAGATTCTACAGAACATAATGAATATGTAAGCGAACCTGGGGCCAATAGTTTCACATTACGTATTTCTACATTTAATTGTAATTGTAGTTATTTAGTGCTTATTAAATTTTTATTTACTAACATTTTTATTTTTTTCATTTATTTTTTCTCATTGGCAACCCCTTTTCATTGGCTGTATCGCTTTTTCTTTGATGCATATTTTTATTGGTAAGAAAACGGTTATATAAAAAAGAAGAATAGTTTTGCTTGTCGGTTTTTATTTAGATTTTTTTTCATTTAAGTACACTTAAAGAATACTCTAAAACGTTCGGGTATTTTTATCTGGTGTAAGGTGTAAATACATTGTATAGTAACGCTAAAAACACTATGTAGAGACCTACTATTATGGACTTTATCCATGCAGTATTTTGTATGTCTATATATTTCAGATAACAGGGTGATTATTTTTTCGAGCCATTACGTGTAAGTTCTAAACGTCACAGAGAAAAACGCTGAAATTAACAATGAGCTAAATAAAATAAAAAACAACTGCCTGGTTTGAAGAAAAACAAAAACATCCTGTATATGTAAATTGGCAAAATAAACATAACATTAAAATCTGAATTTTACCAGAAATTTCAACTGCCAGTATATTCGAGCATTCTAAACATTTCAAAGCAGTTATGCTTTGAAATGTTTAACAGCTACACAAACAGGTGGAATGCATCAATATCCCTATAATTTATTTTTACACAAATAATCACGAGCATAAAATTAATAATATTACTATGAACAGCTCTGCAATAATATCCGATTTCATCATTCATCCATTGATATTTATCGTGAAGATATCGGCAAATATATAGGTTTATTATCATTAGTGAAAGCATATACATGAAACGTGTAAATGGCCGTCAGTTTCATATTGTTTAATAACATTGTTTATGTTAGCTGTAAGCTTCCCGAATAAATACAAATAAATAAAATACATATGCATACACACATATATATACAAGTGGCAGCACAAATATGTGACATCGAAGGAATACCAAATCAACGAAACAAGCGACGCCAAAATATAGGATGCTGCATCGGCTTTAAAACGTTGTCACCTCGTTGTGTTCAAAAATATCTGACAACAGTTTAGCAGCATCAAAACCTTACAGTATAATATTTTGAGTTCTCTTCTGTATCTCAATCGGTACCACTCAAATATGAGTGGGAAATGCCAGCAGCATAAATATCTGACGTAATGTTTGATATTAGAAATGTCAATAGTAAGCAATTTTGTTTCTGGCAACTGAGCCGATGTCAAATGGGTGCCAGTGATGTCCAAAATAAACTCACGAGAGTATATAAATGAATTGAAAGTCACATTGGTGCCACATCCTCGTGCATTAGAGGTGAGTCGGTAACAAATGGCCCACCACGACATACATAATTATTGTAATGTACTAATATTCTATACCTATGTTAGTTTTTCTTTTTTACAGGTGTTACAATCGGCGAAGGAGCAACTGAAATGGTCCCTGTTGAAATAAAACTATTTGCATTTTTAATCAATTATAATATTCGATAATAAGTTACTTTTATAGTTCTTGCATTTCACGAGCGCACGTGAAACTGATAACATTTTTTTATATATAACATTACATACACCCACATGTTTAAATCTTATGTAATGGGGGCGAGTCTATTGCCACATGAAACATTTTAATATATATTTTATTTCATATAAAATATTTTGAAAAATGTTTAATGTATTGTATGTATTTTGTAAATTGTAAAATAAAAAATGGAAGAGTATTTTTCTGCTAATAAAAAACGTAGGGCTGCATTTATAGGCATCTTTTAAGTAAGAAAAAGTTACTTGTCCCTACTTTTTTACGCATAATGTTTTCTTAAACAATGTGGAGACTATACATTACAACACTGGCAATACTAATATATACACCGTAACATTTTAGTCGTCTTACAACGGAAGCCTACTTCATGTATCCAATGACTAGTAATCAATAATAATAAAAACAAATATATTTAAGAATATTTGCATAATTAAAAAAAATATAATTCACTAAGTCACATGACGTAGTTTGAAACACCCTGATATGGAGATGGAATTAATGATGGAATGTAATGGTAGGTAGGTAGATATCTTCTACCGTTTGATACGTAAACATTATTAACAGGGAGGGTGCTTCATAATTCTAAAGCATTCATTATTTTTCTTCGTCCCTCAATCAAAATCAAAATATTTTATTTCACATAAACCTGCAAGGGCACTTATGAAACGTCAGAACCTCTTATCTTAATTAACGGTAACAATGTGTTAATTGCGCCTTGAGGTATTTTTATGACGGATACATTTAGTGGACCACCTTTGTAAGACGACTAAAATGTCACGATGTAGAAGTATTTTGCAACTATGAAATAAAACCTAACATCGAAATCAAAAATGGATTATTTCAAACAAACTAGCTATCTAGTTAAAGATTTTCAAATCGGAGTCGGCCCATCACTAGTATTTAGTAGTGACTTAAAACGAATGGATATATTTCATTGAATTTTCGTGTCTCCACCTTGTAGAACCATCAATCATGCTTATTAATGTCAATAAGAACCATTTTCCTAGAGCTCGCGAATTGCAAAAACTATAATACCTCTAATCTACATTATTCCAACATTATTTAAATTTTATTTTCCTCAGTCTTAATTCATAAGTGATGAATTTATATTTTGCTGAACTACATTATTATTGTAATAATGAGGAAATCTTATTTAAAATAAACTTATATTTTTAGTACTTATTTTTGGGCTTCTACTCTTTACAACAATGCTGGATATAAATGGCAACACTATAATCTTGAAATAATTAATAAATAGTTTTTTTTACAAATTTGACTACAACTTGTAGGTACCTAAGACCCTTTTATGATTTCTAACGCGATATCAAGAACGTCCCACGGCATCACGATGACGCAATGAAGAAAAATGTATGGAAATAAACCAAGACTTGTTCACAATAACGTATAACTTGCACGTATTTCCATACATTTTATGGACGTGGAACAAATTATAAAATCGCACATTAGCTCTAAAATACCTACTCGTAAATATCACCAACAAAATATATGATAGAAAATGTATAAAATGATCCGTTACAAAAACATTAGCATAAAATTGGATATAAAGAAGCATGACGAACAAGGCGTACAGTTTACTCATCCTCTATAGAAAAGGGAAGACTCTCCAAGCAGACGAGTGCTGGTTTATGTATGTCACTGTAAAATTGTAAATACCGTTAGTATTATCTATCAAGCGGAGATTGTGAACTGTCGAAAGATTGTGAACGGTAACATACTGCTTACAATTAAACGCATTATTTTAAGGTAGAATATAATCTATCGAAGTGAAACCAAACCAAACCAAAGTCAAATTGTGACGGATAGTACCTTGCGCTATTACTAAATAGTCAAGTAACTGCCAGTAACTTGGAAGTCGGTCGGTAAAACGTATGGTGTAGTTCACAATTTATCGACAGTTTACAATCTTGCGAGATAGATTATGAACTAAGTTCACAATCGTACGGTGACATATATATGCTATTTGCACGGTAAACTCTGTTTGCGCGATGCGGGATTCCGAGTGACGTCAGTGCGATGCATAGTTCGCATGTGACGATGTAGATGTCGCCACAGATACGTTCGTTACTAATAATGTCGACGTATAAAATAAAAACAGAGGTGATAATAATTTGATTAATAAAATATGTATACCGTTGATAAATTAATTTTAAAAACAATTAAAACGTTTAACAAAAATAAGTTTAAATTCCCGTGTTGAAAACATGTATTTCTTTGTGTAAATCAGCACAGTCACTTCGTAACACACTTTCAATCACAATCCGAAAGATTTAGAAGGAAACTAGCGTTTGCCAGTGGCTTCGCCCGCGTGTTGGTCGGTGTATTATACATATAAACATTCCTCTTTAAAATTCGTTGCGTAGTTTAAAAGATTTAAGCGTATAAACACAAAAAGCGACTGTTTTATACTATGGTAAGATGCTTAATGCACCTGCTTGCGCGAGGAGGCCAAACGCCGGGGCTTAACTCCGCTGCCGCAGGAAATCACGGCACGGCGGACAGAGCTCCGGCAGGGTCTCATGGCGACGCGGGAAGTGCGATTGTCGCAACCCAGTGCTGGGTGCAACGCCACGATTGCGGCGGTAAGTCCCCTCTTTGAGGAGTGGCTTGAGAGGTGGCATGGCGTCCTCACCTTCCGCCTGACACAGGTCCTCACCGGACATGGCTGTTTCGGATAGGGCGGGAGGAAACGCCCGGGTGTTTCCATTGCGAAGATCGCCCTGAGGACATGGTGGACACGGTGGAGCATACGGTGGAGGTCTGCCCGGCTTGGGCGGAGCACCGCCGTGTCCTCGTGGAGGTGATCGGCGGCGGCGATCTCTCGCGTCCGACCCTGGTCCAGGCCATGGTACGGAGCGAGAGTGCATGGCTAGCAGTCGCCTTCAGCGAAGCAGTTATGCTCGCAAAGAGGGAGGCGGCACACGTGAGGGAGATGTAGTACATGCGCCCTCACAGCCGTGGCCTTCGCAGGAGACGCCCTGGGCGCCGGGAGTCCCAGGGTGATTCCCGGCCACCGTAGGCACGGACTTGCGGACGGCGAGTAATGGGTAGCTCGCTGTCCGGTAAGGACCAAGCCCGGGTCGACGGCGCGTTGTGTTCCACGCGCGCCTCAAAGAGATGTCATCAGCAACTGATGGGGCCCGCAAGGGCCGATGCCTGCCAGGGGTGCGGGTTGTTCGAAAGAGATACCGCGGCCCCTGGCATATAGGCAACTGAGGGAACACGGGTGGGTTTTAGTCAGTAAAAGTCTGACACGCCCTCCCGCTCCGCCCAGAGCGGGAGAAGTTATTTGATGATTTCCCACCCAAAAAAAAAAAAAGATGCTTAATGCACTGCTTCATGTTTGACAATTCGATCCGCTATGAAGAAGAACAACATTCATTTTATTTAAATTGTTGAGGAGACAAATTTTTCGAACATACGAAGCAATGGATTAGCAATATCTTTCAAAATGATTCGGATTCTGATAGATTAGTGTGTTACACAATAAGGATTCTGGCCTTGATTCCGGAGCTCGCTAGTCTTGGGCAAGATTCAGACACCACTTTGACTTTACTTAAGGGTCGCAAACGAATATGATCATTATATTATGCGTATGCCATTAACGTTCATATTCGTATGCAACGCTTGCCCACATTCGCTTATCCGAATATAAGCATAAGTATGTAAAGGATAACGTCCATATTCATATGAAAAGCTTTTTTATATTGCAAAGTCAAAATGCTCTCTATAATCATCGCCCTTATTACACTTTTTTTTACAACTGATCACTTTTCGCACTTTGCCCAAATTCGTCAGGAGTAGCCGTGATATTAATTTTAGAAATTTGTTTAAATGCCGAATGTTCCTTGTCGCGCAGTAGCTTGAATAGGACATTTTCCGAGGTGCCCACAAACACACCGATGGATTGCAGACGCTGAAAATAAAACAAGTTTCGTATAAAAAACGTATATTTACTAAAAAATTATACACGGGTAAGTTAACAATCGTTGAAAATAAAAAATATTTGGTTAGTAGAGTAGTGATGGGAATCATTTATTTTAATACCTATTTTGTACAACAATCATTATCATAAATAGCCAACGATATTATAAGTAAAAAGTAAAGTAACCTAGCAGCGCCGAGGTGTCAATTTTCTAAGAGAGAAGCCGAAGCGAGTTCAAAGAATCGACTATTGAGGTGCCATTTTTCAAAAGCGGTAGAAATGCAAATCACCGAAGGGAAGCCGGTAGGAATCGTGTTATATGGTGCTTTCGCCACTGTAACCTAGGTACGTGTTAGTTAATTCAATAAAAAATTGGACGTTTGACAACCCTACTACGGCTGGCTGGTTGGGCGTGGCTTAGTGAACTCTGCTTCGGGTGCTGGGGCATAGGGGTCCCGTTACGTAGCCATCGCGCCGGTGGACTCGACTGACAGGTTGTTATAGATTTGCAATATACATTATATGGCATGCCAATTTTTATGTATTCTACAGGGTGTAACAGAAACCCTACTGCTATCCATAAGCACTAAAGATAACAGCTTGTATAGAATCACTATACATAGTTTCGGCTCAAAATAAAATACTATAAGAATTGATACCAAATCGGTTTCGTGTTTCTTAAATTCAAATCATAACAAACGTGTCACCGCACTACGTAGGTCAATAACTTTCCACGATACTTGCCAATATCACGATAAATCTCTTCCGAGTGATGTTTTTATTTCATTTTGTAAAGTTCGATTCCCGGTAATCAATGTATTAAAAATTAAAAATCCTCATAACTTCCGAACATGTAGAGATAGGAATAAAAAACCCTTTCAATATCGTTTGATATCATCCAAAGAAGCCGTGCCCTTCGTATGTATATTACCCTTTTTCCGTTACACGTTCGGTGAAAGTGTTAATTACGCAACATTAGATCTTCAAAAACGGCACACTTACGCATATGAAATTAGCCTATATTACAGCCACTGTTGGGACACAGGCGTATAGAGGGACGGGGCGGGTTTGTGGATATCACAATATCTTAGAATTTTTGGTTATGCCGGTTTCCTCACAATGTTTTATTTCACCGTTTTGAGAGCGGTGTTGATAAAATTATTTACACAAAGTAAAGCGCCTGCCTGGATTCTAACACACGACCTACAGCCGTTGCCACTGAGCCACCACTGGTCTCAACACTTAGCCTAACTACTACCTACGCACACTTACCTAACTTCACACCATAGACACAGGAAGAAGCGAAGCCAGGTGGAAATAGGACGGTATGTCCTAATTTATCGGGAGTGAAAAAGGGAAAGCATACGTTACTTCCGTGGACGCCGGGCGCGACACTGTTTTCAGGCTTTTTTTTCGCAAGTCAACCTAGGAGCTTTCACCTATAAGCAGCCAACAAGCTCCTAGGTTGACATCCACACCGAAGTAACTCTTTGCAAAGCAACTTTTTGCAACATGATAACATTTAGTATTTTTCTATAACTTTTGCGGCTTTTACAATACATTTTTGTTATCCGTTGTTGTCCAGTAACACTTGTAAACGTTGCTCCAATTCCGGATTTACCTGTGGCTGCCTCAATAAATTAAGGCCTCAAGTCAAAAAACTTAAAACTAAGCGACTTTACGTTAAGGGCACTCCCTTTAGGTTACGGACCTCGGCTTAGGGTGTCACTGGAGAAGCTTAGGGCAGCAAGGGACGGGCTGGATCGGAGTGATCATTATTTAGGGGCGAATTTAAAGCTACAGGGCTCAGCGGAGCGGGCTGGCTCGAGCTAGGGTCAGGGTGGAAGGAGAGAGCAAACCTGATCTATCTCTTTACTTCTAATATCATTGCATGTAGCCTTCTTTATGTACGACCAAGAAACACTGAGTTGATACACTTTTGATATTAAAATTACTCTTCAATAAAAAGCATGGAAGGTCAATTTTAAGTACAACTTCTCATTTAATACCATATAAAAATACTTGGTATGTTCTTTATAAAAAAACAAAAACTTAGAATATAATTTATAAAATTAACAAAATAAAGTAAAAAAAAACAATCACCAAAAAATTAGACTTCGACAGTCATCTTCTAATGTGAAATGTCTGCTTTTGCATGGTAAAACTGTCAGAAATTCTTTTTTTTTTTGCAGGATAAGACTTACAGTAGATACAAAACTTTTGTCGAATTCACCCTAAATCGAAATATAAAATAATCTTCAGCTTTTTGGCTCTGCAATTACTTTTAAAAACCCAACCCGATCTTTTCCGAACATTTTTTTTTTTATATTGTAATTGTTCGGAAATAAAATTATAATATTAAGGACTTCATCATTTCAAAAATAACCCCGTAAAAAAACGTTAAAAATTGTATCATTTAAGATACAATTTTAACGTTTTTTACGGGGTTATTTTTGCCGTGTACGGCTGAATTGTAGAACAATAATGCAAATTTAAGGCACCAGGTTTTTAGGCTAAGCACGCACTGCGATGCAATTTTTTTAATCGCAATGTCATGCGAAATTTAATCGCTATCGCTAACAATTTCTCAAGCTAATTCTCTTAGCGGTCTTTAGTATACTGGTATTGTTCACAGATTGATGATTATCGTTCATCGCAACGATTAAAATTCGTAGTGCAGGCTTGGCCTTGGTCTCAAGCCGTTCCCGTCACTTTTAAAGTGACACTTCTCTACAAAAGTAGAAACAAGACATAAATGTCATTTGGGGGTTAATCGAGTGCCCATTAAAGCTTATAATTTCGACGTTGTAGTACTAAACCCTAAAGTGTCTGGGGTCGGTTCCTTATTCAGTTTGGAAATGACTTTGAACTGGGGATGCTTCTTATCCTTCATTAACTTGAAGAGAACATTCTCCGCTGTGGTTACGAAACAGCCTAGTGCAGCCATGCGCTGGAATTAGTAAAGATATTTTAGTTTTTCCATCACCTTTAGCCCACGTTCACAAAATCGCGGCGGGATTTTTTCGCGGACTGGATCTTCAACGCTCTGTACAGCGCTGAGAGTTGAAAATCGAGTGCGCGTCCGACGTCGACTTAGTGAAATGCAGTCCACCAGCCCTGAGCCACTAGTATGCGGTATGTACGGAGGCATGAGGAAAATGTGAGGAAAGTTTTTGAGTATGAATGTCGATGGCTATAAAGGGTGCGGTCCGTGTGGTGCTGGACTAAAAGAATAGCACCACGCTATTACTTCCCGTAGTTGTCGTAAAAGGCGACTATGGGTGTTACTAGAGAATGGGCAGCAGCGTTCTCTATATACATTTTACCACCATACTGCGATCGCCATCTCGCCTGCCAAGCGTGGCGATTATGGCAAACCCCGTATCGGGGAGGCCTATGTCCAGCAGTGGATGTCTTTCGACTGAATTGATGATGATAAGGGTAGGGGAAGACCAAAGAAATGATGGATGGACTGTGTGAATCATGATATGGCATATACGACCCCAAATAAATTGAGATAATGGCAGGAAAATTTTGATGCGTTATGTACCAAGCAGGAGCGGTCCCGGTAGGCGGCTAAGGGGGGTCACGGAGGTTTCAAGATTTGTACCGCCTGTTATCTAAAATTTATGCGCGTGTATGAAGACTGATAAGGGGCCATTCAAGTATTACGTAAGCACTACATGGGGGGCGGGGGGTCTGAATATTACGTCAGCAGTTTTTTTTTTTGGATTTTCTACAAAATTTAGACGAGCACCAAGATGTTGAATGGCTCGATGAAAACGATGTCGATATTCCAAAATCACACCAAAGTGAGCAGGCACACAACATTGAGCAGCAAACATCCAATGCCATCGAAGACTTTAAGAGTCATGGATTCGTGTGTCATGGACTGAAGACTGTTAATTTGAATTAATATACCAACATTTTAAAAGAAGTTTGATATGTTCGTTAATATCTAAAAATTATAATAACTGAATACCATCTCAATAAAATTTGCTTAAATAAATAATATATGCGTTAAAGTCCAAGCCTATCCCTTAGTCTTATCTTAAGACTTGATAACTGCTGCTCATGAATCAATAAATAAACCAGAACACATTGAAAAATGCATCTACCAATGTTTACGTGAGCATAGGAGAGGGGTAAGAGCTTTGCTTACTTTTGCTGACGAGGGGAGGGGGGGTTAATAATAGTAATAAATCTGCTTACATAAAACTTGAATGGTCTTGAAAGTCTTAGCAAACAAGTGGTATAAATTCCACATAAAGTTACTGCCTACCCGCGTATAAAAACGCGTGAGTATATGTACCTGTACTGTAATATTTGTAGCTAAAGAAAAAGAAAACGGTTGATGATCGACTTCGACTGCACAGCAGACTGTTCAGTCGAAGCCGATTTCTTTAAAAAATTAACAGATCAAATATTTTTTACTTTTACACTCAATTTACTGCTTGTGCAGATAAATACTCCTAGTCCTTTCACATTTATTGTACCTCTTACCGATACAGAATGGTTGCAGATGGGTTGCCGCGGAGGACTTGGTATCTTGTTATGTAAAGATGGTCACCCATCCACGGACAACCCCGCCAAGCGTGGCTTAACCTGATCGACGAACCTGTGCGGCTGCTTATCCACGAACCTAGCCTTACAATTAGCAGTATCGTGAAGTACCAACCTGCAATGCTAGTCCCCTGTCCATAAGTGACCTGGACGATACTCCATCAGCCAGGATATGTACAGCAATGTCCTTACTCAGCAGGTCTATCGCAGTCTGTTCTATACATACATGGGTCTGAAAGTAGATAATGTCAGAATTATTACAGGTCCAGCATCTTAATTGCGTCTATTGCACTATCAATCAGAATCTGAATCAGTTTGAACTATACAGGATAAGTTTTTATCCACTGCTCAAACTGTAACCATGAATTCACCCTATCATTCTAGACCCCCCCCCAGTGCCGACATTTTTCGTCGGTAATACAAAAAAAAATCAGCTATTCCATACATTTTGACCGTGTAGGTATTGCACTTTTCTATGAAACATCTGATTTTTTTTTGTAAATCCGACGTAAAATCTTTGCGTTAGGGGGTCTAGAATGATATGCTGAATTCATGGTAACAGTTTGCGCACTGGATAAAAACGTATCCTGTATTGCTAATCCATTGTTTCATATTTTCGAAAAATTTGTCTACTCCAAAACGTAAAAAACGCAATGAATGTTGTTGAACTGTCAAAAAACGCAATGAATGTTGTCATACTGTCAAAAAAGCCATTCCTACTGTTAATGTACTGCGCTGTTACCCTGCAGTTTGATACACACAACAATTGTTTTTGCCTCGTCTGCATGGATGTCAGAAATGTTACTCCATAAAATATGAGCTATCAGCCATTGAAAGTCCCGTCAAAATTGGTCGTAAGCCGTTTCGGAGAATAGCCGGAACAGACAGACAAAAATGTTCAAAATTGTTTTTGTTATAGGTACCGTATGTAAATAGTAATAAAAACTTTTTCCAAAATAAAAAACAACCGACTTCCGGAAAAACACTACAAAGTTAAAAATAACTTTAATTCCGGAAGTCGGGGACTGGGTATGTATTTTAATTTTTTGTTAGTAGGTACCTACCCCACAGCACACCAATTCGAAATTTCATCATCCTTGGGGTCAATGCATTGTTTTGACCCCATTTATGCGGTAGCAGCAATCGCGGTTGATTTGCTGTCATTTTTTGAAAAGTTCTGTTGTCTGTCTCCGAAACGCATCATCAGATGTATGTGAAATTTAAATGGGACTATTTCGGAATAAACCCCCTTTCGAACAAAAAAAATCCGTTTATACAACCCTAGTTTTAGTATATGAGAAACCGGAAACACGTGTCTAGTATTTATATGTAAAGAATCTATGTACTAAATTTCAAAACTGTATCATTAAAAATCACAAAGTTATAAGCTTTTTATGTTACCTAGTTGTCTACACAAACATGGTCACCACGCGGCGCCCCCGCGCGTCCAGCGTCGTTTTTTGCTCATTGATAATCAATAGGCAGTAGGTACCTAACCATACAGCGATTGCATTGTAATTAACTGGTGATAACATTTTCCAACACACTTTTGGGAAAAAATTTAATATGGTGTAAAAATTATTGGAATCGATTCAGTTACGTATTCTGAACAAACTATATTCAGGTTTTGCATATACTAAAAATACTGTTGTATAATAGGTATGGCCATAGTAATTACACAGAGGAGGTACTTCAAAAGCTCTATGGTATTTTTTAGGTATTTTTTGTTTATTATTTACTATTGATTATGTACCTGAAAAATAAAATTATATTATTATTTTAAAATCTTTACCTCAAGCCCAAACAACACAACAGACTGTAGTTTAGGCACATCTTTCTTCAGTTTTTCCTCTAGTTCTGGAGTATACATTGAGAACTTGGTCTTCGCATAAACTAAAGCAGCATCTTCAGTGTTAATATCCTCGCAAGTGTGACCGAGACCCTTTGGGTATTGCTCAGAGACATAGACAGGAATTTTGAAGTGCTTTGCGGCTTCCGTCTGCAATTTTTTACAGTAGGTATTGTTACTATTATAATCATTTCAGCTAAAAGATGTCCACTGCTGGACATAGGCTTTCCCCAAGCACCGCCACTTCCACAGATTCTGTGCTTCTTGCACGCACCGGATGCAAAAGGTTGGTAATTCAACACAACCTTATATTTGACTTTTAAGTTCTAGTAATAGGACTGTTATACATATAGCAATTATAAAAGCCGGTTATTAAAAAAAAAATTAAAAAAGAGTTGAAGTATGATACAAAGTTCAAATTATTAGTAGAAAACTTATGGAATTATTTGGTCAGTGGGTCGTTTGTCTCTTTGGACTCATCTGTAGAAATTAAATTCATAAACATTATGGGTACTTAATGGCATTTTTTTTTTGCATTTTTTTTTTCATTTTTATCAATTTATTGACAAATAAAAATATCAAAGATCATGCCAATATCTAATCAAAGCCTCTTAAGGATTACAAGAATATTTGATAAGCAGATAGCAACAAGTTATTACGTAACAATCAATGAACTTACCATTTTATTCGCAACTCGGACCACCTCGCAAAAATACTTGATATGGGGCCGAAATACTTCCTGGATGTCACAAAGCAGGAAAGCTGTCTTCGGAGCCTCTAGGGCTCCTAATTTTAAGATACTACGAGAGGCCATTGTAATTAAATATAAATTAAAAAACCGGCCGCAAAAACGACTTTAACAATGTTTTGTTTTAAGTTACTGTCAAGTCAATGTCAAAATTTTACAACGTCAAACTCAAAAGTATTTTAGAAAAAATAATAATTTGGTAACTGGCAACTATTTAGCTGATGTTTGTTTATTATTTTATTGGAATCTTAGTCATTTTAGTTAGTTTTCTCTGGTAATGATCTAAGTATTTCTAAGCCTACAAGTAAAAGTTAAATTGTTCTCAATAAATGAATTAATATCTAGATACGGCTGGCTTTCTACTGGTCACACTAAGTAATGCAAGCGCCATCCGTTTCCCTGCGGCATGCATGAACATTTTTCAAATTAATGAATAGGTACGTATACACATACACGTATACTTGATACGTCCGTAAGATTTGATTTTGTTGTTATCACATGGTGGTTGATGTTTTTTTTTGCGTTCTGTTAAACATAAAATAAAGCAATAAAACACAATAATTAAAATTACCGATTTTATGCAATAGTACGCAACTGTTTATTTATTGTTTAAATCTTAGATTTTCGATTACAGATTGTCTTAATGCATGCTGCGTGGATACTGGAAGAACGTGGCTACCTTTAACCGTTCGGGAAATACATGTAATTTTTTATATGTTCTTTCATCAGAATCTGCATAACTACAGGTCTTATGAGTTACTTCATGTCATTGTTTAATTTATTTGACTGTTTATACCATTTTTTTTAAATTTACTAATAAAATGTTCATTTATTGTGGAATGTTAATTTTATGCTATTATTGCATAGAATCAAGTTCTTCCAACTTAACAGACAGCTGTGCTGCTGGGGAGTTTGTTGCGCCACTTCTTCTACCCAGCTAAAGCACTAGGAAGTGGTGAAGAGCGGGCATTTTGGGGGACTGTCTTATGTAAATTTGATGTTCAAAAAGTGCTGACTCTCAGCCTAGTTAGATTATATGACTCTTGATTTTGATATAATAAAAAGAAACTTGAATTCTTGAAGAAAAATTTGCAATAATTAAGACATGCAGGTCTGAACTTAATCAAAGTACGTTAACCCAAAGCGCCTGATGGGAGTAAGCGAGCGAAAGACAGCATTCACCAACATCGGACTTAATGCTATTTAAATACGATAGGCGTTTTAGAGGCGAACACGATAATTATTTTAAGGAGTTTCGAGATGGGCAACAACCAAAACTGTGATATCGGACAAAAATGTCAAAAAAATGATTTAAGTACACAAAAAAATAATCATTTAGTAGTTAAGGAGTCATTACTCATTTTTTTTAATTCCTAAAATGAACAACATACTTTGGAATTAATTATTATCCCTAATTTCTTAAAATTATTATCCAATGGCCTTGGTAAGGTTAGGTTAGGTTTAAATGTTCCCTAAATTTGAATTATTTGGTCAGTTAGCCAACAACCCAGTTTGATTTAAGTAAGTAGGTACTTAACATAACAAGTAGTGGCTACATAACTACTTGTAGCTACGTATTTTTTTTTTTGGGTATGGCATCTCGCAGTTGACCTTGAGAGGCCGTGACTGCTTAACCAGGCTTTCCTGCGGTGACTTTTAGCTTTTAGATTAAGAGCCTCCAGCCAGGGCTTACAAAACTACACTTATACCTATAGCGACTGCGCACTGAGGGCACCCCCTGCGGCGTACGAGCCTCGGCTCAGGGAGTCACTGTTGGGGGGGGGCAGCAAGTGGGGACAGGCTGGATCAAACAATAGCTACGTATAGTTACGTAGTTGTAAACATACTAGAACTGAACCACATTCATATTTTACGAACCTTTGATATGTGTTTCAACTATTGTGCTGACTCCACAAATTTCAGAGGGGTAGTTGCGTCTAACACTATCACTAGGATTCGTTTTTATTTTGACTGTTCCACAACATTCATGGCGTGGTTTACGTTGCGAAGCAGACAATTTATTTTCGAACATATGAAAGAATGGATTAGTAATAACTAGAGATCGGATATTCGGATGCATATTTAAGTACCTAAAGTTAATTTTTGGTTATGGAAGTATGGAAGCGGCTTTTAAAAACATATTTTTATGCCAGGAACACAAGGAATGCATAACTAGTCAGGTGTATAGTATGGAAGTGACTTCTAAATTATTGACATTGCAAAACTATTCAGATACATATTTATTTAGAATTAATGTTTAAGCCCCGATGCAAATATATGTACGTCGGGTGTAAGGGAGGGGGTGGTGTGTTAGTAACAAAAAAATAAACATAAATTAAATTAAGATTATTTCGATACAAAACCGCATTCCATATTAGCCAACTTCGCAACTTTAGGTAAATACTAGCTGACCCGGCAAACGTTGTTTTGCGTTATAAATTATTTAGGGTGAACAACCCTTATCACTTAGGGGTATGGAAAATAAATAGTAGCCAATTCTCAGACCTACTGAATACGCATATAAAATTTGGTAAAAATCGGTAAAGCCGTTTCGGAGGAGTACGGTAACTAACATTGTGACATGGAAATTTTATATATTAGAAAGAGGTATTCGAATATCCGATCTCTAGTAATAACCTTCAAATTGATTTATATTCTGATTAATAGTGAGAATACACAATAAGCAGGGCGTCGAGAGAATTCGTTAGAAAACATGTAGGTATTCGTTTGTATGAAACTGACGGGTGTGAAAAACCGGACTGTAAATGTGGTCAAAACAAAATAGGCACTAAACTTAAGTAGGTATATAGATATCTATAGGTAGGTATGTGCCAGCTACGAAGTACCTAAGTACCTACCTGCTTACTTTTTGTACCTTAACCACAAAGACAAGCACACAATAATAGCTAATAAGCACTACCAAAAATAATCAAAATTCAAACCCACGTAGACAAACCCTAAACCGAATCAAAAAAACAAAAACCGCGTATTTGGAGCAAAGTCAAAAATCAACGCGCAGACGTATCATTACCAAAAAGTCGGGCACGCAATTTCTTAAAAAACTATTCTCTTCCAAATCTCTAATTTACCGAAAAAACTGTATCATTCAAAAAACCTTTTTTATTTGTGAACGCGTGACTTTTGAGTGACTGTTTTTCGCCTGAGGCAGTATCCGAACGCAACTGTGGTTTAAAAAAAATAAAAGAACATGGCGCCCGGACGATCGCGTGCGCCTTTTCGGCGGGAAGGGCTCTTAGAAAAAAAAAAATCATTCAGACCTTTACCTGTGACGTCGGTAACACAAAGTGCTATCAAATAGACGTAGGTCAAAAGAAATTAAAGAAAGTTGGGAAAAAAGACTTTTGTTTATTACGGAAATTTGGAATGTTTATGCAATTGATTCGAGAACTGTGATGTCTTGTGAGGTGCTCGACTCTTGACTTCGACTTGGATAGGTAGACGTATGTTATTAGAGCAGTGATGGAACAGTACTTTCGGCTCCAACTTCAAACACACGAGTTATTATAGGTCGTGAGTTTGAACGCAGGCAGGCACTTTTCTTTGTGTATTTAATTTAATCACCACCGCTCTCAAAACGGTGAAGTAAACTATGAAGACATTTGACTTCTTCCAACCCAAACTGGGCCCGCGTGGATTATGGCCCACTCCCTCTCAAAGGTAGAGGCCTGTGTGCCAGCAGTGGGAACGCCGCTAAGAGGGCACTTTCAGTGCAAGTTTTGGGACACAGAGGGCAATAAAGGAGGGGGAGCATAGGAAATATAAAGGTATAAAGTGTCTGTGGACAGCCTTAACGCCTTCCATTGTAAATCCCTCTCCTGGACCGAGCAAGACAACTTAAAATTCTGCATAATAATTTGCCCGACCTGGGGATCGAATCAAGGTGCCGTGCGTGACATTCGTTCACATATGGGACATTTTTATTGGTAACTCAAGACCTCGGGCTCATCAGAGCATTTGCGACCACTAGATTAAGGATGCTGGACACTGTTTTAAATTCATTCTAAGCAACATAATCTTCTCAGACTTACCTAAATTAAATGTAGGGAACACTAAAAACAAAAGCGATGCAAAAGTAGTGCCTATGGTAAACATCAGAGCTGGTGGCGCTCTGTCGCTCTGTAATTTCTGTCTACCTCCATGAGAGGAAGGCGTGAGTCAATGTGTATATTTTATATTCGATATATGCAAATCTATTATGTTAGGATATGGTTTAAAAACTTTTATTGTATCTATCACCTCATTTACCAAATAAATGATTTGATTTGAGAAAAAACAGCCTTCACACTCACCAGTAGCCCTTCTCCAATCTCCGTAATAAGGATTTATTTCACACTCGCAAATTAAAGTATGACCAATAAACAAAATGAACAATACATATTTTCAACTGGCAACAGTGGCGCCACCTCAACCTATTAGATCGACCCCGGCGGCAGGCGGCGCGTGCTTTTAAGGAGTTTTTATATTTATTTTTAATATAAAAACAGCTTATAATTACAGGCATTTGGCTGTATTACGTAGTCCAGAGGTTAATTGTGGGTCGGTTTAGCGTTTTTGAAGACTGGATTACTGAAAAGTTTAAAAATGTTCTTTTTTAATATTAAAGTTATCTGGAATTTGTTGAACCATTTTATTTGTACTTAAAGATAAAGACAAAAGACAAAGATATTTATTCGTCTGATATGGTAGGTACAAAGTTAGACAAGTATATATAGGTTCAGGACGCATCCGCCGCTAAAAGCGGCATACGAATATTTACAATTAGTAATTACACAGTGGTGTAAAACTTAACTTTTAAACTGTTTTACTGTAGTACAGTATGCAAAACAATTAGGGCTGTGTAATAAAGACACATTTATTCGATTCTAGCTTTTGGCAGCGACTTCGCCCACATAGAGGTCGAAAACTATCCCACAAGAACGTAGCACCGGGATAAAAAGTATTCTATGTGTTATTCCAGGTTACAAACTACCTGTGTGCTAAATTTCATTCAAATCCGTTCAGCCGTTTTTGCGTGAAAGCGTAACAAACGTCCATACATACATCCATACTCACAAACTGTCACATTTATAATATTAATTGGTTAAAATAAAATAAAAATTAACAATAACAATATGTATACATAACGTAACCCAGTGGTTGAGTTTGTAGTACTTAATGACCTTTTAGACCAGTATCTACAGGGCAGGACTTTTGTGAAAAATGTTTCGTAAGTCCAATGTCCTGGGTTCGATTCTCAGGTCGGACAAAGTGTTATTGGATTTTTCTATCTGGAATTTTTCAAAAGCAGGCCGGAGTATTATGGCAATACGCTGGCCCCTTCCCCCAATCTTATGTCCGCAAGTGATACGGAGTAGGCACCCGGTAAGCACCAGAAAAATCTGCCGAAACTCACCGTCCAACTTTGAAGGGAACCGATTGATACAACACACGCGCCACCTAAATACAGAAGATTCAGAACTTTGAGATCTAAAGGTGCGCTTACACGAGCAACTGAAATTGCTCCATCTTGGGCAATTGTCGTTAACTATGACGTCACGACTACATCCAGCAATTTACGGCAATGGCAACATGTAGCCACCTGTTGCCAGAGATACGGCCACAAAATATGGAGCAACTTAAAAAACTAGGCAATGCGCCTCCCGTGCCGCTTCCGTTGCCGGCCGGTTCTTCTCGCAAAAACGAGACGTAGTTATACCTACCTACGTACAAACGAGATAGAAAGAAAATTGACTTAGAAATTTCCAAACCGATTGGATATTCGGAAACTCATGAAATATACAGAGCAATCAGAAGCAATATTGCCGAAACACATCGGCAATTTATTGTTGTTGCTCCAGATTGCTCCACTTAATTGCTCCAGATTGTTCCATTAGTGTTGCCGAGCAATAATTGCTCAAAAAATTGCCCGCGTAAGAGCACCTTTATACACTCCTACAGCTGTTTTACCTACTACATATTTGAACTATCCGAACATGCTATAAAACCTCTATACATCTAAGATCCTCTCAGTCGGCGCCGGAGGCGTGTCAGAGTGAAGAGCCAAAGTGTCAGTGGCGCCAAACCTTTCCGCTTTGGTCTCTATACTTTTTTTTATTTTCTTTTTTTTTCGAGACGCCCCGCGGCAAAGGCGTTGGTGCAGTAAAAGTATAGTTCCAATAATTTAATTAAGTGGCCGAACTAATTTTTGATAGTTTGGTGTTTGGAGATAGTTTTTTATCGCGATTTGCAGGGCTTTTTGCAATGACGTGTTGCAAATTATATAATCAAGGACGATAAAAACAGGCTCTAAATAAATTCTTTGTTTGAAACTAAAATGTCGTTAGGTAGGTTCAGTCAGCGACAAAACTGATTAATAGTTTAGATATTATTTTATTTTATTTATATGAGACAGAAATCGTAATAACTGAGGCTAGATCATATTTAAATCGAAACAAAAGTAAGCAGTGTGAATAGACTTCAAGTATCGGTGACCTATGCCTATAACAGGTAGGTTACATCCATTTCCCTCGGACAAAATTGTAAACTGCCTCGCTGGTCCAGTGGTCTCAAGCGCTACTGTTGAACATCAGGTATTCCCATGTCGGGCAAACTGTTATTGGTTTTTTCCATTTGTAATTTCTCAGTAGCAGCGGTATCTGAATTTGTGACCTGATGTAATCCGGGTCGGCCCCTGTTGTTGACTTAAACATAACTGTCGAAATTTGGGTCTTATTCCTCTGCCTAGCCCTTCGCGGAACGCAGGCGAGAAATTGTAGGTAGATATGTAAAATTTTAAAACCTAACATACAAAATCTCAAGAAGAGCTACAGAATTTTCCTTTCATTTCAACAGTAACATTTTTTCGAAGCCGGTAATTAAAACAGACAAATTATTGGATTAACGTAGACAAAAAACACTTTACCGTCATCCGAATGAAGAGCGAAATCGAACGCTTCCTGCTACTAATTACCGCCATAATTGGTGTCAAGAAAGATGGCGTTCGCGCCAAACAATGGACAATGGAGGAGCACAGATAAAAAAACAAATTAGTTTTATTTGATCGAGTCTTGTTGTATCGGTGTTTGTGTGATAATAATGATAACAATGTGTTGATAAGAACATCACTTTTATTGCTAAAATCTTATTGAGTGTAATCATTTATTTAGCTTTAAATTTTTTCTTGGACATTCAAGATTTGGTGTCAATCTTGAAGTCACTGGACAAAGTGTTATGAGGAATATTTGTCTTTGAATTTTTGTCTTTGGATTTACTAAGATAGGGGTCATTTTTGTGGTCCCAGGGATATAATTATATTATTGGATTAGTGTTTAATTAGGATTTTTTCAACAGCATCCCGTAATAAGAATTTATGCCCAGTTAGCCTCCTATTACTACTTACAAGGGACTTCAAAATAACTGGGAAAAGTGGGTCAATCGTCTCTGCACAAAATTCAGGCGTGATGTAGGTATGTTATGTTTACTTTAAGTAATTATTTTAATTACGATTAGAATGTTAATATTTTACAACGGATTTATATCCAGATGATTAAGTAAATAATGTTCAAGTAACTCTGTAAAGAATTTGAGATAGTATTTTATTTAATCGTTTAGGTAAAGGAATGTTACATGAGACAAGTGTTATATAAATTAAGTTTCCACGTGCCAGATGTGAATAATTATAGTTCATTATTTTGTATTTCACATATCTTACGATGTGAATGGACATGGGGCATACCTAGCTTTCATTCAAATAATGCACACACTAACAAAAATAGTTAAACGTCACTTTTATTCCATTTACCGAATGGAATAAAAGTGACGTTTAACTATTTTTGTTTTTAGCTTTGTTTAGTTTAAAGCTTTGTTATCGTAGTAAATCAGTTCCGTCATATTTCGACAGCTGTCACTTTCATCAGTATTTGACATTATGGAGGACTTTCTTAGCAAACTAAAGCTACAAATCTTATATTTAAATAAAAATCTGACTTATATCCTATTTTCTTACTATAGGGTATTAACCTAAATATGAAAAAAAAAATGTTTGGATGTTTATTACTCAATCACTCAAAAACGGCTGAACGGATTTGGATGAAAATTGGCACACAGATAGTTTGTAACCTGTAATAACAGGTAGGCTACTATTTATCTCGATAGCACGTTCCCGTGGGATGATTTTCGACGCGTGGAGCGTCCGCGTGAAGGGTTTGGTACAACCACGTTTACACGTCAATCATATTTTTAAAACTAGATGAAGTCGGCGTTTCCTATCTGACTCATCATCATTCAGCCGAAAGACATCCACTGCGTCCAGCAGTGGATGTCTTTCGGCTCCTCCGAAACTTTGGTGCTTGCCATCTTTTGAGGCGATTTACAATAATCGCCACGCTTGGCAGGCGGGTTGGCGATCGCAGTGTGATGGTAAAATGCATAGAGAACGCTGCTGCCCGTTCTCTAGTAAGTCCCTTAGTCGCCTTCTACGACACCCACGGAAAGAAATGGGTTGGTGCTATTCTTTACGCCCGGCACCACACGGCACCTACGGTCCTATCTGACTACTCTGAGAAGAAAGGCCAAAACAAACTCAGAGGCCAAAATAAACCAGACCATTTAAACTCCAGACATAATCTTGGTCGGATCATCTGAAGACCGTGTAGATTGGTGTCTGAAATATCTGGAAAAGGAAAGAACCGCACAGACTATGTCGACCCGTCCAGTGCGCGCACGCATTTGTCATTAATCGTGCAGCTCAACCCCGAAGTTTAGGAGCTCAACGATTCGAAGAACAATAGGTACCAAAGAATAATAAAAAAGCTTTTATTGATTCCTTACAATTATTACAATACATTATTACTTACATCACACATTACATTATTAATTTAAAAAATACATTTCAATTTAATTAAAATAAAATTCATACTGGTTAGTTTAGTTATTAGTAAGTATTAATTAATTAATTTTTTATTTCATTATAAGGACCGCCTAGTGCGGTAAAAGCCTCCTCCATCTGTCTCCATCTTTATCTCTAGCTAGTCTGCTCCATGTTTTTCCTATTAAGCCTGTTATGTCGTCACTCCATCTCTTGTTGGGTCTCCCACGCTTTCTCTGTTTGTTGATAGGATACCAGTTTGTTGTGGTTTTAGTCCACCTGTCGTCGCTAACTCTTTGTAAATGTCCCAAAGAAAGGATATTTTAAATAACTATGCTGTGAATTAAAGAACTCAACCAACCACCAACCCCACGAACAACCAACCACACCACCAACAACAACTCATCCAATCTTTCGAGCTATACTCCATAGGTTTAGGTAGTTAAATAAAGGGAAACAAAAAAAACACGTGACTCATAGATGCGAAACCTTTTATTTAAAATGTTAAAATCATATTATTTATAGTCATATAATAAAAGACTCTATTCTGAATCTAAATCAGAATCTGATGAACTATCTATCACATTAATAATAAAACGTTCCGTTGTATTATCAATTATTTTGCTAGCTATATTAACACAATTTAACAAAATCGAAACGCACTCGCAAAGTCGCAAATGTCGATTGTTGAGAGCACTGTCACAGGCGTCTGGTTTACTAACTAAACGTAATACCTGTCACTTCACTTGCCGTAATACATCACAGTAATGTACTTTTCAATTTAGCATTGTATTTTCTAAAAGGTTTAGGTTAGGGAACCTGTCATTTTGGGCTCTTTACAATAGGCAGATTACAAAATGTTATATTATTATAATAAATCTAACTAATAAATTGTGCTCAAGTGGTTACATCTAGGAAGAGTACTTTAAAAATAAATGATAAAGTTTAATAGACATGCTTAAAAGTGGAAACTATCGTATAAATCGAAAATAAATTTGATAATGTTACACCGTATTTTTAAACAAGAAAGTGTCAACTATAAAAAACCCTATTTACGATTTCTTTACAACTACCTAAACGAGTTTTTGGCGGGATCGCGTTGGAACATGTCGCACGAATTTTCATTTTCATGGAATTTAGTGAAATAGCGAATTAAATTGTATAATTTTGATAGTGAATTATTCAATTTAGTTACGTGTGAGTGCACAAGTGTAGTGAAGGTGAAAATAAGTGACTAACGTGGACTTTTCGTGTTCCCCCCAAAAACTCCTATTAGGTTGTTGTAAAGTTACTACCGCTTTACAATAACTCTGACTTGACTGACTAAAGACGACTATGACTGTTTTGTAACTTCGTGCCCGATATCGGGCCATTTACTTGATCTAAAAGAAAAATTACTTGACACTGGCTAAATGCACAAACCGTGTGAAGCCAAAATTATTAAAAAAAAAAAAAAAAACTACCTAAACGAGTTTTTTTGGCGGGATCGCATTGGAACATGTCGCACGAATTTTCATTTTCATGGAAATAAGTGAAATAGCGATTTAAATTGTATAATTTTGATAGTGAATTATTCAATTTAGTTACGTGTGAGTGCACAAGTGTAGTGAAGGTGAAAATAAGTGACTAACGTGGACTTTTCGTGTTCCCCCCAAAAACTCCTATTAGGTTGTTGTACAGTTACTACCGCTTTACAGTAACTTTGATTTGACTTGACTGACTAAAGACGACTATTATGACTGTTTTGTAACTTCGTGCCCGATATCGGACCATTTACTTGATCTAAAAGAAAAATTACTTGACACTGGCTAAATGCACAAACCGTGTGAAGCCAGAATGACAAAAAAAAAGAAACTACCTAAACCTATGGAGTATAGGTATAGTGTTGGTTGACCCTCACAGAGGCTTTGAACCATAACGGTGAGGTGGACTCCTTTTCCGTCGAAATCAGCAATCGCATCGAAATAAAAAGTCAAATTCCACTTCCTTACCACCCGTCATTGTTTTTCTGTGGTCTTCCGCTAAGATTCATAATTATTTGTATGGAACGCTTACTTCAGGTACTAAACAAAGTCAAAGTATGTCCTATGAATCTAGCCCTTTTGAAGGCATCCTCATAAAAACTTAAACAAATATTATTAATCTATAGCATTGGCTGACCACGACCTTTGGTCATCAAAGTTCACATTGAAAAAAAAAAACAAAAGACGCGCTCACCAGTGCGTTCCCGCGCAAAGAATGACGCAACCAAAATGGCGAATTAAAAAGTAATTAATCTTAGCCTCTTCCGTTCCGAGCTCATTTCTTTATGTTTTATTGCGTGTGAAAGCGAGTTAATATTAAATAAATCATCTCTATGCTGCATCGGTAGTGTAATAAATGTTGTAGCTTTGTAGTTACTTACTGTACTTAGGCATGTATTTGTACTTGAAGTAATCAGGAACAGTAAGATTCTATGAATCCTGTCAATAGGTATGTTGTAGAGTACTACAACATACCTTAGCCTTAAAATAGTTTCACGACCTAAGCGGCTACAACGCTGCGTTTACGCACGGCTAACTACGTTGCTACGACGATGCTTCTACGCACGGCCTAACACGCTGCTACGACGCTGATTCTCCGCAAGGTCTATGCTACTACGACGCTGTTGAGACGCACGGTCTACGTAGCTACGACGCTGCTTCTACGCACGGTCTACGCTGCTACGACACTGCTTCTAGGCACGGTCTACTGCGCTGCTACGACGCTGATTCTAAGTTAGGCCTACGCTACTATGACGCTGATTTTACTCTAGGCCTACGCTACTATGATGCTGTTGAGAAGCACGGCCTTCGCGGCTACAACGCTGCTTCTACGCACAGCCTACTACGATGCTACGACGCTGATTCTAAGTTAGGCCTACGCTACTACGACGCTGATTCTAAGCTAGGCCTACGCTACTACGACACTGTTGAGACGTACGGCCTGCACTGTTACGACGCTGCTTCTACACACGGTTTACGCGGCTACGGCGTGGATTCTATGCACAGCCTACGCTCCTTGGACGCTGTTGTTACCCAGGACCTACGTGGCTGCAACTAACGCTGGCCAGCTTATCTGTAAGATGATATTAAACTGTCACTGCTCAAACCTGCTTCAAATGAGATTATCATCATTATCTGCCTAGCCATTTCCCAACTATGTTAGTGTTCCCGGATTCAGCTGAATACCAGTATTTTACATAAAGCGACTATCTATCTGACCTCCACAATCCAATTACTCGGTAACACGATACCCCTTGGTAAGACTGTATGTCAGAATTTTCAGACTTTTTAGCTTTACATACCTACATTAATTCAGCAGATTATCCGCACGCGAATCAAGGTAGGTATTCGACATAGCTTGAAGAATTGCCAGACTTAAGTGGCAGTGGGCAGGGCACATTGCTCGCAGAACAGAGACATGGGGTCGAAAGGTTTTGCAATGGTAACCGGAGATATAGCGTTAGAAGGCCTCCCACAAGGTCCACTGACGGCCTTATGAAGGCCGCAGGAATCCGCTGGACTCGAGAAGCACAGAACCGTCGAAATGATGCTTGGAGGAGACCTATGCTGAAATGATGATACTGATTCATCAGATTATTATGATTGATTAAAAACCACCCAAATTGGTCGCCCTTGAGCGGCCATAAGAGGTCATTTGTGAAGATAAACGTAAGAAGCACAGACATTTCGTATCACGCAGCCTTGGGCTTTGTAAGCATACAATAAATCATGCTTGATACTTTTAGTAGCCGCCATCTAAGTTTGATTGATTACCTCATTGTTTATGAACGTTGTGTGAAGAAAATGTTTCTTTTTTTTTTGTACAGAGGCCAGCACATCGAGTTACCTAAATCTGTCAAATTTCTTTGGTAGTTTTTCGACTTTATAGCAGAAGAATAAGGTTCATTCATATTCAATTGGATTTTTTTACAGTTTGGGATAACTTGATGCGCTGCAGGCCTAGAAAAAACACATTTCTGTTAGCGTTCACGCCAAACGCTACGCCAAAATGTACGAGAATGACGTTGCCTGCGGAAAGATTACGTCGTGTTCTTTCCGCAGGTAATGTCATTCCCATACATTTTGGCGTAGCGTTTGGCGTGAACGCTAACAGAAATGTATTTTGTTTCAGGGCTTTGGTCTGTATGTAGGTAAGTAATTATGTGTGTTTTTAAACATCTCTTTGTCATAGGAGTAACAGACAGTCCGCTGTGCAGGGCCTGCATGGAGTACGACGAGACCGCGGCTCATGTGCTGTTGAACTGCCCGGTGGTCGCTAATTTCAGGGCACAATATTTCCGTAACCCAGGTAACTTACATGAGATTGTCAGCAACACCAAGGCGTTGCTGGCCTTTCTCGAGGAGCTGGGGTGGATCGAATAACATACTCTCCCACCGGTACGCAAAATACGCGTCTTGACGTGGAGTTGCGGAAAATAGCCCGTTTTACCTATTACCTATGTGTGTTTTTACGTGTTTAGTGTATGGTGGAGTGAGGGCGATCATTTGATCTTGGCTAGATAGTTCGCAGTCTGAATGTCTGGCCTCTGATCTAATCTGAATCATCATTATTATTTATTTTTCTTTTGTACACGTAGTTACAGTAGAACACTGACTCCTAGGTGACAGGGTTCCCCTAGTTTAGGAGACAGGGTTTTTCACTATTTGTGCAGCCTTTTCCCAAAAACCAATTTAACCTACCTATGTGAAATGTATTGATATTGTATTCAAAGGTATTTTTGTGTAAATAAACTTATTTTTTTTTTTTAATTTCCCTTCCATACAAAGTCTTCGGAGTAAGGTTGACCGAGTGGTATCTACCCCATCTTACGAGATGTAGGTCGTAAGTTCTAACCCAGTCAGGCGCTTCACTTTGTGTAAATTAATTCTTCACCACTGCCCTCAAAACGGTGAAGGAAAACATCGTGAGGAAACCGCGCATGTCCTAGAACCAACAATTCGAAGACGTGTGACATCTACCAACCCGCGCTGGGCCTACGTGGTGGATTACGACACTCCTTATCAAAAAAAAGGAGGCCTGCGTCCCAGCTATGGGAAAATGATAGGCTAATTATGATTACGACTATGGATGACATACAAAAGACTGCATTTAAGACCTGGACCGGACTCGCACAGACCAGGAAAGTTTAACAACAGTCACCAAAAGAGAGAAGTAAGAAACCGATGACTGGTTTATAAATTAGGTGTTTGTTTTGATTTTAATTAAATTACATTTTATTCGAAAAAAATCATCGGTGTCTTACTAAACTTCAACTACATATATCCGATGAACCTGGTTGCTTATCTCTTTTTTGCTGACCGTACATGAAGGTCAATTGAAGTCCCCAAGACCAGCCCATCCTTTACACCTTCGGCCGGATAAAGTCACCCATCTCAAGTGGCCATCAAGAGGCCTCATACGAGCCGCAATGCTGTCAACAGTTCATCACATATTCACTAGTATCCATTAAGAAAATCCTTAAAAAAAGAAAACACCTATCAGGTAGCTGGGATGAAGATGTGGATTCAAACACTAATTAAAGAAGAAGTGGAATACCTTATTTAGAAATTATTTTGGGCTTTATCCCCGAAGAATTAGAGGTGGTTTTGGATTGGCAAGGAACAGTTGAATGAATAATGGTTTGAAGTGATATTTGTTGCTTCGTCAGCGTTACACTTGCGAGCAGAATTAATGACCGAAAGTGATAAATGTGACTGCTTGGATGGTCTAGTGGTTGCAAGTGCTACTGCTGAGCATGATGTCCTGGGTTCGATTCCCAGGTCAAGCAAAGTTTTATTGGGTTTTTGCATCAGGATTTTTTTACATCCTGGAGTCTAAATTTGTGCCCGGTAGGTAGATGCTAATTAGCTCGCTACCTTTGGTATGGGACTTAAACAAAACTGGCGAAATGTGGGTGTACCAAAGGTTAACTTCTGCTTAACTGATCGGAGAAATACAGGCGTGATGTTATGTAAAATATTAGAAAACTGTCAAGGAAGATGGCGGTAGTGGAAAATGATTCCAGATTATACTTAACTAGTTATTCTTAGAGGCTTATTTTTGTATAATTACAACTTTACGTATTCGTATAAAGCTGTAGTAATAATAAACAATATTATGTATGTTTTATATTCTTTTGTCTTTTATATTCTTTTTAATTTTAAATATTTTGAATTTGCTAAGTTGAAAACGGAACATACCGTTATTCCCTAAGGTAATTCATTTATTTAAATGATGGCCATAAAAGGCACTTTTGAATATAGAATTGATTATACTTATATGATTTTGAATATAGAAGTCCCAAAACGTATCTAGTTTCGTACAAAGAAAAAGAAAGAAGAAACTTAATTAAAACGAAAAGTTAAGAAACCTCATAATTATGCAAAAGCAACGTGAGTTCCTTCTATACCTGGACTAGGCGAGACAATTGCTGAAACATGTATTTACATAAAGCTTGTGATATAATATGTTTTTTTTTTTTTTTTGGGTATGGCATCTCGCAATTGACCTTGAGAGGCCGTGACTGCTTAACCGGGCTTTCCTGCGGTGACTTTTAGTTTTTAGGCTAAGAGCCTCCAGCCAGGGCTTACAAACTAATTACTAAAACCTACAGCAACTGCGCACTGAGGGCACCCCCTGCGGGGTACGAGCCTCGGCTCAGGGAGTCACTTTTAGGGAGGGCAGCAAGTGGGGACAGGCTGGATCAAACAATTTTCTTATTATTAAATCATGGGGATTTTAACTCTACTTGCACAGCTTCGGCGCGGGCTGGCACTTCTGCGGGCAAGGGACGGTTGGGGGGGATTTCATTTACTCGGGGTCTTCGCGGGACGCGAGGACCTCGGCGGCGAGGTCGGAAGGACGGTTGTTTTTGTTTGCGAGCTGTACTAGTGGCCCTACTGCTTTCTTGGAGAATAGTGATGGGGTCATCAGGGTCGGAGAGGACATGTCGTGGCCGGCGAATACGACTGATTCTACTGGGGACATAACTAGCGGCCTTCGCAATCAGAGGATTGCGGTGTTGCGCGGCGGATTCGAAGAAACGCTTTGAATTGCGTTTAAGGAACTGAGCTATTGTGGGGACTTTGAGGTCGAGATGGAGGATCTCGTTCCTAACGTACCATGGTGAGCCCGTAGCTTGGCGAAGGAAACGGTTTTGAAGCGTCTGCATCCTATGGATGTAACGGGGCTTTGTATGTGCAAAGACTGCACTAGCGTAGGTCATGATTGGCCTTATGCACGCCGTGTATATTCGCAACTTGCACTTTAGTGACAACTTGCTGCGTGCATTAAGAACAGAGTGCAACCTTCCCAGTGCGAAGGCGGCGCGTGAGCGCGCCTTCTTGATGTGCTCTGAGAAGGTGATGTGCTGATCCATAATCACTCCTAGATACTTGGCTTGCTTCTCCCAAGGGATAGGCTTGCCAAACATGGACATGGGCCGGGGGGGGGTCGGGTTTGTGTCTCGGTTTCGAGAAGAGAACCGCTTGACTTTTATCGGGATTGACTTCGATCCTCCACTTTCTAAACCACGCGCCAAGAACGTTGACTGCGGTTTGGAGCCTGGAGGCTATCGCGTCGGGATTTTTCCCAGCGTAGTAAATGGCTGTGTCGTCAGCGAAAAGCGCCAACTTTGCCAGTCTACGTTTGGGGATATCGCTAGTGAATAGCGTAAATGATATAATATGTTTGAAAGCTTGTGATATATGTTTGAAATAATACTAATCGACATTTTATTACTTTGTGGCCACTTATTTCTGTCCGCCAGTGTCCGGCGCCTGCGCATAAACCGCCAGTCATCACAGTCGGCGCGGGCGCACATCAAATGGACACTAATGTAATTTGTTAGCGCCGCTTACTGCATTAGAGTTAGTCGAGATTTTTGGAAGTAAATGAAATGAATGATGAAGTTCGGTTGTTGGATTTTCTATATTTTCGTGTTGACAAAAGCTGTATGAGAAAGCTCGTGTAAGGCGAAAAGTAGTAAGGAAATATTGAAGTGATCTTCTACACGCTTTTATTAATAAATGAACCTTTTTTTGAGGCCGATTCCTATAATTTACAGACAGTTGATTCAAATTAAGACTCTTGTATCTTTACCAATAATGAAGCAAAGTCTTAATTAATACCTTCGCATATTAGACCCCCGCTATTTGGAAGCAACTATCATAGGTAAAATTTGCTTATGAAACTATTTCTTTGCCCAGTTTGGAAATAAAAAAACCGAGTTCCGAAAAAAAGTTATTTTTCACTTTTTAGTGTTAGTACTTACCCCACATCAACTCGAAATTACATCAACCGTGGGGTCAAAACAATGCATATTTATACGATAGCAGCAATCGTGGTTGATTTGCTGTGATTTTTTAAAGAGTTCCGTTGTCTGTCTCCGAAACTCATCATCGGATCTATATGAAATTTAAATGGGGCCATTTCGAAATAAACCCATTTCAAACAAAAACAATATTTTGTACATCCGTCTATATATGACGGAGTTATGCCCGAAAATACATAAAAAAAAATATATATATAAATATGTCGAATTAATAATCTCCTTGTTTTTGAAGTTGGTTAAAAATGCCATTGGTAAGCAAAACGATCCGTTTTTGTTTATAGGAACCGAGCTTAAGTGAGTAGTGGTGGCTCAGTGGTAACGATGGGTGGGAAATCATCAAATAACTTCTCCCCCTCTGGGTGGAGCGGGAGGGCGTGTCAGACTTTTACTGACTAAAACCCACCCGTGTTCCCTCAGTTGCCTGTATGCCAGGGGCCACGGTATCTCTTTCGAACAACCCGCACCCCTGGCAGGCACGGCCCTTGCGGGCCCCATCTGTTGCTGCTGACATCTCTTTGAGGTGCGCATGGAACACAACGCGCCGTCGACCCGGGCTTGGTCCTTACCGGACAGCGAGCTACCTATTACTCGCCGTCCGCAAGCCCGTGCCTACGGTGGCCGGGAATCAGCCTGGGATTCCCGACGCCCAGGGCGTCTCCTGCGAAGGCCACGGCTGTGAGGGGCGCATGTACTGCATCTCCCTCACGTGCGCCGCCTCCCTCTTTGCGAGCATAACTGCTTCGCTGAAGGAGGCGACTACTAGCCATGCACTCTCGCTCCGTACCATGGCCTGGACCAGGGTCGGACGCGAGAGATCGCCACTGCCGATCACCTCCACGAGGACACGGCGGTGCTCCGCCCAAGTGGTAACGACCGTGACTTACGAGTTCGACTTGTGGGTTCGATCCCAAGCTGGCATTTTATTCTGTTTATGTTATTTCACCACCACTGCACTTAAAACGCCGAAGGAAAACAACGTGAGGAAACTGGTATGTCATAGAACCAAAATCTCGAAGACATGTGGCATCCGCCAATCCGCACTGGGCCCACGTAGCGGATTATGGCCCAATCCCTCTCATCTAACGGCCTGTGTCTCAGCTGTGAGAAAATTATAGGCTGCTAATGGGCCAGCTCTTGACCTCGATCACACCTGATGGAAAGCAATGAATGAGGATAGAACGAGCATGCCCAAAAGACGCCTGTTTACTCTAGCTTTTGTTATAGTTAGGCAAGTCCGGTTAAACACCGGACAACCTCAAAGGTAGACCTGCGAGATGTCATTTAAAAAACATCTTGGGTTAACCTGCACCAATTTTCTTCTCATAGCTAATACGGTATTGTTTCACCAGTTCTTAATAATCGCTATTATTTAAATATTCAAATTATAATATAATCCTCATGTTGAATCAATCATTCAATATGACAGACCACTCCATAGAATATAACAATTTCACAGATAAACTATAAAATTCAGACTATACAAACTAAATGAAGTGTCACGCACTTTGTTTACAAAGTATTAGCTATGAGAAGAAAATTGGTGCAGGTTAACCCAAGATGCTTTTTAAATGACATCTCGCAGGTCTACCTTTGAGGTTGTCCGGTGTTTAACCGGACTTGCCTGTGATAACCTTATTAAATTAAAGCTACCAGCCAGGGCCAGAGGTGTAGCTAGCGTGGGGCAGGCTGGGCACGGGCCCTGGGCGCCTATTGAAGGGGGGCGTGAAACGTTGCCAAATATTAAATCTATACTAATCTATACTTAAACTTATAATATCTATACTAATAATAAAGCTGAAGAGTTTGTTTGTTTGTTTGCTTGAACGCGCTAATCTCTGGAACTGGTGGTCCGATTTGAAAAATTATTTCAGTGTTAGATAGCCCATTTATCGAGAAAGGCTATAGGTTATATATCATCACGCTAAGACCCTTAGGAGTCGAGCAATGAAAAAAATACTACTCGTACGGGCAGGCGAGGCGAGCGACGGGGTGGGTCGAGGAGCAAGAAATTTGACGCGAACGTAGTCGCGGCCAGAAGCTAGTTTCAAAATAAAAATGAACCATTTTATACTGTGATATCTAAGAAATCTGAAGAGCTACTTGAATTTATTGTGCAGAATGGGGATGAAAGCGTATTTCCAAATATGCCCGTTTGTATTAAAATTCTGCTTTAAATTGCAGCATTGCAAGTTGTGAGTGATTTTTTATTAGCAAGTTGAAATTAATACCTTCGTTATTGAAGGGCATAATTTGTCAAGATAGGTTATATGCGACCTAGCTTTGCTCAGTGTAGACCGAGAAGATAATTTACGAAGGGGGGCACAAATATGGTGCGTGCCCTAAGCGCCATTTCCTGTTGGTACGCCCTGGCCAAAAACTTAAAACTAGAGCGACTGCTCGCTGAGGGCATACCCTGTGGGGGACTGATCTCAGCTTAGGGTATCGCCGGTAGAGGGCAGCAAGGGACTGACGAAGGTTAAACCAAGATGTACAGCCAACTCTTTTGCCTGCACGCAAACAGGAAGAAGTTGTAAATCTTCTGAAGAGGTCTACAATTTCTTGTTTGAGTCTATCCGTGCAATACCAAACCACAAACCGATCTAAGTCTAAAATAAACTAAGTTTTTTTTTACCGCTATCTGCCTTAAGGTGTAGACCGATTAACTGCCTCTTCCGGGAATCGAACCCCGGCGCTCTGAGTCATAAAGCGGTACTCAGAACTGGAGCGGTATTTGTGTAGTAATACAATTATTTTGTATTTTTTCCTTTGATTCGAGTCTAATTTGATTTTCTACCGACTTTTATAGTAGGAGTTTAGTTGTTTAACTTTGTATTGGGTGATTTTGAGAGGGATGGTGGATGCAGCCTGGGTAGGTGGCCAACTGTTCTTATTGGAAAATTCATCATAATACGTGTAAATTAAATAATTTTAAGTAATAGTACGTAAGTCATAGGCATAGTATAGCATAAAGCAGGGATTGCAAACCAATGGCACGCGAGCCTTTTTTGGCACGCAACAAAATAATTTAGGCACGGCAGTCTATGTTACAGTAACAAACATAGAAATCAGAGTGTGAAAAGTTAATCTTTTCAAGCCTGAGTCGTTACTTTCAGAAACCGTACCTACGTCACATGATTCCAGTTCAGCTTACATTCTGCTAAAAGTTAGTATACCCATGAACCTAATACCAGACTCCACAAGTTGCACTAATTTGTTCTTTCTTAAAAATAAGCTGGTGTGACGTTGATTACTGTTTAATAGTAGGTACAAGTCTATTTCTGTTTGCAAATAGATTACCAATTATTGTGAAAATATTTAGTTTTTTTTCTAGTGGTCAATATGTCAAGATAGTTTGTTGGCACGTCAATGCCAAATATTTTTTTGTTTTTTAAATTGTCTCGCTGTGTTTGAGAAGTTCGCCATCCCTGGTATATCTATAGCATTTAAGGCCAAAGATGTTTGATTTTTTTTGCTATCGATACGCTAAAAAGAATAAAGGCTTCTTCAAACAGCCGCGACGCGACAGCGCGACGCGACACTTGTAGAACAATCTCCATTAAGTTTTCATAGAAATTGTTCTACGAGTGTCGCGACGCGACCGTCGTGTCGCGCTAGTCTGCACGAGCCTTAGGTCGTCCATTTTAGAATGACTGGTTCATTCATTCATGGTTGGGACATCCACCAACCCGCATCGGACCCGCGTGGTGGATTACGGCCCACCCTCTCTCACAAAGAGGAGGTTTGTGTCCCAGCAGTGGGAATATTATGGGCTAAAGAAATCTAGCACACTTTTTCGGTTTTCACTTTTAAAGGTTTCCAAAAACTATTACAATAGTAAGATTACTATTAGATTAGAATAGATAGAACTATTAAAAAATTCCACTCCAAGATTTTAAAAGTGAGAGTCGGGTGTCATTGCGTTAGAAGGAGATGGTGGATGTGCGAGGGAGATGGACATAGTCCTCCGTTGAAAGCAACGGCGCCATGGACTCATGTACCGATAGCAAGAAGAAACAATCTTTGAAAATTGTATTTTTATACCCAAACATAAAAAAAAAACTTTTTTCGTTTTTTATTTCAAAAGGGAGGAGGTTCTCAATTCAAAATAATAAAAAAAGAAACACTGCAAAGTTACAAAGTAACTTAAATTTTGGAAGTCAGTGGCCAAAAACCTAAAATACAAAACTAAAGATACCGACTTCCGAATTTTTCGAAAAAAGATAGGTCATGAAGTTGCTGAAGTAAGTACCTAGTTATTATTGTTCTGTTTTATTTTTCTTGATTTTTTTATCGAGTATCTCGTTGGTCTAGTGGTCGCAAGTGCTACTGCTGGGGAGTGCTGTGTTCGATTCCGGGGTCGGGCAAAATGTTATTGGGATTTTTCATCAGTAAATATATTTGTACACGTTTGTTGTCGATAGGCTCGCCCCCTATGACATGGGACTTAAACATGACTGACGATGTATGGGTATACTATAGGTACACCTCTGCCTAACCCTTTAGCTATTACAGGCGTGATGTTATGTTGATCTTTAAAATAAAATTCCACCTTACGTGACGGTTTCCCAGCGTGTTCTACTGACGCTACACAAATAGACAACTTCAATCACGTCTGCGGGAGGAAACGCGATTGTTTTTACGTCTTTGACGAGCGTCGATACACACAGGGCGAAGATCTGCTGGAGTTTATTTTGTTTTCAGGGTATTTTCTGGCAAAATAAGTAGAACTTGCCTTGATTTCTTTAAGAAGGTTTTTAAGGCTATCTAGAAAAGCAGCGTTAGTTTTGTTTTTATTTTTCAGTCTTTACTTTTGTGGCTTAGTAGGAACAGACGCACGAGTCAATTGGTTGGTTCGTGGATTGGTGACCATCTTTCGACACGACCCCTCCATGCCTCGGCAAGCACGTTAAGCCATGGGTCCCAACTGTCATTCATAGATCTTTGACAGTCGTTACGGGTCGTCAGAAGCCAGAAAGCTCGACAACCAGTCCTAACATAGGGTATCGTATAACCCAGTAACTGGGTTGTGGAGGTCAGATAGGCAGTCACTCCATGTAAAATACTGGTATTCAGCAGCATCCGGTTAGCTTAGAAGCCGATCCTAACATAGTTGGGGGTCTACCTTGTGTAATCCTCTATTAATTCATACTCCATTACAAGGAAACGCCTTTGTTTCTTATCCCTGTTTTCATACTATAAGTATTTGAATGAAATGAAATTGTTTATTCTGTACCTAAATAGAATGTGTTTTATTTAAAAAAAAAGCTAGATGGAGTCGACATTTCCCATTTGAGTACCCCTTTTTTTTGGTGGGGAATCATCAAATAACTTCTCCCACAATGGTTGGAGCAGGACGGAGTGTCAGACTTTTACTGACTAAAACCCACCCGTGTTCCCTCAGTTGCCTGTGTGCCAGACGGTACCTATCTCTTTCGAACAACCCGCACCCCTGGCAGGCACTGGCCTTTGCGGGCCCCATCAGTTGGTGCTGGCGCGCATGGAACACAACGCGCCGCTGACCCGGGCTTGGTCCTTACCGGACAGAGAGCTACATTTGACTACCCCTGAGAAGCAATTTTTGGCATACAAACTCAATGATCAAAGTCTCTTTTAAAGTCTAGACATAATCTTGGTCAGATCATGTGAAGTCAAGGTAGATACATACATACATAAACTCGCGCATTTTTCCATGGTAGGCAGAAACTATAGAACGCCACCTGCTACGATCATATAAGATCATCAGCTGGACATACATCTGATCATCCACGCATGCCAGTTGCGAATAATATGCACCTGGCGTGTTTGAAGAACATCACCAATAAGGCCAATGTACATGTCCTCCTAGGGCGTCCTCTTCCGGCGTTTCCACTACCTTTTGAATACCTTTTATTAGCCGCCCTTAAGGTGAACCTAGTCCACATTTTTCCCATACAAACTTCGGGAGTGTATTACTCCACTGTTCGACAATGTACATCAAAAATTAAACATGGTATGGTTTTGTCTCATTATTATTATTGTCTGTACCGAAACAGAATACTAAAATAAAAAGCCATTAAAAAGTTAAGCGAAAACAAAGATTCGTTTTTCTTGCTAATTTAACCAACTTTGGGCGTGTTTAAGTAATAAAAGAAGTGTAAAATCTGAAAAACCAAGTCGGTACCGACAAAGCTCAAATTTCTAAAAGTTCAATAAACTTTATTTGTCATTGATTTATGCTGTGGTTTTTTCATAAAACCCGATCTTCCGAAGGACTGTTCTTAATTTTTTACGCGCCTGTTGTACTATAAATGATCCTGCATCTCACTCAATAATGTTGTGCGTGTAAACTAGCGTCTAACTGCTCATCACTGATACTACCTCTGTCGGACACGATGCCTGGTGAGACAGCGTACTTTTTAGCCGGGCCCATCAGTGAGTTCGAGCCCGCGACTAGATTCCCCTTAAATTCATCATCTCAAGACCAAACCATCTAAACATCCTCTTTTAAATTTTTATCACTACATCTTTTAAAATAATGTAGATTTCTGTCAGAAATGGTCTTTTAAGAACCACACAGATTTGAGTGGATTTTATTCCTCATTCAAAAAATCAGCTCCAAAATGGCGGTGTGTGTTCCGCGCATGCGTGCTACGCCGGTCTGTCATTATACCCGCGCAGACGCAGATCACATTATCCCCGATACATTGAGATTACATACAATTATGTGCCTACCCGCCGGCCGGGCGACACGCGAACCAAAACTATTATATTATGTATTGAAATCGTAGCTAGCTTATGTATTTGGGTTTTTTCTGTTGTTTAGATTATGTATTTTATTTCAGATAAGGTTGGGTTGCAGGTACAAAGAGGTATGATTTGATTGTACATAAGCCTTACAGGTTGGACCTAGGTAAGTAAGCATTTTTTTTAAATTATTTAATCACAAACTGCTCTCAAAACGGTGAAGGAAAACATCGTGAGGGAACCGACAAAAGTCCTAGAACCAATAATACGAAGACATGTGACATCCACTAATCCGAGATGGGCCCGCGAGGTAGATTATGGCAGACTCCCTCTCAAAGAGAGGTTTGTATCCTTGCTGTGAGAACATTTTAAGTAGGTTTCTTTTCGTTTTTTTTTTGGGTGGGAAATCATCAAATAACTTCTCCCGCTCTGGGTCCAGCAGGAGGGCGTGTCATACTTTTACTGATTAAAACCCACTCGTGTTCCCTCAGTTGCCTGTGTGCCAGGGGCCGCAGTATCTCTTTCGAACAACCCGCACCCCCGGCAGGCATCGGCCCTTGCGGGCCCCATCAGGTGGTGCTGACATCTCTTTGAGGCGCGAGTGGAACGCAACGCGCCGTCGACCCGGGATTGGTCCTTACCGGACAGCGAGCTACCCATTACTTGCCGTCCGCAAGCCCGCGCCTACGGTGGCCGTGAATCAGCCTGGGACTCCCGAACATTATAAGTAGGTTGATTATGCTATGCGTTTGTTAAGCCTTCGTTCGCTTGCTTTGTTCGATTGTCGAAATGGCTTTCTTTTTCTTAGCGTAGCATAGTAAGACTATAATTTTCCCATTGCTGGGGCATAGGCTTCCACTCTTCGGGAGGTTTGAGCTACACAGTGACTGATACATACATGCCGTCTGTTGGGACAGGTCAGCTCAAACCTGCAATGGGTCTTTCTTCAAAAGGCCCTTCCAGACATTGCCCTGCATTGTTAGACTCACATAAAATTCAAATAATATAATGTTTGGACTTCAAAAGAGACCATGACCTCTGAGTTTGTTTCGGCTTTTCTTCTCAGGGAACAGTCAGCTAGGAAAAGCCGGCGCCATTTAGTTTTGGAACGAAGTTCCTTATCGCGCGTTGCGAAAGGGGGCTAGACGGAAAAAATTAAGACCAAAAGTTGTAACGACACTTTTTGCTATAGTTGTAAGCCGAGCGGCGTGCGCGTGTTTCTCTGTCTGTCTCTCTCTCTCTCTCATAGAAAGCAAGCTAGTTATTTTGGTTTCGTCTTTCTATTTCGCATTGAACAGTGTGGTGTCGCGACGATTATTTTTGTTGAGTGTGTGTTACAATTCCTTCACTAATTAATCGAAAGGAACTTCGTTCCATCCAGCTGTCCCTTGACACCTCTCAAGTTTTTTAAAATATTGACCCGTAAAAATGTCATATAAGATCTACATACTTACATTAATAAACATTTAATTTCATTTCATTTGGGACAGAGTGGGCTGTAAACTACCACGAGGGCTCAGTATGGGTTGGTAAGTAGATGTCATATATGTCTTCGAATTTTTAGTTCTAGGACATACCAGTTTCCTCACGATGTTTTCCTTCACCGTTTTGATAGCAGTGGTGATGAAATCATGTACCCACACATAGTAAAAAACCTGCCTGGGTCCAATCCCACGACCCACAACTCGTAAGTCAGGACCGTTGCCACTGGGGTCGTCTTAGCGTTCCGTTGGTCAATCTAAAATAAGTCGGCCTAGAATTTAGGCACAGTTTTGACGCCATCGAATGTGTCACCGTATGATGTGAACACCGTTAGCTTCTATCTATCTCGCGAGATTATAATCTGTCGATAAATTGTGAACTGCACCATACTGCTTACCGACCGAATAGGTTAGGTTAGGTTAGAATTGCGACCAACCGCGCGCGAGCCGAGCGACCGAAGCGAGCGGTGCCGCGGCAGCGGCCGGCGAGCGCTATTTCCACGTTAGTGACAGTTACTTGACTTTGACTATTCTATTAGTAATAGTGGAAGGTACTATCTGTCTTGATACAAGTTCACAATTTGACGGTTTCACTTCGATAGATTATATTCTACCGTAAAATAATGTGTTTAATTGTAAGCAGTATGTGGTATTTCCAATTTTACGGTGACAAATATAACAGCCATGCCAGCAATATAAGAAGAAGAAGTATCATAATAATTTAATTCAATTTCAACCGTAACCACGTCAAATTCCGACATTCTTCTATTCTTTTACAAAAACATGACGACAGTATAAAGATATTAAGCACAGTAGCCATCTCAAACATTGTTCCCTTTGTGATTTTTTTAAATAAACCCTAGTATACATGGTCATTCAACCCTACACAACATAGAAGAACCGCCGATGCATAAAATCCGATTTGTGTTTCACAATGATGGAGTTTACACTTGATTTGAAGGGATTTGAGAAAAAATATACCGTTTCAGATCAAAGGGAAAGATCAGACGAACATATTTATGTTTTTGACTAACGATTATGCTATATTGATGAGAGGGCTTCTGGCAAGGTAATAACAGCCGTACGGATCGATCGATCAGGTTTAGCTACGCTTGCCGCGGTTGGTCCGTAGATGGGTGAATCCGGAAAGCGCGTTAAGCTGTTGGTTCCAGCTGTCATCGTCGTCGTCGTTACGGGTCGTCAGAAGCCCGAAAATGTTACAACCAGTCTTACCAAGGAGTATCATATTACCCAGTAACTGGGTTGTGGAAGTCAGATACGCAGTCGCTCCATGTAAAATACTGGTATTCAGCTGCATCCGGTTAGACTGGAAGCCGACCCCAACATAGTTGGGAAAAGGCTAGGCAGATAATGATTATCTATGCTATTTTGATTTACTGTAGGACCTATTATGTAGCCATAGATAAGAAGCAAAATTCTACAACCTGTTTAGATAGTCAAAACCAGTGATCAAAGATTTTGTCCTTAGTGACTTGACTAGCCTCCTGACTTAATAAGTTTGACAACCGATTCAATAAAAAAAATACGTTTCTTTTACGATTTATTACTAACTAGCTTTTGCCAGCGGCTTCGCCCGCGTGGAGGTCGGTGTATTATACATATAAACCTTCCTCTTGAATCACTCTATCTATTAAAAAAACCCGCATCAAAATCCGTTGCGTAGTTTTAAAGATTTAAGCATACATAGGGATATAGGGACAGAGAAAGCGACTTTGTTTTACACTATGTAGTGATGGGGCTTCTGGCAAAGTAACAACACCCGTACGGGTCGATCGAGCAGGTTAAGATACGGTTTCCGTTGGACCGTAGATGGGTGAACCCCTACGTGCCTCGGAGAGCACGTTAAGCTGTTGGTCCCGGCTGTCATTTGTGGATCATTGACAGTCGTTACGGGTCGTCAGAAGCCCGAAAATGTTACAACCAGTCTTACCAAGTGTTATCGTATTACCCAGTAACTGGGTTGTGGAAGTCAGATAGGCAGTCGCTCCATGTAAAATACTGGTATTCAGCTGCATCCGGTTAGACTGGAAGTCGACCCCAATATAGTTGGGAAAAGGCTAGGCAGATGATGATTATCTATGCTATTTTGATTTACTGTAGGACCTATTATGTAGCCATAGATAAGAAGCAAAATTCTACAACCTGTTTAGATAGTCAAAACCAATGATCAAAGATTTTGTCCTTAGTGACTTGACTAGCCTCCTGACTTAATAAGTTTGCCTACTGACTCAATAAAAAAAAATACGTTTCTTTTACGATTTATTACTAAAGATGGACATGCAAAGGAATTGTTACTTAGAGGGTAGGAATGAACTAAGAAGGGTTTTTAAACCAAATAAATGGTACAACGATCCACTAAGATGGTAGAAATCATTTATTTCAACATTCAAAATTACAAAATGTAGGTTTCGTTTGTCCCAAACTAGGTACCGCCGGTATCTTGGGCACCATTAAATAGGTAACTAACCGACTTCAAACGAAGGAGGTTCTCAATTTAATCCACTTGTGTATTTTGATGATGTTCTAATCTGATTCTTCCAGTCACTGTTAGCTGTTCATACAGCTAGTCGAGGTACCGGGGGTGGTGTAGTTTTACAAACCGTAAACAACTAAGCAACTAACTTAAAAAAAAAAACACTACAAAGTGAATAATAACTTTAATATCGAAAGTCAGAGGCAAAACACTGAAATACCGATCCAAAGACGAGAGTTCCGAAATTAAAGAGTTTATTTTTTTATTTTTATTAATTTAAAATAAAAGTTAAAACTGGCTGCGGAATCTGAATATTACAAAACTGAATGTACAAACAAACTGCCTAATTATGGGCAAAGTAAAATAAATAAATGAAATATTTTTTATATAAAAGATAAAACTTGGCAAGATGACGTTTTGACAGTATTTTTTTGTTGATTTTAATTACGTTTCTAACGGTATCAAACAACGATTCTACTTGGGAGACCAACAAACGCAATACCACTCCTTAACACTGGAAATAGGCGTGACATTACCCCACCTACTTGCATCTCTTCGTCTTCGGTCTAATTTCGCGCAAGAAAAACAGGATATATCCACTAAATCATAAAATAATAAGAACGGTACAATTTAAATAGATTCTGCACGTCCGTCATTCTTTGTCGGCCGTCAGGTAAATGTGCCATTTCTTTTTTGAAAGTAGATTCTTTGACAATGGGGGTGAAAAAAATTTGCAAGTTTGACAGTCGCACGGTATGTTAGAGTTTTTGTAATTGTCGTTTTTATTTTTGTTGTTAATTTTGTTGCTGGCTAGTGGATTTCGGAACTAATAATTGCCTTAGTTTTCTCTTGGATTCTGACTCCCCAATAAGCTTTTTACGATCGCCTGCCCAGAAATATGACATGTCACCTATATTCCCCAAAGAATCAGGCAGAGGTGGACCTACGGTACCTACATCCACATTTTGGCAGTCATGTTTAAGTCCCATATAAGAATTAGGGCAAGCCTATTGTCATTAACCGGAGTCCAGTTTACTACTGAGATATTCCAGATGGATAACTCAATAACACTTTGCCCGACCTGGTAATTGAAACCAAGATTTCATGCTCAGCAGTAGCGTTTTCGACCACTAGCAGTGTACAACTAAACGCCGACAGATACTACGCCGACAGACTGAACACCAACAAGACTTAAACTTCGACGGGACTCTTCGCCAACAGGACACATCGCCGACAGGGCTCATCAGGTAGGTAATAGATTAGGTTAGGTTAAAATTGCGACCAACGGCGCGCGAGCGGTGCCATGGTTAACCGCATGTGTCACGGTTCCGTGTTAGTGGCAGTTATCTACTTGACTATTTAGTAATAGCGCAAGAATGAGCCTTGTCGGCGAAGAGTCCCGTCGAAGTAAAGTCTTGTCGGTGTTCAGTCTGTCGGCGTAGTGTCTGTCGGCGTAGTGTCTGTCGGCGTAGTGTCTGTCGGCGTTTAGTCGTAGACGTACATTCGACCACTAGACTGATGATGCGCACTTGCAAACACATTATTTATT
Organism: Polymixis lichenea; assembly: GCA_949091785.1. Lineage (NCBI taxonomy): Eukaryota > Metazoa > Arthropoda > Insecta > Lepidoptera > Noctuidae > Polymixis > Polymixis lichenea. The sequence continues at coordinate 6,830,167 of OX420958.1, forward strand.
GAAGCAACCACAGGCAAGTCCGGATAAGCAGCCGGCTACCTCTTATGTTGACCTGCGAGATGACAATAAAAAAAAAACAGTCGTTTACAAGTGGTGGTGTAGACGGCGCTACAATTTCATATATCAAAAAACACCGTAAGAACTACCAAAACTTATGCTATACTTATACCCCCAGCCCAGCCACTAACCCCCAGAAACTATGAAAGAAAAAGCTTTTAACACCTTCACTATAACATCATCAATCTTTCGCTCAAAAGTTAAGCCTTTAAAATAAACAGTAAGAAAAGTAAGTAATAAATCAAAAATATCCTCACTTTTACTAATATTTTGACATAAAATTAACAAAGACATCACAACCAGACACTATTTCGGTATGATGACGCGACAATTTTCGGATTTTTTATCGAAATACATTAGTAAATGAGAATGCATTTTTCGATGACGCGTCGGATTCAGCTACTTCATTTTGCCAAGTTTATTTTTAAGAATAAAATTCAAAATGCATTTTTTTCTCTGTTGGAAATAAAGAATTTTGTTGTATTTTTTAAATATAGAATGTCAAAGTGAGTTTGGTTACTTTATGTGTTTTCTACACTAATATTAAAAAGAGGTAAAACTTGTAAGTTTGGATGTAGGAGGTGATTTCTGGAAGTACTGATCCGATTTGGAAAATTCTTTTACTGGCAGTAAGCTACACTATTGCCGAGTGCCATAAGGTATAGTTGACTATCACGCGGGCGAAGTCACAGGCACAAGCTATAGTGTACCAAAATATTGAATTTTTTTTAAAGTTCTGATGAACTTGCATGCACAATGCAGACTAGGTATTGCCATTTATCCGTTTATGAGACTTTTCATACTATACTATGTTTTCGTATATAGCTACAGTAAGTACCTAATCATACAATAGAAAAACGGTTTTCTGTATGATTTTTCATAATTTTATTCAGCAGTTTCAAATTTTTATTATTTTAAAGCTAATTTAATCAAAGTGTCCAACTTTTGCATTGTTAAATGTTAGAACTACATAGTTAAAATACATGTTATTTTATCCCGTTCATCTGAAGATGTCTTACGAAACCGTAAAATAAATTTAATTAATTCAGTCATAAAACAAGCCTATGAGTTTATTACTATTTTTTATAACAACTCATTTATTTCTTTATTAATTAATACAAAAATCATTCTACTTTATTACCCATCCATAATTTAAACAGCAATTTTATATACAGTTAAATATTTACGAACTTTACTTTTAAAAGGCTGGTAGCTGGTAGTAAAGGTATATCTCCATGCTGCCAAAGGGACAATCAAATAAACAATAAAATTTGAAACGCAATTTACTTCGGCACATTTCGGAATATATGCTGAAATAACATTTCCACACACATAAACAATGCTAAAGTATTTTCGACTCAATTCCGTTGTGATGAAAGGACTTAAAATTAAAAGGTTTTTGAATGACTGTAGGCATAAAATTGTAAAGTTATAAAAACATCGAAGTCCCACTAACAAGGTGAGTTTTAATTATTGAAAATTTTGTGTTAATTTAGTTTTTTTTCGGCTGAACGCGCGGTGCCTTTGCTCGGCGGTGTCTTTGTTTTTTTTTTGACGTTTGTATAATCTGTAAAATGTTAGCGCCAGTTTAGCTTGGTTGAGCTTTTTTAAATTATCATCGATATTAAATTGTGCATATTTCCGCTGGTATAGGGCCACCCACTAGTCTTTGATAGACTTTTGTCAAATATTTACTTAATGGTTTTCATAATTAGGTCATAAAATAAATATTTATGTTTTACTTTATAAAATAGGATGTATGGGATGCGGTAAGCACAGGACCGGCATTAATGTTGTAGCGATGGCGATACTTGGGCCTTGGGCCTTGTCTATCAGCAGAATTATAAATGTTAACACTCGCCTAGTGTTAACATCATCAATTCTTCGCATTATGTTAATATCGCATTATGAGGTTTTTATATACTAAGATGTTTGATGAAAGTACCTAATTTATTCTTTGAACCATTTAATCTTACATAGAGTAGGCCTTAATCCACCACGAGGGCCTAGTGCAGTTTGTTAAGTAGATGTCGCATGGTTTTGTCCAATTTTTGGGTCCGGTTTCCCCACGATGTTTTCCTTCGCCGTTTCGAGAGCAGTGTCGATGAAATACTATACATTACTGAGCTACCACGGGTCTCATCGTTTAAACATTATGAAAACTACAAACTACTTAAAACGTCAATTGTTTTTCTTCTAACATTATGTGGAAAGTTACCATTGAAAGTGAACGCTATCCACTTGGTATTGCAACAGCTGTAGTACTCAGGCTTTTAAAGATCACTATAAAAGAAAACAGACTTATAATAGCCTTTCTAAAGCATTTTCTTGAAAAAGCACATAATTTTGTATGACAAGTGGCTGTCAAAGACTTGTTATTATTTTATTCTTTCATACCTCATATTTATCTACTTACCTACTAATTTTATCAACAATGATTTTCTATCTTTAAGTAGAAATAACTGCAGTATTATTAATATTAATTGGATGACGGTTAAAGCGCGGTAAAAATAAAAGAAAATTGGTTTCCATAGACAAAGCCTGATACGAAGTTAACTAAAAAAATAAAAACAAAAGCAGTTTGAAATTCGATGAAAAGAATGCGAATTTCGAATGGATTTTAAATGTTTGAACTTTCTTTGATAGTCGTTACGGGTAGTCAGAACACTGGGTTATGGAAGTTAGATGGGCAGTCGCTCCATGTAAAATACTGGTATTCAGCTGCATCTGGTAAGACTTGAAGCCGACCTCAATATAGTTGCGAATAGGGTAGACCTTCGAACTTAGTTTTAAGGAAACCAAACTGTTTGGATCTCTTTGTGTTCTTAAAATTATTCCTGAATACTTGTGCTTTCTTTGTTTGAGAAAAAGCCTGTCTATAGGGTAAAGCCAAATGTGTCATTTCAAATTTGAAAGATTCAAATAGTTTGAATTTGAATGAATTCGTCTGGAGGATGCTCTAAGCCGCCGAATTTTTTCTGACTGCAAACTGCGAAAAATATGCAAGCCACCCCCTTGTACTTGAGTAGTATTTACCACCGTACGCTGTACAAAAAAAAAACAAGCGTAACACCAATTACCCTCAGATCACCGTAAACTTGACAGCACTTTATCCTCTATTACCCATTTATATCCACGCTACAGAACCACGCTCATGTAACCTACACTCAACCGCAGTTCTATTGCAACAGCTTTACATTGACAATTATTGTATGTCGTGGCAGTACAAGCGGTTTTCGCAGATCAAGTGTTCGGTTGGCTGTATCAATTGCGCGCACGCATGTAGCCTAAACGGTCGCATCTGATTGTGATGATCGTTCAAATTGTTGCATGCAAACATGATGGGTTAAGTAATTTGTTTAACTGATACCATTAGACTGTGGGATTCACCATAGCGTGGGTATTACGTAATAGTTTTATTATGGATCAGAGGAGACGAAAGAAATAATACATCGAACCAAGAAATCAATGGCGTGTAACATCTACCAATCCACACGGGACCATCGTGGTAGATTACAACTAGATAGAGAATACAATCCCGGGTCTATAGGATTTATATAGCGTAATCCTGGGATCCCGAGACTATCCCGGGATTATACTATGTGGTTTCTAGTTGGACTGAAATGAAAAAAAAAACTTGAATAATTTCTTTAAAAAATGTTTTTAATATTGTTGCACTACACAAATCACGATATAGTAAGAAAAGAAATAACGAAAAAAAAAACTAGTTATGTAAGAGTTTTTTTTTTTGGGTTTTGGCTTCGCACGGTTTGTGCATTTAGCCAGTGTCAAGTAATTTTTCTTTTTCATGTAAATGGCCCGATATCGCGCATGAAGTTACAAACAGTCATAGTCGTCTTTAGTCAGTCAAGTCAAAGCTATTGTAAAACGGTAGTAACTTTACAACAACCTATTAGGAATTTTTGGGGGAACACGAAAAGTCCACTTTAGTCACTTATTTTCACCTTCACTACATTTGTGCACTCACACGTAATTAAATTGCATAATTCACTACCAAAATTAAACAATTTTATTCGCTATTTCACTAAATTTCATGAAAATAAAAAGTCATGCGACATGTTCCAACGCGATCCCGCCAAAAACTCCTATGTAAGAGTTATCTTGTCTCAGCCTAGTTTGGATACTTATTTTTTTTTCTACAACAAACAAATTATTAGGGCTGTACCTGTGTAGTGTACGTATCGTAAGGCGCATCTAAGGGTTGATTTTTTTGTTATTTTGCAATAAATGCTATTATAGACCATGGTATATGAGGGTACTCCGTGTGGTGCCGGACGTAAAGGAAAAGCACCATCCCATTTCTTCCCGTGGGTGTCGGTGGTCCGCCCAAGCCGGGCAGACCTCCACCGTATGCTCCACCGTGTCCTCAGGGCGATCTTCGCAATAGAAACATCCGGGTGTTTCCTCCCGCCCTGTCCGAAACAGGAACCTCCCGAAACAGCCGTGTCCGGTGAGGACCTGTGTCAGGCGGGGAAGGTGAGGACGCCATGCCGCCTCTCAAACCTCTCCTCAAAGAGGGGATTTACCGCCGCAATTGTGGCGTGCCCAAATGTCGGTTTCCTCACGATGTTTTCCCTCACCGTTTTGAGAGCACCGTTAGATTATCGTGTTATCTATTATCTGGGCTATGCAGCAGGCTTAGCATGACGTTTTCTATTCGTAAGAAAAATAGACAGTGCTTTTTCAATACAAAGTGACATTTCGTTTCTACATTTTTGACATCGCACCGTAGATATCCTTCTATAATCTGTCATTTTGTATTTCGTTTCCAACGATCTTTTTCTAACGATTTCAGAAGAATATTTCTTCCCAAACTGTCAAAATCACACTGACAACAAACTTTCTACTCGACGGCCACAAAGTATATACGATTATCTACAAAATCATGGTTTGTTTAGAACGCATAACTTAATAGAAAAACATACCTATCTTCTCCTATACATCATTTAGTTAATAGTCACGTCTATTCTTCCGTAGACGAATCGGTGCTCGTGCTAAGCCTGCAGGTCAGTCTCAAATGGAGTGCCTAACCTATGTGTTTTCATAGAGCGACTGGGTCTATGTAATAAGTAATGATACTCCATATAGTAAAAGGTTAAGGCAATTGATGAAAATAAAACAACAATTAATTAAATTAAATAATATAATTTCATAAAAAAACATTTAAAAAAAATATGACATACCCATAAATTAAAAATGAAGTACTAATAAGAAAAACACCAAATTCAAATACTAAGTATTTGAATTTGGTGTTTTTCTTATTAGTACTTCATTTTATTTGTACAACACAGGTAAACAACAAGTATACTTAGTTATAAAATTAACGCTTTTTCTTGGCGTCAACGGCACACAGATATTCTAATTATACTTAGGTTATATTTTTTTATTAATTAGTACACAAATACAGCAAAACCTTCTAAATGAATAAATGAAACTAAATTGTTGCAAAAAATAAAAATGTCAATGAATTTTAATTTATCGTCAACGTATCTACTCATTGATTGTGTAATATGCTTTTACCCTATCCTACAAAGGTTTGTCTGTTTGAATATTTAGATTTTCGGATGTTTGTTACCCAATCATGCAAAAACGGCTGAACAGATTTGGATGAAATTAGGCAAACAGATAGTTTTATAGCCTGGAATAATAGATAGGATACATTTTATCCCGGTAGTACGTTCCCGTGGGATAATTTCGGAGCTCCATGCAGACGAAGCCGCTGGCAAAAGCTAGTAAGTAATTAATACATTAAGAATACAACAACATACAACAAACAAATTCATTTAAAACAATCTAATCATCATTACCTACTAAACTATGAAATACTTAAGAGCAATAATCCCAAAAAATCACAATATTAACACAGCGAACAAAGAAAAATATCAATAACATGAAATAAATTGGCAACCCCTTTTGAGCACTTCACCTGTGTTGCAAGCCCAAAAAAAATTGCAAAGGTTCTATTAGACCTCCCCGTAACAATAGATGAATAGGGTAACATTATTGAGAAAAAAAAATGGCAAAGAGCCGACTCATTTTGATTGTCATTTTGCTAATAAAAAATGATGGACTAGCCTAAATAGATTTACAAAGGGACCGCATAGTTCGGCTATCTCCGTTAGTGTTCGGGAGAATTCGTTGGCGCATGGCGCTATGTTTTCTTTCTCTCCGTGTACTTTCTTTGTAATGGCATCCCTTGGTGCCTTTGAACGTAAGTAATAAAAGAAATTTGGACGGTTCAGAGGTACCGTTGGACTTAAATTGTAACAATGCATGGTTTTACAAGCGTGCCAATGCTATGTAGTTGATATGCGTACCCATTGTTGACAGTGGGTATTTAAAAATATGTTTTATGAAGTTGGAAAGAAACATACGCAAATAATGCTAATTGACAACACAGTAATCAGACTGACACTAATATGGGTTGTCAAAAGACACTCGGCATCCAGTTTTGTAGTTCTGATAAAGTTAGCTAGGTATTAGGTACTTACTCATCTGATATCATCATAAAATATGTATGGCTGGTACAGACGCGGCACATCAAGCTATAGCTAACTCTGCCAGGGGTGCGAGTTGTTCGAAAGAGATACCGCGGCCCCTGGCATACAGGCAACTGAGGGAACACGGGTGGGTTTTAGTCAGTAAAAGTCTGATACGCCCTACCGCTCCACCCAGAGCGGGAGAAGTCATTTGTTGATTTCCCACCCAGAAAAAAAAAGCTATACCTAACTGTAAAATTTTCCCAATTGAACATAAACCTTATTGTTTTGCAATAAAGTTGAAAAACTATCAAAGAAATTTGACAGATTGGGCTAGCTTGATTTGCTACCCCAATCTGTACACATTTTGTGATATTTACATTTACAGTTTTAGATAAAGTACCTATCTGTTAATTAAAGAAATCACCTAGGTACCTACAACACATGGACATTGTATATACATTCTAAACTGTGCAATGGGAATAAGGTGTTTTTTTTTAATTCGTTGTTTAATTAGTTGGGTTTGGAAAATCGTAGATCAACGAAAAGGGCCACAAAAAAAACTCAAGCTTCATATTGCTAACTCCCTATTATTTATTTTAAAAACATCATTAATTTCAAACATCCTACGCACAGTAGTTTAATGAAGTTTTATTGTATTTTACGACGATATTCTTCTTCTATTATTTATAATCTGTGACATTTATCGTTTGTTGCCAGCCTTTTTTGTTCGATTTTTAATTTTATGAGGCGTGAAGCGTTTGTTGCGAGTCTATAGTTTATGGTGTACCTTTTGTGGTGATAGACACCATTAGAACGTTTGCTTTGAGTTTTTAACTAATTAAGAGTGAGACTGTAAAAATAGGTTAAATAAATGTATCGATTTGTTACTGGGGGTTTTTGTTTTTGTTAGTTTTATTCCTTTATTGGGTGGCTTGGTTTTGTGGATGCGAAATGTAGTTACGAATGTTGTTTTGAATTTGGAAGATCAGTATCAAAGTCCCGATTGAAGTAGGATGTATGATGAAGTTGTTACATTATAGGTAAGTGTTTCACCAAAAACAGCATAAATAAACCAATTCTAGAATATTTATTTTAACGGAAAAAATATACAGGTTGTATTTAGTGCATGATTCTGAACCTCCTTGCGTGGAAATAAAAATAAAAATCAGCAATTTCATAGAAAGTGCAACACCTACACTGTCAAAATGTATGGCAAACTAACTTAAAAAAAAAAATGTCTATACTCTAGGGAGTCTAAAATCATGTGCTGAATTCATGATTCCAGTCTGCCCTGATGATGATGATAGGACTCCCTTTTCCGCACTTAGACTCCCATTCGGTCCGTTGTGCGTGGGGATTCTGGCTAACAGAGCCAGCCTAGCTCCGCTCAAAAGCACAGAAGCTTCCTGGGAGCTCCGCAGGCTTCGCGGAGTGAGAAGCCACGGCCTCGCATTCCAGGATGACGTGGGTGGCTGATTCCTCGGCGTCCAGGCAGCCCCTGCAAAGCGGGCTGTCTGTGGCGCCTATACCAGTCTGCCCTGCCACTCTACATAATGTAGAAACTAAAGATTGACTTAATATCCCCCTATAGGTAGGTTTAGGTCCTACCGTTAAATACTGCAGCTGTAATGGCGTATCTAAAAAAAAATCGGTCATGGACCTACTACTAAAGTAAAATTAGCACCTGCCGATTCTAGGGCAATTTACCAAAATATTACGCCATTTACGTAAATAATATAAAACCAAAACCGATTAGACAAATGATTGCAAAAGCTCAAAGTAATCAAATCACAATAAAAGTTCTTTTTTCAAAATAAATTCACCCTTTCCACGGAAAAATAAATAAACAGTAAAAATTATAATGCGCGCCCTGTTCCACGTTCCTATTACAGATTCTAGGAAACGAAATTTGAATTTGGAACGGCTTTATTGTGCAATAAAGCGGCTTGAAGCGCTATTACAGATTATTATGTTATGGCTTCAAAGTTTTGTAACTCATTATGGCGTTTAATGGTTTCGGGTAGCTTTTTATTATTTACCTACTAAAAAAAATATTTACTATGTAATGTTAACATAGTTATCAGTTAGTAACGTACGATTAATTATTTCAATGTTAAGTTTTTAATGTTGTCATCAGGTTAAGCTACGCTGGCGGCGGTTGGTCCGTGGATGGGTGACCATCTTTACAAACCAACACTCCTCCGTGCCTCGGAAAGCAAGTTAAGCCGTTGGTCCCGGCTGTCATTCGTGGGTCTTTGGCAGTCGTTACGGGTTGTCAGAAGCCCGAAACTCTGACAAGCAATTTTACCAAGGGGTATCGTATTACCCGGAGGTCAAATAGGCCGCGGCTCCGTGTAATATGCTGGTATTCAGTTGCATTCAGTCAGTCAGACTAGAATCCGACCCTAAAATACTTGGGAAAAGGTTAGACAGATGATGACTTAGTAGCGGACCAAGCCCGGGTCGACGGTGTGTTATGTTCCACGCGCGCTTCAAAGAGATGTCAGCACCATCTAGTGGGGTCCGCAAGGGCCCATGCCTGCCGGGGGTGCGGGTTGCTGGAAAGAGATACCGTGGCCCCTGGCACACAGGCAACTGAAGGAACACGGATGGGTTTTAGTCAGTAAAAGTCTGACACCTCCCGTCCAGGGCGGGAGAAGTTATTTGATGAATTCCCAGCCTCAACGAAAAAAAAATCAGGCGGGACACTTGGCTAGGCATGGTGATGGTGAACCCCGATTACCGAGAAACGGTAGAAGAAGCATTGGCAGACCAATAGTCAGGTGGGTGGACAACCTACAGAAGAACGCAGGGCAGACCTGGATGGGACTCGCACATGCCAGGGAAGCATGACACAAAATGGAGGCCTGTCCTCAGCAGTGGGTGGAACATGGCTGCCAATGATGATGATGACCATGATTTCGATTTTAACATAACATAATGGCTTGTTTCTCAGAAAGATAGGGTAGAGGTGTTATATACACCGTGACATTTTAATCGTCTTACAAAAGTGGTTCCCTCAATGTATCCGACATAAAATGCCTATAGGCGCGATTAAAAAATTGGTACCATTAATTAAAACAATAGGCACAAAGAATAATAAATGATGCTTTAGAATTATGAAACACCCTGATAATAATGTTTATGTACCAAAGGGTAGAAGATACCTATACCATTTCATTCTAACATTCATTTCATCTGCATATCAGGGTGTTTCAAACTACGTCATGCGTCTTATGATAATTTGTGAATGATATTTTAATTGTTTTAATCATTCATATGTTAAAAAAAATATTAAATGGATAGTAGGCATTGGATACATGAAGTGGGCTGCCGTTGTCAGACGACTAAAATGTCACGGTGTATAGTACCTGCACCCACATTTCGTCAGTTACGTTTAAGACCAATATAGTAGGGGGTGAGCCTATTGCCACCAACCACTCCGGGCTGTTAGCTACTGAGAAATTCCAGATAGAAAAACCGAATCACAGTTTGCCCGACCTGGGAATCGAATCTAGGACCTCATGCTCAACAGTAGTGCTTGCAACCAGTAGACCAACGAGACTACAGACGACGACATTTCAATATTGTCTAGTAAAAAAATTGTGTTTGTAAAAGTACCTACTATACAACGCTCTATAGCCTAAAGTAAAATATAAATTGTCAAAATAGAAAAGCTCAAACAAAAAAAATCCAAACATGAACGAACGCACCCTTTAAATTTTCTTCTTGATATAACAGGCGCCATTTTAAAAGTTAAAACGCGACATAATTGAGCAAATTGCCTATTAATACAACGTTCAGGTGCCGACAGGCGATAATAAAGACAAATAAGGCAGCCATGACAGTTCTTGGAATACGGTGTTCTTAATTTGAAATTGAGCTGGTTTTGTTTTTAATATTTTTAGCTTAGCTTTGACGTTGTGTATTTTCAACTAGATTTTTGCAAAAGAAAACATTTTGCCGCACTCCCGTGGTTCTTTCCTCAAAATACCATTTCAGACACCAATCCACATGGTGTTCACATGATCTGACCAAGATTACGTCTGGACTTTAAAAAGACTTGTGACCTCTGAGTTTGAGAGAGTACTCAGATAGGAAACGCCTCATCTGGTTTTAAAAATATGATTGACGTGTAAAAGTGATTATACAAACCTACTTACAGAAATAAAATCATTTATCATTTAGCACTACCCTTATTGCGTAACGAACTATCAATCACAATCCGAAATATTTTAAAGGAAGTTGCAAATCCATTGCTTCATAAGTTTCATAATATCGGCTGCTCAACAACGTCGATAACGCAATGAATATTGTTTGACTGTCAAAATGAAAGGCATTGCTATTGTAAGAATGTTACGCCAATGTCCAGTTTATTACCTACTAATTTATTAGTCTTCTGTTAAATCTCATGTTAACTGGTAGACTGGTTCATAAAATTAATAAGAACCAGGGTTGAGGCCCTGGTTCTTATTAATTTTCTGCAATTACAATAGTGTCAAAATGGTCTATCATTGATGTCATAATTGTTGATTTTGACAAGTTTGGTAATCTACTAATATAATGGCGTCATTATGACTTTCCAATGGTCAGCCACTGACACTCCATTGAAAGAAATGGCATTTATTGGTATTCTCGTACATAATGACTAATGACAAATGAATGACTGACTTAGGCGGTAATCTGCTAAAATTTAACATTAATAAACTGATAAATAATATGTAAAAATATATATAAATGAAATCGGGCATGAATAAATGTTCAAATTTAATGGTAGTTTTTGGAAAATCATTTCTACGAACGGGTTTTATAATAATGGCAATACGACAATGCCATTATAACACAATTCTATTACGAGACCATTGACCGATCAATGATCGACCATTATGAATTTAACAGATTACGAACTTTTAGCAAAATGACAATGGGATCGTGTTGGAATGACGAATTTATAAAAATAGCAGACTTGGGCCCCAGGTCTCGGGTTTTTGCAAATGCAAGATAATGAAAGCCAAATTTTATTAAATAGGCTCTTTAAAAAAAAACGACCTCTATATGGCTAATTAAGAATACCAATATGTTTTTAGAGGCTCATTTATAAAAAAAATGATCAGTGACTTTTGTTGCTGACTGTATCCATACACCACATTTTACAAACATTATTCATTACCCTTTATGATTTTCGCCTCGTTGGAACATAACATAAAATCACTCCTGTGTCCCGTGAACGATTAAGCAGAGCTATAGGTATCGTAACACCCACATTTTACCAGTTTGGTTATGTCAGCGGCTAATGTTTTTGCCTCTCTTAAAAAAAAAAAACCTAAATGTTAGGTATTTACTAACAATTCTGTAACAAAAAATGGCCGAAAAAACTCAAAGGGACCAAAACTCAGACAACCAGTCTTACCAAGTTACCCAGTAGTTACCCAGTAACTAGGTTGAAGAGGTGAGCCAGATATAAAGGTACCTATGTATTCAGCTGCATCCGGTTAGACGAGAATCTGACCCCAACATAGTAGTGAAAAGGCTAGGCAGATTTTTGCTCATTAGAAAGGGATGCTAGATATAACCCGCCAATTATTTTTATTGTACACACCTAACAGGGGTAGAAAAATGTAATAGATTGCCGACGATTACTTCATAAATAATTTATAGTAGGCAACACTTCACTTTCCATTGCTAACTTTGTTTATAAGAGATTTTATAAAGTGGTTCGTAGTACATCAATGGAAATAGAAATTAGAAGGTAGGCACAGGAGTTAGATGGCAAGTTAAGCAGCTGCAGATTAGATAGGAGGGGCTAGTGACCGCTTGCCGCAGTCGTTTCGTGGATGGATGACCAACCGTTACATACCAAGAAGGCACGTTTGGTCCCGGTTATTCGTTCGTATATTTTTGACAGTCGTTAGATACTGGTAGTCAAGTATTTAAGTCGCCAAAATGTCGATTGATAAAAATGGAAAACAGATATTTTAAACAAGTGAAAAACGATCCTATTAAATGTGAAGAGAAACAGCCTGAAACGCTTTTCTATTTTGATGATAACATAGCTATAACAATGAAGCAGGTAGGTACAAAGGCTTATTATGTTAAGATATGTAGGTATCTACCTACCCATCTGAAATGATTTCCTAAAGCTTACTTATTAAAATACCTACCAAAGAAAATATACGGTACCTATTTAAAATATACGGTACCTATTTAAAATATACGGTACCTATTTAAAATATACGGTACCTATTTAAAATATACGGTACCTATTTAAAAGATAGGGTACCTATTTAAAATAATTCGACTTATTTAAAAACACATTTTCTCACGACTCTCTCAAATGAAAATGATAAACATAGGAACTATTCCAGGATTTGATTCTAGAGTGTGTAGACTATAATATTTACATTTACTCAAGCTAATAATATTAATAATATGTACCTACATACAGGTATTTAAAAAAAGGCAAAAGGATCAGAGGGCACCACTAAAAAATTCGTCCACTTCGCTGTCGACAGGAAAAGTGAACTAGCTCCTTGGTAATGTCTCGGCATCTACCTTGTTGGCTATGTCCAGAAATTACAGGAACGTTTTATTGAAGTGCATGATTGAGATGAACAGAACCAATGATAAAAATTGTTTCTGAAGGTGACTAAATAATTTGTTACCAAGGAGATTCTAACGCACCAAAAACTCATGCAAGACAACCAACCCGCGGGCATGAACCAACAGCTACTAATAAATAATTCATAAATTCTTAACATAAGGGTCTATTTCCCCATCCTAAAAGGCTTGTGCCATAGATCTGTAATTAACGTCTTAGGCAATTGTATTTATAAAACAAGGCATCCGGAATCATCTGTCAGATGAAGACATGAAATTGTTTATTTATTCTGTAAATACGATATCAAAATCACTGTTACAAGACATATCTATAAAAAAATTACTTTAATTTCGGAAGTCGGTAACTTTGGATATCCATTTTAATATTTTGTCACCGCTTTCCGAAATTAAAGTTATTTTTAACTTTGTAGTGTTTTTCCGGAAATCGGTTGTTTTTTTTTTAAGTTATTATTTTCCCTTTTTCGTTACAGTAGCTACCCCACATCAATTTGAAATTGCATCATCCTTGGGGTCAAAACAATGCATATTTATGCAATAGCAACCGCGGTTGATTTGCTGTAATTTTTTGAAGAGTTTCGTTGTCAGTCTCCAAAACTCATCATCAGATCTATATGAAATTTAAATGGCACCATTTCAGAATAAACCCCTTTCGAACAAAAAAAGAATTTTGCAAATCCGTCTGTCTATATATGACGGAGTTATGCCCGAACATACATTACAAAAAGACAACCTCCTCCTTTTTGAAGTCGTTTAAAAAAAAGCTAGATGGAGTCGACAGTTCCTATCTGACTTCCCCTGAGAAGATATGAAGAAACAAACTCATGGGCCAAACACAATCCTGGTCAGATCATTTGTGGACCATGGAGATGGCAGGATGGCGGGCATATCGATGGGCAAACTGAAACCACTAATTCAGCATTTATTCTGAGCCCCCAAGCGTAGACATTTTCGTCAGCTACTTAAAAAAATCGTGTAGCTTAACCTTATCGATCGACCCGTGAGGCTAATATTACTTTTGTGGCTAAGTAACAATAGTTGCACGGGTCGATCGATAAGGTTAAGCTACACGATTTTTTTTAAATAGCTAAATTTTGATAAATTGATAAATTTTGACCACGTAGGTACCTATTGCACTTTTCTATGCGGCAGTATTTTTTTTAATAAGTAACGAAAAATTTCTACGTCTCCCTTTCCACTTGATTACTCGAAAATATGAACCTGTGTCAAGACATAGGTAGGTACCGACTTAAATAAATAACAGACATTGCATATTCTGCCTATTACATTTCCAGGTTACGAAGCAAGTTTAAACATTTCCTAGAACTGTGGAAACTTATTAACTGTATAAACAATCCATGAAACCAATAGTGATGACCCATGGTCTTGTTACGTTGTCAAACTGACATTGACATGACACAATGTTGTGACAACTTGACGTCACTATAAAGGCAATATTAAGGGCTATTTTATAGTTCGGTACGATAGTAATTAACTGGTGTGAAGATTATTGAGTTGTGTAATTTATTTATTAGTGAGGTACCGATTAATTTAAACAATATAAACGATGGTATTTCCAGTGTTTGCTGAAGATGTTTTTTTTAAGGTTAGCCATGTTGTCATTGTGCTTAGAGCAAGCCTTTATAATATTAATGACAATTTATAAATTAATAGAAATCAATTAGATGTACGGTCAGCGACAAAATTCAATTAAGACTACACATCCTACTATAATATTATAAATGTTAAAGTTTGTATGTATAAATGTTTATTACTGAATGACGCGAAAACGGCTGAACGGATTTGGATGGATGAAAATAGACACAGATAGATTATAACCTGGATTAACACATAGGATACTTTTTATCCCGGTTACACGTTTCCGTGGGATAATTTTCGACCTCCACGCGGGCAAAGCCGCTGGGTAAAGCTGGTCATCTATAATAAAGAAGAAGTAGATGGTAGAACCTCTTCGTGAGACAGACTATTGTGCTTTTGACTACCAGTAACTATTGTCAAAGATCTACAAATGACAGCCGGGCATACCTACAGAAGCACGGAGGGAGTTCCTGTAGGATGAAAGTAAATAAGACTTTTTTAAATGTTAAGTATAAGTAGGTATGATTTTATTTGTGCGAGTAGGTTTGTGCAAAAACAATAATGAAATAATCACGAAAAACTACAATAAATGCGTTGTTGCCAGCCCGCGTGGAATTAACGCTGTTAATGATATTTTAAAAACTAGTAGAGGTCGGCGTTTCCTATCGGATGACATTTTTTTTTTTAATCGTGAAAAATCCTTTTACATTTTTTTTTTTGGTATTCTGGGATAATTATTTCGTAGTTCCGTATTCCAATTCAGTAAATTTTACTCTAAATAAAAACACAGTAAACTGGTACTTCGTTAAGAAAGCCACATTAAAAAATATCCAATGGATCAAAAAGGTTTTTCAGACAGACGCGACGCGACACTTGTAGACCAATTTCCATGAAGTTTTAGATCTGGTGAACTTGGGGCTACAAAATTGGCCCGAAACGGGCAATCCATTTTTTTGTTATGTTTGTTTGTCTTGCTATGTTCTATTTAAATATGCACGAACAGATACAGCACAAAGCTCAAGATTACCACCAATATACAGCATAAAATTTTAACCAGTGCCCAAACTGTAACCATGAATTCAGCATATCATTCTAGCGTAGAAATTTTACGTCAGGTATACAAAAAATATCTGCTGTTCCATACATCTTGGCCGCGTAGGTAGGTACTGCACTTTTCTATAAAACAGTAGATTTTTTTGTATAACCGACGAAAATTTTTTACGCTAGGGGTCTAGAATGATATGCTGAATTCATGGTTACAGTTTGCGCACTGGTTAAAAATTTACCCTGTATGTAGGTACCTACCTAGTAAAATTAAATGTTGTCTGTGATAAACCTATTAGGTATTGTGAAATAAAACCTGTAGGTATAATTAACGATTTCGTGTCCATTTAATTAATTCTACAATTTTAATACCATTTCATTAGAATTATATTGTTTTATAGCCTTCTAAAATACCTATGTGATGTTGGTTTCTTTTTGCGAAGTTTAGGTCTTAAGTACTACAAACTTGTATTTTAGGTACTCGCTGGCAACTGTAAGTATTATTATAAAAAGGAAAATATTTGATTTGTTATAAGTTGTTAGTTACTCTTTACCTTACGACGCCAAGACGTCTGAACGGATCTGGGCGAAATTTGGCAATCGTGGTAATTTCGTTCTTTAGGTACGATATTCAAATGTTGAATTTTAAAACTAGTTTCATCTTTCCGACTCTTTGACAATTCAAAAGTGCCTGTAATTGGTTTATTTGAAATAAATGTTTTGAGTTTGAGTTTGAAATCAGAGGGTCAAAACTCAGCCAATTATTTTATCTCATTTTACTGAACAATTTTTAGTTGGTAATGCTAATCTCGTGTGCCTGGAAAATTAAATAGTAAGCAAGTACCTAGCTAGAACGAAAAATCAACAAGCTAAAAAAATTATGATTTTTAAAAATTTTGAAAAAAAAATGATCTTTAACGATTACAAAATGCTGGTTTTGAGTATACCTTATTTATAAAAAAAAAACCTTTCATTAGACTATACTTACCTAATACCTTAGTCTCGTATTAAAAAAAATAAGTTAGCAACCAATAGGTGATTAAAATTAAAATTTAAGTTATTCCAGAGAAAACACATTTTTGAACTTACAAAAGTAGCGTCAGTTAGAGAGTAGGTACAGTCAATTACAAAATGGTTACAAGTAGATTTATAATGTAAAAATTACTTTTCGTTTTTCCTTCACTTAAAATGTTGTAATATAGTTTTCTACAAAAAACTCAAAATATTACATTCACAAATTGATTTATATAATTAAATAGACATTTATCCATACAGACTAGACTAGATCGAGACCGTAATACCTACATTCTAATTTCCAATATGACATACGTCACCCTCATAGAAAACAATACTTAATGCCATCTCCCAAAACATAAAGAGACAAATAAATCCAAATAACAACACATCAGCATTGTCTCCTAAAAAAAACCAAAACCAACCGACGCATTACATACGAGATACAAAACACAATGACATACAAACAGTCACAGCACAGAGTCCAAACACTCACGAAAAATTACAAAAAAAATATAACCGCACTTAAAAACCCTACGGCTTGAACCCCGATTGATAGCCGGTGTGTCTCTGTCTGTCCGTGCCCGCGAAGCCGACTGGGCGTGGCTTCTATAACAGGTTACCAAAGCACTGAACACCGCCAAAAAATACCCATAAAAAACATATAATAGTACCCTGGCGCCGACGATCGATCTTACATTGCCAACCCGCGTCCTCTGCACGTACGAACGAAAAAAATCGCTCCACAACCACTAGCCAATGGCAAACCAGCTCCTCCTTTGACAAATACCGCCTCGGAATTAGCCACGCCCACGCTGCGAAAGTGGCGCCACAATCCCTATACATGTGGCGAGGCAGCGAACTAATTAGAACGAGACGGAGCTACGCTGGGCCGTTCGTTTCTCGCACAATTTCCCCCAACCGATCATTAAGTGCTTAAATCCAACAGGAGTTGGTTGTGTCGGGTTTCTTCGGAGGGGTACGCTATTAAAATATCCACAAACATTATCTTTAATTGGACAGAATTTTGTGCTTGTGTGCGTCGGCGAGCGTGTTTTTTTTTTCGAAGCCAGTGACGATTCGGTTTTTTCGAAACTTGATGACTGTTATCATTCGTGTTTAGCGTGAGGTGATCGCCTGTGATTTTCTATAGTTTAACTCTACGAATATTATGACTCGTTTAGACTCGATACAGGAATCAGTGTTGTGATTAAAAATGACATCGGTGACGTAATATAAGCGCGGCGAAAAACGAAATCGACTATCGACGAAGTAAAATTGGAAAATGATGCCACGTGCTCCATAATTGCTGAATCGTAATGCATGGATCGTTAATTGATAGGCAATTATCATTCTGTCCTGTTCTTTCTAATTACTGGCAATCATAAATTTGATTGCTACGCCTCACCTCTCTAGTGCTGTACCCAATCCGTTACAAATTCTTTAAAATAATAAAACGTTTCGATTTTAAATTCGAATTCGACCAATCAATGATTGCCTAAAGTTTTGCAGAATATAGTGAAGGACCAGTGTTCGAAAAAGGCAAGTGTACAATAAATAAAAGGATAAACTAAATTAATTTTGTGTGACAATTTAGTGGTGTAAAAAAATAATTGTGAAAAAGTGATGCTGTGTGATATCGCGTGATTTCTACAGAAACCGTAAGTACCTATTCATTATTATACTCCCTGAAGATTTTAGAGTTAAAACTCATTGGAAAAGTATTTCACAAAGCTACAAAGTTAGTTAGAAACGAAAACGTCGAATATGTGGACGAAAAAAATTTGGTGTACGCAGAGGCAAATCCGAATCAAAGTTATGAATAGTAAAAGATTCCAAAATTGGCAAAATTTTCGTAAATTTCGCAAAAATAAACAATTTATTGCAATTTAATTTAGGCCTAATAAGACGCTTATTGGAATGAACTCATATTCCATTATCTTAACCCACACAAAATATACAAAATTTTACACAGTTTTATACTTTCACCCCCGTGAGTCTCAAGGAAGTTGAGAAAAACGAATGGTCAGTTTCCTAGGCTCGCCAGGGGTCCCAAATGTATTGGGATACTTCGAATAACCTTAATTTCAAGACAAACCCTTCTTACATCCAACTACTTTTGTGTCTGACGCCATATCTACACATTTTGAAAACGGCTCGATTGTCAAAAAAACTTTTGAAAGCGAAAAATTTTACCAAATTCCAGAAAAAGTCCAAAAACTTCTAAGCCATTGCTTAATTTCCCCAGAACAGAAACTCAGGGCCAATACAAAACCATTAAATAATAATTTATAAAAATATACTTACATAGAGACTTGTCTAAGGTACTCTTCAAATTCTTCAGATAAGTGATATGTTCCCGCGCTTTTCAAACACTGTAAATAAATAAAAGGTATAGCAGAAATGGCAAAATATATGTACCCAAAGAGTAAAAACATTTTGTAAATAATTAAATTCTTTGATTCTTTTTTGACCTTTGAAGAAGAGTGGTGTAAAAAGAGATGTTCACTACAACTCTTCATATTTCACTTTCATTTCTGGTTAGGTAAATCAGATTTCTAAAATTCGGCGTCATTTCACGTATCTTCATTCATTATTGTCATCACGTCTTTATAGCCACAATAAAAATATTTGTCCCGATTCGGGAATTGAATTCGCGGCTCGAAGGACGGAATTTCGTTTTTCTTTTTGACAGCCCGGTTTCGCAAATCAATGACCATACTCAGATAGAAACATTCAAAACTGTAGCGTTTGTTCAAAGTTGCATCATAAATAATTATGGTGCTCAAAATACTCTATAATTGAGTTACTCTTTCCCTATTGTAATACTTACTTAAACGAAAATTATTCCGCAATTCCGGAAATTCAGCTCGAAGGACCAAAAACTTTGGAGTATAGGAAAATCAGGGGTCAAAAACATTTAAAAATGAATCATGAACTACTTTGTTCTCGACCGAATTTGATTTCGTCTTTTTTCCTTCGAGAATTTCGAGGAATCCTGCGTCGGCGATCGCTTTCGTCATAAAAGGAACTCCCATTTAGCGTCATCCGGCCTTATTGTCTATTTGGGCATTGATCTCTGCTTATTTAATCCTCATACATGATTGATTTACTAAAATTTAAGACTTCAAAACCCTTTTATACATATTCAACAAACGTAGTGTAGACTCGAGTGCGGCGTTCAGTCAGCTTCAACTTAAACTTTGTTGCGAACAACCTTTATGTTCTTTCACTATGTGAAGTAGAAAACCATTAATACGTTTGATTTCCTAAGCATTCTTTTAGTATTCATCACTCCGAAAGTTTACGGAAGAGAAACTCAGCTTTTTATACATGTCATCATTTTATACACAAATGCACTCAAATTTCTTTAGCCAGAAATATCCCGCTAACATCTAAATCTGAGTTCAGATATTCTTTAATACTGCATACTGCATCTGTCTGACTATTAGTTTACATATCGCCTTTCAAAACATCTTGTCAGCGCTTCTTTGACCTCCCGTAGAGCATCGCTCCAGGTATCAGTAACGGATCGTATACATTTCCAACACCTTTTTTATCATATTTCTATTAATATAACACTCTTAAAAAATAAGATCCTCAAAAAACATTTGGACTTTCTTTCGGCATTGCTTCTTAGAAGTGGTCACTGTCAGTTAAGCGAAATGGCAGAAGATTATCTAGGTGCACTTAAATTAAAAATAAAACAGTTTCAAGTTGATATATCCATAGTTTCTTTGTCGTGGTTTGTTTAAAGCTACCAATCGAAGTATTTTGATAGTGTAGTTTAATTTCATAACACAGTTCAGTTTTATCAACTATGGCCACATCATCAACACTATGAGTTGTTTAATTAAACCCTTTACCATCAATATCAACTCAAAGTTTATGCACTTGATTTAAATTAATCACATTAACAGGTTAATTTACATCAACCTGCAAATGTCAACTGCAAATAATTAATTTTGCATTATCTATCTTGATTCTAATATAATAATCTCACAGTATATGAAACGGTAACAGGCAAGGTTGTTTATCAATCATCGCTGTATGATCATTGTAATTACTTTAAGATTAAGTACAGCTGTTCATGATTTATTTTGCCATATTTTCCTTGTGGTTGGTATTTGTATAAAAACTAGTTTGAGCGCACGCGCTGTGTTATTGTAAAAACCTTCCTTAAAATCATTGTGGAAAATGTGTACTAAATTCTGGACAGCTGTTTTCTAGTAGCATCGAAATCTTGAGAAACGGTGAATTAGTTATGTGATCACCGTTCCTGCCATATAAATCCGTTCTCCGTTGAGTAGTACTTTTCTAAGCTAATAATTGCGACAAAGATATATAACTACGAAGTAGGTACTCTTCAGAAACATTGAAAATTATTAGTTTGTGAATATTCAAAGATAATATATAAAATAAATAATACTAAAATCAAATCTATCACAGAGCTGCACAACGCCAATCATATGCACAACAAATATTTGCCCACCACATTCTTGAACGAAGAAACGTAACTATAGGAACATAGCAATTCTTTAGCTCAACTCAAACATATAATAACAGCTAGGTGATATTTTCAACATCAGTATACTATATGACATTGATAAAATGCGTAGGGTGACCTTTAACTTTTAGGACTTTCAAACCTAATAACATTTTACCACTGGCTTATATAGCTTTGAATGATTCCAATGAGCGTATTTTGAATTGTAGGTTCAATTTTATGAGTTTAGCGATGACCTTTTTATAATAGAACCTATGTGAGACACGTGTCTAATGTCACCTATTATTGTTGCTACAAGCTAAACCTGAGTTTCTTTAGTTTGACTGTTAATCTAGCTACTTTATTTCCTACATTTTGCATTATAGAAAGAACTGTGTAAAATAATTCAGCATATACAGAAATTATATTCAATTTATTTCGAAGAAGAGATAGTAGAGGATACACTCTTGCTTCACCAAAAAACGATCGTCTAGATACTGAACTTAGATAGATTGCTTTTTGGTAAGGCAAGTCAAATTTATCAGCTGTGTCTATTTCGACTAAAAACACTGGCAGTTTTTGATCATCAATCAGTAACCGAAAACAACAGTTTTTGCAAGCCAGCGTTATTGTGAGTGCGTTTTACGTGATATTCTTTTGTTTTTCGTTAGTCTCTGTTTATATATTTTAGCATTCACAATATAATGTCGTCATCCTTATAACCTACGCATCGCTCTTTTCGTCTCTAGCTCCGTCAGCATCTATTTCCACCAAAATTCTCAATTCATTAAGCCGGGTCCTTCAATCAATAAAATATTAAAATACAGCCGATTTCACGAGTAATCACATATAGTTTTTATAGCAGCAATTATTGTTAAAAACACCGGTTTATTTCTATGAGCGAGGCTCGTTTTAATTAAGAATTCTCGTAGGTGAATACGTTTTGACCCGAAGCTCAACTCTTTGATAGTAATATTCATGTCTCTTGGTGGAAAGGTGGATAGAATTCTGTAAATGGAGATTATTCAAGACTTGGAAAAGTCACCATAGCCTGTTTTATTGTTGGTGCATACGATTAGTCTTAGCTAGCTGACAAGCTCCCCGCCCCCGGTGGAAGTGTGCAGCGTTTGAGGTGGACACAAATGTTATGCCTGCTTTGCCACTAGTCCAGGTGTAACTGCAAAATTTACTCTGTATATCACCGCCACCTAACCGCGTTGGTAAAGAGAATGATGACCCTATATCCGTGAGTTCTCGTGTTCTCACTATATCGTAAGAGAACATGCGTTGAAATTTTTTGTCGGTTATTAAAAAAAATAGCTGTGTATCTTTTGACAGCGTAGGTATTGCACTTTTCTGTGAAACAGCAGATTTTTTTGATAACCGCTAAAAAGATTCAATGCTAGTACTGAATTCATGGCTATAGTTTGCGCGTCGATGTATTTACGTCCGCCGCACCCTGGGTTGTCATACCCGCTGCCAGATAGCCGAACGGTGCTGCTGTAACAGGCACATTTGTCATTGCAACTTTGTCTCTAGGGGAGACAACATATTTACCACCAGATGCCTTGAACATAACTTTTAATATGCTTATATCCTTTTCTTAAGTTCGGCTTCCAATCTAACGTAAATTATTTTAACCAAAATGTTTCATAATAATGACAACAGAATTATTCTCTGAGACTTCCTCTATGAATAAATCGTAAAACAAACGTTCGAACCCGTTGATATCAAATTCTATTTTGAACTCTTCACGTTTACAATCCAATCAATAATGTACTCCTTCCTAACCCCTTTGTCGACGTCTATAATAGGTGTTTTACTTACCAAGCATTGATTATTGCCTTTAATATACGTTTTCAGTTCATTGAAATTGTTATCATTACCGTTTGTATTGCTTTCGACACCTGAAAAGTGATTTTTGGTTATGAAAATTGGTGTGCTGGTTAAAAATGAATTATATTTTGAAGTTCTTGTGTTATTTCATTACTTTGTTAGTGTTTTAATGTCTAATCCGTAAATGCTACAAAATTTGCGATATAGATACTCATTGTCATAACAATCGTCGTTAGAAGATATTTCAACTTTGTTTCTTAATTCTCCTGCCCTATCCCAATTTATTAGGGGTCAGCGGAACGTGTCTTTTTCTCCCACACTTCTCTATTAGTCGTCATCTCCGTAGTCATCCCCTTTCTAACCATATCATTATTCACGCAGTCCATCAATCGTTTCTATGGTCTTCCCCTGTTCTTATATAGCCATATTTTAATTGGCATTCGTAATTAACCTGCAATATTAGAAGAATACTTCTTATATTGCAGGTTAATTGCAGTAGCCAGTATACTTTAGGCGGCGGGGACCACTCAGTATCAGGCGGGCTGCTCGGTAGAGATCTATGATGTGCGTATACATACGCACTGAGAAAAGAAACTCAATTTGCTACATATTGGCAATTAATAAAATAGTACTGACCAACCTCTTAACGTAACCCATAGTCACGTCTTATAACACCAACGAACAAAGTGATGAATTTACTGTTACTGACCCAGTTACTGGGTAACACGGAAAGGAAATAAAATCTATACACATTGAAAATAAAAAAACAGAACGAAAATGAGTCATACAAAAAACAAATGACACCCAAAATCAACAATCCCCATTTGATTTAAATAGATAAACCATCGTAGCTACTAAATCAATAGTTTATTCGAATATTTGACGTCTTATCGCAACTAATCGACATCACTTGACGTCTATTTTGTCTATTGACATGTCATGTTGACACAATGGCTATTTAGACGACATGAGTGCGCCATCGCGGGTTTGCCTGCTCTTTTTATAGGACATCTTTACCATTACAATAAAGCTTAAGAGTTGATTTGTTTGGACGCGCTAATCTTTAGAACTACCAGTCGGATTTACAAAATCTTTTTGCATGTGACAGCCCAGTTATTGAGGAAGTTGGTAGGCTATTTAACACGCTACGACACTTAGGAGTCGAGAAAAAAGAAAAGTCAGAATGGACGCTAAGTGAAAATTAAGTAATATTGCCGGCGCACACTGGTCCCAAATTAAAAAAAAGTGGACATTGATAGTAGACCGCTGATATTTTTTTTTATTGTTGATACAATGATAACAGATAAGGCAAAAAAATATTATTGTCCTACTTCAAATACTTTTCTGTAAAAAAAATATTTCTTTTTTTTTTGTATGGGAGCGATTACATTTTACTCAATTTCTCAAAAACTTTAAGCGATGTCGAGATGGCAATCACATATGTTAGAAAACTAATAATTTTGAGTATTTGGCTCGAAGAAACTTATTGCTTATCTCTGCGTACTTTCGAGATAATAGTGACAGAAAATAACATTTTTTTTTAATGTTAATTTTTTGCTTTTTTTTAATCATAGCCTTACTTTAGCACATAATTATAATGTATGCGTAATGTCAAATAAGTAAAAAGAGACTTCTCTGTAAAAGAGGTTATGGGGGCTCACTAATGACTGAAAAGCTATGACCTTTCTGAAGGAGTACTTTCATCAGTTCTAAAAAACAATCAAAATGAAGACATATTAAGCTGCAAACATAAAGTTGAATATGTTCACAAACGATTCTGAAAAAATATTATGGTGAAAGATTAATATTTGGGTCTATATTCTCTTGAGAAATCTCTATTTCCTCGTTTTCCAACGAAAGCAATTCATTGTTCAAGATCAAAGCACTAGCCTCTGGAAACAACTGTTTATGTAAACGAGCAAACTTTGGTTTGATATGGCTGATGTAAGGATCTGAGCTAATTAGAAAGCTGTGGATAATGTCTAAATTAGTCTGAACTCTACCGATTTTTCTTGTATGTGCCATTCTAACATTCCGGAAATCTTTATTCCTCGCTTCGGAAGCTTCTTCGGAAAGCATGCCTATCGGAATAAAGGAGAAATTTTCACAAATATCAGCACCGTGTATCAACAATTTATGGACACTTGAAGGCATGTAATACCATGGATATAAGTTTACATATAGCATTGCTGTTTCTTTACAATATTCCCTAAACAAGTTGGTATTAATAAGTTGACCAGATGAAATTGTTTGTAAAATGACTGCAAATCTCTTGATTAAATCAGGGTGGATACCCGTTATTTCAGCAGATACTTCATAATTTTCAAAAAACCTTCTTGCCGTGTTACCGTCATTGGTTGTACCAAATCCCTGTTTTACTATGTCAATTAACAAACCAGTTCTTTCCCGGAATTCTTCTTGTGTCAAATTCTTTTTAATTTCTTTTAACAATTTATCTTCTTTTCGTGCAGCCCACTTTTTGAAGTCTAAGTTGTACGAAATGTGTAAAATACATTCCATACATCTTATCCACATATGAAGCGAAGACAGACCATATTTATACATATCTTCTCTGATGAGTCTTTTGGATACAAAGTCCAAGTCATTCATTTTGCTAGGTGGGGTATTGCAAATATTACAAACAGCTGCAGAAGAAGTATTGGAAATCACAGTAGAAATTTTCCCATCAATCATAGTCATGTACAAATCATGTTTAATATCAAAATTATCTACAATTGTGGGAACAAGATTACGAATTTCTTCCTCTAAGGATGCACTTTCCTTCTTTATCAATTCATTTGTTTCTTTTGCAAATATAAAGCCAATTGGACGACAATAGTTTGTTGAAGAGGGAGCAGGATTTTGCCACAAGATAGTACCACTCTCTTCTTCCAAACGAAGCGGAACCAAACTAATCATGAAAACTGAAGAATCGTCAATTTTAGTGTCGGAGTGTGACTTTTGTTTATAATTACTTTGAGAAGATGACCCGTCAAAACCCCATTTGCTTATTAGTTTTAGCGATTTTTTGTCGGCAGAGTTGTGCTGAATTGTTTTTAATATCCTATTAGTTGTCAAATCTAGAAGCGATTGAAGTCTTATCTTAGCATCAGATTCAGTTACAGTTATGTCTGACTCTGGAGGATAACAAGTTTTTTTAGCTTCCAGGAGCTTTTGATAGGATGGAAGACCATACATTTTCTCTGAAGCAAGAATAGTTCTTAAATTTCGATATTGCCATTTTGACAAATTTGTTGAGGTGTAAAGCGCTAACGTTTTATCATCTGGTAAACACGGTTTGTCAGTCTTTTTAGCGAATAGTACATCATATACCATCTCACATTTTTCCTTGTTTTGGCTGAGTTCGTTTAATATAGCTGCTAATTTTGTTTTTTTAGACTCTTTTAATTTGGCACATAAAGCATAAACTAATTCCTCCTCTGTGTGATCTAGAAGTGTTAGAGAACGCCTTTTCTTCTGTTTATCAGATATATCAACAAATGGTTTTTTACTTGTACCATAACTTAATTGATGAGTATCCACTTGCGTTTCGAAATTTGGAATTACTTCCTCGGCAACTTTAAAAATGCTGCTTAAATCGATATTTTGACATTTTGGCCAAACTATTTGGGATTGTAACCAGTCTGAATTTTTGTTAAGAAAGGTCTTTTGAGCTCTACTGGAAGCAGACCATCTTTTTGAGATATTACTTGAAAAATTACGACAAAATAATTTAATATTACTCAAATCTTCGGAAGACAATTCAACACCAATACGTTCAATAAGGGCATTAAATAAAAATTCGACATTTCTAAAACCACCTCCTGATTTAAGAACAACGTATAAGTCTAAGTTGGTGACAAATGCGGACATATTATAATTTTAAGGAAAATTGAAAACAAATTAGAATCAAAGATATCAAAGACAAAGTGACTTTGATTTTAACAAAAAAAATTACGAAAACAAATTCGACGAAAGAAAGACAAACAAAAATTATTTGATTTTAAAATCCAAAGATTCAAAATACAACAATAACAAAACAAACAAACAACAAGCATTTCTTCAAGCGCACAGAAAAAATAAGGACACGTCTTATCGCAACCACATTTAGTTGTACACTGAGTGAGGTGTACGCGCGCGATTCGTGACCGTATTACGTTACGTCATGAGAGGCGACCATCTTGTTATCCCGGCAAACTCGCGTCGAAGCTCCATTTTGCTGGCCAGCGGACCTATTGCGATATGAGTAAGGCTATGATTTAAAAAAAGCGAACAATTAACATTTAAAAAAATTGTTATTTTCTGTCACTATTATCTCGAAAGTACGCAGAGATAAGCAATAAGTTTCTTCGAGCCAAATACTCAGAATTATTAGTTTTCTAACATATGTGAATGCCATCTCGACATCGCTTAAGGTTTTTGAGAAATTGAGTAAAATGTAATCACTCCCATACAAAAAAAAAAGAAATATTTTTTATAGAGAAAAGTATTTGAAGTAGGACAATAATATTTTTTTGCCTTATCTGTTATCATTATATCAACAATAAAAAAAAATATCAGCGGTCTACTATCAATGTCCACTTTTTTTTAATTTGGGACCAGTGTGCGGCGTTGCGATGCGACGCGGTGAGTAACAAGAAATATTACGCAGATATAGTCACGGGCTGAAGACAATTTCTATTATGTTATACCTACCTTGAGCGTGGGGTCAGTAGAATTAGCTCCCCGGATGTTACTGAGTTTTTCTTAAAGAAAATTTTCAGTATCAGGCCCGGAGCTTTGTCATCGATTTCTGACAATGGACTCGTCCCCTATTTTACGAACCATAACGGGAAAAAATTATTTTTGCCTACACCTTTGAAAAATACAAGCGTGAAGTTATGATATTCTATAAAACAGAGTATGTGGCATGTGTTGGACATTTTTAGGGTACTGTTTGGCAACATGCAATTACTGTCTATTTGCCAGACAATTAATACCGACGGAGTAACGTGCTTTTTCAAACCAGTTCTACTGATATGCATCAAATGGTCATGTCATTCAAACTTTCGTATTTCTGACTGTCATAGGTGACGTCTGAAGAGAATATCTAGTACTCCAATATTTCACCAGTGATCCGGCTCGAAGGACCAAATTTATCGTTTTTTGACGAGAAGGACTAAAATACCTATCCATTTAAAACTGGAAGACTCTTTTCCGTTTATCCAGATATCCAACTGCTACTGTAAAATTTCTGATTCAAAATCTCAGTAACACTAAACCCAGACCTGGAAATCGAATCCAGGACTATTTACTCAGCAGCAGCGCTTGCGACCAATAAACCAAACGGGGTGCGGGTTGTTCAAAAGAGATACCGCGGCTCCTGGCACACAGGCAACTGAAGGAACACGGTTGGGTTTTAGTCAGTAAAAGTCTGACACACCCTCCTGGTCCACCCAGAGCGGGAGAAGTTATTCGATGATTTCCCAGCCTCAAAAAAAAAAACCACTCGAATCAAATAAGAACGGTACTCCTCATTAAATCGATGCCGCAATAACAGAAGCACGCAAACTTCAAAATCGTTCTTTGAAAGTCGGCCATTGTAACAAATGAACATCTATCCAACTCCACCCTGTCAATTCGGCAAGACATACAACAAAAAGTTGCCATTATTGTAAAATTAATGACCTGCCTAACGAATCGAATTAAATTAAAGAATTTAATTGACACACCACGGTAGCTCTTCTTTATTATTAGATTCTGATAGAGATGTTTCAATCGACGTGTAGTGATGTGCTTTGTTTCGGCTATTCGATTGTTAGTCGAGTGCAAGGATCGATGTTGTATTTATTCATGATTTGGTTATTATGAAATGTTACTTTAAAATGTGGGTGCACCTCTGCCCAAGCCTTCAGGGAATATAGGCGTGATTTTATGTTATGTATGTTAAAAATATGTGCAACTGCAAAACAGATTATAATTGCTTTGAATACAAAATGTTCCCTTCCACATTAAACCCTTCTGCCTTCAATTCAAGAGTGAACAGGCATTTTCTGGGCATGCTTGTTCCATCATAGCTTGGCATAGCTTATTAACTCATACATCGTTTTTCATCAGGGGTGATTGAGGTCAGGAGCAGGACCATAGAGAAATAAAAAAAAAATTAAAGAATCACAAACGACAATTAATTTTAAACGAATTATATTTGCCTAACTATGTGAGCTTATAAACAAACCGATTGTGCAATGAAAATATATAATCAACCCTAAGCCTGCATCGAATAAAGCGAACAGACTCGATTATGAATTCCCTATCGACTAAACTAACTCGACTACTATCCCATCCCTAGCTGCGCCAGAGCACACCAACCCTCCGTAATTACCGCGCTTTCCTTTTAAGGTTAATAAGACAAAATGGCGCATTTGACAATGATTTATGAATGTCGTCGGAGCAAATGCTAACTGCTCTCTTATGTTGGGTTGTTTTTCTAAATAACAGGTTAGTTATGGTGTTGTATTTATTTATAAGTTCACACCCGTTTTCGTTAGTTATCCCAGCTAGAACTTCGATATTAAAATTGTTCCGATCTAACATCACGCCTTGTTGTACCAAAGAAAGAATATTTCACTAGTTATGTTTGGTTATGGAGGCAAGCCTATTGTTATGAACCGGGCACAAATCTAGATTCCGGATTGCTACTGAGAAGTCCATAATTGAAGAACCCAATCATACTTTGCTAAATCCGAGAATTAAACCGAGGACCTTATCATCCTTAAGACCGACGACTTGATGAAGGTCGTAGGATCAGCTAAATAGAAAAAGTGCATGGTTGGTCGATGTCGTGATGTTTGGGGGAGGAAGCCTATGGCCATCAGTGGACGTCTATCGGTTAAGTAATGATGATGATGAGGGTTGCATTCATTAAGAAGTACTGCTAGACATACAGCTTTCCTTCGATTCGCTACAGTAGGCTTAGCACGATCACCGATTTGTTGACGGAAGAATAGACATGACTATTAACTAAATGATGTACAATAGGAGAAGATAGCTATGTTCTTTTATTAATTATCACAATTATGCGTTCTACACGAATCATGATTTTGTAGATATCGTATATACTTTGTGGCCGTCGAGTAGAAAGTTTGTTGTCAGTGTGATTTTGACAGTTTGAGAAGAAATATTCTTCTGAAATAGTCTACAATATAAAAGGACCTCGACAAAGATCGTTAGAAACGAAAGACAAAATGATATGACACATTGAGAAGAAGGATATCTACGGTGCAATGTCAAAAATGGAGAAATGAAATGTGACTTTAAATAGAAAAAGCACTGTCTATTCTTCGTAGAAATAGAAAGCGTCATGCTAAGCCTGCAGCACCCTATTCTCTGCATTCAGCCATTTTTTTAAGATCTTCAGCTTTCTTAGGAGTTGGATAACTCGATGCATATATTGGGCAGTACATTAATAATACAATAATCAAAACTGATTAGTGGCGCAGAACTATTGCAGAGCATGGAAACAAAATAATATTGGGCTAAGGATTTGGGTTGTTGGTTTGGCAACCTACAATTAAAAAACAAACCTTATAAAATTATTTGATTTTTCATTTTCATATATTGGATCTCCAAATATTACGCATTAGAAGTAGGAAATACAATATTACAAAGCTTGTAACTGTGGCTAATTTCAATGGCAGATATGAATTAACTTTTAAAATTATTGTCATGAATAAAAATAATGACGCCGTCTTTGATGAACACAAATATATCAAAAATATGAACGAATTTGATTTTCCTCTTTTTAATCGTTGCATATTTATTGGCTTTTTTGATATCCTCTTCCTCATGTAGATATTATATCGTTCAGTTTTTTTTTAATCCGGTTTAGTAGGTCCAAGCTTATCTTCCTGTTTTTTTTTAATTAAGACCCCCGGAGACTTCTTAAAACCATACGCAATTTTAACCTTTTCTGTTCCACGTTCCACTTTGGTTTAATTTAAATCATTTTCAGTAAATACTTCATTAACTAAAACTAAATCAACTGCGTTTTCATGTGACTTCCCTTACTACAAAAGCAATCAGAATGAATAGAAAGAAATGATTGTCTTGGATACCATTTGTTATCTCACGAAATCTAAGTACGTTTTACGCACGCCACCTAGCGGCGGTTACTAGGAAAGCGCTGATGTCTATCTGACGTTTCTTTTGTCGAGACCCGATGGGAGCGATACCCTGGTTAGGTGGTGTGGTGTAAAAATAAGGGCTGAAGAGTGATTTCAAGAATTAAAACTACGCTTAAGTGTCTTTAAGAAAATTGTTGTTACATGGTCTTTGTTTTGAGTTCTACTGTGGGTGTTTGACCTTTTTGATTTTGTAAAGAGTGTTCCTTTTTTTAAATCTATTTTAATAATACTCTAGTTTCTGAAAGAGGTTTTATTTGTGGTGACCTCTATCAATGTCAATTTGTATGATTCTTTGCTGGTGTATCAGACACTACGGCTTAAGATAACAAAGGATTTGACAGCAGATCGATATGATCAGGGTTTTCAAATACAGAGACTAGATCAAAATTATCAAACGCATTTTCTGCTTATGACAATAATGATACTGTGATCATCAACCCGTTCGCCAAGCCTGCACGCGTTGTTGACCATGTTTATCTCTACTCTCTTAAAAATATACATATCTCTTTCTGTACAAAGTGACAAATCTTTCTTCCTTTTTGACAGCACGTCAACGGTCATAGATATTTTTCTACAATCTGTCATTTTCGTCTTTCGAATCATCTATTTCTATGATGATGATAGTATTGACATCTACAAACCTACATTGTGTGAGGATGGGAAATCATCAAATAACTTATCCCGCTCTGGGTGGAGTGGTAGGGCGTGTCAGACTTTTACTGACTTAAACCCACCCGTGTTCCTTCAGTTGCCTGTTTGCCAGGGGTTACGGGGTATCTCTTACAAACAACCCGGATCCCTGGCAGAACCTACATTGTGTTAATCTATAATGTTCTACTCTGCAGTAGGTAACATGTTTACTAGCTTAAGACATGAAAACGACGAGATTAACATTTGAACAGTAAAAAAAAAGCTAATCATACAATGTAAAGTAAGGATTACTAACTGCAGTAATCCTTAAGTTTACAATGTCAGTGTCAGCTGCTCTTCAAATGTCATTAATATCGAATTTACTTTTAAGTGATGCGACACGTATGAGTGGATTCTAGAAATGAGTATTCTAGTTGTTTATAGGCAACTAGGTTTGTTCAAAAATGTTAACGATAGTGGTTGAACCACAAGAACCCAAGATGCACAGTCTCAAACAAAACTAACACCTAACTGTTCCCAAACATACGTCACTTATGATAAATCACTATTCTGTTTTTTCAAACTCCCTCTTACACGAATGACTTAAAATGGTTTTTACAGATGAATGTCCAAAAAGACTGACTGAAAGATGACTGACGATACTATTGACACCAGCGCACTTTACGTGCATTTATGCGGGCGTTTTTGAGACGCTGATTGGGTTTTTTGTATATCAATGGTTTGAACTATAACATTGTGCGCATAATCGATCTCTAATGTTCCGTGTGGTGCCGGACATAAAGAATAGCACCATCTCATTTCTTACTGTGGGTGTCGTAGAAGGCGACTAAGGTACTTACTAGAGAATGGACAGCAGCGTTCTTTATGCATTTTACCACCATACTGAATGTTCCCAATGCCACAGGTTTCCTTTCTGCGAGAGGGAATGCAAAAATTGGGCACGAATGACAGAAAAGTAACATGCATGCTATGAGCTGGGAGGAAGCGCATGTGACTAAAAGAGTGATGAATAAAAATGTTGATGGATGGAGAGGGAGACGAAGGCCCAAAAAAGGACATACAGATTGTTTGACGAATGATAAGAAAGAGAAGATAGTGAATGAAAGCGTGACCGTTGACAGGAGAGAGTAGAAGAAAACAAGTCTTCACGAGGCACGGAGGGGTCTTTGTATGTAAAGATAGTCACCAAGACCTACCTCTGCAAGCGTAGTTTACCTGATCGATCGACCCGTGACTGTTATTTTGTTGCCAAAAGCCTTTCTATGAACAGAAACATCATCATTATCATCATCTGTTTAGCCTTTTCCAACTATGCTGGGGTTGGTTTCTAGTCTAACAAGATGCAGCTGAAATCCACTATTTTACATGGAGCGACTGTGTATCTGACCTCCACAACCCAGTTACTGAGTGATACGATACCCCTTGTAAGACTGGTAGTCAGACTTTCGGGCTTCTGACGACCCGTAACGGCTGTTCAAGATCCACGAATCTTGGTATGTAAAGATGGTCACCTACTCACGGATCAACCGCAGCAAGCGTAGCTTAACCTGATCGACCGTCATGTGTGGCTGTTATTACTTAGCCACAAGCCCCTCTATGAATATGTGAACCCAGTTTTACACCAGCTGGCATTAAAATAGGGTAAGCTCTAACATCAACAGACACTACAAAGTGCTTGTCACAGCCCTTTATAAGAATTTTTTATTTGATATAAGTCGGAATTGAGTGACGGGTTACTAGATGTAAAACGATAATGTTAATTTCTTGTTTTACGGCTTTAATTGTAGCTGTGGATAATTTTATTGCAAATGAGGGTAGTGCTGCAGATTATAAAATTGATGAGGAAGTAGAAATGGAAATGTGAGACCAAATAACTACACAAATAAATACAAAAACAAAATTACACTTTTTTTTTAGTTTGGGAACTCATCAAATAACTTCTCCCGCTCTGGGTGGAGCAGAAGGGCATGTCAGACTTTTACTGACTAAAACCCACCCGTCTTCCTTTAGTTGCCTGTGTGTCACAGGTCACGGTATCACTTTCGAACAACCCGCACCCTTGGCAGGCATCGGCCCTTGCGGAGCCCACCAGTTGGTGCTGACATCTCTTAGAGGCGCGCGTGGAGCTGAATACCAGTATTTTACATGGAGCGACTGCCTATCTGACCTGCACAACTCAGTTACTGGGTAACACGATATCCCTTGGTAAGACTAGTTGTCAGACTTTCGGGCTTCTGACGACCCGTAACGACTATCAAAAATTCACTTGTCATGAAATACTTTATATAGGAAGGTATATTTTACGAGATATTGACATAACAGTGACTAATTAATATCAATTTAAATAACACCGTAGGATCATGATACTTTTTTAATTTATAGATCGATAGTTATGTAAGTATCATTGATTTCAATTCTATTGTTTTATTATTGTAATCCTGTCATTTTTATTTATTGTTACAATTATAGTTTTATTGTTCGTGATTACTGTTGTAACGATCGATGATCTTGTAATGAAACACATACTTTTTAAACCTTTTTTTTTGTAAAGAGATTTAGACATAATTGAAGTTTTGTCTGCTGTTTTGTCTACTAAAAAAAAACCACCATATTTTATAAGCTAGATATCAAGATAGCTTGATTGATGCTTCAGCTAATCTCGATTCTAATTCAATACTTATTAAGTAACCAGCAAAAACATCATTCGTTTCCAAAATCACGAGAAAATCTTCAAGAAAAACCAACATGGCTGTTTTTCCTCAAATAAATCCAAGTAATCTATTTGCCTTCAAGCCTTTCTTTCACAAAAACTGTCATGAAATGTTAATCAGCCCATTTTTTATCGTTGCATGACGTCTAAAGATTAATAAACAACAATGACTATTCTTCGCGCCCTTTCTATCGTGGCCGCCATTACGCCTAGCTGTCAATGAGGTTAAGACCAAAATGGCGGCTGTGACACGCGACTGTGTTTACTGATTTACCGCGCAAATTAACGTTATATTATTTATCGTTGGGGTTAAGATTTTATGTAATCTTTTATAGTGTGATATTGGTATTATGAAAAATGTTTTGAGGGTTGATTTTAGTGGGGAGTTTTTTCTTTTTAAATGTCTCCTTTCCCTGTTCTATTAACTTCAGACTTCTTCTTTAGCTGTCTCACACTTTTTTATTAATGTTTTTTACCAGCAGGTACGACATTCTTGATCTAACATGTTTATCTAGTCATCAATCTATTGTAGTGCAATCACTATGCAGATCTATGCATAGTAAAACATCTTGAAATAATCCAACATGGTTGCCTATGTTTAAATTATCTGTAGATTTATGTCCGTTGACATTTACTCATCCGGGATGTCTCAGAGGCTTGTTAGGCGTGGAAACTAGTTGAGCTGGTATCTTTTCTAACATTCAATCTTGGTTTTATGAGGTTGATAGAACTGTGACACAATTCGGGATGGATCTACTCTTCATATAGGACGATCTGGATTCACTAAGGCTTGGTTAAATAAAACCGTAATTTAACCGTAATTTTTGCTTCTCTCTTTGGTTTAGTGGTCGCAAGCGCTGTTGCTGATAAGGACCTGAGTTGGTGTTATTGTGGTTCTTCTATTAATAATTTCTCCATGGCAGTCTGGAATGTCCGTGTGGTGCCGGACGTTAAGAATAGCACCAACCCATCTCTTCCCTTAGGTGTCGTAAGAGGCGACTAAGGGACTTACTAGAGAATGGTAGCAGCGTTCTAAATGCATTTTGCCACCATACTGTGATCGTCAACCCGCCTGCAAAGCGTGGCGATTATGGCAAGCCCCCGCAAATTGGGGAAGGCCTATGTCCAGCGGTGGACGTCTTCCGGCTGAAATGATGATGATGATGAGCCTGGAATCTGGATTAGTGCCCAGTTGATGGCAGCAGTTTTTTCCGCCATTACATGGATACTTAAACATAACTGTCATGTTTGCTATTATCCTAAGGGTAGACATTGGTACCTATATATTGTCAATTCAGTTTGTTAAAAGAACCTGAGTAAGTACTTAACTATTTAGGGTAAGCTAATCATCATTTATAAGGGAAAGTATTAGTTAGAATTTTGTAACTGCAACTTACATACAGCTGTATACAATAGGCTAGACATTGGCACATACATATCGTTAATTCATAGTTTTTTTTAAAGAACCTGAGTAAGTACTTAACTATGTCATCATCATCATCATCTTTTCAGCCGAAAGACGTCCACTGCTGGACATATGCCTCCCACAAGCACGGCCACCTTGACCAGTTTGGGAGGGGGGTTGCCACAATCGCTACGCTTGCCAGGCGGGTTGGCGAGCGCAGTATGGCACAATGCATAGAGAACTCTGCTGCCCATTCTCTAGTAAGTCTCTTAGTCGCCTCTTACGACACCCACGGGAAGAAATGGGTATAAATAACTATGTAAAGTAAGCTTATCATCATTTATTGAGGAAAATCCGTGTTAGAATTTCGTAACAGCATCAACTGAATACAATTCCAGTCCTTTTTTCTTTAGGGCATCATCTTCATCGTTCTTATGCCCAAAATGTATTTGTTGTTGGCGAAACATTTATTTTTCTTACGTACTTCTCTATTTGTCGTCATGTCGGTAGTCACCCCCCCTGTCTAGAAATATCATCTTTCACACAGTCTATCTCACTTTTTCTTTCGGTCTATTACCCAAGCGTTTTAATGTATACCACTATCCAATGATTTACTTGTTCTATAATTTTATCTGTTTCTTCGATATATGTAATAATGAAACCTAACCCAGAGTATCTATCGATTTTTTTTAAATAATCATGCTTTCATATGATATCTTGATCATGATTATCTTCCTTCCCTTGTCCGATATTACTCGTTGGCGCAACACGTTTTATTCTTCCATATTCTACTTTCTCAACCGTCACGTTATCATCCACTCTCTTCTCTTTCATAATTATCATTCCTCACACAATCCATTCATAGTTTCTTTGGCCTTCCTCTCCATCTCCATTTATCAACATGTTTATTATCACTCTTTTAGTCACATGCATTTCCTCCCTTCTAATCATATGCCCATATCAATCAAAACGATTGTCTTTCAACTTTTCTGTCACTGCCGCCACTTTCAAACGTCCTCTTATCTACACTAATATTATAAAGAGGAAAGATTTGTATTCTAGATTTTTTGTATTTTTGTATGTAACGAATAAACTTAAAAGTACTGGACCGATTTCAAAAATTATTTTGCCGTTAGAAAGCTACATTGTCACTGAGTAACATAGGCTATATTTTATCCCCGTATTCCTACGGGAACGGGAACTACGCGGGTGAAACTGAGGAGCACTGCTAGTATATTTATATTTTAATTTTTTACCGTCTAGTTTTTCAACATAACGTACAAAGACTAATAAATACACTATTCCTGATCAAACAGTTATTATCATCAATTATTGTCTCCTAGATCCGTGTTTTCCAATACAGCTATCTTCATCGAATTCATTTCTGACAGTTTTTTGATCAGCATCCGTTCGTGATAGGTTAATCTTAAGATTCTAAAGTTTTATAGGAAAAATCTTTACAACAAAAACTTACTCTCGTGATTCGACTTTGAGCGCCTTGCCTTGAACTAATTGCTGTGACCAGTAATGGTCGAACGTTTACGTCATAGTGCTAAAATATTATATCTCATTTACATGTAATTTGTGATTTTGTGGAAAAGATTTCGCAGAGGTCATTTTGAGATTGATTAAAAGCAGATTTAGGCACGTATTTGATTCATTGAATGTATAATCAAAAGTGGTCCTAATGTAAATGAATCTTTTGTGTGGTCCTCAAGCACATAAGTTAGTGAATTGATACGTCAGTCGCTATAAATTATAGTGAAAACTAGTTAGTTGCCCTCTTTTAAGATGACGAAGACGAACTTCGTTTTCTTTATAAGTTTATAAAGCGTCAAATAAGATGAATGGTCAATGGCTATACTGTCTAGTCAATAGCTATAAATAAAATAAACAATTACGAGTGTTGAATTAAGAATTACGGCCCACTCCCTCTTACAAAGAGGAGGCCCGTGTCCCAGCGTTGGGATTATAGGCTGATTATGCTAAATTACAAACAATTCTTTGCATTTCTGCTGCTATGTGCTATTATTTCGTCAATATCTTCTTCAACACGACTTTCTACAATCCAACAAACAAACAGAAAAAGATTGCAGCATCGCATGTTCTCAATAAATAATCACAAAATAATCTTACGAAGATGATCGCGTGCGCAGCTTCGTAGTTTTACGTTATACGATCAAAAATATAAGATTCGACATGGTCTTAAGACACCGTTACACGACCGGAGATTTTTTTAGTTTTTTCTTGTATTTTTTACGGTGATTGTTGTTTGGCGTGACGGTAAAAGGGGAGGGCGTCTGTGTCCTAGTTTCTGTCATGAGATTTTTGACTGGCCAGAGAGGTTGTAAGTTCGAGGTCCGTTCGTTGCACTCTTGATTTAAACCTTCTCTTAACAAAAAAATTAAATAATATTATACTGCAAGTCAAGAACACCTGGAGCTGGATACTCAACATATGATCCAGCTCGAAGGACCAAGTATATTGTGCAACAAAAGGAAGTAAACCGTAAACTGTAACCGTATGTGTATTTGCTGTATTACAGCCATTTAATACAACTATCAAAAATTACAGTTGTAATTTGAATACGGAATTGAATGAGGTACGGACTGCGACTTACGAATTGTAGGTCGTAAGTTCGAGTTCCATTCAGGTGCCCAAGTTTGTGTAAATTATGTCATCACCACTGCTCTCAAAACGGTGAAGAAAAACATCGTGAGGAAACCGGCATGTCTTAGAACCAAAAATTTGAAGACATATGACATCTACCAACCCGCACTGAGCCCGCGTGGTGGATTACAGCCCCCTCCCTCTCACAGAGAGGA
Organism: Polymixis lichenea; assembly: GCA_949091785.1. Lineage (NCBI taxonomy): Eukaryota > Metazoa > Arthropoda > Insecta > Lepidoptera > Noctuidae > Polymixis > Polymixis lichenea. The sequence goes on from OX420958.1 coordinate 6,869,074, forward strand.
GGCCTGTGTCGCAGCAGTGTGACCTTATATCCTAATTATGCTACGGACACCTTAGGTTGGTAGTAAATTTGCTTAGCAATTAATCTACCTGACTGTACATTAGCGATTTATATAAACAATGCCAGAAACAGTGGACTCGTCGGTCAAAGCAACTTCCACTAGACCATCACTGGGTGGAAAGAACATTAAGACACAAACAATTAAGACAAGCTTTTTTTACTTTTGCTTAAATGTATGAATTTATTTTATTTTTCTCCAAAAAACTTAGTAATATTTTACAGAAACAAAGTTTGGCAGTATTAATTTCTAATAAATGGATGTAGCCACTGCAACCGAACTAGGCAAAGCCTGTATTTCGGTTTTCAGTGCCTTTCCCCTCGATATTTTAACAATAAAATGCCGACCAAGCAAATCTGACTGGTTGTACTACTAATTAATTTTGGATAACTTAGAACTTAAATGCTAAATTAAATTTTACATAATTAATGAATAGGATTAATATCCACCAACACGGCCTGTGTGGTGGATTGTGTCTGATTATTAGGTATGGAGATGAGTAATTTCCAGCACTCGAGCCGCTGATAAAAATAGCCACATTAGCTGATCCTTATATACCGTCATTAGTAAGCCTATGACGAATACTTTTCCTAGCTATTTCTCCTATTAGCACAAGAACATCAACTTGTGGGTAGACGTCACCTTCTTCTGCGAAGCAGTAATGCTCGCGAAGAGAGAGGCGGCGCACGTGAGGGAGGCAGTATATGCGCCCTGACGGCCTTAGTCGCTGCAAGAGACGCCCTAGGTGTCGGGAATCTCAGGCTGATTCCCGGCCACCGTAGGCGATGGGTTGCAGATGGCGAGTAACGGGTAGCTCGCTGTCCGGTAAGGACCAAGCCCGGGTCGACGGCGCGTTGAACACAACGCGCGCCTTAAAGAGATGTTAGCACCAACTGGTGGGGTCCGCAAGGACCGATGCCTGCCAAGGGTGCGGGTTGTTCGAAAGAGATACCGTCGCCCCTGGCACACAGGCAACTGAGGGAACACAGGTGGGTTTTAGTCAGTTGAAGTCTGATACGCCCTCCTCCTTCACCCAGAGCGGGAGAAGTTTTATGATGATTTCCCAACATCAAAAACCATCGCTCTGTCCTACCATTAAAATTACTTCCATAAAACAAAAGACGAAATTATAACAATTGAAAAACTAGAGGTATTTTCTGGTAACTACAAGGCGTATTAATCAATATCTATGAAGAATACTAAGTTACACAGTCATTAGGACGAAACAAAGGAATATTCGAAGTGGTACATTTGTATACATAGCATACTTTAAGTTAGATTAAGGGGAAGTTTGTTGTATGCGAGCAATGAAGGACCAATCGAGCGTTGCTCGCGGATCACAGCATTGAAAATTCAATATTTATACGCGTTGATGCAGAATCTTTCTAATAAATAATCAATCTATAGTGTTCTCACTGCTGGTAACCGCCACTGCCACAGGTCTCCTTTTTTCGAGAGAGAATGGGCTATAATCTACAAGTGCGAGTCGGGAGATGTCACATGTCTTTGATTTTTTCGTTCTAGAACACGGGTTCCTCGCGATTATTTTTATTTACCGTTTTGAGTGCAACGGTGGTTAAATTATTTACACAAAGTAAAGCAAATTCCCTGGTTTGAGAACACGCCCTACAATTTGTAAGTACCATTGAGCAACCAGAGTAGAACTACGAGGACAGAAAAAGCAGGAAATCTAAGAAATAAAAGTAAAAGCAGAACGTTTAATACTCATTTGAATTTACATAGAGGACTCTTACCTACTTCGAAAATGAAAACTTAGTAAATATTATCTAATTTCATAACATCATGTAATCAAACAATAAAATGCTGCGAACGTTCGCGTAGAAGAACCAATGCCCTAACAAAGAAAAGCCAAGAAAAAGCTCGTAATTAATAAATAGCATTCAACCCTCTAGTTCTGCCCATCCTCATACAATTAATAATTCTAGGTCAGACGTGGCGCCAATTTTTTGCCTACCCTCCAAAGCAACCTACCTTGCAAAGGGAATGAAGCGTTTGTTATTCAATCGTTCCGTCTCACATGATTGATAATCTTTATAGTACGTGTATGCTCGATTCGTTTTTGTTTTGTCTTCAACAATTGATAGACTATATTATATAGCCTGTTCAAAAAGTATGTGAGACTTGAGAATTCTTATAATTCCAATTGTAGGTGCTTAATAATTAAAGATGGTCAAATTCAAATTTATTTTGTGAATATAGTGTAAAATTATAGAGATGTTATGTACATAAATGGTGCTCCAAACTATGTCCCGCTAGAAGACATACAAAATAGCGTAGGGTGGTAATCGAAAGTCAATTAACAAAAAAAAACAACAAAAAATGTCAGTAGGTAAGTGATGTTACAATTCTTCACAGGAAAGTCTCGTGACAAGACTTTTAAACATTTGAATCCTTTATCAATAAGTTAGTATAATTCTGGGCCTTATTTGATAACCTTATTCCACAAAAGCACTGTTTAATAAAGCCCAAATGTATGAATGATACTTGTAAAACTGTCGGATTGCCGCCTATTACCTTCAGGCTTACCATGACGTTTTCTATTTCTACGAAGAATAGACAGTGCTTTTTCAAGACAAAGTGACATTTCGTTTCTCCATTTTTGACATCGCACCGTAGATATCCTTCTACAATCTGTCATTTTATCTTTCGCTTCTAACGATCTTTGTCTGGTGTAGACTATTTCAAAATAATATTTCTTCCCAAACTGTCAAAATCACACTGACAACAAACTTTCTACTCGACGGCCACAAAGGTAATACGATTATCTACAAAATCATGATTCGTTTAAAACGCATAACTGTGATAATTAATGGAAAAACATAGCTGTCTTCTCCTATTGTAACATCATTTAATTAATAGTCATGTCTATTCTTCCGTCAACAAATCGGTGCTCGTGCTAAGCCTGCTGTCAATTTTGTTACATGGACCCTTGGTGGTGGCATACATATAGATAGGTTGCAAGATCGTGGCAACCGATGGTATACAATAAGTAATCGATAAAAACTAAACTAGGGCAAGCAGAAAATAGAGACAAATGAAGACAATTGGAGGACTTGGAAGAGGCCTATACCTAAGACGGAGCCATGACTTAACTACTCAGTGACATACAACATATACATTTGTTCTTATTAGAAAAAAGAGTTTTGTAAATAAAGAGGCTTAATCCTACTAATATCATAAAAGTTTGAAAGTTTGTTGCTCAATTACGCAAAAACGGCAAAACGGATTTAGACGAAATTTGGCACACATATCGGTTATTACTTGGATTAACAAATAGGATACTTTTTATCGCGGCAATACATTTCCGTGGGATTATTTTTGACCTCCACGCGGGTGGCTAGGTTATTTATATATTGCATGAAGCACATTAAGCTTACGTATCAGAGGACCATCCAGTAACTGGGTTAATAATGACAAACTACAACCTCCTTGCTTCTCAGAACTATGGCAACCAGTTTCCCTCATTTTACTTTTATAAGCTACACAAGAATATAAACAGCTGGGACATTCTGAGTCGTTTTTTGATTCCCATCCTAGATCAGTGGTATTTGAAGCATGAATATTCATATACTTCTGAATTTTTATCATGACAACCTGTATGTGTTCACTACAAAACGAAACCATCCTCCATGGAAGGGTCCAACAATTTGTCTTGTAAGGATTATTACTGTTACTATCAGCCTTTTGAGTCCTTTTGCGGGGCAAAGACTTCCCTCCTTCTATTAAACAATGTCTATAGCTGTATTTGGCCAATCTTTAAGAAAAATAATGACAGTGAATAGAATTCCAAGTAATGACTTAAAGCATTACAAACTGCAGCATTGACTAGTTATAAAGCAGATAGGAAATAATTAAAAACTGAAAGGGGGAATATAACAGCAAAAAACGTAATAAAACAAAAATAATAGGACTGCCTGCGCTCATGAAATAGGACCTCAGGCAAAATGATGGTTTAATAATAACATTGACAGATTGAGAAGTGGTAGATTTATTGGCCACACAAAACCATTGCAAGAAGAATGACAGATTAAAAAAAAAGAAGATAATTATAGTTAAGTAAGAAAAGACAGCTACTAATAATAATGACGATGAACCCATTGAAAGGTCTCATAATGTTAAGGTTATCGCAAAATCGTATGTTACCGCTGACAACGTATTAATGAATAATAATTTATCCTATGAATAAATAACAATAGGGTAATTAGACAGATACTATCATTGATGATGAAAACTGTTCGTAAATCATTGTAGTTTTTACTACTCTTAATTTTAAGCTTAAACATGATTAGATAAATATATTAGTCGTAATTAAGATTGTTGATTGAAGAATTTTGATTGATTTTGCACTCTTCATCCCTAATGCCAGTTTGACTAGAGTTTGCATGTAATGTTATTGTCTACTCAAAGTGAGTTGACTTTTATTAAGCACTTTTATCTGTCCTATCTTAATATATGTTTTTGATCACTGTATGTGTTTTTTTTTTTGGAAATATAATCTAACCACATGATCTTCACAAGATTTTGACCAAGAAATATATAGTGGCATCTCTTTAAGCTAGCCTTAATTTAAAATAAAGAAGAATGACTATATCAATAAAGACAAAATCCTTACCAAAGCCCTACCAGATAATCCAATCGTTATAATCACATTGCCAATTATACAAAATGAAGCAATTTTTAAAACAAACACCACACAAAACCTGACTACAAAAATTTCGTACATCAAACGACAAAACCCATTGGACCATGGGACATAGTCTAATGAATACTTAATACCATTTTATGGGGCACCCATTATTTATGGGGTTTTTCCATGAGTTCCCATGAACCTTTGTGTCTCGGATCAGTGAGTTTACGTGCCCAGAGTAGTTAGTAAGAAAATAATGGTCTAGATATATCTAAACTGAGAGTTAGACAGCAATAGATTGATTGAGGAAGGATTTAGTTTCAAAAAGAAATGTATATTTTGACGTTAGGTGGTCATTTAATAATTGTACTATGTATATATGTTGAATGTCCAGCTATGGATGTCCACGGTGGATGGGTGACCATCTTTACATACCAAGACACCTCCGGTGTCTTAGCTGTCATTCGTGGATCTTTGACAGTCGTTACGGGTCGTCAGAACTGGTATTGCTGTATATGGGTATACTGGAAACCGACCCCAACGTAGTTGGGAAATGGCTAGCTAGCTGATGATGATGGTAATCGTCATTCGTCCAATAGATGATATAATGTTTTATGCTAGGTTTCAGGATCATGGTCTATATGATTGTTATGAATCCTATCAACCTTCTTAGGTGCGCCAAATGTAGGCATTATAAAATGAAGCATGTAAATTATTCTTTTTACTGGATTCTGCGTTTCTATCAACTACATATTACCAGTAACCACATCATTACTTGTTGTTATAGTATCTATGTAGTATCTATGTCTTATTCTGTAACATAATATTCGTAGTTATCAAAATCTCTTGCCCAGTCACGAAAAGTGTCTTCAGATTCATGTTGTATTTGTGCCACAAGCGGCATTTCATCTTAAACTTCTTCATTCTGATCGTTTTCACCTTTGATGGCTCTCATTTCACATTTATCACCAATTCCTTAACAAATTGAATCCTCCAATACAGTGTGATAAATATTTTTCAATAAAACTACACCAATTAGTTATGGCTAAACATTATTATTACTAACATGAGCAATCAACACAACTAACAAACAGACAAAAAAACGAAACGATTTGACCCGACCTTTGGCGGCGCCGGCGGAACACTCGGAAATGGAAAGAGATGGAGATATAGGGAATGTGGTGAGAGTGAAAGGGATATCGAATCCTGGTGTAGGGTTGATGCTGAAGGTAGAATTTAATTTAGTATTTAATTTCGTTGATGAAGAACTTGAGAAGAAAGTAGAAGTGTTAGAAATGTTTAAAGAATACAGTCTCCGTTGGAGTCCAAAAAAGTATTATTACCGTTACTTTATTTCCAATAATTGTGATGACAGCAATAAGGTTTTACCATGTATGTCATTAATGAATTAACTTGGAGATTATATCGTGTACTATCACATATTTTTGGAGCCCCAATATTGCCATCCTTCATTTGTATACCTCCTGTTCTTCAAAAATGACGATGAAATCATTCGCACATTGCCGTCGTTGGCTGAAACTGGTACATAACTACAGGAAGTGTCAATCATTCTGCATGCAGTGCTGCCATTTATTAATCTACCACTTCAAGAGTATGTCTATAAATTATATACTTAAATGCTTAGTTATTTTGGATCATTTACGAATGTACATATTTGTTTAACAGTCTTCAAATCTTATTGAGATTGACATATTAAGATTATAGAATTTGTATTGAACGGATTGGCTAGAATGAAAGTTGATATTATAGATGACGTCAGTAGCACAGGTTTAAAGAACATAAAGCCTAACGTTTGCTCTAAAACTCAATACTGTACTTTAATCCCATTCCGTCTTCCCAGCGGAAAACCTCAAATTTTCCAATCTTATTGGAACTACTATGTTTGAGCAGTTTGGGGTTGAAATTCCAGGGCTATCGGGTCCGAGTGCCCACTTAGTTTTTCGAGATATTGCCAAGCGGTTGGCCGACTCTTTACGTGACTTGGTCTGGCCTAGTTTTTGGCCAATGAATCAGGAATGCCATACAACGACACAATGCTGCCAGCCTTTTGGACACTTTTGAGATGCCTTATGATTTAGACTTAGCTTTTAAATTATGTAAATACTAGCTTTATTCAGCGGCTCTGCCCACGTGGAAGTCGAAAAATAACCCACGGGAAGCTACTACTGGGATTAAAAGTATCAAATGTATTAATCAATCTTATAAACTGTCTGTGTGCCAAATCTATTTATCCATTTTTGCGCGATTGAGTGGTAAACATACAAACATTCGTAGCTGTAATATTAGGAGAATAGTAGGAAGATCTAAGATAATTATAAATTGTTAACTAAAAAAACTGATATTCCTAAAATATGTAGCTGTTAATCAAAACCAGCAACCTCCTTGTACCAACCCTACCAGTAATTAACACAAAGATCTTGCCGAAAAGGGTTTTTTTTTTCGTCTTAATTCATCGTACCATTTGTTTTATACAAGGCGCTGTTTCCAGTTAGGTTTGTGAGAAATCTCGTAGCAGAGTATCGGTCCTCATTTAGTTTTTTTTGGGACATCAATAATGAAATATAATGGGAATGGACCACACGTTACAGAGTAGATGGCGCTATATATTGGGTTTTTTGTATGTGTTAATTTGATGGGAGACATGGTATTGAAATAGGTGACAGTATGAGATTTGATGGTTGTTTGAGGAAGGTAGCTAGGGATACAGACTAGTGGGGAGTTTTTTTCTTCCCAGCTAAAGCACTAGGAAGTCGTGAAAGGCAGGCGTTTAAGAAGACTGTCTTATTTAATTTTGACTTTCGAAAAGTGCTGATTCTCAGCCTAATTTGAATAAATGACTTCTGATTAGGTATGTGAATTAATTGTGGGTTTTATAACCTACATAAGGGAAAAGGGAGTCGTATGAATAATAGTAAAGTGAATTATTTTGACTATCTTGAGGACTTTAGTAAGTGCATTATTATAGAGTCCATGACTTTATGTATGCTACTGAATATTATGAAAATCTTTACATGAACAATTCTTAGGTAAGTTGTACGATAGTTGCAAGCTCCAGCAATATCCAGCAGTAAACGTCTTTCAGCATATATCCGGAATAAATGCATCTTGAGTATTCAGTGGCATTTCCACTTTGCTATCTGAATATTTTTTTAACATTTTGTCCGCCACGTCAAAAAAGCAAAAACGTGCCTTGGGCGCCAAGTGGCTTAATTTACATATAGGTCTGTCATGTAGTCGTGACCGTGGCGTGCTGGGCACATTTTAGTTTGTCATCTATACATGACTGTGGCGGTCAAAAGGATCATAGTATGATTTATTTCCATATCGCTTGAGCGAAGATTTAGGTACTACAACAATGGCAGTTTAGGTCTAGTAGACTCTTAGATGCTTGCATTTGTTATCCATCTTCTGTTTTGTCAAGTAATTGTCATTTTTTTCTAAAGAGTAACCGTGGAGTTTCATGCCGGGTCTTCCCCATAGGAAACGACCAATAGGAACCGTGCCTTCTGGTTTCTGACGTTTTATAACTCCCCAAGTTTCTTTTATTTTTGTTTAGCCTATTGCTGGACTAAGGCCTCCCCCAAGTCCTTCCAAAAACTCTTTTCTCGCACGACCTTGAACCAGGCCTTGCGGTACGCGTCCAGGTCACCTCGTCACCGCTTACTAGGCCGATCGTGGCGGTGCCGTTTATCTTCCGGCATCCGTGGTGAGGAGACTTACCCAGCCGTCATTCTGCATACGTTTGATGTGACCCTCCCAAACTCATATATGTTTATCTCTATCTAAATAATTCTTCTGTACATGTGTATGTCACTGAACTCCTACTAAACGACTGGACCGGTTTTGATTAAATTTTTGGTGTGTGTTTATGTGGATTCCTGGATGATTTATATTAACATTTAGACCCGGTAGATGGCGCTGTTTTGGCAGATCAACGTCTGTCCGGTCAGCTATTATGAAATAAAACATTTTGAATTCTCAGGACTTGCTTTTAATTCCCAGATATTTGAAAAAATAAAATACTAAGTTATAAAGTAAAACGAATGACGCTGGTCTCCCCTACATGGCGGACAATGTTCGTCCACTTATTGATTCAATTGAGCGTGTCGACCAAATTGTTTTTAAGAAAACCCACAACTTTTGACCTTTACTGACCCCGTGGGAGTGGGTGGGATTTTAATATTTTTATTATTTTTTCTAAGATAAATTGTTTCTGGTTCTTAAGAGTTCTCTCTCTAAGGTCCCGTATTTGAGATACCTACCTATGATTTTAAGAAGCTAAGTATGGTAGTTTTTGGTAAAACCAAAGATCTAACTTTGTTACTTTTGCTTTTCTCTTTAGTTAAGAAGGACCAGCGATTGTCTGACCAAGATTATGACTGTATTTTAAAAGACACTGTGACCTCTGAGTTTGTTTCAGCCTTTCTTCTCAGAGTAGTCAGATAGGAAACGCCGACCTCATCTAGTTTTAAAAATGTGATTGACGTGTAAAAGTGTTTGTTCAAACCTACTTTAAGAAAAAAAAAAAAAAATTTTTAATGTGATTACCGTGTATTATTGTGGACCCTGTTTTTAAATTCACATCTCCCTAACTTCAGGCAAATTCTAAGTCATGACAAAATTTTAAAATAGCAATTGTAAGATAAGTATAAATTACCAAAAACATTATTATTTGATAGAAACCTAACGTTTACTTACGGATCCCTACAATTTATTCGAAACACCGTTACGGCTGATTGGCTCGCTTCGAAATATGCGCAAGAGTTGAATATTTTGTCTTGATAGTGTTCACAACATGGTGGTTTTTATTACTTTATACATAGTTTTGCATAGAGTGATGTGAAATTAGTTTTAATGTCCGAGGACAAAACCAATGTTTGAAATTTTCTTTGATCTAAAAAAAAACAGTTTATACCTAATTAAGAACCTATGATAAGCAGAATCATCCTATAATTTTCCCACAGCTGGGACACAGGCCTCCTCTCGGTAAGAGGAAGTGGGCCATAATCCACCACGCGGGCCCAGTGCAGGTTGGTAGAGGTCACATGTCTTCGAATTTTTGGTTCAAGGACATGTCGGTTTCCTCACGACGTTTTCCTTCACCGTTTTGAGAGCAGTGGGGATGAAATAATTTACACAAAATAAAGCGCCTTTAGTTCGAACTTACGACTGACCGTTATCCATTCGTCCGTGGCCACCACTGCTCTTAAGAGCATTCATTCCACGCGGGCCGGTAACAGCGCATTTATGGTAGTTTTTCGTGATTATTTCATTAAATACAAACAAAAGTACTATTTTTGATAAGCCAAGCACTAGATCGTTGGTACTTATATTTATTTTTAACATTTACTCTTGAATAAAACATTTAATCGTACTAAGTAATGCAAATAGAAAATAATTGACAGTATGTCGATATTTATAAGTAAATACCAAAATAACTGCAAAAAAAATAGCATACAAACTTGAAAATACCAACGATCTAGTGCATGGCTGAAAAAAATGTTTACTTTTGTTTGTATTTCATGAACCAATGACGAAAAACTACTACAAATTCGTTGTTGCCAGTCCGCGTCGAATGATTGCTCTTAACAAGCTTATGTAAAATTTAAACCGAACGAAAAATATCACTATAGTGCTATATCCTATAGGCAAAAACTTGTTTTTTACACATTCATGCTGATGGTATACCGCTCTAACCATTATCTTTCTTTGTTCCAGGCTAACCCAGCGGCCCCCTACCCAAGAAGACAATTAAATCCCTCAAAATTACTCGAATTCAATCCCCCAACAACAAACCATCCACCCTGAGTTTCACAGATCCGTTTGGGCCTCCCCAGTCTTCGGACGGGGGGGGCCCATCCACCCCACAGCCGGCCCTCACCACCCAAGACTCGATAGACCACCAACACCACCATCTTGGGGGCTCACAGACCCCACACGACTCCGCAAATTCAACGCCCACAAATGTTTCCTCAAAATCAGCTTTTATAGAGTTACAGCAACATGGGTACGGTCCTTTCAAAGGGGGGTATCAACATCCCCATCATTTTGGGAGTCCAGGGGGGCAGCAGAATCCTCATGAGGCGTCTGGGTTCCCCAGTCCTAGGTCTTTAGGGTATCCCTTTCCCCCGATGCACCAAAATACGTATGGGTATCATTTAGGGTCCTACGCGCCGCAGTGTGCCAGTCCGCCTAAAGATGGTAAGTTCGATTTTGGTCTTTTTATTTATAGTTATTCGTATTTTACATGTATTTCTACCAAACTGAAAAATACTTGTTGCTGTTTTCGCATCAAGATTGCAGTTGACACAAAAATAGATTTTATAAAAAAAATATTGTTCAGAATCAGAAAATTGGTCATTTGATTTGGCTCATTTTTTATATAAGATAAAACAATTTTAAAGAAGTTTTTTCTACAATACAAAATTGTATTATTAACAATAGTCATTAAAACAACAAATATAGTGACCTTTACGGAAAAAAAGGGTGAATAAGAAAAACAAGTGAAAAATATCAATGAAAAAGAGTTTTCTAATTCTCCAAAACTATAATATCTACTATTATAACATCACAAATTCAAATTCTAACACCTTGGACACAAAAGAAGCAATTTTGAACTTACAAAATTACACTAATTTGTGACATTACAGTTGTCTTATGGAATACCCTATTTTTACGAGTTTCACCCTAAAATTATCGTCACCCAAATGCCCTGATCGTCACATTAAGGCTTCAACCATCATTTTAAGGCGTCAAATATGAGTATCATGAAGTTTCACGAAAAACTCCTTCGTTGGTAAAAAAAAATGTCTCTTTATTTGAATATTTGATTGGGACTTGGGCGAAGTTTTGGTTTCTTTATGAGACACGATACGATCACGATTCAATGTTTCGGATAGTAGAAAAACGTCTTTGTATAGGTACTTATGTAATATATTTGTAGACGATTTTCTATTCTTTCTTTTAATTTCTCATAATAAGTACCTGGTACTTATTGGCAGGCCTGCGCTGTTCTGTGTCGCAATACCTATTATCACTGTAATTTTATAAAAAAGCCAATTATTTTTTTAAACAGTAATTATGATGGTCTTGGCGCCTCTTCGCCATAGGAAACGACAAATTGGAACCGTGCACCTAGCTTCTGACGCTTCATAAGTTCTCATATAAACCTACATGGGCACTTATACGAGATAAAATATTTTGATTTTGATTTCGAATAATAATATTAGTCCACGTTTACAGGGACGTAAAAATATCGCGGTGGATTTTTTTCGCGCACATACCCCCTTATTTATAAACGTTGTTTAAAGTTAAGAGATAGATACATAGATAAATCGTTTATTTGGTGCATACAAAATACACAACACAACATACAAAGCACGATGAGATAAAAACTAATTACATTATAAAAACAAGTTGCTAATATACAAAAAACTTGAGAGGCGTCAAGGGACACCCGGATGGAACGAAGGTCCTTTCGATTAATTAGTGAAGGAAATGTAATAAAATTTTAAAAATTGTACATATGCATACACACACACACATATATATACATGCACTCTGTCTGTGTCTCTGTCTGCAGAGAAACACGCGCACGCCGCACGGCTTACAATAATGTAGCAAAAAGTGTCGTTACAACAACAATAGTAGCAAAAAGTGTCATTACAACTTTTGGTCTTAATTTTTTCCGTCTAGCCCCCTTTCGCAACGCGCGAGAAGGAACTTCGTTCCAAAAAGAGAAGAATGGACGACGTTAGTATAGTGATGACACTTTAGGCTATGACACAATTTAACATTCAAATAAAATAACGTGCGGTGGAGCACAAAAGTGCGGTGTGTCTCAAAGTTGCACCAAACAGCATGTATCAGGCAAATATATCTAACGCTGATATTCTTCTAGATCCCTGCTGTTAAGTAATGATTAGCGACTGTTTAACCATTCATTTTTAATGTTTATAAGTCTCTTAACTTGAATCAACGCTTATAAATAAACCCCTTGATCTTCAACGCAGTGTTGAAAATCGAACAGTGTGTTTTTGCGACGCTCTGGGATGCACTCTAGGTATTGGATTCTGAATGTTCGTTTCAACACGGATAGTTGAAAATCCACTGCACGATAAAATCCCGCTACGATATTCTTACGTCAGTGCCAACGTGGGGTTACTGTCCCACTGTACGTCAAAACTCTCTTCTCATACGGAGAAGACACGAGCATTGATCACGACGCTTGCTCAAGATAGGTTGGCGAATTCATACTTATATGGTTTTCTTTCACCGATGTCAGTAATGTCCTAGATAAACTCGGAACGAAAGTATATATGAATCGAAAAAGACACATAGGTACTTCGTCTCGTAGAAAATAGAATTTAAAAAAACTCCGACGTCGATTCTATCGATCAGATTGAGCTACAATCGCCGTTGATTCATGTATCCGTGGTTGAACATCTCTGCATACCAAGACCCCTCTTTGCTTCAGAAAGCACGGTTGGTCCCGGCTGTCATTCGAAGATCTTTGACAGTCGTTACGTGTCGTCAGAAACCCGAAACTATGACAACATAAATTAACAATTCGCGTATTTTTTGTGGGTTATTAAACAAACACTTAATGGAAATCGATTACTACCTACATCAATTAACTAACCAATTTCACAAAAGGTGGCGCCTTTTGTCATACTCAAAATAAAATCGTCAATCAAATCAAATATTTTTAAGAAATACCTTTTAAAATCGTGACATCTAAAGTGGCATGGAATAGTACGTCAAAACACTAGTAATTGTACTACGGAACCGCCCAGTTAATATTTAATGGAGTCCCCTATAGCACAGCTCAAGTATAAATTAGGGTTGCCACTTTTGATAAGATTTTTTTCTTTTTCTTTTGGAGCAAGAATTACATTGAATAAAACATAGTTTTATGAATAATAGAGAAATTCATCTTGATCTGAGTAAAAAAATAACTCTTTTTTTATTTTTGTTAGAAGCATAATTGTTTTTAATTACTGATTTTCTTTACATTTTTCACTGTATTTTTCCTTCCCAGATCAACATGGAAATGTCTCTTTTACACATCTAAACCACTACTTTGGTAAGAGAAAATATCACTATCCTCATTACATTAACAAGTTGTCCGGCAGTGGACAAACGCTTCCTACAGCTATCACCAGGCCAAGTTGGAAATAGGTACAAATGATTTAATGCTTTAAATTTCAGTCGATCACAAACCAAATATTGATGACCTAGTTACTAGGTAATACGATACCCTATAGTAAGACTGATTCTGAGAATTCCGGGCTTCTGACCACCCGTAAAAACTGTCAAAGATCCACGAATGACAGCCGGGACCAACGGTTTAGCGTGCTTTACGTAACAAATATCGATAGGTATGTCAAAGATCCGCGAACGACAGATAAAGTATGCTTGCCGAAGCCGGTTCGTAGATGAGTGACCATCCATTACCTCGGAAACCTCTGTGCCTCGGAAATCACGTTGAGCTGTTGGTCCCGCCTGTGATTCGTATATCTTTGACAGTTGTTGACAGGTCTGACAACCAGTTTTAGCATAGTTGGCAAAAGTCTAGACAGATGATAAACACAAACCAATTTATTGACAAATAAAATGCCAACCGTATGAAATATTCTCAGTAACTATTTTGCACAACCCTAGTTCTATTAGGTACTAAACTTTTCCGAACGCCATCTAACGGACTCGCATGAAACTTTTATGTGTCGCATTGGCCCGACCGATTGGAGAGTAGTTTGAATTTAGAATCATTCGCGTGTCATTTATAAAAAAAAAACTTTCTTTTCCCCTGTAATTGGCGTAGAATTTTAAAACATTCTTGCAAATGATTAGGGCCAGCACTAGTGAATAAAATATGATGTGGGATTTATGCAAATTGTTGCCTATTTCTAGAATTATAATTTCTTTTATTAGAGACTGGCTGTAAATGGGGGATGCGCTACATCACCCTTAATAACTTTAGGCTATCAATTTGCTTGACATACGATTTGACAACACATGAAAGTTAAGGCGTATATTTAATCAATAATTTCCATTTTACGCTCCTAAAATATTACTGAGAGGAGGGTCAGTTATTTAAAAAAAAATGTGCCGTATCAGAAGCGTTAGTAATAAGTTTTTAGAGGTTTACTAATTTTCAAAAGTGTCCATCATATAAAATAATCAATAAGTAAATAAAGGATCAGTTAGATATTTTCCTATTTTACTTCCGTTCAAAGTAATAACAGCCGCACGGTTGATCAGGTTAAGCCACGCTTGTCGGGGTTGGTCTGTGGATGGGTGACCATCTTTACACATCGAGTCTCCTCCACGTCTCGGAAAGCACGTTAAAACTTGAATCTTTGACAGTCGTTGGACAGAAGCCCGGAAACCTGACAATCAGTCTTACCAAGGGGTATCGTGTTACACAGTAACTGGTTGTGGAGGTCAGACAGGCATTCACTCCATGTAAAATACTGGTATTCGGCTGCATCCAATTAGACTGGGAGCTGACCCAAACGTAGTTACAAAAAAGCTAGGCAGGCAGGCACTTCCATTCAAAAAACAGCAGTAATTTAATTTTCCAACTGAATCCGATGCCCTAACTAACCATAGAGTTACGACTTTTGTAAGCATAAGCTCTTTTGCTCACACCGCGTATTTCATTTCAATAAATTCGCTTGCGTGCGTATAATAATAATAATTAGCTAAACAACTAATTAAACGCTTATAATTGACGCTTTCAAAATTCACGCTAAGAATAATAAACAGTTTCAAAATATTCTGTAAACCTTTATATAACGACTCTAAAACAAATAAATAAAAATGATTAAAATACTTTACTGCCATAAAAAACAGGTAACAGAATAATATGTGACCCTGACTCCAGAGCTAGGTTAAAATACCTGTATTTCAGGAGCCAGTGACTTCTTCGATTTAGGTTACAATTAAGCAGATTTTATGCAGCAAACGGTGATATAATTATACGGTGAAAGTCTGCCCGGCTTGGGCGGAGCACCGCCGTGTCGTCGTGGAGGCGATCGGCGGCGGCGATCTCTCGCGTCCGGCCCTGGTCCAGGCCATGGTACGGAGCGAGAGTGCATTGGTAGCCGTCGCTTCCTTCAGCGAAGCAGTGATGCTCGCAAAGAGGGAGGCGGCGCACGTGAGGGAGAGGCAGTACATGCGCCCTCACGGCCATAGCCTCCGTAGGAGACGACCTGG
Organism: Polymixis lichenea; assembly: GCA_949091785.1. NCBI lineage: Eukaryota > Metazoa > Arthropoda > Insecta > Lepidoptera > Noctuidae > Polymixis > Polymixis lichenea. The sequence continues at coordinate 6,885,020 of OX420958.1, forward strand.
GCGTCGGGAATCCCAGGCTGATTGCCGGCCACCGTAGGCGCATGCTTGCGAACGGTGAGAAAGGGGTAGCTCGCTGTCCGTTAAGGACCAAGCCCGGGTCGACGGCACGTTGTGTTCCACACGCGCCTCAAAGAGATGTCAGCAACAACTGAAAGGGCCCGCAAGGGCTGATACCTGCCAGTAGTGCGGGTTATTCGAAGGTTTGAGTATAGTGGTGATGTAACTAAGAATGAATGACATCTCTAGAATGTTCTCCCTAGGAAGGAAACCACAGAAAATGGAAGAGCACTATCTTATTTAATTTTTTTGGAAACAACGTCAGAAACATACTATACCTATCGTAAACTGACACGATAATTTGACATCTTATTTTATTTACCAATAAGTAATATGTCAGATCTATGACTAACTTTATCATCTACCTCTATATGGGTATTGTGTGATAGCGTTAACCTTTAAATAAATAGGTTCCAACTGCCAATGGTATATCACGATACACATGTACATTCTATAAAAGGAAATTAACCTATAGGATAGCTGGCATGCTTTAAAAATGCCGATAGAAAAGGAGAATAGAGAATTTAAAAATATAACATTTTTTTTTCTTTTTCTCTTTCCAATAACTGTGTTCTGAGAATCATATTTTCAAATTCAACTTTTCTTCCCTTAATTGATAAATGCTTTTATTTCTGTAAGTTTAAAAACTAGATGATCGGTCGGCGTTTTCTTTCCGACTACTCTGAGAGGGAAGGCCGACAAACTCGGAGGTCACAGTCTTTTTTATTGCAAAATGGGCCAGCTATTGACCTCAATCTCACTTGGTGGATAGCCATGGATGAGGTCTATACTCTCTTTTTAATTTCAGACATAACTTGGCCAGATCTTAGGAGGACCATTTAGATAGGTGTATGGAATAGTCATGTTATTTTGAGGAAAGAACCATACATACAGATTTGAGTAGACCTGTCCAGTCAGTGTACCCATTTTTCAGTATGAGTTAAATCTATGGTCTCCGTTTATCATAATCCAGTGCTAGACATTGACCTGCCCCACAGCTATGCCACAATATTTGGTCTTCCGCCTTCTGCATCTAAGTAGTCAGTCAGCCATCTTTTTGGAACGAAGTTTTGGAAAGTTCCTTATCGCGCGTTGCGAAAGGGGGCTAGACGGAAAAAATTAAGACCAAAAGTTGTAACGACATATTTTGCTACATTGTTGTAAGCCGTGCGGCGTGCGCGTGTTTCTCTGCAGACAGAGACAGACAGAGTGCATATATATATTCACTAATTCCTTCCTTCCTTCACTAATTAATCGAAAACAACTACGTTCCATCCGGGTGTCCCTTGACACCTCTCAAGTTTTTATTATTGTCATCGGTCCAGTTGAGCTGTTCTATCTGTTCCTTAGGGGTCTTTTCCCGAAAAACCTTTTTCATTGCAACTCTACAACTTCTAAAGAAAATTATCAACGTTCTTCTGCCTTCATCCCAATTTATTTGTGGTCGGCGCAACATGCCATTTTTTTTATTACTTCACTATTAGTCGTCATCTTGGGAGTCACTTCCTTTCCAGCCATACCATCTTTTACACAATCCATCTATCGTTTATTTGGTCATCCCCTACTTGCTTACCCACATTGGTATTCAAAACTTTCCTCTAAAAAAGCATGTATCTTCTGTGGTTAAGACCACTTTTAAATAAGTATGTATTGTCTGTCAGTTACGGAACTGTTTTACAGAAGATTATTATTGATAGGTTAAGCAAAACATCCAAAATGAGAAATACGGAAATTGCAAATTAAATTAAACGAAATAATCTAAATCTAATTTACATAATTTGCATGTAGGTATAATCAGTTACTTGCAACTAATAATATCGTTCAAAAATCGACATTTAAAAGGCACAGATAATTAAAAAAAACAAGTATCAGTTTCGCTTTCGAGAATGCCATCCGTGAAAAAAACAGCACGCGAACCACAGACAACGCAAAAAAACGTGATAACTTTTTTAGGCGTCAAAAATTTCGTGCAAAGGAAACTATGATTAAATTGATGCGTTCCGACATGCGTCTTCCTTGCTAGTTTAATAGCATACAAGGATGGCACTTTATGTATAAACAGTACTAAATTTATTATGAATTAAAATTAACTGTACATAAACAACAAAGTATACCTACCTAAATGAATAAATACCTACATTTCAAATAACTAAAACTATTCATCATCATCATCATCATATCAGCCGAAAGACGTCCACTGCTGGGCATAAGCCTTCCCCAAAAGGGAAGCATTTACCTTAATCGCCACGCTTGGCAGGCGGGTTGGCGATCGCAGTATGGTGGTCAAATGCATAGAGAACGCTGCTGCCCATTCTCTAGTAAATCCACCCACGGGAAGAAATGGGATGGTGTTATTCTTTTACGTCCGGCACCACACGGGACAACTAAAACTATAAGGAAAATAAAATATGGCGTCGAAAAATTCTTCCACATCTCTGTCAACTAGTAATATACCAGAGATAAAAGGCTAAATACATTGTCACGTTGTATGACAATGCTGGGCGTCTAACCCTGTGTAGTCAACCAACAGCTTTTTGCAGGGTATTGCTTCATATGTTAGAAAAAATTGTATGCTCAACAACGTAAATAGCGCAATGAATGTTGTTGAACCGTCAGAATGAGAGTCATTCCTACTGTTAGTGTATTACGCATCTACCCCGCTGGTCATCCCTTCTACCAACCTTACTGATTATGGATATCTAATATCTATTCATCATCATCATCATTTCAGCCGATAGACGTCCACAAGTAATAACACAATATTAGCATCTATGAATCTACTTCAATAAACAGATAAACGATAAACAAAATATAAGAACCTCATCATATCAGGCGAAAGACGTCCACTGCTGGACATAAGCCTCCCTAAAAGGGGGGGATTTGCCATAATCGCCACGCTTGGCAGGCGGGTTAGCGATCGCAGTATGGTGGTCAAATGCATAGAGAACGCTGCTGCCCATTCTCTAGGGTAGAAATGGGATGATGCTATTCTTTACGTCCGGCACCACACGGAACCAATCTAATCTAATATCATATCTATTATCTTATAGTAATTATCCATAAGACGTTAACTTCGTTCTCTATTTATGGATTTATACTTATGACTTCACTTCAGATGACATTGACAGATGTTATGACATCTGTCATCATAAATGTTTAATTAACTATAGACAATTTTCTCCATTCTTCACATTCGTTTGACAACCCTGCACAAGGTCGATTTTCACATACATAAAGTCGTTTCCCAAATGCACTAGGAGATTTCTAATTCTAAACCCTTCCTTCATTCAAGGTTCTGGTTAGGTTTTTAGTATGGCCTCGAGACGCCGGAAATGTTGGCTACCTGCAAAAAAATATAGATTTGTGTCTGTGCTAATCAGCTTAGGCGATCTATGGTGCCTTACATTGTAGACAATATTCTTAAGCCGCGTCCAGACGTGTTAATTTGCAATGTAAAGCGAATTTTGTGTGTGGACGGTACTACAAGAAGTGGTGACCCAATATTATAGGTTTGAACCCTGCCATTTTATCACCACTGCGTGAAGGACAACATTTTGAAAAAAACCGACACGTCCTAGTACAATTCTAAGGCATGTGACATCTACCAACGCGCACTGGGCCCGCGTGGAATACGGCCTACTCCCTGTCGCTGAAGGTGGCCTATATCCCACATATCATGTGAAGACCATGTATATTGAAAGGTTCTTTTGAGGACGGCACCATACAAAGAACCTTGTTTCAAATTATAACTTACTAGCAGCGCTACACGGTTTCACCCGCGTAGTGCCCGATCCCGTAGGAATACGGAGATAAAATATACCCTATGTTACTCGGTAAAGATGTAACTTTCTAGCGGTGAAAGAATTTTTAAAATCGGTCCAGTAGTTTTTAAGTTTATTCGTTACATACAAAAATACAAATCTTTCCTCTTTATAATATTAGTGTAGATGTAGATTAAAAAAAAAAAACTCCCTTTACGTTTCAAAAAATATTTTAACCAGTTTAAAAGTAATCAATCTCTATGTAAATCTAGCCTGCAATTAAAATTTACTCTAACAACAAAACACACAGACGTATAATTAACAAATTGTGACAAATTGAATTGTGGTAGGCAATAAATTTTCATCTCGACTCTATGGTCTATGAGACTATCACCAGTTAAATTAGAACCTTTGACGTAGATCTAGATACCATTATAATACCAGCATATTACTATCCCACTGTTAGACAAAAGGCCAGTATTTCCCAGATCTCCCTTCGCCTTACTGTTTAAACTTGTTGACCTTACTGTTGTAACTTCTCAACCAGTCTTACCAAGGCGTAGCGTGTTACCCAGTAAATGAATTGTGGAGGTCAGATAGCTAGTCGCTCCATGTAAAATACTGGCACTCAGCTGCATCCGGTCAGACATAAAGCTGACCTGAACATAGTTGGGAATAGGCTTGGCAGATTGATTTACTGTTGAAAGTCTTTCCCGTCAGTAGCTGCCATCTCTGCTTACCCCACATTTAAACTCACAGCTCAAAACAAAATGGTCGCATACCACACTGAGTTCATACATTGAATACTCAACTCTATCATCTACCTGTAGGGTCTCATTTCCTTTGTCAGTGTATAAAGCTATAAATCTTTCGCAGTTCAACAAGGGGTGACCAGAGTGATCATATTAAATAGGCTGTTTGTTTGATGATACTAATTTTATAATTAATGTCATTGTTCTGTTAGTAAATGACACTAGTGGTACAGTGAGAAGAAGTGTGGTTTTTGATCGTGGATATTTGGATTCGATTCTTAGGTTTGAGAAAAAGGAACTAGTATTTGAATGCCCAATCAATCTGTGTGATTCTTTCATCAAAAGGCCATTTCAGACACCAATCTACATTGTCTTAACATGATCTGACCAAGATTATGTCGAGACTTTAAAAGAGACTGTGATCTGAAGGCTTAGCATGACTTTCTGTTTCTATGAAGAATAGACAGTGCTTTTTAACCGACTTAAAAAAAGGAGGTTCTCAGTTTTTCTATACAATTTTCGACATCGCATTGTAGATATCCTTCTACAATCTCTCATTTTGTCTTTCGTTTCTAACGATCTTTGTATAGGTCCTTTTATATGTAGACTGTTTCAAAAGAATATTTCTTCCCAAACTGTCAAAATCACACTGACAACAAACTTTCTACTCGACGGCCACAAAGTATATACGATTATCTACAAAATCATGATTCGTTTAGAACGCATAACTGTGATAACTAATACAAGAACATAGCTATCTTCTCCTATTGTACATCATTTATTTAATAGTCATGTCTGTTCTTCTGTCGACAAATCGGTGCTCGTGCTAAGCCTGCTGTGAGTTTGTTTCGGTCTTTCTTCTCAGAGTGAAAGAGAGAGGAAACGCCGACCTCATTTAGTTTTTAGAATATGGTCTCCTCTCTGTGAGAGGGAGTGGGCCGTAATCCACCACGCGGGCCCAGTGCGGGTTGGTAGATGTCACATGTCTTCGAATTTTTGGTTCTAGGACATGCTGGTTTCCTCACGAAGTTTTCCTTCACCGTTTTGAGAGCAGTAGGGAGAAATGATTTACACAAATTAAAGCACCTGCTTGGTACGAACCGACGACCCACAAACTCGTAAGTCGCGGCCGTTACCACTCGACCATCATCATATCATCAATAACATCATGTCAGCCGAAAGACGACCACAGCTAAACATACGCCTCCCCCAAAAGGGGGTTTCGCCATAATCGCCACGCTTGGCAGGCGGGTTGGCGATCGCAGTATGGTGGTCAAATGCATAGAGAACGCTGCTGCCCATTCTCTAGTAAGTCCCTTAGTCGCCTTCTACGACACCCACGGGAAGAAATGGGATGATGCTATTCTTTTACGTCCGACACCACACGGAACACGGAACTCGACCACCACTGCTCTAGTTTCTATAACAAATCGAGTAAATAATACTGCACACCTGGAAACTCAACTAACACACAAATTACAAAATACAGTAGCAAAGTACTAAAGTAATTAGTTCTTTAAAATGCTAACTAAGTCGATAAATTTGGTCTTATCTAGCTGGACAACTAGTAAAGTGTTAAATATAAGTGGAAGGGTAGATGTTAAGTCTTATTAATGGGTTTCATAGTTATTATTGAAGGTTTGTGAACTTTGGTTTCATAACAAAAGAAGTTGCATTTATGTTACTAGGATAGAATAGCCTTTACTTGAAGTAGTAATTATATAAGTGGTTCAGTATGGCTAATATCAGGAGGAATTGCTTGACAAATTAACAGTAGGAATGACATTTTGGAATGTACATTTTGACAGTTCAACTAAATTCATTTTATTTTTTAATATTTTATTAATTTTAAGACAACTTACAGCTAACACATTCGAGTATTCAGAAGTAACATGTTCACCTGTGTTCCCTCAGTTGCCTGTGTGCCAGGGGCGACGGTATCTCTTTCGAACAACCCGCACCCTGTCGTGTCTACCTATCCCTGACAAATAAAAGGGGTAGAAAATAGACTAGACAATTAAAATTTAATAAGAGAAATACAAGATCAATTATAAAAAGGTACCTTTGCACTCTATTTATTGGTAATAATCACAGTCCAATTCCTTGACATGCATATCTTTGGCTTTCACTCCTGAAACACTTCTTGGAGTCGTAGTAGCAGTCACACAAGCTTGCTTAGGAATAGTTTCAGTAACTGTTCCATTCATGCCCGGGACGAAATACCGCGCACGAGCCAGCAGTATAAACGCGGGCTTCATCTTCACCCCGTAATCTTTCATGGCTATCGTCATGTCTATGGAAAGTCTTCCAAGTTCTTTGCCAGTAGTTAGGGCGGTCCATTTCATCAGCTTTTTGCCCAGTTGTGCGAGATGAAGTCTGTTTCTCATCTGGACTATTTCATTTTTGGGCATAGACGGACAACGGACATTAAGTGCAGATGTGTAACTCCATTTTATTGCTTTATTTCATGGTGATTTCCAAAAAATCCAACTGTTTTTTGGCTGACATTCTGAATTCCTGTTTCTTTTTCTTTTTCAGCCATCGATTCTGTCATATATCAATCTAGTCGGCCAAGACGTATAAAACCTCCTTCATATAATCCGAGAGTGCGTTTAAGAATCTTATAATAATAATTTAGAATTTCCTTATTTAGTAGACAACGTAGTTACATAGAAAAACCAAATTTAGGCTATCCAAAACGATATAAAATTATTTTTAGTAAGTACAATCTTAATGCAACCTTCCTTGAATACACTGCATAGATAATTAAAAGAATAAGTAGACATCAGTTTGACACGTTTGACTTAAATGTCATAACAATAATATTATTACGTAAAAATATGGAAAATTCTAACGTAAAATCAGGTAATTCTTTATAGACGAATCGTTTAAGACCGATTCGCAGAGTGTTAGCACAGAGAACAAAGAGAGAAATATAATAATGTAAGAAAGTCGTCAAAGGATAATAAAACAATGATGATGTGGATGAATGAAAAAGAAGTGTAAGTATAGTATCAGTAATTAACAGATACTATAACCCCTGGCAGGCATCGGTCATTGCGGACCCCACCAGTTGGTGCTCCTCAACACCTCTTTGAGGCGCGCGTGGAACACAACGTGCCGTCGACCCGGGCTTGGTCCTTACCGGACAGCGAGCTACCCATTACTCGCCGTCCGCAAGCCCTACGGTGACCGGGAATCAGCCTGGGATTCCCGACGCCCAGGGCTTCTCCTGCGGAGGCTAGGGCTGTGAGGGCGCATATACTGCCTTTCCCTCACGTGCGCCTCCCTCTTCGCGAGCATTACTGGTTCGCAGAAGGAGGTGACGGCTACCCATGCACTCTCGCTCCGCACCATGGCCTGGACCAGGGGCGGACGCGAGAGATCGCCGCTGCCGATCGCCTCCACAAGCCAATAATAAGAATTTGCCTCTTTACGTTGCTGAGCAGGTTTTTTTTTACATACAAAGCAATGATTCGCAATATGTTTCAAAATTATTCAGATTCTGATTGATAGTGTGTCAAGAGCTTTTTAGGGTTCCGTTTCCAAAAGGTGCCAACGGGATCCTATTACTAAGCATCCGCTATTCGTCGGTCTGTCTGCGGGCTGTATCTCATGAACCGGAATAGTTAGACGGTTGACATTTTCACAGAGTGTATATTTCTATTGCCGCTATAACAAAAAAAAAAGTTAACAATTAATCCTTCCAAGACGTGATACTGTGGCCCACATGCAACAATTAAGTACTCCAAAAACCTAGGCGAAAATTTAGAGAATCCAAGAAAACCTAATTGTAAACTTTTTTTCGTCACTAAATATCACTTTTCTCTTAATCCGAGAGGATTTAATGACCTCCATTGCTATCCCATTAAGTACCAAAAACAAGAATCGTTTTTTTTTGCGTTACGGTACACCTCGTGTACGAGTCCGGCTTGCATTTGGACGGTTTTTTAACGCGCTACGAAATAGTCATAAAGTCTGTAAGTGACATTAAAGGACCGCACGTGACTTCACCGCGTTATATTGAGTTCTTGACTCAAAGGTTACGACGTTTTGCCACCTTCAGGTTTGTCACGCGAATGAATATGTCATCCGTTTTTAATACTCTGTGAAAGTTGAAGAAGTTATGTCTTTACTGATACCGGTTTGGTTAGATATAGGAACAGAATAGAGACTACAATGCTTGCTTTGCTATATATGGCAATAATTTAATTTATTTTTTTGTGTTTAATAATGTTATTTACTTACCTACCATTGTGTAGACTCAAGTTCTTCTAACTTAACAGACAGCTGTGCTGCTGGGGAGTTTGTTGCGCCACTTCTTCTTCCCAGCTAAAGCACTAGGACGTGGTGAAGGGCGGGCGTTTTGAGGGGCTGTCTGATGTCATTTTGACGTTAAAAAAGTGCTTACTCTCAGTCTAGTTTGAATAAATGACTTTTTTATTTTGATTGGAGGCAGTGTAGGATGGCTAACCAAAATATGCAAGCAACACTAGTTACTTATGAATGTCTTGCTTGGTCGATTCGCACGTTTTTGCTAGCCTGAAACGGGCGAATTGATACTTTTAAATATTATATTATTTCTGTTGGCGATTAGCACAAAGTTAATTTATTTATGGACGAACCGACAAGTCCAGAAATACGTAGGCAATTGGCACGTTTTGAATCTTATGCAATCAAGTTAGAAACAATTTTATATTTTTCTTATTAGATACATAACAGGAAAAAAACTAAATATATAGAGTATAGTAATAACTTTTTGCATATGATAGCTCAATTCTCGAGGAAGCTTATAGGCTATTTAACATCACGCTACGACCCTAGAGGTGCTCTTACACGGGCAATTTTTTGAGCAATTATTGCTCGGCAACACTAAGGGATCAATCTGGATCAATCAAGTGGAGCAATCTGGAGCAACAATAATAAATTGCGGATATATTTCGAGAATATTGCTTCTGATTGATTGCTCCATATATTTCATGAGTGGCCGAATATCCAATCGGTTTGGATTTTTTTTCTATCTCGTTTGTACGTATAACTACGTCTCGTTTGTGCGAGAAGAACCGACCGGCGGCGGAGGCGGCGGGTTGGTATTTGCCTAGTTTTTTAAGTTGCTCCATATTGCATGGTATTGTGTGGCCATATCTCTGGCAACAGGTTGGTACATGTTGTCATTTCCCTAAATTGCTGGATGTAGTCGTGACGTCATAGTTGACGAGAATTGACCAGGATGGAGCAATTTTAGTTGCTCGTGTAAGTGCACCTTAAGAAGTCGAGTAAAAATAAAAATAAATTCAGAAAGAATGCTAAGAGAAAATGAGGCAATTTCACGATGGATGCTATTGGATATATTTAAACTAGCTTTTGCCAGCGGCTTCGCCCGCGTGGAGGTCGGTGTTTTATACATATAAACCTTCCTCTTGAATCACTCTATCTATTTAAAAAATCCGCATCAAAATCCGTTGCGTAGTTTTAAAGATTTACACATACGTAGGGATATAGGGACAGAGAAAGCGACTTTGTTTTATACTATGTAGTGATGTCGCGAAGTCGCGGCCAGAAGCTAGTTAGGTATAAGTATAGACGCCAGCACATCAAACTACCCCAAACTGCTAAATTTTCCCAATTGAACATGAACCTTATGCTCATGTAATAAAGATGAAAATATATTTAAAAAATATTGACAGATTGGTAACCCAATCTGTCAAATTTCTTTGATATATTTTCTCGATGTACTGGCGCCTGTACTTTGGCTTTAAACACAAGAATGCACATTATCAAAGAACTAAATAATTAAATAAACTTAAATAATTTAATTACCCGTTCAACTAATTGTAACATTTTGGTAACAATTCATTTTGACTAAACTATTTGTTGTAGTCATTGTTTTAAATTAATTGTCGTCATTAATTAAATGGCGCTTGTCTGTGTTCAAAAGATGATAATCTGATTAAATAGTGTTTTTTTTTTCATTCGTATTTGGATGGGTCTGTTTTAAATTTAATTAATGAGTTATGTTCCGTGTCGTGCCGGACATAAAAGAATAGCACCATCGCATTTCTTCCCGTGGGTGTCGTAGAAGGCGACTAAGGGACTTACCAGAGAATGGGCAGCAGCGTTCTCTATGCATTTTACCACCATACTGCAATCGCCAACCCGCCTGCCAAGCGTGGCGACTATGGCAAAACCCGCCGTTTTAGAGGAAGCCTATGTCCAGCAGTGGACGTCTTTCGGCTGTAAAGATGATGATGATGATGAATTATTTTAATGTAGCAGAAATTATATATTTTAAACTTATGAAAAAAATTGTATAATGTATCAAACTAGCACAAATCAAGATTACTCAAGAAACTTTTATCCAGATCCAATCAATCTGATGATGATCTGCCTAGCCCTTTCCCAACTATGTCAGGGTTGGCTTGTAGTCTAATAGGATGCAGCACAACACCAATATTTTAGATGGAACGACTGTCTACTATAAGATGGATAGTGGGTTAAAACCCATTCTTCCCATTTGGGTTATAACCCGGTGATTTGGGTTTTATCCCGGTTTTAACCCATTATCACCCATTTTACTGGGTGAAAATGGGTATAATTAATTTTGCATTAGTGAGAAGTACAGTCCACTACACTTGTTTGGTCCAAAAAAATGATTTATTTATGAAGTTGTTAGGGTCGTAAGTTAAAACAAAGTTCACTCAAAACGCTTGCTGATGTAAACTAATGTGTCCGTACCCTCCCCCTCCCTCACAGTCCTGCCACTCCGCATACTGGTCGTAGCGCGCTACATGTTTAAATATAACAAATCTGAAATATTTGGTTTACCCGGCCAAACCACCCATTAGGTGGAATAAAACGGGTGATAACTGGGTTTTAACCCACTTATAAGTTTTAATCCGCGTGATTACCCATCATTAGCTATCCCCACCACACACCAGCCGTATCACACTACATGTTTATTTGAAAAAATCAGAAATATTGTTTTCATCCGGCCAAACCACCCAAAGAGTGGAATGAAACGGGTGATATCTGGGTTTTAACCCACTAGTGGGTTTTAACCCGGGTGATTACCCATCTCTGCTACTTACCTGACAATCCAGCTTCTATGTAAGACTGGTTGTCACAAACTTTTATCCAGATTTAGGAAAATATTTTAAGACAAATTATGATTGCTGAAGAATTTTCTCCAGCCCCAATCTTTCTGCCAAGCCCTTTCCCAACTATGTTAGGGCAGCTCCCAGTCTAACAAGAGGTTGCTGAGTCTATATTTTACATGATTGATTGCTCATCTGAGTTATACCACCCAATAACTGGATAATACGGTACCCTTTAATGAGGTAGAACTGGTTGTTAGACTTTCGAGATTCTGACGACCCATAACGACTGCCAAAGATCCACGTTTGACAGCCGGGACCAAAAGCTAAACGTGCTATCCGAGACACGTAGGTGAGCCAGTATTATTATTTACATGGAGCGACAGCCTACCTGACCTCTACAATCCAGTTACTGGGTAACACGATAAACCTTGGTGAGACTGGTTGTCAGAAACTTTTATCCAGATGTGGGGGAATATTGGAAAGTGTTTTTTTTTGATAATATTCAATTTCATTTCGACTTCGAGTTATCTAAATCCAAAACACACTCACATTTAAAAACCTCAAAAAATATTCGAAATTCGAAATAAAAAAAATAAAAGAAAAAGGTACAGTCATGTTAAAAAGCGCTTAACGTAACGTTCGCTCGGTCACACCCACTGGTACGCTACGGAACGTGCTCTATTTCGTTCATTAATTATATTTTATGAACTGTTACTATGCTCGCGCGACTCGTTTTTACGACAAAATTAATTTATGAGATATTTGTGCTAATCCGTCACATGAGTAACGTTTAATGTCGATTTAGTGGCAATTTGCTGATTTATTGCCGATTTATTATTTAAAAAACAAACAAATTATCCATTTTATTCACGTAATACATCTGTAATTTTATTACAAAATTACAGACCTAACTAAGTTGTAGAACTTTTTAATTCATACAAAAGTGTTCTGTCAGAATTAAAAAGCAAATATTGCTTTCAAAATAACCCTAAATATCTTTTTTAAAGTCTGTAAAGTATATGTACTCGTATATTCAAAAAGCGCAGGCACACCCACTGAGCGTTGGCCGAGTTAAATGTTCTACTTTAGATTAATTATTTAATTTAATATGTTCGCAAAGAATTTTTATTGCTTTATTATGATATTAAAACGTTATTATTATGATGAATTTAGACGTCGATTAGGATTATATGCAAGAATTTAATTATACTCGAAAAAAAGACATCTAATACATATTGTATTGCTGATGCCCAACTCTCCCTTATTTTTTAGCAACTTTAAAACTCCATTTGCCTCATAATTTTGTTAATAAATTCCGAATAAACCACAAAATATGTTTCACTGTAAACATTAGTGACTTTTGGGTAACATGGGTCCCCGTCAAAACCAAAGGGTGTGTCCCCAAAAGTACCTCAGCCCATCCCCTTGGGTATTAACCGTGATGTTACGCCGGAACCTTTCTATCAGCCATCTGTTAATCGCCGCGAGACATATAAACATAATTACAGACTGACTAGCTTTTAATTATTGCCTTAAACATCATTTTTATCAAGTTTTTCTAAGGAATTCTTCACTTTTAGCCTAAAGCGCAGCACGCGAGGTACAGTCGCGTGGTAAAGTGGTTTGAGGTTATGTATTTTATTACTAGCTTTTGCCCGCGGATTCGTCCGCGTAGAGGGCAGCAAATTAATGTCTTAACCGCGATCATAGTCTACCTCTGTGCTTAGGCTGCAGCTGTTTTTGCGTGATTAAGTAACAATAATTCAAACATATAAACTTTTATTTTTAAAATATTAGTAGGATTATGTAGGATGATTTTCTCGGAGACAAATCGTGTATCTTAAACATAAAATAATAAAAGAGTGTACAGAATCAAGTAGGCTTTTAACAGTACTAAACTGAACGAGGTAAATAAATCTTATATTTTATGGTTACTTTATTAAAACTTGTTTCAACTTAAAAATAAAACAATATCGTTCACAAATAAGCTCGAGTCGTAATTATAAAAATAATGAGTACTTACTAAAGTATTACGTGCATTAAGTATCTGCTAATTAACCAGTTAAATAATAATAAATACTTGTATGTTCACACCTTAATAAAATATGTATTTTGCGGTATAACTTGATAGTTGTAAGAAATATTAAAAAACTGATTTATTATTTAAGGTGCTAGGGTAAAACCGTTACTTGAATAGATCCTGTTAGAAAATAAGACAGTATTTTCGTGAAATACTAATAAAGTCAGTCGTGTTATTCTAGAGTTACAAACACAGCCTTGGACATCCCAAATCTGGGCAATATACATTTTTATTTCCAATTAAAGCTTCCTTAAACTCTACAGGAAATTATGGAATTGCAAATCCATATTTTAATCGACTCTAAATTAACAGTTTATGAGCAGGCCACACTTTGGTCGGGAACAGTTCCCGAAACTGTGTAGATCTAAATGAGATTGCTTAGTAAAGAGAACCTTAGGCTACACGTTGGACACACCCCTTACTATAACTTTGGAACACAAATAAACAAAGAAAAAACTAACGTTTTACGGTTCTAGCTTCGGCCTTTGGTAGTTCTAAAAATGTTTTAAGCATCCAAGCGGTTGGTTGACTCATCACGTGACCTGATGGCTTTCTTATTTTTTGGCTAAAGAATCGGCATTGCCAAACAACGTTTGGGCTCTTTTCCTGCTGACAACGACTTTACTCTTCCTTTTTTTTTAAATTAACATTTTTTTTCTGAGTTTCTCTTAGTCTTATTAACGGTAAAGATACAAGAACAATTTTTTGCATATGATTTGTCACGTTCACAAGATTGAGATCTTAATAATAATCATGTTCATAATAAAAACTAAAAAAATAACACAAAATGCAACACCAAAACATGTTTATCAAGAAAACTTGTTTAATAATTGCATTTAATAAGTTAATAAAGTACGGTGATAGTAATTAAAAACGAATAATTTGATTTCCATAAGACTATTCTTTAATAAAAAGCGTGGTAACGTACCAACTGGAAAGAGTGAAGATTTTTTTTCTTTTTTACTCAAAAACGACCGGCGCGATTTTATTTTCTTATCGTAGGCGAGACAGACGAGTGTCTCATAATCATAACTGTATTTTCTAAGAATGAAGAAAAAAACGGTTCTTTAAAAATCTACATCTTTGTCTGCAATTAAATATAGAATACCTACATGCACCTAAATAAAGATATTTTTATTTACGGTACGGTTTTTTGCGTTACGGTTGCTTTTTTCTTAAAATAACACTACAAATATGTTTTGATTTTACTGTCCTTAAATATTCAAAATACGCAGTTTTTTTTTTAAATTATCTAATTCTATTTGCGCAAAACTAAGAATTATTCATTTTTCATTCTGTATTCCTCAAAAAGAATCAATTAAAATTCGTAATAATTTTCCAGTTCACTTCACCACAAAATAACAAAACGTTTGGACCTCTATCACCCGCTCGTCTGTCCATACATATTTTTTTTCTATTTTTTCTTTTTTCTTTCGTATCTGGCAAAGGGTTTTATTGTTTTTTAGCTGGTACATTTAACGTTCAGTTTTTCGGTAGGCGGGCTATGGGCGGAGTACTGTTGGTATGGTATGTGTGTGGCTCTGTTTGAAATTTTAATATGATTTGGATTTATTTTGTGGATGACACATGATTTTTGTTGCAATTATTATTGTGAATGAAAGCAGATGACGTATTTTTTTCTACGGAATTTTTTATTGATTGGTACAAATAAAAATGTCAAGTCTGAATGAGCGAACTGCTTTAAGAATCCCGGTGAAGACAGTGTGAACCTAGTATTTCCTGGGATTTTAATTTTACCATGGTGTAGGTTTAGATAGATTCGACTGGAAGCACTTGTACTCTCAGACATGCAAAGCTGCATGAAAAAAACACCATGAAAAAGATCAACAACTTTTTTTCACATCACTACTTATCGACACGACATCAGCACATCACTACTGCTTGAGGGTGTGTCGCGGCCCGGGGCATAGCATTGTTTCGTTTGTATGTATGACGGACGCCGACATACATACACATACATACATTTTGTATGGAATCATGGGAAGCGCCTGTTGTGAGTTTTTTGATTAATGTAATGTGAAATTGTGGACTTCGTAAATCATTTAATTTATAAGTTTGCTAGCTTTTCCCCGCGACTTCTATTGCAAAGAAATACTACAAACCTCCCTTGACCGCCTCTGAAAAAGATTTTCGCCAATTCTTAGTGCATCTCGCGTTGTACGTAACCTTATGACCGTATCGTATACGGTCGTGGCGTACTATGAGGTTCCATGTGCGATTCCCAGGTCAGGCTAAATTTAGGTTATTCTATCAAGAATGTCTCAGCAGGAGCCTGAATTGGTGTCCACTTGATGGCAATTTTTTTAAGTTCTGTGTCTCGTAATGTTGAGTTACTTTGCCTACCTATGTATAGAATCAAGTCTATCTAACTAAACAGACAGCTGTGCTGCTGGGGAGTTTGTTGCGTCACTTCTTCTTCACAGCTAAAGCACTAGGAAGTGGTGAAGGGCGGGCGTTTTGGGGGGCTGTCTTATGTAATTTTGACATTCGAAAAGTGGTAATTTGAATAAAAGACTTTTGATTTTGATTGGTTCGGCCTCTATTAGGTACATGGGACTTAAGCTTATGTGGCGAAATGTATGTTACCTCCTTTAAGACCTCTGCCCACGTCTTCTGTAAAAACGAGCGTGATGTTAACTTATTCGGCGTCTGCCAACATCGAAACAGCTACAATATGCTTTAGAAGCATTTTCACGCATCGTTACATTCAGTATTTTTAAATAAGCTTTGCTTTCACGAATCTGAAACGAATCCTTTTATGTTGGCTTACCAATAGTAAGAAAACGGTTTCCGTCAAAATAGCGTCACTGAAACGTTAAAATAACAATGTAATACCGATTTTTGACACCGTAAAGTCAAACCCCGTTTCCATCACATTCATGACAGCCGTCATAGCGGCCATTATGTGGCGGCCATCTTTAAAAAAATCTGTAACTGAATAACTGTTCGTTTTTTGAAATAGGAACTCGTAAATGCTTCCAAATATTATGATTATTATGAATAAATATAGATCCTCAAAAATATATCCATTTCATACGTATTTAACTAGTGCATACAAGTGGCAGTATTAATATCACGCTGTTGATTTACGAGGCTCGGCTGCGCAAACAGTTTTGCATATCTAAGTGCGATCACGACACTGGCCAGCAAGCCTTTGAATTTGTAACTGAATTCTGAATTTGAAAGATTTCTATTTGTTATTTGAACTGTACGTTTGTAAATATAATGCTGCTTGTTTAAAATTCGTTTTTCTTGTTTGTGTTTTAAACTAGTTTTGTATGAGAGTTGTAATGAAGCAGTAACTCTTTCATGGCTTTCTGACATTCTCCCTAACTGTATAAAACTTAAAATATTCATTCATTTTGAAGGATGTATACCAAAATTCCATTACGCTAATAATCACAAGCGCATCTACCTAAACAAGAAAAAAACGGTCTCGCGTTCGATTTTTAAAAAGCACACCAAAAGAGCCGCGAACAATTCCAAATTCAAAAATTTTCCACGGCGCGCGTTCGGATACCGAATAAAAAAGTTAAAGTGCGTTCGATATTAATATGCAGTGCTGAGAATCGTGTGGTATCGTTAGTGTTGTGATAGTGACGGTTTTATTCGATTTAATTAGAAAAGTTGAATGTTTTATTAGAAAAAGTTGTGTTTAAAATTGATGTGTTGGGGCTCATTTAGCTTAATATCGCAGCAAAGTTAGCCATTTCGTTATGCTGTCACGTAGAAAGTAAAAAAAAAATGTCCAGCATGTCCTAAAACCAAAAATTCAAAAACATGTGACATCTACCAAACCGCACTGGGCCCGCGTGGTCAGTTATAGCCCACTCCCTCTTACAGTGGAGGCTTGTGTCCCAACAGTGGAACGTCATTAATTCGAAAATCTTCAATTAATAAACCTAAAAATATCCACTTAGCACGCAATTTTCTTAACAAATCTATCGTCAAAACACAAATCGAGTAACTACCAACTCGATTCATATTCGCACCACTACAGCACGCTTACCAAAAAGCGGGGTGTCGGTCTTGAGGCGATTCGATGTAGCGATACGAACCCAGTAATTACAACTTACTGACTATAGCTATTATCAAGTAGCGGAGTGCCTTTCATATATTTTACAAAATGGATGGCCGTGTCTCACAGGCTGTCTTGTGCGTTGAATATTTATATTGTAGATTTATTGCGAAGAAATATGTTGTGATTTATAGAGGGCTGCGGTGCGGTGTTTGAATTCGGAAGGCCATTTTGAATTTTTCGTAGTTTGAATTTCGAACATTTTTGTTAGTGATACGTTTTTGACAGGATTTTGAGCCTCTTTGGACAAGACATAGTGTAGTGAGCCTCTGTTTTGATATGATAGATAGAAACAGCTCAATCAATAAGACAGCGTGTTTCGACATTGGCAGAATAGTCGACATCGGCTTTGCTTGCCATATTTAAAAATAGAATAGAAGACGGCGTGTTCTACCGATTGTCTTTGAATGTATATTTTGGACGATAAATCATATATTTATTTCAGTAAATTGCTAAAAAAAAAACACGTTTACACGTCAAAAATGTCAGTGTTTCTGTAACTGAACTAAATCAAACTCCAAGATCTCTTTTAAAGTCTAGAGATATAATCTTGGTCAGGCCGTATGAAGACTATGCACATTACTAACTAATGAAGATTTATTTTGTCACATTGTGTTTTCTGGATGATGAGTAGATACTACAGTACCTACGTCACGAGCAGTTATCCTAAATCAGGGATAGCGAACCACTATGAGCCATTTTTTCCAAAAAAATATGGCATTGACGTGCCAACAAACAGTCTTGACTTAATGATTACTAGAAAAAAAAAAACCAAACACTTTCACAATCATCGGTAGATGCAAACAGAAATAGACTTGTACTATTATACAGTAATCAACAGCACATCACCTTATTTAAATGAAAAAACAAATTAGTGCAACTTCTGGTATCTGGTTTTAACGTCATATGACATCGAATAGAATCATGTGAAGGTACGGTTTCTGAAAGTAACGACTCAGGCTTAAGAAGATGAACTTACCATACTGTGACTTAGGCTGTCGTGCCCAAAGTATTTTGTTACGTGCCAACAAAATCACGCGTGCCATTGGTTTACCATCCCTGTCCTCCTCTTAGAACGATATTTTCATCCAATTTCCTACTTAATCCTATTAAAATTAGAAATTTAAAAGTTTCTATGTTTAGTTTGGATATTTCGATGTTTGTCACTCAATCACGCAAAGACGGCTGAACGGATTGGGATGAAACTTGGCACACAGATAGTTTATAACCTGGATTAACACATAGGATACTTTTTATCCCGGTACTACGTTCCTGTGGGATAATTTCCGAAGTGCACGCGGGCGGAGCCGCTGGCAAAAGCATGTTTCAACTTCTAATAACCGTGAAAACACAAGACTACGTTCAGAAACTTGTACCAAACATACAGAATTAATTAAATCCATTTCGGCGCCATCCGTTTAAAGCCTGATTGATTTTTATTACATCAATACTTTGAAGTTACCGAGAATTAAATATGAATGAATTATCGTATCACCTGCTTTCTCAAGGTAAAAATTACTGACGGAATAATTTGTAGAAGTAAAATTACTTAGTTTGATTGAGAAGTGCGTGAAGTTAAAACAACTTTTTCTTTTAGGATAATGCGGATAATTAGCTTTTTCAGTATGAGAAAATGGCGTAAAAAAACGTGTGCAGTGACGTGGATGACGCAAAGCCGTCGGCATTTTAATAACTATGTTGGGGTCAGCTTCCAGTCTAACCCGTATTTTACATGAAGCGACTGCCTATGCAACCTCCACAACCCAGTTACTAGGTAATACGATACCCCTTAGTAAGACTGGTTGTCAGACTTTCGGGCTTCCGACGACCCGTAACGACTGTCAAAGATCCACAAATGACAGTCGGGACCAAGGAGGGGTCTTGGTTTGTAAAGATGGTTACTCATCCTAGGACCAACCGCGTCAAGCGTAGCTTTACCTGATCGATCGACCTGTGCGGCTGTGATTACTTAGCCAGAATGTTATATCGATAAAAAACGAAACAAAAAACAGTTTCTATGGCTAGATTGACTGTGTCGTCTCGTACCTAGTTTCTATAATAGTGATTAATTATGTAACTTAGCTGTAGGTAATATTTTTATGTTACTTTAAGTCTCAATTTTCTTCAATTTCAAAGACTGAATAGGCGTCTTCTAGGTACAGTCGTTCTCCCATGACCTCCAGACTTTATATCTATCGCTTGTCAAGCTAGAACGAAGTCAAGAATATGTGTACAGACGCCAGTGCATCAAGCTACCCCAAACTGTCAAATTTCCCCATTGAAAATTAATCTTATAATTTTGCAATAAAGATGAAAATCTATCAAAGAAATTTGACAGATTGGGGTATTGTGATGTGCTGGCGTCTGTACAAATACGTATTACTTAATAAAAATAACCATCTATTACACTTTCTACAGAAAAATGCGGCCTCTCCGACGACCCTGGTCTCCGTGTGAACGGCAAAGGGAAGAAGATGAGGAAACCTCGCACGATATACTCCAGCCTCCAACTCCAACAGCTAAATAGGAGGTTTCAACGGACGCAGTACCTCGCCCTCCCAGAGAGGGCAGAACTTGCTGCTAGTTTGGGCCTCACACAGACTCAGGTAGGTGGTTAATGGATATCAGTATTTTTTAAAGCAGAACGAAAACAAAAGAAGACTGTAATTTTATGGCTCCAGCACAGTTTCCTAGTTGGGAAATAGGACCAGAGAGTTTTTTTTTTTTTTTGCGTTTTGGCTTCGCACGGTTTGTGCATTTAGCCAGTGTCAAGTAATTTTTCTTTTCGATCGTAAATGTGCCGATATCGGGCACGAAGTTATAAAACAGTCATAGTCGTCTTTAGTCAGTCAAGTCGAAGTTATTGTAAAACGGTAGTAACTTTACAACAACCTAATAGGAGTTTTTGGGGGGAACACGAAGAGTCCACGTTAGACACTTATTTTCACCTTCACTACACTTGTGCACTCACACGTAACTAAATTGAATAATTCACTACCAAAATTATACAACTTAATTCGCTATTTCACAAAATTTCATGAAAATGAAAATTCGTGCGACATGTTCCAACGTGATCCCGCCAAAAACTCCGACCAGAGAGTTATCAATTTGTATCTTTAAATGATGTCTCTAGAAAGATCCCGTAATTTTCTATAAAAATTTTATTCTAAGTGAGTTTTTACCGTTACTGAGAGCCTCGTCGGATTGGGAAAAAGCACCAGTGCTCTAAATATATTTCTACTTGTGTATGACACTCCTAGCATGAATGACATGACGAAGTGATATAGATGTCAATTTTAACGCTGCTAATGCTAATAATTCGATCGCCTTTTCTGGAGGATGGCTATACTTTAGCGCATAAAATTTATTGAGTCTATAATTTAAACGGTTGCATTTACGTTATTTTTTTTTTTAAACCAACACGTAACTAAAACAAGATCTAGGTGTATTTGCGTTTTTTACAACAATAGTCTCAATATGGCAGCTTTTATTAAGCAAAATCAATGGACACTTAAATCGTCCCGGATGTTTTGTTCCAATTCTCCCAAAAGAAACTTTAATTTCCTATCACCGAATATCTAAATACAAAATTTTAACAGTCGGTTGCAACAATTAACTATTACGTAAACAAAAACATTTTTATTTTTACAAAAAAAATATTAAAACTAAAAAAAATCCCCACACTTCGTCGACATAGTAATTATGTCACACACCTAGTAATTATCCACCAGTGTGTACATTCACTACATTTTTTATCTTTAAATCAGTGTTCATCTAAAAATAGACCTTACCACTGTTAGATTAAAATATAAAATCACTAAGCAACATGTCCACCTTATGTCCGTAACGTATAATTAAAAGACAAGGAGTTTTTTTTTAATATCTGTCACAGATAACGCACTGCTGCTTCTAAGTAGTAATTTCATTGTGAATAGTCTATGGTCTTTTTTTACGAAACAAAAGTGCTTCGTATTTTTTTCTACTTTCGATCGACTGTATCATTTTTTGCGATAAATTAGTAAAAGGTATTGAAAATACCGCGGGAAAAGTCGTCATATTTTTTATTATATGGCGTTACTTCGCCTTTAAAAAAGGAATAGCCTACCTAGATAATAAAAGTAGGTAATAAAAAAGAATACTTTTGCATGTCAAGTAGTTGAATACAATATTTTTATTATCATGGACGATTTCTTTGCGAAATACATACTTAGAATGATTTGCATACAATTTTAGGTATCAGCATTTTTTGGAAGTAGGTACCAAGTTTTCTCTGGAAATCTATGAATTTGCAAGAAAACACTATTTTACATTTATTTTTTACTAGCCTTTGCCAGCGGCTTCGCCTGCATGTAGGTCGAAAGTTATCCCACAGGAACATACTACCGGGATAAAAAGTATAATCCAGGTTATGAACAATCCATGTGCCAAATTTCATCCAAATCCGTTCAGTAGTTTTTGGGTGAAAGAGTAACAAACAAACATCCATCCATCGATCCTCACAAACTTTCAATCCACAGAATTAGATGCTTAATTTACTACATCAATCTGTTTTTTCATCCTATTAGTCCTACTAGCCTACATCCTATCAATATTATAAAGGTGTCCGGTAATTAGTGGATAACCTTGATATGGTTCATGGTAGAACTAATGGCCACTCAGAAAAAGCATTTTTTAGTTGGGTTCTTTCTGTACTCAAAAAAAAGAAAAAAGAAACAACCGACTCCCGAAAAAACACTACAAAGTGAAAAATCTTTATTTTCAGAAGGCGGTGACAACAAAATTAAAATACATATACAAAGACACCTACTTCCAAAATTATTATTTTTTTACTTTATAGTGTTTTTTCGGAAATCGGTTGTTTTTTTTTGGATTTTTTTCAGAAAAATAACAAATAAAAAATTGTTTTTTTTTCTCTGAATGGCCATTAGTTCTACCATGAACCATTTCAAGGTTATCCATTATTTACCGGACACCTGTATAATATTGATAGGATGTAGGATAGTAGGACTAATAGGATGAAAAAACAGATTGATATAGTAAATTAAGCATCTAATTCTGTGTAACTGCCACGTTCGCAAGCGCTGCAGTTGAGCAAGAGATCCAGCGGTGAATATTGGGTCGGGCAAACTGTTATTGGATTTTTCCACTGGAATTGCGCAGTAGCAGGCCAGAATCTGGATTTGTGACCGGTTGATGACAACAGGCTCGCTCACTCCGCTATTACGAAAGGGACTTAAACATGGCGAACTGTAGCCGTCACCTCCTTCTGCGAAGCAGTGATGCTCGCGAAGAAGTAGGCGGCGCACGTGAGGAAGCGGCAGTATATGCGCCCTCACGGCCCTAGTCGCCGCAGGAGACGCCCTGGGCGTCGGGAATCCCGGCCACCGTAGGCGCGGGCTAACGGACGGCAAGTAATGGGTAGCTCGCTGTCCGGTAAGGACCAGGCCCGGGTCGACGCCGACGGCGCGTCGTGTTCCACGCGCGCCTCAAAGAGATATCAGCACCAACTGGTAGGGTCCGCAAGGGCCGATGCCTGCCAGTGGTGCGGGTTGTTCGAAAGGGATACCGCGGCCCCAGGCACACAGGCAATTGAAGGAACACGGGTGCGTTTTAGTCAGTAAAAGTCTGACACTCCCTCGCGCTCCACCCAGAGCGGGGGTTATTTGACGATTTCCCACCCAAAAAAAAAGCACGGCGAACTGTGGGTGTACTTTAAGTACACTTATGATGCTCAGTTCTGTGTATTACTGTACCATTAATTTGACATAATCCTCATAATTATATTATTGCTTTACTATGATTCCCTGTACATTAGGCAGCAGTACAGCAAGTCAAAATTCAGCGCTTTCCATATCTTTTACAATTACACCATCCCAATAAAAGTCATTACGACCATCGAAGCGCGCCTATCATTATAAAAAAAGATGCACCATAGACAAATGCATGTGTTCGGAAACCATATTCCGATTGGTTTCGTTCGGAAATTGATTCGTCATGTGTCACCGTACGGAATGAATAATCGTGGTCTGAAGCGGGCACGATGTAGACTGCGCAATGTGTAGACACGGCTTTAGTTTTAGCGTGACCGTTAGTGTGTATGTGTTGTTAGTTTGATTATGGAATTGGGTTTGTATGAATTTGGAATCTTTTTCTTCGCTGTTGCATCATTTAAAATGTTCGAAAACTACAAAAAAAAAACATACATAATGTAAATCTGAAATAAGAGAATTTTAAATGCATGAGAAAATCATAATAATATATTTTATTACTACTTATTACCTTTGTACGTAATTTTCTTTTCCTTTCTTCTTGTCTGTCTATATGTGTGCATAAAAGGTTTTAAATAAATAAATAATTTCAACATATCTTTAATGTATCACCCACATTTTATAAATTGCGTTGCTGTTATTTTGTGACATAACACAGACGAGTTTGTGGTGGTGGAATGGTACAGACGTCAACACATTAAGCTACACCAAACTGTCAAATTTTTCCAATTGATCTTTACTTCATAAGCATAAGGTTCATACCTTATGCTTATGAAATAAAGATGAAAATCTATCAAATAAATTTGACAGATTGGGGTAGCTTGATGTGGTGGCGTCTGTACCTATTACAAAATCTGGCACTGACTTGACACTGAATGATATAATTGAAATATTAATTTGTCATAGAAAATTATGATTTATTTAGATGTCTATCAGTGTTAATATAAAAAAGCTGAAGAGTTTGTTTGTTTGTTTGAACGCGCTAGTCTCTAGAAATAAAAATCCGGCATGAAAACATCTAGGCTGTCTAAAATCACGCTACCTACCCACCCATAAGAACCGAGCAAAAAGAAGTCAGCAAACAGTCAGAAAGAAGGGGTATTGGGAATGCGACGCGAATTAAAAAAAATGACGCTTTTATTTTTGTGTTTTGCTAAACTTACGACATCCACGAAAACGAAATTGTGCTCCGAAGCTAAAACTTTAACAAAAAAATGAGTTCAACTTCAATATTTAATTGTACACTCTAATCATTCTAAAGTTAACTTTAACGGTATAAAAAGTAAGAGCCAACTTAATTTTATTATAATTTAATATTTCTCAGTTATTGTCTGTGAGCCGCACTTTGATGAACCCCGCGTCGATATAGGGCTGTGCGCTAATCGACAATCGAGACTGTCGATAATTTTGTCGACGGAAACGTATTTCAAATGATGTAGGTAGGTTCGTAAATTTTGTTTTGAAAATAATTACGTGTACAACAAAAAAAAAAATGTATTCATATGACTCAACATTAGACATTAATTTGCACATATTTTAAAACACGAACGATTATTGTTTTATTGTTTCTACAACAAACCGGTTTATATATTTTGAATATTTATTCAATGATTTCAAGATATTAATTTACTTGAATAAAGACATTTTTATCTTTATATTTAATTTTTATATGCTGCAAATACATTAAATATGCAAACGTATTTATTGAAATAATATTACTAAACGTC
This sequence comes from Polymixis lichenea, assembly GCA_949091785.1. NCBI lineage: Eukaryota > Metazoa > Arthropoda > Insecta > Lepidoptera > Noctuidae > Polymixis > Polymixis lichenea. Next base: position 6,910,361 of record OX420958.1, read on the forward strand.
AACATATCAATTGCTGGTCAACTACAAAGTCTTCTATTAACATAAAATGACTTGACAAATTGTTATATCTACTTATTTTTTTAAATCGATATAGTCGACAAAGCGATACATTTTCTCATCCCAGCCCTACAGCCTATTCGATTCGATTCCACATTAAAACAAAAAAGTAGGAATTGAACTCCGTACTATTCCGGTCTTTATAACAAAAACGAAACAATCTAATCATTACTTAGAACATAATGAACCTTAACTTTTACTGCTCGAGCGATTTTCAACCCTATTTCTACTTTTGAATTAGAGTTTTATGGGAATGAAAATGTAAGTTTGTGCCTGAAGTTTTTGTCAATGGTAATAAATCATTACATTTGTCTTTAGGTGCTGGCGATGCTCTATTGTTTCATAAGTTGAGCATTTTTCTTATTAGCTGTTGTGTAGGCTTCCTTTTTTAAATATACTTCAGTAATCATAATTAGTATTGTATTAAAATGAACATGCGATGGCAAAAACAAAGGCAAAGGCAATGCAAAGGCTTATTAGTCGATTCGCACGAATTTACTCGCCCGAATCGAGAGTAAATTTTGTGCGAGTCGAATAATAAGCCGATAGAATTGATAAGGGATTTGTGTCTGTAAATGGGTAAAAAAATACACATTATACAACGTGTCGTTTTGCATCCTCGTCAAATTCAAGGAGGTAATTATGCTAATGATTCTCGACACGAATCAATAATAAAATAAGTAGATCTTTTATTTTACGGTTATGAAAATACAGTCGAGAACGGAATGGTAATTGAACCATTGCGTTCTCGACTGTATTTTCATAGCCGTAAAATAAAAAATCGTAACGAGTAATTCGAGGACTGGTTTGTGCGACGAAGACTGTTTGAACCCAGGTTACCCAGTTACAGTGCGGTATCACACGGGCCGCGTTTTAAAATTAAAAAAAAAAAAAAACAAAAAAAAATACCTACTTATTTCATTATTGATTCGTGTCGAGAATCATTAGCATAGTTACCTCCTTGAATTTGACGAGGATGCAAAACGACACGTTGTATATTCGTTTGGGAATAGATAGTTTATGTTATTTTAATGTGTCGATTTATTTGAAAATGGTTAGTGATAAGATTTCAATATTTCTTCAGAAGTTTTCAATATTTGTATGCTATAATATATGTAGGAAAAGTTATTGTTTTCTGATTTGAGCGTGTTACTTTTTAATTGCAGTGCAAAGCTCCTTTTTCTCCAAAATGTTCCTTTCAGGGATAAAACTAGATAAACGTATCTTATTCATATAGATTACACAAAATATGAACTTATTTAATTCACCATAGACTAAAAAAAGAACATGACAAAGAGAAAAGAGTTTTTACTCAAATCCAAAAGTAGGAAAATACGTCTCCAACGTCTCATTACATTATTTTTAAAAGAACTCAGAACCCCTACGTTAATAAGAAACGAAGTTTTTAATTGCTGTTATGCAATGGGATTAAGCTTATAAGGTCAGACTTTTTATCGATTACATTGTGTTGCCTTGTAACGAATGAAAAAAAAAGAAAAAAATTATGATTGATCGGAGTTGAGTTGAAGATGCATTTTTTATGTTGAAGTAACGTATGGAGCTTTAAAGGGTAACTTGGCAACAATAGCTTAGGCTTTAAGTTACATAGTTGCATTTTTATTGGGTTGTAGAAATAACTTGAAGTGAAAAAAAAAAAACCTACAAAACCTCACCCCTGTATTCCTCGAAGGGGAAGTCCCATGTAATAGGAGACGCGCCTATTATCATCAAATGGGAACAAATTCAGACTACGACCTGCTACTGAAAAATTACAGATCCAGATATCGATTTTTTTACATTGTTCTCACATACAGAAGCAACAAGAATAATGTTCCCAAGATTTCGTAATATTCAACTTGATTTTAAAAGAGTGTCCGTGGAGTTTCTTGCCCGTTCTTCTCCATAGAGATCTACGTTTTGGAATGGGCAACTAGCTTCAACTTTCCAACTGATCGACTTTTAGACAGTTCAAAAGTGCCTGTAAATGGTTCAATTTAAATAAATGCTTTGAGTTTGAGGACCTCATGCTCAGTTGTAGCGCTTGTGACCACTAGACGAATGAGGTAGTCAACACAACAACCTACGTAAGTACTTTAAAGAAATCAACAGATATTGTAAAGTAAAAAAAAAAACAACAGAAAAATTGAGGTCTTTACCACAAACTATTACAAAACCATACGATGTGGGACAGCTTGATTATAAATTACTCAATACAATGTTTTACCCAATAAACTCAGATGCGTACAATATTCTTTAATGAGCGTAGCATCGATTCTCATGTCTGAACAGAATTTTGTACGGTTCTTTCGTTTAATTGTAATTTAACGTACTAATCGAAAGTTTCGGTTTCAACGTGGATGGCGCTGCACTAGTGTTTTGGTGTGTGCTTTTAAAAAGTTTGTAACAGATTTGAATAAAGAATGCATTCGCGCATCTGTCAATGACAATTTTAACCCCCGACGCAATTTATTTTTACTTTTTGTGGTTTTTGTTTGGGTCGGGGGGTTTTTAAATATTAAATTTAAATTTTTGCGTTTTTATTTTGAAATTGTTAATAGGACTTAAAACTTGTGCGGTAAACACTAGAAATGCCAGTTCAGAAACATTCATTGCGTTACTATTATTACGTTGTTGAATAGACAAATATTTTGCGAACTTAAGAAGCAATGGATTAGCAATTTCTTTCAAAAAGGGTTACGGTTGAAAGTGTGTTAGTTAGATACGCAATTTGAGTAATTGTAACGTATTTTCCATGTTTTTTTTTGTTATTGTTTGATTTTTGGGTTCACTGTTCGCTTGAGAGCAAAAATCTTACGCAAGCGTGTAAACTTTTGTTTTTGCACTTCGCAACTTAAAATGAGAAAATCTTGTATGAAACCATTTCTTGAAAGCTTCCCCTCGCTGTGAGAACATTATTCGATTTCTCACATACCAGAAAAACCATAAGCAACACGGAAATTAAAGAAAATAAGGCGTTGCACACACTGCGCAGTCGTACTGACAGGCCGGCTTGACGTAAAAAATCCCATTTGATCACAGCGCGTCAAACAAAATGATGATGGATGTGTAGAGTTAATTTGATACTACGGTGTGGTGTGACGAATTCACAAACTGTGTTATGTTTCATTGCAGTATTTCTTCTTGTATTCCTTTTTTGAACGTAATTATTTAAGTTTCTATTGATGTGTGTTGTTTTTGCTGTGAATGTATCATGGAGGTGGGTTTTCCAAATTTAAAATTGAGCGTGCCATGATTTGACTTTGGAATAGGTATTGTGTTTGGTAACGATTTGGTTTTAACGCAAAAATTTTAAAAAGCAAGTCTCGTTCTTCTTCTTCGTCGTGTCGAGTCTCGTCGTCAGAGGGTAATTATGATATAAGGGTATGAATTATTCGATATTTTTCACTACTATAACATCAACATCAACTACATATTCATTTGAATTTGGCAAGGGTGCCAACGAAACAATTTTAGTACGCCTCCGCTATCCGTCCGTCTGTATCTCAGAAAGCGTATTATGTAGACAGTTTAAATTTTCACAGAGTGCGTATTTCTATTGCTATAATAGTAAATAATAAAAATAAAGTTAAAAATTAAGGGAATACAGAGAAACGTGTTTTCTTAAATGTGTGCCTAGTGTTAAATATTGTACGGTGGTAAGGAACCTTTCGTGAGCGAGTCCGGCTCGCACTTAACTGGTTTTTCTGTCATGTCATTATCTGAAACAAAGAATGAAAATTGTTTATTCTGCACAAATTCAATGAAAAGTGAATATATTAGCGAGTTGATTAGCAAAGTTGATAACAGGACTAACAACTATCATATTATCTGTAAAATAGTATTTTCTTTTTGTAATTAAAAGCCAATCATTTCATTAGCAAGTTTTTTAGAACTTTTTCTAGAGTTAGAATATGCTTATTTTATAATAGAAGGTGTTCATAATTGGTATGACATTTCAACATAACGGATCTGCCAATCAGAAAAGTCCAGTTTGAGTTATTAACTTATTATGTTTAAACAAACAACTGAGGTGTCATAATTATTTTAATTTTAGCTATTAAAATATAAAAATAAACGTTTATATTTTTTATGTATGATTCTTATAACATTTATTTTATGTAGAAATAACGAAATTCCTTTACATTTTGGCAATAAAAAACATTAAGCAGTCTATGGTAGAAATTTCCATGACGTATAAGTCCGCAGATTTGAACTTAGAACGTCAATGTCAAATATTTCATTTTCTTTTTCCGCAACCTCACCACATAACCTCATTCCTTTCGGCCAGCACTTCCAAAGAATTCTATTTACAAAAATACATAACGTATCTTAGAACTCGCCGAGTCACTATCTCAAACGATAAGAACGATGACTTACGTATTTCGTGTACCTCCTCTGATTGGCTGTCAAAGTCGACCCGACGACCAATAGCGGCTCGTCAAATGTCATGACTATGCGGTTTCAGAACAATTGTTCGAAAAAAGAACGTGCTTCCGTTAAAGTGGCAAAGGCTTCTGTTTTTTTTTTATTGAAGTTGTCTATGGAATCTTTTGTCTGTGGTCGAAAGATAGTGTTTCTTTTGTTGTCTGTGGTAATAAATATGTAGTAGAGAAGTATTCGATTGGTATTGTTTTAATGTGCAAACGGTATTGAATATTTTTTATTACTATTTTTAAAGTAATTCTTGAACGCCCAGTTTTTTTAGTTCAATTATAGGAATGAGCAATACCGTTCTTACGGAGCACCATTCTTAAAAAAGCAAGGTTCTCCTTCTAGTAAGATACTGCAGTCACCAATTCGTTCACCAAATAATATTAGTCCTCCAAACGTTTTTCGACCATGGCGGTCAATCTCAACGAAAACTAGCCTTCGTCGCAGGAAATATTATAGTGTACAAGTGTGTGCGCAGATAGGTGAACTCTCTCTTCCCTTAGTCTCATAGTCCGATGGGATGGCACGCAATCCAACACGACTGAAGAAATAACAGGCGCAGGACCAACAGCATAAGATGGAAGTGCCAGGGTAACCGCGAAATTCAAATTGTCTATCGTTTTTTTGCAATATGCAGGTCATTGTCAGGTTGTCTGTTGAACAAAATATGATTCGCGACCGTAACACATACGTATTTGCAGAATTAAATAATAATTAAAATCGTCAATGTAACCCTCTAAGCTTACATAACCCCATTGAATGTCTATTCAATGAAAAAGTCATATGTCAATCACACATATCCTGAATGACCATGGCATCTGTTTTCAAAATGGCAGCTCCCAATGATTGTTACCCATCGTATCTTTATTTAAAACAATTAAAACACCATTGTATCCATTGCGACCAATTGCCATCAATTGCTAAACGATTTTCCAATTAATTTAATTGTTGAGTTCTTTTTTTCAAAGTTTTACTGGCCTATATTTTAGTTGACAAATTAGGATTGAGTTGATGTTGTTTTTTTTATTCGGATAGATGTGACATTTTATTAGGCTGAAAATTGGTTGTTTTCGTTCGCTATGAAGTTATTATCAGAGGTTGGAGTAGGTAGATTGATTTTATATATTTGCGTCAAGATATTATAGTATGGACATCCCATTTTATCCATAATGTGCGGGAAGTACCGGATAAAGTTCCGGAATTGGAATTATGGAATGAAATAAAATACTGATTTCTTTCACTATTAGCTAACACTGGTAGCGTAAATTGATGTTATTAATACGTTTTTCACCCTAAACACAAATTCGTGCTAATTTCAATATGAAGTTCCGGTATTTTGGAGGCATATCCATATTATCCTCTCCGTTTGGCGTCAACGACCTTAAATCAATCTATCTACTCCGACCTCTGGTTATTATGCATCGCCTATAGTACAACCAAATCAAATGTCATTTATTCAAACTAGGCTGAGAATCAGCTCTTTTTGGACATCACCACTTCCTAGTGCTTTAGCTGAGAAGGAAAATGGCGCAACAAACTATGAATAAAAATTAATATTTTGTGTTCTAACCAAGAATTACTCCAGTCCTAGTCATATTTCTTCCTAAACTTGAACGAGGACAAAACAAGAGGGGAATAAGTATAGTAACAGGTGATGTTATGTAGTTTCTGCCTACTCCAACGTGAAAAGCCATTATGTATGATTTGTAACTTGACGAAGCTCATTTTGGTCTTAAATTCTACCATAATTTAAATGCTGCTCAGCATTTAAATTATGGTACGTAAACCCTCTGCATAACGCAGGTGTCTATGGGTTCCACAATTTGGCACAAAATAAACAAAAACAGCTGCCATAGGTGAAGTGAGCTGTCACTTCATAAGTTTGGCTATTCTGTAAAAATCTCACCGTAACAGCATAGATGAAGTGAGCTGTCTTTCTATCTGATGCTAGAAATTGACACTATTGACAGCTCACTTCAGCTTAGTTTTCACGGTGACATTTTTACAGGATAGCACTACTGATTGAGACTTTTGACAACTCACGTCAATGTCACTTGACCTAAGTTTTCACGGTGAGTTCTTTACAGAATAGATCGCCTGGACTGACTGCCAAGCCACTTACTAACGAGATAAAAAAAACTTTTTCCCACTGCAATCTTAAATTCTTGTAACTGCCTCCATTATGTGCATAACCGTGAAACACCAAGAAATCTAACTACTTATCAGTTATTTTTATCAGTGGCTTTGCATGTACGTTATCAGTAAAACGTGTATCTGTAGCCGCGGTTTACTACTTTCGTTTTTACTTGAAGTTTATTTCCTGCAAGTTGGTAGCACTGGCATGATTATGTTTAATGTAATTCGGGGAATTGATCGTATGGAGCACACCTTAGGGATAGCAATATTTAAAATTGCAACTGTTTTTTTTTTTAATTGCGAAATGGTCATGAGTCTATCATACGATTTTATGCAATTTGCAGACAATAAGCATTACAAACTGACCTGACCTGCAAATTGCAAAAAACGCGGGTTACCTTAGCGTATCCCCCTTAATAAAATCTTAAAATGAGAGTTTTTGGCGGGATCGCGTTGGAACATGTCGCGCGAATTTTAATTTTCATGAAATTTAGTGAAATAGCGAATTAAATTGTATAATTTTGGTAGTGAATTATGCAATTTAGTTACTTGTGAGTGCACAAGTGACTAATGAAGATGAAAATAAGTGACTAATGTGGACTTTTCGTGTTCCCCCAAAAACTCCTAATAAGTTGTTGTAAACTTACTACCGCTTTACAACAACTTTGACTTGACTGACTAAAGACGACTATGACTGTTTTGTAACTTCGTGCCCGATATCGGGCCATTTACTTGATCGAAAAGAAAAATTACTTGACATTGGCGAAATGCACAAACCAAAAAAAAATCATAAAATAAATCAATGACAGACAACACACAGCCGAAGCCGCTGGGTCAAAAAGCATGAAATATTGCACAAAACTTACATAAGCAACGGCGGCGGCGGTGAGCAATAAGAAAGGTTTTTTTTTAATTCACCCCCTAAAGGGGTTAAATAGAGGATGAAACTTAAATGGGAGATCGTCAGTTTTGCCAATGTGGAATTCTATTGGGCAAACGGTTTGTATCAACACAAAAATAGATATGTATCCAGTCAGTAAATTGGTAGCGGGGTTGACTTACCAAGGGTTCGCTGGACGTAATTTAAATATACAAGCAATACCCCGCGTTTTCATCCACATTAGTCTCGATCCAGTGAGAATATCGGGTTAAAAAGTCCTATGCCCTAATTCAGGTCATGGTCTACCTATGTGACAAATTTCATCTAAATCCGTTGAGCCGTTTTAACGTGACAGCGTTACAAACAATCAAAATATATTTTCTTTTTACAATAATTAGTTAATTGAGCCTGTATTGCCCCACAGCAGGTCAAAGCATCCCTTTCCCTTTTCCATTCAACAGGATCTTTAGCTAATCTAGACTGACGTACATAATCTTTAAAAAAAATTAATTAAGGTTGAAAAGTGACCAACCACCACTGTCCACAACTGTACCTCGGAGTACCATCAATCTTAGAGCCCATTTCAAAGCACCTTTCACGGAAATGCGAAATTCCAGAAGTCAAATTGTAAATTATATTTAAAAGCAAAACTTAAAGATTTTATTATGATTACGTGTGACTTGGAAGTGAAGAAAGTATTGAAATAAAACAAATCCTAAAAGCCAGGAGCTTCATCTTGTTCAAACATGTTGTAATGGCGAAGGCAGAAGAGATTGGATTTTGATAAAATTATCTGGAGAACTCAAGTAAAGTAAAATACAGGACTTTCTCTTTTAATTTTTTATTTTAATTTTGTTTTTTCAAAGGTCAGATAAATTTTATCTGAGGAATAAATATGTCATGTCAGTTTGACATCTTTTCTATAAAGTTAATCTTGATTTATTCTTCAGATTAAAGTTATCTGACCATTGAAAAATTAGCCCTATGTATAATGTGTTTAGAGTTTAGTCTGTGATATTCTCGTGCGTGTTGCAATACCTAAATACATTTCTTTCTTTCTTTCTTTCAAGTGTTTCTTGCCCCTGTGACGTTTGCAAGGTTCATCATCTGCCTAGCCTTTTCCCAACTACGTTGGGGTCGGCTTCCAGTCTAACCGGATGCAGCTGAATACCAGTATTTTACATGGAGCGACTGCCTATCTGACCTCCACAACCCAGTAACTGGGGTAATACGATACCCCTTGGTAAGACTGGTTGTCAGACTATCGGGCTTCTGACGACCCGTAACGACTGTCAAAGATCCACAAATGACAGCCGGGACCAACGGCTTAACGTGCTTTCCGAGGCACGGAGGGGTCTGGTTTATGTAAAGCGATATCAAAATAAAACTCAATACTGGCCCTTTACTGCCTCGTTGTCTAGTGGTCGCAAGCGCTAAAGCTGAACATGTCCTGGGTTCGATTGCCAGGTATGGTAAAGTGTTATTAAGTTTTTCTTTCTGGGATTTCTCAGTAACAGCCTGGAGACTGGATTTGTGCTCGGTTGATGGCATTAGACTCGCCCCTATTACATGGGACTTAAACATAACTGGCCAAATGAGGGTGTACTATAAGTAACACCTCTGCTCAACCTTTCGGGAAAACAAGGCGTAATGTTATATAACCCTTCCTAAGTTACAAACCTTCACTATTTAATACTTTTGCTACCGTCAGTACATGAGTGAGTGCTAGTACAAAATCCAGTTAGTTGGGTACTAAAACGTTAACGAGTTACCGGCAGGTGGCGCCAACTATATAAATCTATCATATTACACTAGCTAAAGGACCAGGGTTCACTCACGATAAATCATTATCCATATTGCCTTGCTTGTAAAATTATGTGAGGATTTGTGCTTCCGTTGGATGAGGGAAACGCAGGTACGGTTGTTGTCATGATGTGTCGGGGGAGTTAGTGAATAGTCCTGGATGATCCTGCGAGTTTTTTTTAAAATCTAGGGCAGGTTATGGTCCTATGGATGATGAGTGAACTTTACATCCAGTACCTCATGCCTCTATAATTAAGTTCCTCAAAGATACGAGTTACTGTGCTTGTGGGTAACAACTAGTGTCTTTTTAGTCACTTATTCAAATAAAGCAGATTCGAGATTAGCAGACAACGCACAGCGTAAACCACTGAAGAAAGAAATCTGTAATTTGTTATACATCTTCAGGAATTGCTTAGAGGTGCCTTTTAAACGAGAAACTACCACTAAGCGAGATTTAGGGGTTGTAGATTGTATTGGTATGAAAAAAGTCTGTTACAGTATAATTTAATTGAGAAACAAAGTCAAAAATATCTTGTGGTTTTATTTTCATTGGCACGTATCAGCAGCGAGGTGTAAATTTTTCTAAGAGAGAATCAGAAGTGAAGTCTGCTTTAACTTACGGACTTATCAATAAAGAATGCTTAATATCATTCTAAAATTAATATAGGAATGCAAATATTTAAATACAAAAAATTAAACAGACAAAATAAAATGTGCTATATTCCTCCGTCTCGTTCTCCCTCACGAATTTTTTCTATATCTGTCTCTGTCATAACTCGTTGTACAGCGGCTTGCTCTCGTCAATATAAAGCGATGCCACGTGACCTAGAGTGATATCATTACGGGATCGCTGTTGTATGAAATTATAGTTCCCGATTATGAAGTTTTGTCGCCGGGTTAATTTAGAATTCTTTTTTGTCGTAATACATAGCCAAAAATAACCTTTTTTGTTGTTTGAATGTTATGGTTAATTAAATACCCGTAGTGTAACTATATTTTTTGACAATAGTAGCTACTATTGACGTGCCACTACCTACTGCTGCCGATTCCTACCACAGCTGGTAGGAATCGGCAGCAGCGTTCTCTATGCATTTTACTACCATACTGCGATCGCGAACTCGCCTGCCAAGCGTGGCGATTATGGCAAACCTCCCCATTTTCTGGGGGAGGCCTATGTCCAGCAGTGGACGTCTATTGGCTGAAATCATGAATGGCTGGTGGCACAAACAGGTACAGTGGGTAGTACTTTCCGGCTGTCATTCGTATATCTTTGACAGTCGTTACGGGTCTTCAGAAGCCAGAAACTGACAATCAGTCTTACCAAGGGATATCGTATTACCCAGTAACTGGGTTGTGAATGTCAGATAGGCAGTCACTGCATGTGTAATGTTGGAATTCTGCTACATTCAGTTAGACTAGAAGTTCACCCCATTATATTTAGGAAAAGGCTTGGCGGATGATGATGAAGATGATGAGTAGTACTTTCTCATTCGGGCTCTTCCACAAGGGTCTTACTACTCGTAATATATCTTCACTTCTGCATCCGGAAAAACCAGTACCCATTATTAAGTCGAAACCTGATTTCATAATTTCTCTAGACATTAAAATGGCTGTCTTTTCTGCCGTGTTTATGTTCATAAATTAGCTAGACGATGTTTTATTCATTTTATGGTTTAGATAACACCTTACTGCGCCTTATAGTATGATTTTCTCGGATTTTTGAATAACTCGGCATGAGCTATTCTCGGAGTTAAGCCAAAGCTCCCGGCTGACAGCCGGGACCTTCGGCATCGTATAGATCGGACTGTAGTTTCGGGTCGTCAGAACCAGCCATAACGTGGAACATTGTGTTTTTTCGTGTTACGCAGTAAATCGGAGGTCAGATAGGCAGTCGCTCCATGTATAATACTGGTATTCACCTAAATCTGGCTTGACTGGAAGGCAACCCCAACAGAGTTGGGAATAAGCGTGACAGATTGATTTTTTGATATTGAGCTAATCTCACAGTAAAGCCACAGGTCCCGACTGTCAGTCGACATCTTTGATTGTACCTTCGGATCGTCAGAATCCCGAAAGTCTGCCCGAAGACCAAGGGGAGTCGTGTACCTAGTAAAGAACTGGGTTGTGGGTGTCAGATATACAACTGCCTAGCTGGTCTTTAGAACGCAGAGAGAGTGACAACAAACACTTACATACTTAAACCCAGCAGACTATACAGAGCACCTGCTACGATCCTGTCATCCTCATTTTGACTCTTTGTAGAGAGAGAAGACACTGGTATTCGCAGCATTTGGTTGGACTGGGGGCCGACCCCAACATTATTGGGAAAACTCTAGTAAGAAGATGATGATGAGCATTTTTAATAGTAAAATAGTAGTGCTTGTTGTGAGGAAACTCTTCTTGGGAAATTCTACCACCGTTCTTATTTCTGCCGCCAAGCATTCATGACTTTGTTCTGGATTAAAGGGTATGAGTGCTAATGCAGGTACAGGCTTATGAGATATTTCAGCTTTGTCACTGAGATGACGACAACTCTGCAGATTTCCATAGACGGTGGTAATAGCTTACCATCAGGTGGGCTGTCTGATTGTTTGACCCCTAATAACATAAATGTACCAGGCTTGAAGAATTGATAGGAGGTAAATTGAAGCCTTCATCAGTCTATAATGTGCTCACCGCTGAGATACAGGCCTCCTCTCGTTAGGAGGGAGTGGGCCCTTATCAACCATGCGGGCCAAGTTCTGGTTGGTAGATATCATATGTCTTCGAGTTTTGGGTTCTAGGACAGGCGAATTTCCTCACGATTTATTCCTTCACCGTGCTGAGAGCACGGTGGTGGTGATAAAATTGAATACACAAATTGAAGTACCTACCTGGGTTTGAACTCACGTCTCGTACGTAAGTTGGGCCGATAGGATCTGAAATCTTGCTAAAAGATGTATATCGAGGCTTAAGGCTCCCACAGACAGGCACGACGCAACTTTGCGACGTGATTCTGGGAGAAGAATTTCCATGAAGTTTTCATAGAAATTGTTCTTCTAGAGTCGCGTCGCACTGTCATGTCGCGCCTATCTGCGAGAAGCCTTTACAAGATTTTAATAGGAGTTTAAAGTGTCTTATGTCAGGGAGTACTGATCAAAAGTACCAGGGCCGAAGTAACGTAAAGAGGTAACGTACAAACAGTTAGATACTTTTTATATGAACATTGCATCAGCGGTCGGCTGCTTGTGATCTCGTAATTACTATCGACAGACATTACGTCACATCCTACTCTGTCGATCGACTACTAGGTACTGTGTCTTATAGAGGTTAATTTTTTTTTTTTTGTCTGTTAGCCTAGTACATTTTGGTAGAATTTTCAGGCAAGACAGTAAGATAACCAGGCTTTTTTTTGGGTAGGAATTGATCAAAAAACTTCTCCCGCTCTAAGTGGAGCGGGAGGGCGTGTCAGACTTTTACTGACTAACACCCACCCGTGTTCCATCAGTTGCCTGTGTGCCAGGGGCTACGGTATCTCTTTCGAACAACCCGCACCCCTGGCAGGCATCGGCCCTTGCAGACGCCACCAGTTGGTGCTGACATCTCTTTGAGGCATGCGTTTTTTGCCATACCCACCGCCGAATGACCCAAAGAAAATTCAATCTTATTAATCTCTCGTACCAGAAGACGGAGAGTTAGAAGGCATCCCACAAGGTGGCCCGATGACCTTGTGAAGGCCGCAGGAATCCGCTGGATGAGGGAAGCACAGAACTGGTCGAAGTGGCGGAGCTTGGGAGAGGCCTATGTCCAACAATGGACGTCCTTCTACTGAAATGATGAATAAAGACTCTGTTTTAAGTTTGTATTATGCTTTAACTCAATACTCAAATTGGGGTGTATGAGGTCTGTTACACCTTGTATATCCGACGACCCTGGTTCTTCTTCTTTCTCCTGACTATCATCCTAATTTATTTGGGGTCAGCCCTCTTAGTACTTCTGCGCCACACCGTACGGTTGTGGGCTGTCTCTTCTGTAGTGTTGCTCGCTATCATGTCTTTATTGCTATTCAAGTTATTGGTGGTCGTCCACGGTCTCTTTTTTCCTCTTCTATATTTAAGACTCTTTAAGTCATATGTTCAGCATCTCGCCTCATTACATGGCCGAACCAGCGCAGGCAGTTTCCTCTAAGTTTCTCGTGTATTTTAGCGACTTTAAAAGTACCACGGATATATCCGACGCCCCTGGTTACTTCTCAATTTTGTTGACTGTACATACCTTCGAATAAAAAGTACGTAGTGACAGTTAACGTCAAATCCAGTCTAGATAATAGGTACATAGCCCAAAACTGTCGTGTTCAAGTTATAGCGGTTATTATCTCCGGGATATTACTTGTCTATCGCTACTTGATCTGTGGTGTGTTCTTATTGGCGCCGAGTGATTCGTTGCTGTTTTAGATTTTAGTTGAATTGTTGGGTTTAAAAAAAATTACGTTCTTATAGCAACTTTTACAAAAAAAAAAATGTTTTTCGGCATAGCAATAAAAATCATGAAACTTTTTTTTTAATTTATAGTAATATTTTGTAGACGTAATATTTGTATCTAGAGGGTAATCTCTGGAACTACCGTCGGATTTAAAAAGTTATTTTTGCACTTGAAAACCCAATTATGGATGAAGATTATAGGCTGAGCAAAAAGAAAAAAAGTCAGAAATAACGCTAAGCGAAAACAAAGTGCGATGAGACGCGATGGGTCAGAGGACGAAGCTAGTCAGAAATTAAACTTAGACTATTGCTTTTTCTTATGCAATAAAAGGATAGGCAAAACCAGTCTACATCATAAACTCATAAAATCACATTTCGATAAAATATGAGGCATGAAAAATTGATTGCTAAAATAACAAATTAACAAAAACCAAATAACAAGAAAAAAGAACACATTTTTAACAATCAAAGGATTCTAAACTAAAAGAAAAACAATGTTGATTGGTTGAACTTTCAAAAATCGAAAAAAATATAACGGAAAAATACCGGCACTGATCAGAAGTGACCTCAAATATAAAAAAAATACACAAAAAACAAGTTCTGGGAGTAATTAAAACGTTTTCACGCTTGCGGGTCAGAATAATTGATTTTATGACCAATCCTTCGTGTTCCACAGAAATTTTTACTATCATAGCTGAATTGTGGGTAGAAAAAATATGGCTGTGCGTCGTAGATATTCGTAATCCGGAAATTACGAGAATTTTTGGGGATTTTTATTCATGAAATGCCATAAAATTTCCTTGATATCATTTGATGTAGCACAAAAACTTTAGCAGTATGCTTTTTCATATTTCCATTTGTAGGTAGGTACTTTCGTAATTTTTTTTAACTATCCGCTGGCTCTTCTTATAAATCAGGGTTCGATCTCATGACCTTTGGGTAGTATCTTTTAAAAGAGTAACGAAGGCCCCTTCCAAAAGATAGTTTCGTATGCAGATGAATTTTCACAAAACTACAGAGTAGCTCTTTTAAAATGTTTGTTACTCTTTTAAAAGATACTACCCAAAGGTCGTGAGATCGAACCCAGGCAAGCACTATACTTTGTGTAGTTAATCTCATCGCTGCTCTCAAAACGGTGAATGAAAACATTGTGAGGAAACCGGCGTGTCCTAGAACCAAAAATTCGACGCCATGTGACATCTACCACTCCGCACTGGGCCCGCGTGGTGGATTACTGCGCCTGTGCCTGTTTCCCAGCATTGGGAACATTAAAGGCTACTTATAGCTGGCAACACTTGAATGTATAACGCCAAAAAGGTTTGGAGGCTATTTGAATTCATAATTGCCGTTATAAAGCATTGGCGACTATTAAGGTTGGCCGCAAGAGGAGCATATCTTCCATACATCCCGTCTGACCCGTTCTCATGAGTCATTTCCAACATTTATTTTGCATTAAGTACATACATTCTGTTATATTCAAGCTGTTTCTGTTATGTCGTAAGTAGAGTTGTGTATAATGATAAGTTTTATTGAAAAATATTTTTTTTTCCTAAAAAAAACAAAAAAGAGGACACGCCATCTTCGACGTCATAATTTTGACTAAATTATTAAAAGTTATTTCATGCTTTTCCAAGATTTTTTTTAGATTCCAT
Source organism: Polymixis lichenea (assembly GCA_949091785.1). Classification (NCBI taxonomy): domain Eukaryota; kingdom Metazoa; phylum Arthropoda; class Insecta; order Lepidoptera; family Noctuidae; genus Polymixis; species Polymixis lichenea. The sequence continues at coordinate 6,925,780 of OX420958.1, forward strand.
CAAACATTCTTGTATTAGAGTTTCAGTCCCGTATAGCGTTAAATCGAATAAAATTTCTCTGAATACTGTCAGGTAATCCGCTCTAACAATTTTAAATAAGTAATTGAATAATAACATAGGTAACATTAACCCGTATTTCCACAAAGTTATAGGCAGTGGTGCACCCATACCTAGTACACACCCAAAGGGAATTGCTCAGTTTGTAGGGCGATCTGGCTAAGCATGGACATGGTCTTTAGTAATAAAATACTTCCATTTTAAAAACTACATATCTATAGGAAATAAAGAAATAAGAATATGCTTTGACAGCACGGTTGGCGCAGTGGTTATGCGATTGACTGCTGTGCTGCGTGTAGCGGTTTCGTTTCCCGCACGGAACAAATATTTATATGACCTACAAGTAGTTGTTCCGGGTCTGGTTGTTTGTATATGTGTATTTAAATGTTTGTAAAAGCACCCTCAATACAGGAGCGTGTCTAGTGTGGAGCAACGTTTGAAAAAAACTGGCATGTGAAAAATTTGAAATCAGCCAGGTAAAATCTTAGTAATAGTAATAGGCGTATTCTTTTCTATAATCTGATTATTTACACATTATTTGGGTGGTTAAAAAATTATTCGTTTTTATTTATAATCTTCACTATATTCAGAGTAATAAACTGTTAAAATATTGTCTATAAACTGGGCAGACGGTGCGACATTATTTTCGTGCCTAGCCCAGCTTAAATACCAAATAACAGTCATAGCGTGAGCACAGCAACCCACAGATCTTCGGCCGACGAGGCAATTGAGGAGCAGTCCATTTCTGGTAAATTTTTCGAACATATGAAGCTTCAAAATGATTCAGATTAAGATTGACCGTGCGTTACACAATTAGGGTGATGGCTACTATGTGATGTGCATCCGAATCTTGTGGCTAAGTGACAATAGCCGAACGGGTCGATCGATCAGGCTACGCTTGCCGCGGTTGGTCCGTGGATGGGTGACCATCTTTATTTGCGTACCGAGACCCCTCAGTGCCTCGGAAAGCACGTTAAGCCGTTGGTCCCGGCTGTCATTTGTAGATCTTTGACAGTCGTTACGCGTCGTCAGAAACCCGAAAGTCTGACAACCAGGAGGTATCGTATTACCCAGTAACTGGGTTGTGGAGATCAGATAGGCAGTCGCTCCATGTAAAATACTGGTATTCAGCTGCATCCGGTTAGACTGGAAGCCAACCCCAACATAGTTGGGAAAAGGCTAGGCAGATAATACAGATGGTGACAAGTTCTTTTTTTTTTTCATAATTTTCACAGCTATTAAATTTACTAATTTTCAAAAGTATAGGTACACCACTACAATTAACATCGAATTAATTACTGAAAGAACAGGCAGTATATAAATCACTACTATTAATCGAGGCCTGTTCTTTCAGTCATTTCATTCCTCTATAAACTAAAATATAACACAAACAAATAAACTTACTTTGACAAAATTTCCATTTGAAAAACAACTTCGTAAAATCAAGAAAGTTTGCGTAGTTTTAATTAGAACTTGTTAATTACGACTTTGGATGTTTCAAGAACTTTTTAATTACTGGCGACAGACAGTAAGAAACTATTTTAATATTTTCTGTGAATTTAAGAAATGTATTTAGTATTCTTATGTAGTTCCGCAAACTTTACTTTTGACTCCTAACATATTTAAGACTAGCTTTTGCCCTCAGCTCCGCCCACGTGGATGTCGGTTACCGCGTAAAAAAAGCACCATAATTATGTCCTTCTCCATATCCCAGACTATACCTCTGCCAAATTTCATGACTATCGGTTCAGCGGTTTAGGCGTGAAAGCGGAACAGCAGACACACAGACAAAGTTACTTTCGCATTTTTAATGTTATAGTAGAGATTTTTCTCTGTTGCTTAATCTAGTCCTATATTTTATAATGTAAGTAATCTACTAAGCTATTTAGTTATTTTCGTTAAAAAATGTCAGTCTGTAAAAAAAATAACAAATATAGTAATGACAATGGCAAAATATTTTATTTAAGAAATACGTAGTCTCCCTAGTCACATTGTTCATATACACCCTGTATATCTGTATATGACAAATAATATTTGTTTCTTGATATCAATAGCAAAATAATACTCTCAATTAAATCTCAAAAAAATACGTAATCTGCTGTAAAAAAAATTCTTAAGTCTTCCGTGCTTAATCTAAATGTTAACTAAGCAATACCTCTAAACAGTCAATTACAAAACTTTGACCTCTCAAAGAGCGTGTTACCGAATTCATTAACACTAAAGATAATTATTCATTTCGTGATTAATCCGCTGACCTTAGGAGAGGTTCATAAAAACAGTGTTCTATTCATAATTACAAATAGGAAGGTAGTATGATAAGCAGATAAGGGACCAAGGACGTGTGAGGTGTCTCCCATTGTATGGTAATGTACGGACAGACAGTGTCGGGTGGCCGTGAAGTCTGAAGATGGTGGGACATTTTTTTGTTGACAGATGCGAATTTCTTTTTCAAGAAAAATATGTGTCACATTTGGTATTTTATGGTCCTATTTATATTTGGAGCAGGAATCTGTAGCCGCATGTGTCTTCAAACAAACTTGATTTAAGAAAAAAACGTCTTAAGCCTTAATTATTTTGAAGGATCAGAATGAAGAGTAAGAAAGTCTTCTGCATGGCTTTGGCACAAAAATATATTCATGTATGAATGATTTAGCAGCTCCGTACAACTATAAAACAGTGATGATTTGAAAGATTTTATTAGAAGTATCACAATCTTCATTGCATAACAGTCTACATCCATATATATCATCATCATAAAATCAAAATCAAAATCAAAATCAAAAGTCATTTATTCAAATTAGGCTGAGAATCAGCACTTTTCGAACGTCAAAGTACATGAGACAGTCCCCCAAAACGCCCACCCTTCACTACTTCCTAGTGCTTTAGCTGGGAAGAAGAAGTGGCGGAACAAACTCCCCAGCAGCACAGCTGTCTGTTTAGTCGGATAGACTTGATTCTATACATACATAGGCAAAGTAATCAACATTACGAGACACAGAACTTAAAAATTTGTCATTTATGTCAGCTAGCCATGCCAATATGCCAACAAAAAAAATGAAAAATTAACTCAAGCACAAAAAATAAAAAGTAAACAAAGCATATACCAAAATAAAAGTCTCCTGGTATAAATGGCGTGATAGCTTACATCCAGCACTCTAATAATAATACTCTAGTCTACTCTAACACTACGTTAAAACTGAAATAAATCAGAATCTATTTCAGTTTTAAAATTTTGCTAATTCATTGCTTCTTATGTTCGAAAAATTTGTTTGCTCAACATCGTAAAAAGCGGCCAAGTGCGAGTCGGACTAGCCCATGAAGGGTTTCGTAGCAGCAAGTAACATAATATAAAAGATCTTGCAGTTCGTTGTAACTTTGATCGATGTTTTAATAATTTTACTTAGACACCTATTACAGATTGATTATTAGAAAATAATGGTTCACGGTTTATGTATAAGGTTTATGTTTATGAAATTAAATGTTTTTTTTTAATTTTTATATTTGAGTTGATTGAATGAAAGGTGAATTGCAGTTTACGATTTATGACGTATTAAAAAAAAACTACTTACTAGATCTCGTTCAAAACAATTTTCGGTGGAAGTTTACATGGTAATGTACATCACATATTTTTTTTAGTTTTATCATTCTCTTATTTTAGAAGTTACGGGGGAGGGTGTCTCCCACACACACATTTTACTACACAAGTGTCTCTCGCGCAAATTATTCAGTTTAGAAAAAAAATGATATTAGAAACCTAAATATCATTTTTGAAGACCTATCCATAGATACCCCACACGTATGGGTATGATGATTTTTTTTTGAGTTTCAGTTCTAAGTATCGGGAACCCCCAAAATTTATTGTTTTTTTTTTCTATTTTTGTGTGAAAATCTTAATGCTGTTCACAGAATACATCTACTTACCAAGTTTCAACAGCATAGTTCTTATAGTTTCGGAAAGAAGTGGCTGTGACATACGGACGGACAGACAGACAAACATGACGAATCCATAAGGGTTCCGTTTTTTGCCATTTGGCTACGGAACCCTAAAAAGCAAAACGTATATTTTATATGCTAAAACTAAACAAATTAACATTAACTTAAATTAAATCAAATATCATGAGTGGGTGTAAATATGTACGTGTGTGAGTATATGTGAGTGAAAGTGTGGTCTGTAGGTGTGACTGAGAGTACATGAGTGTGAGGGTGTGTATGTGTCAAGGTTTCAGAAGTGCTTCGATATCATTGTAGGTAAGCGTTTGTATCCATTCCATTATAATTTTTTTACAAGGCAATAAATTAAGTTGAGGTTTTAATCAATAATGCTTTCGTTAAAACTATAGCTACTTTATTATGAGCTCTAACAAACCGTCTCTTTCACTGTCCACAAAGTAGACACAATAGTTTAATAAATAATCTGACCCATATGTGATAAATCTACCAACCCGCACTGTGTGGATTATGGCCCACTCATAGCGAGGAGGCCTATGTCCCAGCATTGGAAACATTATAGGCTGCTTATGTACCTATGTACGTATCTATATGTGGGTCATGGGATAGGAAATTGGTTAAACAAATGTAGGCAAGCAATATATATTTTTAGGTACATCAAGCTACCACAAACTGTCAAATTTTCCCAACTGAACATGAACCTTATGCTTATGAAATAAAGTGGAAAGTCTATCAAAGAAATTTGACAGATTGGGGTAGCTTGATGGCCGGGCGTCTGTTCTTCTCTCAACCATTCCAAATTGACTTAAATATTTCAAATATTTTCTACCTACATAATCTTACTATCAATCAATGTCCCGTACTTCTCAGCCTCATGGTCACCGCGTTCGTTTCGCCGTTTGGTTTAGTAGGTAGCGGTAGGAAAGACAGATAAAAACTCGTTGCGCCTGCGTCGCCGGTGCCAAGGGAAGACACTTTATACTTGATGCTTTCACGCTTTTAAAAGCGATGCGGGGTTGGCAGGAATATAGCCACTTTATAGGTATTATAATGTTTAACTCATTTTTTTTGCGCGTTTTTTTGCTTGTAGCTGTTTTTTTTTTCTTAATGATATTAAAACATATTTTTAGTTCATTAGCTAATATGTATTGTCTTTTTTTAAGCATATTGCTTGCTGTAGTTTCAAAATCCAGCATGTGACAAGAGTTCGGGAAATTAACTTTATTGAGATAGCTTAGGCAAAAACCAGTCGGAAAATGTTGGTTTTAGTTAAAAAAATAACAAAATAAATTTTAATATTCTATTCATAGATTTCAGTTTTTTTATCTGTTTTTGAACACCATGAAATAGTAGCCGCCATGTTATTACGTCATACCGCTGTTTAAACTAATCAACTGAACAACTTTGTATTTTTAATATGTTCGTACCCAAAGTAATTTTTATTCTAATAATATCTTACATTCTGGAATGTCAGCAAACCAACGATAAGTGCAATAATAACTCATTTTTTAAATTATAAACAATTACCATACAAAATATCAGCGTTTGGCAGATTGACTCACAACGATAGGTATCTACGTGTCATACGACTGTCGAACTTGATAATCAATTTGCTTAGCACTCATTTTCTTTATCAAGTTTTGCAATTTCATAGCTTTCATTCAAAACTAATGTAAAGTGAATTGAAGTGAGATTATTGGTTTTTAACCGACTTCAAAAAGAAGGAGGTTATCAAATCTGCATGTTTTTTTAAAATGTATGTTCGAGTATAGGTGTTGGGCACAACTTGTCATATATAGACAGATTTTCAAAATTCTTTTTTTGTTCGAAAGTGGTTTATTCCGAAATGGTCCCAATTGAGGTATTTTTGTAATCAATTAATATCAAGCACCCCACGCTTTTTTGAAATTATTTTCTGCTTTTTTAGTTTGGTTTTTAAAGCGTGTTTTTTAGATTTTTTAACCTATTAATTATTTTCTATTTTTTAGTTCTGCTAACTATAAAAGCGTGCTGTTTTTTTCTTATTTTTTTTTAATTAATGTATTGTCATCGGTCCTCGATAATTCTACAAAGTTTAAATGAAATCTGACCGTTTAAAGTAGGTCAAAATCAAGTCCAAAGGAGTCGGTTATAAACAAACAAACATACAGGTGAAGCTAATAAAAGCTTGTTAAAACGGCTTTCATTTTTCCAGAACAACAACATTCATTGCATCATTACGTTGTTGAGCAGACGATTTTGCGAACATAAGAAGCAATGAATTAGCAATTGGTATCCTTCAAAATAATTCAGATTGTGATTTGTGACGGCAATAGGCTCGCCCCTATTATATGAGACTGGCGAAATGTGGGTATAGCTGCTGTGGCTGTTTGTGTATGTGAGTTTAAACGTTTGTAAACGCACCCACAATACAGGAGTAATTCCTAGTGTGGGGCACCGTAAAAAAAAAAAAAAAAAATACTTCTGCCTAATCCTTCAGAGATTACAAGCGTGATGTTATGTACATAAAGACATAGTAACCTACTTTGTTCAATACACCTGCTCCACTTCTTGTAGATCAGACATCAAATTAATTTTACATTTAAAACTAACAAATATAATCTCACCTTGCAATTAAGAATGTTACCAATAAATAAATTTCCTCCATTACAACCAACCAACAAGTTTCGCAAACAAAAAACAGTACTTTATTAACATTTTTATTGGAAAACTTGTTACGCTTACTGTACACGCAAAAAGCGACAGTGTATAATCTTTGGATCTCTGTGATCGATTGGGTAATTAAAATTGAGCTTTAACAATATGTTAATAGAGTCGGAATTAAGTTGTAGTATCAGTTTAATGGAATTACCTTCATTTTATTATGCCCTTAACGGGATGGACAAGCTCTTTACTTGTGTCTGCTTGTTTTGTGAATTTAATATGAGTTCAAGAGCTACTGTATTTTCAATTTAGCGTAATATTGGCTCGAAAACTATTAAAAATAACAATAATTAGACTATAATGTTCCTCTCGATGTTTTCCTTCATCGTTTTGAGAACAATGATCATGAAATAATTTACATCAAGTAACGTCGTTACCACCAGGCCATCACTGCACTATTAATGTGACCAGAGGGCCTGGCATATTTTTCGGCCAAAGAAACTGCCCAAAAGGCTGGCAGTATTGCCACGTTGTATTGCAATGCTGCCAGCCTTTTGGGCAGTTTTTCCGTTGTCAATGATGCGAACTAAATTTTTGACGTCTTATGATTATTTTATTTTTCTGTACTTGTACATATTTATTTATTTATTTAACCATTTATGTACACACATACGGGATAAGTTTTTATCCAGTGCATAAACTGTAATCATGAATTCAGCATATCATTCTAGACCCCGCAGCGCAGAAATTTTTCGTCAGCAATGCAAAAAAACAATCAGCTGTTCCATACATTTCCACCGCGTAGGTATTGCACTTTTTTCTGAAACAGCTGATTTTTTTTTTTGTGAAACTGACGTAAAATTTCTGCGCTAGGGAGGATGTTCTATGTTCTATGTTATTAGGTTTGGTTTCCGCACTTAGTCCTTTAAGTGGACCATTGTGCGTGAGCCATGGCGGCCATCGGTGGTTATTCCAGCCAGCCCACCTGGATCCAGAAGTTAGCTATTTCTCCTGGTCTATTGAGAACATCCGTGTAAAATTTGGGCGCTCCGAGGGTTTCTGTTCTAGTCTGGGCTACGCCTGTGCATTCGAAAAGCACATGCGCAACGGTTTCTTCAGCCTCCATGCAGGCCCTGCACAGGGGGCTGTCCGTTATGCCTATTGTGTGGAAGTGTTTGTTTAGTGAGCAGTGTCCCGTGATGGTCCCAGTCACCAGACGCGCTAGGGAGGATCTAGAATGATATGCTGAATTCATAGTTACAATTTGCGCACTGGATAAAAAGTTACCCTGTAGGTATATAAACGGACAAGAACAAAGAACAGAAAAATAGGTACAGAGGTGATGCTTATTTCTAAAGAAATCTCTTCCAGCATACCTGTGATAGGAGAGAAGATAAAGAGATACACACACATACATATGATGCATAATTATGATTTTAAGACTGTTACTTTGACATTGTTCCCGCTGTTGCCCAAACACTAAACTCGAAACATGTAAACGACTCATTCCTAACAAGATACCATCATCACAGAGATAAAAATTAAATGTTACAATTTGCTTATAAAATTATTATTTAATTTTCCATTAGCGATGCATTCCTTTGCCTCACGATAGTACGGAACATGACAAAAACATGCTTGTTTGATAAATGTATGTGGGTAGTATTATATGAAATAATGCAACAGATGTAGGTAGTTGGTATTGGCATAGATTACATAAATTATGTAAACAAATGTCAACATAATAATTTTACATGATAAATTAACTTTTTCCCAACTATGTTGGGGTCGGCTACCAGTCTAACCGGTTACAGATGAATACCAGTACTTTACATGGAGCGAATGCCTATCTGACCTCCACAACCCAGTTACTGGGTAATACGATATCCTTCGGTAAGACTGGTTCTCAGACTATCGGGCTTCTGACGACACAATACGTAACGACTGTCAATGATCCACGAATGACAGCCGGAACCAACGGCTTAACGTGCTTTCTGAGGAAGGGTTTTGGCATGTAAAAATGGCCACCCATCCACGGACCAACCGTGGCAAACGTAGCTTAACTTGATCGATGACCCGTGAGGTTGTTATTACATAGCAACAGAACCCTCAATTCACAAGATAACAGAGCTTATCATTGAAAATTTAAAAGCCGTATTTACCTCTTTAAGTAAAAACTCCTACAAATACATACGAATACCATAAAAAAATTATTTCCCGTTACCATTTCTGCCCCAATTACATTATGTTGTCAAAATTAAAAGGAGAGATACAAAAATTACCATTTACACGATTACATTTTTTTTTTAAATTTTTTTTTAATAACGTCGCCCCACACTAGGAATTTCTCCTGTATTGTGGGTGCGTTCACAAACATTTAAACTCACATACACAAATAGCCAGACCCGGAACAACTACTTGTAGGTCATACCAATATTTGTTCCGTGCGGGAATCGAACCCGCGACACGCAGCGCAGCAGTCAATCGCTTAACCGCTGCGCCAACCGAAAACATCACTTACTAGTTTCGGGAGCTATGCTCCACTGAAAGATGAGCGAGCTATGAGCGAGCTGAGCTAAGCTGTGTCCTTCTGAGCGTTCATGATCGCCTTGAGCAATCGGTTTAAGTACTTGGTCATAGGCCTGTTACTTGTAGCATATTGAAGGTTGGTTTAGAAATCTCTGTTTAATGTTTGATCTTGAAGAAAATCTATGAGTTTTATGTAGTATTCGCTTTTGGCAGTGGCTTCGCTCGCGTTGTGGTGGTCGAAAATTATCTCACGAGAACTAACTATCGGGATAAAAAGTACTCTGTGTTTTATTCCAGGTAATAAACTATCTGTGTGCCAAATTTCATCCAATTCCGTTCAGCCGTTTTTGTGTGATTGAGTAACAAACATACAAACATCGAAACATACAAAGTAGGATATCGAGGTAAGGATAAAAAATGGATTGCGGGTTGTTCGAAAGAGATACCGCGGCCCCTGGTACACAGGCAACTGATAATGCTGGTGGGTTTCAGTCAGTAAAAGTCTGACACGCCCTCCCGCTCCACACAGAGCGGGAGAAGTTATTTGATGATTTCCCACCCTCAAAAAAAAAAAAAGGATAATGATTTGAGGCTTCGGTAAAACTACCTCCATATTGATTTTAGTGGGAATGGCTTCGACTTACGAGTTGTATGTCGTAAATTCGAAAGGAGACTGGCACTTTACTTTGTGTATAAAACGGTGAAGGAAAACCTCTTGAGGAAACCGGCAGGTCCTAGAGCCAAAAATTCAAAGACATGTGACATCTACCAACCCGCAATAGGCGCGTGGTGGATTACGGCCCACTTCCTCTCACTGAAAGGAGGCCTGTATCCCAGCAGTGAGAACTTCATAGGCTGATCTTGCAATATACTAACATTTAAACTTTCTCCATAATATCCAACTGACTGGGTAATACCTACGATACCACTCAGTAAGACTTCCCTAAAAACACTTAAGAATTAAAAATGAGCATTTTAAAAATGTCTTGTTTTACAATCAGACCGTATCCTCAAAATGTGTCTTATCCGACATCTGACAAAATTATTGAAACACATGTCTTAGACATTATTACAAACGGTTAAAGTGTTAAATTGCTTAAATCGATTACATTTATATTTTTGTAATTGTATTTTTAAAGGTATACACGGTATTAGTATTAAAAGATAATTTTTATTGATGTAAATTAATAAGTTAATAAAGTAATAAAATGGCTTATAAGTAATATTGAATTACAAGCCTTTTAATAAAAGCCGACTTAACATAAAAATATTACGACCTAAGTTTTAAGCTTATAATCCTTTAAGTGAAACCTAAGTAAGTTTTCTAAGTTAAACCTAATGTCAAAACATTTAAAAAGTTTAGTATAAGCACGGGAAGTTAAATGCTATATATTAACGTTAGCATGTATCTAGACAGGTTTTCTGCTTAGATTACTTACTAATGCGAACAATGACATTAAAATAATTTCAAGTATTTAAATTAATAGACATGTAAATACTTAGTACAATTCAGAATTAAATGAAATATAAATAAAAATTTCGTTAATAATTTAGGCGAAAATCTCTCTATTTATCCAAATTCGTCCAGCTGTTTTTCCGTGATTGATTGATAACAACATTAAAACTAGGATTTATTTTTTACCATCCTGCTGAAGCTTTATTTTATATCTCGTGTCCGTTATTCGAGAGTAGGTTAATTAGTGGTGAAGTTGAGTACCAAGGATTTTTTTCAGCAGAGTAGCTTCACTGAACGATCTTTAATATCGTCATGTACAAAAATAATTTACAACGTATTCCCCCATAGAGAGTGCCTTTAAAAATATCTTCCATCATATCTCCGAAATATCACGCCTTGTGCCTCAAACCGTCGGTAAGTCATATCATCGGGACAAGCGGATGTTGGATGGCACAAAAACCGTTCCGCACTGACGGGTGCCAGTCAAAACATTGTGCCAAATGTACCAGGCTCGAAGATTTTATAGGAGGTGTTATGAAGACTCCTTTGTTAGAGAATCATGACTATACCAGGGTTAAAGGTGTAGCAGGAGGTTATATTGAGTCTTCATAAATGTATCAAGAATGGATCGAGCATTGAGGATCAAACAAAGTACATCTCAGCGCGTCGATAAAATACACAGATCGATTTTCAAATCTTGGCGCTAAGCAGTACATTGAAGCGTGTTTGCGTCTGTATCTGTGCCCGGTTGACGGCAATAGGCTTGCCCCTATCACATGGGACTTAAGACTAACTGGCGAAATGTGAGTGTACTATATAGGTACACCCCTGCCCATACATTAGGGGAAACCAGGCGTGATTAGGTATATGCTTTGTCATTCAGAATAGGGTGTTTTACTCTATATGAGAAAAAATCTAAAAATATATTATTGAGATAGCTTAGGCAAAATGCAGTCGGAAAATGTTAGTTTTAGTTCATGAAATAACAAAATAAATGTTAAAATATAATTCAAAGATTTCAGTTTTTTTAAATCTCTTTTTGAACACCAGGAAATAGTAGCCGTTGTTTATTTAAATAATATTTTTCATTCAGGAACAGCAAACCAACGATAAGTAGAAAAGCATTTTTTTATTATACACAATTATCATAAATATCAACACATTTGTCTATACAGCAAACTGACGTCATACCCGCAGAGCAATATGGCGTCCACTGCGTCCCGCGTTTTCGTCAAATTACGCGCGAAATTTGAAAATGAAAATTTTTAATTCATTTTTACGGCATTAATCGAATAAATAAAAACTTAGTGTTTTTTAGTGGTTTATTAGCACTTTAGAATCGAATTAGGACACTTTTCAAAAATAGGTGTAATTCCCTATTGTCCGGGTTGAAGACATTGTAAGTATGTACCTCGGCGCTGTGGTCATTGTGGAGCAACTATTGGGAATCCCGATCAAAAGTACCAGGGCGGCATGAATGATAGAAGGTGACGTCTATCTTATAGTACCGTGACTAGAATCGTGACCTCATACGTTTAGGTAGACTCAACTAGTGATCTATTGTATTTGATTCCCACCTGTTGAAGTATTGGAATGGAAAGAATTCTTGAACGGAAGTATTGGTTAAATATGGTTGTAGGATTTTTATATGAGTAACAATTCCTTTTGCGTGGAACCTTCCTAAGATCGCTAGGAAGACCTGTATGAGATACGCAAATACCAGGGAAGTATGATACAAAAGAGAAAAGGCCTATTCTGAGTAGTGGGTGGAACTACGCTGCCAGTTTTGATGATAATGATGAACATACCTTAGAGGGAGACTGATAAACAGGTTATAAACATAGTGATAATTAATCATTACATTTCTACCAATTCAAAGTTCGGAATTGAGTCTGTATCTTTGGTAAGGCCACTTTAGATTTGCTATCAAAAATCATTTGCTCGGACCAAAGTCGAAACTTCACCAGCAAAGCCAATACGGCGAATTGGTGACCAATATTAGACCTAAACATTTTTAACCAAGTTCGAAACTTTATCATCCAAAACCAACATGGCGAATTGGTGACCAATATGATTTTTTTTTTGGAGCCAAGAATTTTTGCACAAATCTCAAATAAAAAAATCCGCATAAATAATAACCATAGTGAAGTAGGTATAACTGCTTGTAATATTTTATTGGTTTATCACGAGGCTGAGTCAGTCTGCATCTCAGTGATGTTGGCTCTAGATGCATTTATTATAGCAGGAAAATATTGTAGGGTTCACAGAAACAGGTGACGGTCTGTATCTGTCCCTTTGTACGAAAATGAATAGTTCATACACACGGACTAAATGTCTTGACCGTCAAAATCAACCGTGTGAGCGAGACCGACCACATCGAGGTCGCGTCGCAGCCACAATGCAACCACCAGCAGGAGCGCGCACTAGCTGCCAGGCCACATCGACCAATTGATTTCATTTTGTAGTTACCACCTCGCAACTGCAAGAAGCTAAAGTGACACTATTCACAGTATTCGAATTGCGACTGTGGAGCCACATCGCAAACTACACAGTTTGATCATGCGGCCCACCCAAATGTCCTTTCTTTGCTATTGTTCGTCCAATCGTTGAGCTCCTCAGGTTCTGAGTTGAGCTGCATGATTACTGAAAAAATGCGTGCACTGAATGGACAGGTCCACTCAATCTGTGTGGTTATTTTCTCAAAGACCATTTCAGACACAAGTCCACATGGTCTTCACATGATCTGACCAAGATTATGTCTGGACTTTAAAAGAGTCTGTGATCTGATTTTGTTTCAGCCTTTCTTCTCAGACTAGTCAGATAGGAAACACCGACCTCATCTAGTTTAAAAAAATATGATTGACGTGTAAAAGTGTTTGTACAAACCTACTTACAGAAATAAAATCATTTATCATTTATCATTTACGTCTCACCTCTTCTCGTGCCCTCTGTGCACTAAAACCTGTACTATGAAAGATCTTTGCGAGGCCAACGATAATGCTGTCGAGGTGGTTAAATTCTGGCCGAAGCTTATTTAAAACCGGCAATTGGAATCATCGACACGACGAGGGAGAAAACTCTTCGTGGGTACGTGTCAAGCAGTGGGTACTGCTTGACCACATTTTGTCACTGCGATCACGGCTGTGGTGCGTGTCCCGTCCACATGCATTCCCTAAGGCCCTTAGTCCCCTGTCATTCTCTTTTCTACCTCTGGTTTTGTCAAGAGTTTCGCCTTCAAGAAAAAAAAGTTAGGCTATAGGCCTACATCGTATGTCCAAAAAACAAATACAGAATTAGACAGTCAGGTCTTTCGGTCATACAAATATGTACTAATTAATTGGCATGATGACGATTTCTAAAATCAAATAAAAACCTTTGACCCAGATTTTCACCGCTGATATCACAAAAAAAAATACATCACAAAATATTATTCTAACAGTTTTTGCTGTCCCTACCACAGTGACTTATCATGTCTATAGGTGTGTGTGTGTATTTATACTAAACTGTCAAAGTGTGGAGTTTCCTGTAATTACACGCGTTTTATAATATACTAGTTTAGTTACTGCATATTGTAAATATGTATGTATTTAGTATTAGAATAACTGGAACCTTTAAAAGATGAACTAACTACATTCAAATCGATGGAGGCCCATATTTATAAAGGCATCTACAAGATAGCCAAGTTAGGCAGGCTGTCGAAAACCTCGTAGATTGACCTGCAAGATGCCACTAAAAAAAAAACTGTAAATCGTTCTATTTGTATGGGATCTTTGATGCCACATTATCTGCCTAGCCTTTTCCCAACTACGTTGGGGTCGGCTTCCAGTCTAACCGGATGCAGCTGAATACCAGTATTTTACATGGAGCGACTGCCTATCTGACCTCCACAACCCAGTTACTGGGTAATATACGATACCCCTTGGAAAGACTGGTTGTCAGACTTTCGGGCTTCTGACGACCCGTAACGACTGTCAAAGATCTACAAATGACAGCCGGGACCAACGGCTTAACGTGCTTTCCGAGGCACGGAGAGGTTTTGGTATGTTAAGATGGTCACCCATCCACGGACCAACCGCGGCAAGCTTAGCTTAACCTGATCGATCGATCCGTACGACTACTATTACTTAGTCAAACTTTTAAGACTCTTTTTGTATTAAGAAATGACGACCAAACGTGTCGTCTGAATTACAATATTTACATGAGTCAACTTCTTCAGACCTCCACAATTCAAATGTTTCCAGGGTTAATAGAAGGCTGCAATAAAGAGGTCAAAATGTACTCGTTTTTTTATTAAGTATTTATTTAAAACCTGTTATCACCGATTCAATACATGATTGCTCTTTGCCACCCTATAGGCTTAACAATTTTCTTAAAATTCATGCTTTACCATTTTATTTTGCCTATTTTCTCTTTTAATTGATTAATCGAGTACAAAAAAGAGATTTATAGTAATAGAACACTATTGTTTTGCACAATTTTAACGACTTAACATAACATTTTTAATATAGATGTTCCAGACGAAATCTTCCAGAATATATTCTCTAAATGATGGTGAAAACCGCATCAAAATCCATTGCGTAGTTTAGAAGAAAAACGCGATTACACAGACGGACACGAATCACACGTAATCAGCCTATAAAGTTTCCACTGCTGCGACACAGGCCTTCTCTCCGTGAGAGGGAGTGGGCCGTAATCCACCACGCGGCCCAGTGCGAGTTAGTAGATGTCACATGTCTTAGATTTTTTTGTTCCAGGACATGCCGGTTTCCTCACGATGTTATCCTTCACCGTTTTGATGTGGTCGTGATGAAATTAAAACACGAAAAGCGACTTTAATGTTTAATATGTATAGATTATAAAGTTGCCTAATCTACATACTACGTTCCTGTGACATAGTAGGTATATCTATATAAGTACATACTATAGTAGTTAGGTAGATATAGATTACGCCACTTCCTTTGGATTTTCCTACTGCACCTGCTTATGATATAAAGAAACCTATTTATGTATTGTTTGTTTTGCTACGTTCTATATTGGAAACTATCAATCAATCTGTCCAGTCTATTCTCAACTGTGTTGGGTCAGCGCCCAGTCTAACCGGACGAAAGCAATACAAAAAAAACATGAAATCTAACGAAATCATGATTTTTTTTAAGACCTGTTGGCTTAAAAGGCTCATATCTCAGCATGATGATTCGATATTTGAAAAAGAAAATCAATGACCGCAGTGCTGGTTTGGAATGGATACAGCTGTATACAGTAATTTACATGAAACGACTGCGTTTCTGACTTCCACAACCCAGTTACTGGGTAACAAGATATCTTGGTAAGAGTAATTGTCAGACTTTCGGGTCTTGATGACCCGTAACGACTATCAAAATCTACAAATGATAGCCGGGCCAACAGCTTTAGGTGTTTTCCGAGGCACGGAGGGGTCTCGAAATGTACTAGATGGAAACTATCCTTTTATAAAGCTTTAGTAATTTCAAGAATGTGAATGATTCTGTGGATATGTTAGTTTGAGGGAGTTTTTTGACTTAATTACTGAACTGAATTTGATCATATTTTGCGAAGAGGCAGATTGGTACCCAGTTGAAAAAGGACCTTGGGTACTTTTCATTGATCGAAGTTGTGATAAAATGGTCTCTTATGGTACTTTCCACCACCAGACATCAAACCCCCCATCTTTAGACACAGACATGTTCTTATTAGGAACAGAAAATTACCAATGAGTCATTGTTGCTTTAATTCGAAGAAACAAGGTTGTATGGAAACTTATGTTGATTATGGAAGGGAAAGTAAGCCTGCTCGTCTGCCTACCCCAAACTGTTCCAAGATTGATAGCAACATAGTAACTTAAATCATCTGATTACAAATTCGCGATTAGAAAACCTTACCATCAATACACGTTCCAGCATTCTTTAAAAACGCCTTTTGCGTAACTTAGCGAAAGAGACGGCAATACACGATAACACGCGTCAGAGCTAGACAGAACATGCCGGCGCTACTTCAAGGCAATCAACGTTTACTTATAATCCGCTTTCCAACTACTACACAGAGACGATTTCGGTGTTTGAATCATAAAAGAGTAGGAACACAGTGGTTTGACACAGTAACTCTGTGTCGAGAGTTCGAGGCTCGGTCGCTCGCCGTTTTCTTGATTTCCAAGTATTTGTTACTAACTTCTTTTCTTTTATATACTCCTGGTACACGATATGTAGAAATATCCTTTTGTTGAGAAAATTCATTGTCCTTTTTTGACCGACCGTGGCCATTTAAAAGAGAAGTGATGTTTTTGTAGGCATATTTTTGTCCGTTTATATTGTATAGCATACTAAAACGCTCTACATTTAGAATTAAATCGTTTGATTTTGCATAATCAGGGCCTGATAATGTCACCCGGTTGTCAACTTCCAAAAACCAATATGGCCGTCGCAGAATTCAATTTTCTTGTTAAGACCAGTATTTAAAGTAACTTATGTAGTTTATTGATGGAGGAAAAATATTAGTCATAGCAACTATGCTATGACTAATATTTTTCCTCCATCAATAAACGATTAGATAAAATGTTTATTTTGGCAAAAAAATTTGATCAAATCTTTTGATTTTATTTTCGATGTTTTTACTTCACCGACATTTCAAGTAAAAAAAGGGGGCAAGTCTATTGCCATTTAACAGACATAAATTTAGACTCCGGGATACAACTGAAAAAGTACTAAAAGGAAAACTGAAACCACTTTTTCCGACCTCGGGGGTAGAACCCAGGATCCTACCGCCAATGCCTAGTATCATCTGTACTTCATTTTCTTTCTACCATTTATGTATACCTAGTACCCATTTTTTACTCATCATCATCTGCCTAGCCTTTTTCGCAATTAGAATGGTGTTGGCTTCTAGTCTAACCAGATGCTGGTGAATAGTATTTTACACCGATCGTCTGCTTATTTCCCCTCCACAACCCAGTTCTTAGGTAACACAATACCCCTTGGTAAGACTGCATCGTACCTTGGATGTTTTGTTCATCATCGTCCTTATTCCAAATTATTTGTGGTCGGCGCAACATGTCTTTTTAACCGACATCAAAAAGGAGGAGGTTCTCAATTCGACAATTTTTTTTTGATTTTGATAGTTCTTTGATTTATTTGAAAGCTGGTGCTTCCCGAGTTCCATTAAAATTTCATAAAGATTTGATGATGCTTTTCGGAGACAGGCAACGGAACTCTTCAAAAAATGACAGCAAACAAACCGCGATTGCTGCTATAGCACAAATATGCATTGTTTTGACCCCAAGGATGATGAAATTTCGAATTGTGTGGGGTAGGCTGTAACTAAAGAGTGAAAAATAACTTTAATTTCGGAAGGCGGTGACAAAAAAAAATACACATCCATAGTCACCGACTTCCGAATATTTTCACTTTTTAATGTATTTTTGGAAGTCGGTTATTTATTTTTGGAACAAAGACTTTTTTGTTCCATACAATTCTCTACAGTCGTCATCTCTGTAGTCTCTAGGCACACCCTTTTAACCATATAATCATTCAGACACTCTGTACATCGATCTTTTAGTCTTCCCCTACTCTTATAAGCATCGACGTTCATACTCAAAACATTCCTCACGACATTTTCCTCATTCTTCCGTATCACATGCTCATACCATGACAACCGATTTCGACTCAACTTTTGAGGTTCATATACAGTGTCAGTTTTTAACCAGTGCGCAAACTGTAACCATGAATTCAGCATATCATTCTAGACACCTCCAGCGCAGAAATTTTTCGTCGGTTATAAAAAAAAAATCAGCTGTTTCATAGAAAAGTGCAATACTAATGCGGTAAAAATATATGGAACGACTGATTTTTTTGTGTATAACCGACGAAAAATTTGCGCACTGGTTAAAAACTTATCCTGTATAGTTTATGTACTAGCCAATACCCTGCTTTGTGCTACTACGCTAAAAGAAGAAATATATTTTGATTATTGGTTGTCTATTTTTTTTTTTCGTTTTTTTTATTTTTTTATTTTAGTGGCAATACCATCTTCGCATTATTGCCTTTCTAATGAAACCTATTTGGGGCACATCTGTTGGATAGTTTCAAAGTCTTCAGCAAAACATTGTTTGTATTTTAAATGTTCCTAAAATCAGGATTATAAAACCAAGGCGTCCTTGCATATTTCCATTTATTAATTTATGATATTAGCTAGTGAAATCTAACTGGATTTTCCACATGAATTAATTTCTGTTTATAATTTATCTAAACATTAATGTATTCAAGAATTTAAGGCTGGTTATATGACCTAAATTACTAGGAATATAGTTACGAAAACCTCTAGGTCGCTAGGTAGTTAGCATTGTTCTTACGTGCTAAGAAATTTATGGATTTATTGATCTGTGGATTATCCTGTGTTAATGCAAATCCTTTCAGCCATTCTTGCGCGATTGAATAACAATTGAAGGGTTTGTGGCTAAGTAACAACAGTTGAACGGGTCGATCGATCAGGTTAAGCTACACTTGCCGCGGTCGGTCCGTGGATGGGTGACCATCTTTACATACCAAGACCCCTCCGTGCCTCGGAAAGCACGTTAAGCCGTTGGTCCCGACTGTCATTTGTAGATCTTTGACAGTCGTTACGGGTCGTCAGAAGCTCGAAAGTCTGACAACCAGCCTTACCAAGGGGTATCGTATTACCCAGTAACTGGGTTTTGAGGGTCAGATAGGCAGTCGCTACATTTAAAATACTGGTATTCAGCTGCACCCGGTTAGACTGGAAGCCGACCCCAACATAGTTGGGAAATGTCTAAGTAGATGATGATGAGTAACAAACATTTAAATATCCAAACATACCAACTTTCACATTTACCAGTACCGAACTGTTCGAAATCGCACAACTAGGTTTTAATACTGTGACTAATTGGCTTCAAAGAAACTTACTAACATTAAATGCTGACAAGACAAAATATATTCAGTTCTCCATGCGAAAGCCTCAACTTAATATTACTAACCCTCATCTATATGTCCATCAATGAAGAAACCGTTCAGTCAACATGTGCAATTGTCCTTTTATCCTCAAAACTAGCAACATAAAATACCTCGGCGTAATAATGGACGACACTCTGTCTTTCAAAAAACATATTGAAAGTCTCGTTAAAAGAGTGCGCAAATTAATATATGTTTTTAAAAAATTGCGATCATTTGCAGACTCAGAATTAATCTCTCAAGTGTATTTAGCCCTGTGTCAATCAATAATTCAATACTGCATCACATCATGGGGTGGCGCACCAAAAACGAATTTGCTTCCTCTTGAAAGAGCACGGAGAGCAATTTTAAAGGTAGCAAACTTCCATCCCTTTTTCTTTCCCACAGATCTGCTATATAAATCCTGCAACGTGCTGACTGTTCGCCAACTTTTCATTATGCACTTAGTATTAAAACAGCACACCATGCTTACCTACACTGCTGACAACACTAACAAAAGACGGAATGATATAGTATGCACATCGAATGCAACCTCAAAACATGTCTTTGTAGAAAGATTTTTTTACATTTTTAGGCCCATTTCTGTACAACAGGTTAAATAGAAAACTAAGTATCTATAAATTAAATTACTTTAGCTGTATGAAAATTATACTTAAATATTTACTAACCATTGCATATGCACAGACAGAAGATCTACTTGTTGTCTGCAAATAGAACGACTAACATGCTATTTTATTTTTACTTTCCTAAGTTTAACATATACTACACTTTGTTAATTTATTACATTAAGTATTTACGCGCTTCATAGCCTGAAGCACAGGTTCAACCTAGTTCAGGCAATAAGCAACTGTGCTCTATTTTAATTGTTAAGATACATTGTAAATATGCCCCTTTTATAAATAAACGATATATTATTATTATTATTATTATTTATAATATTACTAGCTATGCCCGCGACTTCGTCCGCGCGTAATAGTTTTTTTACTATTATTTATATATCAATAAAAAGAATTAATCATTCTAAAATAAAAGTAGCCTAAGTTACTCCTTATTACATTAACTACCTGCCAGTGAAAGTCCCGTCAAAAACGGTCCAGCCATTTCAGAGATTAACGGGAACAAACAGACAGACAGACAAAAACTGTAAAAATGTTATTTTGGTATATGTACCATATATATATTCATATGCATGTAGCAAAAAGCGGTTATTTTAATATTACAAACAGACACTCCAATTTTTTTTATATGTATAGATGTATAGATGTCTAGATATATACAGGATAAGTTTCTACCCTGTGCGCCAACTGTAACCATG
Source organism: Polymixis lichenea (assembly GCA_949091785.1). Lineage (NCBI taxonomy): Eukaryota > Metazoa > Arthropoda > Insecta > Lepidoptera > Noctuidae > Polymixis > Polymixis lichenea. Next base: position 6,946,703 of record OX420958.1, read on the forward strand.
AATTCAGCAAAAAAAAAATCAGCTGTTCCATACATTTTAACCGCATTAGTATTGCACTTTTCTATGAAACAGCTGATGTTTTTTTGCATAACTGATGAAAACTTTCTGCACTGGGGGTGTCTAGAATGATATGCTAAATTCATGGTACCAGTTTGCGCACTGGTTAAAAACTTACCCTGTATATAAACCTTAAAAGTTGAGTCGAAATTGGTATGGGTATGTGATACGGAGGAATGAGGAAAATGTCGTGAGGCAAGTTTTGAGTGTGAACGTCAATGCATATAAGGGTAGGGGAAGACTAAAAGAACGATGGATGGACTGTGCGAATGATAATATAGTTAGAAAGGGTGTGACTAGAGACTACAGAGATGACGACTGTAGAGAAGTATATGACACAAAAATCGGGGATTGCAGGCGTGATATTATGTGTATTTTCCTTCACCGTCAAATCTATGGTTTCGAAGAAGACGATCATCAGGTTTTCCCTAAACTCCTCCCCTTCGACCACTTCTGCGCTTCTCGTATTCAGCGGATTCCTGTGGCCTTGACAAGGTCATCGGTCCATCTTGTGGTAGGCCTTCCAACGCTACGTCTTTCAGTACGCGGTCGCCACTCCAGAACCTTTCAGCCTCATCGGCCATCTGTTCTGCGAGCAATGTGCCCCTGCCCACTGCACTTATGTTTGGCAATTCTTCGGGCTATGTCGGTTGCCTTGATTCTCCTGCGGATCTCTTCATTCCTGATTCGATCACGTAGAGAAACTCCGAGCATAGCCCTCTCCTCTCCTCTTTGGGTGACTTTTAGCCTTCTGATAAAGCCCATTGTGAGCGAAGAAGACGATATTTTTAATTAATTAATGAATTGCTTTATTTAAACGAAATAGTTAATCAAACAAGCATTCCTTCCCGTCACGATAAGATTTTTTTTTTTTTCTCTGCAATGAAGAGATTTTAATAAATATTGTGACCACACCCAGGCGTTGTAACCTACGGCTGTTACTCACACCGAAATGTAACATTAACCTAAAATCTTAAAGAGCTCCTGCAGACTCCGACGGGACTCTGGTAAAACAATTTCTATTGAAACTTTATGCACGTTGTTCTACCAGAATGGCGTCGCACCGTCGCGTTGCGCATGCCTGCGGGGGAGCCTTTAAGAACTATAAGGTATATTTGAATGCGCGACCTTACAAGCTCATAATACCTGTACACACGGCTACGTATCAAGCTGTACATTCCAGTATAAGCTGATCTCGCATTGTATAGGATTTCCGTACAGAGCGAGATCAGTGGAAACTGGAAATTGATGTGTAGCCGGGTGTACTTATCTATGGAAGAAAAAATATCTGGGTAAGTTCTCAAAATAATATTTTTACCCATCATCATCTTAAGCCTATATCTATACATCCATAGTGAAATTCTACCTAGCAATGTGTTTGAAAACGAAAAGCAGTCGTATCATAGAAAAAATGTTTGACCAAGCTAATACTTTTTCAAATAACCTGCTCATCAAACCTGCAAATCATTTCTACGCTACGTGGTCTAGTGATGTGCTGTTTGCGCGTCAATGTCCCTACCACCCTGTACGAAGTAAATAACATAATTAAACTAACACATTACACCAAGAACAAAAGCATGACTTACCCATAACGCGTTTAACAAAAACGATTCAACATCCAACATTCCGGTATCCACATTCGCTCGCTCGCTTGCTACGGTGTAACATAGTCCCGGTATGGGTGTGAATGTGTCTGTAAGTACCACCTTATGGGATGCGAAAATTAATAAATAATAAGGAGACCGCCCCCGATATGCGCGAGCGCAGCGTATGCACAAATATTTTTATTAATAGTATAAATTTTATGAGAATGCTGTAGCTGTATAGTTTTTTGAGGTCTTTTAAAGTGAATTTATAAATAGCTTATCTGTTGACATTGTTGTAAAAAAGGATTTTTAATTTTTATGATACGATTTAGTCTATTTTGTATTCTAAGTTGCCTGTCCAGGGTCATTTTTAATAGGCTAGCTAAACTCCGCAGACGATTTGGATTAGTATCGACATCTATTATAAACATGGGCTTGTGGCTAAGTAACAACAACTGCACGGGTCGATCGGTCAGGTTAAGCTACGGTTGCCGCGGTTGGTCCGTGGATGGGTGACCATCTTTACATACCAAGACCCCTCCGTGCCTCGGAAAGCACGTTAAGCCTTTGGTCCCGGCTGTCATTTGTGGATCTTTGACAGTCGTTATGGGTCGTCAGAAGCCCGGGTTGTCTTACCAAGGGGTATCGTTATTACCCAGTAACTGGGTTATTGATGTCAGATAGGCAGTCGCTCCATGTAAAATACTGGTATTCAGCTGCATCCGGTTAGACTGGAAGCTGACCCCAACATAGTTGGGAAAAGGCTAGGCAGATGATCTATTATAAACATGATAAAACAGAAAAAAGTTTTTATTTTGTGATGTGATCACCCATCCACGAACAGACCACAGAAAGTAAAACTTAAACTTTGATCGATTCGTGCGGCTGTTATTATCTAGCCACGAGACCCTTTTAGAGGGGCAAATACAGGGTGATAAAATAATCTTCATATTTACAGCTATCAATATTTACTTAACGAGTTACTAGAAATTTTTAATAAGAAATGCCCATATAAGGCAAAAGTCATGTTCACTGCCTACCCCGTGGTGTATAAACCGTGAAAGTAGTACTATATTGCAACAATCTGTCGACCTTTGCAACACCCGTTGATATTTCTGTGCATTTAATATTCTGTGCCATAAACTGTTCATATGACTTCGCTTGTAAAGATTTATTTTGATAAATATGACGTTTTTTTTTTTTGATTTCTTGGAAAACTAATAAGTCCATTACTGCTTTAAATTAGGAATTCTCGAATTTTAAGTACTACCTCAGTAACTGACTGCCAAAAGTCTGACAACGCAGTCTTGCCAAGTTGTATCGGTTAACCCAGTAACTGGGTTGTCTAGGTCAGATAGGCGGTCACTCCATGTAATTATACTAATACTTAGCTGCTTCCGGTAAGACTGGAAGCCACCCCCAACGTAGCTACAGGGAAAATCCTACGCTAATTCATTGATGAGATGACAATTATTTTCCCACTTGATTTATTCTGAATTCGATTTGGTCTTTAACATACATTTTCCAGGACATTTATATTGCTTCTGAATCGGGTAAATTATAATTATAAAAAAAAAAATATAATTATAATTTACCCGATTCAGAATTGATCATAGGGTTTTGGAAAACTTATTTATGCTGATAAACACTACAAGACACCCTTATGACCAATGTTTTGTAAAAATCTTTTTTCGAGAGTGTCCGTGGAATTTCTTCCCGGTTCTTCTCCATAGTTACCTACTACGCTTTGGAATGGGCAACTAGCTTCATATTCCTGTCTGACCGACTCCATGATACTCCAAAAGTACCAGTAAATGGTTTAATTTAAATAAATTCTTTAAGTTTGAGTTTGAATCTAACTGAAAACGAAAGTTGCAATGTCGGAGAAGCACAAAAAGTCTGATCAAAACCAAGTTAAGAAATAGACCACTAATTAAAACTCATATAAAATTCTTGATGAATTTAAGACAAGACGTACAGTTTGACCATTAAGCATACACATTGAATAACAGTATACGTTCGCTCATTTTTTTCTTTATATCAGTTTGATCGTGTACTTTTTGCTTGCGTACGCGCAACCACGTGTGCGCGAACCGTGCAGCTAAAGATTTTTTATTAAAGTTACTCGGCGAAATTTTATTAACCACTTAATTTTCGATTAATATTGCCCGTTAATTAGTTTTTGATTCAGTACTGTCTTGATAGATGACGTTTAGAATTGAAAATGGAACGGTCTTTGAGATTTGAATAATAATAGAATTTTGAGCAACCGTTGTTCAAAATCCCATTATTATTTTGATTATTGGTTATTTATTAAACTTGAAAGAAAACTACACAATATGAATTGTAACATAAATGTGTCTATTTCAACTTTTTGTGACAAAGTTGAGTTGAGCAAAAAATCAGCTGTTTTATAGAAAAGTGCAATACCTACGCGGTCAAAATGTATCGAACAGCTGTTTTTTTTTTGCATAACCAACTATAAATTTCTGCGCTGAGGGGTCTAGAATGATATGGTGAATTCATGGTTACAGTTTGCGCACAGGTTAAAAACTTATTCTCTATATAAAACAATGAAATAGCACTATCCTTCAAAATTATTCAGATTCTGATTGAGTGTGTTATGCAATAAGGGTGCGGCTCAATAGGACTAAGTATTTGTGTAACAATTTTTAAAGTGTTACCTTCCACAGTTATATTCAATATTTTGGCCAATAAATCTGCTTTTACTGGTCATAACTTACAGTAAAAACTTTTTGCTGTTTTGCTCTAAAAAATACCAGATTTTTATTGAGAACCTGACAGGGGTTTTATTGAGAACTTGTCAAGAGAAAGATGGCTGGTTTTGTATTGTATTTTTTTTAAGTGGGTAAGATCAAAAAAAATATTTCAGTGATGATAAAAAATGCTCAATTTTTATTTAAAACAAAAAAAAACTTTTTAATATTTATTTGCAGGATTTATCGATTATAGTCCATATTATGATTCGCAGGCAAATTATATAAAATTTTACAGTAAATTAAACCCCAATCACAATCTGTAAAATATTTAAGAAATCTCTATTCATTTTGTATGATCTGTATTTACATATGGCTTATTAGTCGATATAGTTAAGTTTATAGTAAGTTTAAGTTTTCTACTTATTAAGTACATAGATACTGAGAGAAAATCGAACGAATGTTCTTACCTTAGTGCATACAATTCAAAATGGAGTTATCGATTCGCCCAAAAATAAATTAACTTGGTGTTAATCGCTAACAGAAAATAATATTGATTTAGAAGTGCGATTCGCCCGTTTCGGGCGCGTAAAAAAAAGTGAGTTAAACAAAGTGCGAAATTAGTGCGACTCGACGAATATAAGCCGTATATATGTAGTCAGCATCATCCCATCATAGAAGCTACAGGTAAGATAGACCATCTATATCTGTGATAGAAACAATCAATATTTTCATAAACAAAAAATCTTCCTCATACCAACCTTCCACTTCAAGAAAAAATTTACAAAACATTTTAGCATTTCATTACCGCGGCGAAAAGAGAAAGTGGTTCATTTTTGTAAATGTAGGGTGAAAGGACCTGTTGTCGGCACTGACTTTATAATTGACATTGATAAAAAGTCTGTAAATACGGAACGGTTAAAGGTAAAAGGTACAACTTGTCGAAGGCCTGTTCGGTAAGAATTTTTGTTAAGTACATTTAATGTAAACATTGTTTTCGATTTTTATGTTTTAATTTCTTTATTGGTTTTATTTTCTTTGAATGTTTACGTTTTTTTAAAGTACAGATCTTGAGATTATTTTAATGTCTCGTTTTACGTCGAAACTACTTAGTTGTTACCTACCCTGAGAATTCTTTTTATAATAGCATAAAACATTGTATTCATTGAGGAAAAATAATCAGGAAAAAATCTTTATATATTGTATCTTTTTATTGCATTTTAGATACCCACGTAAAGATAAATATAGTTTGTGGTTAGTTAGCAAGGTATTATCAGATTATTTGTAATGTTTTTATTGATTTATCGTACTTCCGTCTTCATTTTATATTATTAGTCCATAGTCTGATTTTAAACATCTTTGTGCTTATGATCAAAGTGAATAAACACTCAAAGCAAGATTTATGTTATGTCTATGTAACTAGTGCACAAAATTAAACATTCACTAACCAGCTAAATCATTTTAAGATAGTAACAAAACAACTAAACAATAGTACAATTTATAATTTTGATCATGTAACTTATTGCTGTCTTAGACCTTATTTATTATTCCTATTGCCTACACATACCATTACAAAATAATAAAATAACTAGACATTGCTTATGAGCTTTTAATTTTACATTTTAGCAATTCCCTGCTAAATGTCCGACATAGCTCTAAAATTCTTAATGAACGTGATGGCACACTGCTTGTTTAGGAAGATGGCATAGCTGTCAAAACCTGTACATTTAATGTTAGTTCCTATTTTGATGAACAGCCATGTTGAAATGTAGACTATCTTATCTGGTTATTTAACTTTATTTGTTCTTGACCAACGCTACGTCTTTCAGTACGTAGTCACCACTCCAGAACGTCGCAGCCCCATCGGTCATCTGGAAGACGTAGCGTTGGAAGGCCTCCCACAAGGTGGACCGATGACTTGTTGAAGGCCGCAGGAATCCGCTGGATGCGAAAAGCACAGGACCGGTAGAAATTATCGTGCTTAGGGTAGGCCTGTGTTCAGCAGTGGACGTCTTTCAGCCGAAATAATGATGATGATTATTCTGAACCAGTCTTCTGCTTGGTTTTAAACTTTATGGGCCCAAAACTTTTCCACCTCTTCTTCTTCTGAGAGTTAACTTAAACAAAATCAGTGTAAACTACAACCAAAAGCTTGGTATTCACGACTGTACCCGTCGTATTGAGGGCACACGGCCCGCCTCCTTCATTCATACCTGACGTAGCGTAGATGTGAACCTTTGCATACAATATGCTTGTATACGAGCTACGGAGCTCTATTTAAAGTTTTGTACCTTTAGAATAAACTTATAGCAATATAGTTACCGTTATTATGTCGCCAACTACGAGTTTATCCGGGGAGCTTGCTCTCTAAGTCCGTCAACAAAGATACGGGCTCATCCGAAAGTAATTTGAAAATTCGAATTGGACCCTACACCCGATTAATTAACTTTTTTGGACGAGCAAAACACATTGGGATTAGGGACAGCTATCAAATTGTCGTGTCATTAATTCTTAGGTCAGCCACAAGCTAATCTCATGTCCGTAAGAATCATCCGTTACTTCAGCCGAAACTACGGATATCGTGCTTAAGGAATAAAAGTCAAAGCACATCGAGTTTTAAAAAAAGTTGGGTTTTTGTAGAGCACCGTCTCTCTCACTTATGAAATTGTCTCTTTCTAACAGTCAATGTGTCATATTAAAAGGTAGATAGTTTATAAGAATTTTGTATATCCGTGTATTTGGAAACAAGCTCATAAACGTCAAAAAAAAGCAAAGAGACAGAAAAACTGTGAAACCCTGACTCCCAGAGCTAGCTCTGAAATGCTCTCAGAGCATGCTTTGACGTTGAGTATTAAGAAATCTCGCTGTCGCAAAACACGTTACGATAGATCTATGTATTAGTGCTAGGTGCTGACCTAAGACTGTTGTTTTGTTTGTTAAACAGACTTGTCAAGCAAACATATTCTGTTAAAGATATTGCAACTTATTGATTGAGACATTATAACTGGTGTGTACAAGTTTGACACGGTTAATAGTTTTTATTAAGTTAATTCGTAAAATTATATAGTGATATAAGAATATATTATCAGCCTGTTATGATAGGGTCTCTAAGCAAAGTACCTAGGTATGTACCTATTTTGATCACAGAATTTGCCTCTGTTAGTAGATGATTAAAACGAGAGTCACAGCAAGATCCGGCTTAATAAACCTTTTGAAAAAAAGAAATAACTTGTACATATTTAAAAAATCAGTAAAACAAACGTAAAATTGCTAATTAATTCATGCAACGGTACTAAAATTATCATAACCTAACAAAAACACCTACACAACAGAAGCTATTTCTGGAAACTTCATTAAAACGTGTTCAAATTCAAATGACATGAGCACCGTACGCGTACGTTGCATAAACGTCAAAAATGTAATAAAACCTAACCTTGACTATGTGTTTGTAAATAATAAGCAAGGCTGTAATCGCAAAAAGTGAAAACATTACTTCATACAAATACAGTTTAAAATCGATTACGATTTATGTTGCAACATAAAAAGTTTCGTAGATTAATCATCGTTTGTAGCAGGAAGTGGCTTGTGAGAAACAAAAGGACTTAAAGACCTTGTTTGTGTGGTTATTTAGACCTGGTGAGGTTAGCTTGATACTTGATTATTAAGAATTGTGCTGAATGTAGTACAATTATTTTCCACCTACTGAGCTCAAACTATATAAAAAAAAGAAAGTGTACGAGTACCATCGAAACGAAAAGAAGATCTTAAAAAAAATATACAGTTATGGTTTTAACTTGCTGCAGTTTTGGTGACATAAATTAGAAACATAAACATGAAACTCGACCATTATCCGCAATACAAAATTTCTCAATATAAGAATCAAACACGCAATTGACTCATAGAAAACGACCGCTGACGACACCATTCGAACAGTTGCAAGAAAAACTACGCATTTAAACACAACTCTAAGCCATTCATTCATATTTTCCTCATTTCCTGTCTGTTTGTTAGTAAATAATTTACGACAGTTCACTAACAAGACATCGAATGCAGTTTCTAAGACTAGCAAAAACTTGCTACTTCATCAAACCCTTGCATTCATATTAGAAACAATAGAAACTCCGCTCCCTACCTATATATTTTTTATTCAAGCACATAAAAATGTGCAGAAGTTGTTTTAGTAGGAAAAAATATGTCGAGTACTAGGAAACCCGCATTGATGCACGTGGCTCGCTGTGTGCCGACAACAGTCCGCTTCACCTTACGACACGGTATTAGATAAGGAGGTAATTATTTTGATCTTTAACCTATCGTGTTATTGGATACTTGAGCGTTACCTATGAGATTAGATTTAACTATCAAGTCACTATGCAGTCCTAGTACACACACAATCACTTTGCATTAAAATACTTAGATGTCCAAATAATAATCGCGTATGTATTAACTTAACTTCTCAGAAAAGTTTTATTAAAATACTAAATGTTTATCTAGCGTCACTCAACTAAAGTTACTTTGACAGCTAAACGTCAGAATTCGCCAGGAGTTCAATCTTCAATTTGTATTCTTAAATAAATTAAAAACACCAGAAGATTTATACCAAAGAGATCGTGATATTTATAAAAAAAGACTTGCTTTAAGTGTGTAGCATTCCAAAAAATCGCAACAAGAAAACGTCAAAACCGCTACTCATCACAAAAACATAAAGAGAAATGCTGTCACCACAACAGAAGGCGCGAAACCACACATAAATTCGCACTTCGTCGAAAAACTTCATTTTTTGCGAAAAAAGAAATAAAGTCATAAATCGTCCATCAATGGAGACATGCCCAACGTACAATAACAATATAAGCAAAAGACGCGTGTAAAATGACCGATATATTCTGATCCCTCATTATAACTCCCATTTCCTGCGGAAAACCGTATTTTGTTTGCAAAGCACGGGTCGCGAGAGATCATTCAAAGCTGGTTCTTATACCATGTTGGCAGTTTTTCTATGATGGCTAATAAGGCAGTTATTTTATTATGTAATAAAGATATGTACTATGTCTTATAAGCAATTGACGGCAAAGGTCCAGTTTACGTATCATAATTTTAATTTCATAATTGCCTGTGACGTCTAGTGTGTCCTTCACCCTATTTTCTAGAACGCGTTCGTTATTTTTAAATAGGTAAGTATTCTTTTTTTGAAATGGTTGTCATTAGGCCAGGGAAATGCCAACCAGTCATTTCCTGTGGTTGTCACACGGTATTAACAGAAAATATAGTGTTAAAAGTGTTGGAAAGTTAGAAACTAAAAAAGTCTCCATAGCTTTTTCTAAGATCAAAAATTTAAAGATAGAAACGAAAATTCAGACCCACCACTATTATTTGTTTTTAATTAAGGAACCTAAGTACCTATATACTTACTTTCTAATTTTTAAATTTTTATTAATAGTCATTGTTTTAAGAATTTGTTAACATAGTCAATCTACCAAATCTTTTAAAACCTACATAGAGGTGAACTACCCTAAAAGGAACATAGACTACGAAATTCAAAATTCACTATTTGAATTTCGATTTATAACATTTCGTCGACTGTCTCGGTGATCTAGTGGTGCAAGATCTTATCATGGTTTCGATTGCCAGAACCCTAATTAGGGTGCAGGTCGGGCAGCAGCCTATCTATGAGACTTAAACATAACAGTCAAAATGTGAGTGTACTATAGCTAAACCTCTGCATTACCCTTCAGCGAAAACAAGGCGTGATGTTATGTTATTAAAAAGATTTCACATGACAATTTTTCTAACCGGCCAGTAATAAATCTCAACTAGGTTGAGGATTCACTTTTCTATAAATAGGACCAAGTATACTTAACCATAGTTCATACTTACTGCTGTAATGGGTTTTTTATATACAGCCTGTAATGACATTATTGCTTTTTAATCAAGTCTGCGTGAGGCCTGGCTCTGCAAAGCTTTACTGCTTCTTTTTTGTTTAGTACTTGCTTGAAGACTGGGTTTTTTCAGTTTGCAAAGTGACATAAAGATTTTTAATAATTTTTGTTGATTTTTTGTGCTCTTAGTAAAGATTATCCAGTGGTTTGGAAGAAATGTAAAGGTTTATCGCGTAATATTCCTAACACGCTTTATTGTTGCTGGGACGCGTCAAGAGTTCACATACGAAAATTATATATTGGTCGTATAAAAACGTGACAACACTTGAATTTAAAATTAATCTATCAACAAAAACAAAAATAGTCACATCACCAAGGCTGTCAATTCTGACATTTCTAATAACTATAAAAATCGTTCTTCGCTTCCACATTCAAAAATCCAAACACACGTTCCAAAAATCAAAAGTTCAAATTCGAAACTGGAACAAATCACGGTGACTGTCCGTTGACCGTAAGTAGGAAGTCCCGATTATCGTATAATTCGCTCAAGTGACGTTCGCCTGTTAAAATCAGCCAGTACGACTTGACCTCCCCCCCTTCATCATGAAGGTGTGAAAGGAGGATAAATGGAGGAGGCCAAAGGTCAAACTAAGATGGTTGGTATATTAGCTCTATTGGCTTACCGGATGCTTGCTCAAGACGTAGGTTATCTACTAGCCGTTGCTTTGTACTATATTTTTGTTGGTAGGTACCTATGTTGCTGCGTATGTTTGTGGGGCAGATAGAGTCATGCGTACAATGTTCTAGGATTGATGACGACACAGAAATCGTTGGTCTAAAACTTTATAGCAAGCTATTGATTTTCGAAACATTTTTTGTATAAAAATGGTAAAATATTATGAATCAATTTTTGAGATGACCCCTAATTATACAGATCCCTGCTTCCAGCTTCTTTTGCAAGTCTAATCTGAAATTATTCTTGCTTGACACTTATATTACGGTAGGTACTGTAATTATGTATTTTATTGTTAGAATTCTTAGACAAAAGACGAAGTCAATTTGACTAGCTCTGGTATACTCAATCGCTTGATTGAGTCCCATCCTTAATTGGAAAGAAATGACAGTTCTACTTTCTCGGTTCGTTCCAACTTAAAATAAAGTAAAAAATCATAACAAATATGAAAGGGTTATAAATAGGACTTTTATTATTTTTATTGGGCCTATAAAATAAATGCCTGTTTCTTAAATGCCAGTTCGTATGACCTTATAATTGTTCACGAGGCAAAGGTATGGAAAAAAAAATGAAAATAAAAACTTAACTTAGTGTCTTTGGTATCGAAGTTGATGGTCAAGTTGTGGTGGCGTAATTTTGTAATTCGAACTAATATTGAAAAGAGAATTCAAAACAATACGCTTTTATTCCCCCATTCGGCCAGTAATAATAAATGATAAATGATTTTATTTCTGTAAGTAGTTTTGTATGAACAGTTTTAAACATCAATCATATTTTTAAAACTATATTAGGTCGGCATTTCCTATTTGACTACTCTAAGAAGAGAGGCCGAAACAAATTCAGACAGACACTATGTTACTAGTAGGTAGATACCTATTTGTCGTTGGGGGCGACCCACAATCAGGGTCCGGGTTGCTACTGTAAAATTCGTAATGGTAGAACCCAATAACACTGAGAAGTAACAATACTAGCGACGCAGTCTTTTTATTCATAAAAAATACAGGATCAAATTAAAGTAGCTAGCAAAACTCCTCAGACGTGAAGATGTGTATCGAAATCTAGACACGAAAAAATTTATATAATTGATAATTTATTTTTGGGGTCGATGACCGTTACTGGTTCTGATCCTTGCAGTACGACATCTGTTTTTTTTTCGTGTTTAGATACCTACTGGTAAGTTCTAAGTACCTACCCATTAGTTCTGTGAAATTTAAACAAAGATATTGATTTTTTTTTATAGGTATTTCAAGTTACTACACTAACTGTGGTTGATGACCTAAAAAAAATCATCAAATAAATTTCCTCTTTGTTTGGATACCGATACCAATCACGTCTGCAGTTTTGCTAGCTAGTTCCAATTTGACCCTGTAGACATAGTTTTTACATAGAAAAATGTAAATCAATATTTCAAAGGATCATGTTTCAATTGAATACGAATATTATGATTTTGATTTCTTTATGCGGTATTTTAAAAAGCTTCACCTAATTACATTGTACCGTTTCCCACATTAAACTCTTCATACGGCAGCTGGCAACATTACCTCTTCTCAAAACAAGCCGATTTTAACATTACAGTTAATTAACATAAGCCGTCAAAGGGGGAACTATTTTATAAATGTCTTAATCAATTTTCGTAGTAATAAAAGTTACAATTAGTAGACTAGTGTTGTGCAATACTCGATTATAAGTATCGATCCAATTAAGAGGTCGATTTGTTTTGGTGTTGCCATAAATCATAATGCTTACTAGCCACCTGCTGGAATGTGTACATGCATGTTGTATATTATGTTTATATCACTGGATGTGGCATTGATGACTTGATGAGTGTGCTTACGATTTAATAGGTAGATAATTAGTATTTGAGACTTGTGGGAAGAAGCGGCGAGGTAGTTGTTGATTTTCTTGTTATATAATCAGCTTTATCATTGTAGCCGAAAGACGTCCACTGCTGGACATAGGCCTCCCCCACGCTCCTCCACTTCGACCGGTCTTGTGCTTCCCACATCCAGCGGATTGCCGCGGCCTTCACAAGGTCATCGGTCCACCTTGTGGGAGGCCTTCCCGCTCTACGTATTCCGGTACGCGGTCGCCACTCCAGAACCTTTCGGGCCCATCGGCCATCTGTTATGCGAGCAATGTGCCCTGCCCACTGCCACTTAAGTTTGGCAATTCTTCGGGCTATGTCGGTTACCTTGGTTCTCCTGCGGATCTTTTCATTCCTGATTCGATAAACAATAATAAAAAATAAAAAATAAATATTCCGAAAAATAATAAATTATTATTATGAAAACAAGTCTTAATTTCTGCTTCCCATTAGATTAGATACCTACAAGTAAAACTAGGCGAATGAATGAGTATAATTAATTTTATAAGTCAATGACATCATACTACATTCACCTGACTGATGACATCATTATTCCTCAAAAGGTAAAGCTAACGGAAACTGAGGTCCTTATGAAATAGTTCGTCCTAGAAATCAGATAAACCACCCTGCCTACTTCTGCGGGATTACAGCATTGCATACATACAGTTTGCCTCGATCATTAGTTACTATCATAACAATATTTTAATTTACAAATGTGTCCGCGGAGTTTCTTGCCTGTTCTTCTCCATACAACGGGCAACTAGCTTAATTCTTCTGACCGACTCCTTAACAGATAAAAAGTTCCTGTAAATGGTTAAATTGAAAGAAATGCGTTGAGTTTGAATACTCTCACTACCGTCTAACAATCAATAAATGTATACCTATTATAAATTAAAGTCACTTTTCATATCTGTTTGTGTGACCGATGTTCTTCTAAACTATGCAATGCAATTTAATCTGGTTTTCACCATCACTTAGAGAATGTATTCCGGAAGATTTACGTGTGTAATAAATTAACATTAAACTTGCATAAAAGAAAGAAATATCAATGTTTTGTTAACTCCGTGCGAAGCAGGAGTCGACTGCTAGTACCTACTTTATATAAAAAGTCACCTACTTTTTGTAAAAATCTTGAGGTATTTCGAGGAAAGGAGTAAGGAAACAAACAGGGAAGTGAGGTTGCATTATTAAAGTTAAAAAGGTGACGGTCGTCACCTTGAAAGGGCCGAACTGTAGTCTGATTTAATAAAAACCTCTTAGATTCTGTTGATCGTTTTTTCGTGTTAAATGCCATGAGATTTTGCTCAGGTTCGCACAGACGTCAAAAAATCGCGACAAGTTTTTATCGCGCACTGGATTTTTAACGCTCTGCTAGTTGCCGATAGTTAAAAATCCATAATTTCATCCACCATTTTCAACGCTCGGCTTAACACCGAGAGTTGAAAATGCAGTGGACGCAAAAACCCACCACGATATTTTATGGCCGTACGTGAGTACGTAACATTTGCGTAGGGAATATCTTCCATGATTCGTTTTGAGTTCCCTATCTTTGGATTCTGTTGCAAGCGCCATTATCAGGGGTAAATTTTATTGACATTACCTTATTAAACGCTTCATTTTAACCTATCTTACTTAGCTAATATTAGGTAATCCCGTGCGAAAGGACATTATTGAAGTAAGTGATATACAAAAAACCCAAGGTCTCGACCAAAAGTAACACTCATAACTGTCCCCAATTATACGTGTGGTTATGATAAAACACATTTTTTTGCAAATTCAACCTTACACGCATGACTAAGTGGTTCTTGCAAAGCAATGTCCAAAAAGATTGACTAAAAGATGACTGACACCTGCGCACATTGGGACGCTGATTGTGTATCTTGGGATTTTTGTAAATCAATGATTGAAGTATGATATTTGTAATCACAACCTCTCACTCACTCTCTATTGACATCTCAACCTTTGCGCGATTGGCGCTTGATTAATTTTACATATAGCATTTATTCTTGTAATGAATGGACGAAATTAATAAAATTAATGTACTTACTGTTTATCTTGCCGGTTAAGTAGTTGGTATAACTGGATTGCGAGAAAAGGTCGCCGCTGATGCAATCTGTGAATTTTTTTATCGAACCATATCGAATATACTTGAACCTTCAGTGCGGACATTGAAATAACTTCATTAATAAAATTGTGAATGTCAATTATTTTGTACGGTGGATTACAAACACATAATATTACCTATTATGTGTCTACGTCATCACCACTGCTCTTAAGACGGTGAAAGCAAACATCGTGAGGAAATAGGCATGTCTTAGAACGAAAAAAATCGAAAAAATGTGACATGTACCTACCAACCAATGATATTGCTAATCCATTGCTTCGTATTATGTTTAACAAATATGTTGAACAATGTTTAGGTATAGGATAAGTTTGTAAACAGTGCTCAAACTGTAACCACGAATTCGGGACATCATTCTAGACAAAAAGTTTCGTCGGTTATACAAAAAAAAAATCAGCTGTTCCATACATTTTGACCCCGTAGGTATTGCGCTTTTCTATGAAACAGCTGATTTTTTTGTGTAACTGACGAAAAATTTCTGCGCTGGGGGGTCTAGAATGATATGCTGGATTCATGGTTACAGTTTGCACACTGGTTAAAAACTTATTTTATATATATAACGCAATGAATTTTATTGAACTGTCTAAAATCAAAGCAACTGATGCTGTTAGTTTGTTATGCAATTACTCCGCTGTACGCTGTAGAGCTCAATACAATATCTTTAATATAAAAAGCAAAATGTTTGCCTCCTAATCTCTTAAATCTTGTTACAATTAATTAACATAAATGCCTTTTCTTAAATGCTATTTATTTCTTAAATAAAAACAAAAAAAAAACAGAGAATTAAAAAAAAAAAACCTCAAAGCCGCCTCCATCTTTACTACATCTATGTACAAACATGGACAACAAATGAACAAGTTCACAACTAATTAAGAACTAATGACGTAACTAACAAAAAAGACATCATCATCTATCAATCATTCGTCTATTTGAAAAAATTGAAGAACGAATGGAAGGAATGAATGACAGTTAGCTTTGTGTAGCGGGTTCTGTAGGGTTGGGAAAAGAAATTGTGAGGTTTCGTAAAAAACATTTATTATTATGTCAATTGGTATGTGACTATATTAATAAAACAACATGAATAAGCTGCATATTAATAAAAATAGAAAATTAAATTAATTTTAACCCACCAGACCAAATGTATTTACGTTAACGAAGCAAAAGGGGTGGGGGCGGTGGCGTTCGTTCTGTAGTTTCTGCCTAACCCCATGGGAGAAGGCGTGAATTCATATGAGTATCATAATTTCAGCCGATAGACGTCCACTGCTGGACAAAGGCATCCCCAGAAAAAATGAGGGCGTTTGCCATAATCGCCACGCTTGGCAGGCGGGTTGGCGATTGCAGTATGGTGGTAAAATGCATAAAGAACGCTGCTACCCATTCTCTAGTAAGTCCCTTAGTCGCCTCCTACGACACCCACACGGGAAGAAATGGGATAATAAGTACAGGGACATATAAGTATGTTTAAAAAAACGAAATATGACTTTGTCAATAAAAGCCACTTAAAATACTATGACGCGCACATAAATGCTTTTCTATATTTTTTATGCCATAGCAAGCAAAACCGATTTCATCTATTATTATTCTGCCTATTCTGTCAGACATGAAATGCAACTTTTTTTTAAATTTTGGCTCTCAGCAAAGTTTCTTTGGCCCTAATTACAAAATAACTCAGTAAAGATTATTTTATTAATAGCAAAAAAAAAACAAAGAAGTAACACAACATCACGCGTTATTTCCCCGAAGGGTTGCACGGACGTGGACATACTAGGTACAGTCACGAGCACTACTATGTATACATATAGCCAAATTCAAAAGCAATTTTCTTTTAAATAACTATTGCAACCTTCAGATAACCAAGGTATTCAATATAGTGTGGGTTCCCAAAATATTACTTTCATAATAACATAAAATTACAATGAGTAGCTACAAGAGGAGAAAATCAGTTTTAAAAGTTGCTAAGCGTACTTATACATATTAGTGCTCGTGACTGCACACCCACATTTTGCCAGTTTCTTTTTTTAAGTCCAGTGTAGTAGGGGCTAGCCTGCTACCATCAAACGGGCACAGATCCAGATTTCGGGCTGCCACAAAAAATCCAGAGAAAGCCCAATAAAATTTTTCCCGATTTGGAAATCGAAATCAGGACCAAATACTCTTGAGTATTTAGTAGCGCTTGCGACCATTAGACCAACGAGGCATTCAAAGAAATAAACAAAGAACAATTAAACGTTTAGCAAAACTCTCTCCTAACAAGGTTTTCATCTTTCAAGAACCCTAATAACCGAACGAACTCAAGCGAAACCATTCATAATTCCAAATTTGAATATCGTGGGGTCAGTCTTTTGTTTCTTTTTTTTTTTCTATAGACGAAAGTACTGTTTCGCGTTCTGCCTAGTGTTGCCAAGTAATTGGTGTTACTAATCGTTGATTTTTTGTGTTTAATCATCTTGTCTGTGGTTTAATGAGGAAGTGTGCTGTTGATTAATATTGTATGCTTTAAAGAGTGTGATTACCCAGGCTTCCTGTAGCATTATATTGACAAAGGTTTATGTTTGAAGAAGGTATTGAAAGCGTCCGTTACTTCCCTATTTTCATCCCTTCCCACTTTTATAGATAGGATGCTGTATAACCACCACTCTTGTGAAAACGATTGTAGTTACTTACTTATCTTCTTACTAGATCCACTTATTGTTTAATTAAGTACAATATCATAACCTCGACTGTAGTAAAAATTTCAGTTTTTATTCTGAAGCTAGTACTTCTCGCCTACTTTCTATATACTGTCGATACATGTCCACCGGCTTCCGCATCTAGTCTGTCCCAGCCACCTTCATAAGGTCGCCTGTCCGATTTAGTTAAGGGGCGTCCCACACTTCGCTTGCCGATACGTGGGTTCCAGGACTAGTCTGCTCCACCGGCCATCGGTCCTTCGACAAATATGGCCAGCCCAATGCCACTTCAGCTTGCAAGCTATGTCGGTAACTCCAGGTCATTTTCGGTTAATTTTCTGATTTAATCCTCCAAAGAAACACTGAACATCAAAATTATTGCGATACGATATATCCCAATTTTCTTCATTACAGCAATATTTCTGAGAACAACGCAACCTCAAGCCAACTGTTACGAAAAGACAAAAGAAACATTTTTATTTTATACTTTTTATATTTTTTGCCGGTAAAATAACAGAACCCAAATCAAAAGACGTCTTTATGACGAAATTCTATAGCTGGCAACATTGTTAGCTTAAAACTTGACATTTGTAGTCGATTTTAAACTTTATGGTCTTATTATTAGGGATGTGCAGTAAGTTTTGAAGTGTCAAAATTAAGTTGGCAATACGTCAGTAGGAGTTTTTAGTAACCGGAAACGTCAAGACGTTAGTTTTTGAATGTTCGCGTGCTGCACTGGTCTTAGTTAACTGTAGTATGTATTTTTATCTTTTTTGTAGTTAAAAATTTTTGTTCTTAAGTAGTTGTATAAAAAATAGAGCAAAAAATCCAACTTACTGTTTATGTAGGTGGGTAATATAATAATACTTAATTTTCATATCACTATGAATGAAGATTTGAGATTGAAATGATAAAAATAATTTAATTTATTTTATTTTCGCAAGATGACTTGCTTGTTTTTCTTAGCGAAGATAAAGTGTGTTTACTAAAAACCTAATTAACTTCTCACATTCCAAAGTATTTAAATATAACATAGCCTTCATAATTAAAAACATTATCTTTACCATCGGTTATCACTTTTAAAACTGTCAATAAAAAAACATTTTATGTGCAAAAGCGAACTAACAGTACTACCGATAATCTCACGATAGTGAAGTTATAACGTTGTGCAGCTAGCGTGGTTACCGGAGGATGACGTCATGGTTGCGTGCGTAACCACGGGAACCGACCAAAATAACTAGAACCCACATTTCCCCTTAACTAAAACAAAAATAGTCGATTTTTAACTATCATACAGACCTCACTAGTTCGGGTCGGCTTGTTCTCTTTTCAAATTTGAATGTATTTTAAATTGCTTTTTTATTGGACTAGAATTTATGGCGGCTAGCGTTTGTTTCGGCGCCAAAATTTATATTCTATCTATGATGTGTGTAATATATTTTTCTGTTTCTTGTTACAGGTAAACTATGGCAATTGTTGGATGCTATTAAGGAAATACTAAAGGTACTTATGTTGCATGCAGATATTTACGCGCCCACAGAATACTTGGTAAGATTTTTTTGCACTGGCAATGGTGCTAACCATTTTCATTTTTACGTGATTTTACATACTTGTCTTAGCTAAAAAATTATGAAGACACAAGCAGGTTCCACTTACAACATATCGTATCATACTCCTAGAATGTATAAAATGCTGTCAGATAAACTGACAAGGATCTAGCCAGCTCGGAAACTGGATGAGATTCACTTACCATCTGCCAATGATTTGATAACGCATTCTCACCACAGACTACTAAGTGTCAATTCCACAACCGAAACTAAACGCGATTAGCACATCTAAACTGCGTTCAAGACCTGTCAATATCAATTTTCCAAAACAATGATGACACTGACAGCTCTTGAACGCGGCTTAGACGTGTTGATCGCGTTCAATATCATTTGTGCTATTAGCTCTATGACTGTTCTGTTGTCATTCCCACTGAGAATGGAGAAGATCAGATCATTGTACCGAGAAGTGCCTGATACCATAATGCCTCGTATTAGGGTATCAGGCTTCCCGTACTATGTTTACAGTTGCAATGTTCAGATGACAGTCACCCAGATCGCTGATCCATAGCTGCACTTGAAGATGTTAAAATAAGAACTACTGTACTCCTTGAATGGTAATGACAGAAACACTGCCAGATGAGTTAGGACGGATTTCACCAATTGAACTGAATGCGATCATCTGTTGCAAGCCGCCAATGTCATTATGGCTTTGGAATATTTACATTGGCAGCTATTAAACGCAGTTTAAATGTGCTGATCGCCTAAATCTTCATTGGTGAAACCGTTTATCGGAAAGAAACTCTCAAAATTCTTATTTTAAAATGTCAGTGACAAAATCAGCCAGTCGCATTTGCATTTGAGAATCGCAACAAAATCAAAATACAAAAATGTCCTCAACGTTGATTAAAAAAGATGGGAAATCAACACACGTGAATTAAACGCCTCGCCACCGAAGCGAGCTATTAAAAAATAATAAAACAATTTCAAACTACGGATGTTCGTAAGGTCGATCTCGAGATAGCGTCCATTATTGTACCTGTCGCCCGTGAAGACGCCATCTTGAAAACGTCACGCTGGGAAAATGCTAAGGAACAATTAAACGCGTTCTGACTTGATGAAATGAAAAGGCTGGTCTTTCTCTTAGCATACGTGTCTTAACATCACGCTTTATTACTCGAAGGGGTCGTCAGACATGTTGAAGTCTCATCGAGGACATGGTGAGGTTTTTGCTAACTGCACAAGACGCCATCTTGAAAATGTCACGCTGGGAAAATGCTAAGGATCAATTAAACGCGTTGTGACTTGATAAAATGAAAAGGCTTTTCTTTCTCTTGGAAGTCGACATTTATATGGACGTAATAAAATCACGGCGGAATTGGGTGAGCGGTGTTCCCATACCTATAAATTTGTATGACAATAGTCTACCTCAGGGTGGAAAATTAAAGGATGACTTAATTTTATTGATATTCTCAAAATCTACTGATCTGATTTGGTTTATTATTGTAAAGTATTAGTGCAAATATGTATTGTTTTAACCCCAAGGATGACGAAATTTCGAATTGGTGTGGGGTAGGTACTATAACTAAAAAGTGAAAAATAATAACTTTTCCAAAAAAAAAAAAATTACTGACTTCCGAAAAAACACTACAAAGGGAAAAATAGCTTTAATTTCGGAAGGCGTTGGCATAAAATTAAAATGCATATCCTAATTTACCGACTTCCGAAAGAAAAGTTATTTTTCACTTTGTAGTTTTTTTTTTAGTTTTTATCATTCACCGTTTTGGGAGCAGTCGTTCGAAACTACGGCCTACTACTCGTAGGTTGAGGCTGATATCACTGAGCCACCAGTGATCTCCGATCTACGTCACTGATCGTCCTTTTATAGGTCAGTTCTGCTTCAGCCCTCAAGATGAATGGACGTGTCCGTCACAACGACGTGGCATTTAATTTCTTAACACACCTACCTGTTATCGTGTACCTAATGTCTGAGCTAATGATGTTATCAATGTCCAGGTGTTGCCTATCTATCTGTCAGATGTAATCTTTTTTTTCGCCTATTAAAAGTCCCGGGTGGCGCGGGAAAAAGTTCCAGCAGGCTTATCACGACGCTTTCTATTTTTACGAAGAATATACAGTGCTATATCTATACGAAGTCACATTTCACTTCTCCATATTTGACAAAGCACCGTAGATATCCTTCTACAATCTGTCATTTTGTCTTTCGTTTCTAACGATCTTTGTCTAGGCCCTTTTATATGTAGACTATTTCAGAAGAACATTTCTTCGCAAACTGTCAAAATCACACTGACAACAAGCTTTCTACTTGACGGCGACAAAGTATACAGTCTGCATGATTACTGATAAATGCGTGCACTGATTGACAGGTCCACTCAATCTGTGTGGTTCTTAACTCAAAAGACCATTTCAGACACTAATCCACATGGTCTTCACATGATCTGACCAAGATTATGTCTGGACTTATAAAAGACTGTGACCTCTGAATTTGTTTCGGCCTTTCTTCTCAGAAGTCCTTTGTTCCGTGTGGTGCCGGACGTAAAAGAATACCATGGGTGTCGTAGAAGGCGACTAAGGGACTTACTAGAGAATGGGCAGCAGCGTTCTCTATGCATTTGACCACCATACTGCGATCGCAACGCGCCTGCCAAGCGTGGCGATTATGGCAAATCCCCCCCTTTTGGGGGAGGCTTATGTCCAGCAGTGGACGTTTTTCGGCTGTTAAGAAGAAGAAAGATTTCTTCTCAGAGTAATCAGATAGGAAACGCCGACCTCATCTAGTTTTAAAAATAATTATGATTGACGTGTAAAAGTGTTTGTACAAACCTACTTACAGAAATAAAATCATTTATCATTTATATTATACAAAAGCCCCTAAAAACAAATTAAGAAAAAAAAAGTATCTACAAAATCATGATTCGTTTAGAACGCATAACTATGATAACTAATACAAGAACATAGTTATCTTCTCCTATTGTACATCATCTAGTTAATAGTCATGTCTGTTCTTCCGTCGACAAATCGAAACTCGTACTAAGCCTGCTGGAAGGACTTGGGGGAGGCCTTTGTCCAGCAATGGGACAGTGCCTATAGGCTAAACAAAAAAAAAGTTCCAGGACTAAAATTGCTTTGTTGTTTAGTGGTCGCAAGCTCTACATTTCCAGGTCTGGCAAAGTGTTATTAGGGATGTCTCAGTAGCAGCCTGAATTCTGGATTTGTCCCCTGTTGATGGCAATAGGCTAGGACGTAAATATAACTGGCGCAATATGGGTCTACTATAGGCACACCTCAACATAACCCTTTGCAAGTATGATGTTATGTTAAAAAACCTTCCGTTATTCTCGACTAAAAAAAGACTCATAAATAACTAACTAGACCGTGAAAATCACAAAAAACAAATAAACAACCGAATATGTAGATTTTACTCAAGTATTGCCCACCAAAAAATTTTTATGGGCGCATACGCATGTCGGAACGAAAAAGGGAATCCGCCGATAAAGGAATGACAGTTTTTGCATTTTTCAAATTAAACTCTTGTTTCTTTTTCAGGGTTCCGTACACAAAGGGTATCAAAGGGAGGTTCTTACTAAGGCTCGGCTGTTCGACCGTCTGTCAGAGGGCTGTATCTGTTAAACTCTAATAGGCAGAGATTTGAAATTTTGACAGTGTACTACTGTAGCCGCTGTAACAACAAATAATAAAAACGAAATAACGTTAAATATTCGAGGGGTCACCATATAAGAAAGGCGTTTTTGTTTACTAAATTTGAAAACAAAATGTAGTAGCGTTAAACACTGTACAGTGGTACTGAACACTGAGAGCAGCGTTACTTTGTGTATAGGTAAACAACAACACTGCTCTTAAAACGGTGGAGGAAAACATCATGAGGAAACACGCATGTCCTAGAATCTACCAACCTGGACCCGAACCTGGACAGAGAGGAGGCCTGTGTCCTAGCAGTAAGAACCTTGTAAGCTGATCTTGATAAAGAACCCTTCTTGTGTTCCAACTCGCACTTGACCGCCTTTTTTTACACAAAATACAGCAGAGGACAAGTGTTGTATTCTGCCATTCGAGTTGTAATTCGGTTCACACCTTGCGAACTAATAACATCCACAATTAAAATGTTCGGATGACTTCGGAAGATGTTAGACGTGACGTTTTGGTGGTCATTAAGATTATTATCTTTTTTTTTCGTTTGAGTTTCAAAAAAAAAATGCTCGTGTTTGATGTCCAAAAGATTCATTAAAAAGGGACTTTGAAAACAAAGAACATCACACCTGTAATCCCCGATAGATTAGGCAGAGGTGTGCGTACAATCACGAAAATTTTGTGAAGTTCTTAAATATTTTTGATCTATTTTAAGTGAAGATGAATTTATTTCGTCCGTTTAATCTTTATTGCACTGGCTAGTTTTTCTTTTCTGTAATCAAAAAATAAGGTTGTGTATATCGTGCAAATATAAATTATATCATTAGTCCATATGCATCATTCAAGAGTAGAACAAAAACAACAGCCGATTCACAGCATGCTCCAACACTTCTCAATTCCTTTTCACAAAGAAATCGTCACATAATAATACATTTTACATACCACGAAAGTCAATATAGATTTTTTAAACAGAAATATGTGCCAACTGCCGCCACACGAAAGCCAAAGCATAATGTATCCAGTTTAATTTTTTATTGTACCATGAACAATTCATAGAGCAATAATTATGTAGATTCAGCTATGTTACAATGAGCCCATTTATTCACACTTGTCATTTGAAGAACTAGAACGAAACTTGTACAAGAGACTGGCACTTTTTTGTAAGTTTAAATGTAAATGGATTCTAAATTCGAATGTCTTCTTGATTAATATGGCGCTAAAGAAATTGACGTTTTTTTTTTCTCTTTGACGCCGTTTTATTTGTCTTTGATGACTTGGGTTAAACGAACCCTTGATAGTGTTATATTTTTAAATAGCAATATTTTATGTAAATTAATAAGTAACAGTTAAGTAGCAAAATAAGCGCTTTGACGTTAGAGTTGCTGACACCAGCGCGTATTACCTATGAGATAATTTGTTGTTATGATTGTAATCAATTATTAAGAACGCTTCTCCAACAAAAAAAAACAATAATTATGATTTCTCTATTAATCCAGTCACTGACATGCCAATCAAATGCAAGGTCATATTTGATTGTTCATTAGAAATTCGCCAATTTAAGGCTAGTCTCATAAAAATTGGTCCTCTATTGTCAATTATTGGTTCTTCACCCAACATTTTTAAGATGCAATGTTTAAATGACATAAAAACATAAGCTGTACTTAAATTAAATTCGAACTGTTGATTAATTAAACTTGTTAATTATATCTACTTATCCCTGGATAAGTATTATATCTTCCTCACATTTTATCTTTAAAATATATTCAAACAAAATTATTGACATCGTACGTCTTAGCATGCATAAAATAAAGGCTAAATACAATCAAAACTGTAATTAAAAATAAGGTTTTGCATTTTTATCTTATAGAAATGTCTTAAACAGAATAGCTAAAAGAATAACGTCTTCTTAAATACATACAATTCATTATGACTATAATTAGTAAATTTAAAGACGTCTTAATTATCGTTTTGATAAACGAATGAGCTGTTGAAACATAAAATGTTCATTGATAACTTAAATTAAATTAAAATACTTAGGTTGTTATGATTTTTTTAACGGTGTTCTGATTGACTGGTTGCACTTTCTTCAGTCTTTTTTTTTAATGGGTCATGACAGTTTATATTTATGTCAAAATATAGGGAATAGTGACCGTGTCTTGGATTTCTAGCATAAAATAAAATATATAGTAACCATGCCTTGAAAAGCACGTTAAGCCGTTGGTCCCGGCTGTCATTCGAAGATCTTTGACAGTTGTTACGGGTGCTCAGAAGTCTGAAAGTCTGACACTGAGGTCAGATAGACAGTCGCTCCCTAAAAAAAAACTTACTGGTATTCTGCTGCATCCAACAAGCTTGGGTAAAGAATTAAGACAGATTAAGAGTGAATAGTAATTACAATTCGTTGAGTTTAAGTTAACATTTTGTATGGAAGAGAACATTTAACAAAAAAATACTTTTTTTAATAAAAAGTTGGACTTCGATGTTGCCAGCTCTAAAGTTTCGGAGCTCTCTGTCGCGTATTTATTTTTACAAGAGCAGCCTGTCGATGCGCAACATATGTCGATCGGGACTCTTAACTTTATTTATGGGATTTTAATGACCACCCCATCAACGGTAGCCCCTTAGCCCTCCAGTTTTGATGTCACGGAAGTACCGCTTGACCAATTGTTGCGTAGTTCTTTTTTTATTTATAGAAAAAAGTCGGTTGTTTTTTTTTGTAGTCGATTTGAAGTCTCTATTGTCAAAAAAATATGGAAAAAAAATTGCTAGGCATGTTTTTTTGTTTGTATGGCAACATTTTTGACTAGAATGACAACTAGGCTTAGGGAGGCTTATAAAAATGTAGGTACTTAATCATAATATTATGCAACTTTATATTATCACGTTAGCAGAAGATTGCATAATCCACGATGGAATTTTACGAAATTAAAACTCGTGTTACTGAAATAAAGAATGGTCGCAGTTTTAATACTGCTTGTCATGCTTACATTTCTGCAATGTGTCTTTAAAACAACAACATAATAGATTTGAACGGACTCAAAGAATAATGGTGCCGTGTCTAGTACGTGTTTCAAACAGCAATGTTTTTTGTTCACCGTACTCGGTCAAACTGGTTAAGGAACCTTATAAATTGGAATTAAACCATAAAGGTTAAATAGTTGTAAAAATACAGTGAATATTTTATTCGATTTCATTTTTTTTTAGTCTGGCAACAATTTGTTACCGTCAAACTTTTGAGAATGTGGCATCTGCTTTTTAATCGTTGAAATTAAAATTGGGCTAAAAAGATTGGCGCGAGAATTATTTGAAATTCGAACATGGCATACTTTTTGTTTCTTGAAATCGTTGCGTCATTCATATCGTGATTTTTATTTTGACAAATGAATGAAGTATTTGATATCAGTTTAAAAATTTCGGTAGCAACTTATATTTTTTTTTATGAGGGCTTGCTATCTATACTCAATTTTGAAGTCACATCAAATGGCATGGATTAAATTAAAATATCTTAATCGTAGGTAACACAAATCACTTCTGAATACTATAATTTAAAAATGTATAAATCTTCCTTGTTGCTGATAGCTAATAAAATTAAACTTATTCATTGGAAAGAATAAAACAATTCCACTTTACCAGTAGACCGTGTCTAAAGGAATTTATGTAAAGAGCAGGGACAGCAAATTGTAGTAATAAATCCGTTTAACAAAAGTGATGATTACCAATGTATAAGAATACAAAATCAAACGGTCAACTATTCAAGAAAGCTAACCCAAACTGTCAAATATTCCCAATTGAACATGAACCTTATTTACTTTGAAATTAAGTTTAAAATCTATCAAATAAATTTCACAGATTGGATTAGCTTGATGTGTTGGCGCCTGTACCTACTCTTTAGACGGAATTTCTTACAGCCAGCCAGTAATTGTGCCACTGTAGGGGAAAGGGCAACTGCCTCTTCTCATTCAAAAAAGGAACTACCATTGACAGAACGTTTACTTAAACGTTGGTTTCGGAAGCGTTGAATGGTCGCACATTATAGGCTGTTCAAATACATATCTACAGAACGATTTTTGACAACTTAATGACAAACACTTGTGAAAATGACAGATTTTCATGATGGCCGTTATAATCTGACAGCTAGAAAACTGTAGCTTTACTCACTGAGTGTTACCATTTCCAGACATACTGTATTTTCTAGAAGTACAAGAACAGCCAAGGTCTCTAACCTAACAAGAGACAATCCATACCCAACAATTCTATTATAACCAAAGCCACTGCAATCCGCGTAATTACTAGACCAAGCCTTGACAGCGAAGCGGAAAAATTAATTCGTATCCCCATATTTTAGTTCTAGGTAAAAATATAATGACACGGCACGGCACAAAAGAAAAAAGAACCACTACCATTGACAATTGCTATGGACAATGTGAATGCACATCAATTATTATTTTAAAATAACAGTTTTGTCCGTACAAAATTTATTTACGCACCGCTGCGCTCGCGTCTGTGGGTGTACCTGTGTGTTTGATGTGTGTGTGTTCTGTGTGTGCGCTCACATATAGGATGTTCGCAAGCCGTTGCACAGTGGAACGAATGTATGGGAGCGGTTGGACGTAGACATGTCCGAAAAAAAAGAGTAAAATTATGCCAAACTAATGATGCCATCTTATTCGATTACTTAATGCCTTCATAACTTGTGGTGATGAATTTCTTCATAACTCCCATATTTCGGGAGTAATTTGAGAAAATGTGAAATTTTACTATGAAAATGAGTGTATCGAGCTCTCTCCCTCCTGATTCCGGGCTTGTTTCAAGTAGCGGTCTCTAATATCATAATGCTAATACTAAGAGCTATATTTAATACTAAGACACATAGTGCGCCAAATGTGCACTTTCTGGGATAAAGAGTGATGTTTATTTTATAACACAATTTTTTTATTTTTTGTTTATTTTGTTGATTAAAACCGTTTTTCTAAAGGTTTACCTTATTACAATAACATTTCTGAGCAGCCAATTAGAGAAGATATAAGCTAATTAGGATATATAATTAGGGACTTAAGGTTTACATATAAAACTGATGCACTAATGATTACTGATAAGAACATTGCTATTATTTAATTACTAAATGGCTCTTAATACACTAATTTAGCATGCATCATTTACTAATTATCACAATAACTAATTACCTTGCAATATTTAACAAAGGATACCTGGGATACCTGGATTTTATATAAATAGGTCACTATTAGTAACTTTAAAATCAGTGTTGATTTACACCTCGTTGTATCCAAGCTAATCTCGCAATGTATTTTCCAAATTTTAATACAAATCTTGATATTCACGTTGCTTTATGCGCACGCGCACATAAAGATTTACGCGACTTTAACTATTTGTTCAGTGTTTTAAAAGATAACAGTTGTGTTCAGTTATGTGAAAGTGCTGAAACAAGTTTAAAAGACTGGTGTCGTCGATTTTGCTACCGCATTTATGCAAAATGGACACAGTCTGGAAGAAGCACAGATAAGTTTCGGAAGAAACATGAGATTTGGCTACAGGCTGCAATTCAATGGCCGGAATTACAGAATGAAAATATGGAACCTTCTACAGAAAATATAAGTGACGTCATCGAGCCCATAATTTCTCCTGCTAAATCTGATGCTTCAACTTGTACACATCCTAGTCCTCGTAAATCTTTTGAGGACCTTAGTAACCGGCAAAAAAGAAGACGCACTGAAGATAGTCTTTCATGCAGCAGTAGCAGCGCTGAAATTATGTTTTCGGCCGAAAGGGCGCTTCAAAAGGCAGGACAAAGCGATACAGCTTATGTTATGAAATACTTGACGGAGAATCCAGAAGAGGCCTCAAAAATCAAAGCCTTCATTGAAGGTAAATCAATTCAGGTACGGGAAATATCCCCTTTGAAGGCATTGGCTCTTTATGTATCGATGAACTTATCGAAATGGCGCTATAACACTCTTCGGGATTTCAACACTCAAGAAGGAGCTCTTCAATACCCGAGTTACTACATGTTGGTTAAAGAAAAAATTAAGTGCTATCCGGCCAAAGAAGATCTCACAGTTACAGAGAGCTCTGCAAAAATCAAATTACAAGCCTTGATGGATTTAACCTCAAGAAGACTTATTAGGTCGTTAGAAACCCCTGTTGATCCCAATCAACAGCTCGTATTGACCAGCAAATGGGGTTTTGACGGATCATCTAGCCAAAGCATTTATCATCAAAGGACGAGTGAAGATGAGCAAATCGATCTTGCTAGTAATTTTATGATTAGTCTTGTACCACTGCGGCTCGTCTCAAAAGGTGTAACAATTTGGGAAAACGAGCGACCATCTTCCACTTCATTTTGCCGGCCAATATTGTTTAAGTTTATAAAGGAAACCAAAGAAAATGTGCAGAGAGAGATGGCTGAAATCGAAGCAGAGATTGAAGCCTTAACTCCATCCACCATCACTGATGGAATTAGTGTCAAACACCAACTGCTGTTGACAATGATTGATGGTAAAATTCATTCCATTATATCCAATACAGCAGCTTCAGTGTGTGACATATGCAAGGCTTGTCCTAAAGAAATGAATAATTTAGAGTTAATCAAAGATAAACACGCAAACGAGGACATGTATAAATATAGCTTAAGCACCCTTCACGCTTGGATTCGCTCAATGGAATGCTTATTACACATTTCCTACAAATTAGACATAAAATCATGGCAAGTAAGGGGTGATATAGCAAAAAGGCAAGTTGATGACAGGAAGAAAAGAGTTCAAGAGGCTGTAAGAAGAGAAACGGGCTTACTTCTCGATGTTGTGAAACAAGGCAGTGGATCCACCAACAATGGCAACTCGGCAAGGAGATTTTTTGAAAACTACACTAAATCTGCTGAACTGACCGGAATAGATGCTATGCTTTTAAGAAAAATCTGTGTGATCTTGCAGTGTATTTCATCAGGAGAGAAGATCAACGTAACTAAATTCCGAGAGTTCTGCTTTGGTACTGCTAAGCTTTACGTGGAGTTATACCCATGGTATTATATGCCTTCTTCACTTCATAAAATTTTAATGCATGGGCCAGACATAGTTCAGAACATGTCAATTGTGCCCATTGGTTTTCTATCCGAAGAGGCATCTGAGGCTAGAAATAAAGATTTTAGAAAATATAGAGAGGGGCATTCTCGAAAGCATAGCAGTATCTCATGCAATGAAGATATTATGCACAATCTTTTACTGTCTTCTGATCCACTTGTTACAAGTATCCGTCCAAAAGGAAATAAGTTTGTAAAAAAATCTTCTTTTAAGGAATTTTATGAGCTTACGGATTCTGAGAAAAGTGATATCGAATTTGTTAACATAAATGATTTAGCGGACATCGATTCTGAATTTGAATTAATTGATGATGATGATGATGACGAAGATAATTAAATGATGTTATTGTTTTAAAATGTGTAACTTAGTAAATTAGAGCTTACATCTTAATTATTTATTGTACTTTTAATGAAACTAGGTAATTTATTATCAACTTACTTAAAAGTCATACTCTCATCAGTTCTTGTGAATATTTTTGTTAATATATATTTCTGTATATATATATAATATATTTATAGACCTCTTAATAAGTCTGTCTGCGGTTTAAAGTAAATACAAATGGGGAAAAAAGGTTTTTTTTTTTAAATTTTCATTTCCTTTTATCCCAGAAAGTGCACATTTGGCGCACTATGTGTCTTAGTATTAAATATAGCTCTTAGTAATAGCATTACGATATTAGAGACCGCTACTTGAAACAAGCCCGGAATCAGGAGGGAGAGAGCTCGATACACTCATTTTCATAGTAAAATTTCACATTTTCTCAAATTACTCCCGAAATATGGGAGTTATGAAGAAATTCATCACCACAATTTATGAAGGCATTAAGTAATCGAATAAGATGGCATCATTAGTTTGTCATAATTTTACTCTTATTTTTCGGACATGTCTACGTCCAACCGCTCCCATACATTCGTTCCACTGTGCGTTGATGATTGATTAATTACGTGTGCCTGTGTGCTTTCTAAATATATTTTGTTTATAGGACGTTTGTTTGATTTATTGGTGTGCTTTTATTTGGTTTTGATATTAAGCTATATTTTTAAGTTACTTTTATTCATTTGCAAAATCGTAAATGAGTAGGTTATACTATTACGCTATTTGTACAACATAAAACATTATTATGGAGTTTATTTAAAAGCATTAATTAAAATGAAGATATGTTTAAAGGTCCAAAATATATGGTTAAACAGTCGCTAATCATTATTCAAATTTAAGCAACGTTTTTAAATAAATATGCACATTACAATATAGCCTAGCAGATTTCCACTACTTTGCCTAGTTTACTTCCATATCTTCGCCGGCCAGTTTCATTTTCAACAATCAGTGATTTTAAGACCAATTTCATTGTAGGTATACAATAATCTGCCACTGTCTAACCATTTACCCCCTTATTTAGACGTTGCTTTAAGTTAAATATTGACTAGCGACTATTTAACTATTCCTACCATTTGTTACGTTTATATACCTCTTAACTTTATGCAACGTTTGTAAATAAGTGGGCTAATTCCAAGTATGTGGTTTTAAGTATCTTGTAGGCCTTGTTGACTGTAGATTCGCCAGATTTACCATTTTCTATTTAATTATGTACCTGGTACTTCTTAACCGGCCTACACTGTCTTCCCATACCTATTAGCAATCATTTTAAAAGACTAACCGTGGAGTTTCTTCCCGTCTCTTCTCCATAGGAAACAAACAATTGGAACCATGCACCTAGCTTCTGACGTTTCTTTATATTTAGATTTTGAAGAAATGAGTACATAAGAGGAAGCCTGAAACTAAACGTATTGAGTAGAATATCCACCAAAACCAACTTCTATCAATCATAAAACCAAACTTAAACCTGATTAAGTCATAAACAATAAAAGCACCACGCTGTATACACGTTGTGTTTATGCACATCAATTACGGAGGCAGCCCGCGGAACGCACGGCCGGGGAACATTCGGAGGTCAATACGAGCCACCAACGTACTAAAACATATTAAATAAACATTATTTTGCAATATTTTTTGAGCTAACACCATCTGCTTTTGCTAGCCATCATGCTAGACAAAGTCTTGCGCATTAACTTTAAGAAAATGCACGCGGTAAAAATGGTATATGACTCTAAAACTAAATCTTCAATTCAGACATATGACTGGTACGTGGCTGGCTAAGACCGATCTAGACCGTTTAAGAGTCCAATTTAGCCTTGGAAAAGCATGATGATCTTCACAAGTGTAAATCATTGTTGACGAAATACCTTGCGCGAAAATTCTGCTAGATTTGTTACTCGTGCTAAAGGAGTATTAATAAAGAGGCGTTCTGTAGTTTCTGCCTTCGAAGAAAGCGTGAGTTTGAGTACCTATTTATTGTACCTCGCTAAAATATTACTTTTCGTTCTAAACGTGCTAAACTTAAAATTGTCAA
The DNA here is from genome assembly GCA_949091785.1 of Polymixis lichenea. Taxonomy (NCBI): domain Eukaryota; kingdom Metazoa; phylum Arthropoda; class Insecta; order Lepidoptera; family Noctuidae; genus Polymixis; species Polymixis lichenea. The sequence continues at coordinate 6,979,041 of OX420958.1, forward strand.
GTAGCTCCTTGTGTAAAAGTTTGTGGAACTAATTTAGTGCTCTAGACATCTCTATTCCAACTGCCTTAAAAACAGTGCAGCTGCAATTGCTAAGATCCAGGCTATTCCAGCCAGTTTTTCTTCTACCTCGTCTTGGTTAATCTAACACAGAATCTAGTTTCTGCCAAAGAAGCTTATTTTACAAAACATTTTGACTCGGAAAACTATCATTGGGCAGCAAGACAGCTGACAATTGTTCCCGTCGTTGGTAGGACCTGCAACCTAATTACGTAACACATTATCAATCACAATTTGTTTTTTTTTTTTTAATATTGCTTCTGTTATGTTCGAAAAATTTGCAACGGAAATAACGCAATGAATGTTGTTGAACGAATGAAACGAATGAAAGAATGAATGAATGAATGAATGACCGATTACAGCGTGGCGTGACCAGACTCGATTAATCGAATTAACCCCAAGATTTGCAATAGCCCCTGGAGCCTCATGCTTCATGGTGTTACAGAGGCCGTTGAAAACCAAGAAGTAGACCGGGGGGCGCGGTAATGGTCAGGTAGACGTGCCGTTAGGATAGGAAAGGATTGAGAGCCTACCGGATATGCATCCTTAAGTAAGCCATGGAGTAGTGGGGAGACGGGTGGTATTTTTTTATAGGATCTTTTCACGATATCGCCGGCTTGTTGATTCAGGTCGAGCTTCTTGGGTAGGTTCAACAGTTTTCTTGGCTCTTTTCTATGCCTCTCTACAGCTGCTTCTCTATGATGTGTGTGTTGTTGTTTTCATAGTCGTCTTCTGAGTTCTCGCTGCTATCAGTTTCCTGTTTTTGTATATATCGCTAGCCACTTTCTTGATCTTGTTTGTCTCCAGCCATGTCCTTCCAAGACGTGATTCCCATGTCGAAGTATTTCATGTCCTGTTTTAGGTTGTCGTTCCCTGTGTGAATAGGTCCTGTCAAAATCAAAGCCATTGCTACTGTTAGTGTGTTACACAATTAAACCTCTGGATGAGGCTAGCACAGGAGCGTCGGGACTGACATGAGAAAAAAGTGGTCTATGCCCAGCAAGCTTAGCACGAGAACCGTAGAGAAGCGTTTTGTAGACGGAAGAGTAGACAAAAATGACGTTTCCGTTTAAACAATTGACAGATTTGTACCGAGAAATGTAGACAAGCGATTTCTATTTTACGGTAGAGTAGAAATAGAAAGCGTCATGCTAAGTGTGTGAAGTCAGGCCGTGGAAGATGACGATGATGGACTGTCTTTCCATTAAAATTAAATTGCAAACTTAGACCACAAAAAATTGTACAAAAGAAATACACAATAAAACAAGTTAAATGACTTAAGTTATGTTAATTGCAATTATAACTTTATAAGTAATGGAATAATAACATTAATATAACATTAATATATTCATATTTTTATTGTCGTATTAAACCTTAAGTGGTAGGATTAAAAATTAAACAAAACATTAAGTTTAAGCAATTTTAAATTTATTTAATAAGTAAGAGCTAGTTTTTAAGTTATAAATGATAAGTCTTCCCTAAGTTATATAAAAGTAAGTATAATTAACATTTGAAAACACCGCTACCCAGTGCTTTGATTTAAGTAACTTGTTTAATATCTGATTTTGCATAGACAGACATAAGCATATTTTTATTTCAATAATTAATATTGCCTTTTGACACCTTTTATATATTTACAACACAACAAACTGTCATATTTATTCTTCCTTGTTATAAGTACTGTATATACTTTCTTAGGCCCTGGTAACTTTAAATATTGTCGTTATGAGCGATAGTAGTTCTTATTGCAATCTGTTACGGGTTAAAATCTGTTGTATTAAATTCGAATAACAAATGAGCAAGCGTACATGTCGTAAAAATGCAAATAAAATCGTATAAAATTAGATATTAACTATTTAATAATAATAATTTTATGGTATATTTTTAATTATGTCTATAACTGTTATTGAAGGGATAAACTGATTTTAAAGATAATTAAGAGGTGACTTTGATGATTTTTTTCATGCATTAAAGTATGTTTAATGATGTTTTGAGTTCCATCACTGTATGCAAAAAAGACTTGAGAGTATATCATATATTTTTTTGCTTTCAAAATTATTTACGGTTAAAGAGATACACAGCTTTAAAAACCACCTTTTTGAGCGTTTTCCAGAAATCTCCGCCTTAAGCATGTAGCTTCTATTTTGACATTACAAATACTATAGAGACTAGCTCCGTTATTCATAAACGTTGATTGAAGTAAAGTAGTGATTAGCCAATGTTTAACCATACATTGTTGACGTTTAAACGTCTCTTTACGCTTTAAGGAACTTTTATAAATAAATGGGTTAAATTTTATTTATTTGTATGGTTTAATTTAGGGATCTAATCTAATTAACCTGTTTTTTCCCACAGCTGGACAAAGGCCTCCCTCTCCCTTTTCCACACAATTTTGTCTATTACTGGGGTATTTTAGATAAAATAAAGCAAATAACCAAATCGGCAAACTTCAAATAAATACACTAAATCAAAACATTTATCATTAAATAAATCATGCTAACCATCAGCCAGTTAAAAATTAACCAAAAACAATACTAAATAGATAAAAATAATTAATTATTACACTTTTAAAGGTGGTGTTTAAGCATTATAATTGCTATTATTACGGTGGATAAGATTGATATCAGCTTTTAGCCGGTAAATGTCTAATTGTGTTCGAGTGTCAAGTTTTATAATGTATTTAGTGCAAAATTTTGCATAATCAGCGGGGCGTGTAGGAATTTAAACCGTTTGCTCTGTGCTACTGTTAAAATTACTATTGTTTTACCCTCTAACTAATAAACACGAAATAAAGTTATACCGTTCGGTGTGGTGCCGGACGTAAAGAATAGCACCATTCCATTTCTTCCCGTGGATGTCGTAGAAGGCGACTAAGGGACTTACTAGAGAATGGGCAGCAGCATTCTCAATGCATTTGACCACCATACTGCGATCGCCAACCCGCCTGCCAAGCGTGGCAATTATGGCGAATCCCCCCTTTTGGGGGAGGCTTATGTCATGATGATGATAAAGTTATACCAGGAATAACAAACATTTTCATAGGTTTAAACAATTACCATACGTTTTCATAGGTCATCATTAAACTTGGAATAACTTTATTCTATGTTTATTAGTAAGAGGGGTAGAATTATTAGGTTAAGCTACGCTTACCGCGGTTAGTCCGTGGATGGGTGACCATCTTTACATAACAAGATCCCTCCGTGCGTCGGAAAGCAAGTTAAGCTGTAGGTCCTGACTGTAATTCGTGGATATTTAGAAGTCGCTATGGGTCGTCAGAAGGCCGAAAGTCTGACAATCAGTCTTACCAACGGGTATTATTATTAGTGCGTTCTTGTATGGAGTATTGCAGCCAGTTATGGGATGGCTCAGCAAAATACCAGCTTGCTGCCCTTAAGTCGGTGGAACACAGAGCAAAAAGGCTCAAAGGTGACGAAACGTTATTGGCTAAGCTCCACAGCTTGGCTCATCAGCGTAATGTTGCTTACCTATTGGTCTTCTACAGACTATACTTCGGAGAGTGTGCGCAGGAGCTCCACGACCTGATCCCACCATCACCCTTTTACTACCGGACTACCAGACGCACTGCAGGGTACCATCCGCACTTGGTTGATATCCCGACCAGTCGTACTCACCTCCACATTTATTATGCGCACAGCCAAAGTGTGGAACTCTCTGCCAGCGTCTGTGTTCCCTTCCACATTTAACCCGTCTACTTTGAAAACAAGAGCGAACAGGCATTTTTTGGGTACGCTCGATCCATCATAGACCTCTTCAATCGCTTTCCATCAGGCGTGATCGAGGTCAAGAGCAGGCCCATTCAGTATCTGGGTTGTGGACATTAGATAGGCAGTCGCTCGATGTAAAATACTGGTATTCAGCTGTATCTGGCTAGACTGGAAGCCTACCCTAACATAGTTAGTTAGGACACATAAAATGAAACCTCCTGTGGCACTTAACACCAGCACTCACAATTGTACAAATGCAATTCCATTGGTCAATATGATTTGACATTATTGCTAATGTCAATTTAAATTGCTCTGATTGGTTGTCCTAATGTTGTGCGAATGTGCTGTCATCTGCTTTAATTTAAATTGCATTCTATATTTGAAGCGACCTTAGAGGTTGCATCATAGTTTCAAAACTATTTGGTGTTCCAATTGCAACCTTGAATTAAAAAAAAACAGTCCACACATAATTTAGCAAAGGTTGCAAAAGTTTTTAAAATGAGACAACATTTTTTTATCATGTTTTGCAATGAATTTTAAAAATAACACGCGATGTAAGTTATTCAACTAATTCTGTATTGTTTCTGATAAAAAACGAAACAGATTAAAATAATACAAGTGTTTTACTAAATATTAATGGTTACAATTGTCTGTTGTTTTATAAATAAATGGTTTATTTTATTTTTATGTTTAAAGACGTGCATACTTAAGTAAATACGTAAGAATGACAGATGTTCGTATTAGATATCTACACAATCTGTAGGGCCAATCTGCTAGGGTGCCTAGGAATTAGGTTGACAAGGAGATATTCTTGTTATTTATAACTAAGTGTTAAAGACACTGAAAAATAATATAATTGAAATACCTACAAACTCAAAACCGACCTGGTACGATCCTGACATACTCCTTTTGCCCCGTTTACGTCCATATCTACATCTGCAGGCTTAGCAGGACGCTTTTTATTTCTACTAAGAATAAACAGTGCTTTTTCTATACAAAGTCACATTTCGTTTCTCCATTTTTGACATAGCACTGTAGATATCCTTCTACAATCTGTCATTTTGTCTTTCGTTTCTAACGATCTTTGTCTAGGTCCTTTTATGTGTAGACTGTTTCAGAAGAATATTTCTTCTTAAACTGTCAAAATCACACTGACAACAAACTAAACTCGACAGCCACAAAATATATACGATTGTCTATAAAATCATGACTCGTTTAGAACGCATAACTGTGATAATTAATAGAAGAACATAGCTATCTCCTCCTATTTGTACATCATTTAGTAAATAGTCATGTCTATCCTTCCGTCGACAAATCGGTGCTCGTGCTAAGCCTGCACTTTTCTGAAGAACTCACTCACTGTATCACGTCACTGTATGTCGTTTGAGACTATTTTCTTGTTTAAAAGTTTTTCGTTTTTCTTGTCGCAAAATTATGTATCTACGTTTTGCTTTTATAAACTGATAATTCAATCGATAAATAAAACATACTTATCTATTACACATACCTAGTACTTTATATAAAAATCCTTTCAGAATGACAACTATTTATTTTACCACCAGCCAAAAACAAATTTACGACCCACATAATGAAATCAAAACAATAAATTAATTAATTTGATCAGTCGACTGTGTGGTCGTTGGGACTTACAATCACTCATACACCAAGAAAACTAGTTTACACACACACATACACACCCCACACCTTTCATGCACACACCCACACAGCTGTCAAAACGCACACAAATACACCTAAGATATGCATCGACCTACCAAGTAATTATATGTTTGTAAACAACTCGGATAGCTGTAAGTATGTATGATATAGTGCTGGGCACATCGAGTCGAAACGTCACGGTTTTTTAATTTATAGGGTAAAGTATTAAAAAAATGGAGGGCACTTGAGAGGTAACGGCTGTCATGTCAATTGTGACAGATGTCATGGGTGGTTGACGTTTGAATTTGACAGTTACGTTTTTGGGGATTCTGGCCTTGTGCTTCGTTTGTGGTCTTGTCTCGGTGAACTACGCCTTTCCTTGTGGATGGTAGAGTTGTAAACACGTGGAGAGTATTTAATTTACTTTTGGAAGCTTCGTTTTCAATCCCTACTGATATTATAAATGCGACAGTAACTCTGTCTGTCTGTTTGTCTGAACCGCCGAACCGATCGTCATGAAATTTGGCAGAGATGTAGCCTGGGATATGGAGAAGGACATAGGCTACTTAACGCGATAACCGGCATCCACGCGGGTGGTCGCGCGGGCAAAAGCTATTCAATTCATATCAAAAATGTTTGTATTTGAAATATGGTGAGAATGTCTATCAATAAGTTTTCTTAAATGAAAAGCGACTCATCACCTTTTTTATAGTGCTTATTGAAAGACTGATAATGTTTGACATTTTTAATAATAAATGACTTCAATGTTTACTTGTATCTTGGTAATTAACCGTCTTCCTGAGAAATAAGATACTTGCATCAAAAATTAACAGTTATCTTTACCTAATTTTGCTGCCCTACAATTCCAACTACATTAAAAAGTAATTCCGAAACTTCGATAACCATTATCGACCTGATCGCATCACTACGCCAACGGACAGTTCTCCTCACGTAGACAGACAGTGTTATCACAATAATGACAGATCTCAACTCGAGACCGCGGTACGTGAGGCAAAAATACCGCAACTTCTACCCGGTACTTTTCAGTGACAATTATGGCACTTCAAATAAATTCAAACCTTAAAACGAAGGCAATAAGCTGCGTTTTGAGAAGGACTGACCTTTTTAGGTTATGGCGTGACGAAATGACAGATGGAAATCGATTTTTGTATTTGGAATTTTGGAATATCATTTTTATTTTATATTGTGTTCCGTTTTTTGAATAAAACTTTTTAGTACGACCAATATTATTGACGCTACTTTTTGGAAGGTTCTCCAATCTTTTTCAACACAAAGAAGCTCCACAGAATCGAATGGCTTATCTAAGAGGCTTTGCGATATAACATTTCTCCGTATTACTAGGAATTACAGTTATTTTTCCGACATGTAAATGGAAGTGCACATAGATATTATCAAGTATTCTGGACTTGAAGACGAACTTGTTCATGGACAGGTACTTATAAGGCAAAATCTTTTTTTTTTGGCTTTACTAACTAACGTCTAGTCTACCTACCGTCCAACTTTAACATAACAGAAAAAAAGAATTATTCTAGCAACAAAACTGAAGAAATATACAAAAATGCTTAAAGTGAATATGAGCTGTTACTAATATATCAATCAAAAGAAAATCGTGCCTAGGTTGCCCACCTCTGAATAAAATTTTATAATAATGAGTTCAAAGTACGCGACCGCCACTCCAGAACTTTTCGGCCCATCGTCCATCCGTTCTGCGATAAATGCCCGGACCATATTGCTTTAAGAAGATTTCTGGAGTGGTGCCGCCTACCGGAAGACGTAGCGTTGGAAAGCCTCTCACAAGGTTGACCGATGACCTGCTGAAGGCTGCAGGAATCCGCTGGATGCGGGAAGCACAGATCCGGTCGAAGTTACAGTACTTGGGAGAGGCCTATGTCGAGCAGTGGACGTCTTTCAGCTCAAAAGAAAAGTCCTCCAAGTAAAGCGGATGAATATAAATATTTATATGGAACGACTACTTATTCGATTTAAATATTTCCTAGACTTCACTCAAATCATGATATCTAGAGCAATTTATGCCAGAGCTAAGGAGACCTAGGTTGTTATGATGTTATCTGTTCTCGAAAGGATACTGCAAATTCACCGAACCAATCATAACGATGTTGATGACGGCTGTACGGAAAAATACTACAATATATTATCATCTTTATAGTCGACTGCTGGACATAGGGCGTTCTAGTGACCGGTGTGACCGGTATTATGAACGTATAAAGGTGGATTCCTAAAAATCATCTGCCTATAACTATTTTGGGGTTGGCTTTAAGTCTAACCGAATGCAGCTGAATACCAGTATTTTATATGGAGTCGACTGCATATCTGACCCCTTTACAACTCCGTTACTGTGTAATACGATACCCCTTGGTAAGACTGGTTGTCAGACTTCCAAGCTTCTGAATATCTGTAACAACTGTCAATTATTCACGAATGACAGCTGGGACCGATATGTCAAATGTCATATGTCAAAAAAACTATGCGGAGAAAAATATTGAAGTATTTTTTTTCCGATAACAACACTTGGTTATATATATTATATACCTATGTGTTTAAATACACAAATAAGTAAATAAAACAAGTAATACAACACATTTTCTTAACATTACTCACGGTTTTCCGTCGGACAATCTACGAACATCAATCATAGGTACTAGGCGTTCATAATGAGCGAAGAGGTACAATCACAATCATTTTTCATGGCCTTGTGTGCGTGTGTTTGAAATTGATGTCTGTGATTCTGTTTTTAAATAAAACGTGTTGGTATTTTTGTGAAGTTAAAAATGGATGTATAAATAAATTTATTTGATGTAAGAATAATAATTTTAACCTTATACTTAAACTAAGATTGGTTAATATTACATATACTGTTTAACATATGTACCTATGTATGAAGGGTTAACCCATCTGGGTTAAATATGTAAATCAGAAGCCACGTGAATTTTCACAATTAACCCTTAATTTTATTGTTAGTTAGTGATCTTGCTTGAATCACGCAGTGTCATCCAGCGGTCATATGTCATACTAATGAATTATTAAACGAATTAAATATTGATGAATTTCAGATTTTATACACCGATTTCTAACTGACATTTGCTCTTGGCGAAATCACTTTCTCAGAATTATGAAAAAACAATAAATGATAAATGATTTTATTTCTGTAAGTAAGTTTGTACAAACACTTTTACACGTCAATCATATGTTTTAAACTAGATGAGGTCGGCGTTTCCTATCTGACTACTCTGAGAAGAAGAGCCGAAACAAACTCAGAGGTCACAGTCTCTTTTAAAGTCCAGACATAATCTTGGTCAGATCATGTGAAGACCATGTGGATTGGTGTCTCAAATGATCTTTTGAGAAAAGAACCACACAGATTGAGTGGATCTGTCCATTCAGTGCACGTAATAGATGCTAAGTACTAACGTTTTCCGAAAACCTTACGTTAGCTGCTTCATTGGGTTTGATTACCAGGTCGGGTAAAGTGTTATGGATTTTTCAGTCAGATGTTGACGGAAATATGCTCACTATATTACATGAGACTCAAACATTACTGTCGAAATGTGGGTGCACTCCTCTGGCTAACCCTTCAGGGATTATAGGCGTGATGTTGTTTTATGGTAAATTATAGTAATCATACAATACATTTGACAACTTTGTCACATTTCATTTACAACTGACAAAACAGAAGCAAAAGCCGAAAAAAATCCCTTTTGTTGAAGCCATGAAAATGTAAAGGTGGGAAAAAAATATTTTTAAATGGTGAAGGAAAAAAATACGAAGAATGACATCTACCAATCCACATTGGGCCAGCGTGGTGGATTACGGCCCACTCTCTGTCCCAGCAGTGGGAACATTTAGGCCCTGGTAACTTTAAATATTGTCATTATGAGTGATGATAGTTCTTATTGCAATCTGTTTTTTTTTTTCTTTTTTTTTTTTTCTGGGTGGGAAATCATCAAATAACTTCTCCCGCTCTGGGTGGAGCGGGAGGGCGTGTCAGACTTTTACTGACTAAAACCCACCCGTGTTTCCTCACTTGCCTGTGTGCCAGGGGCCGCGGTATCTCTTTCGAACAACCCGCACCCCTGGCAGGCATCGGCCGTTGTGGACCCCATCAGTTGGTGCTGACATCTCTTTGAGGCTATTGCAATCTGTTACGGGATAAAATCTGTTGTAACAAATTCGAATAACAAATGAGCAAACGTATGTCGTAAAAATGCAAATAAAATCGTATAAATGTAGATATTAACTATTTAATAATAAATAATCCATCGCTGGATGCAGTTTGCAATTTGGAATTATATGGTATATTTTTAATTAAGTTTATAACTGTTATTGAAGGGATAAACGGATTTTAAAGATAATTAAGAGGTGACTTTGATGATTTTTTTGATGCATTAAAGTATGTTTAATTATGTTTTGATGTTCCATCACTGTATGCAGAAAAGACTTGAATATATCATTTATTATTAAAAAAAACACATTTTTGAGCGTTTTCCAGAAATCTCCGCCTTAAAGGCTAATAATGTTTATCTACTCCATGTCTGTCGAACGGATTGTCAATCACAAAATGATTACATTACTACTATACACAAGGATGTAGCTATCAACTCACCCAACGCAAAATCCATAACACTTTAAAAATTCTATATAATTTACTTTGAAACAACAATTTTGCACCGTAACATGGAAAGTTCCCACTTTCTCTGGACACCCATCCATTTGACTCAGTCAACGCCGCCCCCAACCGGCGACGTTGCTAACTGAAGCATAACCGCTGATTTAGATCTATACTCTAGAATCCAGACCGTTATATAGACAAACCTGTCAATTGCAATTATTTATAGGAAAATTTTAATACAAGCTTTGTAGATAGGGTTGGCGCTGGTGTGAATTGTTATCTTTGCGATATCGCAGAAAGTACAACCTGAGAAGTTAAATATATGTCAAGAGGACACACTACGTCAATTTGACGTGTTATGAGTATAAAGACTGTCTATGTTAGACAATTTGAAAGTCTTGAAGGAAGGGGCTTGTGGCTAAATAAAGGCAGCCGCACTATAACCTGATATATCGACATCTATCAGGCTAAGCTACGCTAGCCGAGGTTAGTCCGTGGATGGGTGACCGTCTTTGCATACCAGGCGCCTCCAGCCTCGGAAAGCACACTAAGCCGGTGGTCTCGGCTGTCATTTGTCGATCTTTGACAGTCGTAACGGGTCGTCAGAAGTCCGAAAGTCTGGCAACCAGTTTTACCAAGCGGTATTATCCAGTAACTGGGTTGTGGAGTTCAGACAGGCTGTCGCTCCATGTAAAATACTAGCACTTAGCTATATCTGGTAAAACTGGAAGCCGACCCCAACATAGGAAATGACTAGGCAGGTGATGATGATGAGTCAATTTGAAAACCACTAAATTTTCCTGGGCTTACATCGTCTCTTGTCAATCATTCTTCTAAATATGATCGAAGTCAGGAGCAGGCCCATTTAGTTACAAAAATAATATTAATTGAAGTACTTTGAACAGGGCACATTCAACACAAGTATGAGTTTTGTTATTAAAAACTACAATCTACATCGTTTCTATCTTAGATTGCATCTGTGAAATATGCTGCATGTTATCGATCAAATGATCTATGGCATCTAATATGCGAATTATAAAATAATGGCGATGGAGAGTAGAAAAATAATTACGATTAATAGAATCACAACGATTAACATCAAATACCTACTCTCGACTTTTAAAATACTCTTATCCATAAGATATTACATTTTTCTCCTCTCTCTCTCCACAATCTTTATTTTGGTGTAACATGTTATTGTTTTTATAACATTCTTTATTTCTTTCTTTACCTACATTATTTTCATCAAACCAAGAAATTGGTTTTCTTTAAAATCTTACCTTTACAAATTCAATCAATAGTTTCTGATAGACACGATACTGAAAAAGGTGTCATGGCATCCCTGATTGTAACGGTTACTCAACCGTCTATGCAGATTCTAGTACAACTAGACTTCTCAAGGATTAGAGCACAGATGTTATCACTGCTTTGTATTACTATTCATTATTTTATATATACTCATATACATCAATTCCATAATGTGACTCCGTAATCCGTCTTACTTCATCGTCGTGTTGATGGCATGTCAGTATATTAAATTTTGCTACACCAAATTTTCGCCAATTCCACGGCATCATCGGTCGCAGTGTAGAGGTCACCATGGCTGCATCCCCCCCAGTGGGGTTCCCGCATTGTCGTTGCGGGGGGGCTCAGTAACCGTGGTCCCACCTCCCACGGTGAAGCGAAGAGGAACCCCAAGGTGGGGCCGCTCGTCAGGGCTTGTGCCTCCAAGCCGACGACGTAGCGGCCAAAAAGTAGGTTGCGGTGAGGTGCATCGCAACTGAGGCGGGCCGCGATGTCGAATGGGAGGCATCGCGGCTGAGGGTTACAGGCTGCGGCGGAGGAGGAGTGCCGGTACTTCTGAGTAGCGCTCTTCCCTTCCGTAGCCTGGACGGGGCCGCCACCGTTTGATGGCGGACGCGGTGGGGCCGCAGGGGAAGAGGAGTGTCGGTATAGCGTTGGCCGCTCTCCCTATCCCCTGCGGCCGAAAAGTGGTTGGCGGCGGGGCCACTGTACTGACCCGTCGCAGGAGGACGTCAGCAGCAGCTGGTGGGGCCCGCAAGGGCCGATGCCTGCTAGGGGTGCGGGTTGTTCGAAAGAGATACCGCGGCCCCTGGCATACGGGCAGCTGAAGGAACATGGGTGGGTTTTAGTCAGTAAAAGTCTGACACGCCCTCCTGCTCCAACCAGAGCGGGAGAAGTCATTTGATGATTTCCCACCCACAAAAAAAAAAAAAACCATGGCTGCATTGCTATCTGTTGCTCTGTTAACAGGGAAAGTGGTTTTCTCATTAAAACGAACTAGAACTGTTGTCCATCAATCTTACCTATTTCGATTTGGTGAATTTTTTCACTAACTCCAAGTGTATACTTAATTGAGAAGGTCTTTTTTATTTCGAAATTTTTGCTGACCACTTCTATCACTTCGAAGAATAGGCATTCCTCTCTTATCTCTTTTCATACAAAAGTCCTCTATTTTGTTTTATTTTTGACATCATGTGTAGAAATCTTCCTGCAGTCATTTCATCTTTCCTTTCTTCTGTTCCTACGGTGAACATGCTATGGGCGCAGCTTACTGCTCATAATTCCTATATATTTTTGGAATTGATCTAATTTCATGTCATTGCAGTTAACGATTTCACAAGAAGCATTTTATCATTTGACCTCGTAGAGGACAATCCTTTGTGATATCAGACATTTCAGAGTCTTTCATTGTCACGGTTGGACGCTCTGTACACTCATCAAGTTAAACAGAAATCACTGAGTCATGCTAAAGAACAACAAAAAATATATTGACTTAGAACTACAGTTCACAGTTAGAAGTTAGGAAACTTTAAAGTTGAATAAATAATAGCCGAAGAGTCAAAGGTGAGCGATTGGAGAGCCCTATATTCAGCAGTGAACTGGTACAAACTGATGATGATGAAGAAACATTACAGGACTGAATGTAAGACCTGGATGAGACTAGCACAGACTAGGGAATCATGACACAAAAAGGGAGACACCTAAACACAGTAGGAACAAGGCTGTCAATGATAATGATGACAAAGCTTGAAAGCCATCGAAACTATAAGAAGACGAACGCTTAGATTATTGCTAAGGCAGTGTTATAAAGAATTCATTTTTTTTTAGACCAAATAAACGCTAGAAGATCACCACATCTAAAGGGAATGGGAGTTTGAAAAATTAATCAAAATATGATATAGTATGCGCCAAGTAAATAGATTTACTAGCTCGCGTGTTATTTAAGAAAAAATTAAAGCTAAACAGAAATTAAAACTAGAATGAAAATAAAGATTTTTAATAGCCAGATACTTACATAAAAATATTAAAGAACTGACTAGATGATAATTATGGTCACCTGTTAAGGGTAATAAAAACAAATTGTGCATTCATTATTCTGTGTTTGAGTGACAAGGAAGTATAGTAAACGTCAAATTAAAAGGCAAGGAAAACTATAAAGGAGTAAATTAAGTTAAACATCTGCAGTGATTTCAAAATTGTAGGTCTCTAAACTATAAAGGATCCTGAGGATAATTTGAAATGAACTCATTTAGTGTTAATGGAGGGTAATTTAAAAGTGGCTGTCATTCATAGATCTTTGACAGTCGTTACGGGTCGTCAGAAGCCTGGAAGTCTGACAATTAGTCGTACCAAAGGCATTGTGTTACCCAGTTACTGGGTTGTGGAGGTCAAATAGGGAGACACTCCATTTAAAATACTGGTACTCAGCTGCATTCGGTTAGACTGGAAGTGAACCACAATATAGTTGAGGAAAAGACTAGGCAGTAGATTATGTTGGAATGTGATTTTAAATAGCATTGCTGTCAACTCATTGTCTGTGTTCTTGATTCTGAATCTCGGTCAAAACTCCTCAATTTGCAAAAGATTTCTATTTTCTCTTTTTATTAAAAATTACTCCCATATTGCTTCTGCTATTGATCCTACTAATCTAATAATATTATGAAAGCTTGTATGTTCGGATGTTTGTTACTGAATCACGCTAAAACAGTCCAACGGATTTGAACGAAATTTGACACAGACAGTTTATTACCTGGTTTAAAATGTAGAATAATTTTTATCCCGATAGTGCGTTGCCGTGCGATAATTTTCGACCTTCATTCAAAGCCGCTGGCAAAAGCTAGAATTTGATATTCCCTTCGCGTTTTCTCCTTCAACTAAGTTAAATATGTTTTTCATACAATTAATGGGTTCACCTCAAAAAATCAACATATCAGATGCAAACCCACGACCTCTTGTCACCCTTCCTATCTTTCAGCTATTGTAACACCAAAACTATCCTTATTGTTTCTGCATTCACACGCCAAATTCGGGTGTACACTTAAAATCAAATCACACATTTTGACTCGACTTGACGTAACAAAAAAAAATGTCACCATCTTTCTCACGGCCTAGGCAGAGACATCCGAAATATACAATTGCGTCTAATTTGAAAATAATTATATGGCAACTTCCGTCTTGAAGAAAAACCAAGCAATTGTTGCTTTGCGTGTTTCGCTGAGACAATACGAAGAAAAAATAGAAAAAAAATCTTGGGTAAAACAAAGTTACTTTTTCTGTGATTTTTTCTAACAATGCATCTTATTTCGCTGGGATAAAAACTGGTTTCGTCTGTGGGTTGCTTTCGTGGGTGGTTTTTTAAGATGGTGGGTAGAGTGAACGGTTGGTAGGTACCTAATAAGTGGGAGTTAGTCTGGTTTCTGAGAAAATTCAAGTTGTACGTTTTCGTATGATTGATGTGAATTTTGAGGACTGTTGCTTAAGAGTTTTGTTTTGAATTGTATTCAGTATTCAACTCTCTATTCTGTTTTTGCTTTCAGTCTTTCAGTTTTAATGTTTGGTTTTATTTTTTTACTTAGGATATATGCCATAGAAACTGACCATAGCTTTTTCAACTTACAAATGTTAATGATTATCAGCAAATGTAAATACAATAAATATATTTTAGGCTTCTCATGGCGTGCTGCTAGATAGATCTCAATCCAAATCTTTACCAAGACTTCATAAGTCAACATATTCACAATTTTTAATTCTCGTCCTTCTTTATTTTTCATGTCCAAGATTTAAAAAATATTAGAAACATCTTCAAAATCAAAATATTTCATTTCACATATACCTGCATGACACGTCAGAAGCTAGGTGCACGGTTCTAATTTGTCTCCCTATGGAGAAGAGCCGGCAAGAAACTCCACGGTTACTCTTTTAAATATAATTGGCTTATACAATGTTTTTAAAAAACAGTGATAATAAGTATGGAAGGACAATACAGGCCTGTCAATAAGTACCAGTTATTTAGAGGAATGAAAATAAAGAATGGAAAGTCGTCTGCAAATCTACAGTCTGTAAGGTCTACTACGTTCTTTCATTCACAATATGTAAAAGAATCTATATAAATAAAATGAACTTATTTAAACCAAGTGACATGATTTCCATGACAATCACTAACTTCCTGTATTTCTTCTCAAGTGTTTCGATTCTTCGCAACTATGGCATCTTTCTTTTCCTCATCAATATTAATAGAATCATTTTCATCATTATCAGCTTCAACCGACTGCTAGACAAAAACCTCCCCTCCTCTTCTCATCTGCCTAATACTTAAAGGAATACGTCACCCTAATTCTGAAAGGATATTGCTAATCCATTGCTCCATATGTTCGAAAATTTGTCCGTTCAACAAAGTCAATAACGCAATGAATGATGTTGAACTGTCAAAATAAAAGCCATTCCTATTATTAGTGTGTTACACAACTGTCCTGCTGGTGTTATCCCTACTAATCACTACTATGATAATTATTATAAATGTGAAAGTAACTTTGTCTGACTGTTACGCGTGTACACCTAAACCGCTTAACCGATCGTCATGAAATTTGGCAAAGATATAGCCTGGGACATCGAGACGGACATAGGCTTCTTTTTGTACGTGATAACTGACATCCACGCGGGCAGAGCCGCTTGCAAAAACTAGTAATATAAAAACCTTTCCAATTGAAATTTTAACCCTCGAGTTGCAGGAGTTGAACCAAATTAGACAAAACAGTAACCATGATTGAGGTTCAAATAACAGCCTCTCCGGTTCAGTTCGTTATTGTGTAACGGGAGCTTCGGAGGGCTAAAAGGAAGCTTATTGGTCGGTCATTAATAAAGGATATGGGGAATTAATGGTGACCAGTTCAGGAGATATATGGTGGAATGGGTGATAAATTAAATAAACATTAATGAATGTGCTGTGTTGACTTACTATAGTTTCGGCTAAACTTTTAGAGCAATGGAGGATGGTGGTAGGTATATTCTAATGGACAAACACAATATCACTTTGTCTAACCTGGGAATCAAGTCCACGACAGCAGCCACACTTTTGACAACTGGACCAACAAGGCAGTAAAAAATAAATAATAGTTTAAAAAAACTAAAAAAAACACGCTTTAAAAACCAAACTAAAAAGTAGAAAATAATTTAATTCTATTAAAAAGCGTAGGGTGCTTGATATTAATTGATTATAAAAATACCTCAAAAAGCACCCCACGCTTTTTAATAGATTTTTTTTTTTTTTACTTTTTAATTTGGTTTTTAAAGCGTGTTTTTTTAGTTTTTTTAATCTATTATTTATTTTCTATTTTTTAGTTTTGCTAACTACAAAAGCGTGTTTTTTTAAATATTTTTTTTTAATTATTGAATTGTCATAGGTCCTCGATAAGTCTATAAAGTTTAAATGAAATCTGACCGTTTGAAGTGGGTCAAAATAGCGTCCAAAGGAGTCGGTTACATACAAACATACAAACAAACAAACATACAAGTGAAGCTAATAATTATAAAGCGTGTAAAAAATACATTCACACAAAGCCAAATGTGAACAGCGGCCCTGTTGTATCCGGCCGCACAGGCGCTTTATTTTGTGTTAATTATTTCATTACCAGTGCTTTCAAAACGGTGAAGGAAAACATCGTGAGGAAACCGACATGTCCTAGAACCAAACATTCGAAGACATGTGACATGTACCAACCCGCACTGGGCCCGCGTGGTGGATTACAGCCCACTCCCTCTCGCGGAGAGGAGGCCTGTGTCGCAGCAGTAGGAACGTTATATGAATGAATGAATGAATGAATGAATGAATGAATAAATAAATGAATGAATTAATGAATGAATAAATGAATGAATGAATGAATGAAAGAATGAATAAATGAATGAATGAATGAATAAATGAATGAATGAAAGAATGAATGAATGAATGAATGATACACTTATTTGCAAGAATATAGGTAGCTAACATGAGTTCTTGAAATCTATGGGTTTCACTATATTCGGCATTACAGCCGTGCAAATATTATAGCATGCAGTACCTAAACAACACGTATAGGCTGATTCTGACTAAAAAAATCATCAAAAGATCCTTCATCTCACAATAAACAATTACTTAAATTAAATCTGACACAAACAAACACAATGAAGATCTGATTAACAAAACTGAGGCCAATTTGTTAATAACAAGGGCTGGCACAAATATAATACGATCGCTAATTGTAATTGGCGTGCTAGCCGCGATTTCGACAGCCCTGCTGTGTAGGGCGTTGCCATGGCAACGGGGGATCAAATAATTCGGCATATGTCTGTAATTTGGCTATAAATTGAGTAACGTGCTTCAATTTGTGAATGTTTTTATTAAAGTCTGCTAAGGGTTGATGTCTGGGGTGTAAAAAGGGTTAATTAGGATATTCAGTAAACAAGTAGATAAAGAACTTGATATTTTAAATAAAATTAAGTTGGTTGTGGAGGTCAGATAGGCGTCGCTCTATTTAAAATTGGTACTATTTGCTGCATCGGGTTAGATTGGAAGCCAACCCCGACATAGTTGGGAAAAGGTTAGGCAGATGATCATGAATTAAAATTAAATTAAGATAATTAAATCTATAACTCCTCTATGTCAAATATTGGTTACCTACTCAGCTAGAAAGAAATGGTACTATACGTTCCTTTTATTTTTATTTCCCTACCGTCACAGCGTCCTTCATTGTACTCTTTGTTAAGCAATGGTCTCTGTACCATCATGCAATAGGAGGCTTCAGGGGCTAGCGCAAATGTTGGAGTTTATTCGATTAATCGAGTCTGGTCAACCAACTTGGGGCTGCTGCATTTCATTCAGTCATTCATTCAAATATGTTATTCTTAGATTTTAAAATTGAGCCATTCCTAACTTTTAATTTTGTTAAAATGAAAAATTCCTCACCACTTTAAATATACTATAACATATTTTTATATCGTAATCTTAATAAAATTTAGTCCATAAATAAAATGTCAAAAACATTAGTGACAGCCGCGCCGCACGCACTAGTGTTGCCAGACGACCGTCTCGTGTTCTCCCCAAACCGTCCCCGAATTCCCCCCAAAATTCAAGATTTGAAAAAAAAAAACCCCACATGTAGCATTTTTTTTAAAATGAAAGATACAATTTAATACAATTTCATCAATAGCGTCCATTACTAAAACAGGCTCTTCACCCGCGTCGTTTGCAGTTCCGTACATTTTTTCTGAGTTAAATCTGTTTAGCATGTTTGAACTGGGTTTAAAATGAACACATCCTTCTAACAATGTATGTCTTATTCTCAATTGTCTTTAATAATAGTTACTTGAGAGAAAGCTCTTTCCACAACTGCGTTAGAAAAAGGCAACGTCAAAACTCTTAGTGCCGTATAGTACAGTTGTGTTAATAAAAATGCCCCAATTCCCTCCACATCCAGTTTTCTCTCTCCAAATATCTCCCCAAAAATATTGTCCCCCCATAACTTAAAAAACCCCTACATTTGGGGGTATTCCCCCAATATGGCATCACTGGCACGCACCTGAAAAATATATCGATAAAAGAAACATCGACATACGCCGTTGTCGTTGCTATAAAATCGAGTCGGCGCCGATAAAGACATTTCACAGCTACCCCAACAAACAGCCTTTCACTAGCTCGCAAAAACGTATTGCAACTTTTTTCCGAGGTTCGTTCGCATTCAGTTTTTTAAGCAAGTTAATGTTTTAAATACCAAGCAACGTTATTCGTACAGAATGGAAGAAATATGCAGTGATTTTTGTGGGTGTGTTGTGTTTGTACCTACTTTAAAAAAATGGGTTGGTTGGGCAACGAAATATAGTTTACAAGTGCGGTTTTTTGGGGAATTTGTCGCACCACTTCTTCCTCATAACAAAAGCACCAGGAACTGGTGAACGGCGGGTGTTTTGAGGGACTGACTTCTGTAATTTTAAGGTTCAAGAAGTGCTGATTCTCAAAAGTCTTTTGGTTTTGAAAAGGAAGAGTAATTATATTATTCACCCATGGCGTCGATGGGAAAAATAATAACCGCTAGTGTTTGATACATAAAAAACAGTAACATCTATTTGACTATATTTTTTTTTAATAATAGTAGCAGCGAAGATGTGTGCACAAGACAGATGCACTATCCCTTCCTCCACTCTCATAGTTCGATGGGACGGCATTCGGACGCAATCGGAGAGAGATCAGGCGCCAGGCCAACGGCTTAGGTGCTTCCGGCGCACGGGGGTATCACACCGCCAACTTCTAAACTCCAGGCTATATACTAAGAAATTCCTCATGGTAAAACCAAACACTTCGCCTGACCCGGAATCGAACCCAGGACCCCAAGCGCAGACCAACAGGGCAGTCCAAAACAAAAAAGATGTTAATGAGCACGGTTTAATCAAAAGCAATTAACAATAAATCTTTTTAACTATAACTAAGGCCACACTCCTGTTCACCCAATAAGAGAAAATGCTCGTAAAAATAAGTGCATAAATCTTTAAACAGCAAGAAACACTTACAACAATATTAAAAGACTTAATTCTCTCACGCAAGCAAAACCGCACACAAAGTCTAAGACACTATAAAAATCTCATAAATTCATTATTACGTAATTCTAGTGACGTGCAAGTGTCGATAAAAAAACATATCGACATGGATACTCTATAAACGCGATTAGCAATGAATTGCTGTATCACTGAGCTGTAAGATGAAGTACTTATTTATGGTAAATTGAGTCAATGGTCAACGCACATTGATATGGCTGCCTTAGATCGCATTTGTCTTTGATTCACGTAATGTTGGAAAAAATATAGACGTAGGTTGTGTTTGATAGAGTGTCTATTGAGGGAAATAAATGAAGTTTGCTAGATTTCAGAGCAGCTCATACATTTTTCTGGTGTGTTACTAATAGTTGGTCACAGATAATCATGGATTTACCAATTAATTTCCCATCGAAACTGCTACTTGACAACGCCATGGACAGCTGTCTGCCAATTGACAATAAAGGCCACCGACATTTTATATATTTTCATTTTTTATATATATAACTAGACCTTTATCTGTCACCTATTATACGAGTATAGCAGTCTTTTGGAATCAAGAAAAATACTGTAAATTTCACGCCAAAAACCATTTCACTCTATTCGAAAAACGTTAACCCGTTCCTCAATTGAGTGACACAAACTGGTCATCAAATTTATTACATAAGCGGTATTTTTTCCTTTCTAAGGGGAATGTTAGTGTTTTACTCGGCGTAAAACACTGGGCCCATGTGACCGAGACGTGCGTGGTACGAAAGATTTTGTGAGGCTACTAAGGAATCGGTGGAGTGAATTGTGACTTTTTATTACTTTTCGTTGGTTTTTTGGTAATTTGCTGTGAGAATTTCTTTTGAGAGATTTTGTGCTTTTAGATGGTTTTTGTGTCGATTTTTGCACGGTACAACTAAAACTATTATAGTAAAAGTTGATCTTAGTTTTTAAATAAATATGTCGTGACAGCATTCAATTAAACAATCATTAATTCGATTAAATATATTGATATTATTGTATAATTTTACCATCATCGGCAAAAAAACCATTTGTTTCTTCAATTAAAACATTTCTACGACTTTATCTTAAATGCCACCCACGTTCAAAACGATACATTAGCAAGCGGATAAGTAATTTAAGTGCAAAATTTTATGTCGCATTATGTAAAAATGTATTACGACTGAGACTGAGAGAAAGAAAGAAAAACAGATACAAACAACACAAAACAATCAATACATGATTTTTTAATCGGTTATTAAAAATTATTAGCTGTATGACCGCGTAGGTATTGCACTTTTCTATGGAGAACAGATTTTTTTTTTGATAACCGACGAAATCTGTCTAAGCTTGGGGGTCTAGGATCATGGGCAGAATTTATGGTTTCTGTTTGCGCGGCGATACCCCCTGCTACGCTAGATACATTATGATTCTAGCACCTATACCATTTTGCGGCTACCTTCCACAATTTGATTCACCTTTAAAGGTACATCTAGAACTAATTTGTGTTCAATGTCAATTTATAAAATAGCCATTTAGAGTAATAAAATAATACAAAACAATTACACGAAACAAAAAGTAACATGACAATCGCTAAATATTCAATGTCCATAGTTCTTTTTATTGCCAATGGACCGCATACTGTGCTTGTCATAACACTAATGTATCGATATGTAAAACGCGTTTGTGCATCACTAATTTATTGGATTATGATAAGGGTGTCGACAGTTAGCACCTGTTTGAATTTATTAAACTAATTTGAGTTTTGTTGAGTTGGAAGTAAAGTTGTTTTTGCAATAAAATTGTGGTTGGATGTTATTGCTTTTTAGTCCGATTGTTGGATTATTAAGTTATTTTTAATTTTATGGATACAAATGTTTATATTTTCCTTTAGATCTGAACTTAACTTATTCTCAGTATTTTACGCCAAGTTTTAGCTCAGTTACGCCAAAACAAGTTCTTGAGTGAAAAATACAGAAAAATCATTTAATGCTTTCACAAAAAAAGCAAGTTAAGTAATTTTATTTTGCCACTTTGCATAAAAAATCCACACAAAAAATGAATTCGTTTTTCCACCCACAACAAAACGACTGTAGGGGTACCTATAAACAAAATTCTATGTACCAACAACAAAAAGAGCAAACACCACCGCAAAACTGCAATTGCAGAAATATAAATAAAAATAAAATAAAGACGACTCCACATCATTCACTGTCCAACACAAACACGCAGCGGCTACTGTCTTTTTTTCAATCCGTGGACCGCTTTATGCACCACTGCTACCACATTAACATTTATATATTGTCGATTAATTATTTATATTTCTCATTTACTGATTGGTAAAGTGATTGAGTCGTCCCAAGTGATTGATACAAAGTGTGATGGTTTGTGTCGTTTCGTGAATTATGACGTGACTTTTGTTTTTCATTTGTCAAATGATTTTTTTTTTTCGTTTGACAGTTGGTGATGGGATGTCGTAAAGTTAAGCTGTGATTTGATTGATGGCTTTCCGATTTAAATACCGAACAGTAAATTGTCTTTCAGTGTGTTAATAGTGCTGTGTAGTTTCTTAATAATCTTAGAGTAGTTTGAAACTGTCATTTTATGATATTTACTTTTCAATCCACCCAAACACCCACCAAAACCACCACCCAAATATTCTGCAAGAGCGTCCCATAAATAATCTAATGTAGGTTAAAGATATGCGTTTTCCTACCTAAACAGGTAATTGCCTGTCACAGATAATCAAAGCTCTTTTAAGCGACAGCACTCGTAAATTAACTTACACCATTTTGCTTTTCAAAGAAAAGCGTAACTTATGTAACTATGTAGGCATATAGAGATAGTAGATTCTCCCCGTGACTTCTTTCGCGTGGAAATCGTAAGATATACTAAAATAATAGCCACAATTTTATAAAACTCTCGTCGCATCCGCGCGTTTTTTCTGACTCTTTCGTCGCGTATATGCTAAGCGTCATAGCCTTCCTCAACAATTGGGCTTTCAAATGCAAGAATATTTTTTCTAATCAGATAAGAAGTTCCAGAGATTAGCGCGTTCTAACAAACTCTTCAGCTTCATTTAATTAGTAAGTGTATGCAGATAGAAACTACTACTAAGCATTTATAATATATAACATCATCTATTCTATAGAATTAAACCACATCCGATGGCCGCGTTAATTAAATCCGATACGATTTAAATACCGTAAGTAAGTGCATCCTCTATGTACCCACAGTCGCGTTGATCAAAGAGACGCAAGCGCACTTGTTTCCGCACCACATACCTACTACACAGCCTGCTATGACTTTTCTAATCCTGTATCCCTAGATTGAATATGTAAATGAATCTACTTTTGTACCTTTAAGTATCGTTGTTCGGTAACCATTACAATGTTTTTGCAAAAATTAAAATTAAAAACACTTTCATCACAACGTAACAATTTCTGTACAAAAATCTAGGTTCACAAGTTAACAGTGACTTAAAACCAAACGAATTCTAATCCATTTCTGTCTTAGCTTGAAAGATTATAAAGTTGATTTTTCATTCAAATGTCAATGTCACTTTGACAGCTGTCAAATAAGATTTTATTTTGAAAACGTTTTGTGGAATTGGTAAAAGTGTGGTGACACAAATCACGAGTTAGTTAGCTTACTGCCTACCCTACATCAACAAGCCGCCACACAAACGCTACAACATAAACCAGTCCCTGGAAGTGCTGGAATAGCTGTACCCGAGAAGGCACCAGTTTCTTAAAGCTATGCCACGTATGTCAGCCACGTCTTTGTGAGCGCCGCGCGATGTACGCATTGCCGACTGTGTGCATACCACCGACCGCTGTCGAAACCTATGGGAACAGGGCTTGTTTTTTTTAAAGTTGGCTGCATTGGGTATAGGCTGAAATAGAAGTGATTCTAGGTACTCGTAAGGATCGGTTTGTGAAATGCGGTCATAGTTAGATGTGTCGGTTGTGCAACTTGGGATGTTGTTGGTGAAGGTCGATTGTGAGTGACGGTTCTTCTTTCCTATTGGATTTTGTGTAGGAGGAATTTAGTACGTTTATGGTGTTCAAGAAGAACGAATATTAATGTCTATTATATTGAAGGTCGAGTGGTGGACTAGTGGTATCGCCTCCGACTTACGAGTTTTGTTGCGCCACTTCTTCTTCCCAGCTAAAGCACTAGGAACTTTGTGAGGTATTTTTATAATCAATTAATATCAAACACCCCACGCTTTTTAAAAGAATTAAATTATTTTCTACTTTTTTAGTTTGGTTTTTAAAGCGTGTTTTTTAGTTTTTCAACTATTTTTTATTTTCAATTTTTTAGTTCTGCTAACTACAAAAGCGTAATTTTTCAGTTTTTTTTTTTGAAATTGTTGTATTATCATCGGTTCTCGATAGGTCTACAAAGTTTATATGAAATCTAACCGTTTGAAGTGGGTCAAAATCAAGTTCAAAGGAGTCGGTAACAAACAAACAAACATGCTTACACACATACAGGTGAAGCTAATAAAAGCGTGTTAATAAAAAGGAGAATTATTAAATATTGCTGTTGTAACGAAACGAAAATGAAGAGTGGTTATTAGCAGTTTCTATAAAAAATAATATCAGTGATGATTTTCGAAGAAGCACGAATGTCGAAAGCTTTACAAAGAAATATCGTTTTACCCAGTACCTGGGTTGTGGAGGTTAAATGGAGTCTATTGCCACTCCCAGTACAATTTCTATGGAGTAAATTAATTAAATTTTTTATCTTGCTATTAATAATTTTGTATCCCAATTTCATCTTGATACTTATTTAAAAATAAAATATCTTAGTTTATCCCAGTTCTGTCTAATTTTATTAAATTTTATCTAATGTTATCTAACTGTACGTAATGTTATCTACATATACCTTATTTTGACTAATTTTGTTCTATCGTTCAATCACTTTTATTTTTGTCTAATTTTATATGTAATTAAACCCTGTTTGTTCTATATTTCTATGATTGTATGTGTAATAACTTGTATTGACCGATAACTTGTGTGTGGCGCAAACTGTTAATGTAAGTTGGTTATAAATAAATAAAAAAACAAATAGGTAGTCGCCCCATTTAAAATACTAGTATTCAGCTGGACCTGGTTAGACTGTAAGCTGACCCCAACATAGATGGGAAAAGGCTATGCAGGTATCAAAAAATCAAAATCAAAATATTTTATTTCACATAAACCTGCAAGGGCACTTATGAAACGTCAGAAGCTAGGTGCACGGTTCCAATTTGTCGCTTCCTATGGAGAAGGGCCGGCAAGAAACTCCACGGTTACTCTTTTAAAAATAATTGGGTTTTACAATGTTTTCAAATTACAGTGATATTAGGTATGGGAGGACAGTGCAGGCCTGTCAATAAGTACCAAGTACTTAGAGGAATGAAAATAAAGAATAGAAAATCGTCTATAAATCTAGTCTGTAAGGCCTACAATGTTCTTCCATTCACAATATGTAAAAGAATCTACATTAGTAAGATCAACCTATTTAAACAAAGTGACATGATTTTCATGAGAGTCACTAATAAATAGTTAAAGGATAAGAGATAATAGTTAAAAGATAAGATAGGGGAGGAGGAAATAGGTAAAGGACTTTACTAGTTTCTTGTTCTAAGTTTTCTTCAATCCACGGTAATACATGTTTCTAGCAATAATCAACATCCAAGATTTTTATCTAAGAATTTATTATCATCGGAAATTGCAACCTGTATTATGTACTTGTATTAGACGTGTGATTCATAGATTGACTAAGATTGGCATTAAAAATGTTGTCACGAATAAATTGGTCAGTTGATGATGAAGTTTATAATAATTATACAGGGTGTTTGGCAGAACGTTGAACATACGAAAATGGTCATCTGCTACTTACTCAGCCGTAATTTATTTGGCCCTGGCCCCTGGATATTTAAAAACATTTTTTTTTTGCTTTCTTCTAGTTTCACCACTTTCTCAACTTTAAAGTGTAAATTTATTAATAATGGCTAAAACAGGCAATTTTTTTTTAATGCAAGTTGAAATTAAGATTTAAGTATTTTTTACATCTTTCTATAAGTTTGAGGACTCATAACTATTTTTCTAGCTAACATCTGAATAAAGCAATAATTTTATAAGAGTCTGCCTAAAAATTACACTTTAAAGTTAAGAAAGTGGTGAAACTAGAACAAAGCAAAAAAATATTTTTTTCTTATATCCAGGGGGCCAGGGCCATATATGTTAGGGCTGAGTAAGTAACAGATGACCCCACCTATCCACCATTTTCGTATGTTCAACGTTCTGCCAAACACCCTGTATAATCAACGTGCAGTGTCAATTTTATGTAAATATATGGATGGACCGAGCTTAGCTCGGTTTTTTTTTATGTTTTCTAAAAATGAAACCTAGCTAGATCGATTTATTGCCCCCGAAACCCCCTGCATACTAAATTTCATGACATTCGTTGGAGCCGTTTCCGAGATTCAGATTATAGAGGGGAAGTTTTTATCCAGTGCCCAAACTGTAACTATGAATTCAGCATATTATCATTCTAGCGTAGATATTTTTCGTCGGTTATACAAAAAAAAAAACAGCTATTTCATAAAAAAAAGTTCAATACCTACGCGATCAAAATGTACGGACCTGTTTTTTTTTTTGTATAAGCGACGTAAAGTTTCGACACATGGGGCTCTAGAATGACATGGTGAATTTATGGTTAGAGTTTACGCACTGGATAAAATTTTATCCTGTGTTATTAAGATCACTATTTACTAATAAATTTAACTATGACGGAAGCCCGCGTAATTCAAAGTCTATTAAGTTTTTTTGTAATTTTCAGGTCAGTGTTAAGGTGTTACACGGGCAATTTTTTGAGCAATTATTGCTCGGCAACACTAATGGATCAATCTGGAGCAATTAAGTGGAGCAATCTGGAGCAACAACAATAAATTGCCGATGTGTTTCGGCAATATTGCTTCTGATTGCTCCATATAATTCATGAGTTGCCGAATATCCAATCGGTTTGGAAATTTCCATATTGCTTATTATACATAGTCAATTTTCTTTCCACCTCGTTTGTACGTATAACTACGCCTCATTTTTGCGAGAAGAACCGGCGCCGCCGGCGGCGGAGGCGGCGGGGGAGGTGTATTGCCTAGTTTTTTAAGTTGCTCCATATTGTGTCGCCGTATCTCTGGTAACAGGTTGCTACATGTTGCCATTGCCTTAAATTGCTGGATGTAGTCGTGACGTCATAGTTGACGAGAATTGCCCAAGATGGAGCAATTTTAGTTGTTCGTGTAACCGCACCTTTAGGCTGTAGGCTATCTTTCGTGAACGTAAAACGCATGTTTATTTTACTTAATCCTGCTAAATAATAGAAATGTGAATGAGTTTGTGATGACGGATTGATGAATATTCGTTCAGTACTCTTTCATGCAAAAACTACAGAAGAGCTCTGGGTGAAGTTTGGCACACAGATAGTTTATAACCTGGATTAACACATAGGGCACTTTTTATGCCGGTAGTATGTTTGCGCGGGGTAATTTAACACATAGGGCACTTTTTATGCCGGTAGTACGTTTACGCGGGGTAATTTCCGACCTCCTCGCGGGCGAAACAATAAAAAAGAATCCCATTGAATAATTTTTCATTAAATAGTCATTCGAGTTTTTGGCGGGATCGCGTTGGAACATGTCGCACGACTTTTTATTTTCATGAAATTTAGTGAAGTAGCGAATAAAATTGTATAATTTTGGTAGTGAATTATGCAATTTAATTACGTGTGAGTGCACAAGTGTAGTAAAGGTAAAAATAAGTGACTAACGTGGACTTTTCGTGTTCCCCCCAAAAACTCCTAATAGGTTGTTGTAAAGTTACTACCGCTTTACAATAACTTTGACTTAACTTTGACTTGACTGACTAAAGACGACTATGACTGTTTTGTAAATTCGTGCCCGATATCGGGCCATTTACTTGATCAAAAAGAAAAATTACTTGACACTGGCTAAATGCACAAACCGTGCGAAGCCAAAACCCAAAAAAAAAACAAAAAAAATAGTCATTCAGGGGGTTCGATGAACTTAGAGGTTGTTGGTTTTAATTATTATAATCCTATAAGGCCATATGTGTTACGGTTTCCAATTATATTGCAATCCGCATAAAACCTGACGTTAACCTACAAATTGCATAAAAACGTATGAAAATTCCAATTTTACGGAATACCCTGGCAAGTTCCCCCTTTCAGAATTTTTTTGTCAATTACACATGTCGAAACACAGCGCAAGTTTTACGTATTATTTTTTATTTACCCGAATTCGTGTTACTCCCCATAATTTCTCGTTGCACAATAACAGTGCGTGTACAAGTAAATACATATTGCATTGTGGTCACATATGCCGCGGCCATGTTGTGTTTTCTTTTTTATAACAATGACAGTTTCACGTCGCAGATGACGGATGCTCGAGGTGGGGCCTGTCGATAATTCTAATATCGATGATTTATTAAATTAAAAACTAGTTGAAATTATTGTTGTTGCTGTAAATGGGAGATAGTGTTTTAATACATTAAAATATCTTATCATAATTGTATTACACATTCAGCAAATAAAAATAATTTTATGTCTTGAGCTTTTGATGTTCTGCGCTAAAATGTCGTCGAGTTTTTATAATACTCATATTTTACGACTTGCATGAAATTATAGGCAGCTGAAGCTAATATTTTTTTTCTTTTATTACAAGATTAGTGTTGAAGTATTTTTTATTAAGTTTTTTATTCCTTTTGCGTCACTAAAGTGAACGGCAATGGCAGATTGCTCACCTATCGCCTACGAAAACCACAATAATGCGTTTCCGTCGGCCGTTCTTATAACAGGTGATAAACAGTAGGTACCTACATGTAGTTATTTTCCATTTATTTATAGGTACCTAACAATTTTTGCACTTTAAACCAATGTTATGATGACTTCGTAATCAAATTATTTTCTTATAAGTACTTAATTGTTTCATAAAATATAACCCATGCAAGTGGTCTAGCTTATCCATATGAAGATAAAAAATCAAAGAAAATTAAATAAAATATTTGAACAAAAGGTTATAAGCAATCAAATGGAAGATATAATATTTAAAATCTAATGGAATTAGTATACCTAATACTGTGAAATAATAATAAAACCTTAGGCTGCAGATTGATGAAAATCCCTGATTGTTCTAAACTATCTAAAACTAGCTTCTTCCCGCGAATCCATCCATGTAGAAGTCAACTACGCATACCATTAAATATATCCTATGGCTCTTGACAATAGCATAGCTTTCTATCATTGAAGGAATTTTAGAAATCGAATTAGTAATTATGGAGTTTACCTTCTACATCCAAACTTATAAATTTTACCTCATTATAATATTAGTGTAGATAAAATAATAGACATGGACTTCACTGAGTTGAAAAAGAATACCAGAAAACGGCGCCTAGTATCAGGAAAAACGTCCTCAGACCGCTCAACAACAATGACGAAAATTGCATAACATAAAATCGTTCCAAAAAAGTCTTCTACAATTAAACTCTGTTTCCCAACTTCCCTCCCATACACGGTAATAAACATTTATTTGACAAAATTTATACATCACAGTCTTTTGTCACGAGCACAATACTCCACGGTTCGACGATTCAAATGATTTGGTACATGCATACGAACTATTGTCGATAGTTTTTTCGATAGGAAACCTTGAGTATTTCGACATTTTTCTGTGTTATTTGAATGTGTTTTTTTTAAATATAATTTTGTAATATTCCGGCTTTGCGTTTGGCAAGTTTCTGTGGATAATTTGATAGATACAGGTACCTGCTATTGTATAAATAACATTTATATAGTAACTACACCTACATATCGGCTCGAGTATTGTTACTACCAAACATTAGTTTTTGTTCGCCACTGGTTTCTGAGTTCGAAATGTAATTGAGTTTTAGTCGCTAGATTAATCAACAATTAATTTTCCTTTTCGCAATCTATAGGTTTTAAAATATATTTCACAGTTTTTCTTACTAAAAAATGCGCGGTTACACTTAAAACTATTTTATTTTAAGTTTAACCCTAAATAAAACACAACAACACTAAAAAAACATGACAAAATAAATAATTCTGCACAATAAAACCTCGTTCAAGCGGGCTAAGTGAATTGAACGCCGAATACCAATACAATAAGTTAGGCGCGACGTCGGGGTTAAGTTATATCGTGCACTGCGACCCGGCTAATCAAAGGGTGGGTGGTGAGGGATGGTATGACTCTCAATTTATCGATATCGATGATTATAGAATAAATAAGACTTCTACACCCACGCATTTCCGTATAAGTTTATAGTGGGCGATAAGTAATTTGTTTTGTACTATTGATTCTAGTTTATAACTAAATTGGCTTCATAAGTGATACGAAGAATAAGACAGTTATCGGTTAGATTTTTATCGATTTGAGCGAGTTTATAAACCGCAGCAGTTTTTTGCGGAATAACTGGCTTATACGTAACTGATTAACAATTCCTCGCTGTCTTAGATAAAAGATAACACAAAGTTATGCATCGTAAATAAGAACTCACTTCAGTTGTAATACTTTCTACTGCGATTGCGCAGAAGCGTCCACGTGAAGTATAATTCATATAAAATGGACACATAAATAATAATGCATGCGTCAGTTTTTTTGCTGCATGACATACCCGTTATGCATTGATTACAGGAATTGGCGATATAAATTGATCACTTGGTGTGGTGTCAGTGGTAACGGATAGCGACAGATGTTCAAGTAATTTTTGGCATAGAACGAGTAAAAATGACAGATGACCTTATGTTTAAGACGTTCTCTGCTAGCATTGTAACTATCAAGAATATAAAAATCATTTTAGAAGATAAAACTTTTTAGTTTTCGAGTGAAAAGAAAATTTTAATAGTTGGTATAAACACGTTTATTGAAATTAATCTGAACGGCCATCTTTTAACATTAATGTTATCATCATCATTTCAGCCGAAAGACGTCCACTACTGGACGTAGCCCCCAAGCTACATCTAGCAGTGGACGGAGGGGAGGGGTTGCCATAATAGCAATGCTTGGCAAGCAGGTTGGCGATAGCAGTTTAGTGGTAAAATACTATGAGAACGCTGTTACCCATTCTCTAGTAAGTCTCTTAGCCGTCTTTACGACAACCACGGGAAGAAATAGGATGGTGTTATTCTTTACGTCCGGCACCACACGGAACATTCAAAATTCAGAGGAAAAATTAATTACAAATGGTTATTGTTGTTTTTTTAACCACTGAAGGTTTTAATACATACTTTATTAAACACACAAAAATCTCTCAGAAACACGTATATTTAAACAATACGCTCTCGCTTCCCACCATCACAGTGACCCGACGTTTATCAATAATGTTACTTGTCACTCAGGTCTGGCGGGTTGCATGCCTATAACTTGTATTAACGCTATAATGAACTATAACATATCGCAGTCATAACTCTTATGTAACCGCAATAACTTTATCTCGAGGAAAATACGAGATATCGTGTCCTTCGTTCTGATTTGTTTGTTTGTTTTTAAAGTAAGGAAGTTATAAATTATATCATGCAGAAATTAAAGCCTGCACTGGCGAGTTTAATGGAAGTATTCTAAGTATGTTGAAACTTAGAATGGCTGATGTACACCATGAAGTTTTGCTTTTTGTTTTATAAAGTATTTAAAAAAAAAAATTCTCCTTGCTTGAACCCAAATAAACATTTTCTTGACTTCAGAGTATTTTAAAGAATTAATACAACGACCTTATTGTGCCTAACTTTTAGAATGTACCCTTTTAACTTAAAATACTCTAATAAAACTAGGTAAATTATCAGATATGCATGTAGATTAACGAATAAACACAGTCATGGCAAATTTAAGGCAAGGTTAAGAAAAAATTATACGTAGATTATTTCTAAATCAATCAAATTCATATGAATAAACAAAAAAGAAAACGAAACACATTTTCAAAACAAAACAAAATCTATCGATAAAAAAACTGTCGACTTCTCCCACCCCTAACTTTAACGGTACAGTAACGGCTGACAACCCCTTAGCCCCGCCCTTATCCACGCTACCCCTGCTTAAACCTATGTATGTATATCTATGTCAGTTTAGGTATTTGTACAAAATCCGAAAATAACTGTGGGACTTTGCCAATTGTATCTTTTTCTCTTATTGACACGAACTATATGAAAATAGCTCATGACGTGGTTGAAATATTAGCCAGTCAGCTAGGTGATGGTGGAGCTGACTATCCAGGGTAGGCTGGTGTCCCCTCATACATCTAAGTATCGCCACTCGTGGAGGCTGGTATATCGAAGGACCGATGGTGGAGCAGAAGAGTCGGCAAGCGTAGTGCGCCCGCCATCAAGATATCCCAACGCGACGACCCTAAAACTTTCACTGGCACAGACTGTGGACTTGTGGACCTGGGAGAGGCCTATGTCCATCAGTGAACTGCGATAGGCTGCTAGGACAATGTTCCAATCTATTTATTTGACTTCTGACACCGAAAAACCAATGTGGATGCTGTTAAAAATCGTTGTAGAAACGCTTTGAAAGCGATTTTCACTTGTTTAAGTTTTCTGTTGTTGATTTACTTTATGTTATTTTCTTCAACAGAAGACTTACAGAAAAACAATAGGGAGTAAACTTCTGCTAAGAGTATACAAAAAAATAAACTATGATCACCAATATATCTGTCTTCCAAATCTTTTGGTTATAGCTACTTATAATCTGAAACTGACTCTAAAGTATGTTACACTTACCAAGAGGTATCGTGTTTCTCGATAGCTGAACCTGTAAAGACAGTCGCTCCTAGTAAAATAATGGTATTCAACTGCATCCATTTTGACCGGAGTCCGACCCCAGCGTTGTTGGAGAAAGGCTAGGACGACTTGTTACCATGTAATATAAGCTAGATCCGGTTAGACTGGAAGCCAACCCTAACATAGTTAAAAAGGCTAGGCAGATAATTAGTTTTACGGAGGTGATAATTTTCACATAAAACTCTAAGGTAACCTAACCTATAAGTTGGTTTAAAGGTGCAGGGAAACACATTTATTTTTTTGCATACAAAGAGAGCTGCATATTCTCCAGAAAAAAATACTACACATAGTAGTTGTTATACATAACTATTAGGTAGATAGGATGTATAATTTATCCAGTTCATAAACTCACATAGATATTTTCTTTTATTCAAACGTTTTACTATATATTTATTTATGTAAATATGTGAACATTATATATGCGTATTTGTACATATGTATGTTAATAGCAAAGATTAACATTCGTTGGAATGGTCAATTAAATAATTTACATACACTACCTACGAGTAGGTACATAACGACTGTCGGCACATTGTTAAACACGACTCGCTAGATATTTTTTTTCTGATAATTATGTATTGAAATCGATAACTTCGATGTGCAATTTGTAATTTTGAGGCTGATTTTTTAAATGCCACACACTCCAAACATACACCACACCCACACATACACACACCCCCACACACACACACACCCACACCACACCACACACAGTACACACACCACCACACTTAGTATTTTCATAAAGCTACAATATTTTTTCCATATGTCAATTGGACCCCACAATCTATATGGCAACTCTACTGGTTTGACTTAACTGCTATTGGGGTAAAGAAGTTTTGATCAATAAATCAACTATCAAATCTCAAGCTCGGCTTTTGTGATTTGTAAATCCTAGCAGTAGTTATGACATATGATTAGATAAACTACATCAGCTTTAAGAAACCGAGAAAATCCTGCGATTTGAGTCGTCTGCCTAGTGTTTTGGCTTCTAATCTAGCTGAATACCGGTATTATACATGGAACAACTGCCTATCTGACCTCCACAATCCAGTCACTGGGTAATACGACACCCCTTGGTAAGACTAGTTGTCAGACTTTCGGGCTTCTGACGACCCGTAACGAATGTCAATGATCCACAAATGACAGCCCGGACCAACGGCTTAACATGCTTTTGAGGCACGGAGGGGTCGTTTTTTGAGAATGGTAAATCATCAAATAACGTCTACCGCTCTGGGTGGAGCAGGAGGACGTGTCAGACTTTTACTGATTAAAACCCACCCGTCGACTTAGTCCTCCTCCAGGTGGACCATTATGCGTGGGTCATGGCACCGTCGGTGGTAATTGCAAACAGCTCACCTGCCTCCAGACCTTGATTACATCTCCTGGTCTGTTGAGAACATCTGTGTAATATTTGGATCTCCGAGGTTTTCTGTCCTAATCAGGGTGACGCCTGTGCGCCTGTACCCTTTTTGTTAATCGTTCTTTTAACGCCATTCTCTTAAAACCTTAATATCATAAGTTTGTAACTATTCTAACCCATCCTTTTCTATCAACAGGTGAAGATCTGGTTCCAAAACCGCCGGAGCAAGTACAAGAAGATGATGAAAGCCGCCCAGGTGGGCGCCCCGCCGCCCAGCCTCGGTCTACCGCCCGGCAGCCCGCCCAACAACAACCAACTATTACATGGTAAGTATTCTAGCATATATTAGGGATTCAACAACACAGTTTGTATCTGAATTGAAGCAAAATGAATTTTCCTCCACACACATTATTCTTTTTGATTTTTCACCATGGGAATACTTTGTGTAAATAATTTTACCACTACTGTTCTCAAAATGGTGAAGTAAAACATCGTGACGTAACCAGCATGTACTAGCATGAAAAATTCGAATACATGTGACATCTACCAACTTTACATAAATGGCGCGATGTAGGATGTAAGTACTATAGACCCCGGAAAATACAGTTTGAATTTTTACTTAATACAATTTTTTCCTCAGGTGGAGGCGGCAGTTCCAGCGGCTCCCAACACTCCCCCTCAGCGTACCAGAGCGGGGGACCAGCGCAGGCGCACTCTCCCACCCCCAGTTCGACGCCCGTGTCCGAGCTGTCCCCCGGGCTGTCCCCCACGGGCACACCCTGGGACGTGAAGCAGCAGCCGCAGCCAGCTTGGGATGTCAAGGTCGGATATGTAAGAGACATTAATTTTTGACTTTGGCGCTACTAATTGGGTACCGCTTTTACCTTCAAAAAGCCGTTATAGTTTTGAGGGTACAGAACTGAAGCTATCTGCCTCATATTAATTACTAAGCAGGCGAGATTGTTTTAATAAATGGAAGACGAGTAAGCTAAAGCATAGATTCATGCTTTTTTAATTTTCTTCAGTTTCTGTTTTGCAATTTCTGGAATGATTTCAATGTTATCTTGCGGCGCCGCTGAGTACCAACTTAGATTTTATTTGATAATTCGTAAAACAAAACCTTTATCTATTAATTTGTGCTGCCGTACTTACCTATATAGTTGTTAACGAAAACGTTCAATATTCCACTAGAATAGTAACTACCATATTTATTTCTAAATTAAAATAACCTTAAAAAAGTCAGTTTTTTAACCTGCCATTTTCTTTCTGTTTAGCCGACGGCAGGACGGTCGCCGGACGGTAGCTCGTGCGACGTAAAGCCTCCACACCAGCAGTCGTGGGATCCGAGGGTCGGATACGTAAGTGCAATACTTTCACTTCAAAAGTTTTCCAATTATTGCACTTATATGACATATATAACGACAGGCCTTTGTTGAGTTTTCCAATTTGAGAAATAAAACGTTTTGAAAATGGAATGTAAGGTTTGGAATCATCAAAGATAAAAATAAATACAATAATTGGAAAATTCTTATTTTAAATTCAATTCATTTTACAAAAAAACGAATTCCAATTTTGAAAATAACTGAGTTAGCTTTAAACTGGAAAATGCAAATAAAATTCTATAATTATTTGAATGAATATCAATTTTACCAAATATTTCTTGTCAAGTTAGTTAAGCTTAGGTAAATTTTACCTAAAAGATATACATATTTTTGAGGGGAGCTTCCTTTTCTTATCGTAGGAGGGTTATTTCGCGCCTCAATCCGATGACGTAGAAGGATCACCGGGTGCCGACGGCATGAGGGGCCGACCTATGCCTTGGATGCTGAAGGTAAGGGTTCGATTCCGTGTCGTGTTTGTCAAATGCACGTAGTTATTTAATTATTTTAATATCAACAACGATTTTATTTTAGGAACTTTGAGTCAACACATGTGATTGTCTACTTATAATTTCATTTAATAATGTATTCCTGTTTGTGGTTAGAATGCTAAGTTGAAGTTACAGAAAAATTGGGAAATAGATCCGTTATTTTTACATTGTACCTTTCCTACACGAAATAATTTTGTGACCAAAAAAAAACACCATAAAAATCCGCTATTTCATTTAATTATCTTCTCGAAAACATTCGTATTTCCATAGAAAGCTCACAAAAAAACAAGTTTGTATGGTTGCGTGTGTGAAAATTATAAAAAAAAAACTATATAAAACGTATTAGATAATGGTTGTGGGTGTGCCAGGCGCGCCTCACGTTTTCGACGATTAGTTTTCGACTAGCTTTTACTGGGACTCCACTTGGAAAGTACGTGTAATATTGTTAATTAATTTATTGATTTGGAATATTAACATCAATCTGTTACAGCAACTTTGTTTATTTGCAAGTTTAAAGCAAACCACAAAATGAGAACTTTACTCTTGACGCAACTCGAAAGACGTAGTTGAAACATCGGAATTCGAAGAAGACATGTAAATCTTTAAGTTTTTGTAGGTTAAGATAACCTTAAGTAAGTAATTCCAGGCCGAATCAAAGTTAAGTAAGCACAAAAACATAGGTATTTAAGGAAGAAGACTTAGATAGACTTAGAGGCGCATTAACATATACAGATATATGTTAATGCATGTGACTGGAGGAATAAGCGGAGGCATAAAGATTAAAACTCCGAAGACACAATTCAATGAGCTAGTAAAATGAGCGAAACAAATGCAGAGCAATGGTGGCCCAGAAGAAACAGCCGCGACTAACGAGTTGTAGGTCGAAGGTTTGAACCCAGATTAGTGCTTTACTTTGTAAACAATTTCATCACTACTGCTCTGAAAACAGTGAAGGAAAACATCTTGAGGAGACCAGCTCATACTAGACCGACCTACTCCCTCTCACAGACATAGACGAGGCCTGTGTCCCAACTGTGGGACCATTAAAAAGGCAGATTATGCACAATCATGTTAAATGAAGTTACAAGGTTATTAGGCGCGCAGCCAAAATTAAACTTAAGCCGCCATCTTGTTATGTCAATACAATTTCTGTGACAATTTCACAAATGTTTACCAACCTACCTTAATGACATTAGGAAGCCAACATATCTACCTATGTCTGCGTAATCTTGTTTTACAGGACACACAACCTAACCCTACCCTCTCTTTGTCGTAGGGCGCGCCACCCGGCCCGTGGGACATGAAAGGCGCGCACGCCGCCCACGCATTGCACCATCAAGGCGCCCCACAGCCTCACCCGCCCTACGTGCCGCAGTACTCCTGGTATCAAACCGACGCCAACCCTGGGTTACTCACGTAAGTTTATTTGAATGTTTGTTTAATTGTAACTTGTGCAGTCAGCAGAAGTAGATGATCATTTTGGGATTTGGGTTTTACACCGTAAAAAATTAACGTATTTTTTATTGCCCTTTGGCCACCAGCAATGCTTTAAAGCTTCTCTGTAAGTAAAAGCTTAGCCAACGATGCTGTAGCTCGACAAAAACTAATGTAAATGGAAGGCTTTCATTCTAAAACTACCGTCGCACATGCTATCTTATTCTGATTACTGATCGAGTTCCTATTATCATCTACTTTTGATACTGACTGTGTCAGAAATGCCAATACCGCCACAACTATATTGGCAAGAATGTGAGACACTTCAGTATAATCTCAGCCTAACCGTTCTGGGAATGCATGACCAGCTGATAACGTATTCTGGACTGAAAACGTAAGTTAAAAACTCATGTTTACGCACGAAAACACAATTCACCAAGGTTGGTAGCGGAGCTAAATGCTCGGTGCATCGGATATGCTCTTTTAATTATACCAAGCCAGCTCATCCTGGTACCAGATGGATGCTACCCCTCACGTAAGTTCCATAAACATGTATTTCATCAAGAGATCATCTTCAACAGCCTATCGCAGTCCACTGCTGGACATAGGCCTCTACAAAAATGGGGAATGAATCACCATGCATGGCAAGCGGGTTGGTGACTGGAACCAAGAAGTGGCACCTGGTCTCCGTGCCACAATGCTTCTGGTACCAGGCCGATGACTATCCTGGGTCAGTCAGTAAGTTATAATATTAACTTTGGTTTAAAATAAGACGTCTGCAACAATCTTACAACAAATATTTTACAAACTTTGTTTTCAATTAAAATTTCCCCAATCTCAGGTGAGTCTTGAGTTAAAATGTCTCTGAAGTATTTTGGTAATATTAGTTTCTTTCGTCCGCATTAATGAATTACTTTTTCAAAAGCATAAATTTTTCTATCGATTGAATTGAAAATAACAATTAATCTAATCCTCAAATTTTCCAATTCACTTTTTACCATTTCCGCTTCAACATTTGTAAATTAACTGATTAAAAAGAAAATACTTAAATGAACAAATCATTGTTGTTATTTTTTTCTAAACGTTTTATTTAAATTATTTTTCTTTTGTCTACAGGGTATGGCCTGCAGTTTAACAGCCCTCGCACAAACACAAACCTAACTAAAATGTAAGTGTATATTCACAATAAAATGGCAGACAGGAATGACAGCCATCACAAAATGGCGTCGTATTTAAGGCGCGAAAGCATCGGCACAACCAACTTTTAATTTTAAGCAGAATTATTTAATAGTAATAATGAAAATCATTGTAAATTTTTATAATTAATTATAAATAGGGAATAATTGTTCATAATGGTTACTGTATATGTAATAAATATGTTAATAAAAACAGATATTGATGGACCAAACAATTAATGGCTGCATCTTTGCATATTGCGATTGTTTTTAACTGTTACCTTTTCTTTGATTGTCCTTAGTATAAAATATAATTTTGGAGAAATATTCATATATTTTGACTTCATTTTTGTCAAGACACATTTTCATGTTGCTGATTTTTCCCGAAAAAATTATTTGGCCCATCAATAAACATGTATTCCTAAAAATAACGTAGCGTCTTGAATTTCCGGTCACATAATGACCCAATCAGGTATCGTGTGTATCATAAAATACTCGTTGCTGGTTGGTTGATAACTAGGTGACACTCGGAAAAGGACGAATCACGTTATTTGTCAACTTTGACATAAGACAGATGTGAATGTGTTGGCTCTTTTTTATCACCTTTAGTTTCCTGGAACACTTAAATTAGTAGAATTTTATATCAATATTTTTATTGAATTTAAAATTTGAAAGTCTATGTTGTATGCTTAATTTTGCCTTGACATGACATAGCAATTTTTTTTAATTCCCCATTTTTCGGGGTATCAAATACCCAACAATGGCAAAACTCAATAGAATTTGAATTTGAACTTGCGCTTTGTAAATGAAAACAAAATGAAAATTGGTTGCGATATTCGCTGTACATTTTACTTCTTCTCTAAAAATCTTATTTCAAAATTATTGAGAGTATTATTGGTCAACTGTAACTAATATTATTATTTGAAAATTGTATTCGTAAATTAAGCTTTAATTCATTTTTTTATTTATTTAGATTTAAATCTTCGAAAAAATACAATCAAACGGGAACACAAAACCAGTCTGTTGTGATAAATAATTTTAAGATTTTTTTTTATGTAGAATTTGAATTAGAAAAATTGTATTTATTACATTTTGTGCAAAAATAATGTGTTCTGAATGCAAAAAGTTTTTTGTTTTAAGCTATAAATATATTAATATCAACTGCAATTTCTTTATTACCTGTAAATAATGTAGTCTATTCACATTTCTATTTTTTCCGAAACTAATGATTTTTGGTTTCTTTTAATAGTTAATTTTGTTTTTATTCTCATAATTTTTATTTTGCAATATAATAGCTATTTGAATAGACTCCATTATGTAATATCTTTATTTCTAGAATGGGTCTTTACGGGATGAAATAAAAATTTTGTAAATATTTTTTGTAATATATAGAAAAATAAACTATACATATAAATATAGGTAGCGTAATTACTTTATAACTACAATGTATTATAAGGAAAGCGGAAATAAGAAAAAAAGTGAATTAATTTCTTTTGTCAAATAAAAAGAGAAAAATATTATATTTTTGTGTTTTTATTTCGTTGCTAGGTAACCACAATTGAACCGTAATAATTGACACATGATACATGTCAAATAGCTTTTGTTTCATCCATTAAATATCAGAGGATGTGGTTTTGCAGAATGGTGCAACTATTTAGCATGTTAATACCCACCCAATTATGTATTCCAGTACACGCGGTCTATTCTGTAAAAATCTCAGAGTTAAAAACTTAGGTGAAGTAAGCAAAAAGTAAGCTGTCATTTCACCTGATGCTAGGGTTTGACAGTATTGCCAGAATACAGTATTTTATCAGTAAAATCACGTAAATCAGCGAAATCGGCAAAAATTCGTAAACGGCCTCTTAAAGCTCAGTTTACTTAAGTTTATTTTTATTTTTATTGCTATATGGGCGTGCTCTTGACCTCGATCACACCTGATGGAAAGCGATTGATTAGGTTCATGACGGATCGAGCGTTTATTTTCTCGGAATAGATCGAAAGGTGCTTATGTATTTGTCGATTTTTTTTTAAATTTTGTAACTAAACTCTGAAGATCTTAATAGCAGTTCACCAAGAAAGTACCTCAGATTTTGATAGCATACACAAGAGCCGATTAACAATGGCAGACTATGCAGGGTCAAATTAAATTAGCTGGCAATACTTTAGCCACGTGTTGGGTATCCATATCGAAAACGAATGAAATGAAATAAAATGTTTATTTATGTGAGTAGATCTTATAAAACCCTTTAACACGTAATATTTTGTTGGTCAATATTTAAAAAACTAGATGGCGGCGGGTATTTCCTAGCTGACTGTGAAGAAAAGCTGAAACAAACTCAGAGGTATGGTCTCTTTTAAAGTCCAAACATCATATTATTTGAATTTTATGTGAGTCTAACAATGCAGGGCAATGTCTGGAACCTTTTGAAGAAAGAGTCATTGCAACTTTGAGCTGACCTGTTCCAACAGACGGCATGTATGTATCAGTCACCGTGTAGCTCAACCCTATTTTAGGGAGCTCAACAACCCATCACAAGACGATACCAGATCTGCAGGACATTTGCGTAGGCTACTTACAAAATACTCAAAACCACCAGACGAGTTATAAAGCCATGTGTTCAATCTAGCCAGCAGAGTACTAACATTCAGTCAGGTTTCTCTTTAAATGTAATCAAAAATAATGTCACGTACATCTATACATGAAATATAAAAAAAAAACGTTTTCCATCATTCCAACTTTGTTTTTTTTTTTGAGGCTGGGAAATCATCAAATAACTTCTCCCGCTCTGGGTGGAGCAGAGGGCTTGTCAGACTTTTACTGACTAAAACCCACCCGTGTTCCCTCAGTTGCCTGTGTGCCAGGGGCCGCGGTATCTCTTTCGAACAACCCGCACACCTGGCAGATTCCAACTTTGTTTATATTGCAGTCTAGTACATTAGATCTCTTCTAAGTTGCACCAAACCACCTGGTTCTCAGCTTGCCGCAACCAGTATCATCATCATCAGCCTACAGGACTCCAATGCTGGACATAGCCCTCTCCAATTGCGCTCTCATCCAGCTGCTACCCTGCAAAGATCGTCGCTCCATCTAGCCTTAGGGCGTCCTACCTTCCAGTCTGTCACAGCCGTCTTTTTAATAACATCTGTCAACCTAGCTGGTGGATCCCACACTATTCTTGCAAACGTAGTTACGATTCTTGTTAGGTACCTTTAGTAAAACTCATCTATTATTATCTATAGGTACCTTTTTGTGAAAATCGATCAATGTCATGTCACAAACATGACTCGTACTTTTTAACCGGCTTCGAAAAAGGAGGAAGGTTGTTCCGTAATATCTCTGACAATTTTAGATCAATTAAAAAAAAAATCTATTGGAAAGGATATACCTTAGAAGAGGTCCCATATAAATTGTATTAACTTTGCTTGGGTAGCGTTAGCTTCGTTATAATACGTTAGCTTCGTTATTGGAATTAGGAGAAGCCAGTGAGCAAACGATCAAGTGCATACTTCGTAATATCTACATAGGTATTTGGACGTTTTAAAGAACCCTACTTGCCAGGAATTGACCTTGACATGGCATTGTACTCAAAACAAAGACGCTGAGTATTCCTGCCATTCACCGTCAGTCATACACTTTTAAACATTGTCTAGAGGCAGAAATAGGAATGGTAGCAGAGCATCTCCAGACAACCTTTATCAGAAGGAACTATACCTACCTACTACGTAAGTATGAAGTAAATGATAAGGTAAAACATTTTCAGAAGCTACTATTACAGTTCAATCAACTGTAGTCCTTTTCGGTAAATCCTTTGAATCTCATTCTAGTGACCACACCACAATGAAAAAACAAATTCAAAACTAAAACCCGACTACTGAAAAATCATACAAGAAAACAATCTCATCTTACAGCTGTTCTTAAACAAACACGACTGTAAGATGAGAATGTTATATTTTATTGCTAAACAAAACATGCAACACTTTTTTGTTTTAGTTCATGATTTTATATCCTCTACAGGGCGTCATATTCATACAGCCACCACCAGCGGGTGATCAAAATGCTTTCAACGGTATCTCATTTGTAAAATTATGAGCGATAGTTTGGAAGATATGAGAGAAATACATACATACCCACATTACATAATATACCTTCCCATCCTTTTTGCTTCGCTGTAGTCGGGTAGTCAGAAAACAATATCTCTGAAGGCTCGTGCAGACTAGCGCGACGCGACGGTCGCGTCGCGACACTCGTAGAACAATTTCTCTGAAAACTTCATGGAAATTGTTCTACAAGTGTGTGTGAAGAAGCCTTGATTCTCGGAATGATGTCTAGGCAATAGCTCTGATAGTCAGATTTAATGTAAAAAACTGTCTTTTAAATCTGCAATCTCAGAAATAATAATCCTCCCTGAACAAAACAGACAACTTTTTAATTTGTTATTCCATTTCACATTATCAAAGGAAAGTTTCAGCTGTTAACACCGCAATATTTCCAACAAAGAAACAAGAAAGTTATGTATTTTTAATTATACAACCATCTTATATAACACACTACACTCACAAAAAACAACTCGAAAAATACAATTCAAAAACGACAATTTTTCAAATTCCATTCACTACCTGTCTTCAACACGATTGAGTCAGCATTGTAATTAATATTTTAAACAGTGTTTGAAAAATGTTAAAGATAATTTTTACACCAATTTACCGGTATATAAATTGTGGAAGTAGGCAGTTTTAGACGTGAAAAACATCGCATGAGCAATTAAAATGACATTTGGAAGCCCATGGTAGTCGGCACTGAGAATTCTTAAAAAAAAAAAACGTTTAAGAAAATTTTGCTTCACGTTGTTAGCTTACTTTTGCCAGAAACTAGGTTTTCGATTAATTATTTTATTGAGTAACAGGTGTTTTTTGCAGCCTGTAAAATACTCGTAAATGTATAGTAGCTTTACTTTAACATGCCAACTGAGTCAATCTGAATAACCATTTCGTCAAACTGGATGCAGCTGAATATTAGTATTTACATGAAAGGGTTTAAATATTTATAAAAATTAAATATATCAATCAATTTAATAATAGTAAAATAATCATTTAATTTATTTTTATTGTACTAAGATAGGCATTGGAAAGAAAAATGAAAACAATTTTATGTTAAGAAATGAAATGTATAATTATGATTGCATGCGATATTTATATTTTTAATTCAAACGGCAAGAAATAAAAGGCTATTTAATTTTATTTATTTTTTTACATGAAGGAGCTGCCCTGACCTCCACAACACAGTTACTGGATAACCTTGATAGCTCTTGATAAGACTAGTACTTGGTACTTAACACCAGCAGTAACAGGAAAATTTATTTCCATTAAAAAACTCGGCAGACCCACTTCAAAAGATCCCAAAAAGAAAATCCTAATTCAAAAAATCAATTCAACCTCATTAACCAGCCAACGTGTCACCAGTCGCAAATAAACT
Organism: Polymixis lichenea; assembly: GCA_949091785.1. Taxonomy (NCBI): domain Eukaryota; kingdom Metazoa; phylum Arthropoda; class Insecta; order Lepidoptera; family Noctuidae; genus Polymixis; species Polymixis lichenea. Next base: position 7,023,152 of record OX420958.1, read on the forward strand.
GTAAATGGCTCGAGTTTTTGAGAATATCGGCGAAAAACACTGAGTGTAATTAAAATGACGATCGCCAGCCAATTATATGTGCCTTTATTGAAACGTCGAGCAGATGGTTTCATAGTGGTGTCGTTTTTTGTCACAGCGGCGTTGTACAAAGGATATTTGTGTTTTTGTCGCGACCTGGCTATACCACAAAGCATTTGTTGGTAGAACGTGTTGAATGGGGACTTGGGAACAAAAATGGACGGCTTAGAAATGTACGCTTAAGCGTACGCGAAAGTACGCTTTCATAAGGCAGTTAGTTAGAGAAGTACTCTTAAGTGTCGTTCTGATGGCTCTTCAGATGCCGATTTGATTGAAAGTTCAAGTATCATGGTAGATTATATGGGCCTGTCAACGTCCACTACTACACTTATGCCTCAGCTAACATCACGCCTCTCTTTCCTGAGTGGTAGGTAGAGTTATGTGTGTAATTTTCATGTGCGCCTTTTACCATAACTGACCGCACAAATCCATATTTCAGACGGATACTAAATTTTTTTTTATGGAAAATCCCAATGTCACTTTATCTGACCCTTGAATCGAACAATACACAACACAGACCAGCCGCGCTTGTTACACAAGTCAATAAAAAAAAATACATTCTTAAGGTGAATCTAGTCCACATTTTTGCCATACAAACTTCGGGAGTGTATTACTCCACTGTTTGACAATGTACATCAATTAAACATAGTATGGTTTTGTCCTATTATTAATATTGTCTGCACGGAAACAGAATATTAAAATAAAAACCCATTAAAAAGTTTGGAGCCAACAAAGATTCGTTTTTCTTGCTAATTTAAACTAACTTTGGGCGTGTTAAACTAATAAGAGAAGTGTAAAATCTGAAAAACCAATTCGGTACCAACAAAGCTCAAATATCGAAATGTTCAATAAACTTTATTGGTCATTGATTCATGCAGCGGTTTTTTCATAAAACCCGATCTGCCGAAGGTCTGTTCTTAATTTTTATAAATGATTCTGCATCTCACTCAATAATGTTGTGCGTGTAGACCAGCTTCTAACTGCTCATCACTGATACTACCTCTGTCAGACACGATGCCTGGTGAGACAGCGTGCTGTTTAGCCAGGCCCATCAGTGAGTTCGAGCCCGCGACGAGGTTCCCCTTAAAAAGCCAAATGTGCCCCAACTTACGAATTGTTACGGTTGTGTGTTCGAACCCAGCCAGAAATTTTACTTGGTTTATTTAAGTGAGGAAACTGTCATAGAACCAAAACATTCGAAGACATGTTCAACACGAGCGGTGGTATATGTCGCAAGGCCTGTATCCTAATAGTGGGAACATTAAATTCTGATTATGGCGACGAAAGCCGAATCTTCAATTCATAAAAGCTTCTTCAACAAAAATTTCACAACTCCGCACTCAAAGTAGTACTTACGAACAGATACAAATAGGCAGTTCCAATTAATAACAACTAGTTGTACAAAGGTTGACAATTACTGCGCAGGAGTGGAACAACATTCTGCAGTGAACACCGAAAAAATGACAGCTCGACATCAAAATTAACAGAAGTGCGACTTTGACAGTTGACAGTTGTAATAACTGTTTATTTGGACGTCAATGGAAGTGTGTTAGTAGGAACGATTAATTAGAAACAGGATTTAAAAAAAAATTGCTGGAAAATCCTGTTTAACAAGTACGTACACAAATCACATTATTTACTCTTTAATTAAGACTGCTTATTAATTGGAAAATTTGAACTGAAACGTGTGAAACAGAACAATCAATTATGACGGTTAGCGGCGGCCATTTTGGATTTACTTTGATGATTGATAATTGTTTAAAAATGAGGTACATAATACAGAAAATATATCATTTCTGGCGAAAACATACTACCTAATTCAATACAGGTACCTACGTAAATAAATAAACAATACCAGCGTTGTCAAAGATGGTACTGCTGAGCGCATCAGTCTGCGGCCTGAGAAAATTGTTTGCTCAATGTGAGGCACATGCCAAAGTTCATGGGCTGGCATACAACTTCAAGAAGACGGAAGTCATGGTCTTTGAGGCTGGGGGTAAAAGTCCTGATGCGGTACCGCCTGTATTTCTTTATGATACACCTTTGCAGAGAGTCCACAGGCTTAAGTATCTTGGTCATATATAGACTCCCGACCTCAAAGACAATGATGACATTGGACGGGAGCGAAGGGCCTTATCGGTTAGAGCGAACATGCTGGCTCGCAGGTTTGCAGGTATCTCACTTCCTATTAAAATCACGCTCTTTCGAGCCTACTGTACTTCTTTTTACACGTGCAACTTGTGGGCTAAATGTTCGCAAAGATCGTACAGCGCTCTCCGCGTTCAATATAACAATGCATTTAGGATACTGGCGGGGCTGCCCCGTTTCTGTAGTGCGTCAGGGATGTTCGCAGATGCGCATGTAGACTGCTTTTACGCAACAATGCATAAAAGGTACGCTTCCCTAGTGCGCAGGGTGTGGGGCAGCTCCAATAGTGTCTTAAGCATGGTTGCGAGTCGCCTGGACTGTGTATACGTGGGTCACTGTTGTGCCGTCTCTCATGGGATGTCGCAACGGTGGCCAACCGTTGTTTCTTGTATTGTTTTCCTTGTTTTGTGTATAGTCTGTGTTTTCTAACATAGTCTTAAGAGCATTCTTTCCACGCGGGCTGGCAACAACGCATTAATAGTAGTTTTTCGTGATTATTTCATAAAATACAAACAAAAGTAAATTTTTTTTTCAGCCGAGCACTAGATCGTTGGTATTTATAATTATTTTAAATATTTATTCTTTCATAAAAACATTTAATCGTACTTAGTAATGCAAATAGAAAACAATTGACGATATGTCGATTTTTATAACCAAATACCAAAATAACTGTAAAAAAATAGCATACAAACTTGAAAATACCAACGATCTAGTGCATGGTTGAAAAAAATGTTTACCTACTTTTGTTTGTATTTAATGAAATAATCACAAAAAACAGCAATAAATGCGTCGTTGCCAGCCCTCGTGGGGAGAATGCTCTTAAGTTTTACTAAAAATTTTGTTAACCTCGTAGAACAATTTCTACGAAAACTTCATGGGAATTGTTCTACAAGGTTCGCGTTGGCGCTTGTTTGCCTTTAAGTTTATTTCAAGTAAAATTTATTTTATTTCATCTATAAAAAGTAAAATTTTGAACCGAATATAACAATGCAAACAAAAGTACGTAAAACATTGTACATCATGTACCTACATCTCTATAATATTTTAATAATAAAAAGCAAATTAAAAGCAATGGAACATTTAATTTTCTTTAACAAAATGTACAAGTATAGCACAGCATTTAAGCCTGTTTTAAATTGTAAAATATAACCCGTCGGTTTAGTGGTCGAAAGCGCTACTGCTGAGCTCGATCCTGGGTTCGATTCCCGGATCGGTCAAAGTGTTTTTGGGTTTTTCGATCTGGAATTTCGCAGTAGCAATCCAATCCACACACCAGCCGGTGTGTGGACTGGATTGGACCAAACGATATTGGGACTGATTAGAGCAAAGGAATAGTCCCATGGGGTATCTGACACAAGTATTTTACTTTCGACGATATTAATTTATTTATACAACGTGTCGTTTTGCATCCTCGTCAAATTCAAGGAGGTAACTATGCTAATGATTCTCGACACGAATCAATAATAAAATAAGTAGGTATTTTTTTTTTATTTTTTTTTATTTAAAACGCGGCCCGTGTGATACCGCACTGTAACTGGGTAACCTGGGTTCAAACAGTCTTTGTCGCACAAACCAGTCCTCGAATTACTTGTTGCGATTTTTTATTTTACGGCTATGAAAATACAGTCGAGAACGCAATGGTTCAATTACCATTGCGTTCTCGACTGTATTTTCATAGCCGTAAAATAACAAATCTACTTATTTTATTATTGATTCGTGTCGAGAATCATTAGCATAGTTACCTCCTTGAATTTAACGAGGATGCAAAACGACACGTTGTATAGGGTAAAGTGATACTTCGTAGGTCTAAGTAAGATATTAAAATGTTCAATAGCTGAACAATATCTCCTGAGTTACAGGTTCCCGCCTACTTCAGGGGAACTATGTGAACCTTACCTAGATCACCACAATTTTTTTGGAATTCTTGTCAAGACCTATTTGTATCTTGTAATGGTGAGAAATAAACTAAGTACATATTTTTATTTTTATTGTTTTTTTACTCTAATCGATACTTTAAGTGAACAATAGATAACATTATTAGTAAATTTACTGGATTATTACAAAATGGAAAAGTGAGTTTGTTTGTTTGTTGCGCTTTCACGCTAAACTGGCTAAACGGATTTGTATTAAATTTGGCACCCAAATAGACCACGACCTGGGTAAGACGTAGGCTACTCTTCATCCAGAAATGCAGACGAAGTCGCGAGCAACAACTGGTATCCAATAAAAATCCTACTTAAATACGCCATCGCGCCAAAGCACAACGTCTCATTCATACCAGGTTTCATAGCCAGATGTGATCGAAAAAAAAAACAGCTCTTTAAAAAAAATACCTTTTGTATCAAAACCTATACAGAACCCAACAAAGGGGCCTGTTTTATTATTTTTTAAAAGGGTTCCGTAGGCGTGGCGCTTCCGTCCGCATTCTCTAATAGTTTTTGGGGTTGGCAACACGCTTTTTGTGTATTTTTTTCTCTGTGAATATGACACTTATGCGAGAGGCGGTTTTTCGCATTTTTTGGTTCACGTAAAATGATTTTAATTGTGAATAAAATCTGGTAAGATGTTTCTTTAAGGAGCAGCTGATGTGGGATGGGAATTGTGATGCTTACCTAGTGTGGGATCTGTAGAGGCTTTCCTGCCTTAAAGAGATAGTTTCACGGCTATGGACGTGATACTATTAAAAACAACCGACTTCTCGACTCGAGTGGGGTAGGTAGGTACTATAACTAAAAAGTAAAAAATAAAACGTTAAAAAAAAAAAAAAAAAAGCAACTGACTTCCGAAAAAACACTGCAAAGTGAAAAATAACTTTAATAATATATCCAAAGTCACCGACTTATAAAATTTAAGTTATTTTTCATTTTGTAGCGTTTTTTCGGAAGTCGGTTGTTTAAATTTTTTTTTGGAAAAAGTTTTAATTTTTCACTTTTTAGTTATAGTACCAACTCCACTAATTCGAAATTTCATCATCCTTGGGGTTTATTTACCCAGCAATCGCGGTTTATTTACTGTTATTTTTTGAAGAGTTCCGTTGTCTGTCTCCGAAACGCATCATCAGATCTATATGAAATGGGACCACACGGGAAGTACCAGCTTTGAAATAAAAAAAAATCATCAAAATCGGTTCACCCAGTCGAAAGTTATGAGGTAAATAAAATTATTTTTTTAATGCAGTCAAATTGAGAACCTCCTCCTTTTTTTCAAGACGGTTAAAAATAGGGACGGACATTCAGCAGCTGTAGCGGCTGTAGATAAATGTTTCAGCAAACTTCATCATCATCATTATCTGCCTAGCCTTTTTCCAACTATGTTGGGGTCAGCTTCCAGTCTAACCGTTTGCAGCTGAACACCAGTATTTTACATGAAGCGACTGCCTATCTGACCTCAACTTTCCCTATGACCCGTTTCTTGATGAAATAACTAAGAGGTTCTAACCGACGGTCCCTACGTGTAATCCTCTAACAACAAATGACAAATTTTATTGGTAAGGCTGGCTGCCAGACTTTCGGGCTTCTGACGACCCGTAACGACTTTCAATTATCTACAAATGACAGCCGGGACCAACGGCTTAACGTGCTTTCCGAGGCACAGAGGGGTCTTAGTATGTAAAGATGGTCACCCATCGACGGACCAACCGCGGCAAGCGTAGCTTAACCAAATCGATCGACCCGTACGGCTGTTATTTCTTAGCCACAAGCCCCTCGCAAAATCTCGAGCGATTTTGTTTATGTATGTACTTATCTGTTTACCTACATGTGAAGTGATTACGGGATAGGTAAAAATAAAGAATCTCTTGACGAGTTTATGTCTTTGTATAATTTCCCTACTTCGACACTTCCTCGACAGCGCGCTTTTAGCCCGCGACTAGGTTCCCCAGTCGCGGGCTCGAACTCACTGATGGGCCTGGCTAAAAAGCGCGCTGTCTCACCAGGCATCATGTCCGACAGAGGTAGTATCAGTGATGAGCAGTTAGACGCTAGTCTACACGTACAACGTTATTGAGTGAGATGCAGGATCATTTATAGTACAACAGGCGCGTAAAAAATTAAGAACAGTCCTTCGGAAGATCGAGTTTTATGAAAAATCCACTGCATAAATCAATGACCAATAAAGTTTATTAAACTTTTCAATATTTGAGCCGACAGGTACTGACTTAGTTTTTCAGATTTTACACTTCTTTTATTACTTAAACACGCCCAAAGTTAGGTTAAATAGCAAGAAAAACGAATCTTTGTTGGATCCTAACTTTTTAATCGCTTTTTATTTTAGTATTCTGTTTCCGTACAGACACTATTAATAATGAGACAAAACTATACCATGTTTAATTTTTGATGTACATTATCGAACAGTGGAGTAATACACTCCCGAAGTTTGTATGGGAATACAACACGAAACAAATGGACGATACAAGTTGTACAGACGAAACAAAATCTAACATAGAATTCAGGATCAAATTACGAGAGGAACAAAGCGGTTAAAATCAAAATCAAAAGTCATTTATTCAAACTAGGCTGAGAGTCAGCACTTTTTGAACGTCAAAAATAACATAAGACAGTCCCCCCAAAAAGCCCGCCCTTCACCACTTCCTAGTGCTTTAGCTGGGAAGAAGAAGTGGCGCAACAAACTCCCCAGCAGCACAGCTGTCTGTTATGTTGGAAGAACTTGATTCTATACAATAATAGCATAGGTATAACCATCATTCAACGATAAATGAAAATTTAATTAGTAAAAAATAAAAAAATAAATGGTTTATGCAGTCAAGTTAAATAAACAATGATATGAAGTAATTCATATGACCTGTCAGTAGTTAAGCTAATTCTGGTGAAAGAACATAAACGTTGTCTTGAGTTAATCACAGCGACCAACAATTCTTATCGTTTAAGTAGTCGTTGATAGAATAGTATGCCTTCGAACAAAGATTTGATTTTACTTTCGCTTTAAACGCATTAAAATGTAAATCTAACAAAGAAGAAGGAAGCTTGTTATAGAAGGTTATACCAAGCCCAGCAAATGAGTTATGAACCCTATGAAGCCGGTGAAAGGGAGCACGTAGTTTGTCCTTATTTCTAGTATTAATATTATGAGTATCACTGTTTTTAGTGTATAAGTGTATATTTTGCCTAATATATAAGATGTTAGCGAAGATGAATTGTGATGCCACCGTGAGAATACCAATATCTTTAAAAAATTCTCTCAGAGAAACTCTAGCACCTAGTTGGTAAATTGCACGAACAGCTCGTTTTTGAAGAACAAAAATATTTTGAATGTCAGCCGCTTTACCCGACAGCAGAATGCCGTAGGACATAACGCTATGAAAATAACTAAAATAGACTAACCGAGCTGTATCAACGTCAGTGTATTGTCTTACTTTTCTGACGGCGTAAGCGGCCGAACTGGTTGTGAGTCTATCAGTCAAAGGTCGAGTACTGTCGTGTCGAGGCACCACCTGTTACCTACCATGAATACAGTACATGATTCTAAACTCCCTGCAATAATAACAAAGTGATCAAAAAGTAAGTCAGTATATAGGGTAGCTGGGACATCGACAGTAGCGGATATAGCCTTAGGCCCGTGGGGTCCGGGCCTAGGGCGGAAAATTTTGAGGGGGGCAATTTTTTTTAAGACGACTAAAATTAAAAATCGATTGGGTTTTCTGGAACCTGTAAGACCAAATTTTAAAGTATATTTTACAATCTCAACATAGTACCATTTCAAGGGTAGAATTTCTTTGTTAAAATAATTAATCAGGATAGTACTAAAATCCTAAATATGTAAAAAAAAGCATTTTTATTTTTAGCGTTAAAGCTACGAAAGAAAAAGGGCGTTTATTATATCGTCTTGGGGCTAGGGCGCCATCAAACCTAAATCCGCTACTGGACATTGACGCGCAAACTGATACCACGACTTCAGCACATGATTACAGAAATAATTCGCAGGTTATTATCAAAAGGAATTTGCTTCCTTGTCTCATTTTGACAGCGTAGGTGTATTGAACTTTTCTTCGAAACGGCAGATTTTTTTAAATTGAAAACTGACGTAAAATTTCTGCGCTAGATCATGTGTTTTAAATTATTGTTTAATAGATACCTGCTTTTTCAAGGCACCAAAAACTACGTTGTTAATTTAAATTGCTTAGATTTTCCGAGGTCACAATAAGAATAGCATATCCAAAGGGGTCTAGCAGGGAACTAAAGCATCATCTGAGCGAAGTCGCAGAAGCTCAATTAAGACTTAAAGCAATCAAAACAAACGCTAGATAAAAAGATTTGCCAGGAGGTTGTAAAAAAAATATCAAAGTGCCTTTTCAACTCTATTTTTATACCGGTCTTTGTGCTCATCAAAATGATGACAGCCTTGAAATTATTTCATTACAACATCGGGGACATCCCCGACGGCAGAAATAGGTGGTATTTAAGCAACATTGTTTTGTTCCGGATGCAGTGATGTGTGCCGTTAGAAACCGGACATCAAAATCAGCGCTTGTCATGTTCCCACTGCTGAGAGACAAGCCTCCGCTTCTGTGAGAAGTAGTGGGTTAAAATCCACCACGCGGGGCCAGTCCGGGTTGGTAGATGTCACATGTCTTCGAATTTTTGGTTGTAGGACATGTCGGTTTCCTCACGATGTTTTGCGCCGCGTCGAGTTGTTGTAGGTCGTGGATTCGAACCATACAATTTTTGGATATTAGTTAATTACCACTGAAGACACAGTCATCTCAAAGCGGTGAAGGAAAAGTCAGTTTCTAAGTTATGTTTAACATACCTATCTCTTTAAATTTCATAAGGTAACTACTAACGAAGCACACATCACCAGGCTGGTGATAAAAAAAATATGAACTTATCCGACCTTGGAATCTGTACTGAACATATAAAAAAAAAATCAAAAGTCATTTATTCAAATTAGACTGAGAATCAGCACTTTTCGAATGTCAAAATTACATAAGACAGTCCCCCAAAACGGGCTGGCGTTTTGGGGGACTTCACCACTTCCTAGTGCTTTAGCTGTGAAGAAGAAGTGGCGCAAAAGACGCCGTCATAAAAGACAGACGGATGCTCAAAATCAACGTCTATTCTGGAGAATAGACTGATACTGACAGACAGATAGTTGTCTGTTTAAGAAATGTCATCATCATCATTACATTTCAGCCGAAAGACGTCCACTGCTGGACATAGGCCTCCCCCAAGGGAAGGGTGCGATTACGCAACCAACGTCGCCAGTACCTGGGTTGGCGATCGCAGGATGGTTTTAAAAAAATTATAGAGAACGCTGCAGCACATTTTCTAGTAGCTCCCTTAGTCGCCTCCTACGACACAAACGGGAAGTAATGGGAAGGTTCTATTATTTTAGTCCGGCATCACACGGAACCGGTTAAGAGATGTCATCTCTTAAACAGACAATAATGTTCAATATCGTTCACCATAACGACATCCATTGGTGAACATTGGACATAGACCTCGTCACATTTACTGCTTCTCGCATTCTGCAGATTCCATTGACCTTCACCAGGTCACCGGTCCACAGACAATGATAATTATCTGCCAAGCCTTTTCCCAACTACGATGTGGTCGGATTCTAGTCTTAGTGGGTCCAGCTGAATGCCAGACTTTACAGGGAGTGACTGCCTATTTGACCTCCACAAGTTACTGTGTAGCACGATACTCTTTAAGGTGCTCTTACACGTGCAATTTTTTGAGCAATTATTGCTCGGCAACACTAATGGAGCAATCTGGATCAATTAAGTGGAGCAATCTGGAGCAACAACAATAAAATGCGGAAATTGTTTCGGGAATATTGCTTCTGTTTGCTCCACATATATCTCCATGTCCAATATGAGTTCCCGAATATGCAATCGGTTTGGAAATTTTCAGTCAATATTCTTGCTACATGCTACATGTTGCCATTGCTCTAAATTGCTGGATGTATTCGTGACGTCATAGTTGACGAGAATTGACCAGGATGGAGCAATTTTAGTTGCTCGTGTAAGCGCACCTTTAGTAAGGCTGGTTCGCAAATTGTAAACATGAATTCAGCATATCATTCTAGATCCCCCAGCGCAGTTTTTCGTCGGTAACACAAAAAACAATCAGCTGTTCCATACATTTTGACCGCGTAGTTATTGCACTTTTCTCTGAACCAGCTGATTTTTTTCTTGTAAAACCGACGTAAAATTTCTGCGCTAGGGGATCTAGAATGATATGCTGAATTTTTTTTTTTTTTTTTTTTTTTTTTTTTTTTTTTTTTTTTTTAAACGTTGCCCCACACTAGGAATAACTCCTGTATTGTGGGTGCGTTTACAAACATTTAAATACACATACACAAACAGCCAGACCCGGAACAACTACTTGTAGGTCATACAAATATTTGTTCCGTGCGGGAATCGAACCCGCTACACGCTGCAATCATGGATTCAATATGCTGAATTCATGGTTACAGTTTGCGCACTGGATAAAAACTTATCCTGGATATGTACAAAAATGAATCCGTATTTCTCTTGGTTAAGGCATCACACGTGAACGCCTGGACCAATTTTGCCCATTCATTTTTTTGGTGTGTTTGTTATTGTCAGGAGAAGATTCTTATGAAAAAAAATTAAGAAAGTTGCGCGTAACATATATATATTGCGAATTCAAAATTCATAGACTGGACAACGTCTGTCGGGTCAGCTAGTTTATAATACATATCAATGAATAAATATTTTAAACTTAAGGAACCCGTTTCCTTCAGCAACGGTAGAGGGAACCCCAATCGGCGAGCACCAGCGAACCACGCGTCAAAGTTCTGGTACGTCAAAAACAATAGCAGTGAAGGAATTCTTACGAGTAGGGCTGCCGCGAGCTGGGAATGGATTTCGTAACAGTTTCTGGTTTCGATTTGAATGAGAATGGATTATGTTTTTTTGACTGCCTTGTCGGTCTAGTGGTCGCATGCGCAACTGTTCAGCATGAGGTCCTGGGTCCGATTCTCAGGTCGGGTAAAGTGGATTTCTATATGGAATTTCTCAGTAGCAACCCGGAGTCTGGATTTTTGCCCGGTTGATGGCAATAGTGATTGATGTACTATGTTGCTTCGACCCCAAATAAATTGGGATAAAGAGCAGGAGAATGATGATGATGTTCGGCAATAGGCTTGCCCCCTTTTATATCGGACTTTAACATAACTGGATAAATGTGGGTGTACTGTAGGTACCGGTAAACAAGGAACAAGACGTGGTGTTATGTTGTTTTGTTACTCTTATCTAAATGCGAGAGATTTTTGAATGATGGATATGTCGCAGCCATCTGGTTTAATTAGCCAGCTAATTGGACGCCTAGGCAGTTCATTAAACGTCGGCATCCAATTAAATAGCTGAAGGACAACTAGCCAAGTCATTGAGCGCAACGTTTAACCAGATGACTGAATATCGTGTAATAATTTACTTAAATTGGATATTGAGTGAGTTTATGCATGTATGTCTTCATTTCCCTCAACTTCTATAGATACCTTTATTCTTGGAGATGTTTTTGGAATTTTATTTAATAGTGAATCACTCATATGAAATGACTTCTAAATGTTACATTCCCGTGATTCCTTCCAACAAGGATATTGTTCTAGGAGTACGTCCACATCTTTAACGCAATAGTTACAATCCTACTTATACAACCCAATAATACAGTTAGGTACTTATGAAAGAAAAAAGTATAACATTTCATACACGCACAGGAAACAAACCATAAAAAAAATAATCTACCAAAAAGAGAACATGAAAACAGTTTAAAAAAGCAAAAAAAAATATCTGTGCGAGGCCAAAAAGGCTCCTATCTCAGCAGATTACCTACAGATTAATGCAATTTGTTGCCACTCCTTTAAATCCGTACAAAGAACCAAAACATGTTTGAACTAAGAATTAGCCCATTATGAATTGAGTATGAACTAGATTCAAACTCACGGCACAATCAATTCCCCGCCTGAAAAGTCGGTCCATTTCTGCATAATTTAAAAATAGTTCTCGCTACTGCCAACCCTAATAACAAGGTAAAAACTGAGGACATATTTGTCCCTCTCTGCCGTTGGACAACAAGAAAGAAGTTATTTTTGTTTAAAAAAAAACCTCATGAGATATACTGAGGCAGCGGCATTATCAAAGCGTTCTTAACGTGTCCCGAGATGAGAATGCTTAGGTCTGTTTGTGCGAAAATGTGGAAAATATAGTCTGTGTTCATACTTGTGTGTGTGTTGGTGAGCGTAGTTGCGCAATTGTATAGTGTGTGTGTGTGTGTTGGCGAGCGTAGTAGTGCGATATATGTATGTACATATATGTGCGTAGTTTTAATGAAAAGGGAATTGAGTACAAAGTGCTTGGTGCAAGAGGCTTATGGCTTAGTAATAAGAGCTGAACGGTCAGGTTTAGCTAAGCTTGCCACGGTTGGCCCGTGGATGGGTGACCATATTTACAACCAAGACGCCTAAGCCGTTGGTCGTGGATTTTTGATAGTCGTTACGAGTCTTACCGACAGTATCTTATTACCTTGTAACTGGGCTGTGGAAGTCAAATAGGCAGACGCTCCATGTAAAATACATGCCATGGAACGACTGGAAAAGGCATGGCACATGATGGAAGAAGTCTAAACTCGTCATAATAAGAAAACAAATAATTTTTATTGAGACATGTTCGAATAATGATTACAAAGTATTGTGTTGTTTTACCCAAAAGGTTGACGGTGAAACCCGAATACCAAGATGAGGTCTGATATGGAAGAAGAAGTGGATATTTGTGCCGACCTGAAATAAATAGGATAGGAAGCTTGAGCATGATAAATTGGTTCCTGAAATTAATATGGATGCATTTATGAACTGAACTAGCGGCTTCGCCCACGTGAAGGTCTAAAATTATCCCACAGGAACGTACTGCCGGGATAAAAGATATACTTTAAGTTAATCCAAGTTATGAACTACCTGTGTGACAAATTTCATCCCAATCCATTCAGTAGTTTTCGCGTGAAAGAGTAACAAACATCCGTCCATCTTCACAAACTTTCACATTTATAAAATCTTTTGAGTAGGATTAGTTGGAAGTTGAATTGGATTTTAATATCTAAACAAGAGGTACAACGCGTTTTGCAACTACTGCAAAAGGAAACTACCAAATTTTTATGAGCAAAAGAAAAGCTACAAACATTATAAGTTTTGGTTCCATATTCAAAGAACCATGTTATACAACAGTGTTCATCCCACGGGGGGTCGCAACAATGCATTGTTTTTAGTGATTATTTCATTAAACACAAATAAGAGTTTTTTTTTTGGCGAGATCGCGTTGGAACATTTCGCACGAATTTTCATTTTCATGAAATTTAGTGAAATAGCGAATTGAATTGTATAATTTTGTTAGTGAATTATTCAATTTAATTACGTGTGAGTGCACAAGTGTAGTGAAGGTGAAAATAAGTGACTAACGTGGACTTTTCGTGTTCCCCCCAAAAACTCCTAATAGGTTGTTGTAAAGTTACTACCGCTTTACAATAGACTTAATACCGCTATTAGACTTGACTGACTAAAGACGACTATGACTGTTTTGTAACTGTGTGCCCGATATCAGGCCATTTACTTGATCGAAAAAAAAAGTACTTGACACTGGCTAAATGCACAAACCGTGTGAAGCCAAAACCCAGAAAAAAAATACAAATAAAAGCATTTTTTTTTCAACCAAGCACTAGATCGTTGGTATTTATAATTATTTTTTACATTTAAAATTGAAATTTGAAAATAATAGACGGAATGTCGATTTTTATAAGTAAATACCAAAATAACTGTAAACGTCCTTGAGTATCGCACTATTAAACACAATCTGAATCATTTCGAAAGATATTGCTAATCCATTACTTCATAACTTTCGAAAAAATTGTTGGCTCAAAAACGCAATGAATGTTGGGTTACTGTCAAAAAAAAAATCAAAATCCAAAAACGCCCGCCCTTCACCACTTCCTAGTACTTTAGCTGGGAAGAAGAAGTGGCGCAACAAACTCCCCAGCAGCACAGCTGTCTGTTATGTTGGAAGCCATTAATGCCTACAATACGCGTTCCGTGTGAACCACGTCATCAAAATGTTGCTAGAATTTCACAATTCCCTGTCAATACTTTTAGTATCGTCTCTTGCATTATTTTAAAGAGCGTTAGGTCATTATTGCAAAAACTTTTAAAACAAGCCTGCTCCTTTAAAACCCTACTTCAATTTACTACCGAGCCGTTCCGATATTTACACCACAATAAATTTTATACCCTAAAGTCGGCACTTCTGTATTTTACGCCGAACTTACGCTATCAGCTGGTGGTCAGTGGTTTAAAGCTTAAGGTGAAAGATCCAAGGTTCAAGGATTTTCTTAAATTTTTTTGCAATTTGCAGGTCACTCTTTTAAAGCGAAAAATACTGTCAATTTGTGCAATCACTATACAGGGTTATTGGAAATACACCAACAACCTCTTAAGTGGTCATTGTACTCATCAATATGAACAACTTTTACTATGGGGACCAAACCTGAAATCGCGAAAAAAAATCAGCTGTTCCTTACATTTATGTTCGTATAACTCATCAAAATGTAGGGAACAGGTGATTTTTTTTTCGCTCTTAAGAGGTTATTGGTGTTTTTCCAATAACCCTATATTGAACAAAATATTATAAAACAAAGTCCCCGCCGCCTCTATCTGTTTTCTGTTCGCGATAAACTCAAAAACTACTGAACGGGTTTTTATGCGATTTTCACCAATAGACAGAGTGATTCATGAGGAAGGTTTACGTGTATAATTAGTTAAGGATTTGTATACATTGGTTAACGAAAGCGAAGCCGTTAGCAAAAGCTAGTTGACAATAATTTTCTTGAAGCGCAAGGGTACCTAACTAGGTTGGAAATTTTTTCTTACGTAATTTGTAGGTCAATGTCAAATTGTAATATGTTGATTTAAACACGACCATAAAATGTATCATCATCATCATCATCATATCAGCCGAAAGACGTCCATTGCTGGACATAAGCCTCCCACAAAGGGGGGGGGGGATTTGGGGAAAATATGCCAAATTGTCAGATTTATTCTTCAAATGAAAGTTATCTGACTATCACAAAATCAGCACTTAATGGAATTAAATGAACTAAGAGGGTTGTAGTGATGAATTAAATTATTATGATTATGTAAAGCCATTTTTTTTATTATAATCATGTAAAGCCATATTTTAATTATCATAATTATGTAAAGCCATATTTGTTACGGTCGCGAAACATATTTTGTTCAACATACTTGCAGCTTGGCAGTGCCCTGCAAATTAAAAAAAAAAAAACGTTAAAAAAAGTTTCACTGGATATCATGGAGGTTCCGCCTTAAAGCACAGTCATATACGCGTTAAAAACTCTTTGGAAGAAAGCGAAATGTTTCTTTTTTTTTTCAAAGAAACGACGCTTCTCTTGTTTCTTGAAGATTGTTAAAGGATTTTATTAGGATGTGTGTTGCATGCTGATCTTTTAGCGAGTTTCTGTGACTAATGTCCTGGCAAACAAATGCCTATGAAAGTTTATGGGTTATTTAATTTAAAAGTAACTAGAATATCTTTGGTTATGGTGGCTGCTAACAAAATATTCATAAGGCGAGATCTTTTGATGAAACCGACTGCTAAGCTATCCAAGTAGATACAAAGAATGACTGTTTTGTGTTTTTTTTAATGATCAAGGAATGAGGATAGTTTTAGGTATGAAGGTACATGGCTATAAGAGCAGCCGCACGGGTCGATAGATCAGGTTAAGCTACGCTTGGCGGGGTTGGTCTGTGGATGGGTGACCATCTTTACATACCAAGACACCTACCTCGGAAAGCACGTTAAGTCGTTGGTCCCGGCTGTCATTTGTGGATCTTTGACAGTCGTTACGGATAGTCAGAAGCCCGAAAGTGTGACAACCAGTCTTACCAGGGGGTATCGTATTACCCAGTAACTGGGTTGTGGAGGCGGTATCGCTCCAAATAAAATACTGGTATTCAGCTGCATTCCGGTTAGACTGGAGCCGACCCCAATATAGTCGAGATAAAGCTTATTGATATATCTATATATATTATCTAAGTACAAGAGTATGAGGAGACCACAGAAATCTTAATAATAAGGAAATTGTCTTTATTTTTTATTTTGTTGATTAATACATAAAATTTATATTTTTAAATATTCGAATATTTTAAAAAAAAGCCGGTGGACTACCAAGTCCACCGGTATCGGGAACAGGGTCCAAGCTACGCTGGGCAGGGCTGCTGAGAGGAACCTTTTTTTTATACGCGCCGTGTCCAATAGTACTGCTTTCTGGGTCAAGCCCTTGATCCAACTGCCTAACAAGAGCCTCCTGAGGTGTTGATCGAGGCTCTTGGCCATGATGCCATTGGCCGTAATCTTAATAATAAGGCAATTGCCTTTCTTAATAATAAGGCAATTGCCTTATTATTAAGATTTCTGTGGAGGAGACCACAGAAACGATAGATGGACTGTGTATATGGCTAGAAAGAGGGTGACTACTGAGGAGTAAGAAAAAAAAATACATGTTCTGCCGACTCCAAATAAATTGGTATAAAGGCTGGAGAATGATGTTCAATACTCAATAGTTTCCTGTTAATTATCATTGTTTGTTGTTCCTATTATTTTGCTTCAAAAATTAATAAACTAGCACCAATTATTGAATACCCAAGCAGCACGCAAGCGTTTTCAACATACATATAACAGCCTATTTAGAACTTAGAGTTCCTTTAGAGACTTACAAGAGTGTCAAAAAATTATTCAATCTGTATTAAGGGATCCGCGAAAGCTTAGGGTATTTAAACAGAATATGAAAACTCCACTATACAGCTTAAGTATTTTGTGACACTTTAATCTGGTTTTATCGTTAAAGCTGTATACAAGCTGTATTTTGCATGTGAACACTTACTTATTACAGCTCTTAGTGTTATTATAGTATCACTTAAGACTTGTTTCTGTACAATGGTGTATGCGAACTCCGTTCTAAAACTTATTTTTATGGCGTAATTGTACACTCTTGTAAATACAGTGGTTTTATGACTTCTGTTTTTGAGGGTGTTTTAAAACTAAAAAAATAAATGACAGCTACAGTACAGCTTTATTTTGTATTAATGACAGTCAATCGGAAAGACTTTACGGTCAACGAAGAGGGTTCCGTAGCAAAAACATTAAACAGGGTTATTAATGATCATAACAGTTATGTTAAATGTGTAAATTTAATTCAACCTTTGGAACATGATTATGACGTTTCTTCATAAAGCAGCGCAAGTAGTTCAAATGATGATTGATTTGAACCATGAGATCTAGTTCTCTTACTGCTTCGTCATATGACGATAATGATAGTCTTTTCACACAGCATTTTGAGGTGGACCAATTATATAAAGGCCGAGATGTTTCATCCTTTACTAATTTGTTGACATCTAATCGCTTTCTTGGCCATCTTAACTTGCCTTTTGATTCCCACAAACTTGGTACAATGCAAAGCTTGTTTTGCCCTTTCTCAGTGGTGCCGATTCTCTTGTCACAAAATTCTCTAAACTAAACTAAAAATCACTAAAATTTAGTTTATTCCTGTCAAACGACGATTTCCCATTCTGAAATTGACTAAAGTGACACAACTTATCTATATTTTAGTTTGACAGCACTAAGATTGTACTGAGTTTTTAATTTAGTGAAAATGGTAATTTTGCTATTCTGTTGTTGTCAAATTCATTATTCTATTCAATATAAAATTTTGATTTTCGAACTAAATCTGACTATTTTTAATCGCGATTAAAAAGGTGTGGAATAAAATTAGTTGTCAAGAATTAAAATTCACACTGACAACTCGACTTCGGGCGCAAATACAGTACTGTATCTTTTTTTTCTTTTGCATATATCTCGAAATTGGTGTGTCCTATCGTAAAAATAATGAAAATTTCGACCCCCTTTATAAAACCCCATACACCTCTAAAACTCAACATGTAGGTAATAATTTTTCATATTTTCGATACAAAAAGTAAAAAAATCCATTTAAATCACGTTGAGGCTGCCCCCCCTGCGCGATTCCGGCTCTAATAAAAATCACGGGGTAGGGCAAACGTGGAGTCACGTTTGTCAAATTCGATTTTAGTTGTGTCAAAATTATTTTTAAATTTAGAGATCTTTTTTTGCAGAATAGCTTTAAGATTCTCATAGCCAAAAGTAAGGAATTTTAGTGATAGTTTAGTTAGTTTAGTTCGGTGTACAACAGAATTGGCACCAGTGGTTGCTTAAATTTTAGTCGGCATATTTTCCTGAAAATAAAGTAAAACTGATATAATACATACAACAAACTAATAATGCTTTACAATAAGTTTACTTAGGTATAAAATACAAGGTCAAATTGAGAATCTCTTCCTTTTTTTTGTTTTACTATATGTAGGTACGTATCATATTGAGTCTGCGTTTTTTATTTCTTTTAGGTAACCCTTATGAGCATTATAAGTTATGTATAGAGCACTGATATACAGCCTAAGTAATAAAAATATTCTATTATAAAGCTGATTAGCAGCCAAAAGCTGTACAATATAATCCATAACTTACTTAGTACAGCTACTCAGACTATAATACACTCCGATTATCGTTTAGGCTGTTTAGCAAATAGTCGCCATTTTCGTAATTTCGAATGTAGGTATAAAACAAAATATGAAACATAATTTAAGGAATATATAATGATTTTCGGCTTGATATGAGGGCGCAATGATCACACTACCCTCACTTCTGTTATTATAACATTGTTTTTTATTCTAACCTTAAAACCAATATTGACTTACCATATAAATAGTATTTTTCTTTTATATCAGATCGATTATTTTGCTGGCGCTTGAATATTTTGACGGAAAACATAGACAGGTTCACAATAAATTTGAATCCGCAATTTCAATTCACCAATTAACACCTTCAGATATCTAAGTCCAAGATTACGTTTACTTACAAATAAATATTATAAATAACAATGTCGCCATTCATTGGAAAGAATTACATTCATTTTGTGATTCTCTTCAAAAACCTATTTAAAACTATTTTCTCTATAAAGTATTTATAAGATAATATCTGTAGTATAATGGTTTCTTTGTACACCGAATAACAGCTCTAATACAGCTATTATACAGCGCCTCTATGGCTTCTACAGCTATTATACAGCTATACTAGAGCAAAACGCTGTATAAAATGTGCCCATTTTTTACTTATAAGGGCTGTATAAGCGCTTATACAGCCTCTATACAGCCTGAATATACAGCTTCTAGTATAAAATCGAACTTAAATACAGCTTGTATACAGCTTGCAATGCTACTTGGGATATGTCTTGTCTAGTACTTTAGTCAAAATAAAATCAACAATTTGAGAGGTTATATTTGTTGTAATATCATGTGATACGTTTGTTCATTACCTAAAATTCAGTGTATTTTCCACCCTAAATGCGTCACCTAATTAATCCTTCTATATCTTCTAATATATAAAATTTCCATGTCACAATGTTAGTTACTGTACTCCTCCAAAACGGCTTTACCGATTTTTACCAAATTTTATATGCGTATTTAGTAGGTCTGGGAATCGGCTACTATCTATTTACTATACCCCTAAGTGATAAGGGTTGTTCACCCTAAATAATTTATAAGGCAAAACAACGTTTGCCGGGTCAGCTAGTAAAATTGTAAATGTGAGTTTGTGAGTATGGATGGATGGATGTTTGTTAGTCTTTCACGCAAAAACGGCTGAACGGATTTGAATGAAATTTGGCACACTGGTAGTTTGTAACCTGGATTAACACATAGGATACTTTTTATCCCGGTACTACGTTCCCGCGGGATAATTTCCTACCTCCACGCGAGCAAAGCCGCTGGCAAAACCTAGTAAAATATAATTATTTTTTAGAACATTATAGCGTCTCAAATCAAATTTTATAAATCTCTCTTCTCCCTTACCAACAACTATTAAATAATAATCAATCCACGATACTAAGTAGGGTGGGCAGAAATGGTAGTAATTTGACAATATTGCTCACAGCAGGCTGACTGCGCGGCGCGTGCTAAATTAACTGATTGTTAAACTGACGTTATTGTTGTTAATTATGTTTGTTTGTTACTAGGTAATTGACTTTTTGAATTTGGAGTAAGTTTTTTTTTTGTTTTGTTATTTTTAAGTTAGTATTGACTGTTGTTAGATGCCTAAGTTTTTTATAGCCCATAGTAATAGTAATACTTGGTCCATTTATTTGTCAGAATGTTGTCACAGAGATTTTACAAAGCTTTTAAAGTACATCATCATCTGCCCAGCCTTTTCCTAACTATGTTATGGTCGGCTTCCAGTCTACCTGGATGCAGCTGAATACCAGTATTTTGCATGAAGCGACTGCCTATCTTACCAGTTAATGGGTAAAACGATACCCCATGGTAAGACTGGTTGTCAGACTTTCGGGCTTCTGACAACCCGTAACGACTGTCAAAGATTTCACAAATGACAGCCGGGACCAACGGCTTAACGTGCTTTTCGAGGCATGGAGGGGTCTTGGTATGTAAAGATGGTCACCCATCCACGGACCAACCGCGTCAAGCGTAGCTTAACTTGATCGATTGACCCATGCGGCTGTTTATTACTTACCCAGAAGGCCCCACGCTTTTAAAGTACATAATAAAGTTTATATCACCCTATTGATAGATCAATAGGGTCAGACAGGATTTTTATCCAGTGCGCAAACTTTTGTGTTACCGTAAAAAAAATCTGCGCTGGGGGGTCTAGAATGATATGCTGAATTCATGGTTACAGTTTGCGCACTGGTTAGAAACTTATTCTGTACAAACTAAGAGGGATATATAATACAAACTTGTTACGTCCGCGAATCACATTTAACATGCAACTGACCTGAAAACTAGAAAAAACGTGCGATTCACGGGCTTTTTCCTAACGCTTGGTTCCTATAAACAAAAACGAGTAGTTTTTCTTACCAATGATAGCATTTTTAACACGCTTTTATTAGCTTCAACTGTATCATTGTAAGCATGTTTCTTTGTTTGTAACCGACACCTTTGGACTTGATTTTGACCCACTTCAAACTGTCAGATTTCATATAAACTTTGTAGACTTATCGAGGACCGATGACAATACAATAATTTAAAACAAAAATAGAAAAATATACTGATAAATGACGCTTTTGTAGTTAGCAGAACTAAAAAACAGAAATTAAATAATATAAAAAAACACGCTTTAAAAACCTAAAAAACTAAAAAGTAGAAAATAATTTAATTCTATTAAAAAGCGTGTGGTGTTTGATATTAATTGATTTTAAAAATGCCTCAAAAAGTACCTACCCCACGCTTTTTAATAGAATTAAATTATTTTTTTTTTTTTAGTTCTGTTTTTAAAGCGTGTTTTTTAGTTTTTTTAACTATTATTTTTTATTGCCAAACTGGGTATGTAAATATATTCGTAAGCTAATTTTACCTGTGATAGCTACTTCCATGGGAGGGTCTACTATGCAAAGCTATGAGGTCTTTGCTTTATTATTGGTAAAAATACAAGACTCTTAAATTATAGGAATTTAATTTAAGAACTTAATTTTTATGAATGGTCCTAAATTCATATTAGGAACAATGATGACACCGAAATAATCGGCGGTTTATCTACTTCAAAACTGCATAAAAACCTTTTCCTTGAGTCATTTACTATTTTGATGTTTTATACATTACATGGAAATGCATGATGACTTAATTCAAAAATCCAGAAGTCTATTTTTTCCACGGCACGAGTTATTATACTCAAATACTCCATATCGATACGGGAGCAAAAGATCTTAATAAAAAATAATATGCCACGCGTTCGAAATGGCATACCGTTACGAAAATGTCAATTTGTTTTTTAGTCACCAATTTTGTCGTCAAATGAACAATACACAAAATACTTATAATCTTAGTATCGGGTGTTGAAAGCGTGCCATAGCCCCTTATAGCCTCATACGCCATAGCGTCGTAGCCCCATATAGCCCCATAGTTTTGCCGACACTAAAGTTTCACTATGCTTGGTAATTCCATGGTGTAGCGTTACATGTAATTGTGGGTTTTGAGAGTCGTAGGCTTACGCTGATAGTTTTTTCTGAACAGTTATTGGTATAGTTAGTGCTAATATTTATTTATACTTCGGAATTTGTGCTTTCGTTTAAAAAATCTAAGACATGCAGCTGAAACCAAATTAATGATGCCAGTATACCTAGCGCTTGGTCAGTCAGTGTTCCAGTACTGTATCTCTGTATGGGAAGGCACGACAAAAACTATACTCTAACCTTTGGAAGTTACACAGAGACCAATATTTAAAGTCAGCACTTTCCGGCCCTAAAGATATGTTGGGAATAGGCCCAACATATCTTTTGTATCAGTCTTGTGAACTTCTCACTAAACGTCCTAAAAGAAATCTTGAACCACCATCCTAGTACAAAATATGACAAGTCCGCTTATTTTTCTAAGCACAGACGAAAGGTTTATCACATACAATGCTCTGCCGACCTTTAAACACCAAATCAAATGGAAGGTTTTTTAACCGACTTCAAAAAAAGAGGAGGTTCTCAATTCGACTGTATGTTTTTTTTTATGTTTGTTACTTCATAACTTTCGACTGGGTGAACCGATTTTAATGATTCTTTTTTATTTGAAAGCTCGTGCTTTTCGCGTGGTCCCATTTCAATCTCATATAGATCTGATGATGCATTTCGGAAACAGACAACGGAACTCTTCAAAAAATAACAGCAAATCAACCGCGATGGCTGCTATCGCATAAATATGCATTGTTTTGACCCCAAGGATGATGAAATTTCGAATTAGTGGAGTAGGTACTGTAACTAAAAAGTGAAAAATAAAAACTTTTTCCAAAAAAAACAACCGACTTCCGAAAAAACACTACAAAGTGAAAAATAACTTTAATTTCGGAAGGCGGTGACAAAAAAATTAAATACATATATCCAAAGTCACCGCCTTCCGAAATTAAAGTTATTTTTCACTTTATAGTGTTTTTGTAAGAAAACCTCCTTTAGGACGTCTTTAAAATATAAGATAATAACTTGGTGGCATTGGACAGGTTAGTCCATTGCCATCTAAGTTATTATCTTATATTTTACTACTAAACACGGGAAAAAGTTATACCAGGAATAACCATACATTTTCATAGGTTTAAACATGAAATGATCTTATACCTACTGTGTTGTAATCAACACAGAATAAAGTTAGTAGCAGTAAAGCAAGACGGTTAATGTTTATGTAGAACGTGTTGATGAAAAACTGTTATTTTTTAAATAATTTAAACGCATGCTTTGTCCTTTATCTCACCTGGTGGTACAAGCAATGATGCAGTCGCTGATGGTCCACGTTTGCCTAGACGACAAGCGAAGCCAAGCGAAAAGTCCTAGGTTAGGAAGTAATTTTCCTGTAAAACTTCTGAGAGTCAGATGGATGACCAGCTTTTGTAAAATTTGAGACTTAAAAGCCTATAACGCTCCCAATGCTGGGACTCAGGCCTTCTCTCAGTAAGAGAGGGAGTGGGCCGTAATCCACCACGCGGGCCCAGTGCCTGTTGGTAGATGTCACATGTCTTCGAATTTTTGGTTCTAGAACATGCCGGTTTCCTCACGATGTTTTCTTTCACCGTTTTGAGGGACATGATGAAAACGGACGCTGTTGTTACAGCATACCATGGTTTAGCTGGTTCTATTTTAAGATACGGAGTTATTTTTTGGGGAAACTCATCCAATAGGGAACTCATATTTAAAGCCCAAAAAAGGTGCGTCAGGGCAATGTTTGGGTTAAAATATATAGAGTCATGTAAAACTTTCTTTATTAAATGTAAAATACTTACACTACCCTGTTTGTACATTTTCGAAGTTGCAGTATTTGTAAAAACCAACCCAAATCTATTTCCCAAACTGTCAGCTAGAAGTGATCGGAGTCGACGATACGTCAATATGTTGTGTTCGAAACAGTCCAAGACAACACTGTTGCGTAATATTGTTTTTTGTATGGCACCAATTATTTACGACAATATACCGGAATTAATTAAAATGTTGGATTATCCTATCCAAAAAACAAAGAAGTTTCTTGTAAATAAATCTTATTATAATATAACTGAGTTTTTGAAGGATAAAATATCAACATAATTTTTAATTGTTGACATCTAATTTTAGGGATATTTTTACATTGACCTCTGTATAATTTTTTTTTTTTTTACTTAATTGCATTATGATTTTTACTACCAGTTGTGTATAACTTATTCAATATTATTTGACATATAAATGTTTATAAATTAATAAATTCAAATTTCATAATATTTGTACGCTTCGCAGCAAAACATAGAGAATCATAACTAATATTGTAACATCTCACACACCGTGTATCAAGGTTCACACAAGTACCTGTCTCCATTATAAACTCACGATATCTTCAAAACACAATTAAATTCACATTAAAAGGACATCCTCGCCACTTTTATATAAAACCACGCCTTTTTTTGAACAACAATGAGATTCGATGTGATCTTATTTCGGAAGCAAGGTGTACAATGTGGAGTGTCCTTTATCTTTTAAAAAAATGGCAACAAAATACTTACTTTTTGATGGTTATAGTGATTGTTATTTAAAAAAAGGAAGTAGAAACATTGGTTGTTATGCAATTTTAAAAGATGTAATAAGGATTAGTGAGTTTATTTAGTAAATTAGTAGATAGTTTCGAAGCTGTTTTTGAGGTTCCTTTCAACTTTGTAATTATTTAATTATTTTGGTGTTATTTAAAGTTTGGCACAAAATTCAGCAACCGTCCTTGCGTGTGCAGGTGACAGAGAATGCGGTGCAAGATGGGAGGTGAGTCATTGTCTATGGAGAAACGCCGCATACACACTGGAGTTCTGACCCGTCTATGAACCCCTACTTGTGGAGGTTGTCCTTGCAGCGACCTACTTAGGTTCGAAGTCTATTTAAGGTTTTTCAAATACAACATGGTAACTTTTCAAATACAACATGGTAACTTTTCAAATACAACATGGTAACTTTTCAAAAAAAAAATACAACATGGTAACTTGTTGCCGAGTGGGAGGTATTTTGACCAACCACTCCTAAAAGAATCTAAAACTTTTTTCAGATATCAGAATCCATTGGGTAGGAAACAATTTTACATAAGGTGGAAGCCAAAGATTAAGGAGAATGCAGAAGGTAGCCCGCAAAATTAAAATTGTCAGGTTGTATGTCAAAATTTTAAAATTGTCAGGTTGTATGTCAAAATTAAAATTGTCAGGTTGCATGTCGAACTTCCGCTTCTATAACAAGTTGCCAAAGTCGGTTACAGAACTTAGCGATGGAAAGATTAAAACTCACATCAAACGTGTCCTTATGACTGATGACTACGTTGAAGACAGGGAAGTTTGGCATTAATTCCTTCTGCACATGTGGCTTCCCTGGTACCTCATTAACAGCATGACTATGTGAAAGTCTATTAACTGATCCCGAATTACAATGTTGATTTTTATTCTTTTATTTTTTTACAATGTCTTGATATATTCTCGTCATTATTTGACATTTTGACATTATACACCAATTGTAATATCAACTCTTTATTAGTGGTTGTCATGGAAATCATGTCACTTGGTTTAAATAGGTTCATTTTATTTATGTAGATTCTTTTACATATTGTGAATGAGAGAACGTAGTAGGCCTTACAGACTGTAGATTGTAGACGATTTTCTATTCTTTATTTTCATTCCTCTAAGTACCTGATACTTATTGACAGGCCTGCACTGTCCTCCCATACCTATTATCACTGTAATTTGAAAACATTGTAAAAGCCAATTATTTTTAAAAGAGTAACCGTGGAGTTTCTTGCCGGCGCTTCTCCATAGGAAGCGACAAATTGGAACCGTGCACCTAGCTTCTGGCGTTTCATATTATGTGCCCTTGCAGGTTTATGTGAAATAAAACTATTTTGATTTTGATTTAACAAAATATGATTCGCAACCGTAACAAATATGGCTATTCTTTTTCGTTATTAATTTCATTAAATCGAAAAAAAAAATTATAAATGTTTGAAAGATTTTTGCTATTAAAATTCTGTAAATAGGTACATGCACGTGTAACGATCGTGAATCGTATTTTAACCAACAAGGTTTTAATAAGTAAGAAAATTTGAATTTAGTCAGCTATCTTCGCGCAATCTCGTTAATCGAATTGAATTGCAAGATGTACTTAGTAAAACTATCTAGAGTTTTAGTAGGTAATTACAGCGTACGATTAAATTTAGTTCAGCGGGGAGCTGCACCTTCGCAGTATCGTGGAATCCCACCGATAATAATAGATAACATTTGACAACAGTCTTATTAATTTGAGCCCCAATCAGGCTTCCCGAAACATAAACTAGTTTTGTAATTTCACCTAAACGTAAAGAAAAAGCATTATAAACAACAAAATACAATGCAAAATCCCGAACGGGATTCGAACCCTACTGAAATAGTTTCTAAAACATTTTTTGCGCCACTGACCACACCCTCTAAAGCACAATAGTTAGGAAGAACGGTGTAGCGTTACCTTTGTTACAGTGTTATTGTACATCTACTTATAATATCGAGGTACGGTCAAATACTTGATAGAATATTGTTTAGTTGTGAGACTGTAAACAAACTAGAAAAATTCACACTAATACACAACTATTTTCTTGATGTATCTCGGGAATAATTGCATTCCTAAATACAAACGAGCTTTCCCCACATTTTTTAAATAAATTACATTAATTTAAAAGACTATTAACAACTCTTTAAACAGTCTAGTCTCTGTATATGTGAGTCTTTATTACTAACTATAGCTTTAACTGTTTGCATGCCCTGGTTGAGGTAGCTAGTGTAAGGATAATTTAAAACTAAACATCTGTAACATGTACCTACTTTATGTGCAAATTAAGAATTATTCTATTCTATTCAAAGTAGACTGAGGGCGTCCGGTCCGCATCAAGTGCAAAGAGCAACTGAAAGAAATCCGACAACTGGCGAAACACGAAGTTTACCGACGGACATTATGTACAAAATAGTTGTACTGTAAGTAACTTCGTTACCGCTACCGTTACGACGGTCTTTACGTAAAATCCCGAAAGTGATTTGCATGTTTTGTTTTCGTGATCTTCAGGCCAGCCTATACCATAGTTTAGTTTAACAAAAATAAAGTCTAAGATGGCAAAATGCACTTTAAATCCATCATGACATTATATTAACTAGAACATTATGTAAACGTATTTAAAACATTGAAGCACTTTCCAATAAAATTTATCATTTGTTGTTAGAGGATTATACGTGGGTACCGTCGGTTAGAACCTCTTAGTTATTTCATCAAGAAACGGGTCATAGGGAAAATTGAAGTCAGCTAGGCAGTCGTTCCATGTAAAATACTGGTATTCAGCTGCAAACGGTTAGACTGGAAGCTGACCCCAACATAGTTGGGAAAAGGGTAGGCAGATGATGATGATGATGATGAGGGAGAGCTTCCATCAATTCAACCTATCGCAGTCCACTGCTGCACATAGGCCTCCCCCAGGCTGCGCAACAGCACTTTATCCTCCACGTTCCGCATCCAGTCTGTTCCAGCCACTTTCTTAAGGTAGTCGGTCCATCTAGCTGGTGGTATCCCACGCTACGCTTGCTGATACGCGGTCTCCACTCCAGGACTCGTCTGCTCCACCGACTATCGGTCCTTCGACAAACCTGGCCAGCCCACTGCCACTTCAGTTTTCTTACTCTGCAAGCTATGTCAGTAAGTACGGTTCTTTTCCGGATATTAATCAATCTTAAAGCCTTGTATCTTAGATACCATTTCCATATTTTTGGGACTGAACTGTGTCTTCAAAAGCACATAAAGTACGTGCATTTTACATCCCAAAAACCGTCAAGCGAAACTGGTCGTTTTGGTAAGTAACATAATTCAGTAGAGGCCCCCGCAAACAGGCGTGGTGCGACTCTCGTAGAACTGTTTCAATGAAAACTTCATGGAAATTTGTTCTACACGAGTCGCGTTGCGCCGGTCTGCGGAAGTCTTAAGCTGTCAGCACAATCACTTTAATTAAGTAGTTACCTAATACATTAACTTCCTTACACTATATGTCACTCGTCATTGACGGGTTAAAGTTATCATTATTAGTTGCTTATGTAATTACAATTTATTTACTTGTACTGTTGTACTTGATTGTAATCGTGCTAATTGACAGTCTTTTGATTTTTTGTTCGGTTCTTTCAGTGACTCAGTATGTTTAACTTAACATACCATATCATCACGCCTAATTTCCTCTAAGGACTAGGTAGACGTAACCGACATAGCTCGAAAAAGCCAAGTAACAGTGGGCAGGGCACATTGCTCGCTGAACAGATGGCCGATAGCGCCGAAGCTTTCGAGTGGCGACCGCGTACTTGAAGATGTAGCGTTGGAAGGCTTTCCACAAGGTGGACCGATGACCTGGTGAAGGCAGCAGGAATCCGCTGGATGCGAGAAGCGCAGAACCGGTCGGACTTGAAGGAGACCTCTATCTAGCATTGAACGTCTTTCGGCTGCAATGATGACGATGAGTTATGGGAAGATTGACGCCCGTTGCTCAGCAGCGGGTCAGCAAAAAACCATATTTATAACAGTAATTCAGTTTCAAGTAATTTTGGCACAGATGAAGCTTTTAGCTTATTGATAAAGAAGAAAAACTTTTATGCCGTAGATCATAACCAGCCCTAAAACAGAAGAGAGCATTTACGGGCACAGTGGTAACGGCACCGACTCACAAGTTGTAGGTCGTGGGTCCAAACTTAAGCCGACACTTTATTTTGTGTAAATTATTTAATCTCCACTGCGCTCAAAATGTCAAAGGAAAACATCGTGAGGAACCCAGCATGTTCAAGAACCAAAAATTCGAAGACATGTGACATCTACCAACCCGCACTAGCCCCTCGTGGTCGATTATGGCCCACTCCCTCTCACAGAGAGGAGGCCCTTGTCCCAGCATTGGGAATATTATAGGCTTATAAGCTTAAACGTAAGTACACAAATATAAAACAAAACTACCGTTCCTCTTGACATAGAGTAGGTAATCCCTTAGTCACCTTCGAAATACCGTTATTAAAAAAAAACCATCACGTGTCAACAAAAAAAACAAACCTTTTTATATCAACAGAAGCTTCCGAACACGTCCAACAGAGGGCGTTGTCCACATAGAATTAAAACTCAATTCGTAGCTAATTCTCTCTTCATTATAAGTTCATATCACACACAATGCTATAAATACGCGGCGCAGTAGGACGCGACTAACATTAGTGCCACTGCATTATAAAGTAAAAAGATCAACGCTCGTCCTTTTTGGTAGGGGCAAGTTATAGGAAGTAGCGGGAGCGGATAATGTAGATATAAGTTTGAAAGGAGTTTATCTTCTTCTCGGCGTGTCGATAGCAATCTAAATACATTTAGCCCATAATTTTACTACAAGCTTGGCATTTTCAGCAGAATCCATCAACTCCTGTAGCATGTAAACAGCAGGACACGCTGGTCAAGATATTAAGTGCCCCATTGTTTGTGGGATATCACAACATTTACACTCCAGGGCGTAGTCATTTGTGAATCTCCACCTTAGCAGGTTCTCTTTACTTCTCTTTAGTCTATTTAAAGACTTCCAGTAAAACCGAGGCAACTCATGGCCAGGTGCAAGATTTTCGACAGATGGAACGAATAGGAAAGGAGTTTATGATAGATGGCCTATGGCCTGTAATAATAATCCACTGATTGGTAAAAGGCTACTCTATCTTAGTTCCATGTTGATGCTTACATTATATAAGATGAATTTTTAACATTGCACTTTATCTTTTCGAAAAATGTCAAACCCTCATATAAAACGAACTTATTATTTCTACGCATTATCTATGCTTCTTATCCAACTTTCAAAAGTGTAAGGGAAGTTGTTTTTCTTAACAAATCAATGATTGTCACCACCTTACCATCACAAAGTTGAGATGTTTTTAGTCATATCTAGGTTCAAGTTATGGGCTTCTAGAACCAACTCCTCCACCAACCAACCAACTCTCTCTCTCCATTTGATCATCGCTCTCCGCTCGCAACTCGTACCACACCCTAAAGCGCAGTTCACACGTCACCCGCTGAGCACATTAGCATTGTGTCAGATAATCTGGCGCCCCGCTGTCTCCCATTGTGCCACCGACCTAATCGCGACAACCCGAAAATGGAGAGGTGTGACCCTACCTTTAGTGAGGGAGGTTCAGTATAAAATGTAGCTATATGGAGGATAATGTGAATGATGAGAGTGGTACTCGTGTCCGGTGCGAGCTATTTCAAGAATAGCTCATGTCATGGTGAAAATTAGTAGCCGATCTGTCCAGGATGTGCCGGACGTAATGGAGGATCTTTTAATTAACAGAAAATACAGTGTGACTATTATGTATGTTCCCACTGTTGGGAGACAAGACTCGTCTCTGTGCGACGGAGTGGGACGTAATACACCACGCGGGCCCAGTCCGGGATGGAAGATTTTGCATGTCTTCGAATTGTTGGATCTAGGACATGCCGATTTCCTCACGATGTATTTCTTCACCGTTTTCAGAGCAGTTTTGATGAAATTATTTTTACAAAGTATAGCCCCTGCCTGGGTTCGGACCTACGACCTACAACTCGTAAGTTGGAGCCGTTACCACTGGACTATTATGCGTAGTGGCAAACCGTACTACTATCAAATTAAAGAGTTATTTACCTAATTAATTATTTAATTAGAGAGTAAGCAGTAATTGAACTTAAAAGCCAATAATGCAATTGAATCTATTTTATGTTAATATCTCAGTTGACATTATAAATTGACAGCATCATTGATCAAGAGTTGATCATGCTTCTCGACAGTTTTGACAGCTTCATTTACTTTAAGGTAATTACGTAACACAGGAACAGTAGTAATGGGTTTCATTTTGACAGTTCAACGACATACATTGCGTTATTTACGTAGTTGAGTAGACGAATCTTTCGAACATATGGAGCAATGGATTAGCAAAACGATTCAGATTCTGATTGAAAGTATATTATACAATTACTGTGCTAATCTGAGATTTGTTTAAGCTTGCATTTAATGATCAAAGACTTGAATAATCCCTACTATCTCTACTTCCCTACTTTATAACATTATAAATGTGTCTGTCTGTCTGTCTGTCTGTGATGCTATCACACCTAAACCGCTGAACCGATCGTCATGAAATTTGGCAGAGATATAGCCTGGGATATGGAGAAGGACATGGACTACTATTTTACGCGATAACCAACTTCCACACGGGCGGAACCGCTGGCAAAAGCTAATATATTGAAATACATCAGATTTTCTTATCAGAAACTAGCTTCTGAAAATTCAAGGTTCAGTCTGCAAACTCATAAAACCATAACCAATAGGTGTCTACTCTACGGAACCCAAACGGTGTTAAAACAAAAAACACGAAACCTTTCCGCCTCGGTAGCGGCTTCAATTTGTTTTTGATGATCCCGCGATGTATAGAAATGTCTTTTTTATATGCTCAGGCGCAGAATGAATTGGTTTTCGGAAAGCCAAGGAAGCTGGGTTGGTGTGTGCCACTTCGGAGGTTAAAAATTGTGAATTAAATGGATGATGATAAAATACACATAACATATTATGTAGTAGATTAGGTCTTGCGAAGGAGTATCGTGTTAACCAGTAACTGGGTTTTGGTGGTCAAAAAGGCAGTCGCTCCATGCAAACTACTGGTATTCAACTGCATCTACTAAACTGGAAGCCAACCCCAATGTACCAGGAACAAAGTGCATAAAAATCAAAATGTTCCTATTGAGTATTTCTGGAGTCGTCTATTCGCCCACATATAAATTCACTTCGTGCGAGCCGAATAACAGCCAGCCGCAGAGGTCGATCGATGAGGTTAAGCTATGCTAAGCCGCGGTTGGTCCATTGATGAGCATGGCCATCTTTATATACCAAGACCTCTCCGTGTCTCGGAAAGCACGTTAAGCTATTGGAGCGTTCATTTGTGGATCTTTGACAGTCGTTAAGGGTCGTCAGAAGCCCGAAAGTCTGTGAACCAGTCTCACCAGGGGGTATCGTGTGACCCCAGTAACTTGGTTGTGGAGGTCAGACAGGCAGTCGCTTTATGCAAAATACTGGTCCTTATTAGAATGAAAGCCAACCCCAACATAATACTGCCAGGGGTGCGGGTTGTTCGAACGAGATACCGCGGCCCCTGGCACACAGGCAACTGAAGGAACACGGGTAGGTTTTAGTCAGTAAAAGTCTGACACGCCCTCTTGCTCCACCCAAAGCGGGAGAAGTTATTTGATGATTCCACCCTCAAAAAAAAAACGGAAAATAGTTGGGAAAAAGCTAGTCAGGTAATTGTAGGTACTACTACCTATAGTACCAGATGGACGGTCTAGTTTCAGATTTAGTTTAGTTTAGTTTATTGATTCATAAAAATATGATGCCGGATCCCGCACTACTCTTACGACACGTTGAAGATGAATCAATTAATCAACGGCGGGTTGCTGCAGGTGCAGAAAGCCTCAAACGGCGCAAATATAACAACCTTATTGGGAGCTATATGTTTGAGCCGTTTGGGGTTGAAACTCCAGAGCTGTGGGGTCCGAGTGCTCATCGAGTATATCGGGACATCGCCAAGCGGTTGGTCGACTCTTCACGTGACCAAAGGGCTGGCCTATTCTTTGGTCAAAGAATCAGCATTGCCATCCAACGTGGCAACGCTGCCAGCCTTTTGGGCACTTTTCCCACTGACAGCGATGCGGACGAATTCTTTGATGCACAGTGAGCTCTTCCCTTTTTTATTTACTTTATATACTTGTTCATAATGTCTAATCATTTAATTTTATTTCATTAAGTGTCCAAAACGTATTTTTTTAAGGGATCCAATATGTTCAGGTCTAATCCCCAAGTCACAATAGGAGCACATCAAATCAAGGTCGTGTTTTTGTCCAAATTCAATATTAATAAATTCTTTAGTTTGTCGAGTGCAAAACAACAGAATCGCATCCACAGAAGATGTGTGATTCCGGTCCCAGATTCGATTCCGTGTCATTGCGTTTTTGTATTTGTATTATTTTCTGTTTTTTGTTTTTGTTTATCTTGAGCCAGTGATACATCAGATGTTTTGGGTTTGCAAAGGTCGTCAGTTTGTTTTTATTTCAAGGTTAATCTTTTGAATGAACAAATTTCCTGTTTACAGCAAAGATTAAGTAGGTTTTGGTGACCTAAATGTGTTGAAAGATAATAATTAAGACTCATTTAAAAAGCATGTTATTTTTCATCTCTCATATTGGCGAGCATAAGCATAATCGACTTATAATAATCCCACTGCTGGGACACAGGCCATCTCTCTGTGAATAGGAGTGGGCCATAATCCACCACGCGGGCCCAGTGCGGGTTGGTAGATGTCGCATGTCTTCGAATTTTTGGTTATACGCTCTCAAAACGGTGAAAGAAAACATGCTGAGGAAACAGGCATGTTTTAAAACCAAAACTTCGAAGACATGGGACATGTACCAACTGGGCCCGCGAGGTGGATTATCTGATGAAAAGCACATAGCATTGAAGCAAAGTAGTCGCTGGAGTTCTGAAGAGTTTTAAGAATTGACAGTTGACAAGTGACAGCTGGATGTGTGAAGCCACAGATAATGGAGAAAGCATGGTATGATTTTTTTTTATTATTAAACTTAAATACGGCAAAATTGTCGACATAGCTCACAGAATTAGCAAGCTGTAGGCTTAGCATGACGCTTTCTATTTCTACGAAGAATAGAGTGCTTTTTCTATAATTATTTAATTATTAATTATTTAAATTTCTCGCATACAAAAAAGGTACAAAGGCGGACTTAATGCCTTAGGCATTCTGTAACAGTCAACCAAGGGTGGTGGAGAGATTAGATGGCAGGCGCTTTGGATGATAGGAACAATGATTTAAAAAAAAACTATAAAATATATGATAATGAAACATAAATAAGTTATAAACTTATAATACACATACATGCACACATATCTACTATAATATATACTTACAAAGTGACATTTCATTTCTCCATTTTTGACATCGCACCGCAGATATCCTTCTACAATCTGTCATTTTGTCTTTCGTTTCTAACGATCTTTGTCTAGGTCCTTTTATGTGTAGACTATTTCAGAAGAATATTTCTTCCCAAACTGTCAAAATCACACTGACATCAAACTTTCTACTCGACGGCCACAAAGTATATACGATAATCTACAAAATCATGATTCGTTTAGAACGCATAACTGTGATAATTAATAGAAGAACATAGCTATCTCCTCCTATTTGTACATCATTTAGTTAATAGTCTTGTCTATTCTTCCGTCAACAAATCGGTGCTCGTGCTAAGCCTGCTGAAGTGACAATGGGCCGGCCACATTAGCCGTGGAACAGATAACCGTTGGGGTAGACGTGTTCTTGAGTGGAGACCGCGAATCGGCAAACGTAAGGTAGGACGCCCTCAGGCTAGGTGGAGCGACGATCTTCGCAGAGTGGCTGGTAGCAGCTGGATGAGAGTTGCTGGGAATCGAGCTGAATGGCGTGCAATTAGGTGCTTATTATCACGCCCCACTCCCTCTTACAGAGAGGAGATCGTTGTCCTAACACTGGGAACATTAAAGTCTGATTATGTTTTATACCTTCTATCTAACTGACCGACTCTTTGACAACTCAAAAGTATACCTGTAAATGTTTTAATTCAACTTGATGCTAATTCTTTAGCCTAAGAATAGGCCAGCCCTTGGAAGTTGGGCAGGCCTTTGGTGTGGGGGACACTACCTGCGTCGACACCCTCGCGCCATCCGATCTTCTGAGCACGGCGGGCTGTGCTGGTGCGGCTGCTGCAGGTGTAGAAAGCCTCAAACGGAGCACAAAGTGCACAATCGTTACCTATATTCAAGAGACTCGTGAAGGAGCATTACTTGTTGTTGTAATTTTGTTGTAGCTGTTATAATCTGTAGTCGTCATTTATTTTCTATGCTTATATAGTTAGTATGTATCTATTTAAGTATCTATTATACAGCATATGTATGAATATAACTATGTATCTGTTACAGTAAATGGTATCTATATTTTGCACCGAAGACAAACCCATTTTTATGTCCACGCAATCACTGTCCATTCCAAGGTTGCCTGGAAAAGATCGCAGAAAGCGATAAGGCCGCCCATTGTATGTTTCTAGTGTTAAGTGTTTTATCTTTGTAATGTTTTTTCTGGTGTACAATAAAGCATATATAAAAAAATATAACAACCTTATTGGGAGCTATATGTTTGAGCCGTTTGGGGTTCACACACTATATATGCAACACTATATGAGTGCTCATCGAGTATTTCGAGACATCGCCAAGCGGTTGGTCGACTCTTTTTTTTTTTTTTTTTTCTGGGTGGGAAATCATCAAATAACTTCTCCCGCTCTGGGTGGAGCGGGAGGGCGTGTCAGACTTTTACTGACTAAAACCCACCCGTGTTCCCTCAGTTGCCTGTGTGCCAGGGGCGGCGGTATCTCTTTCGAACAACCCGCACCCCCGGCAGGCATCGGCCCTTGCGGGCCCCATCTGTTGCTGCTGACATCTCTTTGAGGCGCGCGTGGAACACAACGCGCCGTCGACCCGGGCTTGGTCCTTACCGGACAGCGAGGTACCCATTACTCGCCGTCCGCAAGCCCGTGCCTACGGTGGCCGGGAATCAGCCTGGGATTCCCGACGCCCAGGGCGTCTCCTGCGAAGGCCACGGCTGTGAGGGCGCATGTACTGCATCTCCCTCACGTGCGCCGCCTCCCTCTTTGCGAGCATAACTGCTTCGCTGAAGGAGGCGACTGCCAGCCATGCCCTCTCGCTCCGTACCATGGCCTGGACCAGGGTCGGACGCGAGAGATCGCCGCCGCCGATCACCTCCACGAGGACACGGCGTTGCTCCGCCCAAGCTGGGCAGACCTCCACCGTGTCCTCTGGGCAATCTTCGCAATGGAAACACCCGGGCGTTTCCTCCCGCCCTATCCGAAGCAGGAACCTCCCGAAACAGCCATGTCCGGTGAGGACCTGTGTCAGGCGGAAGGTGAGGACGCCATGCCGCCTCTCAAGCCACTCCTCAAAGAGGGGACTTACCGCCGCAATCGCGGCGTGCCCAGCACTGGGTTGCGACAATCGCACTTTCCACGTCGCCATGAGATCCTGCCGGAGCTCTGTCCGCCGTGCCGCGATTTCCCGCGGCAGCGGAGTTACGCCCCGGCGTTTGGCCTCCTCGCGCCACTCCCAAGTGAGCGCGAGGACGTTTGCCTCCAGATCCCATGGCGGTAATCCGGCAAGGAGGCCCGCCGCCTCACCGGAGATCGTGCGGTATCCCCGGATCATCCGGATGGCCATGACCCTATGGGCCGCCGTCAACCGGCGTGCTGGTTGGCGCCTCAATGTAGGCGCCCACACCGGCGCCCCGTATAGGGCCATGGCCCGCACGACCCCCGCGTAGAGCCTCCAGCAGGAGGCGTTTGGCCCCCCTAGATTGGGCAGGAGCCGCTTCAAGGCAGCCCCGGCCCGCTCCAGTCTGGGAGCCAAACGTCGGAAGTGCTCCGCGAAGTTCCACCGGCTGTCGAGGACGAGTCCTAGGTACTTCATCGTCGACTCGACGCCGATGTGAACCCCTCCTACCGTTATCTGGGAACCCGTCGGTGGCGCATTCCGAGGAGCGTGAAACCACATGGCCTCGGACTTGTGCAAGGCCACCTCGAGTCCCAGTTGGTCGACTCTTCACGTGACCAAAGGGCTGGCCTATTCTTAGGTCAAAGAATCAGTATTGCCATTCAACGTGGCAACGCTGACAGCCTTTTGGGCACTTTTCCCACTGACAGCGATGCGGACGAATTCTTTGATGCCCAGTGAGCTCTTCACTTTTTTACTTTATATACTTGTTCATTATGTCTAATTATTTAATTTGAATAAAGCTATTTAGTCTGTAAAGAATCATGTACAAAATTTTATCACTTGATGTTGTAGGTAGAGTTTTAAAAGGATCTAAGTCAGCGTCTGTAACTACTCGCTAACAATACATTTCCAAAATACATTTTTCGTACCAAACCAGGTGGAATTATGTCAAAATCTGTCCATAATACAAACAGAAGGGCATGATCACAGAGGGTCAAACCCTTTGGCACACAATGGATTAGACAGCATTATTGTATTATTTTTTGTGAACCCGTCATAATCTTGTACCAAATAATAAATAATATTATTGTGTATAAATAGTGTATTGAGCATATGGCTTATTTTGTGGTATGGTATGCTTTTGATATTAGCTTTGATAGAAGGGTAGGTAAGTGAATGATTTGTAGTGGTCATATTTTGCTTCTTCATTTATTTTTACCCGGCTACGGCGAAGGAAAAATGAGGGTTATGATTTTTACAAGTATATCTGTATGTGGGTACGTATGTTTATGTGTTCCGTCATAACTTCTAAACTACTAAATCATAATTTGACAAATGAGGTATCTTTGGAAGCGTCTTTATTGTTTACTCGTTAAAGTCTATGTAACATCACATTAAAACAATATGGCGCCCTCTAGAGAACATTAAACTATTTATCATGATCATCATCATCATTTCAGCCGAAAGACGTCCACTGCTGGACATAGGCCTCCCCCATGTTCCTCCACTTCAACCGGTCTTGTGCTTCCCACATCCAGCGGAATCCCGCGGCCTTCACAAGGTCATCGGTCCACCTTGTGGGAGGCCTTCCCGCTCTACGTATTCCGGTACGCGGTCGCCACTCCAGAACCTTTCGGGCCCATCGGCCATCTGTTATGCGAGCAATGTGCCCTGCCCACTGCCACATAAGTATGGCAATTCTTCGATCGAATCATGAATGATGAGATCCGCAGGAGAACCAAGGTAACCGACATAGCCCGAAGAATTGCCAAACTTATTAAACGATTAACTAAACATTTTTTTTTATTGATATAGTCGATTTTCGGAAATTTTTTTTGAGAGATAAAAATATTAATGGACTGTTTTTTTATATACCCATCTCTTACGTCTTTTGGTGCCTGTACGTAGTAGACAAAAGTTAAGGCAATAGCTAAATACTTAATCAAATCTATTACCATCGTGTTCATTTCGTAGGTAAATACTTATCGGTCACACAAACACATTGAATGCTTTGCTCACGGCATCAATGTGGCTTCACTGCACTTCCATTGTAGGCACTTTTGTTGGTCATCCGATCAGCTATGGCTACCTGTGTTTGTTTATACACACTAGGTGATTTTACTAAGTATTGAAGGGGTCGTAGTGGGAAGGGTTTGCGGCTAAGTAATATCTGCCGCAAGGGTGCCACGATTAGTCCCTGGATCTTACCGTTTCCGAGCCTCAAATAGTACGTTAAGCCGTTGGTCCCGGCTGTCATTCGTGGATCTTTGACAGTCGCTACTGGTTAACATACAAACTTAACATATCGAAAAAAAAATGCCAATTCCAATTTTAGATTTTTAACAGACTTCAAAAATGAGGAGGTTCTCAATTCGTCGGAACCTTATTACTCGAAGATGGCTGGACCGATTTGGATTATTATTTTAATTTTGGAAGTCGGTGACAAAAAAATAAAATACATATCCAAAGTCACCGACTTCCGAAATTAAAGTTATTTTTCACTTTTTAGTGTTTTTTGGAAGTCGGTTGTTTTTTTTATAATAGTGTTTTACTTAATTGAAATCGTTGTAAGTAATTGTGCTGTTGGTGTGCTTACATATCGTAATTATTAGAAATATGAAAGTAAGCTTGTTTGTTTGTTATGCTTTTACACTGAAACTGCTGAAAGGAATTGGATGAAATTTGGTACAAGGGTAGACCATGACCGGGGTTAGGATAAAGGCTACTTTTCATTCTGAATCACTGATGAATTTGCGGGCACCAGCAGGCTTAGCACGTGGGCCATAGACAAGTGTTTTGTCGTCGGAACAGTAGACAAAATTGACGTTTCCGTATGGACAGTTGACAGTTTTTCACCGAGAAATGTAGACAAGCGATTTCTGTTCTACAGTACAGTAGAAATAAAAAGCGTCATGCTAAGCCTCCAGCTAGAAATAAATACGCAAACTGCAAAAGTAATACAATAATGGACACCTCACAAAATCAACCCGTGCACACCGCTCTTTATCCACAAAAGTGCAACACACCCCGCTGTGTACAATAAGCCTTACAAATATTTAGCAAATAATACCTCGTGTGGCTCCGGCTTTACGTTGAGTGTACACGCCCTTATATTTAGGGATACAACTTGGATGTTAAATTTGCAATTTTTTTTTTTTTCAATAACTAGTATTGTTGTGGTGGAGTGCGTCGTAGTTTATACAGGATTAGTTTTTATCCAGTGCGCAAACTGTAACTATGAATTCAGCATATCATTCTAGACGCCCCAGTATAGAAATTTTTTGACGGTTATACAAAAAAAAAATGAGCTGTTCCATACATTTTGATCGCGTAGGTATTGCACTTTTCTATGAAACAGCTGATTTTTTTTGACGAAAAATTTCTGCGCTGGTGTGTCCAGAATGATATGCTGAATCGGTGGTTACAATTTGCGCAAGGGATAAAACCTTATCCTGTATAGCTACGGATCATGGAGTCCTAGGTTTAAACCTCGAGTTGTGGCAACTTTTATTGGGTTTGATAAAGTCAAGAAAATGTTGAGGTAACTCGATAGATTTACCTAGTAATTGGATGGCAGAGGTGGGCCGGGCCAGTGGTAATATCCTGGACTTACTGGATGTAGGTCCTGGGTTTGAACTCGGGGAGACGCTTTTTTTTTGTGTATTTAAGACCATCACCACTGGTCTCAGAACAAGGCGCGGTCCGAGAGGCGAGGTCCTAGGGGTCATAAGCCCCCAAAGTCATAAGTCCCCAAAGCCTTACGGCTAGTAAACGTAAAGTTTAAAAAAGTAATTTTTAAAACATTATAAATTTTCTTATTAATATGTAGGTAGTCTTTGACCCCCCCACCCCCAAGTCTTGGGCTGCGACCGCGCCTGCTCAGAACGGTGACGGAAAACATCGTGAGGAAACCAGCATGTTCTAGAGCCAAAAATTAGAAGACATGTGACATCTACCAACCCGTATTGGGCCCGCGTGGTGGATTACGGCCCGCTGCCTCACACAGAGAAGAGGCCTGTGTCCCAGCAGTGACAATACATTGTATGGTTACAGTTTGTGCAATGTTTTTTTTTTGCTGTAGGTACTCATGTAAATGATTTCCAAAAACCTCTTCATCATCTTCAAATTAAAGACACACACACCACTTAGGCTTCTGCCTACCCCT
Organism: Polymixis lichenea; assembly: GCA_949091785.1. Classification (NCBI taxonomy): domain Eukaryota; kingdom Metazoa; phylum Arthropoda; class Insecta; order Lepidoptera; family Noctuidae; genus Polymixis; species Polymixis lichenea. The sequence goes on from OX420958.1 coordinate 7,063,767, forward strand.
ATAATTGAGCTGACACACAAAACAGTACTTAATACATTCATTTAAAACTTTTTAATACTCTGAGGACCCTTAACTCAGGTCGAGTTGACGAAATACTTGTACGAAAAACCAGGATAAAACCACAACCGTGTCAAGGAAAAATAGCTCTAATTTTCTAGAGCATAAGGTGGTGTTGGACTGTGTAGTTAAGTTGGTATTCCAGTTGAATTGTTAAGAGGCCTTTAGAAACGAATTGAAACCAATATAATAGGTATTATCGCATCTGTTACTTTTTAATGTGTGGCTCGATTTCTGAGAGGGTTGTTGGTTCGATTCTCGGTTGGTTAATTTGTTATGTACAATTTTATTTGGTCAATAAAGTTATTTGAAAGGTTAAAACTTTAACTGTATCCTGTGTAGTTAAGCAGGAGGGAAAGTAAGAGGGGTACGAAAAAGTATTCATGCTACCTCGTTCCTTCGTACCTTCGTTAAACCTCAGGAAAATTTGCCTCCAGGCGTGATCAGCAGTGGCCTATAAGGTCAAAGTCAAATTCAAATCATTTATTTCTAATAGGCACTTAAGATGAATCTAGTCGACATTTTTTCCATACAAACTTCGGGAGTGTATTACTCCACTATTCGACAATGCACATAAAAAAATAAACATGGCACAGTTTTGTCTCAATAATAATATTGCCGGTACGGAATCAAATTACTAAAATAAAAAGCCATTAAAAAGTTAGGAGTCAACTAAGTTTCGTTTTTTTTTTGCTAATTTAATCTAACTTTGGGCGTGTTTAAGTAATAAAAGCAGTGTAAAATCTTCAAAACCAAGTCAGTACCGACTCAAGTATCGAAAAGTTCAATAACATTGATTGGTCATTGATTCATGCAGTGGTTTTTTCACAAAACCCGATCTTCCAAAGGACTATTCTTAATTTTGTTACTCGCCTGTTTTACTAAATGATAAATGATAAATGATTTTATTTCTGTAAGTAGGTTTGTACAAACACTTTTACACGTACTATACATAAATGATCCTGCATCTCATTCAATAACGCTGTGCGTGTAGACTAGTGTCTAACTGCTCATCAGTGATACTATCTCTGTCGAACACGCTGCCTGGTGAGACATCGTGCTTTTAAGCCAGGCCCACCAGTGAGTTTGAGCCCGCGACTAGATTCCCCTTAAAAGGCACTTCTGAACGTATTTTTATGTATTACTGAATGGGCCCGATGTTGCCCTCGATAACGCTCGATGGAAACCAATGGATGAGGTCTATTATGGATCGAGCGTGCCCAAAAGATGCCTCTTCACTCTTGTTTTGAAGGTAGACAGGTTCAATGTGGAAGGGAACGCAGACAATCAATTCTATTTACCTACGTAAAAACAGAATAAATTCTAGTCGCCCCTTTTAAAATTTAGTTTTGTATGGAGAAGAATGGGCAAGAAACTCCACTGTTACTCTTTTAAAATGTCTTACAATATTTTGTATACGTACTCACATTAATTATATTTGCAACGCACCTAGAATAAAATTCCTATACCACAGTAGATACTTAAAGAGTATTAAAAGTTAAGCAATGACAGCTAATTTAACTAAGTGATAAATACAGCTCACATATTTACAAATATTTTAAAAGTAGATGCATTTTCCAAAAAATTTAGATAACAAGTTACTTACCTGCAAACTCCTGCCCATTCGCTTCGCGCTCCGATGGGCTCCGCGTCTTCGTCAGGCGTCCTAAATCCAGTTAAAACTTTCCACAGACGCTGGTTATGTTCTTGACCGTGTTTTGCAGGGGGTGTAGCACAAAATCACAGAAGGACCATCTCGTATGAGAAAAAAGGTTTTTTTAACACATGGAGCACATTGTTTAGTTCGTGTACGATCAGTTCAAGTGAAAAAACACACGGACGTGCGGCGCCACTGTCGCCCGTCCTTGATCGATGGGATTGCTTCAGCGAATAGGCGAGAAACAAGCTGGCAACTTAATCAAATCAATCCCTTTCTCCTACACACAAATACTTGAAAATGGGGTGAAAACTATCCAAAATTCCTAAACATAAATGCGGCAGGTAATACCGCATAATACCCATCTGAAAGAGAACGGTACGTAACACAAGTAATAATTTAATGCGTGAGTTAAAGTAATCACAGGTTTTACAATTAAATTAGCAACCATTGTCTTTTGTGCAATCGATTGCGTACCCAAGTAGGCCACTGCAGATAGATTTGCCCGAAGTGGGGCATTACTGACCCAACCAACACCCAGTGCCAGTGCGGAGCTTCTGATCAGACCGTGCCCCAATTTCCCGCTTGTGGGGCATGCTCTTGATTCGAAGCACCATGTTTTTAGTCACCCGTACCTCAAATTCAGCCTATAATGTTCCCAATGCTGGGACACAGGCTTCCTCTCTGTGAGAAAGAGCAGGCTGGAATCCACCACGCGGACCCAGCGAAGGTTGGTAGATTAGATGTGACATGTCTTCGAATTTTTGATTCTAGGACAAGCCGTGAGGATATCTCACGATGTTTTCTTCACCGTTTTTTTTTTTTGGGTGGGAAATCATCAAATAACTTCTCCCACTCTGGGTGGAGCGGGAGTGTCAGACTTTTACTGACTAAAACCCACCCGTGTTCCCTCAGTTGCCTGTGTGCTAGGGGCGGCGGTATCTCTTTCGAACAACCCGCACCCCTGGCAGGCATTGGCCCTTGCGGGCCCCATCTGTTGCTGCTGACATCTCTTTGAAGCGCGCGTGGAACACAACGCGCCGTCGACCCGGGCTTGGTCCTTACCGGACAGCGAGCTACCCATTACTCGCCGTCCGCAAACCGTTTTGATAGCAGTGGCGATGAAATAATTTACACAATGAAAAGCGCCTGCTTGGGTGCGAACCTACGACCTACAACTCTTAAGTCGGACCCGATAGTAAAAAAACGTACCTAGAGCTCAAGAGACTAAAAGAAGGTACCTAGAGTTCTTGCTCTAGGTACCTCTCTTTAATTTTTTTTATAATGATATCTGCTTACGCCCAAATCATAGCATAGCCGTGAAGAAACGACCTTAGTAGTATGACCACCGAAATCCCACCAACTTTACTGTCTAATACAACTGAATTGGCTCTAATTGGGCCTTCCTTTCAATTCGAGTGCACTTGAATTTTTACCCAAATCACACACAGGAAAACCAAACCTAACTCTCGAAGGCAAAGCTCAAAATCACTCATCAAATTTCAACGGTCTTACGACCTTTATTAACATCAATTTAAGGTAAATTGGCAAAGGAAATGGGACTCTGCACTGTAAGTTATAGAATTTAAAACAGATTGTGGTTTTCATTTGACCTTACATACAGGAAAAGGGGTGCAAATGAAATTGATTCATAAGACGCTTTGATTGAAGATGTTTGTATTATCACGCTATCATTGAGTGGAGCCAGCAGGAGTTGATTGGAGGCAGTAATTAGTGGCATTGACCTCTGTTCTGATTGCCCTGAACTCCTGATCCTATAAAGCCATACGCAAAAAGTAGTGTTATTCATTTTGGATATTGTTTTTTAAAGAACACGTGAATCAAGTGTCTCCCCTTAACTAACAGTGAATAGTAAAGATGTTTTTGGACGATTTCTTGGTTTAATACTTACTTAGCAGTTTAAGTTATATTTAAATTACTTATTAGCTAATAGGTTAGATTGTAATGTGAATTATTATTCATTTTTTTATTCATTTATTTTCCATAACACATAACCTATTACATAATTGATTTTAGCCACACAACGAAAACCTCTCAGGGTTTATCTGTGTGATGGTGAGCCGCTCATTTCGATTTAAAAAGAAATAATTGTAAACAAAAAAAAAAAGTTTAAATACAATATGAAATTAAATATGAGACTTGAACTTATTGTATTATTATTGTGTGTTTTTTTTGTGTTCAATATTATCTAATATTGAATACAAAAAAATCAATGACAAGCAATAGTAACTACATTACAATGTAAAAACTTTACAATTACAATGATACTTAACACACTTAAATTTTATTTACTTATTTTTATAACACTTATTTACATATTTTTTGTATTATTTATTTTGTTTCTTTTTTTTTCATTTACTTTCCGATCCCTTAAATACATACATTAGGAGAAATGTGTAAGGAAACGTTTTGATTTATACTTATAACCTTTCGAACTAGTTTCGTAAAGCGTTTGCAAGTCTTCTGGAAGTTTATTTAGATAAGAAGGTACTAAATATTCTGCAACCCTCATACCGTACACATTATTAAACTTTGGTAGGATGTATTTATTTTTAAGTGGTATCGTTCTCAGAAAGTCAGGTCTTGTTTGTTCTGTTAGCAGCTCAGTTCTATTGACTTCCGCATAAAGTATCATCTATTGTGATACTTCATAAAAGCAAACTTAACTTTACGTAACTAGGCTAAGCTGTATACACTATACGTTAGTAGTTAAGCATAGTATTTAATAATAATAATAGTACCTACCTATATAATATGTTAGCAACAACAAATAATTGTACGCGTATATTACTAAATGTAACTTGTTTGTAGACGCCTTGGGTTGACCTGTCAAGTCTACAAAATGTTTAATAAATAAATAAATAAATTAAAAAAAGTTCTTATTAGAAGTTGCAGCTGCGGTGACCCAGTGGCAACGGCCGCGACTTACCGAGTTATAGGCCGTAGGTTTAAACCCAGACATTCGCTTTACTTTGAGTAAATTACTTTATCACCACTGCTCTCAAAACGGTGAAGGAAAACATCGTGAGGAAACCAGCATGACCTAGAACCAAAAATTCCAAGACATGTGACATCTACCATACCGTATTGAGCCCGCGTGTTGGATTACAGTCCACTCCCTCTGAGAGGAAGCCTATGTCCCAGCCCCAGCTGTGGGAACAGCACCTATAGGCTAATTACTTTATGTATGGATGGGCTAGTGTAATATTGTGTAAGACCATCACACAATTTAATGGGTCCCATGTAACTTTGAAGCAAAATACAGATACAAGTTCTTCTAACTGAACAGACAGCTGTGCTGCTGGGGAGTTTGTTGCGCCACTTCTTCTTCCCAGCTAAAGCACTAGGAAGTTGTGAAGACTGAGGGACTGTCTTATGTAATTTTGACGTTCAAAAAGTGCTGACTCTCAGCCTGGTTTGAATAAATGACTTTTGATTTCGATTTTTTTTTAATTAGAGGATTCGGAAGACGGACATTTGGATCTGGGGCAGAGCCATCGCCGGTGTGTTGTCATCCTAGAGTAGAAACTAAGCTTAAGTGTCTCATTTCTCAAGTCTCAATCTCAAATATCATCCCACCTATTGGTGCGATATTTACTGACTTAATCTGTACCTGCCATGTTAAAAAGTTATGAAGTTTTATTAAATCTATGTAGAGTAGGTACCTACATAGTGTTAAGACCTAGAGATGGGTCGACTATGGCCGACTAGCCGAGCAGTCGGCTGCATAATGGCCGACTAGTCGGCCAAGCCGATCATGGCTTTCGGTTGAGTTCGAGTGACATCGGTAATGTTCGTGAGTATGCTTTCGGCGCCCGGCGACCAGGCGGTATTGTCGGGACATGTTTTTGTTTATTTTACATTTATTCTGTCATTGTTCACATGCGAGCCGGCATTTCTTCCTATCCTAATATCCTATCCTTTTCTAGATTACACGGAAAGTAAACTGTAAAACTGGTTCTATAATATACATAAAACCAGTAAAGATTTCAATTTCATTCGAATCACCGTCTTTTAATTTTTTAAGCATATTAATACGAGTAAAAATGGGCTGACTAGTCGGCGTTTTTAGCCGACTAGTCAGCATTCCCGACTAGTCGGTACATCACTATTAAGAATATATCTATACCTAGTCCTGCCGTCGAAAGAATGCGTCCCTGACACCTGTCATTGTGACAATTGAAGTACCTAACTATGAAAGATCAAATTCGCAAAACACGGAGGTATTCATTTGTACGATACTGACAGGTGTCAACAATTGTCACGGCCGGACGGAGTGTCTTAAACTACGTACATCATCATCTGACTGGCATTTTTTCAACTATGTTGGGGTCGGCTTCCAGTCTTACCAGATGCAGCTGAATACCAGTTGCATTTTACATGAAGCGACTGCCTATCTGACCTCCACAACCCAGTTACTGGGTAACACGATACCTTGGTAGGACTGGCATTCGGAGTTTCGGGCTTCCGACGACCTGATTAAACTACGTAATAACGAATACAAACCGCAGTATTCTCTACTTGAATTAGTTCTTCAATAAGTTTGAATGGAATATTGCCAATAATCAACCAAAAAACTAACTGATAAAATTAGCAAATTAGTTCAATACATAATAATAACTATACTTACTTAATAAACTACTTATAACACTTTATTCGTACTTACAATAAAACATACCGATATAGTATTAATTATAACAAAAAGTTTATCCTACACTTACAATGATTCAAACATTACCTTTGCACGTTGAAGAAAACATTTGAGTGGACTACTAGCGCCATCTATGTTTGCGATCAGTAAAATAACGACCGGTCGTTGGTTTTTCTTGAGATTTGTTTAGAATCTAAAACTTTATTGGTTAATTAGTAATAAAATTAAAGTTTATAAGTAGATTCCACTCTCCTTATTCTTCTACTTAATAAAAGTTTTAAATTTATTGATAGGCAATGAACTGATGCCTAAACCGCTGGGTTTAGTATCATGAAATTTTGCACAAGAGTTCCTTATATGGCGAAAGTGAGCAATAAGGACGGATCTTTCCAAATTCATTCCCCAAAGGGGTTAAATAGGGGATGAAAGTTTGTATGGAATTCAGTGACACATACACGTACAAAAGAATTATAATATAGGTTTAAAGATAGATTTTGCAACGCATGACACTTGACAGAGAATGGTCCATTCCTGGCCACTGCTAGGTATTTTACTCAAATTACTAGACGATTAGATCAGGCTATAACTTATAATATTTTCAGAAAAACAGAATTGCATTACTATGAAGAAATGCTATTGCTTTATTTGCTTACGGCAGCTGTTGTCAACCTGAGACCGTTTGCAGAAAACATACCTACTATCGGTGGCCGAATTTTGTAGGAGCTAAATGTTCCGTGTGGTGCCGGACGTAAAGAATAGCACCATCCCATTTCTTCCCGTGGGTGTCGTAGAAGGCGACTAAGGGAATTACTAGAGAATGGGCAGCAGCGTTCTCTATGCAATTGACCACTATACTGCGATTGCCAACCCGCCTGCCAAGCGGGGCGATTATGGCAAATCCCTCCATTTTAGGGGAGGCTTATGTCCAGCATTGGACGTCGTTCGGCTGATATGATGATGATGATGAAATTAACCAAGAATCAAGTGTATCAAAGGCGCACGTCCCACAGAACGTGGGTCATAAAACTCAGTGACGTATTCTAACTGATTTTAGGACGTAAATAGAGTAGGTATGCCGTGTACGTGTCGGAAGATTTTTATTCTAGGATCATCATCTCCTAGCATTTTTTCAAATAGGACTGTTGTTCAGTGGAACCGGATGCAGCTGAATACCAGTTTTTTTTTAAATAGAGTGGCTGCCTATCTGACCTCAATAACCCAGTTACTGGGTAACACGGCACCTCTTGGTAAGATCTTCGAGTCGATCGATCAGATTCAGCTACACTTGCCGCGGTTGCCCGTGGTTGGGTAACGACTGGGATCTTGGTATGAGTGACCATCTTTATACATATACGAATACTCCTCCGTGCCTCGGAAATCACGTAAAGCCGTTGGTCCCTGCTGTCATTCGTGGCTCTTTGACGGTGGTTACGGGTCGTCAGAAGCCCGAAACTCTGACGATCAGTCTTACCAAGGAGTATCATGTTACCCAGTAACTGGGTTGTGGAGATCACATAGGCAGTCGCTCCATGTAAAATACTACTATTCAGCTGCATCAGGTTAAACGGAAAGCCCTTCCCAACAGTCGCCTGGCCTACGGTTCAGCTTGACATTTATATGATGTGCGAACTGTAACGTTACAATACCCAAGGATTTTCTAGAACAGCAAGATTCTAACTGCCCCACGGTTGAGTACCACTGCCTTCATTAGCATACCACTCCAAACCGACTTACCCTTAGATGCAAATTAATGATGATTAATTATATGCAGTGTAATGTAATCAATTATTGTCTGAATAAAAAGGATCAAGAAATACGTTGATACACTTTTTCTGTGAATTCTTTTCAAGCACGTAGGGATCGAAGAATTCCTGCGCATCTTCTAGTGAGAGTAGATTCTATATTTTTTTCTTTAAGGGCGGCAAATGTACCTAGAATCGTAGCGTGGGACGCCTTCCAGTTAAATGGACCAATGATCTTGGAAAAAAAGCAAGGTGCAGTCTTTGGAGAGGATTAGATTGAGATTTAGATTAGATTCGAACAACCCGCACCCCTGGCAGGCATCGGGCCTTGCGGACCTCACCAGTTGGTGCTGACATTTCTCTGAGGCGCGCGTGGAACACAACGCGCCGTCGACCCGGGCTTGGTCCCTACCGGACAGCGAGCTACCCATTACTCACCGTCCGCAAGCCCGCGCCTACGGTGGCCGGGAATCAGTCTGGGCGGTTTCCCTGTAATGCAGGAGGGAATGAGACGAGACAGTTTCACCTTCGCATGTAAAAGAAAACGTTTGAGGAAGACTAACAGTGGACTACGATAGGCTGAGTTGATTGGTAATTGAATCGGTGTAGTCTTGTTACTTGGCATTAGCTTCTATATTTTTTCTCATAAGCCGCTAAGTATGCGATACTAGGCAAAAATAATGACTGAATGAAATTATCATTTCAGCTGAAAGACGACAGAAGATGAAAGACATAAGCCTCCCCTAAAAGGGGGTTTTACCATAATCGCCACGCTTGGCAGGTGGGTTGGCGATCGCAGTAAGGTGGTCAAATGCATAGAGAACGCTGCTGCCCATTCTCTAGTAAGTCCCTTAGTCGCCTTTTATGAAGAGAAGAAATGGGATGGTGCTATTCTTTTAGGTCCGGCACCACACGGAACATGAATGGAATAAATGTACCTATTATTCATTTATACTAGACCGTAAGACTCTTTACCAATTGGCTTGATCATCATTCATCATTTCATGACATAGGCCTGCCAAAAACTCCTTCACTTCAACCGGTTCTATGCTTCTCGCATCCAGCGGAATCCTGCGGCCTTCACCAGGTCATCGGTCCATCTTGTGGGACGCCTTCCAACGCTACGTTTTCCAGTATGCGGTTGCCACTCCAGAACCTTTCGGAGCCAATTGGCTTACTGGCTAATAAGTAATTAATTATGTTACTAGGTAGTCCTCTAAATAAATAATTATTTTCCACTATGGAGCTACGTACTCTAACAAAAAAAGTTGTATCAGCAAACTGACCGTAAAAGACAAGACAAATGAATCAAAACAGACTATAAATCCAGGCTTTCAAAACTCTCGCGTGTGCAGTGTATTGATGTATTGTACTTAATAGAAATATATGGTGAAGGAGACAGAATGTCTTTTGTCTCGCTCCACACGAAATGGCGTGTGTCAAATGGCAGGTCCCACGGTATTCGAACAGGGATGCATTTGCCATAGGTTAAGGAGAATAGTTCAAGACTACCTATTCTGGTAGTTTTTCCTCCTTGAAATAGGGCACACAGGCGAATGAGGGAACACGGGTGGGTTTTAGTCAGTAAAATGCTGACACGCCCTTCCGCTCCACCCAGAGCGAGAGAAGTTATTTAGAAAGAAAGAACAAAGAAAATACATTTATTTAGCACAGACCAAAAGGCACACAATATACAGCAAAATAATAAAAATAAAAAACCAACAAAAAGTGTAAAGTGCGTCAAAGTGTACCTCACGGATGCGCTAAAAAGGCCCAGTTCAGCATAAATGCCAGACAACTAGTGCCTGACGCTGGTTTTCAACTGTACCTGGCTATTTGATGATTTCCCACCCAAAAAAAAAAACAATACAATAGGTATTAAACACTTTATTCTGGTAATCCATTGCTGTTTCTTTGTCCAATTGCAAGACTATGGCTTCTTTTCTTTCGAAGAGACTGACATTTCTATAATACTATACAGGATAAGTTTTTATGCAGTGCGCAAACTGTAACCATGAATTCAGCATATTATTCTAGACCCCCAGCGCAGAAATTTTTCGTCGGTAATACAAAAAAAAATCAGCTGTTTCATAGAAAAATGCAATACCTATGCGGTCAAAATGTATGGAACAGCTGAATTTTTTTTTTGTATAACTGACGAAAATTTTCTTCGCTGGGGGTCTATAATGAAATGCTGAATTCATGGTTACAGTTTGCCACTGGACACACTAGAGAAAGAACTTTTTTAGCATAGGAACTGTCTTTCCATCTGTTCAAAATCACCCTAAAATATTCCAAATACTGGGACACAGGCCTCCTCTCTGTTAGAGGGAGTGGGCCATAATCCACCACGCCAGCCAAAAGTGGGTTCGTAAATATTATACATCTAAGAATGGTTGGTTCTATTAGGATAGGTTTCCTAACGATGTTTTCCATTAACGTTTTTTTCACTAATTATAAAATGAATTTTGCCACACTTCTAATTCAGTCCAAATTTCAACCCGTAGCTGACTCCTATAATTATAAGTACTTAGATGAAAAAAAAAAACAAATGAAATCGGAAAAAGGTTCTAGACGTTCCATTCGTGCGCCATTTTTAACTTACAAAATGCTGCCTATGAACATAGATGATAATTATATCATCTGCCAAGTTTTTTTACAACTAAATTCGGATTGACTTCCAATCTATCAGGATACAGTTGAATACCAGTATTTTACATGGAGCCACTGCCTATGTGAGCTCCACAACCCAGTTACTGGGTGACACGAAACCCCTTGGTGAGACTGGTTTATTTTATTTTTATTATAATTAGCCATTAAAGTGCCACTGCTGGGCGAAAGCCTCCCTTCTCTCTTTCCACCTCTCTCTGTCCAGAGCTGCCAAATACCAATCTTTCTTAAACTTGTCCAGCTCATCCCGCCATTTTCCCCCGACCGTCCCTTGCTCGTAGTGCCAGCCCGCGCCGAAGCTGAGCAAGTATAGTTAAATTCCCCAAGATTCAATAATAATGAAAATATTTTGATCCAGCCTGTCCCCACTTACTGCCCTCCACCAGTGACGCCCTGAGCCGAGGCCTGTACAGGCCGTACACAGGGGTACACAGGGGGTGCCCTCAGCGTGCAGTTGCTTTACTTATGTAGGTTTTAATGCCCTAGCTGGAGGCTTTTAGTTTTACTAAAAAGCATTCACAAGAAAGTCCGGTTGAGCTGTTACGGCCTCTCAAGGTCAACTGCGAGATGTAATTCCCAAAATAAAAACCCGCCATCTCCGTCTATGCCTGTCCTTTTCTATTAAATGGGACCCACCGGGTCGTAAGTTTGGCCCAGGCTTTTTGATAAGACTGGTTACAATAACTATGTCAAAAAAAATCTTAGTGAAGCTCTACCTGTAACTCAATCTATCCCGCAAAGACACTACAGTAATGCCACCATAAGTATGTCAAACAGAAAAAAACCAGCCAGCAAGCATACTTCGTTGCTTAACCGATTTACTTTGAAGAATGGACGGAAGGAAACGGCCTCTCTTTATGGAAGACGTAGGTACTGATGTGAAGAAGTACATACAAACATACATCGGTCAATTTCTTATTCATCTGTTCGTTGGTACACTTTTCCGGTGTGTACAAAGTTGGTCTTATGGTTATGGGACAAACAAAGATAATAATATAACATCACGCCTGAATTTTCCCTAAGGGTTCCCTGAAGGCAGAGTTCCGTGTAAAAAAATTTCACCTATTATAATTCTGTTCCACGTAGGTACATGGGACAAAAAATTTCGGCCACTTTTAGATAAAAGAGGGCGAAATTTTTGCAATTAAGGCACAAATCTGGATTCTGTTGCTACTTTTTTTATATACTGAAAAGACCTAGCATAACTAATTGGTAAAAAGATAATGAATTTAACCCATTTTTTTAATTTTTTAAGGATATTTTTATAAGGTGTAAAATAAATAACCTATAGAAATTAGTCTTGTGCCTGCTCGGTCATTTTTAAGATCGCTCCGTACTAGTTCATTTCGGTCAGTGAACTAGTTCTTTCTATTAGTTCTATTCGGTCTTCGCTCTCAGCAATACTTGTAAAGATAACAGAGCAAAAATTTTACGTATCAGTCAAATCAGTCGCTGTCGTTCTCGATCTCGTTCGGACATACGATACGGCTGTTAGGAGCTGTTAGAACTAATAGACCAATTACAAGTCAGCATTCGGAAACGTTTCTTTTAGTACAATGTTAAGAAACGATTCCTATACGCTCATCGTTCGCGAACTACACAAGACTAATATAAATAAATAATATAATATAATAGAATTGTTGTGCATACATACCTACCTAATATATCCTATCATTATCTCCACACACTCCTTTAAAAAAGAAGAAGCAAGAAAATAGCATTTGAGCCAGGTTAAGGCACACAAATTTCAAACAAAATCAAAAAAAAAAAAACATAAAATACAGTGCATTATATTAAAATATATTTCACACTCAACAAAAACTCTAAAAAACGACGTATTCATTTATCAAAAAAAAACCAACCGACTTCCGAAAAAACACTACAAAGTGAAAAATAACTTTAATTTCGGAAGTCGGTGGCTTTGGATATGTATTTTATTTTTTTGTCACCGACTTCCGAAATTAAAGTTATTTTTCACTTTGTCGTGTTTTTTCGGAAGTCGGTTGGTTTTTTTTTGGAAAAAGATTTTATTTTTCACTTTTTAGTTATAGTACCTACCCCACAATTTAAAATTTCATCATCCTTGGGGTCAAAACAATGCATATTTATGCGATAGCAGCAATCGCGGTTTATTTACTGTTATTTTTTGAAGAGTTCCGTTGTCTGTCTCCGAAACGCATCATCAGATCTTTATGAAATTTCAATGGGACCACACGGGAAGTACCAGCTTTCAAATAAAAAAGAATCCTCAAAATCGGTTCACCCAGTCGAAAGTTATGAGGTAACGAACATAAAAAAAAACATACAGTCGAATTGAGGACCTCCTCCTTTTTTAGAAGTCGGTTAAAAATGCCAATTTTTTGAACTCAATAAAAACCAAGGTCCCACAGCTTTGGTGCCACAGTAAGAAATGCTTAGGCGGAACCGTTCTAACTGAACAAAACACAATTTCATTCAGGACCAAAATGGATGATGTCCTTTTCGAGTTAGGTCAAGAACAGGGCCAACTTAGACGTAGGTACCCTCAGTATTCTAACTTATGTTAAGACTAAAATACGTAATGCCAACAAGCGGGTTATATCACTATTGTAATGTTATCAATATGCTGATTGCGACCACTTAATTATTGGTATCGTTGACATTTAGCGGCTATACGGCTAATGTAGTTAGATTAATAGCCTCTGCTTTTGACAATTATTTGATGAGGACTGTTAAAATGAAGAAGGGTTTTCTTTAAAATCATTGGCTCTTCTTCGTCCATGTAGAATAAAACTCTCAACACAAATAGATGGATGGACAGACAGAAAGAACACTCTTACATATTATGATATTGTTGTTAAGCCTATTGAACTCTCGCCGTGCCGCCTCGAACCAGCCCACGCTGTTCGCGTACAGGTCATCTCACCACCGCTTTCTGGTGCAACCGCGGCGGTGCCGTCGTTCGCACTTGGAAGCTTTTTCCCGGCGATAGCCATCCTACATGTGGCTAATGCGACCCGCCCCTTGAGCCTGGCAGCCTCTTTGCCTACGTCTATTATAACCGTTTTGGAACGCAGCGTGGTGTTTTTACGTTATTTATAACATTCAATTATTTTTTTTATTTAGTTGTCTTTTCAAATCATACTTTCGCAGTTTTCTCATCATCGAACATCAACTATTTAAGTTACACTTAGCTAACTTAACTTTCTGTCAAATCATTTTCCGACGGCCGAGTTTCACAATAAGTTTTATATCGAAAACGCAAAGAATTAAGCTAAGAAAGAAAGAAAATACATTCATTTATTCAGCACAGATTAAAAACGCACACAACATTTAGCAGAAAAAGTTAAATGAAAATAAAATAAAAAGTGTAAAGAGCGATGTAAGAAATTAGCATTAAAGTGTGCCTCACGGCTGCGCCAAAAAGGCAAGTGCGCTTAGTTCTCCTAACACCAACTTTTCTATATTTCTTCCCAAATAACAATCCATTTGTTCAGGTGATTTGGACTTAATTTAGTTACATAAGTAAAAAAAACGCAGGACTCTAAATTTTTCAGTAACTTAGCAACTTAAACTGTTGTGGTCTTGTTTTGTCGATCACCGACGGTAAACACTGATAACTTATAGAAAGTTAGTGTTACTTTAACTTAAACAAGACGAATAAGTCAACTGATTATTTCATTTGTAAGCTATAGTTGAAGTGATAGAAAATGTTAAGTAGGTATAGGCCGAAAAAAATCTCATTGGAACATTTGACTAAAAGTCTATTTTATTAACTCCGGTTCCTGTTAAATTATCGTGCAGATAATTTCAAGTCAGTAATTTTTTTCTTAATTTTATCTAATAGAAATAAATACCTATTAGAAAAAATAGCTAATCCCACTTTGAAAGGACCCACCCTTAATAACAAATTCACTTTGAAAATTATATTTAGATTCTAATAGGATTTACTTCAAATTCGACCCTGTGTGTTGGTGCCACGACATTTAGGAGGCCACATTCCTGGAATAAAAGTCGGTTTATTTTATTTGTTATTTTGCAACACTACTCTATACGGCGGCATTGCGTTAAATTCTGTGTAAAGATACTTCTCTTGTGTCACGAATAAGGGACATTACAGGAATATTATTATGTCGTGTTGTGCCGAATGCCGTACCTACTCCTTTATTTCATGATGCATTTTTAAAGTAAATATGCATTTGTATTTTTAGGTTCGGAACGTCTCTTTCAAAACAGTGCAGGATCATCATCAATAAACTGGCATGACCTAGAACCGAAAATTTAAAGACATGCATGTGACAATTTGGCCCATTCCCTCTCACAAAGAGGAGGCTTGTGTGCCAGCAGGGGGAACATTATACGTTAGTAATGCCATGCTCATAGTCTCTTTGATTTATTCTTAGCCAGTTGTGTCTCTTCTGGGTCGTCGAGAAATACTAATCTGAGCTTTTCAGGTCAGCTTATAGGCTCAATCACCTAGCAACAATCTAATAGCCTAGCCTTTTGGCTTTTAGGGTCGGCTTCCAGTCTAACCGGATGCAGCTGAATGCCAGTATTTTACATGGAGCAACTGACTATCTGACTTCCACAACCCAGTTACTGGGTAGTAGGTACCCCTTGATAATACTGGGTGTCAGACTTTCGGGCTTCTGACGACCCGTAAAGACTGTCAAAGATCCACGAATGACAGCGACCAACGGCTTAACGTACTTTCCAAGGCATGGGGGGCCTTGGTATGTAAAGACAGTCACCCATCCACGGACCAACCGCGGCAAAGGTAGCTTAACCTGATCAATCGGGCCGTGCAGCTGTTATTGCTTTACCTACAAGACCAGCCAGTATAGACTATTATAAGAAAATAGCAATTTGTTGCAACTCAGTCCATTTTAGACTCTGCTAAGCTATCGGTATAAGCTTGATCAGTAATATTTAGAATATACCTATAAAATATCCTATAGGTACCATTTATACCCGATCCAATCACCAACCTTGACAATTCAAAAATGCCTGTAATTGGTTTATCCTACTAATAGTATAATCCTACAATCCTACTCTTTATATTATAAACGTGAAAGTTTGGATGTTTGACGGCTGAATGGATTTGGATGTTTGACACAAAGGATTGTAAACTGGATTAACACATTGGATACTATTTATCCCGGTTCCCATGGGATAATTGTCGATTTCCACGCGGGCCTACCCGCTGCCAAAAGCTAGTTCAAAATAAATGCTTTGAGTTTGAGTTTGAATATTCAGTTTATGCACGGCCACCAAGAAAGAGATACCTAAGTATCTAACCAGGGTCGTCGGTTTATTTGAAGTTTAGTAAGAAACCGATGGATGTTTCCGAATAAAAAAATAATTTTAATTAGTAGAACACAAACAGCTCATTTATCGAATTTATAGTTCATTCGAAAACATCCATTTGTTTCTTGTCTCTCTTCTCTTTTGACATAAAAAGAGACTCAAAAGTAAACAGTCATCTGTATACTTTTTGAGACTCTTTCTCATTTTATTATAAAACGTTGCTATAGTGCCCTCCATCTATCTGTCCGGTAAGCTCTGCAACTCGAGAGAAGGACTTTAAGAAGTCCGAATTATACATTTTTGTTTTAATAAATTCTTTGGCCAGGTTTTTGAGCATTATTCAAAATCAAGTAGAACTGGCCACTATAGCTCCGTCCTAGCTTTGTTGTGTAATTTAGAAACAAACTATAAAATTAATGCGTCCAACAAGAAAATAATTATGCTTTCTCAGCCTCAACGATTATTATCAAACTAAAAATAGGTTTATTACAACCAAAAATTATACAAATAAACCAGAACAACCCAAACAACAGTTAATGAAAGTAAATAAGTACAATTAACATCAAAAGGAAATGATTTATGACTGAGCAAAATATTAATTGGCTTACTAAAACACCATTTTAGTATTACAACTAAATAATTACCGTGCAACGTAATAGTTAACTATGCTAGTAAAACAAACATTAGTTTATTACAGTGTAAACAGTAAATAAATCTATTTTAATAAGCAAATTGAACCAATTATGGTTACAGGCCATTTTGTTGTATGGCGGCGTTTAGTTTGCAAAGTCACCGCTCCGGAACGGCGCTAGTGTGCTCGGTTGTGCTACTCGACGGTAGATGGCGTTGTTTTATCGATTTAAACGATTGCTGATCCAAGTTTGATTAATTTATAATTAGGTTATAATCAAATTTGTATTCAGTATTTTTAGACTTTAAATACAAAATATCATCGTGCCTGCCTGTTTTAATGGTGGTAGGTAAATGTATGGGTATCTGTATCCATGTTTCGCCAAAAATCATTAAAATTAAATTTGGATGCAAGAGAACATTAGAATAAATTCCAATTAAAGGGGGCGATTATTAATCATTTACTGGGTTTTGCATATCCAGACTATCCAACCGACTATCCGTGCTACCGAGAACGTCGAATTTTAGAACTTACACTCAGCAGTCGCTTTTGCGACCCGTAGACCAACAAAGCAGTCTATGCAATAGTTGTAAAGAAATATCTCATGGGTTAGTCGCGGGCTTGAAGTCACTGGTGGGCCTGACTAAAAGTACGCTGTCTCACCAAGCATCGAGACCGACAGAGGTAGTATCAGTGATGAGCAGTTAGACGCTAGTCTACACGCACGACGTTATTGAATGAGATGCAGGATCATTTATAGTAAAACAGGCGTAAAACATTAAGAAAAGTCCTTCGGAAGATCGGGTTTTATGAAAGAACTGCTCCATATATCATTGACCAAGTTAATTGAACTTTTCGATATTTGAGTTTTGTCGGTACTGACTTGGTTGGAAGGGGTATCGCATTACCTAGTAAATGGATGTAGGAGGTCAGATAGGCAGTCGCTCCATGTAAAATACTGGTATTCAACTGCATCCGGTTTGATTGGAAGCCAACCCCAATACAGTTGGGAAAAGGCAATAACCCCTTGGTAAGATGATTGTCTGAATTTCGGGCTTCTGACTACTAGTAACGATTGTCAATGATCTACGAATGACAACCGGCTTAACGTGCTTTCCGAAGCACGGAGGGATCTTGGTGTGTTAAGATGGTCATCCATCCACAGATGGACAGCGGTAAGCGTAGCTTAACTGGAGCGAACGAATTCTTTGGCTGATATAACTTAACCACGTGACTCCCTCAAAAGTGCCTATAAAAGGTTTAATTAAAATAAACGCATTGACTTTTCAGTTTTGTTGAAGTAGCGCGTTGAGCATTTTTTGAGATGGGAAAAACAATTGAACTCGTGACACTGTTACCGTTACCGACACCTCTGTATATAGGTATGTACATATATTGTGAATGCACGTACATAGATACACATGCATGTACAATAGAGCGTTAAATGAAAATTATAAGTTTAATTACAATTATTTCGTATAAGTGTTCACTTCTGTCGGCACTCCGGGTTTGCCACTGTCTTTTTTGTAAATCTCTCTCTGCCTATTGCCTTTGGACATACAGCCGTGATGTTACATTAGAAAAATATTCTATTAAAAGTAAGTTGCATGTCGTCAATGGCAATCAAAGAAAGATGTCTGTATTATTATTTAGTATCCACTAATTACTATAATTATTACTTGTCTGATTAATTAGAGAATGACAAGCCGTTGTATACGTTTATAGAATGTTTTATATTGAGTGGTGTTTCTTTTAAATATGGTAGACAAGGAAATGTTTTATTAAGGCCTGTTTCACAATAACACAATTAGCTTATAACGTTCCCACAGCTGGGACACAGGCCTCTTCACGGGGAGAGGGTCTTTAGAGCGTTTATTCTGAAAATAGGCAACTTCGCAAATAGCTGTCAAATATTTCACTGTTTTGATTAATTTGGCAATATTACTGTATGGAAATATGAAATATCGCTAACTAGTGACCTAAAATATTCATTATGAAATGCAATAATTAATATCTTAACACCGAATATTTAGTTTTAGATGCAAAAAAAGAACTTGGAAACTTTCCAAATGCCCTTTTTACATCTAAAACGGTTACAACATCAAATTCAGTGTTATAATTGCAAATCATTATTTATATTTTAGGTTACTAGTTAGCGATATTTCATATTTCCATACAGTAATATTAACAAATTAATAAAAACAAGTAAATATTTGACAGCTATTTGCGACGTTGCCAACTTTCAGAATAAACACTCTTAACCATCACGCGGGCCCAGTACGGGCTGGTAGCTGTAACAGGTCTTCGACTTTTTAGGTTCTCGGTCAGGTCAATTTCCTCACGAGGTTTTCCTTCACCGTTTTGAGAACAGGGGGCCTACTCCCTAAGCACGAAGTCCGTCGTACCAACACCGTATCATTTACGGACAGCAGATTAGTTTGGAGCCCGAATTAAGAATGAATGAAACGATATTACAGCTGTCCCTACTTCCGATATGTTTTTGGCCGTCCAAAAAAGTTAGTTAATTGACTGTAGGATTCACTAAGAAGTTTGGAACTACTTTAGGACCGGCCCGTATCTTCGTTGACGGAGTCAGAGAGTGCGGATGAATACTTCGACGCCTAAGTGTCCTTGTGTTTTTGTATGTTTGTATATGTTTAGCTAGTTAGTTTAAAGTCAGTTATTTACACAAAGTATGTAAAACAACTGTCGGAGTTCGAAACCTATGACCTACAACCCGTAAGTCGTGGCCATTACCTTTGGACCACCACCGCTTTCTTGGGTGTACAATAATAAGATAAATAAAAAGAGTACTAGTATTATTGATGGGTATCGAGTATTACCCAGTAACTGGGTAATCTGGGGAAGTTTGACAACCAGCATTACCAAGGGGTATAATGTTACCCAGTAACTGGGTTGTGCAGGTCAAATAGGCAGTCGTTCCATGTAAATTCCTGGTATTCAGCCGCATACGGTTTAACTGGTAGCCGACCCCAATATAGTTGGGAAATGACAGATGATGATTTATAATAATTCTAAATTGGTTAGGATAAACATATTAGGCAGCTTAGGTGAGTAACAATGATGGCTTATATTAGGGCCCAAAGAGCACAAAGACTCCATGGCGGTTCCTGCTACAGGCTTCATTTTCAACATGTGCCGTTCAAGCAAAAGGTTGGTGCCCTGTTGTATCTCTAGTTCTCTATGGCTCAGAACAGAACCATGAAGGCTCATAGTTGCCCACTCAAAATAAAAAGTCATTTCTTCAATTTGACTGTCCCCCAAAACACCCGCCCTTCACCACTTCCTAGTGCTTTAGCTGGGAAGAAGAAGTGGCGCAACAAACTCCCCAATAGCACAGCTGTCTGTTAAATTTGATATACTTGATTCTATACATAGGTAGGCAAAGTAATTAACATTACGAGACACAGACCATTAGTTAAATAATTAGTCATATGTCAGCTAGCCATGCCAATATATCAACAAATAAAATGAAAACTCAAACACTAAAGAATAAAACAAAGCGTAATTCCTACTAATCCCTACTAATATTATAAATGCGTTAAAATAAGTCTGTGTGTCTGTCTGTTACGCTTTCACGCCTAAACCGCTGAACCGATCATCATGAAATTTGGCAGAGATACAGCCTAGGATATGGAGAAGGACATCGGTTTTGTTTTTGGGTGGGAATTCATCAAATAACTTCTCCCGCTCCTAGTGTCAGACTTTTACTGACTAAAACTCACCCGTGTTGCCTGTGTGCCAGGGGCCGCGGTATCTCTTTCGAACAACCCGCACCCCTGGCAGGCATCGGCCCTTGCGGGCCCCATCAGTTGTTGCTGACATCTCTTTGAGGCGCGCGTGGAACACAACGCGCCGTCGATCCGGGCTTGATCCTTACCGGACAGCGAGCTACCCATTACTCGCCGTCCGCAAGCCCGTGCCTACGGTGGCCGGGAATCAGCCTGGGATTCCCGACGCCCAGGGCGTCTCCTGCGAAGGCCACGGCTGTGAGGGCGCATGTACTGCATCTCCCTCACATGCGCCGCCTCCCTCTTTGCGAGCATAACTGCTTCGATGAAGGAGGCGACTGCTAGCCATGCGCTCTCGCTCCGTACCATGGCCTGGACCAGGGTCGGACGAGAGATCGCCGCCGACGATCACCTCCGGCGGGAAGGACATCGGTTACTTCTTTATGTGATAACCGACATCCGCGGCGGAGCCGTGGTCAAATTCTAGTACCAAAATAAAAGCCACTAGTTCTGTAGACCCTTTGTAACTATCTGAAAGTGTGTTGAACACCATAACCAAATTAGAGGGAGTTTCCAAAACCATAAAGTTAGACCACTTAAGGAAGAATGAAAATTAATGCCGTAAAAATATAGGTATCATAAAATAAAAACTATAATGATTCCTTCAAAAGATGTTTGTAAAATTAAAATATTTAATGTTTTCCCACATACAAAGCATAGCACTAATAATTTAGTAAATTATCGTTACCTTAATATTTTAGGATTGATTCCACTAAAAGCTACACGGATGCGATGATAAACTATACCTATCTATAATAGTAGCGTAGTAGTACAATATGGCGAGGGGTGTAATGGCTAATCTTTGCGTTATGATCGTGAACGGGTGCTGCTTGTGGTGACTGGTCGTCTTGCTGACCATGATTTTGTTAATGTTGCTAATAATTATCTACCTGTTTATTTATTTTACGTCGATGGTCCTAGGTTGGCATTTGTAAACGTTATCCAGCTTTGCATATGTAAGCTATCACGCCATTTATACCAGGAGGCTTCTATTTTGGTAGTACGCTTTGTTTACTTTTTTTTTGTGCTTGAGTTAAGTTTTCATTATATTTGTTGGTATATTGGCATGGCTAGCTGACATATGACAATTTTTTTAAGTTCTGTGTCTCGTAATGTTGATTACTTTGCCTACCTATGTATAGAATCAAGTCTATCTAACTAAACAGACAGCTGTGCTGCTGGGGAGTTTGTTGCGCCACTTCTTCTCCCCAGCTAAAGCACTAGGAAGTGGTAAAGGGCGGGCGTTTTGGGGTACTGTCTTATGTAATTTTGACATTCGAAAAGTGCTGATTCTCAGCCTAATTTGAATAAATGACTTTTGATTTTGATTTTTTGAATATATTTAATTATTTACAAAGTTAATCGCCGTCAAAAAAAAATGTTGAAAATCGAACAGAGTGGGCACACAAATCTCGTTTCAGTCATTGAACATCCAACAGAGCACTTCAAAAAAAGATACTCATCATCTCATCTGCCTAGCCATTTCCCAACTATGTTGTGGTCGGCTTCCAGTCTAACTGAATGCAGCCGAATACCAGTATTTTACATGGAGCGACTGCCTATCTGACCTCCATAACCCAGTTACCGGGTAAAACGATACCCCTTGGTAAGACTGGTTGTCAGACTTTCGGGCTTCTGACAACCCGTAGCGACTGTCAAAAATCCACAAAGAACAACAGCTTAACGAAGCACGGAGGGGTCTTGGTATGTAAAGATGGCCACCCATCCATCAACCAACCGCGGGAAGCGTAGCTTAACCTGATCGATCGACCTGCACGGCTGTTATTACTTAACCACAAGTCCCTCGAAAAACAGACTAGGCATACAATTTTCGACTCTCGGTGCTGAGTATACAAGAGACCAGTTATTTGCGTGTCATTTCAGTCGACAGTTCATTCACTGGTCTTTATTTGTCTAGTGTCATCATATTTGAAGACAGTTCCAAGAAAGGTTCCAGAAGAAAGGCTAGGCAGAAGAAGAAGCAAGAGCGAGGGAGAGGCAAGATATTATGTCATTCCTTTTTCATATATAAATCTATAGCTTATCTCTCACTGGAACGCACCCTCAACAACCAAAATATAAAATATAATGAATAACATTATTGTTATTAAATACGGTCAGTAATCCTAAGAGGCGCAGGAGTTTAATATTCATAATTTTTCGTATGGTTCCATATAAAGAATATGATTAAGTTTATATCTTATGTGTGCTAAGGTTATACTGCGGTTTCACTCGCGGGGAAACGGAAATTCGTTAAGTGCATTGCATTTTATTTTTCATTTATATTTTTCTAAGTTATTTTTCGAGATGATAACACATTACATCACGCCTGTAATTAAGCAAAGGTGTAACTATTGTAGTCTCACATTTCACCAGTTTTATTTAAGTCCCATGTAACAGGGGGCGAGCATTTTTAACGTAAACTGTAAAGAATTAGGTATATTAGAAGCTCTTTTAGGAATCCCTAAAAGGACTTGGTATTTTTTTAATAACCGCATAGAAAAAGCAACCAAATGATGAACAGACGAAAGACTAAGTTTATTAAAACGTCACATTTGAAAAGAAACCGATCAAAACCACAACTAACCTGAATTACAGAAGAAAAGCAAGCAAAGAAAAGTCTTTACTGAGAGGAAACTTCGTCAAATAATTCGATACTCATCATTTTCTTAACAGACAGACAAAACCTGACTTATAAACTTACGTATACTTAAGTATTCGGCGTGTAGGCATGTATTTTTCATGTTGACATGAGTAACAACAGACTGTGTCACAGAGTAACAAATTATAGAGATGAGACAAGTCTCAGTTGAAATGAAATCGTTTGACTTGGTACGGGCATTTGTTTTGGAGGGAGGTAAGGCATGTGACTAAGAACGACTTCCACCAATGAAACTTAACGCGTTGAGAACATCGCCCAAACCACCAACGTCGCAAATAGCTGTCCAATATTTCTTAGTTTTGATTTATGAATCTTTATATCGTTTCATAGTATAAAACAAAGTCGCTTTTCGTGTTTGTACGCTTAGATCTTTGAAACTACGCAAACGATTTTAATGCGGTTCTCATTAATAGACAGAGTGATTCAATTCATTCATATTATATGTATAATACACCAAACTCCACGCGGGCAAAGCCACTGGCAAAAGCTAGTATTTATATAAATCAATTCCCAGATGAGTGATATTTCGATCAAAACCGGTCTAGACGTTTCACAGATTAGCCGAAACAAACAGACAAACAGACAAGTTAGAAAAAATTTGCATTTAATAAAAATAAACGCTTTTCACAGTACAAACAGACACTTACATTTTATTTATTTGTATGTCTAGATAGTTATTGGTAGGTATGCGTTATTAGTTATTGTAAATAGATATTTTAGTGAAATCTTAGGCTCACTTGCAGTACAAAACGAAATGCAATTGGCGTAAAACGTAGTGAAAACATAGACAGAGACAGAATGACGTTTCAGATATGTTTAGCGCTAAATACGTTTAGTGATTTGTGTTGCAAGTGAGCCTTAATTTTTAATTCGATAAATAATATGAACATTTAGAGAGCAGCCTACATGTTCTTAATTCAAACTTCAAATATTTACCTTCTGTTCTCACCTACTCTGTGACCAACCAACATTATCATTATGTTAATTCAAAATTTTTCCTCTTAAAACTAGACTTGTTCGAAATAATGAGGGATTAGAAATATAATCACGCCGATACCCATCTGTCCTGGGCAGAAACAATTTGTTTTTGAATATAGGTTAGGTTATAAAACGCGGGAATATGAAATGAGGCTGAGTTTTTTCGTGAATGCATTTTGAGGCACTGACGTCATTGTACAGCCATTGCATGTTTTGTCGACGTTTTGTGACTTTATTTTTTCAATGTAAGTATTTTGCGACAGTTGGTCATAGTTTTTTAGTTGCCACTGTAAATATGTAGTATTGATTTTCAGTTTAAAAAAGTTACGTTAAAGCTTTTAGAAAGTAACTTTGCAGCCAACCTTAATTTACATTTTCCACACTTAGGAAAAAGGAGTGCGCATAAATTAAGTAACCAACACTAGTGCCGAAAACAACCTAATTGTCACTTTTTAAAAGTTCTAGCTGCTTCTGAAAACCGAAAAGAAAACAATGTTTGTTGAAAAGTGTCATAACCCGCCTATTAAAATCTAAAAACCACTGTTTCATTGCTTTTCAGCTTTTCATTACATCGACATCAAAAATCTATTTACAAGACCAATATTTAAGCTCCCAACAATATCCTCGAACTAATACGATCGCATTAAACATAATAAGCATGACACTAAATTGGTATTGACCTCAAATTATTGCGCTTTGCTCACACAAATTGTACACCATTATAATTGGGTAGAAAACCGCATGTTGTATAGAGTAGTATCATTACGCTACTAACTCGCGATGGGGACAGACAGACCCATGAAAGGTAGTAAAGTTATTTTTATTTAAATATGTCAAATGTCAAACAAAATGGACGTCAAAAAGTTTGTCATGTGTTTTAAAACCTCTTTCGTTCTGATGGAGGACCTAATTCTAATTTGCTACTGCCCTTGTGCATTATCAAAGACCCAATTTCGAATTTAGAACTGTCGTCGACCAGTGACCGATGTTGATTGTGATTTGTTTGATTTTTTTTTTACTGTGTAGTGTTGTTGTTTTGAATTTCGAGACAAAACAAAGAGTTTACAGATTTCAATTGTTTTTAATAATTAAAAAGTGAGTACATTTTTGAAAAGTCAAGAACGGTGCAGCTGCTACGTTCCAGCTTTTACTTTCAAGTAAGATTTCCTCATTAATGTTAATGTTTTAATTTGACTGCAAAAGTGTGTCTCCTAATAACGTCCCTAATTGAGCCTCCAAAGCTTTCAGGCTATTTTATGATGCCCAGATATTTAAAAATCATCATCAATAAAATATCAAATGGCATGTCATTGATACTTAGATAGAATAATCTTTATTATGTAGAAAGGTAGGTTTAGGCATAGAAGCCATACTCTTGCACCCGATCGACTACTATAATACTCTAGTAGTAAATACTTTAGTATTTGAAATAATGATTCCATTTATTTAAAATTTTCGTGTTATTAGCCACACGCCTTCCATAACCCTCTGCCTTTTAGAAACAAAAATCCTATTCTAATTTTAAAATTTATTTGAAAGCTTTTATTCTTAAAATCCTCGGATGTTCCAATGTGATTCAAATTATTGTATCGCCGGCCAGTACTAACATAAGGTCCTCTTTTGCAGACAAACACAATACAAACATTACAGATACAGTCAAACCTGGATAAGTGAGACCTCAAGGGACCGCGATCTGTTTTTAAGGCCAATTTTTTGAGCAATTATTGCTCGGCAACACTAATGGATCAATCTGGATCAATTAAGTGGAGCAATCTGGAGCAACAATAATAAATTGCCGATGTGTTACGGCAATATTGCTTCTGATTGATCCATATATTTCATGAGTTGCCGGAAATCCAATCGGTTTGGAAATGTTTAGTCAATTTTCTTTCTATCTCGTTTGTACGTATAACTTACGTGTCGTTTTTGCGAGAGGAACCGGCCGGCGGCGGAGGCGGTGGGGGTTGCATTACCTAGTTGTTTTAAGTTGCTCCATATTGTGTGGCCGTATCTCTAGCAACAGGTGGCTTCATGTTACCATTGCCCTAAATTTTTGGATGTAGTCATGACGTCATAGCTTACGAGAATGGCCCAAGATGGAGTAATTTTAGTTGCTCGTGTAAACGCACATTTATAGAGGTTTCTCACTAACCCGAGTTTCTAGTTTACAGAGTTACAGGAGGAATCTGTGTCATTTATAGAGGTCTATAAAAATACGAAAAATTACTATCACTTATACAAATTTTATGTTTCTCATTTAAAGAGGCTTTGAGGGGCAAAATGACGGGACCTGGAAAATACTCTCATTAATTGAGTTTTCTCGCTTACCCAGTTCTCACTTAGTCAGATTTGACTGTACTTAGCATTTTTTTTTTTAATAATTAGGTACCTACTGTCTAAGCAATTAAGACTTGTCACTTAGAAATATAATACCGTCATCTGCCTAGCCTTATCCCAACTATGTTGGGGTCGGCTTCCAGTCTAACCGGATGCAGCTGAATACTAGTATTTTACATGGAGCGACTGCCTATCTGACCTCCACAACCCAGTTACTGGGTAACATTATACCCCTTGGTAAGTCTGGTTGTCAGACTTTCGGGATTCTGACGACCCGTAACGACTGTCTAAAATCCAATAATGTCAACCGGGACCAACGGCTTAACGTGCTTTCCGAGGCACGGAGGGGTCATGGTATATAAAGATGGAGCAACCCATCCATGGACCAATCGCTGAAAGCGTAGCTTAACCTGATCGATCGACCCGTCCAGCTTTTAGTAGGTACTTAGACACAAGCCCCTCCTCCTATTTCTATTTCTTATTTAGAAATAAAATACCGTTTGCCATATTTTGTCATAAGTTAGTAGCAAAGACGTTTGTAAAGAAAATAGCTATAATCTTCCTGAGAAGTACGTAAGTAGTTCTACCAAAGGCGTATAATATGGGTGGTACCTAAAGTATGTTTTACAGAATTTTCCCT
This sequence comes from Polymixis lichenea, assembly GCA_949091785.1. NCBI lineage: Eukaryota > Metazoa > Arthropoda > Insecta > Lepidoptera > Noctuidae > Polymixis > Polymixis lichenea. Next base: position 7,090,911 of record OX420958.1, read on the forward strand.
TTGCCCATTTTCTTTTGTTTATGTGAATGCCACCGTCACGTTGTAGGTACCTACTTTTTAAGGTCGCTTTTTTTTGTCCAACTAAATGAAATCAAAATCGAAAAATTATTTATTCTAACTAGGCTCGATGTCAGTACTTTTTGAACATCAAAATTACATAAAACAGTTCCCCAAAACGCCCGCCCTTCACCACTTCCTAGTGCTTTAGCTGGGAAGAAGAAGTGGCGCAACAAACTCCCCAGCAGCACAGCTGTCTGTTATATTAGAAGAACTTGATTTTATACAATAGTAGGCTAGTAGTTACCTAATTAACATTAGTAAACACAATACGTAAAATTAAATGTATATGTCAGCTAGCTAAGTTACCAAGGTAACCGACATAGCCCGAAGAATTGCCAAACTTAAGTGGCAGCGGGCAGGGCACATTGCTCGCAGAACAGATGGCCGGTGGGGCCGAAAGGTTCTGGAGTGACGATCGCGTACCAGAAGACGTACCGTTGGAAGGCCTCCCACAAGATGGACCGATGACCTGGTGAAGGCCGCAGGAAACCGCTGGATACGAGAAGCACAGAACCGGTCAAAATGGCGGTGCTTGGGGGAAGCTTATGTCCAGCAGTGGACGTCTTTCGGCTGAAATGATGATGTCAGCTAGGACTTTTATTTGCCATAATATGTGGGAAAAGTAGCTAATAATGTAGTAAACATTAGTCAGTCTGCAATGTGACACTGTATATGGGAATGAAAAAATTAGTAAAACTATGGCGTATTTCAAAGGATTTTCAACTCTCGGTGTTGAATCGAGCATTGAGAATCCAATAAAGTGCATTCCACCACGTCAAAAAAGTGCATTCCACCACGTCAAAAAAGTGCATTCCACCACGTCAAAAAAGTGCACTCCACCACGTCAAAAAAGTGCATTCCACCACGTCAAAAAAACACTGTTCGATTTCCAACCCTCAGCCTTAATCACTGCGTTGAAAATCCAGTGAGCGAAAAAAATCACGCCACGATAGTTTTACTTACAGTGCGAATATGGACGATCTCTAGTCTTGGAAACTAAATCATCATAATCTGCCGTTACTGTTCCCAATGGCTTCACAGGCCTCCTCTCGGTGAGAGAGAGTGGGCCGTAATCCACCACGCGAGCCCAGTGCGGGTTGGTAGATGTCACATGTCTTTGAATCTTTGGTTCTAGGACATGCCGGTTTCCTCACGATGTTTTCCTTCACCGTTTTGAGAGCAGCGGTGATTAAATAATTTACACAAAGTTAAGCTCCTGACGGTGTTCGAACCTGCTCGTAAGTCGCACTCGTTACCTCTGAGCCACCACTGCTCAATAACTAATTCACTAGACGAAAAATTGTTGGCCCATTTTTCACTAATTACCCAGACCTACTGCTTACCCCGTAACAAGAAAAGCGCGCCGCGTCTAGACTATAAAATTAACATAATTAGTTTAGGCGCCGGACGGCATTAAGAACGTTGCATCCTAAAATCGTCGTTACATATTCATGAGCCGAAAACATTTCCTGTGATTATAGCTGTATCGTTACGACTTGAGTTTAGGGAGCCGGCTAGAGTTGAGAAAAAGGTAAAATCATGTGACTTAATATCATGACTGTATTCCTCGAAGAGGTAGACAGAAATGTATAGTATGTTTAGCCACTTTTCATTCGTTTGGTGAATTCGAATTCTTTTCAATAATTCGATTTATGTTTTCGAATGTTTACGAGTAATTTGATCAATGAATTGTTCAGGCTGAAGTGGGAGTGGGCTGGACACGTCACGCGAATGGACCCGGAGAGATATGCAAAGATCGTCACTCACTGGACGCCTGAGGAAAGACTTCGCCGTCGAGGTAGGCGATGCCGGACGTGGTGTGACGATTTGATAAGGTTTGTAGGGCTGACATGGCCAGACAACGCACAAGACAGGTTTGCAAGGAAAAAGAGGAAGCCTTTGCCCAGGAGTGGGACACAGTATCTATAAGCTGACAAAAAAAATGAACTGTTTGTTTTCTGTCAATTAAATTCATTATTCGGAAATATCCATCGTTACTTAATATACTTCAACTGTATCTGACGACCGTGTTTACCTAATCTCTTTTGGTGACCGTATATATGTATAATAAATTATCAAATTTAAAAACCCCCGACCCAAATAAAAACCTCTAGAAATTAAAAAAAAAAAATTATTGACCTTTGAAGTTGTACCTAGGTAATGTTTTGATCAAAGCATTGTCACGTCGGGGGACGGCTAATGAAAATGTTATCCTTTCTAAATTAATGTTTATTAATTATTGTTGTTAATTAATGTTTTCTTTCTGGTATTCCGTGTGGTGCTGGACGTAAAGAATAGCACCATCCCATCTCTTCCCGTGGGTGTCGTAGAAGGCGACTAAGGGATTTACTAGAGAATGGGCAGCAGCGTTCACTATGCATTTTACCACCATACTGCCATCGCCAACCCGCCTGCCAAGCGTGGCGATTATGGCAAACTCCCCTAAATTGAGGGTGGCCTATGTCCAGCAGTGGACGCCTTTCGGCTGATGATGATGATGATGATGATCCTTTCTAAAATAGCATAGTGACATTCATTATTGCTGGGCATCGTCTGTTTGGCGTTTTAATTGGCCGTCCCCCGAGCGACGTGACAATGCTTTGATCAAAATATTACCTACAACTTAAAAGGCCAATAAATTTGATTAATTTTACTTTTTAGAGGTTTTTGTTTAGGTCGGGGGTTTTAAAATGTTTAATTTAATTTTGATTTCCTGTTTTTTTAATTTTAAACTTAATATAGTAATAGTAAACACGCTACGATCGACTCATGTCACGCTTAAATCTGCGCAGCTTTACGTATGTCCTACAGTGAAGTTTGTTACTAATTTATCCTCATTCCTCGTCCTGATCACCATTTATCTATAACCTATTCATAGAGCTTTTGCAATGAGCCAAAACAAGATACTTCTGCTCTTTTTTGGTGAGTAACTTGAGTATCCTGGAAATTCCAGGTGATGCTCCAGCATCAGTTCAAGGTTACTTTGTTCGTCTAATATCATTGAAGTAATAGAATACTAAATTTCGACTCGATCAGACCCGTGGAAGATGCTCAAATCCCTTCATCAACCAGAAAAGGGCTGATCATTTTCAAACGGCTGAATCGATTTTGATGAAACATGTCTAAGAACCACCGCTGGAAAACTTACTTTTAAATTAAAAAACTGCACCCAAATCGGTTCACCCATTTAAGAGCTACGGTGCCACAGACAGACACACATAGCGGTCAAACTTATAACTTTTTGCGTCGGGGGTTAAAAAGCGAACCTAATGCTAAGCCTAACTGCCATCGTTACTTACTAAACATCAACTATATTTGACGACCCTGGTTACTATTTATCTCTTTGGTGACGGTATATATAAAATGATTCCATGTGGTGCTGGACGTAAAGAATAGCACCATCCCATTTCATCCCGTGGGTGTCGTAGAAGGCGACTAAGGGACTTACTAGAGAATGGGCAGCAGCTTTCTCTATGCATTTTACCACCATACTGCGATCGCCAACCCGCCTGCCAAGCGTGGTGATTATGGCAAAACCCCGCTTTTGGGGGAGGCCTATGTCCAGCAGTGGACGTCTTACGGCGAACTAAATGTCATTAAGTGGACAGGAATCGAATAAACATTTTTTAATGGCAAAAAATCCATGACATTTTTCCGACCCATCATCAACTTAGCAGTTTCTCTGTTTCTACCAGCCATCTCTACTATACTCTCGGATAGTTTTATGCTATAAACGTTTAAACCATTAGTGACATACTTTGACCATCCCGCACTGGGCCAGCGCGGTGGATAATGTCCCACTCCCTCTCACAGAGTAGAGGCCTGTGTCCCAGCTGTGGGAACAGTATAGGCTGATAATCTATTTCTCTTTCTTTTTTTTCTTTTTCTTTCTATAATGATATGATAAACATATTTAAAAAACAAATAAGTATTAATGCAATATGTATGTTACATGTCAACTGCCGAGATTACGACTAATAGATGTAAGAAAATAAATACGTGGCGCCGACCACAAATAAACTTGGATAAGTAAGGGCATTAGAATGAACAAATTCATTGAAAATATTATATGCAAATAGCAAATCACACTAACAATTTTCCTTGAGTCATATAAGTAATCATTATATTTTTTTTTTTTTTGTGACTTAAGCTATGAGATGCCAAGAGGCGCACAAATATGGTTGCATGCGAAGTACACTATTGATCATTCGAGAGGTATTGTTTGATAAGTATGTCAAAATTAATAGAATGACGATAAATAAAAAATTAAAAATATATATAGGTATGTAACAGTTTTGATTATTTTTTTTAATGCTTTTGTTTTAATTTTCCTGTAGTTACAGGCAATTTTCCACTCACACTAGAATAGACGATGAACGCCATAAATGGTCGAAACCTGTACCAGGGTCCCACAATGCGCTTGCTGCATTCCCAGACAAGAATTAAAACCTAATACTTATTAAAAGTCCACAAAAAACAGAATTACAAAGAGATCAAGCATTAAACGATAGAAAATTATACAAAATCATTTGATCCGTGTCTATGATCTATTTTTAATGATGGCCGCCAGGGTCGCCATTACGTTCCAATTTCAAATTCAAATTTCGAAGCCGCCTGCGCAGGCGCCTCGCGTCTGTCGCGACTGCGGTTTTTTGAAAAAAATATAGTCATTTCTGTTTCCGGATTCGGTCGGTAAATAGGGGTGTGCTGTGTTTGGGGGTGGATACATACCTGTCTGTCAAAATCGAAATGATTATTGTTATGTCAGCAATCGATTTAGATTGTGAATGATTTGGCGTATAGCAATCATTTGGCGTTTTTATTGAAATTTATTTAGTTGGGTGAGTGGTTTATATTTGTTATAATAATTTCTTTATTTGATTACTATTTCACTAATGATTTGGAAGTAATTTAATATTTTAATAATGTGGATTGTAATTACACACTTTGAAATCTTTAATGATCTTTTAAGTAAGTTTTCAGTAGTGTTTCATTTCTATCACTAAGGGCTGATTTTTTAACAATCGGCTAACTTTTATCTAAAGAATAAATATTTCGGCTTGACTGCTTTTGCAAAGAAAATATGTCAAACTATTAGATTTATTTTTCATGTTAAAGTTATCTGACTATTGAAGTATCAGCCCCAAAGGCCGATTTGTTCAACCATCAGCTAACTTTTTCCGACGAAAAGTTTGTCATTTTGACAGTTATTTTTATGGACAACTAGCTTTACCGAGCGACTTCGCCCGCGTGGAGGTCGAAAACTATCCCACGGGAACGTAGTACCGGGATAAAAAGTATCCTATGTGTTATTCCAGGTTACAAACTACCTGTGTGCCAAATTTCATTCAAATCCGTTCAGCCGTTTTTGCGTGAAAGAGTAACAAACATCCATACATACATCCATACTCACAAACTTTCACATTTATAATATTACTAGCTTTTGCCAGCGGCTTCGCCCGCGTGGAGGTGTCGGTGTATTATACATATAAATCTTCCTCTTGAATCACTCTATCTATTAAAAAAACCCGCATCAAAATCGGTTGCGTAGTTTTAAAGATTTAAGCATACATAGGGATATAGGGACAGAGAAAGCGACTTTGTTTTATACTATGTAGTGATGTAGGATTTGTCAAAACCTCATATTTATTCTTCGGGTAAAAGATATCTAATGATTGAAAAATCGCCCCTAAATGAGTATTATTAAACTGAAACACAATGAGAGGTAGTCAGCTTTTCTTCCACAGAATAAGTAGTTTTTAAGTTTTAAGCCCTGGCTCCCTGGCTGGAAGCCTTATTTTTCCATAGAACAGTTTTTAAGTTTTAAGCCCTGGCTGGAGGCCTTAATTCATTGGGGCAACCACCGGCAAGTCCGGTTAGGCAGCCGACAACCTCCTAGGTTGATCTGCGAGATGCCATAGGCAAAAAAAAAAACTCAGAAGGCATCTTTAGTGCTGTTGTATATCTAAGAATAATGATTCCCTACTGCTTTTAGTTTCTAGTGCAGCTTTTTAAGGATTTAATTCAAAAAAGTAAAGGAGGGGCTTGTGGCTAAGTAATAACAGCCGCACAGGTCGATCGATTAGGTTTAGCTACGCTTGCCGCGGTTGGTCCGTGAATTGGTGACCATCTAAACGTACTGTTATAAGGCCGACCCCGTTAGTCTTTAAAAAAAAAAACTATTTTCTACCGAACCACTTATTTATTCACAAGAAGTCCACAGTTACACCTTTGATTATTGTTTAACTAAAACTACACAATAATGCACCAACAAAAGATTATGACTTTCTATAATCTCTAATGTATCTCTCGGAATAAGTTTACCGAAGTTGGTTTACGCGACGGCGTCCAGAATCTAACTAACTAAATTAATGTAATAATTCCACTAGTGTGCGATAATTGCAATTCAGCATTGGTTTTGCAATGAAAAATGAGACAATAACTGTAGAGTGCAGATGTCGACTTTACTGCCTTGTAATAGAGGTTATAACAGTACCAAGACCCTTCTGTATCTCGGAAAGCACGTTAAGCTGTTGGTCCCGGCTGTAATTTGTGAATCTTTGACAGTCGTAACGGGTCGTCTTACAACCAGTATTACCCAGTAACTGGGTTGTGGAGGTCAGATAGGCAGTCGGTCCATGTAAAATACTGGTATTCAGCTGCATCTCTTTAGACTGGAAGCCGACCCCAAAATAGTTGGGGAAAAGGCTAGGTTAATGATGAATTCGGTGAAGTACAGGAAACTTCTACCACCAACTATTAACTGTTCCTTTCCCTGCGCGCCTCCAAGAGATGTCTGCACCAAATGAAGCGGCCCCCCATCAGTTGGTTCAGAGGCCGATACCTGCCAGGGGTGCGGTTTGTTCGAAAGAGATACCGTGGCCCCTGGCACACAGGCAACTGAGGGTACACGGGTGGGTTTTAGTCAGTAAAAGTCTGACACGCCATCCTGCTCCACCCAGAGCGGGAGAAGTTATTTGATGATTTACCACCCTCAAAAAAAAAAGACGACGAGAAAAAAAGCTACGATATACCAGCTTTGTCTCTGGAATTGCAATGGATTTGCAATTCCTGTGGTATTGCAGAAGCTAGGAGTGAAGGCGTAGTGGTAACAATACCGACTAACAAGTTATCGTTAGGTGGATAAGTTAGACCGTGGGTTCGAAACCAGGCGCGAGCTTTATTTTGAGTAAATAGTTTTCATTACCACTGCTCTCCAAAAAGTGAAGGTAATCCTCATTAGGAAACCAGCATGTCCTAGAACCGAATATTCGAAGACATGTGACATCTACGGACCCGCATTGGGCCCGCGTGGTGAATTACGACCCACTCCCTCTCAAAGAGAGAAGGCCTGTGTCTCGGCAGTAAGAGCTTTAAAGGCCGATTACGATGTAGTTGACTCGGCTCACGAGGTTGTCGACATGTGAGACGTGGAGTCAGCGATCATTGTACCGATAGCCGTGACAGACAATGGTTTACTAGCTCGAGTAACACCTGAGGAGGCGGTGGTCTCGTTGCACAGCTGGATCAAGGGCTTGATTCAGAAAGCGTTGCTACTGGATATAGCTCATATTGTTAGGAGATTCCTGTCTCTGGAGCCCTGACTGTAAACCCTCCCAATACCGGAGGACTACTATTTTTGGAACGAAGTTCCTTATCGCGCGTTGCGAAAGGGGGCTAGACGGAAAAAATTAAGACCAAAAGTTGTAACGACACTTTTTGCTACATTGTTGTAAGCCGTGTGGCGTGCGCGTGTTTCTCTGCAGCAGAGACACAGACAGAGTGCATATATATATATATATATATATATGTGTGTGTGTGTATGTGTAATTTTTAAAATTTTATTACAATTCCTTCACTAATTAATCGAAAGGAACTTCGTTCCATCCGGGTGTCCCTTAACACCTCTCAAGTTTTTTTTTTTAATGTTTACTATTATAATATTTAAAATATAATTTATAGACGTATACATTACACACGTATGTTTTACAGTTTTATTGTAAAACATTAAAACTAGAAAATGTACGAGTCGTTTTAGACCATCTCTGTTTTGATTTCAAAAGTTCCAAAAATTCGAAGACGTGTGACATCTACCTACCCACGCTGAGCCCGCTTGGTGGATTACAACCCTCTTTAAGAGAGGAGGCCTGTGTCCGAGTATCCCAACAGTGGGAACATTATGGACTGATTATGCGAAGGCGACGGTGACCCCTTACCATCAGGTGGACCGCCAGGTTTTTGGTAAATATTCACCCTTTACAATGTTCTTTCATCAATGCTAGCCTTAACATGCACGTGACGACAATCATTACTATCAAACGTCAATTAAGATCTCAGCTTACCCCCAAAAAAACGTCAGAAAGAATACAAAAAGCTAGTTTAGCAACAAAAGCAACTAACAAGCAATATTTCCACTAGTTTGAACTAGAAAATTATCTTGAATTTTCCACAAAAGGACCAATTTACTTATTGTTGTCGAGTGAAATTGTGCGAAAGAAGAGGGTAGACGTACATTGCGAAATCAAATTGTATTGTGCGTGGCCATTCGCGCGTGCGCTGCGGTAGGGGCAAGACGTGTGGGGTGGCACCGTGGAAGGGATTTTCGTAAAACATTTCATGTATTTTGATGTGAAATGTTATGTGCATTATTATTTAGTAAGTGGATTCACTTGACTTATGGTTTCATTCTACATAAGTGATTTAAACGCACACAGGTTTTTTGTACCACTTTTCCTGTCAGTATAATATAATAATAATTGTGTGACTCAGTGTGGCACAATACCTAACTATAATTTTACCATTTAGGAACAAATCGATATTATAAGTCAGAATAAGTTCACGTGACGGACGAGATTTTTTCGTGCACTGAATCTCCACCGCGCTGCTTAGCGCCGGCGACAGTTGAAAATCGAACAGTGTTTTTCGACGCGCTGTGATCCGCTCTGTTGGATTCTGAATGCTAGGTGCAACACCAAGAGTTGAAAATTCAAAACGCGATAAAATCCCGCCGCTATATTTTTATGTCCGTGTAAAAGATGGTATCTGACATAATTTTAATGTACATATATAGGATTTAGGCAAATGATAAAACGCTATTATAAAGAAATCAAAACAGAATACGGGTATAAAATTACTCGTAAATTTTCTGTTTCAATATTTTAGACCAATTTTTTTTTAATGTAAGTAACCTCTCCGCGTTTGGTGTCTGCCTAACCCCGTAAAAAAAGCGCGAGTTCATGAATTGACCTATGTATTAGCAAGTTAGGCACTAGGTAGTTACATTTATTACAGGGCGTATCGTTTACAAGAAAACTATTCACATAGTAACTATTAAAGCGGTGTGCACAGTAATAAATCTGCATACAAACTTGGAAAGCCTAGTTTTGGTTAAATATAATTAATATTCTATGGCTTAAGGGGAACCTAGTCGCGGGCTCGAACTCACTGGTGGGCCTGGCTAACAAGCACACTGTCTCACCAGGCATCGTATCCGACAGAGGTTGTATCAGTGATAAGCAGTTAAAAGCTAGTCTACATGCATAACATTATTGAGTGAGATGCAGGATCATTTATAATACAACAGGCGCGTAAAATATTAAGAATAGTCCTTCGGAAGATCGGGTTTTATGAAAAAACCACTGCAAAAATCAATGACCAATAGGTAATGTTTATTGAACTTTTCGATATTTGAGCTTTGTCGGTACCGACTTGGTTTTTCAGATTTTACACTTCTTTTATTACTTAAACACGCCCGAAGTTAGGTTAACTTAGCAAGAAAAACTAATCTTTGTTGGCTATTAATTTTTTAATGGCTTTTTATTTTAGTATTCTTTTTCCGTACAGACAATATCAATAATGAGAAAATACCATACTATGTTTAATTTTTTATGTACATTGTCGAACAGTGGAGTAATACACTCCCGAAGTTTGTATAGGAAAAATGTGGACTAGATTCACCTTAAGCCATCCAGCCTTACAATTATAGCCCAGGGGTTGAGCTCCGAAAAAAAAAATGTATTTTTAATGTTTAAGTATATATGTGGGATTATTGGCAGTTTCAATAAATAATGTACCTAGTACACAAGTATAATTATATAGTAAGGTTTTTGATTAATAGCATTTATATTAGCTATACCAAAAATCGTTTCAAATGTTGGTCTTATGTGTGGTTCTAAAGTTGTCGATAAACTATTTACTAAAGAGTTTTCTTTATTTTTTTCCGATTTATTACTATACACCGAGAAATTTTTTTGGTTGTTTTCCCGTGGCAGAACAACTTGCCATAAGGAGTACTTTCGAAGCATAGAGTAAAACTAAAAAACATAGATTTATTGGTTTTAAAATAATAATAAAAAAATATTCATCAACTCGATAAAACACTACTCAATAGTAACACTAGAGGTAACTTGTAGGTACTACTCGAATCGCACGCACCGCTGACAAAGGGAACAGCGATGCATAAATGTTCAAAGCAAAATAAACTCTCGCACGTGGTGATTTTTAAGAATGGTTAATCTGCCATGTTTTGTTTCTAATATTTTATTTCTTTATAAAACGATTGTATTACCAAGACAAAACCATTTCGCTGCGGGAAACAACCATTTAAATTTCACGGTGTACATATAACCTTGACCTTGGTAAGATTACTTGTCAGAGTTTTGTAATTCTGACGACGTATACCGAATGTCAAAGATCTACGAAGACAGCCGGGACCAACGGCTTGACGTGCTTTCCGAGGCACGGAGGGGTCTTGGTATGTAAAGATGGTCACCCATCCACGGACCAACCGCGGCAAGCGTAGCTTAACCTGATCGATCGATCCGAGCGACTGTTATTACTTAGCCACTAGTCTCTCACAGGTACCTAATTAAATATTTTATAGAATTAATGTCATAAAATCAGGCCAGTTTCAGTGAGCCTGAGATTGGTCACTTCTCTTTCATTCTCGCACCTTCGTGTCATTTAGATGGTTATATGTACACCGTGAAATTTAAATGGTTGTTTTTCCGCAGCGAAATGTTTTTGTCTTGGTAATACAATCGTTTTATAAACAAATAAAATATTAGAAACAAAAATGGCAGATTAACCATTGTGAAAAATCATCACGTGCGAGAGTTTATTTTGCTTTGAACATTTATGCATCGCTGTTCCCTTTGTCAGCGGTGCGTGCGATTCGAGTAGTAGGTACCTACAAGTTACCTCTATTGTTAATATTGAGTAGTGTATTATCGAGTTGATGAGTATTTTTTAAATTATTTTAAAACAGAAAAATCTTTATTTTTTTACTTTTGCTCTATCATTCGAAAGTACTCCTTATGGCAAGTTGTTCTGCCGCGGGAAAACAACCATTAAAAGTTTCTCGGTGTATATATAATACTAAAAACGTGAAAGTTTGTAGGTATGTTTAAATGTTTCGATGTTTGTTACTCAATCACACAAAAACGGCTGAACAGGCTCACAGGCGTTCATAAACTAAATTAACACAAATTAGGATAATTTTTGTCCCGGTAGCACGTTCCCGTGGTATAATTATCGACCTCCACGCGAGCGAAGCCGCTAGCAAAACCTAGTTTCAAATATTTTTATTCCCCGTCTCCTGCTCTACAATAAAATATTAATAATGCATTTAGTATCGTGCGTGTGCGGCGGTATTGTGGTCATAGCTACGTAATTATATGCCGCAATTTACATGGTCGACACTCGCGAATCATGTTGGCAACCACTGTTAAATTATTTGATAAGGATTTTGTGCAGGTATGTGATTTATGACTTACGAGTTGTAGGTCGAGGGTTCGAACCCAGGCAGACGTTTTACTTTGTGTAAATTATTTAATTACCGCTGCTCTCGAAACGGTGAAGGAAAACATCGTGAAAAAACCGGCATGTCTTAGAACCAAAAATTCGAAGACATTTATAAAAAGAAGAAAAAAAAATGTATTTATTGTGACTCGCACAGGGAGATCACATACTAAAATAAACACACAATCGTACAAAAATGATAAAAAAAAAACAAATTTCATGGAAGTAAAAAAAAAATGATAAAACAGAAAGTCCTGCACGAGGTCAAAAGGCTTATAGAGGTATGAGGAACAGGGTGTAAAGTTCACACATACTCTATAGTAAAGGGAAGATCCTCCGACCAGACGGGTGTTGTGTATGGTGGGCCACTACCCGACGTTTGATATATGCAGATTGCGTGGTAAACTCTGCTTGCGCGATGTAGCTGCGGTGTGACGTCAAGTCTTGAGTAGTTCGCATATGGCATTGTAGATGGCGCCATTTTACTTTTTGTGTTTTCCACATTTGTTGATTTGAAGTTTCGTATGTGAGGCATTGTAGATGTCCGCCACAGGCTCCTACCTCAGCATGATGCTGCGACATTTAAAACTGTCGCAGCGCTGGTTTTCCGATAGGGCATTTTGACATCTACCAACCCGCGCTGGGCCTGCGTGGCAGATTACGACCCACTCCCTTTTATAGAGAGCCTGAGGCCTGTGACCCAACAGTGGGAACATTATATTCTGTTAATGTATGTATGAATCTATTGTATCGGAGTTTTAATAACGTTTCTTCAGTGATTTATATAACTTTAGCTGTAAGACGAGTCCGGTTCCGTCCCTCGGAAAGCACTCTCATTCGTAGAACTTTGACAGTCATTACGGGTCGTCAGAAACCCGAAAGTCTGACAACCAGTCTTAAAAAGGGGTATCGTATTATCCAGTCTGGGTTTTGGAGATCAGATAGGCAGACGCTCCAGCATAGTTCTGCCAGGGGTGCGGGTTGTTCGGAAGAGATACCGTCGCCCCTGGCACACAGGCAACTGAAGGAACACGGGTGGGTTTTAGTCAGTACAAGTCAGCACGCCCTTTCGCTCCACCCCGAGCGGGAGAAGTTATTTGATGACTTCGCACACACAAAAAACAAAAAAAGGCTACGCATATGATGAGCTGTAAGACGATTCTTAAATAAGTAGGTACCGATGCCAGCGTAACTACTGAGCATGAGGTCCAGTCCAGGGTTTGCTACCCGGGTTGGGCTAATTATTATTGGGTTCCCCCGTCTAGAATTCCGTAGTAGCATACCGGACTCTGTATTCGTGGCCGATTGATGGAAATAGGCTTGCTACATGGGATCTACACATAATTTGCGAAATGTTATCTTACATTATTACCAGCTTTTGCCCGTGGCTCCGCCCGCGTGGATGTCGGTTATCGCGTAAAAAAGTAGCCTATGTCCTTCTCCATATCCCTGGTGTTGTCTCGGCCAAATTTCATGACGATCGGTTCAGCGGTTTAGGCGCGAAAGCATGACAGACAGACAGAGTTACTTTCGCATTTATAATATTAAGTAGGGATTAGTAGGGATATATCTCGATGGACAGTCTTTTAAATCAAAATTTTATTGAACCTATTCTCTACACTTCTTCTTCTTTGACTACCTACACCAATCCTCTCGGGAATATAGGCGTGATGTTGGTCCTATAGCATTAACACAACATGGCAGACACTATATTATAAATAAATTAATCGTTTGAATATTATGACAGCCGCAATTCGACAAACAAAGATAAGAATAAAATAATCCGCAGTTTTTATTGAATCAAGAAAAAACCTGCCATCACCAAGTTTAAGAACCTTCTAACAGGGCCTAAATTCACTATGACCACTTAACGATTCCTTACTCGTAACCACGTCAATCACACACGAATTCTGCTAGTATAGCAGTAATAATACCGACAAATTGTCTTGCAATAAACAGAATACTTTCGATTCCTTACCGTTACATTGGTTTCTAAAAAAAACGATATTGACGTAGTTTGAACGATACAGAATTGGGGCCCTGATTACAATTAACTAAACTTACCACAAAAACTAAGTAATTCTTTGCGATTAACACCAAAAAGCTTACTTACTTATCAAAACCCGTCGACGAACCGACCCCATAACAACGTTACTCTATATTTTCCCCAATCCAAGTTTATATAAATCACATAAGCCTCTAATTCACACAATAAACAAACACAGACGCCATTAAAAGTTCATTTACAACTTGCTGTCAACTAAAACCTATAAATAAAATTTATTTCCTCGCCATTTGTCACTATAGGAGGCATGAAAAATTATCCTGCGAACATGACCATTTTAAAAAGACCTCCCTTCCCTTAGATTGCTTAAAAAATCCGTGATGTTGGATAAACAGTACGAATCCGAGGGGTCTTTATAAATTGGTCGCGTGCCACTACTTCATAATGTAATTTCGAAACGGAACACTATTATGTATTTCTATCTCTTTTACTCCCTCGCTTAGCGCTCAAGTGGGAGAGGAAGGGCTGATTAAAGAGGGTCGTATTGCATATCATTAAGAGACGTTTCAAGAAGTAACTGATGGGGGTAGCTCGTTCTCTGTTTAACATGGGATTTTGCGGTGTGTGTGAAAGAGATAGAGGGATGAGATATGATACTCGATTATGCGAGATTTTTTGTTATGAAAATATTACGAGCGTTGAAGGGTTCACGGAGTGAACCATTTTAAAATGTAAGTGAAGCCTTAGATTTTTTCACTGCTGTTTCGAGTTTGTGTACTGAAATGCTTTTAGAATTTTACTATGGTTGTAAGGAGGCGTTGAATCATAATTTAATTGTTCTTACTTATACCTATTACGTAAATCTAAGTTGAGTTTTTATTTTATGTAACTTGAATAATGAAATCCTTAAACTTTGTTGGTACGTTCTAACTTAATAAAAAGTTTATGTTTTTATAAGTAAATTAGGATATATATCTATGAAAATACACTCTTTGAGGGACTCAACTAAGTTATTTATTTTTTAACATTAAAAGTAGCGATAAGTAGTAGTAGTAAAAGCGATAAGTAAGTAGTAGTAGTAGTAAAAGTAGTATGCGAAAGTAAGTCTGTCTGTCTGTTACGCTTTCACGGCTAAACCGCTGAACCGAACGTCATGAAATTTGGCAGAGATATAGCCTGGAATATGGAGAAGGATGAACCTACCTTTTAAGCGATAACCAACACCCACGCGGGCGGATCCGCGGGCAAAAACTAGTAGGTTATACTTACCTTATTCATTCGAAATACTCGTGAGTGAATTGCATTGTTTTTATAGAGATCCTATTGCGCCACTGTTTCAGTCGGTCAGATCCAACATGTACCTTGCTGCCCTCCACCAGCGATGCCCTAAGCCGAGGACTGTACCCCACAGGGGGTGCCCTTAGTGAGCAGTCGCTATAGTTTTAATGGTTTTAAACCCTGGCTGGAAGCCTTAATTTATTAAGATTACCACAGACAAGCCGGGCACGCCACGATTGCGGCGGTAAGTCCCCTATTTGAGGATTGGCTTGAGAGGCGGCACGGCGTCCTCACCTCCCGCCGCTGACGCAGGTCCTCACCGGACACGGTTGTTTCAGGAGGTACCTGTTTCTGATAAGGCGGGAGGAAGCACCCAAGTGTTTCCATTGCGAAGATCGCCCTGAGGACACGGTGGAGCATACGGTGCAGGTCTGCCCGGCTTGGGCGGAGCATCACCGTGTCCTCGTGGAGGCGCTCAGCGGCGGCGATCTGTCACGTCCGGCCCTGGTCCAGGCCATGGTACGAAGCGAGAGTGCATGGGTAGCCGTCGCTTCCTTCAGCGAAGCAGTGATGCTCGCAAAGAGGGAGGCGGCGCGCGTGAGGAAGAGGCAGTACATACGTCCTCACGACCGTAGCCTTCGCAGGACACGCCCTGGGCGTCGAGAATCCCAGGCTGATTCCCAGCCACCGTAGGCGCGGGCTTGCGGACGGCGAGTAATGGGTAGCTCGCTGTCCGGTAACGACCAAGCCCGGGTCGACGGCGCGTTGTGTTGCACGCGCGCCTCAAAGAGATGTCAGCAACAACTGATGGGGCCCGCAAGGGCCTATACCTGCTGCAGGAGAAGTTATTTAATGATTTCCCACACAAAAAAAAAACCACAGGCAAGCCCGGCTAAGCAGCCGACAACCTCTAAGGTAGATCTGCGAGATGACACTCCAAAAAAAAAGCCTCTGTTTCATAATATTTCTGTGGTATCTAAGTACATAATAGGTATCCACCTCTTCTCCTTATTTTACAGCAAATGGCTCAGGGGCTTTTGGCTAAGTAATAATAACCGCACGGGTCCATCGATCAGGTTAAGCCACGCTTGTCACGGTTGGTCCGTGGATGGGTGACCATCTTTACGTATCAAGACCCCTCCATGCCTCGGAAAGCACGTTAAGCCGTTTGTCCCAGTTTTCATTTGTAGATCTTTGGCAGTCGTTATGGGTCGGCAGGAGACCGAAAGTCTGTGACAACCAGTCTTACCAAGGGGTATCGTATTACCCAGTTACTGGATTGTGGAGGTCAGATAGGCAGTCGCTCCATGTAAAATACTGGTATTCAGCTTCATCAGGTTAGACTGGAAGTCGACCCAACATAGTAAGCAAAATGCTTGGCATATTATAATGATGTTTACAGATAACATTACCAATTCTATTCTCTCAATAAATTTTATCCTTTTGAACATAAAGTTTTCAATGCAAAAACCTAATATTTACTTTTCTACATTTGTAAATGATTTCGAGGATTTCATCTTGATTTTTTCTTGGTAATTGATTAATACTTTTACCTATCTAACCACAAATTTTGCGACCTTAAAGATAGAATTAAACCCATTCGTTCCACCTGCTGAAAATCTCACACCTGGACATGAGCTGTCTTGGCTATCCTGGAAGTCTTTAAATAGGCTCCGGACTCAGGTAGGCCGAAGTAAAGAAAACCTACTCAGATGGAGATTCACAGATGATTGACATGGCTCCGCCCTGGAGTGTAAATGTGGTGCTTTGCCACAATAAATGGGGCTCTTATTATCAAAATCAAAATCAAAAGTCATTTATTCAAATTAGGCTGAGAATCAGCACTTTTCGAACGTCAAAGTACATGAGACAGTCCCCCAAAACGCTCACCCTTCATCATGTCCAGCGTGTCCTGCTGTCTGCACGCTACAGGATCTGATGGACGCTGCTGAATGTGCCAAGCTCGTAGCCAAATTCTGGGCTGACTGACAAACTGCCAAACTGTATTTAAATTGCTCTCGACACGCAAAGAAAAAGAAAGATGAAATAAGGACCAATTTTACCATTCGTCAGATAACTTATCAAGTTTAAAACTGAATAATTTTTATTCCTTGGATATAAATTATCTAAATTTAAAAAAAAACGAGCTGTTTTGGCTTTTCTCCTTTCATTATCGAAATCATCATAATCTGCCTAGAATTTTTCCAACTATGTTGGGTCGGCTTCAAGTCTAACCGAATGCAACTGAGCACCAGTATTTTACATCCAGCGATTGCTTATCTGACCTATCTATTAATTTGCTGCTGCGGCTGCCGTGGCGTTGCAGCGCGTCAAGGATGTTTGCAGATAGCAACATTGGTGGTTTTGCCGCCATCATTAGAAAGAGATGCATCATGCATCCCTGATCTCACGTGTTCGCGACAGCTCCAACAGTGTTCTTAGTGTATTCGCAGATCGGTGGGATTCCCAAATGTTGAGAAGGTGGATGGATGCAGCTCCACGCTGAATTTTAAGTTTTTAATAGTAATTGTATCTGTACTAACACTAGAGGATAAGCAAAATTGTTGTTAACCCTATGGACTTTGTCTGAAATAAAAATATTCCATTCTACACTATTTCGACGTTAAAAAAAACATCATATAATTTTTCTGTTAATTTTCATTCACAAAACATGGTGCCACAAATCGACATAACACTTGACACTGTGACCTCACGCTCTCTCCCTCTCGTTGACCTTACAAGCCCCGAGTTACAGCACAAAATATAAGGGTCACAGTGCACGATATGAAATGTCGCACGAAATGATTGGCCCAGCCAGATTAAGCTAATGGAAACTGGAAGAATGGAAGCTTAATTTAATAAAGAAACTTAAGATTTTGTTAAAGTAGGTACATGTGTATTTTTCCCATCGTTTTTTTTGGGTGGAAAATCATCAAATAACTTCTCCCGCTCTGGGTGGAGCGGGAGGGCGTGTCAGACTTTTACTGACTAAAACCCATCCGTATTCCTTCAACTGCCTGTGTGCCAGGGGCCGCGGTATCTCTTTCGAACAACCCTCACCCCTGGCAGATTCTTCCCATCTTCAGTTATGGTTCTCAAACATAGTCTTTTGCAATTCAGCAGAAATCCACGCTTAAGGTTTGCCTGAGAGCTATGAAACGGAGTATTGTGTATTTTTTGGACCGGGTGAAGAATACAAGAATCCTGTCCATCACTAAAATACACGCACAATATATGTCACTACCACGCTTCAATGGAACTGGGTTGGACACATCTGCCGTATGTCAGACGACCATTGGGCCAAACTTTCGGCCCAGTGAGTCCCGTTTAACGGCAAACTACATCGCGGCAGGCCTAGACGGAGATGGCGGGTCTAGCTGCCCTCCGCGACATCGTCTCCAATCCAGGATGAAAATAATGAAAAGATATCCTATACCGCTACCCAGGTCGTAGTCTATCTGGGTGCCCAATTTTATCCAAACCCGTTGAGCTGTTTTAGCGTGACAGCGTAACAAACAACCTTACTTTCGTACCTTTTTTGAATAGTATAAAACAAAATCGCTTTTCGTGTTTGTATGCTTAGATCTTTTAATCTACGCAACGGATTTTAATTCGGTTTTCATCAATAGACAGAATGATTCAAGAGGAAGATTTATATTTATAAATGACGACGTCTACACGGGCGAAGCCGCTGGCAAAAGCTAGTTTATAATATGAAGTTAGGACACTTATGACAAGTCAATAGGCACATTATAATTAATCGATCGGGAGTCTAGAAGCGCATAAGGCCCCAGTGCGTAAAACGTCAGCCATTCAAGAGTCTATAGCAAGCACGGTTTCAGTGTACGACTAAACGCCAAAATCAAAAGTCATTTATTCAAACTAGGCTGAGATTCAGCACTTTTTGAACGACAAAATTACATAAGACAGTCCCCCCAAAAAGCCCGCCCTTCATCACTTCCTAGTGCTTTAGCTGGGAAGAAGAAGTGGCGCAACAAACTCCCCAGCAGCACAGCTGTCTGTTATGTTGGAAGAACTTGATTCTATACAATAATAGCATATAACCATCATTCAACGATAAATGAAAATTTAATTAATAAAAAATAAAAATAAAAAATGGTAAAAATGGTACCCGGTACCCGGCAGTGGTTACCCGGCAGACACTACGCCGACAGACTGAACACCGACAAGACTTTACTTCGACGGGACTCTTCGCCGACAGGGCTCATCAGGTAGGTAATAGGTTAGGTTAGGTTAGAATTGCGACCAGAGCCGAGCGAGCAAAGCGAGCGATGCCCCGGCAGCGGCCGGCGAACGCTACTTCCATGTTAGCGGCAGTTACTTGATTATTTAGTAACAGCGCAAGGATGAGCCTTGTCGGCGAAGAGTCCCGTCGGCGAAGTGTCCTGTCGGCGAAAAATCCCGTCGAAGTAAAGTCTTGCCGGTGTTCAGCCTGTCGGCGTAGTGTCTGTAAATGCATCCTTGGTCTTGTGGTCGAAAGCGCTACTGCTGAGCATGGGGACCTCGGTTCGATTCCCCGGTCGGGCAAAGTATTATTGGGTTCTAATCTGTAATTTCTCAGTAGGTGCCCGGAGGCTGGATTTGTGCCCGGTGGATGGCAATATTAACAATTTGTGTAGCCTTTGATTTTATGACACCATATAATGATACTGACCTAATATTGATGATAACTTCTTTGTATTGTTTTGTTTATATGTATGTGCAATTTTACTATGTGTTTTTTTAATTTAATTTCAATTCTGTGACCGTTAAATTTGACATTTTCATGAAATTCTAATTCTGTGACCCTTTGACATGTTATTTTATTACAATTCTGTACATTGTACCACACCTTCTTTAATTATTTCCCTCGTTTAACCTAACATACTGTATATATATACCATAGTTTTACAGGCAAGAAGAAAACACACTATTCACGAAATTATTTACTTGCTACATACAACATTATTCCCAACATTTTTGAAACTGTAACTTCATAAATGGTAGTAAAAAGCGGTAAAACGAGTAAAGTTTTATTTTACTTGGCAACACAACCGCTCATAATTTCACTGTAACACAACTCTGGTTGTACGGCGGGAGCGGGAAACGGGAGAAATGAAAATGGAAAATAAATTTATTATGATATTTTTGTTACAAAAAAAAACTTTTTTTTATTGGCCAATCACATTTTACAAGCTGGTGACATAGCTTAGCACATTAGGTAATGGAAGTATCTGTTTTCAAATAACTAGCGTTTTTGTCTTGTTTATATTATAAATACACAATAGTTCAGTTAGTTATGCGCGATTCAATAGTTATCAAATATTCAAACTAACTAAAATTTATTTTTTTCCGACGTTTAACATTCCAACTATAATTTAATAGGGAAGTTTTATCATGTATAAAACTTCCTTATTAAATTATATTAGGTATGCCAGAGACATCGACGCACGTGCTGTACCATTCAGTAGGGAAATGATTCTGAACACACCCTGCGTGGTAATAATTCGTCGGTTATTTTAAAAACAATCTGCTGTTTCATTGAAAGTGCAATACCCACGCGGTCAGTTATTTTTTTTTTATAACCGATAAAAAAAGAATTACTACGATACACGTTCTAGAATTTTGTGCTGAATTCATAGTGTCACTTTGCGCGTCGGTCGATGTCCCTACTACTCTGTGAAGATGGAAGTAATATAACATACTCAAATATTCTCTCTGCCCAGAGAGAGAGATATAGATGGTATATTAAGACGGACTAAAACCCTACAAGACTTTTACTGCTTAGGAAAAACACCTCTCCCTTGCAAAACTGTCGAAAATACAACACAAAAAAAACCGGAATAAAGTTACTTCTCATTAAAATTAATCTCTCTCTAAAACACTTTACATTTCCAATTTAATTAAATTGGTCAATTAAAAATGAAACCATCACTAACCTAAACTATTTTTTTTTTGCGGGGAAATCCTCATGGATGTCCTCCGCCGGGGAGGGCGGAGGGGTCTGTCAGACTCTTACTGACTAAAACCACCCCGGTGTTCCATATCACACTTGCACCGGGATCACGGGACCTAGTGTGACTTCCGTGATCCCCGGCTAGTGCCGCGCCCACCTCTGCGGGCCACCTCGCATTAGGAGGAAGTGAGGTGTAAAACTCCCCCCTTACGTCATAGAGAGGCGCGCGTGGAACACTACGCGCCGCCATCTCGGGTCCTCAGGAGTAGGAGGCGACAGATTTATCACTAACCTAACACGCAAAGTACATGCTGTGTAAAATTTATGCTAATTGCCATTTCACCTTTCATTCAAGCGTAATAACATGTTCTTGTAAAAGGTATACTTCGGTATACCTTTTACAAGAACATGTTATATACGCTTGTACCTGTACCTACATACTTGCTACTTTTTAGATAGCACTGTACGTGATAGTAATAAAATAGTAGTTCAGTAAAAGGAGGATGAGGGAGTCACACACGAACATTTCGTTTTAATAAACGCACGGGCTTGAAATAAAACTATTGAAGATTTTAGTCAAGGAAGTATTTCGCTCTTTATGTTACGAGTATTCTTTTTATTGACCAGCTTGGTGCTTTATAAAAATATTATTAATAACCTTTTATTCGGTCAAACTAAAAGTGTAGTCATCAGTCTTGTATTTGGCGTTCTTTTATGTCTTGTACATACAAAACAAATGGGCATCTGTTCGCCAGTCGACAAAGGTCTCCTCCGACCTTCTCCATTCCTGTCCCTCCCTTGTCACTATTATATTATGTAATACAATCTTTTTTCAGGAAACTTGCTTAAAATTGGGAATAAACACATCAAAATCCAATATGTAAGTAGTTTTGAAACGAATGTAACAGAATTTTTAGAGATACAAAATCAAAATGGTTTATTAATTAACTGATTTTATTTAAATATTTACAATATTAGGGCCCTAAACTAGAGGTAGACCTATAGGGAATTTAGGGTCACCAAAAGACAGATAAGAAACCAGGGCCGTCGAATATAGTTGAAGTTCAGTAAGAAACCGATGGACGTTTTCGAATAAAATTATGTTATATTAATATAAAACAAACAGCTCATTAATCAAATTAAATTTCATTCAAAAACATTTAAAGGTTTCTTACTAAACTTCTACTATACTCGACGACCCTGGTTTCTTATCTGTTTTGGTGACAGTAACTGAACTAGGAATGATAATAATAATAATACGCCGGGTATCTCACTGAAGTGCTTGTGGTCGAAGAGATCGACAAAGAAACGTTTCACTACCGTTCAGCTGTAAGAAAAGCCTTCAGGGAAGGTGCTTACTCTGTCATATTCCGTTGGATTAGATAATAGGGACTACAGAACTTATCTTTTTCGGTTTTTAAATATCATAAATAAATAAGTTAAAATAAATTTATTTAATTCATGCAAAACCCATATCACAAAAAAAAATACATTTCACAATGCTGTAAGAATAAAATGTCAGTCACAGAATTCAAATGTAATTATTAAAAAAAAAAAACAGAATGCAGTCATAGGCACAAGAAAAACAATACAAAAAAATATTACCTTTTTATTCAAGACTTTCGGAAACGTTTCCAAAAAAAAACAGTAACTGAAAAATCCAGTTGTGTTTTTCGTCCGCACAATGTTATTATAACCTGCATTGTAACAATATCTCCTATCAGTAACCTACATTGTATGCCTTATACCATAACACAACGCAATCGTCGGTTGTAATGACAGTAATTTTATAGTATTTTTGCGGTTTTCATAAGTTTTTACTTTCTCTTGATGCGCCCACGGCACTTTGGGAGTCCTTCTGACCAAATGTTGGCAGGGACATCATGATCAATTGTAAAGTAGAACAATATTTTGGTGGATAACAAATTATTATTACTTGGGTAACTAAAAATGGGAAGCATCTCTTTTAATATTAAAATCTTAACTAGTATGCCCAAGTTGCTGTGAAGCAAGACCAGCATTAAGCCAAGCATTTTTATTTACGATATAATCATATAACTTATAATATGCTTCTCCACACAGTGTGCGTTTAATGCATGATTTAAATTTCTAGTCATTTAGTTCAAGAATACCGAGTGGTATTTTATTGTAACATTTTACACAGTACCAAGAAGTGTGTACTTTAGACAATCTGAAACGTGGTTGATCTAATTTCTAGTGTTAAAATTGTGCCTGTCAATTAAACTAACCAAAAAGATGTAGATTTTTCATTTAATTTAGTACCTTGTGTAAATATTTAGTTGTGTTAAATATTGTAGGTAAAAGTTGCTTATGTAAGTAAATTAATTTACGATGTAGAGAAGGAATAAGGTAGATATGGTAGATTATAGTCTTATCTAGCGACGTAAAGTTAAAGCCGATATAGGTAATATTTTAAAGGATTTGGCGTGTCGTTGGTGGTTGGTTTGGTGAACGTTGTCTATATTATCTCTTTATATCTTCTCTCCTATCGCAGGTGTGCCGGAAGAGATTTCTGTAGAAATAAGCATTACCTTAGTACGTATTTTTCTGTTCCTTTCTTCTTATCTGTTTAAATGTGTTTGCATAAATGGTTAAATAAATAAAAACACTGCTTTTTAATACATTATTTTTTCTTAGGCAAATCAAACAAAAAATACCTATTCTCAAAATATTTCACGTACGCCTCTCTGCGTGCTCATTTACCTACTACATAGCGCCGCCCCCGTCGGTTGCCATGGCAACTCACCCCCTCCTGTACACCGGTATTGGGGTACATTATAATGACTTTTATTTTTTACCTTCTGTAGGGACATAGATACAAATTGTTGTCATCTATTTGGTACAAAGAAGATTTATGAAGTGTTTTCTTGAGAGTTAAGTTTTAAATAGGGACATTTTTGAAAAGTGTCCTAATTAGATTCTAAAGTGCTGATAAACCACTTAAAAAAAATCAAATTTTTAATTTAATCCATTAGTCGGTAAAATGCATTTAAATTTTACATTTTCAAATTTCGCGAGTAATTTGACGAAAACGCTGGACGCAGTGGACGCCATATTGCTCTATGGGTATGACGTCAGTTTGCTATGTAGACAAATGCGCTGATATTTTATATGATACTTGTTTATAAAACATATACACCATGACATTTTAGTCATCTTACAAAGATGGTCCACTCAATGTGTCCGTCATAACATACCTCTAGGCGCGATTAAAACATTGTTACCATTAATTAAAGTAATAGATACAAAGAAAAATAATGAATGCTTTAGAATTATGAAACACCCTTCCTGTTAATAATGTTTACGTATCAAACGGTAGAAGATATCTACCTACCTACCATTACATTCCATCATTAATTACATCTCCGTAACAGGGTTTTTCAAACTACGTCATGCATCTTAGTGATATTTTCATGTTTTTGATTATGCAGATGTTCAAACAAAAATTTTTTTTAATGAATGGTAGTAGATAGCAGTCATTGGGTACATGAAGTGGGCTGCCGTTGTAAGACGACTAAAATATCACGGTGTACATACACTTGTTAAAAAAAAAATGTGATATAATTCTACTTATCGTTGGTTTGCTGTTCCTGAATGCAAAATATTATTTAAATAAAAATTACTTTGGTTACGAAAATAATAAAAGTACAAAGTTGTTCAATTGACTCGCCATATGACGTAATAACATGGCGGCTACTATTTCATGGTGTTCAAAAACAGATTAAAAAAACTGAAATCTTTGAATTGAATTTTAAAATTCATTTTGTTATTTCGTTAACTAAAACCAACATTTTCCGACTGCATTTTGCCTAAGCTATCTCAAAAACAGATTTTTAGATTTTTTCTTATATACAGTAAAATACCCTATTGTATCAGCCATCAGGTATGTGAAAATTATGAGATTTCGCATAGGACAAGCGGTCGTGTTATTTCAAATATGTGAATTGCCGTAAAAAAACCCATTTATAAAAAGTCTCGAACGAAATATTTAAATAGTTAAAAACAATATTATTATGGATCCCTACTCAAAATTAAAAGTCATTTATTAAAACGAGGCTGAGAATTAGCACTTTTTGATCGTCAAAATGAATGAAGTAAGTAGGTAACTACATAAGAAGTCCCTCAAAACGACCCCTTCACCACTTCCTACTTCCTAGTGCTTTAGCTGGAAAGTAGTGGCGCAAAAAACTCTCAAGCAGCAGAGGTGTCTGTTCTTAACCGATTACTAAGTACTCTGATAAAGGCATTATCAAAATTTCTTTAAAATAAAAAGTTTATTAAAAAAAAACAACTAACTTCCAAAAAAAACACTACAATGTGGAACTGGAAGTCGGTTACAAAAAAAAAACTAAAGTACAAAAACAAAGACACCGTCTTCCGAAATTAAAGTAAGTAATTGTTCACTTACTTTTTGTTTTTTGAAGGCGACAGTTTTTTTTTTTACGTAAACTTTTTATTTTCACATTTTTTTTTGTTGTAGTAGCTACCCCACACAAATTCGGTTTATAAATGACGGAGGTCTGAGGTAAATTACAACTGAATTGAGAACCGCCTCCTTTTTAAAGTCGGTTATAAATCTAATATCTACATATCCTGTTAGGCTGTGTAACTATAGGTACATACAAAAATACCGATATGTAATGTAAAAGGTTATAGAAAGATACTTTGCTTCACTTCAAACACCTAAATATTTAATGATTCCAACCCCGTAATTTCTGGTAGACTCCTACACAAATATAATAAATATCTAACTTCACTAAAACCACAGTTTTTCCAATCGCGTTAATGTATCTAAAAGCATTCGTTTTACAGAGTGCGCGCAGGGAAAATCAATTGGATAATTTAGATCACACGACTTTCTGGTTGCTGTCTGTAGTTTCTGCCTAGCCCTTGCGAAAAAGGTGTGAGTTTATGTAACTCATTAGTACGTTATCAAGGAATAACAAGGTGATACCTTTGAATCTTCGTCAATATCAAAATTTACAATATTATGCCTTAAAATTGTCGCTTTGAAGATTGACTGCCTCGCTGGTCCAGTGGTCTCTGTAGCAGCCCGTAGTCAGAATTTGTACCCGGTTGGTCCGCTGGGGAGTTTGTTGCGCCACTTCTTCCCAGCTAAAGCACTAGGAAGTGGTGAAGGTCGGGCGTTTTGGGGGACTATTTATACTTAATCTATACTATAATATATTAATCTATACTAATAATAAAGCTGAAGAGTTTGTTTGTTTGCCTAAACGCGCTAATCTCAGGAACTACTGGTCCGATTTGAAAAATTCTTTCAATGTTATATAGCCCATTTATCGAGGTTATAAGCTATATATCATCACGCGAAGACCAATAAGAGAGCGGAGCAATGAAGACTCGCACGGGCAGGCGAGGCGAGCGACGGGGTGGGTCGGAGTCAAAGTGATTGAATGTGTTGGTATTGTATAATGAATGAGTCTTTATCAATATAACTTAAACTGTTTGCATGCCCTAGATAAGGTAGTTAGTATAAGGATCATTTTAAACTGAACATCTGTATCATGTACCTACTCCCTGTGCAAATAAAGAACTATTCTATTCTACTATTCTAAAGAAATGGGGCAGAAGCTAGTAATATTTTAAACCTGAAGAGTTTGTTTGGTTGAACGCGCTAATCTCAGGAACTACTGGTTCGAATTGAAATATTATTTTAGTGTTCGATTGCCCATTTATGGAGAAAGACTACAGGCTATATAACATCACGCTAAGAGATCCCGAAACCGACCGAGCAAAGAGAAAAAAGTCACGAATACGAAGTACTCGCACGGGGAGGCGATTCGAAGCGACGGGGTGGGTTGGGAGAGCAAGAAATTTGACGCGAACGAATTCGCGAGCAGTAGCTAGTCTATATAATTTTGATGTTCAAAAAGTGCTGACTCTCAGCTAGGGCATGCAAACCGGATACCCGGATAACCGTAAAAACCGGATAACCGACTGATTTGAAACCCGGGTTTTTTAGGATAACAAAACCGGGTTTTTCGGTTTTGTCTAAAACCGAAAAATGTGAACAGGACGGCGAGGTGGCGTTAGTTTAGTTTCTATTTCGGCTACGTTAATTTAGTTCCTTGTCGCACTACTATGCCACGCTGCCGCCATTTTGGTTTTCGGTCAGTCTGTGTATAGTGATATGAGTGAGTGAGACGAGTGCACGTGTTGTGTTTGTCGTAGGTAAGTTTGATCACATTGTTTTATATCACTCGTATATTATGCATTGCTAATATTACATGAAGTGTATGACCAAATACTGAAATTTAATCACAGCAGAGATGTTATGCATATAAGTAATAGCTATAATTAATTAGGTTATGGCAGCCGGCACGTTCTCATTTTTGTAAATATGTAACGTACCTATAATTAATAAGAGCCTGTTTTTATTTGAAGTAGTTTGAGCTGATCACAGCACGTTGTTACATTTAAACTTTAATGTTCTGATTACGTATATTAACAACGAAGTAATTTTTAATGGTTTTTGGATAATGTGAATGTTAAAAATATAAAATAAATACCTAGCTAAGTAGACTTACAAAGAGTGCGTTTTTTAGTAAGTTTTTACAGTAGGTAATATGGCACAAATGTGGCATATTCTTTGTTTATTTGTCTTCAATGTAGAATCTTCAAAATCGAAATCTTCTGTCGTTGAGTTTCTGCACCTAAAGTGCATTTAACTAGACTACGTGGCGTAAAACTTCCTTCCAGTTGTCCGTTATTATTTTAAGATTTATGATCATGAACTTTTGCTACAATGGCACTTAACATTTACAGAATGGGCACGCCACCATTGCGGCGGTAAGTCCCCTCTTTGAGGAGTGGCTTGAGAGGCGGCATGGCGTCCTCACCTTCCGCCTGACACAGGTCCTCACCGGACACGGCTGTTTCGGGAGGTTCCTGTTTCGAATAGGGCGGGAGGAAACGCCCGGGTGTTTCCATTGCGAAAATCGCCCTGAGGCGCTCAAACAACATACCTCTGGTGCAAGCCCATCTACAGAACTTGATTTAGAAACTAAAATCAGGGTGGAAATGACAGTTTACGACGAGGAAAAACGGGAGAATAGTATATAAAGAATATATAATGTATATCAAAAGTATATAAAGCTTTGAAATCTATACCTCCAACAAGTGTGGAATCAGAGAGCGCCTTTTCAATCTATATCTTTAAGTATGAGTGATTTATTTTGTTTTGGTAAATTAGGAATAAGACTTCTATTTCTTGTGTTATTTAAATAATTATTTTGATCGCATTTTACGTACTGTTGATTTTCCCTGTTTGTATTTTATGACAGTTAAATTGTTATTTAATATTCTGTGATTTTAGACAAATCAAATCAAATCGTTTATTGCAATCCATAATCTACACTTACAGGTGGTACAAAAAATAGAAACAATTATGGACCCTGTCGGGCACAGCAAATTTTTAAATAACTATAATAATTAGAGCGAGAAAGAGCGCTTTATTAATTTTCGTTTGAATTATTTAATATCCTATTAAATATTTTTTTCTTTTTGACCTTTGTGTACCTGCCAAATGTTCCTAATTTTGTATGTTAGGTACCTTAAGTATTGAAGTATATGTTGTTTTCCTAAATAATAATCTTGATTCTATGTTATGTTTAGAGAAAATAAACTTTTTGTATTGTTACTTAGTAGTTGCAGCTTATTTCAGTGCAAACAAATGCTCATTAGTATTAAAATAAGTGAGATAAAGTAAAAAAAAAACCTATTTGATTAGACTTTAGCATTTTTATTTCTTTACATACATATTTCTCATTTCTTTATTAAAATTGAAAAAAAAAACCGAAAAAACCAATTTAACCGGTTTCAACGGTTTTGTAAACATTAAACCCGAAAAAATCGGTTTTTTAAAGCCACCCGGTTTTTGCATGCCCTACTCTCAGCCTAGTTTAAATAAATGACTGTTGATTTTGGATTTGCCTCCTATTACTTGGGGCTTAAATATAACTGGCAAAATGTGGGTGTAATAGGCAAACCTCTGCACAACACTTCGGGGAATCCAGGCGTGGACGTGTAGTGAGAAATGCGTGCTCTGGCTGGACAGTTCTATTCAATATGTATGGTTCTTTACTCAAAAGAACATTTCAGACATCAATCCACATGGTGTTGACATGATCTGACCAAGATCATGTCTGGAACTTCACAAGAGAACTGACCTCTGCGTATGTTTTGGCCTTTCTTTTTAAAGTAGTCAGTTAAGAAACGCCGGCCTCATCTAGTTTTTTTTAAATATGATTGACGTGTAAAAGTGTTTGTACAAACCTACTTACAGACATTATCCGTAAAGGCATACGGCCCCAATGTAGTAAAAAGGTTCAGTAGACGATGAAAGCCGATCGTCCCGAAGTCGTATCGTGACCATAGACAGTCGTGACATTAAAACGTCACTTTGAAAGAAGCTCGCCATCTAAAAAGTGGTGGAGAGTGCTTTTTAAAATGTGGAGCACTGAGCATGCCGTTATTGTAACTCAAATGGAATGATGGCGTCTCAATATTTACACTTTTACCCTTTTTATAACTGTGATAAATAAATAGGAAATGTAAAATGTCAACATGGCTTCACGCTTATAAGAAAACGTAGAAACTTTGTCATAACAGTAACGTCATAATACCTGTATGCCTCAAAAAGGTAGGTTCTCAAAGGTTTAACCCAGTTCTAATAAAGTCCAATTTATTAGGTCCTAAATTTGGACTCCAGACTTCAACGGAGAATCTGTATGTTTTTTCCACTTACACCCGCAAGACCTCTCTCTGCCTGTGTAGCCCGTTCCCATCTATGTTGGGGTTAGCGCCCAGTCTAACCGAATGCAGCTGAGTACCATTATTTGATAAGGAATTATTACTGACCTTTGGACTCACAATGGCTTCTTCTACCAGGAAAATACCTAAATCTATGTTCAATATAGTTGAATTTCTTCGATTAAGTATAAACAGGGTGTAACAGAAACCCTTTTGCACCCTTAAGCACTAAAGATAACAGCTGGTATAGAATCACTATACATAGTTTCAGCTCAAAATAAAATACTCTAAGAATTGATACCAAATTTTCGGTTTCATATGTTTACTAAATTCAAATCATAACAAACGTGTCACCGCACTACGTAGGTCAATAACTTTCCACGTTACTTGCCAATATCACGATAAATCTCTTCCGAGTGATGTGTTTATTTCAATTTGAAATGTTCGGTTTCTGGTATAAATGTATAAAAATAACATAAGTTCCGAACATGTAGAGATAGGATTAAAAAACCCTTCCGATATCGTTTGATATCATGTAAAGAAGCCGTGCCCTTGGTATGTATATACCCTTTCCGTTACAAATTGTATATGGGCCAAGTAGTACATGGCTTCCAAAAAGTTTCGTCTTTCTACAACGACTTTCCTGAATCCTATACACTATGCATTTTTGACTTTTTCATGATAAAGTGTCACTTTATATGGGCCAACTATCTTACATACCTACACAATTATAATGTAAGGAAACATTCCTATATGTATATATGCAGATTTCTTGATAATCTATGCAGTTAGCTAAAGGGAAAATACAAAACGACAGACTGTACTGGCACCAATTTTAACATACTCGTAATAACGATTGATTGTAACTAATACTATATAGTTATTTATTATCTAAGGAGTTTAATATATAACTACATCATTTATTATATTATTTATCACAACAAATTATGTGCATAAAACGCATCAATTAGATTAAAATATCTATGCGGGAGTGGTTTATTTTATAGCACAGGTTTGGTCATTATAAATTATGGAACGATTACATTTATAGGTTTTCACTTTTATAGCAATCACGTATCTATGGAATGTGACTTAGGCACTAAGAAATGGAACTTTATAACAGCTACTTCGATTAGAATTTTCATATTGACATTATTGTAGACTATTAAGCACTTGTGCTAAATGTTTTGCATGCCTAATTTAACGTAGAATGTATGATCTCTTAATTATAAAACCATCTGCATTTTTTTTGTACCTACTTTCTATGCAAATAAATAATTATTCTATTCTATTTCTAAAGAAGATATATTTTTTGTACCTTCCCGTAAAATGAACGATACTACAATTCCCGATGCAAGTACACTTGTCAACTCGATCGACTCGGGAGTTGCAACAAATTGCGCTAGTGTACTCGACTCGACGGCACTCGAATGCACTCGGCGCAACCCTATTGTGGCGCAGCCCTATTGTGACGGAGCTATTGTGTTGCCATTGTCTCGGCTTCGTTACTCGTGCATTGTTTTTAATATTCTTTTATTTTACTGTTTTGTTGGGGGGTGTGGGTATAATGGGAGCAGGGAGCGGAGAGATATGGTGAAAAAATGAACTAGCAAACAATTTCCAACAGTATCGCGGCACGTAACTTGAACCAAAATCAGAACAAACAATCGGAGGTAAGCACGCGTGCACTCGTTGCCTAGCACAGAAAAAGAACGAGGTCAACTTCTAGCATAGTCATAGACGTATCGTAAGTAGTGAAGTTGAAATAAATTACAGTTAACGGGCCGTAAGTTGAAACAAAATCCGCCATTTTGGTTCAACTTATGTGCCGCGATCGGTAAGTAATTTCACAGATTTTTACTTTGACTTTCAAAGTAGATAGATATTTTACGGCGTGCTTTGTTAGAGAATATTAATCTTTTCCAAATCCGAATGAATGTTAGCCTGCGAAGAACCCTTCAAATGCTTGAGAATCACAACAGCTAACATGAATATTATCATTGGATTAACTGATCAGAGACCACGCTTTCAGAAACCGGGGAGTTTAAAGTATATTCATTTACTTCAAACTTTTATTTCATGCTATCTTTTAGGAACCACACCACAGGCTTATTTTTCAATAATATTGAATAGGTGATAAAGAGTTAAATCGATAAATTGAATCTTCAATCCAAAAAACCGAGAAACCAGAGAAATATGTAAATTAAAATAACCACTAAATCGCACTGTCTGCTCTAGTCAGCACTGCGCCCACACCCCACGACATTGTGTGGTACCTTAACAGTTAATTACACCAACTGTCGCGATACTCAATTATTTCAAGCACATAGTGTTAATGAATACGTTTTTGAACTGATCGCAGTCTGTTGGAGTTCAAGGGAAGACAGGTTGGGTCGTGGGTGAAGGCAATGCTGAATCGTAGTTGCCAACTGCACGCTTCATTTATATATTTATTTTTATTTTATTACTGTGGCGGACATCTACAATGCCCTACATACGAAACTTAAAATCAATAAATGTGGAAAACACAAAAAGTGAAGTGGCGCCATCTACAATGCTATAAGCGAACTACTCAAGACTTGACGCCACACCGCAACTACATCAGCTACATCGCGCAAGCAGAGTTTACCGCGCGATCTGCATATATGCAAACATCCCAACATCAACCGCCCCACCAGACACAACACCCGTCTGGTCGGAGGATCCTCCCTTTACCATAGAGTATGAGTGAACTTTACACCCTGTTCCTTATACCTCTATATTACGAAATGGTTTCCGTGTGGTGCCGGACCTAAAGAATAGCATCATAACATTTCTTCCCGTGGGTGTCGTAGAAGGCGACTAAGGGACATACTAAAGAATGCGCAGCACCGTTCTCTTAGCATTTTACCACCATACTGCAATCGTCAACCCGCCTACCAAGCGTGGCGATTATGGTAAACAGCCCCACTTTTTTTGGGGGAGGCCTAAATAATGATGATGCTGACTAAATGGGCCAGCTCTTGATGCGATTGCTGAGGTCTATGGTGGATCGAGCGTGCCCAGAAGATGCGTGTTCACTCTGTTGTTGAAGGTCTTATAGTATCGTACCGTATCCTATTAATATTATAAAAGTTAAAGTTTGTAAGGATGGATAGATGGATGTTGATGTGACGGATTTGGATGAAATTTGGCACACAGTTGACGTTTTCTATTTTTACGAAGAATAGACAGTGCTTTTTCAATACAAAGTGACATTTCGTTTCTCCATTTCTGACATCGCATCGTAGATATCCTTTTACAATCTGTGATTTTGTCTTTCGTTTCTAACTGTCTTTGTCTAGGTCTTTATAATATGTAAACTATTTCAGAAGAATATTTCTTATCTTTTACATTATTTATTAACGTATTTTTAAACATTTTTTGTTACTAATCTTCAAGTATGTATCTTTTTTATTTGCCTACGTCCGTGTGTCACTGCAGGGTGCCAACTGAAAACCAGCGCTGGGTGTCTGACGCCCAGCAAATGCTGAGATGGCAACCCTTTCGGTATGGGCACGCTCAGCACTTTTTAACTGCAATTTTATTGTCATGTTTATTGTTATTTTTTTATGTGTTTGTTGCTGTTGTGTTGTGTCTGTGTCGAATAGATGCTTTCTATTCTATTCTATTCTATTCTATTCTTCCTAAACTGTCAAAATCACACTGACATCAAACTTTCTATTCGACGGCCACAAAGTATATACGATTATCTACAAAACCATGATTGGTTTAGAACGCTTATCTGTGATAATTAATAGAAAAACACAGCTATCTTCTCCTATTGTACATTATTTAGTTAATAGTCATGTCTGTTCTTCCGTCGACAAATCGGTGTTCGTGCTAAGCCTGCTAAATCAGACTCCTAAGCTATCGCAATATAATATTCAATATTTCTAAATGCAAAGGAAATAGATAATTTTAAAGACCTTGTTTTATGCCTGCTATTATAACTGGTTTGTAATCAAATTAAATATATGTATAATACTAAGTCCTATGGCTCTGAGTGCCTACCCGTTTTTATGAAGTAGATACAGCTAGCTATAAACCTAAATTAATAAATATAACGTTTTTTTTTTTGGGGTGGGAAATCATCAAATAACTTCTCCCGCTCAGGGTGGAGCAGGAGGGCGTGTCAGACTTTTACTGACTAAAACCCACCCGTGTACCCTCAGTTGCCTGTGTGCCAGGGGCCGCGGTATCTCTTTCGAACAACTCGCACCCCTGGCAGGCATCGGCCCTTGTCGGCCCTACCAGTTGGTGCTGACATATAAATATATCGTTGGTTTCTAATCCTAAGAGGAAAGTGCCTGTTGAATTTGTAAATGGTAAATAATTTTATTTCTGTAAGTAGGTTTGTACAAAGGGATTTTACACGTCAATCATATTTAAAAACTAGATGAGGTCGGCGTTTCCTATCTGACTGCTCTGAGAAGAAAGGCCGAAACAAATTCACGTAATCTTGGTCAAATCACGTGAAGACTACGTAGATTGGTGTCTAAAATGGTATTTTGGAGGAAATAACCACACAGATTGAGTGGATTTGTCCAGACCGTGGTCGCATTTGTCTTATAACGTCACTTATTTATGCGTGTTACTATGTAAGCTAGAGAAGAGATACATTTAGAACTTACAGTTAAACTTTACGTTACGTTACGATTACTTACTGGTAAATTTGATGATACGGTTGGCGTAATGGTTGAGCTATCGTCTGCTGCGCAGCGTGTCGCGGGTTCGATCCCCGCACGGAACAAATATTTGTATGATCTGCAGGTAATTGTTCCGGGTCTGGGTGTTCGTGTTTGTGAGTTTCTGTTTGTAAACGCACCCACGATACAGGAAGAAATTCCTAGAGTGGCGCAACGTTTTTTTTTTTAAAAAAATTACACTTCCTAGACCTCATATTTACGCACATCCTAACATTTATTTCTACGTGACGGTATACCCCATATTTCCCAACTTGGACTGCAGCTTACCCTCAAAGAAACAGACCGAAACGATATACGCCCTAATTCAGACTTTGTTTCTATTTATCTGTTCGTCTCTTTTCCTCTTATTGTTTTAGATATGAGAAGTAAGCTCCGTCCCTTTCTGGTCCCCTATGTAACAACAAAGCATATAATTTTGTCCATCTGTTGCTAGCTCACTGAATATTGTGGTCTAGTAGCAATTTGTGCTCAGTGACATCTTGGGGACAGTCGTGGAGAAAAAGGTTTTGTTAATAAGTTCTCAAAGAATAAGGTAAGGTAACAACGGATGCTACGGTCGGTCCGTAAATGGGTGAATATTTATAACAGATTTAAGTCTCTCCGTGCTTCGGAAAGCACGTTAGACTGTTGGCTCCCTCTGTCATTTGTAGATCTTTGACAGTCGTTACGGGTCATCAGAAGCCTGAAAGTCTGACAGCCAGTCTTACCAAGGCTTATGACTTTTGGTTGTGGTGGTAAGAAAGGCAGTCGCTCCATGTAAAATAAGGAATTAGGGAAGGCGACCCCAACATAGTTGGGAAAACCAAACAAATTAATTTATCTATAATAGTCTACAAGTTCTTACGTCTTGAACGTCATCGTTTTGTGTATAATTATACTTTTTCAGAATTATTTGCTTGGATTTTGAGGGAGATCATGCATTATACTTCGTTCCTTTATAAGTTATAATACTGTCTCTATCGTCATAAACTGCCTATAACGTTCCCGCTGCTGGGACACCGGCCTCCTCTCTATGAGAGAGAGTGGGCCAAGATCCACCACGTGGGCCCAGGGCCCCAATTCTATATCGTTATAATGATTCCCCGTGGAATCTTACTACGTTCAAACTACGTGAATATCGTTTTTTTTAGAAACCAATCTAACGGTAAGGAATCGAAATGTCATATTCTGTATCGTCCAAGACAATTTGTCGATAGTATTAATACGATGTTAGCAGAATTCGTGTGTGATTGACGTGGTTGCGGGTAAGGAATCGTTAAGTGGTCATAGTGAATTCAGGCCCTGTGCGGGTTGGTTGACATCACACTTCTTCGAACCTCCTCTATAGTATAATCTAGTCTCGGTTTAAAGACTGCGCACACACTTGTGCACAATAATATCTCCCGCGCCGGAGGCTAGTCTCCGTTGAGATTGGCCGCCATGGCCGAAATACGCTCTGGAGGACTAGTATGCCCTTCAAATATCTTCCGGTCACCAACCACCATTATTGCCGACTGTACTCACGTATCGATGACAGTCGCGTTGCACTTCTTACAAGAGTACAATCAAGCACAATCAAATGAACGTCCTATCCGCAGTAGGTATCTATTATATTTTTTATTCAATACAATGCTACGTTTTATAAAATACCGACCTGAATAAAAGGTTTTTGCTAAGAAATTACCTAGTTTTCGTATTGTCAGGAATGTATAGGTTTTTTTTTTGTTTTTCTATTCATTATTATTGGTTAAACTGCAGGGGCTTGTGGTTAAGTAATAACAGCCACACGTCGATCGATCAGGTTCAGCTACGCTTGTCGCGGTTGGTCCGTGGATGGGTGACCATCTTTACATACCAAGACCCTTCCGTGCCTCGGAAAGCACGTTATGCCGTTGGTCCTGGCTGTCATCTATGGATCTTTGGCAGTCGTCACGGGTCGTCAGAACCGAAACCCGAAAGTCTGTAAACCAGTTTTACCAAAGCGTATCGTGCTACCCAGTAACTGGGTTGTGGAGGTCAGATAGGCAGTCGCTCCATGTAAAATACTGGTATTCAGCTGCATTCGGTTAGACTGGAAGCCGACCCCTACATAGTTGGGAAAAGGCTAGGTAGAATGATGTATGGTCGGCATGTTTTTGGTGTTTTTCTATTAATTATTAGTTAGACTGCAATAAAAGCTCTGTTAAACATATATTTGTGTATCTTAATTTGACGATGACCAACAACCGTTTGTCTAAACTAATTTCCCTCGTCATAAAAGTGCTCTTACACGGGCAATTTTTTGCGCAATTATTGCTCGGCAACACTAATGGATCAATCTTGATCAATTAAGTGGATCAATCTGGAGCAACAACAATAAATTGCCGATGTGTTTCGGCAATATTGCTTCTGATTGGTCCATATATTTCATGAGTTGCCAAATATCCAATCGGTTTGGAAATTTCTAAAGAGTTTTCTGTCTATCTGGTTTGTACGTATAACTACGTCTCGTTTTTGCGAGAGGAACCGGCCGGTGGAGGCGGCGGGGAGGCGCTTTGCTTAGTTTTTTTAAGTTGCTCCATATTGCTCCATATTGTATGGCTGTATCTCTGGCAACAGGTTGCTACATGTTGCCATTACCCTAAATTGCTGGATGTAGTCGTGACGTCATAGTTGACGAGAATTGCCCAAGATGGAGCAATTTTAGTTGCTCGTGTAAGCGCACTTTAAGGCAAGATTATTAAGTACGGTGACAATAGAAAAGTAATTGTTTTAATTACTTGTGAGTTGTGCTCATATTGGGCAGTGCACAGTGCTTAGTGGGCAGGGCACATTGCTCGCAGAACAGATGGCCGATGGGGCCGAAAGGTCTCTGGAGTGGCGACCGATGACCTGGTGAATGCCGAAAGTGATGCCGCTGGAATGATGATAATAAGCTCATATTTAACTAAAAGAACATGTTTTTACGAGCGTCAATATGAAGTCTAGGGTGACGAAATAAATTCTCATTATTATTGGTCGTAGCCCGACATACTTGAGAAAATCTGAGTGACAATACAGGAAGAGGCAGGGCAGGGGATACAAGGCACATCATTTTAGACTCCCTAGCAAATTTTACGTTGGTTATTTAAAAAAAACTGCTCAAAATATACAACGTGTAACTGAAAGGGTATATATACATGCCAAGGGCACGGCTTCTTTGAATGATATCAAATGATATTGGAAGGGTTTTTTATTCTATCTTTACATGTTCGGAAGTCATGAGAATTTTTAAAACATTGATACCAGAAACCGAACTTTTCAAATTGAAATACACACATCACTCGGAAGAGATTTATCGTGATATTGGCAAGTAGGTACCTACTCGTTACTAAAGTAATTGACCTACGTAGTGCGGTGACACGTTTGTTATGATTTGAATTTAAGAAACATGAAACCGACG
The DNA here is from genome assembly GCA_949091785.1 of Polymixis lichenea. Lineage (NCBI taxonomy): Eukaryota > Metazoa > Arthropoda > Insecta > Lepidoptera > Noctuidae > Polymixis > Polymixis lichenea. Next base: position 7,128,929 of record OX420958.1, read on the forward strand.
ATTTGGTATCAATTCTTAGAGTATTTATTTTGAGCTGAAACTATGTTTAGTGATTCTATACCAGCAGTTATCTTTAGTGCTTAAGGATAGCAATAGGGTTTCTGTTACACCCTGTATAGCTGAGCAATTTTTTTACCGGGAGGGTTCAGAATCATCTACTTACGGAATCCTTGGTAACAGGCTGTACGTCGATGTCCATGCCACCCTGTATACATAGGTAACGCGCAGAAATCGATAAAAAACAATCGAAAATAAAAATCCACAACACCTTGACGAAGTCATCAAACTCCACACGTTGCGTGCCGTCCAAAAGATGATCACCGAAAACCGACAAAGAGAAAAAAATCGGAAAGTGACTCGTATAAAAAAAACCGGAAAGATTCACAAACAAGAGACCCGAAACGTAATTACGGCAAACGAAAAAAAACTATGTCCCGACGAATTATAGGGCCAAATTATATACTTTGATACACAGACATGTATAATTTTTAGAATTTTTTTTTCTGTATTTTTGTACCCGACGACCTTTCGGCGAGTTTTGTGTCATTTTTGGACAGCGTAACAAAAAATTCTGACGCCATTTTTTTGTCTCATCAAAATTGGTTAAAATTCTTTAATTGTGTGGTCTGAGAATGGTTCCGGCCTATGTTTAAATTGATTTTTGGCTAAGAAAGAAACTGAATGGGGATATTTTTGTCATTCATATAAACCCTGAAATATTTTTGGAAAGAATAGGTAGGTACTAAACCATCGACATTGTGACGTAGCAGACTTTTCGGCTTATTACTCGATTCGCCCGAATAGCATCAGCAAACATCCTAATGATGACTGGCGAGGAGAACCTGATAAGCATTTCACCTGAAAAGTCGGTTTATTAGTCAATTCGCACGAATTTACTCGCCCGAATCGGGTGATTCGACACTTTAAAAAAATAGAAAACTTTAGGCGACTTGCACGAAGTTAACTTATTTGTGGGCGAATCCACAACTCCAGAAATACGTAGGTAATTATGGCAACCGACACGGTTGAAATTTTATGCAATTAAGTTATGAAGAAAGGTCACTGCGATAAATAATAAAATAAAACGTAAAAAAAAGATGGCCTAATACTTATTTCTAGATTTGTAGATTCGCCTACAAATAAATTAACTTCGTGGGATGGGAAGTCACTATAAAAGCAATCTTAGTTTTACCCGGTTTTAAGCCATGTTTCACACTTTTGAGGGTTGATAATACTTGCTAATGTGAGCCGGGTAGATGGGCTGTCTGCAACATATAAATTATTTTTTTATTTTATTTATGTAAGTACTTAAATATTTTAAGGCACTTACACGTCAATATTTTAAAACAAGATGGCGTCGGTATTTCCTAGCTGACTGATCCCTGAGAAGAATTGCCGAAACAAACTCCGAGATCATGGTCTCTTTTAAAGTCCAAACATTATAGGTACCTATTGTTAAGATTTTATGAGCAGGGCCTTTTGAAGAAAGAGCCATTGCAGCTTTGAGCTAACCTGTCCCTACTGACGGCTATAGATGCATCGGTCATCGTGTAGCTCGCATGTTTTAAAAATCAACCTACCTATACTCAAGTCCTAGATATGTAGGTAACACTAATAGGTAACCAATTTACATACTTAAAGCTTGAAGGGTTGATAATGATTGCCAATGTGAGCCGATGGACGGACTGTCTGCAACTTTTATATGAAAAGTAACGTGTCCATTGTTTGTTCGACTCGGCAGCGAATGTACCTAAGTTTGTCGGACGAAATAAATATTTATACAACGTGTAACGGAAAGGGTACATACATACCAAGGGCACAGCTTCTTTGGATGATATCAAACGATATTGGAAGGGTTTTTTAATTCTATCTCTACATGTTCGGAAGTTATGAAAATGTTTAATACATTTATACCAGAAACCGAACTTTTCAAACTGAAATAAAAACATAAATCGGTAGAGATTTATCGAGATATTGGCAAGTAACTTGGAAAATTATTGACCTACGTAGTGCGGTGACACGTTTATTATGATTTGAATTTAAGAAACATATGAAAACGAAAATCTGGTTTCAATTCTTAGAGTATTTTATTTTGAGCTGAAACTGTGTATAGTAATTCTATACCAGCTGTTACCTTTAGTGCTTAAGGATAGCAATAGGGTTTCTGTTACACCCTGTATTGTAAAAAAAAATACAATTAGTATAAATCAAGTAACAAGATTCATTTACAACAGATCCGCAGGAGAACCAAGGCAACCGACATAGCCCGAAGATTTGCCAAACTTAAGTGGCAGTGCGCAGGGCACATTGCTCGCAGAACAGATGGCCGATGGTGCCGAAAGATTCTGGAGTGGCGACCGCGTACCCGAGGGCGTAGAGTTGGAAGGCCTCCCACAAGGTGAATCGATGACCTTGTGAAGGCCGCAGGAATACGCTGGATGCGGGAAGCACAGAACCGGCCGAAGTGGCGGAGCTTAGGGGAGGTCTATGTCCAGCAGTGGACGTTTTTCGGCTGAAATGATGATGACCACTCGATAAGTACATCCTTTGAAACAAAAGAAGATTTTTTCAAATCGGTAGGTATATATTAGATAAAAAATGTACATAATTAACAGTGACAATGAAAACAGTTCGTTCTAAGAACCATTTCTTGCAATGATTTCCTGTTCCTAGAAAATACTTGATTTTTTTATGAATTACTAATTCGACCTAGCCTTGTCCTGGGACAGGGCAAATTCATCGCTTCATTGTAGGTACGTACTTTGTTAATGTTAAGCTGTATCTACACTAATTGTGGTGTGTGTATTGAAACACTGTGTTTGAAATCACATCAAATCATTTATTTAGGGGAATATGAGTGGGTACACTGATATTGTTAGGTGGGGCTTGTGCTAAGTAATAACAGCCACTTTGGTCGATTGATCAGGTAAGGTCTACGCTTGCCGCGGTTGGTCCGTGGATGGGACAAACCGTGCCTCGGAAAGCACGTTAAGCCGTTTGTCCCGGCTATCATTTGTGGATCTTTGTCAGTCGTTACGGGTCGTCAGAAGCCTGAAAATCTGTTGGGGTCGGGTTCCAGTCTAACCGGATGCAGCTGATTACCCGTTTTTTATATGGAACGACTGCCTACCTGACTTCCACAACCCAGTTCACGATACCTCTTGGCAAGACTAGTTGTCAGACTTTCGGGCTTCACACTACCTGTAAAGACTATCAAAAATCTACGAATAACTCCATTAATAAATGACAATATATCCGCAATCAAAATCAAAATCAAAATCAAAATATTTTATTCCACATAAACCTGCAAGGGCACTTTTGAAACGTCAGAAGCTAGGTGCACGGTTCCAATTTGTCGCTTCCTATGGAGAAGAGCCGGCATGACACTCAACGGTTACTCTTTTAAAAATAATTGGCTTTTAATGGCAATGCAGTGTGACACTGCCTTAACATTTTAAAGTAGCAACATTCCAGTTAGACTAGAATATTTTATTATATGAAGTCCTATTTTCCAGGTCATAATGATGAAATTGCTTCGTAATACGTCGGCTTTTTATTTTCTATTATTAGATTACACTGGCAAAGCGGCAAGCTTGCTTATGTCACTATTATGTATTACGTCATCATCTGCCTAGCCTTATCCCAACTATATTGGGGTCAGCTTCCAGTCTAACCGGATGCGGCTGAATACTAGTATTTTACATGGATTGACTGCCTATCTAACCTCCACAACCCAGTTACTGGGTCATATTGTTGAGCGTGTTATTTTTAGGGTCCAGGTAAATGATATGCGAATTTAGTTTAAAATGAACTTGCTAAATATTTAATAAATAAATAAATAAAAATCTTTATTTCAGACATGAACATGGTAAAATGAACAGTCCATAGGTTGGTTAGTGATGGGTTAGTAACAGAAAGTCGTATAGTCTATATTAATATTGTTAGTAATGACACAAACACAGTTGATGAAATGACAAAATTGCCCAAGCCCGCCCTCGAGGCTCAGGGTGGAAAGAACTATAGGTACATTTACGCCTCCTTCTAACTCTTAGGGAATCACAGGCATGACGTTAGGTATGTGACGAAAATATTTACTTAGGTACGTGCACCTATAGCTATTTCCACCCAGTGCCGTTGTATAGGACAGTCTGGCCTGTTAACAATCATCTTCAGGATGCCGTTCCGAGTGTTACGCAAGCGCTGTAGTGAGGAAGCCGCTTTTTTACGCATGATAGCGTGAAAACCATCAGCGTGAGCTTCGGCAAACATGCCCGAAGCACTACAACGCCACGGCAGTCGCAACAGCATCCTGAAGGCGTTGTTATATTGCACGCGCAGGACATTGTAAGCTCAGCGCGTATATGACACCCACAGGCCGCCCGAATAAAAGGACAAAGCAGCGAACAAACCTGCGGGTGAGCATATTGCTCCTCACTGCCAACGCCCTGCGCTCCCTCTCTATATCGCTGTCATCGCGTAGGTCACTAGTGACAATGTGACCTAAATATTTAAAATTTTCAACTACGTTTAGTACGACGCCATTGAGATATACTGGAGGTACACGGCGTGGCTGTTGATTTTGTGTTTTAAACACCATAATTTCACTCTTTTTTGAGTTGTATTTAAGGCTGTGCACCTCCGCATACGTCTCGCAGATAGCAGCTCTCTCAGCCCACTCATCGAAGGACTAAGCAGCACCATGTCGTCCGCGTAACTTAAGTTATTGACACAAGTGCCGTCTATGTGACAGCCGACATGTGTGCTGCTCAGTCGCTCGATGAGCTGGTTCACATATAAGTTGAATAACAGGGGTGAGCTTAACCTCCCCTGCCTTACACCACACTAAAGGTTCACAATAACTTGGTTATAATTAATACAATAAATTAGGACGTGGCAGGGCGATGGTATGTCAGCGACTAGCGAGCCCAGCGCGACCGCTCCTGTACAATATCAAAAATGCAATTCAGCAATCGCATCGCTAGGGTCGCTACAATACGATACCCCTTGGTACGACTGGTTATCAAACTTTCGGGCTTCTGTAACGACTGCCAAAAGTCGCCACAAATGACAGCCGAGACCAACGAATTAACGTGTTTTCTAAGACACCTTCTTAATATGTAAAGATGGTCACCCATCTACAGATCCACTGCGACAGCCGTAGCTTAACCTGATCAATTTATCGGTGCGGCTATTGTTACTTAGCCACAAGCCAAAACCTACTTAGCAATACTTACGCAGTCAAAATGTAAGGAACAGCATTTTTATTTTTTATTTCACTGTATCTGGTTAGACTGGAAGCTTACCCCAACATCGTTAGGAAAAGGCTAGGCAGACGATGAGGTTTTGCACTTTTGTAGGAAATAACTGTTTTAAAATCTCGACGCAGGGGTTTCCAGAAGCATGTAGGTAGATACTGAATTCATGGTTATAAGTTGCCTGTAGATGCCCGTGCTACCTTGTATAAGTACCTTTAAAAATACATTTTCCAATAAAACTATAATAAATATTATAATAATTTATCATTAAAGGTATGATTCCGAACTCCGCTGCACGCAGCAGTGTTGCCTGCCGTGCTGATTCTGAGCAAGACAGCCGTGTCGCGCTGTCTGCGCTTCTGAATCAAAGACATTCATCTTTTTATTGCCAATTTACTTGTCAACATTCAATTAGGTACTATCTCTGCGGCGGCCGACGCATCACTACTGGGCCCTGAGATAAAACACTTTTCTTTTAGCGTTCACGTCAAATGCTACGCCAAAATGTATTGGAATGACACGACCTGCTGAAAGGACACGACGTAATGTTTCGGCAGGTAATGTCATTCCCGTACATTTTGGCGTAGCGTTTGGCATGAACGCTAACAGAAATATGTTTTGTCTAGGCCTGTAGGTCTGTCGCAGCGGTGGGGCGACACTGCCGCGCAGCAGTGCTGCCGCTGCATTGCTGTAGCTCGTATCTCGGAATGTAATCTATATCTACAATACTTATAATAAAGCTGAAGAGTTTGTTTGTTTGATTGCTTGAACGTGCTTATCTCAGGAACTACTACTCCGATTTGAAATTCTTTCAATGTTAGATAGCCCATTTATCGAGGAAGGCTATAGGTATATATATCATCAGACTCACACGAGCAGGCGAGGCGAGCGACGGGGTGGGTCGGGGAGCAAGAAATTTGACGCGAACGAAGTCACGGGCAGAAGCTAGTCTCATATAAACTTATAGAGAATATATGGGGACCAGCAGTGCTGCAGCAGCACTGCTGCAGTGGAGCTCGGAATCATAACTTCATTCTCTCTTCACAAAGCTGACTTTTTAAAGTGTTAAAAAAATGTCCCAGCTGTATGCCATCCTTGTGAGATACTGGTGCCTGATATAGGTCCCTACCACGGCTAGGTCGGCTAGCATTAGCTTTTACAGAGATACCGTGCAAGAGCCGAAGTTAAACAATATGCATAACAAGTCGGGGGACGGCTAATGAAAATGCTAGGCCTCCTTTGTTTGGCGTTTTCATTGACCGTCCCCCGACTTGACAATGCCGTGATCAAAGTATTACCTACAACTTAAACGGCCAATAAATATTATTTTTTTAACTTTTTAGTTATTTTTTTTGGGTCAGGGGTTTTTTTAATTTTCAATTTAACTTTTATTTCCTACTTTTTAAACTTAATATCTCGCTTAAATCTGCGCAGCATTGCGTATGTTTCCCACAGTGAAGTTTGTTACAATTTTTTCCTCATTCCTCGTCCTGATCACCATTTATCCATAACCTATTCATTGAGACCTTTTCAATGAGACCAAACACGATACTTCTGCTGTTTCTTGGTGAGTTACTTGGGTATCCTGGACATTCCAGGTGTTGCTCCAGCATCAGTTCAAGGTTACTTTGTTCGTCTAATATCATTGAAGTAATAGAATACCAAATTTCTACTTTATCAGACCCGTGGAAGATGCTCAAATCCCTTCAACGACCAGAAAAGAGCTGATAATCTTCAAACCGCTGAACCGATTTTGATTAAACATATCTAAGAACACTCCCGACTAATTAACCTTTCAAACAGAAAAAACAAAATCAAAATCGGTTCATCCGTTCGGGAGCTACGATGCCACAGACAGACACACACGCACCCACATACACAGACACGTCAAACTTATAACACCCCGTCGTTTTTGCGTCGGGGGTTAAAAAGAAATCAAAACTAAGTGTGAGTTAAACAATATGCTTAACACAAATAAAGTAAGAAGAAAAAACAATAAAAAATACCTAACTATAATTCTGCAGAAATTATTGAGTCATGTTGTGAGACGATGTGTGAGTGAGTGTTTATTTTGAGTGAAGTGTCAGACTAGTAGGAGATGTATGTAAACTCTTAACATTAAGTACCTGACTTAAAGTGAATCTTGTCGACATTTTTTCCATACAAACTTCGGGACTGTATTACTCCACTGTTCGACAATGTACATCAAAAATTAAACATGGTTTGGTTTTGCCTCACTATTAATATTGTTTGTACAGAAACAGAATACTAAAATAAAAAGCCATTAAAAAGTTAAGAGTCAACAAAAATTCGTTTTTCTTGCTAATTTAACCTAACTTTGGGCGTGTTTGATAATAAAAGAAGTATAAAATCTCCAAAACCAAGTCAGTACCGACAAAACTCACATATCGAAAAGTTCAATAAACTTTATTGGTCATTGATTTATGCAGTGGTTTTTTCATAAGACCCGATCTTCCGAAGAACTTTTCTTTGCCTGTTGTACTATAAACGATCCTGCATCTCTCTCAATAACGTTGTGTGTGTAGACTAGCGTCTAACTGCTCATCACTGATGCAACCTCTGTCGGACACGATGCCTGGTGAGACAGCGTACTTTTTATCCAGGCCCACCAGTGAGTTCGAGCCCGCGACTAGATTCCCCTTGATATTCACGTGGAAATGCTTTCACTAAAGTATCTGTTAGCAACACCGACAAACTACTAAGTAAATAACATCAAATTAGACGAGCAAAGCGGCCTAATTAATGCCTTCCAACTAGATAATAGTTAAAATAGCCACTTATTATAAATAACTGTCAATTACTTTACTAATAATACTTAATAAGGTTACAAAACCAGTTTTATAATCCTCTGACAAGTACCAGCTGCTATTTTTCTAAAAGATCATTTTAAAATGGTTGACAGAATAAGTAAATTCGAAATTAACGGCTTTTCTAAAGAAGTCCCGCCACGCGTCACCAATCGGGACTCGCGACGGTAGAATTCTAAATTTGAATGAGCCAATTAGAGTTCGTAATTGTTGTGTTCTGGAGGGTAGTTGGTAGAATGTACTGGATTGGTGCAATTGTATGCAATTAGTTTTAACTAGTAAATCATTTAGTTATGTAGGCAAGTGATATGTTAGGACGTAATTGTCATCGTGTCTGTAATTTTGTTAAGACACGTGGAATTATAACGACGGCAGCAAAGTAGAAAGAGTCAACTGCACTTTTACAAAATTCTCTCTTTTACATAATTCACGTCGGAATTCTTTGTTTTGTCTTAGTAATATTGGCCATATCCATTTTATGGTAATGCCCTATTAACTAAATGATGTAAAATAAGAGAAGATAGCTTTGTTCTTCTATTAGTTAACACAGTTTTGCGTTCGAAACGTTCTCCTGTAAAATTATGATTTTGTAGATAACCGTTTATACTTTGTGGCCGTCGATAAGGTAAGTACTTATCTTTCATTTAAACCCTATTTTCAAGCGGCATATTTTTAAGGGACTTCAATAGGGAGGTTGTTTTCTGTTTCTTGATATCTACAGCAATTGTGTATCGATTGCAAAAATTATAATTTTGTATTTGGGTATGTGGTTATCAGCCTATGTTTGTACGTGTGTAATTTTGTTCCTTTGTGGCATTCTAGAAACCAAACGTGGGTCGACGATTTTTCTTAATATTGGGAGTGTCACTTAAGTCATGACAGTAATCAAAATTCAATATGGCGACATTAGACGCCATTTTACTTTTTACACCGAAGTCAGTACTTAGAGGCTTATTTATAAACGTTCAAACATGTAAGGTTAAACAGTCGTTAATAATTAAAACAAAGGGCTAATGTCCAAGATAAACAGAAATATATATTATGAATTGAAATAGACACCTGGATTTGAACCAACAACCTCGTCCGTGTGAGGCAAGGCCTTAAACCAGTCGACCAACGATATCATTCTTCACGCAGCCTAAAAAATACTTATTTTCTCGCCAAAACACATTTTTCCCTGGACATGAGAGCCCTGTGCAAACAAATTAGATGTCATTATAAGTGCACAAAGGACTGTCCCACGCCGGGCACTGATATGTGCAAATAAGCCTATTACAATTAGCACGAACATTGATGTGAGAGGAGATAGAGGCGAGGATGAGATGCGGTAATTTATTTAAACGAACTACCGTAACGTGGCTCGATTGAGTTAACAGGAATAGGTAATCCACATTGTTTGTAGTCGCAAATATATTGTTAATTGAAAATAATCACGTCAAAGTAATTATGCTACTAGATGCCGGGTGTTTGCAGGAGTATTGAAAGTGACATACAGTTTTCATTTCATGACTTATTAATAATAAGGAAGGGCTTGTTAAGCTACGCTTATCGCGGTTGATGCGTGGATGGGTGACCACCTTTACATACCGACCCTTCGTGCCGGCTGTCATTCATACCTCTTTGACAGTCATTAGTGGTCATCAAAAGCCCGAAAGTCTGACAACGAGTATTACCAAGGGGTATCGTGTTACGAGGTCAGACGGAAAATACTGGTATTCAGCTGCATCCGGTTAGACTGGAAGCCGACCTCAACATACATAGTTGGGAAAAGCCTAAGCATATTGATTAACTTATGAAATCGGAAAAACTTCGAAATTGTTTACAAATTGTTGATGTATGGAGTAGGTTTCTTCATGTAAGAATTTATTTACATAACGCATATAATATTTACTCACATAGTCATCAAAAGTCACGGGAGTATGTTTTCATAACATGCCGCATCCACAGTGCACACTGCACTCATCCGCGACCCTCACACCGAATAGAGCGATTACCCGATTAAAGCCAGATCACACGGTGTAGACACAATATTGTGACTGCGCCCGCGCCGCGTGTGCTCACCCCCTAACACCCCCAGATTATGCGCAGATCACTGAACAGTATTGTAGTGATCATTATATTGTAAAAATGTTGTTAATAGATGTTAATAGTTGGATTGTGTGCGGACATCATGAATTTAATTTTCGTCTCTGTCATTTCTTTCTTTTTTTTCTTGTTCTTTCCCTTTTTTTCTGTTTTTAGCTAAGTATAAGATCAAAGATTTAACTTGGCGTGAAAGGGTTTTCTCTGATTGTGAAAGGAAACGGACATAGCTATATATTTTTTTTAACATATAAAAGGACTTAAATTATGCAGTTTTTTCGGAAGCCTCAGAAGGAATTAATTCTGACTCCGAAATTCGGCTTATACTTATACTCGCCCAATTCGAGCGAATTGACACCTTTTAGTCAGTATAATTATTATTTTTGATAGGAGACTGAGAGCGACTAGCACGAAGTTATTATATTTGTGGGCGAATCGAAAACTCTAGAAATGCCTATTAGGCAATTGGCACGTTTTGAATTTTTATGCACTTTATACTTTACAAAATCACAATTTTAAGGTTGGAAATTAAAATATGGTATAAAAGAGAAAAATCATTTTTTTAAAATCGTCTATTTTTCTTTGAAGAATAACATCAGTCAAACTTAAAAAAATAAAAAGGAAATGAAAATCAGGAAAACTTCTTTAGAATAAAAATAGGTTGAAGTTGCTACAAATCGAATAAGTAATCAAAAATCAAAATCAAAATCAAAATATTTTATTTCACATAAACCTGCAAGGGCACTTATGAAACGTCAGAAGCTAGGTGCACGGTTCCAATTTGTCGCTTCCTATGGAGAAGAGCCGGCAAGAAACTCCACGGTTACTCTTTTAAAAATAATTGGGTTTTACAATGTTTTCAAATTACAGTGATAATAGGTATGGGATATATAATATCACTCAAACTTTATAACCGATATCAAATCAATTCACGACTCATACCGACATTACAAATTAATACCGCGCTACACTTTCACCCACGGGGGTCAGTTCATATCGTCCCCAATTCATAGGTATGGGAGACTATGGGGGACTGTGGGTTTATTCCATACGGCTGGATGAGAACGGATCAAGTTATTCAGAAGTGTGAATTCATTATGTTATTTTGTATGGGGAAGTGATATTTGATGTGTTAAAGTTTTGCCTTGTGGTGTGGGAAAATGAAAAAATAAGGGTCCATTTGTTTTGTATTTTCGTAAAGTGTCATTTTATTTTATTCTTATAAAAATGGCTTGGGACTGTGGTAAGTAAAAAATAACCAGCTGTTTCATGGAAAAGTGCAATACCTACGCGGTCAAAATGTATGAAACAGCTAACTTCTTTTTTGTATAACTGACGAATAATTTCTTCGCTGGGGTCTAGAATGATAATTATACAGAATTCATGCTTTCAGTTTGCGCACTTATTAAAAACTTATCCTGTATAAATTCCACAGCTACACGTGCAAGTTGCACGTGTAGCTGTGGAAAATATATTCACATCCCTGTTCTAGTTGAGGTAGGTAATTTGGTTTTTCCCGTATTATCTCGGCTTATTATTCGATTCGCACGAATTGACTCGCCCGAATCGAGCGAGTCGACGCTTACACTTATTACACGTATTATTAAATAATAATTGAACTGAGCGTGCTTCTCTCAAAGATTCTATACCATTTTAGGTTCCCACTTATATAACAAAATAAATCGTATTACAAAGATCTATCATCTTCCAACAAAGGCTTGTAAAAGTGCTTTAGTTGAATGGCTCTAAAATCTAGATTATAATGCAACTAAGGAATTACTAAGTCATCCAAAGTAGTCCGTCCCGCTAGTTTCCGAACGCATAAAATTCACCCTATTTACCACTACCTCTTTGTTGTATTGTTTTTAATCTGTGAGTTGATTTTTATGATTGTTGTTTTTACTGTTTTTTAATTAATTACTGATGTTTATATTATGCCCTATTACTTCACAGTTACTAAATAAATAATAATATTTACATACGGTGTGATGGGCCCCTGGTGATCTGCTATACACGTATTCCTAGTGCGGACACCAGTCTCCCACAAACTAGTGTCACTTTGTTTTTAAGCTTTTATACCCTTTTTTACGAAGAGAAAATGAGTTATTTGAATTTGAATAATTATATTATTTTCAATCGGCGACTTGCGCGCAGCTAATTTATTTGTGGGCCAGCCAACAACTCAAGATTTTTTTATTTTAAGCACTTTATTGTATTTAAGTACCTACTTGCAGTGACATGTTTTCGTAACTTTTTTGCATAAAATTTAAATCGTGCTGATTTCTACAGTTGTCGATTCGCGCATAAATAAATTAACTTCGTGCGAGTCGCCTATTGAAAATAAAATACTGGAATAGAATTTATAAATCTATAGTCAGTCAATTCGCCCAATTCGGGCGAGTACCTAAATTTGTACGGGTCGACTAATAAGCCATTTTATCTAGCAAACATCTTAACAATACAATAAAATTAGTGCCAAATCGAACCCATGTTATCGTCGCAAAATAATCAGGTCATAACACAAAGGTAATTGTACATAATGGCCAGGCAATACGCACAATAGCCTCTAATCAATGGGCAAAGTGGGAAGTCGAGCGAGGCGCCACGTGTCGTGACGTCACCATAGAGGGTAGTCAACTAACTGGAAACGTGGGTAGATAGCTGGTTTAGTGGGAACGTGGACACATTAAGATGGGATTCTTTTTGGGAAATCGGATTGAATCTTTATTTTGAGACTAGAAAAAAAAACACTACAAAGTGAAAAATAACTTTCATTACGAAAGTCCGTGTCTTTGGACATGTATTTTAGTTTTGTCACCGACTTCCGAAATTAATTTTTACTTTGTAGTGTTTTTTCGGAAGTCGGTTGTTTTTTTATTGAAATATTTTTATTTTTCACTTTTTAGTTACCTATGGTACCGACGCCACACCAATTCGAAATTACATCATCTTTGGGGTCAAAACAATGTACATTTATGCGATAGCAGCAATCGCGGTTGATTTACTGTCATTTTTTGAAGAGTTCCGTTTTCTTTCTCAGGAACACGTTATCAGATCTATATGCCTTTCGAACAAAAAAAGAATTTTGCAAATCCGTCCATATAAGTCGGAGTTATGCCCGAACATACATTAAAAAAAAAGAATTCATAACCTCCTTCTTTTTGAAGTCGTTTAAAAACGTATTATCGAGGCTAACGCAAAAACTACCCAAGAAAAGTTAATAAAATATATACAGGACCACTCTTGAAGTATATTATGCCCTATCCATTAAAAAAAAAAATTTCGAAATCCAGCCACAATTGACGGAGATATCGCGTAACGAACATACAAAAAAAATACACACGTCTGTATGTATTTTTTTTTTGTATGTTCGTTCGTTAAACGACTTCTAAAAGGAGTTCCTTTTAGAAGTCGTTTAACGAAAGTCTCACAAAACGGTGAAGGAAAACATCGTGAGGAAAATCTTCCAGAACCAAAAATTCGAAGACATGTGACGTGTAGGCACACACGGCTAAACATCAAGCTTATATATTTCCAGTATAAGCTGATCTCGCATTGTATAAGATTTCCGTACAGTGCGAGATCAGCGTAAACTGGAAATTTATAGGTTGATGTGTAGCCGTGTGTACCAACCCGCACTGGGCTCGCGTGGTGGATTACGGCCCACTCCCTCTCACAGAGAGGAGGCCTGTGTCGCAGCAGTGGGAACATTATAGGCTGATTTTATCTATGTTATGTGTAAGAAAATTTAAAATATCATGGGCTACCCTAAACGCCTCGCCTTAAGTGGAATCTAGTCGCGGGCTCGAACTCACTGGTGGGCCTGGCTGTGTCACCAGGCATCGTGTCCGACAGAGGTAGTATCAGTGCTGAGCAGTTAGACGCTAGTCTACACTCACAACGTTATTGAGTGAGATGCAGGATCATTTAAATTAAAAAGGCAAGTAAAAAATTAAAAATAGTTCTTCGGAAGATCGGGTTTTATGAAAAAACCACTGCATAAATCAATAACCAATAAAGTTTATTGAACTTTTCGATACTTGAGTTTTGTTCGTACCGACTTGGTTTTGGAGATTTTACATTTCTTTTATTACTTAAACACGCCCAAAGTTAGGTTAAATTAGCAAGAAAAACTAATCTTTGTTGACTTCTAACTTTTTAATGGCTTTTTATTTTAATATTCTGTTCTTGTACCGACAATATTAATAATGAGACAAAACTATACCATGTTTAATTTTTTATGTGCATTGTCGAACAGTGGAGTAATACACTCCCGAAATTTGTACGGAAAAAATGTCAACTAGATTCACCTTAAGGTCGGTAACGCAACGCTTCATCTCTAGTCTCAAGTCAACGGTTGAGTTACCTACTGCGGCTTTGATTTCAAGCAACTACCTGAACTAAACTTCGACCTAGATAAACTATTTTATGAAGAGGGTCTATTTTAGATTATGGTAGCTAAAGCTTTTTTTTTAAACGTTGCCCTACACTAGAAATTTTTCCTGTATTGTTTGTTCCATGCGGGAATCGAACCCTCGACACGCAGCTCAACAGTCAATCACTTAACTACTGCGCTAACCGTGCCGTCTGCTGACATTATAAGACCCTCTATAAGTGATAATAGTTAAGATAGGACTTTAAGCTACCCTTGCCACGGTCGGTTCGTGGATGGGCGTCTATCTTTACATACCAAGACCCCTCCGTGTCTCGGAAAGCACGTTAAGCCGTTGGTCCCGGCTATCATTCATGAATCTTTGACAGTCGTTACGGGTCATCAGAAGCCCGAAAGTCTGACAACCAGTCTTACCAAGGCGTATCGTATTACCCAGTAACTGGGTTGTGGAGGTCAGATAGGCAGTCGCTTCATATAAAATACTGGTATTCAGCTGCATCCGGTTACAGACGGCAGATGATGAGTTAAGATAGGACGTCTTACGTCTGCGACACCCCGTGCAGTCAGCAACGATACGTAGGTAGACAGGATAACCTTTAGAAGAAATTCATTCTGACGGCACAATTCATCTTGATGAAAACAATTAAGTATCAAAAGAAAGAAAGAAAACATATGAAGTGTTGGTATTTACCAACCAATTTGTAGTTAAACTTCTAATAACAAAACATTCAAAAACAAAATCAAAATATTTTATTTCACATAAACCTGCAAGGGCACTTATGAAACGTCAGAAGCTAGGTGCACGGTTCCAATTTGTCGCTTCCTATGGAGAAGAGCCGGCAAGAAACTCCACGGTTACTCTTTTAAAAATAATTGGCTTTTACAATGTTTTCAAATTAAAATGATAATAGGTATGGGAGGATAGTATATGCCTGTCAATAAGTTAAGTACTTACCAGGTACTTACAAGTCAAAATGAAGAATTGAAAATGGTCTACAATTCTACAGTATACAAGGCCTACAACGTTCTCACATTCACAATATCTTTGAAGGAGCTCTTACACTTGCAATTTTGTTGAGCAATTATTGCTCGGCAACACTGATGGATCAATCTGGAGCAATTAAGTGGAGCAATCTGGAGCAACAACAATAAATTGACGATATGCTTCGGCAATATTGCTTCTGATTGCTCCATATATTTCATGAGTTGCCCAATATCCAATCGGTTTGGATATTTTAGTAAATTTTCTTTCGATCTCGTTTGTAGAAACGGAACCGGATAGAAAGGAACCGGCCGGCGGCGGAGGCGGCAGGGGAGTCGCATTGCCTAATTTTTTAAGTTGCTCCATATTGTGTGGCCGCATCTCTGGCAACAGCTGGCTACATGTTGCCATTGCCCTAAATTGCTGAATGTAGTCGTGATGTCATAGTTAACAAGAATTGCCCCAGGTGGAGCAATTTTAGTTGTTTGTGTAAGCGCACCTTTAGAATCTACATAAATGAAATACAAAAAAAAACGATTTAAACCAAGTGACGTTATTTCCATGATTCCGTGATTACCATTCAAACTGTGAACCAATCATCAGTTCGTCAACATCAGCTTAGGCCTTGCCTTTTTCTAACTATACAATGAAATACCAGTATTTTGCATGGAACGACTGCCTATCTGACCTCCACGACTCAGTTACTGGGTTATACAATATTCCTTGGTAAGTCTGGTTGGCAGACTTTCGGTCTTCGTACGTCCCTATAACGACTGTGAATCAATAGACAAAAAATATTTTTTACCAAAAAACAAAACACCAGAAATAAAAAAAAAGTGAAAAATAACTTTAATTTCTGAAGACGGTGTCTTTAGATATGTATTTTAGTTTTATGCCACCGACTTCCGAAATTAAACCTACCTAGTGTTTCATTTTTGGGAGCCAGTTGTATTTTTTTTTTGTTGCAAAAATGTAGTTAATTTTTTAGTTCACTAATTCGAAGAACAAATATCTGCGTATCTTTACAAAATCCAACAACCCATTTTATAAGACAAAAAGAAAACAATTATTTATCTCTAGCACTGACACCATAACAGTTGTTAACAGCAGCTAAATAGCACAAGAAATCAACGGAAACCTCAAAAGCGGTGTCCTATGAGCAAAAAGTTAAAAATGTCAATTAATTATAAACAAATCTAGGTGTTGAATGGACTACCTGGGACCTGTACCTGCTCGTTTTTGCACGCAACATCAAAAGCAACTTACGACGAAGCGACGTGCCGCTTAGATGGTTTATTGTAGATGGTAGAATAGGTATTATACCAACAAATAAAATATTTGACTTGTGAACCTGTAATAAATCTGACAAAAGAATCTGTAAAATTAGTTTAACCAATAAACTCTAGTCCTCGTAGAAATATTTGCTCTTAATCTTCTTCGCAGTGCTAAGCACGAGTTGTAAATCAAACACTGTGGTTTCCAGGGGTGCGGGTTGTTCGAAAGAGATACCGCGGCCCCTGGCACACAGGCAACTGAGGGAACACGGGTGGGTTTTAGTCAGTAAAAGTCTGACACGCCCTCCTGCTCCACCCAGAGCGGGAGAAGTTATTTCATGATTTGCCACCCTCAAAAAAAAAAGACACTGTGGTTTTACGACGCGCTGCGATGCACTCAGTTGGATCCTCAATGGTAGGTTGAACAACGAGAGTGGAACACACAGTGCTCTAAAAAATCACAAAAACAAGATTTTTCGTTTTGACGAGACAGTTTTTGCTATAATATCGATCTATTACAGCAGGCTTAGCATGACGCTTTCTATTTCTACGAAGAATAGACATTGCTTTTTCTATACAAAGCCACATTTCGTTCCTCCATTTTTGACATAGCACCGTAGATATCCATCTACAATCTGTCAGAAACGAAAGACAAAAGTCTTTCGTTTCTAACGATCTTTGTCTAGGTCCTTTTTATATGTAGACTATTTCAGAAGAATATTTCTTCCCAAACTGTCAAAACACACCAACAACAAACTTTCTACTCGACGGCCACAAAGTATATACTTTTATCTACAAAATCATGATTCGTTCAGAACGCATAACTGTGATAATTAAAAGAAGAACTTAACTATGTTCTCCTATTGTATAATATCATTTAGTTAATAGTCATGTCTATTCCTCCGTCGACAAATCGGTGCTCGTGCTAAGCCTGGAACCCTTCATTTATACGAGACAACTGACTCCAGTACTAAGTTGTCAATGTTTTGCATCACTTTTGGTCTACTAAGCAAGAAATCCGTAGTTTCGGCCCAAGCGAAGATTCGAGAATTTCCTACTCCTTTTCACCAACGCACATAAGATTACTTTGGACCTGAACTAAGAATAAATAACAACACGATCTGACAGTTGCCCTTACTCCCTGTGTGTTTTTGCCCGCCCAAAAAGTTATAAAAAGTTCGATACTTCGGAATGAACCCTACCGGGAGTCCCTACTCCCGGTAGGGTTCATTCCGAAGTATCGAACTATTTCTTAGCGGGTACCGTAGTTCGAATTACAAAAATGGCGACATGATTTATATCTAGGCCTGAAGATAAATTTTGTTATGACAATGAGAGTAAGTACCATGTTAGTACTGGTCTCTTTTAATAGCATCACCCTGTCTAAATGATTTCCGGGGCTTCGTCTTCTCGGATCCTACTATAATACTACCTATAATAGGATGTTTGTTAGTCAATCACACAAAAACGAGCTAACAGATTTGGATGAAATTTGGTACACATATAGTTTATAACCTTGACTTACTCATAGGATACATTTTTATCTCAGTAATACTTGCCCGTGGAATAATTTCCGACCTGCACACCGGCGAAGCTGCTGTCAAAAGCCAGTGAGAAAAACTCTTCGACTGTTGATTCTACTCTGGTCTCCGCCACATGGAATAGGTGTCATTCAAATCTGTTCCTCTCAATTCCATCCTTTAAAAGTTTACTGTACAAAACTCTGCATAAAAACAAAAATCATTCCCACCCCTCTACGCCATACTCTTTGCCGTCCACTTCCCAGATATGTGAGCGTGGTTGCGCCGCCGCAAGTTTTTCTCCCCCCACTCGTTCTCTCATCGTGCCGTCTCTCTCCTACCAAACACACCGCGCACCGAGGTTTTTGCCCGAAGGTGCTCTCGCAGTTTTTCACGTTCACCTCACGAAGTTTTGAAATCACTGACCAACGTTCGAAAATTCGATTTGTACTGCGTTTATAAGTAACTATAAGTATGATGTTTTATACGAGTTATGTTTTGAATGATTGAAGTATGGTACAAAGGAGCTGGTTATCGGATCAGGGGGCTTTGGAATAAGTTAATCGAATGCCAACCCGCACTTGACCTACTTGGTAGGTTACGGCCCGTTTCCACTCAAGAAAGGAGGCCTGTGTTCCAGCAGAGGGAACGTTATAGACTGCAATTTCACGACTTTGACGTTTGTCTCCTTAGGAACCTACTACTCTTTGGAAAGGGAAACTAGCATCATCTTTCTTACTGACCTTTTGACAATTCAAAAGTGCATGTAAATAGTTTATCGATATAAATGCTTTAAGTTTGTGTTTGAAAAATACAAAAGCAATTGGAAATAGATGAAGTGCCCAGAAAGACTTGGCGGGATGAGCTGGACTCTTTGGAAAAAGTGGAAAAAGAGAAGAGAGGCCTACAGTGGGAAGACACATGCTTATATAATACATAAAAATTAGAAATGCCAATCTAACCAACGCTAAAACTTTTCTTAAAAAAAAAAATTACCGTTTCCGTCGGCCCATTTACAATTATTACAGAAACGGATATAAAAAATACTCGGGTCTCCTGGTTTAGTAATTAAAGCTGTACGGGTCGATCGGTTAGGTTAAACTACGCTTGCCGTGGTCGGTTCAAGGATGGGAGACCATCTTAACTTACCGAAATGCCTCTGTGTCTCGGAAAACACGTCAAGCGCGTTGGACAGTCATTACGGGTCGTCTAAAGCCCGAAAGTCTGACAACCAGTCTTACCAAAGGGTATCGTATTACCCAGTAACTGTGTTGTGGAGGTCAGATAGGCAGTCGCTCCATGTAAATTACTGGTATTCAGCTGCATTCGGTTAGATTGGAAGCCAAACCCAATATAGTTGGTAAACGGGTAAGGAGACTGAATGGATTTTAAAAACTTTCACTACATCCCTTTTTCTTTACAGAATCAACTCTATATAAACTTACTGCGTTACTTTCGTAGAAAATAGGAGCCTAGGATACTACGCGGGCGCTCAGAGTGGGGATTCTGTTCGCCCACTGAGTAACCTCGGGGATGACGGAGCACAGTGGTCACGTGCTGCCTCGCGCACTTGCAGAGTTCTGTTTCGGGAAGACCCCTTTACAGTCTACTCAGAGATGTGCCCCAATAGGCGTTGCACAGAAGGGGCTTCGGATCGGTCTTTTGAGAGGTAACGATGCCCCTTCCATGTGTGAAAGATGACCACCGGGGTGGTTTTAGTGAGGTAAAAATCCCACACTCCCCGGTCTTATCCCCAAAGTCCGGGCGCCTTTTGAAGGTATCCCCCCGAAAACAAAAAAAAAACAAAAAAAAGGATAAGTACTAGAAATCACCCCGACTGCGTAACTCACTTTCTATCATTATCCCAAGGATTTTGAAGGAAATTCATAATCCTTTGCTCAAAACATGTGTGAAAAATTCGTTTGGTCGACAACGTAAATATTGCAATGAAAATTATTCCAACGACATTATTTTAAATATTGCCGTAGGTGTCTTGCCCGGATTGAAGTTACTTACCCGTTCTTCTCCATAGAGATCTACGTTTTTGAATGGTCAACTTTCCAAGCTTCAACTTTCCAACTGATCGACTTTTTGACAATTCAAAAGTGCCTGTAAATGGATTAATTGAAAAAATGCTTTGAGTTTGAGTTTATCCTTAAATTTTAAACTTATAACATAGCAAAGCATAGTAAACATAGCAAACGCATAATTAGTCTGCTTTTTCTCATCAGTCTTTTGGTCAGTATTTTAAAACGGCAGAAGCGCTGCGCCAGCAGTTGTAATGTCAAAACGGCAGAAGCGCTGCGCCAGCAGTTGTAATGTCAAAACGGCAGAAGCGCTGCGCCAGCAGTTGTAATGTCAAAATCAGTGGCGGGTTTACACATTTGCCACCAGTAGGCTAGTACTTTTTGCCGCCCCCATTTTGAATTGTAATATTGAAACGCTTTTGGAATATTTTAAAAAATCATATTCACAATTAGTGTACTTTACACAGCGTTTAGTAATTTTTCATATAAAGACACTGGAGTATTACGTATACCTACTGTATGTATAGTAGGTAGGTACCAAAATATTGTAATTTTGTAAAATTTTCGAGACTTCTTTTCTCCGCATAAATATATAAAATGTTTTTTTTT
Organism: Polymixis lichenea; assembly: GCA_949091785.1. Lineage (NCBI taxonomy): Eukaryota > Metazoa > Arthropoda > Insecta > Lepidoptera > Noctuidae > Polymixis > Polymixis lichenea. The sequence continues at coordinate 7,149,899 of OX420958.1, forward strand.
GCCTTCGGCAAAACAAATGAGCCAAATTTGCCGCTCCAGGCTCCAGCCTACTCAGCCTGGTAAATCCGCCACTGGCCAATGTAAATGGCATTAGGATTCTAAGTGTGTCACGCAATTAGCTCGCAGATCCAGCAGCGCTTTAAAGCTAAGCCAGCGCTTAAGAAAAAGCGACACACATACATTAATCATGTTGCTGAATTATGCATGTAGCGCTTTAAATTCATGTATTCCCACCATCCTACCATTTTCCTAGTTAATTTCTTGAGTCTGTTTTGAATATCTGGGTGTGTTTACTTGTTTTTTAAGTGAAAGGCGCCAGTTTGTTAATTCAGTTGAGATGTGTATGTTTATAGTGTGTTTTCTCTTCCTGTAGTTGTGTGTCTGTCTTGTTGTAGCTCTCATGAGTTCTCAGTAATAAGTTGTTTTTACACACCTTCTAACATTGTATGATTTCTAAGAAACAATCTTCTGCACGGGTCCATTGATCAAGTTAATAATAATAATTGTGAAAGACGGCACGGTTGACATCTGCCGGGCATGCCACCGTCCGGGTGAATCAATCAGACACATTATCTCCGGGTGTTCTCGTCTAGCTAACGAGAAGTACTTGTATAGACACAACCTTGTAGCCAGGATTATCCACAACAACTTGCTCTGAAATACAGCCTTGTGGAATCAGAAGTGCCGTACTAAAAGTATGTGCCCGACACAGTTCTCGAAAATGGACATGTCACACTGTACTGGGATCGATCCATCATCACTGACAGGACTATTGTTAGCCTGATATAGTGGTGGTGGATCGACTAGAACGGCGTGCAATGATCGTTGATATAACGGTCCCGCATGACGAGAACCTCGTGAAAGCCGAGAAAGATAAACAAATCAAGTATCTTGACTTGGCTCGCGAGGTTGTCGACATGTGGGATGTGGGCTCAGCGATCATTGTACCGATAGTCGTTACAGCCAATAGCTTGATAGCTAAGAGCCTCGACCAACACCTGAGGAGGCTCTCGTTGGGCTGCTGGGTCAAGGGCTTGATCCAGAAAGCGGTACTCCTGGACAGGGCTCGCATTGTTAGGAGGTTCCTCTCTCTGGAGCCCTGACCGCCGGTAGCTTGGATCCTGTTCCCGATACCGGTGGGCTACTATTTTTTATATTTTTAAATGTTTTTATATATTTTATATTGTAATATTTAAAAATGTAAAAGGAAATAATAACAAGGCAGGTTAGACAGTTGGAGCAAAGGCCTGATTCAGAAGGCAGTACCTACTCTTCGATACGACTCGCTTCGTGAGATTCCTGTCTCTGGAGCCCTAACCACCAAGTTGGAGCCTGCTCCCGATTCCGGCGGACCACTATTTTTGTATATTTTTAAAGGTTTTTTGTTAAGTTACTTTTATAAAAATATTAAAAAATGTAGTTAATTAGGATAGAAAATAAATAAAGGGCATAATAATAGGACATTTATTTTAGACGTAGTCCATATGCTAAGCTTTAAACTAAGCTTCCCGCGGCTGGTCCGTGAATGGGTTACCATCTTTACATACCAAGACCCCTCCGTGCCTCGGAAAGCACTTTAATCCGTTGGCCTCGGCTGTCTTTCGTGAATCTTTCATAGTCGTTACGAGTTGTTAGAAGCCAGAAAGTCAGACAACCAGTCTCACCAAGGGAATATACATATGTATGTATATTCTCTTAACCATTTTAACAAATAATCTAATGTGTCACATTAAATTTTATTTCTATGTTCTATGTTAGAGGGTTTGGTTTTCGCACTTAGTCCTTCAAGTGGACCATTGTGCGTGGGTCATGGTGGCCGTCGGTGGTTGTTCCAGCCAGCTCATCTCCCACCAGAAGTTGATTACACATCCTGGTCTATTGAGAGCATCTCTGTAAGATCTCGGTATCCCGAGGGTTTCTCTACTAATCTTTGAATTGAATTTTACTTTTAAGATGTTTAGATATTTGCATGCCAGTCCATAACGATTCATGTAAGATTACGATTCTATTAGTAAGACCTTAATGTACCTACCATGTTGTAATGAAAATAAAAATGCTCTTAATTCTTATCGTCGTATCGGTATTAGGTAGTTACCTAATTAAGTAGCCTAAGCCTAATAGCAACTCCACTTACCCCTTAAATATCACCACAATTCACAAATAAACAAAGAAATTACACAATAAACACTAAATAAGCAAGACGAGCTAATCTACCAAGTAACAGTTCAATCTCCTACACTTAATAGGCCAATCTTTCATAATTACTCAATCCGAACTGCGATTACCACGCGTTTCGGATATCATGCGACAAAAACAGACTGACAGACGTCAATGGAGTTTACTCTGCTCATTAATATGCGTTTTAAGTGTAATTAAAATGATTTAAAGTCAATTTAAAATGTTGGATTTGCTTTAAGCGACTGGTAGCGCCATCTGTTGGGGAGTAGCGGAACGAAAACTGTTACTGTGGTTTGTTGTCGTTGGTACTTGAAGTAATTTGCTGATAATGACGATGGAAAAATATAGGTTGGATTAAAATAGCCGCCATGCGTGGATTATGTAATAATACTGATATGACGTCTATTAGAGATGAAATGATGGAAGAGAGGGCTTTCTGCGACAACTTCTATCTACTTAATAATAAAAAAGTTAACGCATATGATAAATTGCTGGGTCTAGATCTACATATGAAATTTTACAAAAGAAATCCATTTAAAACGAAAATAAGCACTAAGGAAGGGTTTTTGATAATTCAAACCCTATAGCTCAAAAAACTAAACTAATGATTATAAAGTGAAAGATTTGATTTTTAGAGGGCTGAACCGATTTGGATGAAATTTTGCAAATGGGTAGACCATGACCTGGATTATTAGATATAATACATGCCATCCCGATATTCCCACGGGATAGAGACTTATGCGGGTGAAACCGCGGGGCGCGGCTAGTAGGGGATAAAAGTATGTATTGAAGTTCGTAATTTTCCGATTAGAGACCCCAACGGGATCATGGGTTTTTTTTTTGTTGAGGGTGGTATATCTTCAAATAAGTTCTCCCGCTCTGGGTGGAGCAGGAGGGCGTGTCAGACTTTTACTGACTAAAACCCACCCGTGTTCCCTCAGTTGCCTGTGTGCCAGGGGCCACGGTATCTCTTTCGAACGACCCGCACTCCTGGCAGGCATCGGCCCTTGCGGACCCCACCTTGGTGCTGACATCTCTTTGAGTCGCGCGTGGATTCTCAGTGTTATTTTTATTGTACTAACATTGCTTATAAGGTTTTTTTACTAACCTCTTGTATGGAATGTAGTTGTCTGAGAATAAAGATTTTTTTTAATATAAATTACAATTTAATTAAGATTTTTAGTATTTTCACTCTTAAATGGCAGCGGTTGGGTTACTTGTATACTCTCGTTGTAATGGTAAAAAAATGTTAAGGGTGTTATTTCCGTTAAGAAGCCCGCATTCGTTTTTCTGGCTACTTTAATTTTTGGGTACAAAATGTCCGAAACCTGAATGATGTGCTTTGAATTTTGCGGGCTTTCTTCACGCATGCCCTTTTTGAAAATACATTAGTACTTAGTAAACCGGGGTAACTTTAATCAATATTGGACTTTGAAGGTTCATATCTCTTAAATTTGTGGTTATAAAAAAATACAAAATATGTCCAATAATCGGTTTTTATAACTCTCAATTCCTGTGAAAAAAGATTGCTTTATTTTGAGAAAATAAATAAAAAGCAACTGATCAAAGTTACACGTAGAATGTAGGGTTACTTTGATACCTCCCTATTTTATTGCGTAATTACAAAGTAACCCCAATTATAATCCCTGTTCCTTTCTTCTTGTCTGTTTATATCTGTGTGCATAAATGGTTAAATAAATAAATAAATAAATACATAATGCCGGAAAATTTAAAAAATAAAAATCGGCCAATAAACAAAAAACATTTTTTTTTCATTTAAAATTGTAAGTGAATTGCCAGCGTGTCCTCAGAAAAGGATTTGACAGTTCTTCAGTGTTGCTAACCTAGAAAAAAAAACTACCATATTTCGTTTCGTTTTACGCAATTAGCGATTTTATATGAAATGGACGTTTTGATCAAAGTCATCCCGCGAATCAAAGTAACCCCGGTTTACCGTACTTACTTATTCTAAAATGTAGGTAGCCAAGTACATCATACCGCCTAGGTATACCTTAGTACATAAAACATTACGTAACCCCTAATTGAATTATAGTAATTATGTAAAACGGGGGTGAGCACAGGGACATCAAAAACATTAATTTACTAAAAGGTCGCATTAATATAGTTAATGGCTATCCTACATTACATTTTATTAATAACTTAATATGGTTATTCGATGGAATTCGGGCCATCATTAGATTTTAATTGCATTTTCTACCACTATCATCACTATCACTACATATAAAACAAAGTCCTCCACCGCGTCTGTCTTTCTGTCTGTCTATTAGCGATAAACTCAAAAACTACTGAATGGATTTTCATGCGGTTTTCATCAATAGACAGAGTGATACATGAGGAAGGTTTGGGTGTATAATTTGTTAAGGTTTCGTGTAAATTGGTTGACGCGGGCGTGCGAGCCTGTCTGGGTCGCGGCCGTCACACCGCAGTCAAAATGTACCTATAACAGAGGTATTTTTTTACAAACTCTTGAAAACTTTCAACACAATGGGATTCAGAATGCTTGTACTGAACACCATCCTGTCTATAAGACGACTCCGTCTTTTAAATCTTTAATGACACCGGCTTACTCACCCTCTTTTTATAAAAAAAAAACATATCTACAAATGACCAATAATTTAAATTAAATATGCCCGATAGGTGGGGACATTTTTAACACGGCCCCATATAATTTGCATGTGACAGGGGACAGTGAAACCCTAGTCGTTAATTAGAACCCCGAAACTCAAGGTGTGGTAGCCGCCATATTGGATGGGCATAGACTAAATAATTAATCAGATGGGGAAATTTTAAAAGTGGTTCTTGTACTTATGTCTAGTAAAGAAATGAATCAATCAAAATTATGCTTGAATACAGAGAAGAAGAAGAAAGAAGAATGCATGACTGTGTTAAATATATTATAGATATTGTAATGTGTATATTGTGTATTGATATGTTTAAATAGTGTAATTGGCTTCGGCCGTTCTATTTAAAATAAATAAATAAATGCTACCCGCGAAATTCAATTTTTCTTACGATTTTTTTAATGCAATTTTGAGGTCAGTGGCAGATTGTATCAATCAACTCAGCCTATCGCAGTCCCCTGCTGGACATAGGCCTCTCCAATGCTGGCCCACAACACTCTATCTTCCACCTTCGGCATCCAGTCAGCTTTTTAAGGTCTTCGGTCCATCTTGTTAGGGGGCGTCCCACACTACGTTTGCCGATACGCGGTCTCCACTCTAGGACTCGTCTGCTCCACCGGCCATCGGTCCTTCGACAAACATGGCCAGCCCACTGCCACTTCAGCTTGCTTAGGTACTCTGCAAGCTATGTCGGTGACTCCAGTTCTTTTCCGATCGGGTTGTATGTTGATTTAAATATGATTCGCGACAATAACAAATATGGATTTACATTAATATAACGATTAGAATTATGAATACATCTCTCTAAGTTCCTTTAATTCCATTAAATATCTTTCATGAAACGTCAGAAGATTTGAATATCGATACTAATTAATAATTTTTGTAGATTTATTTTTATTTTTGAGAGAGTATTAAAATGTTTTAAAATACTAGCTTAATATAAAAAAAACTACCTATGTGTTAAACCAGGTTACAAACTATCTGTTTGCCAAATTTCATCCAAATCCGTTCTGCCGTTTTTGCATGATGTTGCTTTCACACTTACAATATTAGTGGGATCTAAATGTATATTTACAACATTACATAATAGAACCCATATCGTTGTGTGTTGTGTTCCACCGTGTTTATTATTTGTGAAATTAAGATGCTAAAGACAAACTTTTTTTTTCAGATGATCCCAGCTGAAATCAAAATCAAAAAAATCAAAATATTTTATTTCACATAAACCTGCAAGGGCACTTATGAAACGTCAGAAGCTAGGTGCACGGTTCCAATTTGTCGCTTCCTATGGAGAAGAGCCGGCAAGAAACTCCACGGTTACTCTTTTAAAAATAATTGGCTTTTACAATAATAATAATAATAATAATAATAACTTTATTGATCCAAATAACTACATAGACATAGGTTGTATACTAGTAACATGCTAAGACTTAGTCAACTAACAGAGGACACAAGGGGTGAGAAACAATTGTCTATATTAACAAAAAATATAATCCTATCTCCTAAACTAGGGATTGCCTGTATCTTAGGAGACAGTGATTCGACCAAACTGAACTGCTTATTAACAATGAACCTTATGTTTCGAGTGTCGATGTTAATCTACCATAAGACAAAAAGTGAGTTATCTGAGTAGTAATTTAGATTAATCTGAGCATGGATGGAGAAAGAGTGGGTTTGTGAATGTGTGTGTTCATGTTCGTGAGTGTAATGTTAGTTGTGTAGTGGTGTGTGTACTGTGTGTTATGTGGAGTGTGTTATGTGGTGTTTGTATGTGTGTTGTGTTTTGTGTTTCTATTTAATAGTGATTTGTAATTTGTTAAATGATGTATGCTAGTAGAGATTCGGTGTTATTGTAGTCCTGTTGTATGAGCCAGTCTGTAATTTTAGATTTGATATTGAATTTATTTAAGTTTATTATGTCTAATTTCTTCTGTATAATTTTATATACGTGAATACTTAAGACGTAGTAATGGTGTTTTGCAAAACAGGTTTTGTGCTGTACACCAGGGGGGACATATGTTCGCTTCCTTGGGTCAGGTAGGGGTAGGCAGCCATGTACTCTGAGGACAGTTCGAAGAACAAACAGCTGTCGTACCGTGAGAACTTTGGTGTCAGAATAAAGTTGTACTGTGGGGTATCTAAACGGCTTCTTGGTCATCACCTTGAGTACAGCCCTTTGAGCTCTCTCTGCTTTCAGAATAAAAGTCTTCGCTGCTCCACCCCACACGGTTATGCAGTATCCGAGTATTGACTGACACAAAGTGAGGTAAACCATCTTGAGAATGTTAAAATCAGCCGATTCTCGCAGAGATTTAAAGATATGTATCAGACGGATAGTACGAGTAGTTACAGTTTCAAGCTGTTTGTCCCATCTCAATCCCTCATCTATATGGACCCCCAGATACTTTACGTTATTAGTTCTAACAATGGCAGCACAAGAGCACGATATCAGCCGTTTTTGGCATGAGTGAGCTGTGATCGAAAAAGTATTCGAGGGAAGGGTGTTGCGTCGGATCGCAAAGGGTATATAATAGGTTTTATCCAAGTTTAGCGTCAACAAGTTCAGATTAAGCCAGGTCATCACGGAAGTTAGCGCAGATTCAGCCCTAGTTTGCACTTCGTCCCACGTAGGGCCGTGAATTAAAATCGCCGTGTCATCGGCATATGCATAGATCTTACCCTCTGGTATTGCCATCTTGCAAAGGTCATTTAGATAGATTTTAAAGAGCGTGGGGCCTAATATGCTTCCTTGGGGCACGCCGAATGATACCGATTCTTCATCACTATAACTCGAGCCTATCCTAACCTGCTGGGTACGATTTGTCAAGTAACTAGTAAAGAGTTTCAAAGCTATGCCACGCACGCCCACACACTCTAACTTAGCTTTTAGTTTGGGAACAGAAACTGTGTCGAAAGCCTTCGACAAATCCAAAAATATGCCAAGGGATTTAGTTTTGCTGTCCAGTGTCTTTGCTATAGTTTGAGTTAGATCTAATACAGCATCTTCAGTAGAGACACCAGACCTAAAGCCATACTGGTTGTCGGCAATAATTTTGCACCTGTCTAAAAAGCTTCTAAGATTATTGTTTAAAATCTTTTCCAGTATCTTCGAAAGCGAGGATAGAACAGATATTGGCCTATAATTATTGACACAATTCCTGCTCCCTCCCTTATAAATTGGGTATACAATGGCCTTCTTAAGAGAATCCGGAAAGACTCCCGTGTCTATGCAAACACAATGTTTTCAAATTACAGTTATAATAGGTATGCGAGGACAGTGCAGGCCTGTCAATAACCTTATTGACAGGCCTGCACTGTCCTCGCATACCTATTATAACTGTAATTTAAAGTACGTAATAATTTAAGTACCTACCTAGGTAGGCTAGGTACTTAGAGGAATGAAAATAAAGAATAAAAACTGTAGGCCTACAACGCTCTCTCATTTACAATATGTAAAAGAATCTACATAAGTAAAATCAACCTATTCAAACCAAGTGATATGATTTCCATGAGAATCACCAATCGGTAAAGACGACGAAAGAAAAGTTGCTGCTTCTTGCCATCCATAATCAAAAAGTTAAGAATATGAAAACTACAGTCAGCAATCCAAGCTTTCTCAACAAATACGCTACTTAACTTCATATAGAGTTGCAAAATATCTTGGTTGTTACTATTGATATACAGACAACCCAAAATACACAATCATCGTCTCAAGAACGTCCGCATAGATAAGCGCAATGTGCGCAGGTGTCAAATAGTATCAGTACATTGCTTTGTAAAACCACTAAGTCATGCGTGTAAGGTTGAATTTGCAAAATAATGTATTGTGTTTTATCGTAACTATAACCACTGACGTATAGTTTTTTTTTTGGGGTGGGAAGTCATCAAATGACTTCTCCCGCAGCGGAGCAGGAGCTCCCCCCAGAGCGGGAGAAGTCAGAGGCGCGACTTTTACGTGACAATACATAGCAAAAATACCCATAGAAAATGTATTTTAATTTAAAAAAAAAAAAGAACAGGTTTACCTTATCGTTAAATAGTTGAGTCGTATTCGTCTTCTGAATAAAAAATATAAAAAACAGAAATTAAAAATGTTTTAGTCAATGAAATATGCTTCACAAGCCATAGAAGCTTTTAATTCCTATAAAAGTTCAAGATTGAAAAAACTGCTGTGAGCATGTAAAACAAATTGAGAAAGAGTACTATGATAAGAATTACTTATTCATGATATTTCTGTGAAGATTTAACTTCTTATAAAGTTTTTTTTTTCTCTTTAATAAAGATGAAGAACTCTTCACAGGATAGCTGTAGATTAAACTGGATGAGTTATCCCCGAAAAGCGGGACTCAGCCTGTCCCGGGACATTTAATTCTGATTTAAAAATCGGGACGTCTGGCAACACTGATCACGGCCCACTTTCTCTCACAGAGAGGAGGCCTGTGTCCCAGCAGAGCGAATACTCCTTAAAGGTAGATTATGCTACAGCTCCTTGAATTTAACTGCCGTCAAAATACTCAATTCCATTATTTTTATTTCATTTAACTTGAACTTAAATGATTATTACTATTATTTGGTTAGACATACTAGCAGCTAATTAGCTGACGCGTAGGATGTATCAAAAAATATAATTTACAAAATCAAAAAACCCGACTGCCTTAAAAGTGAACTTTAATTAAAAAAGACGAAAAAAAGAAACTTGTTTTAAAAGGCTGACTATTAGACTCAATCTCATACAGTCGAAGGCATCTTCTTAAATTTAACAGTAAAGACCTTTCTTGCCTTAATTTTGATATACCCAGTGTCACTCTCACAATTAAGACGAACCTAACGGCACCTCTCAAGCTGAAATCCATCAAGCCGTTTAGGCTACAGAGCGTACCAATGATATATACATACATACACTCGAAAAACGTAACCCTCCTACTGCTGCAGTCAGTCGGAAAAGCTAAATAAAGCTAGCTAAAGCTAAAATAAGCTAGTTAAAAGACAATCTTCATCATCGATCTGCCTAGCCTTTTCACAACTATGTCGGGGTCGGCTGCCAGTCTAACCGGATGCAGCTGGATACCGATATTTTACAAGGAGCGACTGCCTATCTGACCTCCACAACCCAGTTACTGGGTAAAACAATACCCCTTGGTAAGACTGGTTTGTCAGACTTTCCGAACTTAAATGTCAATATTATATTGTATGAAATGTCATATTCGCCCTCTATATTAACAATTTCTTACGACCTTTAGCTACTATGATCACTTAATATCGAATTCTAGTAAATGCTTCAATTGCCTACTAAATTCTATGTAGCTTGTTCGATTCGTAGAAACTAGAAATGTCGGCATAATAGTATTATTATTTCTAACACAGAAAGTTCTTTTCGGAGAATTGTTTAAAAGCGCTGCCTGTGTGTCTGTCCTAGCAAACAAAAGGGTTTAATTTAAGGTGAATGAGCAGCCTGCGAAATTAAATTTTTCTAACGTTTTACGAAATTTGCAGGTAAGCGTCAAGCTATACAGGATAAGTTTTTATCCAGTGTGCAAACTGTAACCATGAATTCAGCATATCATTCTAGATCCCTCAGCGTATAAATTTTTCGTCGGTTACACAAAAAAAAATCATCTGTTCCATACATTTTGACCGTGTAGGCACTTGCACTTTTCTATGAAACAGCTGGTTTTTTTTTTGTATAACTGACGAAAAAATTTCTGCGCTAGGAGGTCTAGAATGATATGCTAAATTCATGGTTACAATTTGCGCACTGGATAAAAACTTACCCTGTATGTTGAACTAAATATGATTCGCGACCGAAACACGTATGTATTTGCAGAATTATAATGTTTAAAATCACTATAAGTTAATTTAAGTAATCCCGTTGAATGACTATGTAATGAAAAATAATTTGAATTTCATTTTGAATTTTGCGGGCTACCTTTGCCCTGTGTGTGTGTGTGTGTTGCTTTGTGCTGTGTTTGTGTGTGTGTGTGTGTGTGTGTGTGTGGGTGTGTGTGTTTTGTGTGTGTGTGTGTGTGTTGTTTGTGTGTGTTTGCTGTGTGTGTTTGTGTGTGTGTGTGTGTGTGTGTGTGTGTGTGTGTGTGTGTGTGTGCTGTGTGTGTGTGGTTTTGGATCCCGGCACATAATAAATAATAGATAAATAAAGCGTGGGGTGCTTGATATTAATTGATTATAAAAATACATCAAAAAGCACCCCACGCTTTTTCGAAATTATATTCTGCTTTTTTAGTTTGGTTTTAAAGCGTGTTTTTTAGCTATTATTTATTTTCTGTATTTTAGTTCTGCTAACTACAAAAGCGTGATTTTTCAGTTCGTTTTTTAAATTAGGGAACAAATTTATGACATTATGGAATTGTCATCGGTCCTCCATAAGTCTACAAAGTTTAAATGAAATATGACCGTTTGAGGTGGGTCAAAATCAAGTCCAAAGGAGTCGGTCAATGCTTACAAACATACAGGTGAAGCTAATAAAATCGTGTTAAGAAGGTTATAGTTACATTTACGCAGCAAGCGAGACGGTGTACCTACTTATCTGTAGCCTTTTTTTTTCAGATAAAAGTTATCTGACTATTGAAAAATCAGCCCATAAATAAAGAAATTGTATTGAAAAATACAGATATCCATCAAAAATGACCGTTGAGTGTTTCCTTTTCTTTGAGCTTCCAGACTGCTTGGGAAAATTGCAAGTGGATGATCATTTCAAGTTGACACCTGAAATCAACGAAACCATCAATTTGGATGGGGTGAAAAAAAATATTCATCAACTCAATAAAACACTACTCAATAGTAACACTAGAGGTAACTTGTAGGTACTACTCGAATCGCACGCGCCGCCGACAAAGGGAACAGCGATGCATCTATGTTCAAAGCAAAATAAACTTTCGCACGTGGTGATTTTTCACAATGGTTAATCTGCCATTTTTTGTTTCAAAAATTTTGTTTGTTTATAAAACGATTGTATTACCAAGACAAAACCATTTCGCTGCGGGAAAACAACTATTAAAATTTCACGGTGTAAATACATACCTACACGTGCTATCTATAAGTCAACCATTTATGACGGGGATCGGAACTGTTTCTCCTAAACACAGGTTACTTTGTAACCTATCTAGTAGAACAGTACGGCACCCACTAACTAGATTAAGAAACGTATGCTTGTGCTTCATATTATATTACCTTGCCATGTAATCTAGTCCTAATTGAACAATAAACGTTATTTTATTTATTTTTTTAAACGTTGCCCCACACTAGGAATTTCTTCCTGTATCGTGGGTGCGTTTACAAACATAGAAAACTCACAAGCACAAACACCCAGACCCGGAACAATTACTTGCAGATCATACAAATATTTGTTCCGTGCGGGGATCGAACCCGCGACACGCTGCGCAGCAGTCGATCGCTCAGCCATTACGCCAACCATGTCGTCCATCCATCCGCACTTGGTTGATATCCCGACCAGTCGTACTCAGGGCTACTCCTCCACAGTCCGCACAGACAAAGTGGGGAACTCTCTGCCTGCGTCTGTGTTATCTTCCACATTTAACCCATCTACCTTCAAAACAAGAGTAAACAGGCATCTTCTGGGCACGCTCGATCCATCATAGACCTCACCAGGCGTGATCGAGGTCAAGAGCAGGCCCATTTAGCAATAAAAAATATTTAAAAAATATCCTGAATTCGATCGCAGTTCCACCTACCAGGTCCAATTGCGAATATAAACCACCCCACTCCAACACACATTTGAAAAATCATCAAACCTGTCCAGCTGCTCAGGAGCCAGTGACATACACACGTACAGAAGAATCATAATAGATAAAGATATGCTATAAATATTATAATTCTCGTGTACAAGAGATTCAAATAGGTACAGCCTTAAACAATGACTTTTACTCCTATCTAGAATTTTAATCCGACCGCAAATTGAGTTTTTGTAAAAATTTATAGCGTAAATTAATTTACAGGCCCGCCATAAAATTAATTTATGGGTCTTAATAGTCGAGGAAAAAATATTCTGATTGACACTTTTTTTTTTTTCAAAACAATATATTGTTAACATCATATTAATTGTATAGTTAAATAGACGTCCTATATATACAAGTAGACGCAAGAATGGTGACATTTTTAACCGACTCAATTTGTCTGTATGGTTTTTTTGTATGTTTGTTCCGCGATATCTCCGTTATTTGTGGATGGATTTTGAAAATAATTTGTTGAATGGATAGGGTACTCTTCAAGGATGGTCTCATATAAATTTTATTAACTTTACTTTCGTACTTTTTGCGCTAGCCTCGATAATACGTTTTTAATCCAATTTATGTATCTTATACCCGGTTTCTGAATTGAGAATTTGAATTTGAGAACGTCCTAATCTGTACTTAAGTATAACTTAAACATTTTTTCGTTTCTGAATTAAGTTTTTTTAAACTCTAATCAAGATTTGAGTATTAGAACATCATTTACTCAAATTTGACAGAAAGCATGCTTAACTCATGCTTAAGGACGTCAGTTGCGTTTCTGAACTAAAAAAAACGTGTTTGACTATACTCAAAGTGTCAAGTTAAGCAGTTAAAAGTTGACACACCAATTTCAGCTACTCAAACTGTAATCAGTTTTAGTAACTAGTGATTTTGTAATTGATTTTGATCGTAATGAGTGACGACGATACTTCCCTGTCGTCTTTGGAGATGCCTCAACGCAGGCAACCACGCAGAAGAATAGCAAGAGATCGGCCTAACTTCTTCATCACGCTAAGCGACGAACAATTTAAGAGTCGGTTTCGCTTTACGAAGGAGTCGGTTAGGTTTATTTTTAACAAAATAAAGCCTAAACTGAATTGTCTTGTTGCTTTTATAATAAACTTTTTTTTTTTGGGTGGGACATCATCAAATAATTTCTCCCGCTCTGGGTGGAGCGGGAGGGCGTGTCAGACTTTTACTGACTAAAACCCACCCGTGTTCTCTCAGTTGCCTGTGTGCCAGGGCCCGCGGTATCTCTTTCGAACAACCCGAACCTTTGGCAGGCATCGGCCGTTGCGGACCCCATCAGTTGCTGCTGACATCTCTTTGAGGCGCGCGTGGAACACAACGCGCCGTCGACCCGTCTTGGTCCTTACCGGACAGCGAGCTACCCATTACTCGCCGTCCGCAAGCCCGCGCCTACGGTGGCCGGGAATCAGCCTGGGATTCCCGATGCCCAGGGCGTCTCCTGCGAAGGCCATGGCTGTGAGGGCGCATATACTGCATCTCCCTCACGTGCGCCGCCTCCCTCTTTGCGAGCATAACTGCTTCGCTGAAGGAGGCGACTGCTAGCCATGCACTCTCGCTCCGTACCATGGCCTGGACCAGGGTCGGACGCGAAAGATCGCCGCCGCCGATCACCTCCACGAGGACACGGCGGTGCTCCGCCCAAGCCGAGCAGACCTCCACTGTATGCTCCACTGTGTCCTTAGGGCGATCTTCGTAATGGAAACACCCGGTTTATAATATACTTCCAAGCCATGTTCAAGATCTAAGTATCAATAAATTTAAATCATTCATTAAACGTAAGTTGTGCCTGAAAGCCTTTTATACCGTTAAAGATTTGATTGAGGACAAAAATGCCTGGGATTGACCTGCTCCAATTTTTGCATACTAAATGTTGTTTTTTTTTGTTTTTGCAAACTCTTTGACATTTGCTAATTATTATATACACTTTGACATGAATATTTCTTTTGAGAAGTATAATGTTATTTTTGTTTTAATTATTGTGAATGTGAGGACTATGTGGGTCATATTTTGTTTGTTTTTGTGTTTTTTGTTTTGTGTTTCATCTCTTTCTCAGTTAGTTTTAAAATTAATCTGGCAGTTTGAGTATTTTATGAGGCCTACTCAAATGTCCTGTCTTTGGTATTGTTCGCCAAATCGTTGAGCGCCTTAATCTCATGCAGTCGGAGGCATCATCTTAAATTTAACAATTACCTTAACCTTTATTGCCTCCGACTGCATGAGACTGCTTATAGTATTCAGTCTAATAGTAATTCTTTTTAAAACTAGTTTATTGTTTCCTTCTTTTTTAATTAAAGTTCCCTTTGTAGGCAGTCGGGATTTTTGATTTTGTAAAATAATTTTTCTTATTTCGCAGTTTTTGTCATACGTACATAGACACGTACGTACATACATAGACACATACGTACATAGACACATACGTACATAGACACGTACGTACATTGACACGTACGTGAATAGACACGTACGTGTATTGCCACGTACGTACATAGCCACGTACGTACATAGCCAAGAACGTACATAGCCACATACGTGAATAGAAACTTACGTACATAGCCACGTACGTACATAGCCACGTACGTACATAGCCACGTACGGAAATAGCCACGTACGTACATAGCCAAGTACGTACATAGCCACGTACGTAAATAGCCACGTACGTACATAGCCTCGTACGGAAATAGCCACGTACGTACATAGCCACGTACGTACATAGCCACGTACGTGAATACACACATACGTACATAGCCACGTACGTACATAGCCACGTACGTAAATAGCCACGTACGTACATAGCCACGTACGTACATAGACACGTACGTGAATAGACACTTACGTACATAGCCACGGACGGCAATAGCCACGTACGTACATAGCCACTTACGTACATAGCCACTTATGTTAATAGCCACGTACGTAAATAGCCACGTACGTACATAGCCACGTACGCTTGGCCACGTACGTACATAGCCACATACGTGAATAGACACGTACGTGCATAGCCACGTACGTTTATAGCCACGTACGTACATAGCCACGTACGTACATAGCCACATACGTGAATAGACACGTACGTGCATAGCCACGTACGTATATAGCCACGTGCGTACATAGCCACGTACGTATATAGTCACGTACGTACATAGCCACGTACGTACATAGCCACGTACGTGAATAGACACTTACGTACATGGCCACGTACGTACATAGCCACGTACGTGTATAGCCACGTACGTACATAGACACGTACGTACATAGAAACGTCGATTATGGAAAATCCTCCACTTTTGGGGGAGGCTTATGTCCAGCAGTGGACGTCTTTCGGCTGATATGATGATGATGAAACATTATAGGTTATTATGTACTTACTTTGTTATTATTTAGAAAAGATTTTCTCTCTCCTCTTAGAGTATAGTTTGACGATCTCTTTTTCTTATCGTTATCCATTTTAGTAGTGAAAATACTAACAGGATTCCAATAAAACTTGTGTTTACTTACTTACAGTTTGACATTCACGATTCGGTTCAAACAAACACGTCAAATATTAAATTGCTAAAATATGCATTAGCAACTCTAATAATATAAATTTGTTGAAATTAATGCCGCTATTTAAAATTATTTTACTTTTTAAGTCTGTTTTAAATTTTATAACAATAAAATGATTTAATATTTGAGTTTTTGAAAAGTACCGGTTTTTGTATGTAAATTGGAACGTGTTAGCTTTGATCAGGAATCCTTTAAGTAAATGATCAGTTGACTAAGGTTTGACGTAATTCAATTTTAACTTGTGAAACGCAAAATACTTAAGCACATACTTATGTATTTGAGAATACTCAGTTGAGATTTGCTACTTATCTCAAATCAGAAACCGGGTGCTTATGACATTCTTCTACTTCCTGTCACTGTTGTATACACATCAAGTAGTGGTATATGAATTGGTGTGGGGTAGGTACCATACTAAAAAGTGAAAAATAAAATATTTTCCAAACAAAAACAACCCAGTAAAACTTTTAGACCAAAGGCTTTTTCAAACAGCCGCGAAACAGCGCGACGCGACACTTGTAGAACAATTTCTATGAGGTTTTCATAGAAATTGTTCTACGAGTGTCGCGACGCGACCGTCTCGCGTCGCGCTAGTCTGCACGAGCCTTAACTGTCTAAAAATTTTACTCGGTTGTTTTTTTTGAAGGCCAATAAGTAGTAGTAGATAGCAAAGTGGTAGGGTAAAACCAGGATAGTTGCCCCAGGGGTATACTTACCCCGATTTTAATTACTCTAGTTTCGCGGATGAATCGCATGCTATTTCATTAATCTATCAAAAGACTCTCCAACTACCACTAAGTTGACCGTGTCGCAATCTCTGTGCTATTGCATGGGAAGGCAAAATGCGATCAAAGTATTGCAGGATAGATGTCCTTAAGTGGGATAGATGTCCGTATAGGTCCAGAAAATTCGCTAATGCTCTGGAAATATTAAAAATAAAGTTTTTTACTTTTCATAAATTTGAAGAAAAACAACCAAAGCATCGGCCAGTTTTACAAATAACGTATTTTGCTTTTTGTACTGAGAGATACAGAGTGATTTCAAAAAGTGTGACAACTATCTGGATTTTTCCTATGTCTCCTCAAATTTATATCTAGTCATAAAGGTAATCTTTTTAATTAATTTTATACAAAACACTTACCTGTTTCCAATAGGAGTTACCAGAGACAGAACACACAACCAACATCCTCTAAACATATGATTTACTCAAATAAAAATTCACAACGAAATAACCAATAAATCTTTATGACGTAACGACTCTAAATACCCTCATATCAGCTGTAAACAGGTCCAGCTGTAATGGCGGTAAACAGAGCGATCATTATAGTATGCCTGGCGTGACCTGGGCTAGAGGCGTGGGTGTTTCCTTCCATGTAACTCCAGGAGTTTTAAGATGGTGTGGTTTCCATTGAGTACGACACAGCGGTTGTGGATGTCGAGTTGCTGTGGATAAGGACAACTATCGAACGACCCTTACTCGACCTAGGCCGCTCCGCTGAGCCTGTAGCTTTAAATTCGTCCCTAAATAATAATAATTGCGATCCAGCCCGTCCCTTGCTCTTCCAGCGACACCCTAAGTTGAAGGTCTTGCCACACAACGGGTGCCCTTAGCGTGAAGTCGCTTAGTTTTAAGTGCTTAAGCCCTGGCTGGAGGCCAGTTCAGCAGCTGACAACCTGAAAATAATATATTGACCTGCGAGATGCTGATATAAAAGAAATGTGGAAAAGCACAACGTTGACAAATAACGGATTTTAAAAGTTGTTATTGCATTTGATAACCTAATTATTGAGGTTATTGGTTATTTAACATTAGGTTATGACACTTAGGAGCGTAGCAGAAACAAAAAAGTCAGAAATAACGATGAGCAAAAACGACGTGATAGCGCGGTTAAACGATGCGATGCGACGGGCTGGGTCAGAGGAAAAGCACGCGGGCGAAGTCACGAGCAGAAGGTAGTTTAAGAAATCTAGCTGAAGTACCTAAACCACTTTTTATGTATTCATAGTATAACAGTAGGTATAAGCCAAGATGGCTCTGATATTTCACGGATGTATAAATTAATTGAACACATAGGTAATAAACTTACATATAAAAAATCGCTGAAGTATCAAAACATTTTATAACATATGTATAAAACTGTCCAAACATGATTAATTTATTGCAATCTAATTCAATTAAATTTATGATAAAAAAATCAATAGGTAAATTGCTATTAATTTCTAAGTTTTTGACGCAGCTTGCGGTATGAATAAAATTGTAGATTTGATACGTAACGAAAACGCGTTATTACCCCTTCTTGCCCTCCTCCTCTCAAAATTTTAATTACATTCGGATTTGAAGAAAAAGCGACATCATACTTTTTTTTCTCTATCTTTTACTATAGGTCCCTACTTAATTACAATAGACTTTACATCAGCTTCAAAAACCGACCGAAGTTTAGCAATCTTAAATCAGTAATTCCCACAGCATCACTTCGCATTTTGTGTCGGAACTCTCTAAAATCCGACAGTGGAAAACACAACCGACACAGCCGCAGGCTCGCCGTACCAATGGTATAATTACGACCAATGTTTCGGGGAACCAGCAGCTTTTATTATCTTCGGCTACTGTGATTAGATGGACCACAGATAACTTTGGGAACCCGAGGAAAATAAAACGAATATTATCTGTGGTCACTTTTGTTTTTGGTTGAGTTTTGTAATGCGTTGTTATGTGTAACAGATATTTTTAGGGCGCTTTGTCTTAGGGTTGGTTTTTTAAGGCTTGTCTGTGTGTCTATATAGTGTTACCCAGTAACTGGTCTGTGGAGGTCAGATAGGCGGTCGCTCCATGTAAAATACTGGTATTCAGCTGCATGCGGTAAGACTGGAAGCAAACATCATAGTTGAGATAAAGCTAGGCAGATCTATGTCTGTCGATAGACAGAACATAACATCAAGCCTGTAAAAGCTGGTTTACACAGTGTCAGTGACTGACTTACTTACGGTCTGACTTCAAAATATTCCTCTGCGAATATACAAGTCAGCGCTGACTTCATACCGCTGTACTGACTTCAAATCAATTTACATTGGGTTTTTTTTCGGGTCAGTGCTGACTTGCCTCGAATTCGGAATCAGTCACTGACCCTGTATAAACCTGCCTCAATCCTCAAATGGTATGCTGAGATGTAGATTTCGTTAGTTTAGGTATTGTTTAAGATCCACGTAATGTTATCTGTCTATCTAAATTCTTGTGGTCATTAATAGTTAAAACAAAAATATGATTTCATCGTCATAATTTCAACCGAAGACGTCCACTGCTGGATATAGGCCTTCCCCAAGCATTTTCGGGGGGTTTGCCATAATCGCCACGCTTGGCAGGCGGATTGGCTATCGCACTATGGTGGTAAAACGCATAAAGAACGCTGCTGCCCATTCTCTAGTGAGTCCCTTAGTCGCCTTCTACGATACCCACGGGAAGAAATGGGATGGTGCTATTCTTTACGTCCGGCACCACACGGAACTACGAAAATATGATTTGGCTAAATAATAATATCCATGTTTTTATGAACTTGGTTGTCAGACTTTCGGGCTTCCGACGACCCCTAACGACTGTACAAGATCCACGAATGACAGCCGGGAGCAACGGCTTACCGTGCTTTCCGCAGGGGCACGGAGAGGTCTCGATATATGGATGGTCACCCATCCACGACCCTACCGAGGCAAGCGTAGCTTAGCCCGATTATTTAGCGTCGAGAATAACTTCAAATCATATCCCATATTATGTATGTCGTGTGATTTCTTTTGAACAAATGAAAGAATTCATCGGGACTTAGATATTAAAACAGGTAAGGACGAGGTAACAGGCTCCTTTAAAACCTACAAAAAGCGTTTTCAAATGCATCCTACCGCAAATAGTCTGATGGACTGCCAAACACAGCATTTAAAAGATTAAAGAGACGAGCACCACAGGATCTTATATCAACAAAAGAACCCATCTCTACTAATATTATAAATACGAAAGTAACTCTGTCTGTCTGTTACGCTTTCAGGCCTAAACCGCTAAACCGATCGTCATGAAATTTGGCAGAGATATAGCCTGGGATATGGAAAAGGACATAGGCTACTTTTTACGTGATAACCTACATCCACGCGGGCAGAGCCACGGGCAAAAGCTAGTACTGAATAATTATATGGGCATATCAATAGATATCGCTTCATTAATGACCTTATTAAGTACCAAATCACCAGTTTAATTTAGAATCGAAATATCGCAGGAAAAGGAAGACAAAAAAGATATTTTCACTGGACCCCAGCTTCCAGAATTAGATTTTAAAATAATATAACTTCGACGACATTGTAAACTCACAATAAAAATAATTAATCATGCATGAATACCGATAACTGGTGAATCGATACATAATGTGCCTCAGGCAGGACTCAAACCTACGCCCCTGTGAGGTAGCACTCGACGACGTAAAAAAAAATACATAGAAATGTATTATAGAACCTCCATTTCAAGTAGTTTTTTATATAGAAAATTTGACTTACGCCATTTTGATTTCAAGCTTAAAATGCTTAATTAAATATTTAAATGATTTAATGTCTTATTCCGAAGCATTTAAGATCATTTTGCTTCGTTAATTTCAAAGACTTATGCACTGTTTTTTTTCTGTAATAATTTATACCCGTCTTTGACCGCTCAGTGGCGTCAACTTTTGCAACGGCACATGTCACATACTTTTGTTTTAGCAAAATTAACTTTATTTTGTTAGGAACAAAGTTGAATTTCAATTAAAGATAAAATAACAGTTATTTTCAAGTGTTCATACATTTTAATATGCATACATTGTTGTATAATTTACTGGTTGCAATATCTAGATTGAATTAAATAATAATAATATGACATTGTTGACGCGTTACATACTAAATTAACTGTAATTTTCTTAGTGATTGAACTAATACTGTCATATGTTATCTGCCTAGCCTTTTCCCAACTACGTTGGGGTCGGCTACCAGTCTAACCGGATGCAGCTGAATACCAGTATTTTATATGGAGCGACTGCCTATCTGACCTCCACAACCCAGTTACTGGGTAATATACGATACCCCTTGGAAAGACTGGTTGTCAGACTTTCGGGCTTCTGACGACCTGTAACGACTGTCAAAGATCTACAAATGACAGCCGGGACCAACGGCTTAACGTGCTTTCCGAGGCACGGAGAGGTCTTGGTATGTTAAGATGGTCACCCATCCACGGACCAACCGCGGCAAGCTTAGCTTAACCTGATCGATCGATCCGTACGGCTAATATTACTTAGCCACAAGCCCCTCATCTATTATACTATCATAGATTGAACTAATCTTGTATTAAAAATATTCAGAATTTCAGACCAGCCTGTAATTATTGGCCCACTGTACAACAAACACCTCTTCTCCTACAGAGAAGCCACGAGCTTTGGTCACCACGCTTGCTCACTGCGTGTGGAGGACGATAACTGAATATTAAGATTTCATATTTTCAGATTTTGTCTAGATACTTAATTAGTCTGGAAATAATTGTATATTTGATTACTCAATAATCTCAAACAAACTCTCTGTCTCATATTTCTCCGTTACCACATTGAGAATTGACCTGATTTTAATAATCTAAGATAAAAATATGATGACTTTTTTTCGATATTATGATCTAAAAAAAGAAAAAAAAATAAGTAAAAAAAATAAAAGTAAATTAAATTACGTACGTAGAGTACGTAGTAAACTTGTAAGTGACGTATTAAGAGCGTTTATTCTGGAAATTGGCAACGTCGCAAATATCTGTCAAATATTTCACTGTTTTGATTAATTTGGCAATATTACTGTTTGAAAATATGAAATATCGCTAACTAGTCACCTAAAATATTGATTATGAAATGCAATAATTAATATCTTAACACCAAATATTTGTTAGATGCAAAAAAAGAACTTGGAAACTCTCCAAATACCCTTTTTACATCTAAAACGGTAACAGCATCAAATTCAGTGTTATAATTGTAAATAATTTTTCATATTTTAGGCTAGTGACCTAAAATATGAAAAATAGCGATATTTCATATTTCCATACAATAATATTAATAAATTAATAAAAACAAGTAAAGATTTGACAGCTATTTGCGACGTTGCCAACTTTCAGAATAAACGCTCTTAAGTAATAGTAAGTAAATTTAAATAAAATAATAAGTAATAACATGGCTCCATCGTTTTCCATCTCGGATCCCATCTCTCATTTCAACTCCGGGAAATGTATTTTTCTACAGATTAACAACCTACGTGTTAATCTAATGAATGTTTAAGAATAACAGTTGTAAAATGTAGATGGAGAATTAAAATTTATATCTAGTTAGTTTGCTAAACAATCCTTTTCCCTGACTATACAATATGACATTACAAAGAATTTCTTTTTTATTTGGAAATGTGACATCTTCAAAACGATATCACGTGTGTTGTTTGTGCAGAATAAACATTTTTTTTTCTTTCTTATGTGTATGAAAATGCCACCAAAATGTCATAATAATAAAATATCACGGAATGAACTAACTTATTTTCTCCTTGATCAAAGAACACATTAAATCTTAACAACAAGAAAACTGTTAATACGTAAGCCCTGTCTTCTCAAACCATATCAATCTCTAAAAATCTTCAGCACATAAAAATGAAAAAAAGCTTTAAAAAGCGGCGTCGGAAGCCGAAAGAGGCTCAATTTTATACCTCCGTACGTAACCGATAGATTAATACGATAAATGTATGTTATAGGCTATAATTATGATTTTTATTCACAATACAACCTTCATGGGTGTTTTTAGAAACATTAGAAGCTAACAATTTATTGGTTGAAAAGAATGTATGCGTCAGAACTGTTTTTTAGTGTAGGATAATGTTTTAAAGGATATCCTAAAGCCTGGAGCTAATGTTTCGAAATTTGAACGTTGATGTGTCGTTGGATCATTCGGTTCCCTACAATTGAGCTGGATGGTGCTGATCCACGCGTCAAGTTCGTGAAAGGGCGCTTGCGGTTGAGACTGGTCATCTCCTAACTTCCAGGGCTTATTTTTATCTTGGTTTTAGAATCGTTCACATATTTTTTTTACATTGTTCTCACATACAGAAGCAACAAGAATAATGTTCCCAAGATTTTGTAATATTCAACTTGATTTTAAAAGAGTGTCCGTGGAGTTTCTTGCCCGTTCTTCTCCATAGAGATCTACGTTTTGGAATGGGCAACTAGCTTCAACTTTCCAACTGATCGACTTTTTGACAATTCAAAAGTGCCTGTAAATTGTTTAATTGAAATAAATGCTTTGAGTTTGAGTTTGAGTTTCGTGAAAAATAAATCAAGAACAAAATCAAAATATCGTATGCCTCGGAAAGCACGTTAAGCCGTTGGTCCCGGCTGTAATTCGTGGATCTTTGACAGTCGTTACGGGTCGTCAGAAGCCCGAAAGTCTGACAACCAGTCTTACCAACGGGTTTCGTGTTACCCAGTAACTGGGTTGTGGAGGTCAGATAGGCAGTCGCTCCATGTAAAATTCTGGTATTCCGCTGCATCTGGTTAGACTGGAAGCCGACTCAAACTTATTTACGAAAAAGCTAGGGTATGATGAATCAAGGCATTTATTCAAACTAGGCTGAGAGTCAGCACTTTTTGAATGTCAAAATTACGTAAGACTGCAGTTCCTCAAAACGCCCGCCCTGCACCAGTTCCTAGTGCTTTTGCAAGCGGTACTGCTAAGCATAGCCGTCCCGTGTTCGATTTCCAGGTCGATCAAGGGTTTTTTTATTTAGAATTTCTCAGTGGCAGCCCGGACCCTGGATTTGTGACCGGTTGATCGCAATAGGCTTGCCCCCTACCTATTACAATATGAGTGAACTTTGCACTTCTTCGTCGGGGAAACCTAGGCTAGATCATAAGTTATGTTATGTCCCTCACGGCCGTAGCCTTCGCAGGAGACGCCCTGGGCGTCGGGAATCCCAGGCTGATTCCCGGCCACCGTAGGCGCGGGTTTGCGGACGGAGAGTAATGGGTAGCTCGATGTCCGGTAAGGACCAAGCTCGGGTCGACGGCGCGTTGTGTTCCACGCGCGCCTCAAAGACATGTCAGCACTAACTGATGGGGCCCGCAAGGGCTGATGCCTGCCAGGGGTGCGGGTTGTTCGAAAGAGATACCGCGGCCCCGGCACATAGGCAACTGACACAGGTGGGTTTTAGTCAGTAAAAGTCTGACACGCCCTCCTGCTCCACCCAGAGCGGGAGAAGTCATTTGATGATTTCCCACCCAGAAAAAAAAAAGTTATGTTTTATCACATAATACAGTATGGTCGTTTCTAGAAACACCCACGGGAAAATATAATATCACATATTCCCAGGCAAAGACCGCAGTATCAATAATAAATAACTTAAAACAAAATAAATCAATCAATCTGTCAACGCAGTTTTAATTCCTATGAATTTTTTCAACAAATTATTGAATTAAAATACATTTTCCGTTTTATCACAAGCATTTACTGGACAGAGTCGCTAAAAACATTATTCATGTATACGGTAGCACGGAATGTAATTACAAATTTTGTAAATTATTATAATCTTAGTTTAAAGAAAATAACATACGTAGGTAGGTACCTACCGTACTAAGTACTGGAACTGGTAGTGGTAGAAAAAAAATACTAGTATAAGCGTTCTCTTGCGAATAAACGAATTTTTGGCAGATAATCTATACAAGTCACCCAAAGGGCGAGGGCTATGCTTGGAGTTTCCCTACGCGATCGAAACAGAAATGATGATTTTCGCAGGAGAACCACGGTAACCGACATAGCCCGAAGAATTGCCAAACTTAAGTGGCAGTGAGCAGGGCACATTGCTCGCAGAACAGATGGCCTGAAGGTTCTGGAGTAGCGACCGCGTACTGGAAGATGTAGGGTTGGAAGGCCTCCCACAAGATGGACCAATGACCTGGTAAAGGCCGCAGGAATCCGCTGGATGTGAGAAGCACAGAGCCGGTCGAATTGGCGGTGCTTGGGTAGGCCTATGTCCAGCAGTGGACGTCTTTCAGCTGAAGTGATGAATCTATACAAATCAATGGAGCGACGATCTTCGTACGGTGGCTGGTAGCAGCTGGATGAGAGTTACCGAGAATCGAGCTGAATGGAGTGCAATTGGAAAGACCTTTGTCCAACAGTGGACTGCCGTAGGCTGATGATGGTGATTCCATACCAGTGGTAACGGCCCCGACTAACAAGTTGTAGGTCGTGGGTTCGACCCCAGAAGTTAACTAACACATTAACTAAACATAACCCCTCCCCCTTATTTATAAACGTTGCTTAAATTTAAAAGATGTTTATATGTAAAAAATGTCTGGTTAAACAGTCGCTAATCATTATTTAAGTTTAAACAATGTTTATAAATAAGGGGCTTAAAGCTACTAACAAAGTTATTTAGGAATATTTGGTAGGCCCTAGTAAATACCCATTCAATTACCTACATCGTAGATACAATGAGCCAGGAACAGATTTATTACAACGGACAAATCGAATCTATAATTGAATTAGCTAAAGGGCGCACTTAACGCTACTGCATATTAAAAAATTACTAGCTTTAACATAATTTACTGTCTTTAAAAAAAAGAAAATAAGCCACACTTTTCTGCTATCCATACTCCTCTGCCTGCGGCCATTTTGAGAACGTTATCTTTTTAATAAAAAAAAGTATCTACCTACCTTCGTCGGTCTGTTTAGAGTCCAGAATTTTTTATTTCATCTCTATTTTTTACACAAAAAATCTTAACTTAAAGGAACATTAAAAAGTCGTACCTATACAAGTTACGGTTTTTAAGATTCTTTCGTTCCTGTAGTCTTACGGTATTTTTCTATATCCTGTTGCCAAAGTTGAATAAAATCTGCATTTCACTGGTCAATCATTGATTCTGTATCTTCTAAAGTAGGTAAGTAATTCGTGACAAATCCCTTGTGGTGTCGGACTAAAAGAATAGCACCACCCCCTTTCTTCCTGTGGGTGTCATAGGAGGCGACTAAAGGAACTACTAGAGAATGTGCAGCAGCGTTCTCTATATTTTTAACACCATACTGCGATCGCCAACCCGCCTGCCAAGTGTGGCGATTCTGGCAAACCCCCTCAAAATGACAAGCACCTATAATAAATGTGGCGGAGCTTGGGGGAGGCCTATGTCCAGCAGTGGACGTCTTTTGGCTGAAATGATGATGATAATGATAAAGTAATTAATAGCACTATCTGACCAAGGCAATAATATAATTAGGTATCTGCTGAAGAGCTGAGGAGCTCGTGGTGCATAAATAACAGCCGTACGGTCGGTTCCTAGAGGTGACCAACCGTAACATTTCGAGACTCCTCCATGCCAGCACGTTAAGCCGTTAGCCTCGAGTGTTATTGTACATCTTTGACAGTCGCTCCGGGTCGTCAGAAGCCCGAATGTCTAACAACCTGTTTTACCAATCGTATTACCGAGTAACTGGGTTGTCAATAACCCAGTTACTGGGTAATACGATTCTGACCTCCAGATCAGATAGTCGCTCCATGTAAAATGTGTGATCACATGTACTGAGCTGCATCCGGTTAGACTGGAAGCCAACCACAACATAGTTGTGAAAAGGCTCGCCATACTGATTGGTATCGACTAAAGTTGAAACCTAAAATCAAAACCTACTTAACAAAATGAAAAATAACTTTAATTTCGGAAGTCGGTGGCAAAAAACACTGACTTCCGAAATTAAAATTATTTTTCAGTTTGTCCCTAGTAATTTTTGGTGGGAGTCGGTGGTTTTTTTAAGACAACTGGACCACCGTTGAATATATTTCATAAAATCTAGTGTGACTTATGATTTCGTCCACATACCAACAGGCTCAGTAACTACCTAAATTCTTGAATATCAACCGAAGATCACCCATGTGTCACGTTTCTGAGAACATCCTCTAAAATCGCCCACAGCTCACATAATATAATGCAGTCAATCACGTCACGTCTCCGAGGATATCACCTCACGTATCAAATATTGACAAGATGGCCGCGAGAGCGAAGTTACATGCATTCTTCAGCAGTAACAAAGGATTAAATAGGTTACCTATGTTCGGGAAATCTGGAAATAATGAAACTGGACATCCATTACTACATTGCCCAATTTGAAGAAAGAAAAGTGCAGGGGCTTTAAACATTTACCACAGTCAGATCCGATAAAAAAAAACATTACCGTTCGCAATGCATTCTTCACATTTAAATTAAAAGAGAGCACTTACAAAAAATCTTACTTACATTCAATATTTAAATCTCCGACAACAAATAAAACTAATTGTCAATGACGATGCATTTTCACTACGGGAAACAGGTATTCCACGGGCAAGCCGTTAATTGATTTTTACAATGTACGATTAACGTTACTCTCATAGAGAAATCAAAACACATGTACCCCCACTAGTGCTGCCTCTGGCGGATCTCTTTTGAAATCTGCAGAAGGAACGGGCTAAGTTCCTATGTGAACCATAGTTTCATTGGGTTTTAAAATCACCCAGAAATTTTATAAGTATTTAACACCATCACATCTATCTTCGTCTTCAAAAGATATCTTATCGAGTAATTTTAATTCATCAAATTCGATCGTTTCTACCGTCACCTCTACACCACGTCGTGAACTCTCAGGATCAGACGCTTCAGGCAGTAAATCATACCCATCGTCCCTCAATTATAATACATGCATTAATACGGAAAATAAAACTCGGGGAAACGATGCATCAATTAAAATATTAATTTGGAAAACTGTGGAGAGGACGTTGATGCTACAACTATTTGGAAGAATGGTCGATAGATGTAGGTAACTGGAATAGTCTGTGGCAGAAGTTGAGATGCACTTATTGCTACATAAACAGGTAGCAGGGACATCGACGCGGCACCTGTTACCATGGATTCAGTACCTTCATGATTCTGAAAGCCCCCGTGCTGAAATTTTACGTCGATTATTAAAAATTTAATTACTGTTCCATTCATTTTGACAGCGATGGTATTGCACTTTTCTATACAACAGCGAATTTTTTGGATAACCGACAAAAAAATTCTACGCTAGAATTATGTGCCGAATTCGTGGTTACAGTTTGCTCGTTGATGTCCCTGCCAGCTTGTATACAACGTGTAACGGAAATTATGTATACATACCAAGGGCACGGCTTCTTTGGATGATATCAAACGATATTGGAAGGGTTTTTTAATCCTATCTCTACATTTTCGGAAGTTATGAGAATTTTTAGTACATTGATACCAGAAACCGAACTTTTCAAATTCAAATAAACACATCACTCGGAAAAGATTTATTGTGATATTGGCAAGTAACGTGGAAAGTTATTGGCCTACGTAGTGTGATGACACGTTTGTTATGATTTGAATTTAAGAAACATATGAAACCGAAAATTTGGTATCAATTCTTAGAGTATTTTATTTACAGCTGAAACTATGTACAGTGATTCTATACCAGCTGTTATGTTTAGTGCTTTAGGATAGCAATAGGGTTTCTGTTACACCCGGTATAGATAGATACCTACTTGTGTTATTGTTACAGTTACAGGTTAATAAACAAACAAACGACCTTTGCCAATCAGCTGATATACCAAAAGAAAACGCAGATTAATGACTGTAAAAGTTGTTTCCAAAATCCTTGATCTACCTTCCCCTTCTCCTTATTTTGGCTATGTCATGTACGATAGCCAAACACCATAACGTTTTTAAGATAACGTTGTAGAATAATTTCTGTAGTTACCGCGTACGAGGTAGATATAGGCACAGGAAAATATCTATACAGGATAAAATTTTAACCAGTGCGCAAACTGTAACCATGAATTCAGCATATTATTCTAGACCCCCTGCGTAGATTTTTTTGGTCGGTTATACAAAAAATAATGGCTGTTTTATAGAAAAGTGCAATACCTACGAGGCCAAAAATTTATGGAACAGCTGATATATTTTTTTTGTATAATCCACGAAAAAATATTTTTTTTACAGTTTGCGCATTGGTTAAAAATTTACCCTGTATAGTTGATAATTAAATAATTATTTTCCTACCTTCGAATGAAACCAAACCGATAGTCAACTAGCTTTTGACACCAGCTTCGCCCGCATGGAGGTCGGAAATTATCCCATGGGAACGTACCAGGAAAAAAAAGATATTCAATTATATTATTATTAGGATGATAGGATAAGTAGTAAGCCGGAATAGTAGTGTCATAATTTCATTGATTTCGTTTGGAAAAAATGTATTACTTTAATACCGAATTATAATATCGACTGTGGCAGCACTGTTAAGTTATTATCATGAATTGTAACGGTCTTTTTAGATATGTTTTTATTATGACAACTCAGGCAATTTAATATGTAATTGTACGCTGGCAACACTTAGAAACAACGTCACCTAGCCGTTATTTCTGGGTGGGAACATAAATGTGTTTTAATTTATGGTAAAATGGAGTACGGATCATTAGTTGTTCGACAGTCGAAGAGAACAGTTGTGTAACTTAAAGTATAAACAAGTTATAAGTATCGTTTTTCTTTTACAATATGAAAGGATCTTTTTTGATTCAACTACCTTTGCCTACCCAAAAAAAAATTAATCGCACACAGCTCCACGGCTCCCATTCCTAATCGATCACCTATCAATCAACCGCGTCTAATAAATCTGCCGATTGGATACCTAGTCTATTATTACACCCAATAATAATGGCAGCGTTGTAATTAAATGTTCCATACACTATTGATCCTAATTCTGATAGCTCGGTTTTTTGTCAGAATACGCCGTTTTTCTTTGTGTTGGGTATGTAGGTCATCGTGTCAAAATGTCAGCTTTAAAAATATGCATACTTAGTGAATTTAAAAAGACATGAACTTACATCGTCATGCTAAAGCTAGTCGAAAGAAAATTCATGTAAACAAAATCAGCCTAAAATGTTCCCACTGCTAGGACACAAGCATGACTCTCCTCCTCGCTTAGAGAGGGCTGTCATCCACCACACGGGCTCCGTGCGGGTTGGTAGATGTCACATGTCTTCGAATTTGTTGTTTAACGCAGGGAAGGTTCCAGGGGTGCGGGTTGTGCGAAAGAGATACCGCGGCCCCTGGCACACAGGCAACTGAGGGAACACGGGTGGGTTTTAGTCAGTAAAAGTCTGACACGCCCTCCCGCTCCACCCAGAGCGGGAGAAGTTATTTGATGATTTCCCACCCAAAAAAAAAAATACGCAGGGAAGGTTACATTTCGTTCACTGCATTCTTGAACGGGAGGAACGGACGAACGCAATTTTTTCCTGCCTGGAAATTCTCATGATTTCACAATGAAACAGTGACTTACATTGTGCAGTAAGCCAGTACAGGCATAGTATAGACGCCCGCACACCAAGCTACCTCAATCTGTCAAATTTATTTGATAGATTTTCAACTTTATAACAAACTAGCTGTGCCCGCGACTTCGTCCGCGTGGATTTTTCTAAAATAATAGCCTGAGTTACTCCTTATTACATCAGCTACCTGCCAGTGAAAGTCCCGTCAAAAACGGTCCAGCCATTTCCGAGATTAGCGCGAACAAACAGACAGACAAACAAAACTTGTAATAAATGTTATTTTGGTATATGTACCGTATATATACACCGTGAAAAACTTGTCATAAGGAATACTTTCGAAGCATAGAGTAAATGTACAAAAATAAAGATTTTTTTGTTTTAAAATAATTTAAAAAATATTCATCAACTTGATAAAACAGTACTCAATAGTAACACTAGAGGTAACTTGTAGGTACCTACTACTCGAATCGCACGCGCCGCCGACAAAGGGAACAGCGGTGCATTAATGTTTAAATCAAAATAAACTATCGCACGTGGTGATTTTTCACAATAGTTGATCAGCCATTTTTTGTTTCTAATATTTTATTTGTTTATAAAACGGTTTTGTCTTGGTAATACAATTATTACCAAGACAAAACCATTTCGCTGCGGGAAAACAACCATTAAAATTTCACGGTGTATATATTCATATGCATGTAGCAAAAAGCGGTTATTTTAATATTACAAAAACAGACACTCCAATTTCATTCATATGTATAGATGTATAGATGAATAAGTATCATGTTTAATTGGGAAAATTTGACAGTTTGGGATAGCTTTATGTGCTGGCGTTTGTATTTAAGTAGTAGGTTTCTGAGGTTTGTTATATTATTTGAATAATACAATGAAAATCTATTAACATTACAGTAGGTATGCATCATAAATTATAATAAAATTTGTGCTGAAGCCGAGCCGGGGAATTACTTATTATTTCAGGATGTATTGAATATACAGAATGTTCACATATTTCAATCAATATCTCAACTTAGAATAATTAGGTTAATAACTCTTTCCCGCATCAACATGCAAAATGGATTATAAACAGTTTTCAGTCGGTCAAATACTAAAAAAGTAGTATACTTATGTATGATACCTTGGACTAACAAATTTGGTGAATGATTTAAATTAGCCTTTTAGCTTCATTTTTAAGGTTTTGTTTTAAAACAATAACTACGTGGGCCATACATTGATTAGGTACCCAATCTAGTCGTGTCTTAAAAGTGTAGTCGTGGTTTTAAACCACGAATTTTGGTTTAAAACGGTTGATTTACAAAATATACTCCCGTGCTGCAAAAAAAATCATCAGTAAAGCTGCAGAAATATCAAATCTCCCTTTAAATATCTTGACCGAACCGACGAAACCCAACCTCGGATGACGACACATAATATTGTACCTTACAGAAACCGAGAATTAGTTAGGTATCTAATTACACCTAAGTACATAAGCACTCTCAACAAATAAATTTCCCTACATACATAAACATAAATATTAACATAAAATATCTGAGACTTAAAAAGACTGTAGCAATACAAATAAAAGAAACCGCGGACCGCAGTGTACATAATTGCTTCGAAGCACGCAATACGGACACGCAAGGCGTATCTTCAAGGTACCTATGGGGCAAGGAGGTAGGTAGGTATCGAGATGTTTATCTGTAGGTACGTGGGTATGTCCTGTGTAGCAGCGGCGAGGTGTCAATTTTTCTAAGAGGAAAGCCGAAGCGAAGTCGGGCTTAACTTACTGACTTATCAATAAAGAATACTTACTATCATTCTAAAATTAATATAGGAATGTAAAAAATTTAATACAATAAAATTGAACAGCTGAAAACCAAATTAAATGTGCAATTTTCCTCCATCTCGTTCTCGCTGACGCATTTTTCTATATCTGTCTATGTCATAACCCGTTGTACAGCGGCCTGCTCTCGTCCATATCAAGCGGTGCCATGTGACCTAAAGTGACATAATTACGGGATCGCTGTTATATGAATTTTTTGTTCCCGATTATGACGTTTTGGCGCCGGGTTATTTTTATTTGTTGAAATACAAAGCTAAAAATAACCGTTTCTGCTGTTTGAATGTTATGGTGAATTAAATACGCGTAGTGTAACTATATTTTTTGGCAATAGTAGTCACTACTGACGTGCCATTTTTAATAGAGTTGCGATCGATGCTAAATGTGAATCCTCGAAAGGAAGCCGGTAGGCATCGTGTTATATGGTGCTTTCGCCACTGCTGTGTAGGTAATCATTCTATAATGTAGCTATGCTAAAAGAAGTGTTTTGAAATCAGATAATCTTTTTAGCCAAAATATTGGCTTTAAAGAGTCGCCGTACTGCTGGGACTCAGGCCTCCTCTCCGTGAGAGGATTTGGGCCGTAATCCACCACGCGGGCCCAGTGCGGGTTGGTGGATGGCACAAGTCTTTGAATTCTTGGTTCTAAGACATGCCGGTTTCTTCACGATCTGTTCCTTCACCGTTTTGAGAGCAGTGCATGGTGATGTGTGCAAATAATTTCCACAAAGTAAAGCGTTTGTCAGGGTTTGAACTTATGACCTGGATCACGTAAGTCGCAGCCGTTACGAGGCGTCCATTAATTACGTGAGGCGTTAAAGGGGGGGAGGTGGTCGAGGTGAATGTCACCCAATCTCACATGAGGGAGAGGGGGAATCTCGGCAAATATCACGTAATTTATTTTTTTTCCACAAAGAAACAATGTAAAATTACGAGAATACTGGGTTAAATTAAGTAAAAAATGTTTTTCCGCCAATACGGCTAAATACTAAAAATCATATTTATCGCGGTTATGCGGACGCCTAAAAGTAGCACAGTAGCTCCTCAATTGTTAAACCACCACCGGCCAGCCAAGCCAACCAAACGAAATACATAAATCCATCGTAAATAAGCACAGATTAACGTTTTTACACAAAAAATACGCATTTTGCAAATACCTCACGTGTGATTATGGGGAGGGCGGGAGGGTCGAGCCAAATCTCACGACATCTCACCAGAGCGGAGGTGGGGGTCGAAAAATCGCCAAATTTGCCTCACGTTATTAATGGACGTCCAAGGCACTAGGCCACCACTACTCTCGCGTGTAATTGAAGAGGCCTATGTCCAGCAATGACAAAGTAATGGCATAATCCTGGTTGTCCATTATCCTGGCTGGAATAACAACTGACGGCCGCCATGGCTCACGCACAATGGTCCACTTGAAGGACTAAGTACGAAAACCAAACCCATGACATAGAACATAGAACATAGAACATGGCATAATCAGCCTTATTCCAACTGCTGGGACACGAATTTCTTTGGTCTGCCTTTCCTCATACTCTGGGATGGGTATGAAGAATTCGTAATACTTTTCTTGCCACGGAACTATGATATTTAAATGTAAATTATCATCAGCCAAACGGTGAAGGAAAAAATCGTGAGGAAACAAAAACAAAAAATGTTTTAGAACCAAAAATTCGATGACCTATTGTGACATCTACCAACCCGCATTGTGCTCGCTTGGTGGATTACGACCCACTTCCTCTCACCGAGAGGAGGCCTGTGTCCCAGCAGTGCGTATATTATAGGTTGATTCTGCTTAGGTATATGTTTATACACTACTTTTCGAAGAACGGTGGAACCAGTACTAACCCGTGAACGAAGACTCTAATTGCAATGGAATTGATGATACAAAAGTAGATTCTGAAATTGGAAGCTTAGAAACTAAAAACCATACAGGGTAAGTTTTATCCAGTGCGCAAACTGTAACCATAAATTCAGCATATCATTCTAGACGTGGAAATTTGTCGTCGGTAATACAAAACAAAATCAGCTGTTCCATACATTTTGACCGCGTAGGTATTGCAGTTTTCTGTCACGCAAAATTTCTGTGTAAGGGGGTCTAGAATGATATGCTGAATTCATGGTTACATTTTGCGCACTGGATAAAAATGTATCCAGTATAATGGCGGTCGCAGAAGTTATACCTAGGTACTTACTACAACCCCCATTATGAAGATCGCCCAAGCCTTATACCAGGTACTGAAAAGGTTGGTCGCTTACCGAATGCAACCTTTATACTGGCATCCAACGAAATGGCTTTGTCTCATTCGAACTCTCAGGAAGTTCTAGAAGGAATCCGTCAAGTAATTTTTTAAAGGTTTTGTTTCGGGAGAAATTAATTGATTAACAGGTGCCAGCTTTAACGGTCTAGGACATGGAATAAACGTGAAGTTTATATTTATACGCCTACAGCCTTTCATTTATCTTTTATCATCGTTCCCGGTAACCTAGGGCTCTCGGAGTCCTACAGTACTTACCTAAATGAGGAATAACCTGCCACAAACTCATTGACAACTAATCTTTTCACTACGTAATAAGTAGAGAGAAGATTTCAATAGGCCTATTATCGGCCACAGGACTATATATCCAGTTCACTATACCTTTGAAATCTTACAAGATCCTCAAGTGAAGATGGCATGACCTTGACTTTAATGAAACAACCTGTGCAATTTACTACAAGCAATTTATGCGCTAACATTATAATCTTGTTACAGTGGCGCTGCTAACGCCATCTGTTATCGAGTAGCGGTAACTAGAAGCGTTCTACGATAAATTTGATGTTTCACGTAATGACATTTTTTGTAAGCACCTCGACTGTTTTCATAAACAATAATTATTATCTATAGAATGGATAATTACCTATATCTCAGATAATCTCTCCCTGCATCACCTACATGCTTGAGAATTCTTCTCATTATCACAGTGAAGAATCCAGCATTGTTCACTGTACTTGATGACTGCCTGTGGACTATTTGGTTCGATGTTTAGGTTCTACATAAATTTAACTATCAAGATGAATGAAGGGCGGAAACGCCGTGATGAACATCCTAGGAGAACATATATTGACTTTATTGGTGAAGTTCTTTGGAAAGGTCAATTGTGTTGTACTTGCAATCGGCGCGGCCGGCGTGCGTGTAGCATTGCCAGGCGTCCGGATAAAGACGGACACAGTCAGGCTTTTTGATGGCGTGTACGGCCAAATTAGATGGTGTACGGGCTGTCCGGCTTTTGTTAGGCTTTTTAAATTTTACCATTTTTTTTTATTTGTCATATATTGGTTTCCGCTCCTCCCGCCTCACCTTGTATCGCTAACGCAAGCGAGCGGACTAGCACTGTCCATTATTATGGACAGTGCTAGTCTCTATTGAGAAGACTGATTCATAAGTATTGTTGTTGTTTCATTAGAATTTAAGAAGATGAAGATTTATGGTAAATGATAAAAAGCCTTGTTTTACTTTTTATTATATTGGAGTGTTGTGTTGTGTGTTGTGTGTATGTGTGTGTTGTGTGTGTGTTGTGTGTGTTGGAGTGTTGTTGTATGTGTGTGTGTTGGTGTGTCCGTGTGTGTGTTGGAGTGTTGTTGTATGTGTGTGTGTTGTTGTGTTTGTGTGTGGGTGTGTTGTGTGTGTTGGTGTGTGTGTGTGTTGTGTTGGTGTGTGCGGCCTTTTACGCAAATGTCAGGGTAAACACTCTGGTGTGCCCGGCTTTTCGGTTTTAAGACCTGGCAGCCGCGCCTGGCTGGTGCGTGTATGACCTGCCTGATGCGTGATCGAAAGCGGGAAAAAGGAGCAGGTAAGGATCGTAGGTGACATTCTGTAGTTTCAACCTACCCGCCTGGGGAAATAGGGGTGAGTTTATATATGAATGTAGGTATTTATGTAGAAAGTATCAGTATCAAGTTTTAACTTCATCTACTGGCTAAGCAAAATTAGCACGATGTTTTGTTTCTCAAACAAAAAAATGGTTTTCAAAATCGAATTTTAAATCTTTTTTTTTTACAACCATGAGTTTAACATAAAAGTTACAGAAATGTAGTTAAACACCGAATTACTAAGAGATAGTTATCAATCAGATAGCTGCACGAAACAGAACAATCGTCCATTGTAAGTACAGATGTAGATAGTACGTCGACTATACTTTTAATTTAAAGTTTCTCACTTTCGGCCTGTTCTGAGGAAATTAAACTTGTATTGCTGCACGGATTTGGTTGAGGTTTCTTAAATTTACATTTAAAATAAAGGTTTTAAAGTCTTTGTAAGATATACCTAAAAAGGAATGTTTTTTAACAACAACTGGATTTTCGTGACCAACGTGGATTATAATTTTTCAGGAAGAAAACTACCTAGACAGGTACTCTTTATGCTTCTCCCAAGCTTCAATTACGCTTAACTTCACGAAAATGACGATCTTCAATTCAGGATACTTAGTAGCGGTTTTTATTCCTTTTCAGCTCGCTATCGTTTCACTAAAATTCTTATTCTTATTTAAAAAATCGATATTTTTGGTTACTCTATCAGGAAGACAGAAGACTCTAGCTTTTGTAATTAAAATATTAGAAAGGATATAATCACGTTAACATAAATATCTTTTTATTTGTCCTTTCACGAAGAGAAACTTATTAATATACTTATGTATTGTATTGGTACTTTAACAACTACAATTTTTTAGAATAGATAGAAAAGATACGGATGTCATCGATCATGTCAACGATAGTCTAGCTGTTCTCATGAAATCAAAAAAAAAAAAACAAAAGTCATTTATTCAAATTAGGCTGAGAATCAGCACTTTTTGAATGTCAAAATTACATAAGACAGTCCCCCAAAACGCCCGCCCTTCACCACTTCCTAGTGCTTTAGCTGGGAAGAAGAAGTGGCGCAACAAACTCCCCAGCAGCACAGCTGTCTGTTTAGTTAGATAGACTTGATTCTATACATAGGTAGGCAAAGTAATTAACATTACGAGACACAGAACTTAAAAATTTGTCATATGTCAGCCAGCCATGCCAATATACCAACAAATAAAATGAAAACTTAACTCAAGCACAAAACAAAAAAGTAAACAAAGCATACTACCAAAATAAAAGCCTCCTGGTGTAAACGGTTTGCGGCTAATAATCTTTTACTCAATGCGAACAAAACTAAATGTCTTAAGTTCTCATTACCAAATGTACTTACCACAAGTTGGTCTTAATTTAAAACTTGATGGCAAGAAACTAGATGCTATTTTGGAAACTGTATTTCTAGGAATTACTTTAGATTCAAAATTGCAATGGGGTGCCCACATTAGAGCTCTTTCAAGTAGATTAAGCTCAGCTGCTTACACAGTAAGAAAAAACTTTTACAAAAAAAAAACAACCGACTTCCGAAAAAACACTACAAAGTGAAAAATAACTTTAATTTCGGAAGTCGGTGACTTTGGATATGCGTTTTAAGTTTTTGTCACCGCCTTCCGAAATTAAAGTTATTTTTCACTTTATAGTGTTTTTTCGGAAGTCGGTTGTTTTTATTTTTTTTGTTAAAAGTTTTTATTTTTCACTTTTTTTGGTTACAGTACCTACTCCACTAATTCGAAATTTCTTCATCCTTGGAGTCAAAACAATGCATATTTACGCGATAGCAGCAATCGCGGTTGATTTACTGTTATATTTTGAAGAGTTCCGTTGTCTGTCTCCGAAACGCATCATCAGATCTAGATGAAATTGAAATGGGACCACACGTGAAGCACTAGCTTTCAAATAAAAAAACAATCATCAAATTCGGTTCACCCAGTCGAAAGTTCCGAGGTAACAAACATTTAAAAAAAACCTACTGACGAATTGAGATCCTCCTCCTTTTTTTAAAGTCGGTTAAAAATAAGGCAGTTGACTGATGTAGCCACAGCTAGGTTAGTATACTTCGCTTATTTTCACAGTATTATGTCTTATGGCGTTCTGCTGTGATGGGGATCGGCAGCTGACGTAGATTCAGTTTTCATTCTACAAAAGAGGGCAATCCGCGCAATCTATAAAATGGGGCCTCGCGAGGTCTTAGAAACAAATTCAAAGAAATTGATATACTAACTCTGCCTTCTCTTTATATCCTAGAAAATATCTTGTATGTTCGCAAAAACTTAGGTCTTTTCAAAAAAAGATGTGCCTTCCTTAATCTAAATACACGTAGTAAAGATGAAACTGTGATTCCAAAATTTAGATTAACTAAAACTAGCAAGTCATTTCTAATAAAAAGTATCCGCTTCTATAACAAGTTGCAAAAGTCGGTTACAGAACTTAGCGATGGAAAGGACACGTTTGATGTGAGTTTTAAACTGACATCAAACGTGTCCTTGTCAAAAAAGCATATTATAAGATAAAAGACTACATTGAAGACAAGGAAATTTGGCATTAATTCCTTCTGCATATGTGGCTTCCCTGGTACCTCATTAACAGCATAACTATGTGAGAGCCTATTAACTGTTCCCAAATTACAATGTTAATTTTATTATTTTTAATTTTACAATTTCTGACATATTCTCGTCATTATTTGACATTATACATTACTTCTAATATCGACTATTTATTAGTGATTCTCATGGAAATCATAACACTTGGTTTAAATAGGTTGATTTTACTTATGTAGATTCTTTTACATATTGTGAATGAGAGAACGTTGTAGGCCTTACAGACGTCGTCTATAAATGTACAGATTTAAAGACGATTTTCTATTCTTTATTTTCATTTCTCTAATACCTGGCACTTATTGACATGCCTGCACTGTCCTCCCATACCTATTTTCACTGTAATTTGAAAACATTGTAAAAGCCAATTATTTTTAAAAGAGTAACCGTGGAGTTTCTTGCCGGCTCTTCTCCATAGGAAGCGACAAATTGGAACCGTGCACCTAGCTTCTGCCGTTTCATAAGTGGCCTTGCAGGTTTATGTGAAGTAAAATATTTTGATTTTTGGAACAGTTTTTAACATGCCGTAGGTATATTGCCATTCAAAGTGTTAAATTTAGCCAATCTAATTGGCAGTCTCCAGAATCAATGGATACATTCTTCTCCCTACGAAACTACTTTTTGCAAGGAGCAACTAGAATCAATTCAATTTTCTTATAAATTTTTACGTTTCATAATGCCTTATAATGGCTTACGTGAAATAAATTATTTGACTTTGACTTACGATTATCTAATATTCTAATCTGTCAAAATCAAAAGTACCTATCGAATGTATTCGATTAAGGCTGAGAATGAGCGCTTTTTGAACGACAAAATTACAGAAATCAGTGCCCGAGAACGCCCGCCCTTCACCACCTCCTAGTGCGCTGGGAAGAAGTGGCACAAAAAAATCAGCAAATCTAAAAAATTGGGCCTAGCTAATTTTCTAAATAAACGCCTAACCATTCTTTACAACAAAATTAATATCCTTTTCCCAACTATGTTGGGATCGGCTTCCATTCTAACCGGATACAGCTGAATATCAGTATTTGACCTCCACTACCCAGTTACTGGGTAACAGATTACCCCGTAGTAAGACTGGTTTTCAGAATTTCGGTTCATTGTCGATGATCTACAAAAGACAACCGGGACCAACGGGTTAACGTGCTTTCCGAGGCACGGACGGGTCGCGGTATGTAAAGATGGTCACCCATCCATGAACGGACAGAGGCAAGTGTACGTTTACCTGATCCATCAACCCGTGCTGCTGTTGTTCCCTAGCCACGAGCCCCTCTTCTTAACAAACGCAATAAACGATTTTTTAAACAAAAACAGCCAATAAAATGTCATGAGAACAAACAGCTGATGCATTTCTGTATTTCCGAAATTATCGGTAATAAAAGACTTAAATCTAGTTAGTACGTTACCTACCTATTCCACAGTAACAGTTAATACTTGACTATTACGTACTTTAACTCGTAATTCATTTAAATCAAACCGCCGCTTTTAACTTTTGAAATGAATAATTCTGGGGGAGTTTGAGTTTTTATTTGTGGTGGCAGTTCCGTACGTTGTAATAATTGATTGATTTTATAGAGGTATGAAGAACAGGGTGTAATGTTCACTCATACTCTATAGTAAAGGGAGGATCCTCCGACCAGACGGGTGTTGTGTCTGGTGGGCGACGATTGATGTCGGGATGTGTACATTTGCAGATCGCGCGGTAAACTCTGCTTACGCGATGTAGCTAATGTAGTTGCAGTGTGACGTCAAGTCTTGAGTAGTTCGCATATGGCATTGTAGATGGCGCCACTTCACTTTTTGTGTTTTCCACATTTGTTGATTTGAAGTTACGTATGTGGCAATTTCATTTGTGTGTACAAATGATTAGCAAAAATAACTCGCACAAGGAAGTTTTTCACCTGAGTTGAAGATGCTCGGGTTTGAGACTAAAAACTAGAGGCATTTTTCTATTGTCTGCTAATGTTCAATGCTATTTCAAGCCATTTTATGTAATACAAAAGGTGCTGGGTGTATGTATAGGGGTTGGTATGTATAGGTAATACAATTAAATTTAAACTCAATCAGAAATCTGATTGAATTGAGACCTCATTAAATATCAGGTAGGTATATACTAAGGTACATCTTGAGTTAATTTTTAGTTGTTGTATGTTACTGTAATATTAACTGCATTCATCAACAGTCCGGCTTCACTCACTGCTGCGTCGCCCTAGTCGCTGCAGGAGACGCCCTGGGCATCGGGAATCCCAGGCTGATTCCCGGCCACTATAGGCGCGGGTTTGTGGATGGACGGTATGGGTAGCTCGCTGTCCGGTAAGGACCAAGCCCGGGTCAACGGCGCGTTGTGTTCCACGCGCGCCTCAAAGAGATGTCAGCACCAACTGGTGGGGTCCGCAAGGACCGATGCCTGCCAGGGGTGCGGGTTGTTCGAAAGAGATACCGCGGCCCATGGCACACAGGCTACTGAGGAAACACGGGTGGGTTTTAGTCAGTAAAAGTCTGACACGCCCTCCTGCTCCACCCAGATCGAGAGAAGTTATTTGATGATGTACCACCCAAAAAAAAACCAGTCCGGCTTCATCCCCCAGCGGTGGACACAGGCCTCTCCTTCCTGGCCTCTCTCATCCAGGTGCTATCTGCGATGGTAACAATGTTAACTGCATTACATATTGGTTTTCAGTGTCAACTGCATGACGCCACTCATTTATAACAAATTGCCGAAGACATGGAAAGAGCTTCCGCTATCATTATTTAAAAAGAGACTCCGAAGCTTTTTAGTGGCGAAAGCATATTATACTATTAAGGAGTTCCTAATTGAGAAATTTATTTTTTAAGTTAATGCATGTATGATTAATTAATATTTTAAAATTGTATTTTTTGTGCAATATGTTAAAATTGTGTTTAGTTATAAGTTGATATTAAATCTTTTGCATGTCTACGTAGTAAAATATGGCTGTACTATTGTATGTGATCCATATTTGCAAAATAAAATTATCTTTATCTTTATCTTTAGGGTTTCCGTACTCGAAGGGTAACCAATGGGACCCTATTACTAAGCCTCCGCTGTCCGATCGTCTGTCTGTCAGCGGGCTGTATCTCATGATTGGTAATGGGTAGGCAGTTGAAATTTTCATGGAATGTGTATTTCTATTGCCGCTATAACAAATAATAAAAATAAAAACAAAGTTGAAAAATTAAACGGGTTTTTTGCCTTGTGGTACGGATCCCATCGTGTGCGACTCACCTTGGCTGGTTTTTATTTTCCTTAAAATATCTTCAAGTTTACATTCGCAATATAATTAAATACTGGACCCTCATACAATAAATGCCTTATCTTACGGCACCATTTTTTTTAAACGTATATCTCCATAGTCTATCAATCTCTCGAGTCCTACGGACCCCTAAAAGGTAGGAATTATGTCATAATTTATTCAAGAACCTACCCTCCGTCGGCGGTAATACATGCCTTCTTACCATACGTTGTCATTTATCAGATTTTTCATTTACTCCGTTATACATAGGCTGCGTCATTGTGGGAAGTAGTATGTACTACTGATTTGTTTATGTATCTGTTTAAAGCTTTGTATATTGTGAAATTTTTGTATGTTCCAATTTGGTTTGAATAATTAATGATGGCTGTAAAACGATATATTCCTTCACTAGTTTTTTTTTTTTTTTCATATAAAGGCTCTATTTTGGTCGTATCACAAATTCTATCAAAGATATAGATGGTCGTGTAATTATATTACGATAGTTTTGTATAGGATAACTAAATTTTGTCGGCAAATTCGACCGCCTGGAGGTCGGAAATTATCAAAATCATAATCAAAATCAAAATATTTTATTTCACATAAACCTGCAAGGGCACTTATGAAACGTCAGAAGCTAGGTGCACGGTTCCAATTTGTCGCTTCCTATGGAGAAGAGCCGGCAAGAAACTCCACGGTTACTCTTTTAAAAATAATTGGGTTTTACAATGTTTTCAAATTACAGTGATAATAGGTATAGGAGGACAGTGCAGGCCTGTCAATAAGTACCAAGTACTTAGAGGAATGAAAATAAAGAATAGAAAATCGTCTATAAATCTAATCTGTAAGGCCTACAATGTTTTCCAAAAAAATGAAGTTTTGGAATAGATTATGAAAAATGGAGGTATGTATAAGAAAAAAGGAAGCTATTCAATTTGTTCTGGGGCTTTATCACAATTTTAATTGTTTACAGGAAGACTTTTATCAATTTTATCACGTAAGTTAATAACTGGGTTAGATAATTTCCACTAAGCGAGTAATATAAGAATGTATAAGGACATGAGAATAATACTTAACAAAGTTTTATCATTTTTAAACAAAGTCAACCAATTAGGGATAAATGTGTGTGAAGTAAAGTTTGCAGTATTGGTTTTCTGTCTGGGGCAAGTGTTTCCGTCTTCGATTTTGCTTCCACAATATTTGTCAAGCGAAAGAAGACATAAACGGAGCCGGTGTGTACTGGACGTTGCTCATAACCCTGAGCAGTGTTTTCAGATGTTGTATTGTGTGTAAATATTACTAGATTAATGAATATTAGAAAACAAAATACTCCCCGGGTTTGATGAATTCAAATCCGCAATCCAGTTTTGGTTGACAGCCGGTAGATGATTTTTTAAAGTGTCGAATATTATCAATAATCACAACAAAAACACGGCACAAACACTGCGTGAGACACTTTATACTTAGATTCTAAGATAAACAATACTTTTAACATAAAATAAACACAATTTTTAAATAATTTAGTAATTTTAAACTACGAGGTCGTTTTTTCACGACCTGTCACCAGTGTTACCAGTGCAAAAAAACATCCCACGGGAACCCACGTATCCCACGGGAACGTACTAATAGGATAAAAAGTATGCCAAGTGTCCAGGTTATAAACTATCAAAACCAATAATACTTTTATAATATTACTACATAAATCCAAATATCCAAAATAAAAAGATAAAAAGTCAAAGAAAACGAGCAAAAGAAAGAAAAAAAGAGAAAGAAAAAGAGAGAAAGGAAAAGAGGATAGCATAGGTATAGCTTTACTTTTACGACTACTTCTGTAGGTTCCTAAGTATATATTTACAAAAGTCGGATTGTGAAAAGTGAAAATTAAGATTATCAATCAGCTGATTTTCGAAAAGGTAAATAAGCAGTTTATCTTTGAATTTTTTTTTAGATTTTTCACAATAATAGCAGTCTCACAATATTAGCCATAACTATATTTTTAACCGACTTCAAAAAGGAGAAAGTTAACAATTCAGCATTTCATTGTAGACCCCTTATCGCAGAAATTTTACGTCGGTTTTACAAAAAAAAATAATCAGCTGTTTCATAGAAAAGTGTAATTACTTACGTAGTCAAAATGTATGGAACAGCTGATTTTTTTTATGTATTACCGACGAAAAATTTCTGCGCTGGGGGTCTAGAATGATATGCTGAATTCATGGTTACAGTTTGCGCACTGGATAAAAACTTATCCTGTATAGACGGATTTAAAACATTTTTTTTTTGTTCGAAAGGGTTTTATTCCGAAATGGTCCCATTTAAATTTAACATAACTAAAAAGTGAAAAATAAAATCATTTTCCAAAAAATACAACTCACTCCCGAAAAAACACTACAAAGTGAAAAATAACTTTAATTTCGGATGGCGGTGACAATAAATTTAAATACATATATATCCAAAGTTGCCGACT
This sequence comes from Polymixis lichenea, assembly GCA_949091785.1. NCBI lineage: Eukaryota > Metazoa > Arthropoda > Insecta > Lepidoptera > Noctuidae > Polymixis > Polymixis lichenea. The sequence continues at coordinate 7,194,414 of OX420958.1, forward strand.
TATTTTTCACTTTGTAGTGTTTTTCTTGGAAGTCGGTTGGTTTACTGAAATAAACTCGTGGGTTTATTTCCTCTATCATCAATTTCTTATCCTTTTTTTAGAACTATGTGGGGTAATACGTGACACCTGATAAGACTGGTTGTCACAGTCTGGCTTCTGACGACCTGTAACAACTGTCAAAGATCTACGAATGACAGCCGGGAGATCATCGGCTAAGCGTGCTTTTCGAGGCTCTAGGGAATATGTAATGGACGGTCACCCATCCATGAACTGACCGTGGCAAGCGTAGCTTACCCTTCGACCGACCTGTTTCGCGTGTTTTGACTTAGCTAGCCTATAAATAAGAATTGCCATATTTCTATAGAACCAACAAAAAAGCTTAGAAGTATTCAACGGCAAAACAACACCCAAAAAGGTACAAAAAATTGCCCTCCAATTAGAAAACATAGAAACAACGAATTTAAACTAAAAACCAAAAACATTGGGATGCGAAATAAAAACTGTGTTTGATGTACTTAATTGGGGCTAATTCCAGGCCTCGGGCTGCGATTACACGAGACGGGAATCGAACCTCGGACGATGGTATCATAACTCATGTTAAAGTCAAGTGAGCTTTGATTTATTTTGAAAGCAAGTTCCCTCGTGATGTGCAAGATGTTATAAGTTATAAATTATTTAAGTCTTTTTACATGGTACGCTTAGTTCAGTTTAAGTTCAATACTTAATACTTTATTGCATTCCACATGTAGGTATTCTTAGGTCGTAAACTTATATTTAAATAGATCATATGGACCCTGTCGGGCACAGCAAAATAAGTAAGTTAAAGAGGAAGCATTTTTTAATTAAACATTTATTAAAACCACTATATTATAAAATTCATGTAGGTATTTACTGAGATAATCCAATAGTAATTAATAATCTTAAATACAATCAATTAATATAAAATAACTAGCTGACCCAGCAAACGTTGTTTTGCCTTATAAATTATTTAGGGTGAACAACCCTTATCACTTGGGGGTATGGAAAATAAATAGTAGCCGATTCTCAGACTTATTGAATACGCATATAAAATTTGGTAAAAATCGGTAAAGCCGTTTCGGAGGAGTACGGTAACTAACATTGTGACATGGAAATTTTATAAATAAGATATGTAACAAACATTAAATATAAACAGGTACTAATGAGAGATGTAATAATAATTAATAGACTCGACTAAAATTTAAAGTTGCGAGTACATAAGTTATGACGTTATAAGTCTTTCATTTAAATATTCGTTAATCGAGTAATTATAGCTTTTATTTAACAAAAATTGCCTAAGTTTTTTTTTATATGTTAATTTTCTCTTCTTTTTTTATTGGAGCGGGCAGTTTATTATACTAGGTGTCATTTTAATCACCGTTAACCTCATAAGGGGCGTCTACTACGTCATACGTCTAATCTACAACACCCACGGGACCAAACCTGAAATCGCGAAAATAAAATCAGCTGTTCCTTTTGACGAGTTACGTGAACATAAGTGTAGGGAACAGCTGATCCTATTTTCGCGATTTCAGGTTTGGGCCCGTGGGTGTCGTAGAAGGCGACTAACGGAGTTACTAGAGAATGGGCAGCAGCGTTCTCTATGCATTTGACCACCGTACTGCGATCGCCAACCCACCTGCCAAGCGAGGCGATTATGGCAAATCCCTCCTTTTGGGGGAGGCTTATGTCCAGCAGTGGACGTCTTTCAGCTGAAATGAATCAGCTTATAGCGTTCCCACTGCTGAGACACAGACATCCTCTCTTCGTGGGAGTGGGCTGTGCAGTGGGTGCAGTGCAGGTGGCTGATGCCACATTTCTTCGAATTTTTGCTACTAGGACATTTACTCACAATTTTTTCCTTCACCGTTTTGAGAGCATAATTTACACGAAGTGCCAGCTTGGATTCCAACTCACGATCTACAACTCGTAAGTCTCTGCCGTAACAACTGGGCCACCACTGGCTAGTCTCTGCCACAGCATTGCCACGTTTTATGGCAATGCTGTACGAGAGCAGCAGTGGCCCAGTACAGCATTGCCATATAACGTGGCAATGCTGTGGCAGAGACTAGCCAGTCTATTGAGGGCATTACCAGTCCACGGTGATGCGGAGGAATGTTTCGACGCCGTCTATTTATTTGTTGATCGTTTTAGCTGGGAAGCTTTTGAGAACAGTGGCGATGAAACTATTTACACATAAAATCAAAGTAAAACTTAAGACAAAATTAAGACTTCAAATCGTGTCAAACTGTCACAATTAATCTAATACTAACCTATAATTACAAACTCCAATAGCTCCCGACAGCTGTAAATTCTACTGCCAACAGTCAAACCAATAACATAGTTGCCAACCCAATGATCCGACAAACTGATACAATCTACTCCTACTTTGCATGCATCATTTGTTAACACTTTTTACTGATAACATACGTAACGCCAGCCTTATGAGCCGTAACGGGGTAAGCAGTGTTGCCATCGTAATTAGACATCTAGTTAAGCATACAAATATTATGCATTGGGATTTGAAGTATGGATGAAATTATAGTTAGCAGAATGCAGTGAAAATTTGCTTTTTTAGAGTTCCGTACCTCAAAAGTTAAAAAAGGAACCCTTATAAGATCACTCTCTTGTCCGTCTGTCCGTCTGTCTGTCCGTGTATCACCACCGATTTTCTCAGTAACGGGTGGACCTAGCAAATTGAAATTTATACCAGATACTGAAGTCTATAGTCCCTATTAGGTGTATAAAAATCAAGGTCCTGAGTCAACACGATAAAAAACATATGAGCAAATTTAGATTTTCTCGAAAACTTGTAAGTACCAAAAAAACCTTCATTTCCATTTTTTTTATTTTTCGGTATTCTCCTTTACTTGTGCTATAAGAGTTTGCTTTTAACCAAAATTGACAATTCTAGGTCAACCGGAAGCATCCTATAGATTTTGGGTTGAAAACCTATATGGTAGTTCCCGTTGACCTAGAATCACGAAATTTAGCAAAAAGCAAGGTCTCACAGCACAAATAAAGGAAAAATTCCAAAAAATTAAAAAAAAGTTGAAAATTAAGGTAAATTTTAGTACTTACAAGTTTTCGCGAAAATCTAAATTTGCCCATAACTTTTTTGTTATGGTGGTATAATGGGCAGTACGGAACCCTCGGCCCACGATTTAGACTCGCACTTGACCGGTTTTGTTATTTTTTTCATCATTATCATCATCATTTCAACCGAAAGACGTCCACTGCTGGACATAGGCCTCCCCCAAGCTCCGCCACTTGGACCAGTTCTGTGCTTCTCGCATCCAGCGGAGCCCTGTGGCCTTCACAAGGTCAACGGTCGGTCCACCTTGTGGTAAATCACTTTATAGATGTTTTTCATTTAAGAGTAGACGTTTGTTTTTTTGTTTAGCCTATACTGTCACTTCGTGCCAAAGGCCTCCCCAAGTCCTTCCAGAAACTCTTTTCCGGCACCACCTCAAACCAACCCTCGCGGTACGTGTCCAGGTCATTTTACCATCGCTGTTTGTGCCGACCGCGGCTCCGCAGTCCATCTTCAGGCATCCAATGTGGAGACTTTTGCGCAGCGGTCATCCTGCATGCGACTGATGCTCCTGTAAGTAAATTTTTGGTTTTGCAATTACCTACTGACAATAATTGTTGGAAAAGTAGTAAGATATTTTATTTATTTATTTATTTAAAAGGCACTCTTAAGATTTATTCAATAATACATTTTTGGGGAACTGTTACAATTAAACTTAAGATTTAGAGTGAATTTGTCACTTACAGGAGCGTACAGCACTTATACACTGTGACATTTTAGTCATCTTACAAAGGCTAGGCTAGGCGCGATTAAAACATTGTTAGCATTAAATAAGATCATAGGTACAAAGAAAAATAAATAATGCTTTAGAATTATGAAACACCCTCCCTGTTAATAATGTTTACGTATCAAACGGTAGAAGATATCTACCTACCTACCATTACATTCCATCATTAATTCCATCTCCATAGCAGGGTATTTCAAACTACGTCATGCGTCATAGTCAATGATATTTGATTTTTTAAATTATGTATACGTTCAAAAATATCTTTTTTGGATACATGAAGTGGGGTGCCGTTGTAAGACGACTAAAATGTCATGGTGAAGCTATATTTCAAGATTTTATAATATTACTAGCTGACCCGGCAAACGTTGTTTTGCCTTATAAATTATTTTGGGTGAACAACCCTTATCACTTAGGGGTATGAAAAATAGATAGTAGCCGATTCTCAGACCTATTGAATACGCATATAAAATTTGGTAAAAATCGGTAAAGCCGTTTCGGAGGAGTACGGTAACTAACATTGTGACATGGAAATTTTATATATAAGATAAAGATTACATACAGGCTATAAAAACACAAAACTAAGTACATGAAAAAAAAAAATGGAAAAACAAGAAAAGAAATAGTTAAATCTATTTTGTTGTTCTAAAGAATAACACTATCAATGACAAATACATATAAAGTTGAAACCTTCTAAATACAATTAAAGTGGTACCAATTCCCTTTATCTAATAAGAATTGAACACACCTGTTTGACAATTTCTTCCTAATACTTCATGTGATATTCACGACCGGATATTGGAACTAAATTATGACATCGAAAAAGTCTGGAACATATATGGCAGGTTTTAAACCTGTCTGACATACACAACAAATGTATGGATATATACATAAGTGAAGTGTACGAATGTCCGTCTGATCTAATTGCGGTGTACCGATTGGTTGATTATAGGGGGTTCGATTCCCGACCCGTTCTCACGGGTGGGTGTGTGTAGTAGGGTGACTGTGGGGGGAAGTGGGATATTTTGGCAAACGCGATATTTTTAGCTTGATGAAGGTAAGTCATAACAAAAGCAAATACCCTGAACAAGTAAGGGAGTTTAAAGAGAACTAGTCACCATCATCGAGAAAAATGTTGTTTAGGGAGATCTGACGATCACTTGTCGTGAAAACATAAAATGTGTGATTTTCAAACTCCTAAACGGATGAATCGATTTTTTAACCGACTTCAAAAAGAAGGAGGTTATCAATTCGACATGTTTTTTTTTTAATGTATGTTCGGGCATAACTCCGTCATATGTCAATATATGACGGAGTTATGCAAAATCCTTTTTTTGTTCGAAAGGGATTTATTCCGAAATGGTCTCATTTAAATTTCATATAGATCTGATGATGCGTTTCGGAGACAGACAACGGAACTCTTCAAAAAATTACAGCAAATCAACCGCGATTGTTGTTATGGCATAAATATGCATTGTTTTGACCCCAAGGATGATGATTTTTAGAATTGGTTTATTTGGTTGGTGATTTTTATTTGGTTTTTTTTTTTCATTAGTAACTGCTCGTTCTGGGTTCTATTCCCAGTTCGGAAAAAAATGTTTTTGGGATTTTCTATCTGGAATTACTCAATAGCAACCCGGAGTCTGGATTTGTGCCCGACTGATGGTAATAGGCCCGCCCTCTATTACATGGGACTTAAACATAACTGGTGAAATATGTGTGTACTTTAGGAATACCACTGACCTACCGTTCAGGGAAACACGGCGTGATGTTATGTTCTTTCATTGCTAATAATTTTAAAGGATTGTTCTGAAATATTTCTACTAGAGATGCGCCGACTATGACTTTGGCCGACTTGCCGACTAGTCCGCCGATTAGTCGGCCAAGTTCAAAATAGTATAAACCTACTTATTACCAATTGTTTGCAATAGTTTCTTCTTTTTCCTTAGAAGTTTTTAATAAAGTTACTTTAGGTATATGAGTACTAGGTTCTGTTCTGGTTCTGGTTCTGGTTAGACTGGAAGCCGACCCCAGCATAGTTGGGAAAAAGCTAGGCAGATGATGATATGATTACTGTTTCTAAGTCCAATTAATTAATGGACCAAACGAAGGGTTCCTAGTCCTTCCTATCCTATTTTAGATTGCACTGAAAGTAAACTGTAAAACTGACTCTAATAATAAAAATAATAACAGTAAAGATTGTAATTTCTTTTCAATCACGGTATTTGAAATTTTTATTAATACAAGTAAAAAATGGGTCGACTAGTAGGCGGTTTTAGCCGATTAGTCACCGATTAGTCGCCGACTACAAATATGGCCGACTAGTCGGTAAGTACATCACTAATCTCGACAAATGGTCACCCTACACTATCAACACGCGAGACCCAATGAAAACTGAATTGCTGGTATGAGGTTGTTTTAGACATAACCTACATTGGAAAAGAAAGGCTAAAATTTCGGCCTGTCTCAATTATTTCCAACTTATAAAACATGATGTATTGAGCTAGATTTTCAGCCCATTTCTCAAACACAAATACAGGTTTTAGTCATTTTAAATAACATGGTTTTGTAAACAAATCAGCAGAGTAATCATGATACGGGTTTTTAATTGTTGTTTGAAGAAAAAAGAGGTTTTTCTCACGGTGCAGGTGTTTGTTAAAAGTAAAAGTGATTTTTTGGCTTAAAAGTCGATTCGCACGAATCGGGCGAAATGTTACTTTTAAATCATATACTATTTTCTAGAGGCGACTCGCACGAAATTAATTTATTAGTTGGCGAATCGACAATTCCAGAAACACGTTTTAGGCAATTGGGACGTTTTGTATTTTATTTAATAAAGTGAGTGTGCTTTTTAACTGACTTCAAAAAGAAGGTTATCAATTCGACATGTTTATATATATTTTTTATGTATGTTCGGGCATAACTCCGTCATATATAGACGGATTTGCAAAATTTCATATAGTTCTGATGATGCGTTTCGGAGACAGACAACGGAACTCCTCAAAAAATGACAGCAAACAAACCGCGATTGCTGCTATCGCATAAATATGCATTGTTAGGACTGCAAGGATGATGAAATTTCGATTTTTTTGGGGTAGGTACTGTAACTAATAAGTGAAAAATAAAAAACTTTCAAAAAACACTACAAAGTGAAAAATAACTTGGGGGTGTAAGGGAGCGACAATAATAAAATACACCTGCAAAGTCACCGACTTCCAAGATTAAAGTTATTTTTCACTTTGTAGTGTTTTTTTGGAAGTCGGTTGTTTCTTAATTTTTCGTTGATTACTTAACGTTTTATTGAAAACGTGCTAATTGCCTAATACTTGCGTATTCTCGACTTGTCAATTCGCTCACAAATAAATTAACTTCGTGCGAATCACCTAATTATTAAAAATATTGTTATTATTTAAAAGTGAGTATTAGGTACTTATGTCATAATTATAATAATAATAACTGTTTATTACCCATTTTTTGTCGTCGAGTACTGTACCGAAATTGGTTTTGTAACTTGGTGTGGTCCCTTTTTATGAGTGTATTAGTTTTTGGCTTCCGCGGAAATGTGATTTTTTCCTAACAAATATTTATGGCTAATTGGCTATTTCTAGAAGGCTGCCACGCGATACTAAGATATGGGAACTTATAATAATAATTATCATTTTATTGTCAGCCAACTAAGGCCCGTAAATAAAATACAAAAAATAATCTTAATAAATAATAACAAACTAATACATATATATTATACAGGGTGTAACAGAAACCCTATTGCTATCCTTAAGCACTAAACATAACAGCTGGTATAGAAGCATTATTCAGCTGTAAATAAAATACTCTAAGAATTGATCCCAATTTTCGTTTGCATACGTTTCTTAAATTCAAATCATAACAAACGTGTCACCGCACTACGTAGGTCAATAACTTTCCACGTTACTTGCCAATATCACGATAAATCTCTTCCGAGTGATGTGTTTATTTCAATTTGAAAAGTTCGTTTTCCGGTATCTATGTATTAAAAATTCGCATAACTTCTGAACATGTAGAGATAGGATTAAAAACCCTTCCAATATCGTTTGATATCATCCAAAGAAGCCGAGCCCTCGGTATGTAACTACTCTTTCCATCACACGTTGTATATTTGAAAAAGATATCCGATTAACAACTTAAATAACGCAATGCACGTGGCTAACGCGCTTGTGTTAAGTAATAATAACCGCACGTGCCGAACGATCAGGTTAAGCTACGCTTGCCGCGGTTGACCCGTGGATGGGTGACCATCCTTACTTACCAAGACCTCCGAGCCTCGGAAAGCACGTTTAGCTATTGGTCCCGTCTGTTAGTTGTGGTTCTTTGCCAGTCAGAGATTTTTTACCCCTGAAATCACCTCTATCTAAGCCTTCGGGTATACAGTCGTAATGTTAGGTAATTAAACGGTAGATACTATTGTTTCTTCAAATATGATTAATTATATTAAGTGTTCAACATTCCATCTACGGTAGGCTTAAATATGTTTTTAATTGTTACTTTGAACGTTTACTAAATAATTATGGGGATTATCAACATAGGTTAATTTAGACAAATACAAATATAAAATACAAAAATATTTATTTAATCGTAAACATTGTATCAGACATACATTGAGGCAGCCCCAGTAAGTTACAGAAGTACTTGTGTCGGAGCTGCCTCGCTCTTCCTATAAATGGTAGCATAACAATGTTTCAGACGGTTTAAAGAAAGAAAATTATAAATGATACAAAAATAAAATAACAATATAACATTAATTTAGCAGCTCTCGGTGTGTGTTTGTGTGTGTGTGTGTGTGGAACTGTGTGTGCATGTGTGTGTGTGTCAGTGATTATGTATTTTTTTAGCTTATCCTGGTCAGAATATTTTTTGTTTCATCGTAAGTTAGGAATCTCAACCAGTCAGTTATTCTTTTTTTACAGTTTTATAACAAAAGGGGATATATCTAATTTTCGGATTAGCTTATTATAAATGTAGGTAGATTATGTAGCATATTGACGTCTAGTAAAGATAGTTCGAATCCCTAGAGAGCGTGCCACTATGTCTCTGCGCCTTCTGCTCTGAGATGCTGACTGTTAAGGACACGTATAAAAGATAAAGTTTTCTTATTGAGAGCAAGTTGCTAACTTTATAGAGGTCTGTTGTAGGGAACCTAAATGGTTTAAAATACATCACCTTTATAAGGGATCGCTGAGCTCTTTCCAGATCGAGGAATTTAATTTTGGTACCTCTACCCCAAATCGGAATGCAGTAAGTCATAACAGATTGCGCCAGAGCTATATCAATCTTGATTTTAGTTGCGCGGACATAACATATCGTAAATTTTTAAACACCCAGGTGAGCTTCCTGATCCTTTTCATAAGGATCTCAACGTGAGGGTGCCATGACAGTCTTTCATCAACAATTATGCCCAAATATAAATATCCTATCACTCTGTGCATCTTTCTCTTTCCAATTTCTTCAAGAATATTTGACTTAAAGGGCTCTGGGCACGCCGCGATTGCGGCGGTAAGTCCCCTCTTTGAGGAGTGGCTTGAGAGGCGGCATGGCGTCCTCACCTTCCGCCTGACACAGGTCCTCACCGGACATGGCTGTTTCTGGAGGTTCCTGTTTCGGATAGGGCGGGAGGAAACGCCCGGGTGTTTCCATTGCGAAGATCGCCCAGAGGACACGGTGGAGCATACGGTGGAGGTCTGCCCGGCTTGGGCGGAGCACCGCCGTGTCCTCGTGGAGGTGATCGGTGGCGGCGATCTCTCGCGTCCGACCCTGGTCCAGGCCATGGTACGGAGCGAGAGGGCATGGCTGGCAGTCGCCTCCTTGAGCGAAGCAGTTATGCTCGCAAAGAGGGAGGCGGCGCACGTGAGGGAGATGCAGTACATGCGCCCTCACAGCCGTGGCCTTCGCAGGAGACGCCCTGGGCGTCGGTAATCCCAGGCTGATTCCCGGCCACCGTAGGCACGGGCTTGCGGACGGCGAGTAATGGGTAGCTCGCTGTCCGGTAAGGACCAAGCCCGGGTCGACGGCGCGTTGTGTTCCACGCGCGCCTCAAAGAGATGTCAGCAGCAACAGATGGGGCCCGCAAGGGCCGATGCCTGCCAGGGGTGCGGGTTGTTCGAAAGAGATACCGCCGCCCCTGGCACACAGGCAACTGAGGGAACACGGGTGTGTTTTAGTCAGTAAAAGTCTGACACGCCCTCCCGCTCCACCCAGAGTGGGAGAAGTTATTTGATGATTTCCCACGCAAAAAAAAAAAAAAAAAAAAAGGCTCCTGGATAGATAATTACAGCCGCGTGGATCGATCTTCAAGGCAAAACAACGCTCCGCTGTGTCTCGCAAACCACGTTAAGCCGTTGGTCCCGGCTGTCATTGTAGATTTTTGACAGAAGCCCCAAAGCTCAAAACAAGTCGCACCAAGGGGTATCGTGTTACCCAATAACTGGGTTGTGGAGGTCAGATAGGCAGTCGGTCCATGTAAAATACTGGTATTCAGCTGCATCCAGTTGAATGGATTTACTACCCTGGTCTAATAGACGAAGAATAGAATAAGTGCCACTACTGGATAGGCCCTGCATCCTTATTGCTTCATCACAATCATATCAGCCGAAAGACGTCCACTACTGGACATAGGCCTCCCCCAAAAGGGGGGTTTTGCCATAATGGCCACGCTTGGCAGGCGGGTTGGCGATCGCAGTATGGTGGTAAAATGCATAGAGAACGCTGCTGCCCATTCTCTAGTAAGTCCCTTAGTCGCCTTCTACGACACCCACGGGAAGAAATGGGATGGTGCTATTCTTTTACGTCCGGCACCACACGGAACCACGGAACCTTATTGCTTAACACACTATAAATCAGAATCTGAATCATTTTGTAAGATATACAGGGTAACCATGAATTCAGCATATCGTTCTAGACCCCGCAGCGCAGAAATTTTCGTCGGTAATACAAAAAAAAATCAGCTGTTCTATACATTTTGACCGCGTAGGTATTGCACTTTTCTATGAAACAGCAATTTTTTTTATATGAAACAGCCGAATTATGACAATAGTGAGACTATTGCTTACTCCATATTACATGGGACTTAAGGGGAATCTAGTCGCAGGCTCGAAGTCACTGATGGGCCTGGCTAAAAGCGCGCTGTCTCACCAGGCATCGTGTGCGACAGAGGTACTATGAGTGATGAGCAGTTAGACGCTAGTCTACACGCACAACGTTATTGTGTGAGATGCAGGATCATTTATAGTAAGACAAGCGCGTAAAAAATTAAGAAAAGTTCTTCAGAAGATCGAGTTTTATGAAAAAACCACTGCATAAATCAATGGCCAATAAAGCTTATTGAACTTTTCGATATTTGAGCTTTGTCGGTACCGATTTGGTTTTGCAGATTTTACACTTCTTCTTTTATTACTTAAACACGCCCAAAGTTAGGTTAAATTAGCAAGAAAAACTAATCTTTGTTGGCTCCTAACTTTTTAATGGCTTTTTATTTCAGTATTCTTTTTCCGTACAGACAATACATATTAATAATGAGACAAACCCATACCATGTTTAATTTTTGATGTACATTGTCGAACAGTGGAGTATAATACACTCCTGAAGTTTGTATGGGAAAAATGTCAACTAGATTCACCTTAAACATTATTGACGAAATGTGGGGGTATGTTCCTATCTACTAATATCTGTCTACCTCTACCCTAATCTACCTCTGTCTTTAGCATAATCTTCCGATAATGTTCACACTGTTGGGATACCGGCCTCCTCTCTTTGAGAGGGATTGGGCTGTTATCCACCACACGAGCCCAGTGCGGATTGGTAGATGTCACATGTCTTTGAATTTTTGGTTCATGGACATGGTTTCCTCACGATGTTTTCCTTCACCGTTTTGAGAGCAGTGGTAATGATATGATTTACACAATATAGCGCTTACCTGGGTTTGAACCCACGACACAATTCGTAAGTCAATAATACAAGCGTGAATTTGTTAGACGATGCCGCAGGCCAAACCTAGTAGTTTTATGATAGTAATTATTTATACACCATGAAATTTTAAGGCTCGTGCAGACTAGCGCGACGCGACGGTCGCGTCGCGGCTGTTTGAAGAAGCCTTTAATGGTTATTTTCCCGCAGCGAAATGGTTTTGTTTTGGTAATACAATCGTTTTATAAACAAATAAAATAATAGAAACAAAAAATGGCAGATTAAACATTGTGAAAATCACCAAATGCGAGAGCATATTTTGCTTTGAATATTTATGCGTCGCTGTTCCCTTTGTCGGCGGTGCGTGCGATTCGAGTAGTACCTACAAGTTACCTCTAGTGTTACTATTGAGCACTGTTTTATCGAGTTGATGAATATTTTTCAATTATTTTAAAACAAAAAATTCAAATCATAACAAACGTGTCACCGCACTACGTAGGTCAATAACTTCCGACGTTACTTGCCAATATCACGATAAATCTCTTCCGAGTGATGTGTTTATTTCAATTTGAAAAGTTCGGTTTCTGATATCAATATAATAAAAATTCTCATAACAACCGAATATGTAGAGATAGGGTTAAAAACCCTTCCAATATCGTTTGATATCATCCAAAGAAGCTGTGCCCTTCGTATGTATATACCCTTTCCGTTACACGTTGTATAGACGGATTTGCAAAATTATTTTTTTGTTCGAAAGGAGTTTATTCCGATATGGTCCTATTTAAATTTCATGTAGATCTGATGATGCGTTTCGGAGCCAGACAACGAAAATCTTCAAAAAATTACAGCAAATCAACCGCGGTTGCTGCAATCGCGTAAATATGCATTGTTTTGACCACAAGGATCATGAAATTTCGGATTGGTGTGGGGTAGGTACTGTAACTAAAAAATGGAAAAATATTAACATTTTCCAAAAAAATAAAACAACCGACGGATTTTTTTTAATAATCACACTACCTTTTGCAAGCGGCTTTGCCCACGTGGAGGTCCAAAATTAGGCCTCCGGGATGAAAAGTATCCTATACTTTATGTTAATCCAGGTTATAAACTATCTGTTTGCCAAATATTATCCAAATCCATTCAGCCGTACCAAGGAGGGTGCAGTCCATATAGGGAACGTGCACGAACTATAGATGGCAGCACAAAACGACACGAGAGCCACGGTGTGGTCAAAAAAATAAACTGTTTAGACCTGTCATCGTGTTACCGCCAATGTTTATGTTAATGTTTACATTATAATTATATCATTTCTAATTATTAAAATTATAAATTATGGGTTCCGGCCGATTAATAATTAACGTCATCGTGGTCAAAATATGTCCAAAGGCCAAAAACTCTTCCGAGTCCGGGCATGTCTTAGATGTAGAAAAAACAGTTATGAATACTGAAAATGCAGTAATAACTGACAAAATTGTAGCTCAAATGACGTTTTCTAACGTTTATTATGTCAAAATAACTGTAAAGTATTTTCTGACCTCATTTTGCACGTAAATATTTTGTCTTTATTATAATTTACGTTCATGTTGTCTTTTCAGCTTGATTGCAATATAAATATTAGAAGAGCAAATTACAAATGTAAGGCAGACCTATCTGAAAAATGTAGGCACATCTGTGCTTTAATTTAGTTTAAAAATTCTCCAGATAGTGCTAACAAAAATAATTTGAGGTTATGTTTACTTAGATTTATTTGTATTGAATAGTACTACTACTTACAAAACTCAGGTATTTTTACAAATAATATTATTGAGTAATTTCTAAATGTTTTGAAACTCATACTCGCACATTTTTTTACTGCATTTATCGACTTTTATCGTTTATCACGTAACCAAGGAAAGTAAGAAAGAAAAAGAAAGTAATAGAATTTCACACCATTTGATTTATTTTGTGTTTTCTTTGAAGTGTTCGAGCATCCAGAAACACAACAATACATTTTTACTAAGTAATAAAGTTTATATATTCTTGTTCAACATTCAATTGTCTTTTATATTAGTCCTGGAAGGCCCAGGACACAACAGTGTCAATCCCTGGCGTTAGGTGGAATGACAGCCAGGCGCGGTCCGAGAGGGGGGTCCTAGGGGTCATGACCCCCCAAAGCCGTAAACGTAAAGCTTATAATAGTAATTTTTCGATATTATAATACATTTTCTTATTAATATGCAGGTAGTCTTTATCTGTGACCCCCCCCCCCCCCCCAAAGTCTTTGGCTGCGACCGCGCCTGATGACAGCTCACTTCACGTTCGTTATCGCGGAGAGATTTTTACAGAATAGACATCTGCTATTAACAAATTCTTTCATGTTATAATATGAGGTTTAAAGGCTGATTTTGGTGCATTAAGAGATGCATTGGCATAATCACCAGCCTATAAAGTTCCTACTGCTGAGACACATGCCTCCTCTCTGTGACAGGGAGTGAGCCATAATCGACCACACGGGGATAATGCGGGTTGGTAGATGCCATATGTCTTCGAATTTTCAGTTCTAGGACTTGTTGGTTTCCTCACGATGTTTTTCTTCACCGTTTTGAGAGCAGTGGTAATACAAAATCCAAAAAAAATTATTGGCAAACAAGTAGGTACACCAAATTACAGATTTCTCTGACTCATGCGCTAGTTATATAACTGTGTTACAGGAGCCAGTGTACTCCCGTAATACGGAGACACAGTGTTTAGTCGTTTTATGTCAACGCAAAAAGTAAAAAAAAAAATACACAAGCAAACAAAAAAGAAAAAACATTTTATACTACCTTGACAAAAAAATAAAGTATGAACCCAGACTAAAAAAGTAAAGATAAAATAACTAAAAAACGTGGGGAAAAAATAACAATAAGAAAAAAAAAACAATGATATAAAAATTACTTATAATAAACAATGAAAGAAAAAAAAATTCAGCGCAAACGCAATAATTTACAACACTCACGAAAGTGTGTGTTTGTGTGTGTTGTGTATGTAGTGTGCGTGGGTGTGTGACTTTGCATGCTTGATTTGTTAATTAAGTTTATTAGGTTGGTTTTAAGAGCTGCTCCTAATAAAAGTAAATACACAAAGAAAGTGCCTGCCTGGCTTGGAACCCAAGAACTTACAACTCGTTTGTTGGAGTCGACTGCCACTGTTCCATATCCTCTGTAGCATGGCCGCGGCTGAAGTAGAGGAAAACCAGGGCCTCAAGTCTGCTATTACAATAGTGTCAGAATGGTCAATGGACAAATTTGGTAATCTACTAATACAATGGCGTCATTATGACTTTCCAATGGTCAGCCACTGACACTCCATTGAAAGAAATGGCATTTATTGGTAATCTCGTACATAATGACAAATGAATGACTGACTTAGGCGGTAATCTGTTAATTTAACACTAATAAAATGTGTAAAATATATACATCGTGACATTTTAGTCGTCTTACAACGGCAGCCCACTTCATGTATCCAATGTCTACTACACATTTAAATAAAAAAAATGTTTTTTTGAACAAAATTAATAATTAAAAATATTAAAATATCATTCACTAAGACGCATGAAGTAGCTTGAAACACCCTGATATGGAGATGAAATGAGTGATGGAACGTAATGGTATAGGTATCTTCTACCCTTTGATACGTAAACATTAATAACAGGGTGTTTCATCATTCTAAATCATTATTTATTATTTGTGCCTATTATCTTAATTAATGGTAACAATTTTAATTACGCCTATAGATATTTTACGTCGGACACATTTAGTGGACCTTCTTTGTAAGACGACTAAAATGTCACGGTGTATAAATGAAATCAGGCATGAATAAATCTTCAAATTTAGTAAGTAGTAGTTTTTGGAAAATCATTTCTACTAACGGGTTTTATAATAATGGCAATACGACACTGCCATTATAACACAATTCTATTACGAGACCATTAACCGACCAATGATCGACCATTATGAATTTAGCAGATTGCGAACTTTTAGCAAAATGACAATGAGGTCGTGTTGGAATGACGAATTTACAAATATAGCAGACTTGGGGCCCCTGGAGAGTTGCCCCAGGGCTATAGTTGCCCCGATTGTAATTACTTTCGTTTTGCGGATGAATCGCATGCTATTTTATTAACTTATCGAAAGACTCTCTAACTATCACTAAGTTGACCGTGTCGCATGTCTTTGTGCGATTGCATGGAAAGACAAAATGCGATCAAAGTTTTTGCGGGATAGATGTCCTGTTTCTCGGCGGAGCATCTATCCTAAACGTAATTTATATGGATTAGGCAACTATCCCCTATGCGGGATAGATTCCCCAAAATATAGAGGTACGCAAAAATCGCTAATACTCTGAAATTATTAAAGATAATGTTTGTTACTTTTTTCTAAATTTGTTGTTAAAAAACCAAAGTATCGGCCATGTTTTAAAAATAAAGTATTTTGCTTTTTATATTGAGAGATATAGAGTGATTTGCAAAAATGTGGCAACTATCCGGCTTTTACCCTACGTAGGTGTAGTTAGACGAAATCGTGACTACAAGAAATCAAATAACCTAAGGAAACGAATCATTCTATACACAGATATATGTCATACATACTTAACTTATTATTTACCAATACCATTACATACCAACACACACAAACACATTTAAAAAACGAACACAACATTAGGACATGAATTCAAATATGGAAGGCGTCGAATCGTGACGGGCCGCGGGCGCGAACGGCGCTGATTGGTCGGCGCTTTCGTGACGCACTTGCGCACGAGTCGAACAAAGGAAACGAAAGGAATATCTTTGATTTTAGGTGCAAATGGTTTTGAGACACGTAGTGTATTATTTTATGTATGTAGCTACCTATAGTCTGTTGCAAAAGTAGCTGACAAAAACGTTAACAAATAGGTCGGAATGAAATGTGAAATGTTTATTTATGTAATTACATCTTAAAAGACACTTTAACACGTCAACATTTTATTGTTCAATATTTTTAAAACTAGATGGCGCCGGCATTTCCTAGCTGACTGTTCCCTGAGAAGAAAAGCCGAAACAAACTGAGGTCATGGTATCTTTTAAAGTCCAAACATTATATTATTTGAATTTTATGTGAGTCTAACAATGCAGGGCAATGTCTGGAAGGGTCTTTTGAAGAAAGAGCCATTGCAGCTTTGAGCTGATCTGGCCCGACAGACATGGCATGTATGTATCAGTCACCGTGTAGCTCAACCCTATTTCAGGAACCTCAACGATCCGTCACAAGACACTACTGGTAGTGTCTTGTGACGCCGACGTACGCCACGTACGTACGTCGACGTAGGCCATTTACAAAATACTCAAAACCACCAGACGAGTTATAAAGTCATGTGTTCAATTTAGCCTGCATAGTACTCACATTCACAGTTAGTTTTTTATTTAAATGACATCAAAAATAATGTCACGTAGATCAATATTTAAATATAAAATGTCAACAGTATTTCTATTAACACTTAGCTTATATAATAGCTTGTTGCTTGAGGGTACATTGGAGAAACTTAACTAATCCCAAGCCTTTTTGTCATCCAAGTAATCTTATCTTCTTTATTGTAATCTTTATTTGAAAACGTAGGTACCTGCGGATGACAATTTGTATAACAAATTGAGTGCTTTTCTTTGATCATTTCAATACCTACCTAAACCCGTAACTTTTATTTTAAATCAACCTACATAACTAAAGATGTTTTTGATTTGACAATAATTTGAGTTTTGCAAGTTTCGTGGATGTAGTACAATTTATTAATGTTATTCAGAAAATAATTATTGGAAAAATTGGTGACATTTATGTAAGTACCAGTCTTTATTGTCCCCATTATTGGGACACAGTCCTCCTCTATGATAGAAGGAGTAGGCCGTAGTCCACCGCGCGGGCGCATCAGCGCGGGTCGGTAGATATCACTAAATGTCAGGGGCGTACCAATAAAAAATGGCGCCTATGGCATGCATCACATTTGCGCCCCTTCGTAAATTATCTTCTCGGTCTACACTGAGCAAAGCTAGGTCGCATAATTTCTTGACCAATTATAGCCTTCAATAACGAAGATATTAATTTCAACTTGCTAAAAAATCGCTTGCAATGCTGCAATTTTAAGAGAATTTGAATAGACGAAGGCAGATTTGGAAATACGCTTTCATCCTCGTACTGCACAATATATTCAAGTAGCTCTTCCGATTTCTTATATATATAATCATTTATTTCGGATGAATCAGGCATCCATATTTGTGTTAGTATGTACTTAAGAGCTAAGTTAGTAACATTACAATACAATTCAACTAAAACTAAATCAATTAGACACGTGGAGTGCAATCCAGTGTCTAACAAAAGGACCGTCTAATCGATCTGCTATTACCTTTAGAATGCTATTGGAGCTTGCTCGAATACGGTGCAATATGGAGGCCGCTCGCTTTCTCATGATGGCATGAAAGCCATCAATCCGAGCCTCCATAAACATTCCAGAAGCATTACAGCATCTCGGCAGCCCCAACAACATCCTAAAAGCAATCTCTCTCAATCTTAGATACTACCTGTATGGTAACAGTATGAAATGGTTTATTCATGTTTTTTTTTTATTTCTTTAATAATTGGTGACTTTTTGCGCCCACCTTCGATAGGCGCCCAGGGGTCGTGCCCTGCTTGCCCTACCGTAGTTACGCTTCTGCTAAATGTCACACGTCTTTTTTGGTTCTAGGACGTGCCAGTTTCCTCTCGATGTTTTCCTTCACCGTTTTGAGAGTAGTGGGGATGAAATAATTTACACAAAGTAAAGCACGTGCCTGGGTTCGAAACAAGAAAGAAGGTTCGAACCAACCACCTACATACAACTCGTAAGTCGAGGCCGTTACCACCGAGCCACCACTGCCCATGTTAGTTATGTAAATCTTTCTAAGTAGGTAAATACAAAAGAATGTGTTAAGTACTAATTTCGTTAAAAACTTAAGAGGGTTTGTTTACACATTCGTCAGATGCTTTTGGAACAGAATGTAGGCATTGAAATATACTTTTTTTTTGGGTGTGAAATCATCAAATAACTTCTCCCGTTCTGGGTGGAGCGGGAAGGCGTGTCAGACTTTTACTGACTAAAACCCACCCGTGTTCCCTCAGTTGCCTGTGTGCCAGGGGCCGCGGTATCTCTTTCGAACACCGCACCCCCGGCAGGCATCGGCCCTTTCGGGACCCATCAGTTGCTGCTGACATCTCTTTGAGGCGCGCGTGGAACACAACGCGCCGTCCACCCGGGCTTGGTCCTTACCGGGCAGCGAGCTACCCATTACTCCCCGTCCGCAAGCCCGTGCCTACGGTGGCCGGGAATCAGCCTGGGATTCCAGACGCCCAGGGCATCTCCTGCGAAGGCCACGGCTGTGAGGGCGCATGTACTACATCTCCCTCACGTGCGCCGCCTCCCTGTTTGCGAGCATAACTGCTTCGCTGAAGGAGGCGACTGCTAGCCATGCACTCTCGCTCCGTACCGGCATTTAAATATACTTAAGAAGTAGATATATGTAAGTCTTAAATGGGTGGGTTCAGGTGTAAGTATAGGTATCTAAAGAAATAAATAGAAAATGTGGTCCACTCCAATTCTCTCTTTTCAATGGAGAATTAATGCACTTTACACACTGCTCCTCAAGCTTCTATACGCAGAGTCGTGACTTACATCTTAATTATACAGATTTTCTCTTAGATCCCAATCAAGGGTTTGACCGATAATACATTACTTAACAGCTCGTAATCGCCGAAGCGTTAGGCAGGGTGTACCTATACATATTACCTACACCCACATTTGGATAGCGGTGAGCCTATTGCCATCCGGGCAAAACTTCAGACTCCGGAATTCCTGCTGAAAAAAATATATATAATAACACGGGCAGTGTTATTATATATATTTTTTTGAAACCTTGGAATCAAATTCAGGAACTCAAGCTCGGCATTCGCTCTTGCGACCACTAGACGAACGAGACTTTGACGGATATGGTAACGTGTTCTATATCATGCATAAAACAATACTAGTCAAAGGTTCTGACCTTCTAACAACGGTTACAAAAAAGATAATCAGCATATAATGTTCCCACTGCTGGGACACCGGCCTCCTCTCTGTGAGAGAGAGTGGGCTAAAATCTACCACGCGGGTCTGGGCCTGAATTCACTATGACCACTTAACGATTCCTTACTCGTAACCACGTCAATCACACACGAACTCTGCTAATATCGTATTAATAATATCGACAAATTGTCTTGGAACATACAGAATATGGCATTTCGATTCCTTACCGTTACATTGGTTAAAAAAAAAACGATATTGACGTAGTTTTAACGTAGTAAGATTCCGCGGGGAATCATTATAGCTATACAGAATTGGGGCCATGCATGGTTCGGGTTGGTAGATGTCACATGTCGTCGAATTGTGGTTCTAGGACACGCGCTGGATTCCTCACGATGATTTCCATCACCGTTTTGAGAAAAACGATTAACTAAAAAGATATAACAACTCAATTTAAGGACATACATCACCCAAAAATATTGCACCAAATTTAATTCGAAAGCAAAAAAACCTTATTCCTTTAGAAGCTCACCCTCCGGCTACAACTAGTATCCTACAAAATCAGACTTATTTCAAACAAAAAATAAAAACACGAACGATTTGTAAATCTCGAATGTGGAAAATAGACGAGTTTTGATTGATGCCTCGTACAGGATCGAACCCTGGACCCTAAGGGAATGTCTGTCTTACTGTAATCACTGCGTGTGAGGTGATTGATTCATGGTTTTACGGTGGGAGCAGGTGGTAGGCGAATTTGGACCTTATTCGTTTGGGTTTCAGGTGAAGGAAGAGTTTGTTTGGTAGTTGTGAATGGTAAGGTTTAAGTTTGTTGAGGTGTAGTTCGACTGTTAGCGAGTGAATTCAATATATGAGAGAAGAAACGCCTATTTCGTGCGTAAAGGGCCTATGTGTTGCCGGATAGCATTGGGTCCTACTGGAATTCTCAGAATGTTCGTCATGAAAATTAAAAAGACGAAAGCTAGACTGCCGTCACTTCTGTTGACGACGTCTGACGTTTCAGTGCCGGCAGTCTAGCTTTCGTCAGCAGATGAAATGTTTTATATCGATTCATATTGATTCATATGGTTCATTCAGGGCTCGGTAAAAGCCAACGTGAATTAAAATAACTTTAATTTCAGAAGGCGGTGACCTGTCGCGGGGAAACGTGTTCAAAATAACGAAAATCGAACAAAAGCATTCGGCACCATGGTTAAATCTTAGTTATATAAAAATTAAATCACAAAAGGTGAATCTAGTCGACATTTTTTCTATACAAACTTCGGGAGTGTATCACTAAACTTTACAACAATGTAAATCAAAAATTAAACATGGTATGGTTTTGTGTCATTATTAATATTGTATGTACCTACAGAAACATAATACTAAAATAAAAAGCCATTCAAAAGTTAGGAGCCAACAAAGATTCGTTTTTCTTGCTAATTTAACCTAACTTTGGGTGTGGTTTTGGAGATTTTACACTTCTTATTACTGAAATAAAAGAAGTGTAAAATCTCCAAAACCAAGTCGGTACTGACAAAGATCTATTATAGAAAAATTCAATAGACTTTATTGGTCATTGATTAATGCAGTGGTTTTTCATAAAACCCGATCTTCCGAAGGACTTTTTTTATTTCTTTACGCGCTTGTTTTACTATAAATAATCCTGCATCTCACTCAATAACGTTATGCGTGTAGACTAGCGTCTAACTGCTCATCACTGATACTATCTCTGTCGGACACGATGCCTGGTGAGACAGCGTGCTTTTTAGCTAGGCCCATCAGTGAGTTCGAGCCCGCTCAATGTCGGACCCGACCCTCACCTCGATAACTATTCAGCAGAATTTGTAAATTGCTCACAAAAATGTTGATATATTTTGATTGATCGAACCGATGTGCGTTTCCTTTCGATTCAAATTAGATGTGGGTCACATTAATTGCTACGTATTGTATTATAAATCTAGATTTTACGTTGTATTTCTTTAATGGCTGACACGACTTTAAAGGGCGATTAAAACACGTTTTGAAGTATTTGAAAATTATTCATAATATGGGAGATACTTCTTTATAAGGCTTTGTGGCTAAGTACTAACCGGCCAAGATTCCCCCGTGCGTCGGGAAGCTCGTTAAGGCGTTGGTCCCGGCTGTCATTCGTGGATCTTTGACAGTCGTTACGGGTTGTCAGAAACCCGAAATTCTGAATCAGTCTTAACAATGGGTCATACCCTTTTTCTATCTGCTACTAAAAGTTAAGAAAAACTAGATACAATAACTTTATTAGAAAAAATACAAAACGTGCCAGTTGCTTAATACGTAAGTATATATCTGAAATTGGCGATTGGCCCACAAATAAATAAAATAGAATCTCACTAATCCGGCACTTCATAGACCGATACGTCCAATAATCCGGCACCCTCCGCCTACGCAAACGATTTTCAAACAAGGACTTCAAGTTGCAAAAAACAGACCTTAGGTAATCAAGGATTATTTTAAAACCATATAATTATTTAGTTGAGCTATGTTACAGTTACAAAAAGACGTGAAATATATATATCATATTCTCTTTATGAAATTCTTTATTTTATTTATTACTAGCTGACCCAGCAAACGTTGTTTTGCCTTATAAATTATTTAGGGGTGGACTACCCCTAACATTTAGGGGGATGAAAAATAGATGTTGGCCGATTCTCATAGATACCGGATAAGCACAAAAAATTTCATCAAAATCGGTCAAGCCGTTTCGGAGGAGTATGGCAACGAAAACTGTGACACGAGAATTTTATATATTAGATGAATTTTTCTATGTACTTAATCCAATAATCCAAACATTTTAATACTCCGGCACTCCCTGGTTTTTAATAGTGCCGGATTAGTGAGATTCTTCTGTATTAACTTCTGCGAGTCACAAATAGAAAAAGAGTCGAAAATATTAGGTATATATTATTTAAAAGTATGCAACATGCTGGCCCGCAGATTTGCAAATGTATGTCAATAATATTAACTTAACGCTGTTTAGGGCATACTGCCAGACTTTTTATACCTGTAGTCTTTGGTCTAGATACACGCAAAAAACCCTTTATGCCTTGCGTGTGCAATACAACAATGCCTTTAGGATACTGCTGGCTCTGCCACGTTTCTGTAGCGCGTCAGGGATGTTCGTAGCAACGCGTACAGATGACTTTTTTGCGATCATGCTTAAAAGTCCCGCTTCATTACTGCGTCGGATGCGAGACAGCGACAACAGTCTCCTGCAGGCCTAGACAAAACATATTTCTGTTAGCGTTCACGCCAAACGCTACGCCAAAATGTACGGGAATGACATTGCCTGCGGAAAGATTACATCGTGTCCTTTCCGCAGGTAATGTCATTCCCATACATTTTGGCGTAGCGTTTGGCGTGAACGCTAACAGAAAAGTTTTTTTGTCTCAGGGCCCTGAGCATTGTTGCTAACAAAACTGAGGGCCATCTGATGGGGCACCTGTGCACAGTGCATGTATTGTTGCCGGGTGTGTCCAGAAGATGGTATAAAAGCTATAGTGTTCCTTAAGTTGTATTGAATTTGTTCCTGATTTGTTTGTGTTTGTGTATTAAGTAATTAATGTAATTATACTAACATAGTTAAAGTAATACTAACTTAACTTAATATTGAAACGGGTAAATCGGTTAAACAAGACGAACAACTTGAGATTATGGTCGACGACAAACTAATTAGTAAAGAAGCTGACGTAGCACAGGCATTTAATGAGTTTTTTGCCAACATACCTGTAACGACGACTCACTCCTTAAATTCGTCCCCGTCTAGAGCTGAAAACCTTTTGCATAGTAGTATGCCTAAGTGTAGTGACCTATTCAGTTTCGAACATGTAACGCCTCGTGATGTAGTTAATGTTTTTAATACACTTAAATCTAAAACCACTTTAGTTTTTGCCTGAATAAAGGTCGAATGAAAATATATTCTGCCAACTTCCGTTGGCAGATCATTTTTTACAAAATTACAATTTTAAAACTGATTTAGGCACACAGTGATGAGTTCTATAGATCCTAATACTTTTCCGGAATAGTTCTGTCGACCTAAGTCATGAAATAAATAAAAAAGAAAATGGTACCCGCTACAAGAAAAAGAAAATCATTTTGTTAAAAGAGGCGCCTGGTAAATTTGTAGCTTTTCGTATATTCTATGGACTAAGTTTAGTAACAGTCAAGACCCCCGGGAACAAAAAAAAAACTAAATAAACGCAGTTGTCTCTAAAAATTATCAGCAGAGCCTTACGAAAAAGAAATCGAGATTTCTTTGAGTGATTAAGTTAGTATGATAAAAAAAAGTTTGACTACAACTGAGGAGCTAAAATTAACTATAAAAGAACTATACTAAAACAGGCAAAATTTATCGCAGAACTCTGACTTTAGTATCAGCAGAGCATGGGTAAAGGTCTAAGATACTCGTAGTTTAAAATCAGGATTTTAATCAGTGGTATTGAAAGATAGATTTAAAAAAATGTTAGTAGCACTCAGGAGCGGGCCCACTCCACGGTTTTTTATGCACCATTAAAGACCTATCCAAAAACATGCAAAGGAATCCCAGAATTCTGACTCAGGTATCAGCAGAGCATGGGTAAATATTTAAGACAGAAAAACTCAGAAATTTAATCAGAAAGATGGATCAAAAGGTTCAATTGACTGTCCTGAACTTGCCTGAGGACACGGTGGAGCATACGGAGGAGGGCTGCCCAGCTTGGGCGAAGCACCGCCGTGTCCTCATGGAGGCGATCGGCGGCGGCGATCTCTCGCGTCCGGCCCTGGTCCAGGCCATGGTACGGAGCGAGAGTGCATGGTTAGCAGTCGCTTCCTTCAGCGAAGCAGTTATGCTCGCAAAGAGGGAGGCGGCGCACGTGAGGGAGATGCAGTACATGCGCCCTCACAGCCGTAGCCTTCGCAGGAGACGCCCTGGGCGTCGGTAATCCCAGGCTGATTCCCGGCCACCGTAGGCGCGGGCTTGCGAACCGCGAGTAATGGGTAGCTCGCTGTCCGGTAAGGACCCAGCCCGGGTCGACGGCGCGTGATGTTCCACGCGCACTTCAAAGAGATGTCAGCAATAACTGATGTGGCCCGCAAGGGCCGATGCCTGCCGTTTGCGCCAGTTCTCTTTAGCCAAGGAGAGCGGGGTAAGGCCCTTGTCCACCGCGACCACATCTTGATGCATCTCCACGTCGGCTCCCAGGAAATATTCCCTGAGACTGCATATCTCGCGATTGTGGAGAGTCTTAGCGTTTAAGAACCCTCGACCTCCACACTTTCGCGGGATATACAGTCTCATTACCGATGACCGTGGGTGATGCATTCGATATGCAGTCAGCAGCGTACGGACCCTCCTATCCAGGGCGTCGAGTTCGGTCTGAGTCCACTTGTATGCCGAAAGAGTACATCAAAACCGGCATGACCCATCCGTTGAAGGCGCGCACCTTGTTCCCGCCTGATAAAAGACTATTAAATACTTTCTTCAGGCTGCCAAAGAAGCGCTCTTTCAACGATTGCTTCATGTCAGTTACATTGATGCCCAACGCTTCCGACATACCCAAATACTTATAGGTTTCGGCTGCAGAGAGGGCTCGAAGGTTTATGGAATCCGAGAGTTGGGTTCCCGCGGATTCCACAATCTCCCCTCGCTTTACATGCATGACCGCACATTTATCCACACCAAAATCCATCCTGATGGGGCTACTGAAGGTTTCAGTTACTTTCAGTAGCTCCATCAGTTGCAAATTGTTGGGGGCAAAGAGTTTTAGGTCATCCATGTAAAGGAGGTGAGATATAACCTGACCATCTCTCTTCAGCCGATAGCCTATACCTGAATCCTCCACCAGTGTGCTTAGAGGATTCAGGGCTAGGCAGAACCAAAGCGGACTCAAACTGTCGCCCTGAAATATGCCTCGCTCGATCCTTATCGGCTCGCAATTCCTCTGGATATTTCGACATCCTCCAGGAAGAACCCGCGAAGAACCGTCCTCCATTGCCCCATACATGACATCAGGAAGGTGCGCAGAGTTGTATCTACTTTATACAACTCCAGCACCCTCATGAGCCATGTATGTGGCACCGAGTAACCATGCCATGCCGTGCCGTGCCATGTGGGCCATGTGTGTGGCCTTCTTGTAATCTATCCAACATGTCGAAAGATCCTTTCGGGAACGACGAACCTGTTGGCTAATGGCCATATTAATGAGGAGTAGCTCCTTAGTACCGCGGGACCCGTTCCGACATCCATTTTGAGAGACAGACATAATGGAGTTACCGTCTATATGATTATTATTATTATAATGTTATTAGTCTGTAAGCCTTTCGAAAAATAAGAAAAAAAAAAGAAAATCAGTGCTGGCGGCTAGTGCTGCGGGCCAGTGCTGGCGGCTAGTGCTGCGGGCCAGTGCTGGCGGCTAGTGATGCGGGCCAGTGCTGGCGGCTAGTGCTGCGGGCCAGTGCTGGCGGCTAGTGCTGCGGGCCAGTGCTGGCGGCTAGTGCTGCGGGTCAGTGATGCCAACTTGGGGGTTATCCCTCCAAATTTAGGGGGAATCAAGATATCCAGGGGGTTTTTTAGGGGGTACATTTATTTAGGGGGATTTTTAGGGGGGGTTTTTCAAGATATTTTTTTATTTTATATATTCGAAATACATATTCCTTCGAAGAATCTTCTGTTCGCAATAACATTTCTTATAAACTGAACGTTAGGGGGACCTAGTCGCAGGCTCGAACTCACTGATGGGCCTGGCTAAAAAGCACGCTGTCTCACCAGGCATCGTGTCCGATAGAGGTAGTATCAGTGATAAGCAGTTAGAAGCTAGTTTACACTCACAACATTATTGAGTGAGATGCAGGATCATTTAAAGTACAACAGGCGCGTAAAAAATTAAAAACAGTCCTCCGGAAGATCGAGTTTTATCAAAAAACCACTGCATAAATCAATCAGTCAGATCATGTGAAGACCATGTGGATCAGTATCTGAAATGGTCTTTTGAGGAAAGAACCACACAGATTGAGTGGATCTGTCCATTCAGTGTACGCATTCATTCATTTTTAATCATGCAGCTCAACTCAGAACTTGAGGAGCTCAACGATTTGATGAACAATACCAAAGATAGGTCGGTAGGCCGTATAAAGTACTCAAACTGCCAGATTAATATTAAAATTAACTGAAAAAGAGATGAAAAAACACAAAAAAAAATATGTATATGACCCACACAGTCCTCACATTCACAATAATTAAAACAATAATAATATTATAATTCTCAAAGTAAATATTCATGTCAATGTGTATATAAGGCAAGTGCTTGGGCAAGTGCTCGGGCAAGTGCTCGGGCAAGTGCTCGGGCAAGTGTGCTCGGGCAAGTGCTCGAGCAAGTGCTCGGGCAAGTGCTCGGGTAAGTGCTCGGGCAAGAGTGCTCGGGCAAGTGCTCGGGAAAGTGCACGAGCCACAGCTCGGGCAAGTGCTCGGGCAAGTGCTCGGGAAAGTGCTGGTGGCAAGTGCTTGGGCAAGTGCTCGGGCAAGTGCTCGGGCAAGTGCTCGGGCAAGTGCTCGGGAAAGTGCTCGGGAAAGTGCTCGGGCAAGTGCCGGTGGCAAGTGCTCGGGCCAGTGCTGGCAGCAAGTGCTCGGACCAATGCTGGCGGAAAATGATCAGGCATGTGCTCGGGCAAGTGCTGGTGGCAAGTGCTCGGGCCAGTGCTGGCGGCAAGTGCTCGGGCCAGTGCTGGGGCAAATGCTCGGGCAAGTGCTGGCGGCAAGCGCTCGGGAAAGTGCTGGCGGTAAGTGCTCGGGCAAGTGCTGGCGGTAAGTGCTCGGGCAAGTGCTGGCGGCAAGTGCTCGGGAAAGTGCTCGGGCAAGTGCACGGGCAAGTGCTCGGGCAAGTGCTCGGGCAAGTGCTCGGGCAAGTGCTCGAGCAAGTGCTCGGGCAAGTGCTCGGGCCCGTGCTCGGGCCAGTGCTCGAGCAAGTGCTCGGGCAAGTGCTCGGGCAAGTGCTCGGGCAAGTGTTAGGGCAAGTGCTCGGGCAAGTGCTCGGGCAAGTGCTCGGGCCAGTGCTGGCAGCAAGTGCTCGGACCAATGCTGGCGGAAAATGATCAGGCATGTGCTCGGGCAAGTGCTGGTGGCAAGTGCTCGGGCCAGTGCTGGCGGCAAGTGCTCGGGCCAGTGCTGGGGCAAATGCTCGGGCAAGTGCTGGCGGCAAGCGCTCGGGAAAGTGCTGGCGGTAAGTGCTCGGGCAAGTACTGGCGGTAAGTGCTCGGGCAAGTGCTGGCGGCAAGTGCTCGGGCAAGTGCTCGGTCAAGTGCTCGGGCAAGTGCTCGGGCAAGTGCTCGGGAAAGTGCTCGGGAAAGTGCTCGAGCAAGTGCTCGGGCAAGTGCTCGGGCAAGTGCTCGGGCAAGTGCTCGGGCAAGTGCTCGGGCAAGTGCTCGGGCAAGTGCTCGGGCAAGTGCTCGGGCAAGTGCTCGGGCAAGTGCTCGGGCAAGTGCTCGGGCAAGTGCTCGGGCATGTGCTCGGGCAAGTGCTCGGGCCAGTGCTGGGGCAAATGCTCGGGCAAGTGCTGGCGGCAAGTGCTCGGGCAAGTGCTGGCGGCAAGTGCTCGGGCAAGTGCTCGGGCAAGTGCTCGGGAAAGTGCTCGGGAAAGTGCTCGGGCAAGTGTTCGGGAAAATGCTCGGGCTAGTGCTCGGGCAAGCGCTCGAGCAAGAGCTCGGCCAAGTGCTCGGGCAAGTGCTCGGACAAGTGCTCGGGCAAGTGCTCGGGCATGTGCTCGGGCAAGTGCTCGGGCCAGTGCTGGGGCAAATGCTCGGGCAAGTGCTGGCGGCAAGTGCTCGGGCAAGTGCTCGGGCAAGTGCTCGGGCAAGTGTTCGGGCAAGTGCTCGGGCAAGTGCTCGGGCAAGTGCTCGGGCAAGTGCTCGGGCAAGTGCTGGCGGCAAGTGCTCGGGCAAGTGCTCGGGCAAGTGCTCGGGCAAGTGCTCGGGCAAGTGCTCGGGCAAGTGCTCGGGCAAGTGCTCGGGAAAGTGCTCGGGCAAGTGCTCGGGAAAGTGCTCGGGCAAGTGCCGGTGGCAAGTGCTCGGGCCAGTGCTGGCAGCAAGTGCTCGGACCAATGCTGGCGGAAAATGATCAGGCAAGTGCTGGTGGCAAGTGCTCGGGCCAGTGCTGGCGGCAAGTGCTCGGGCCAGTGCTGGGGCAAATGCTCGGGCAAGTGCTGGCGGCAAGCGCTCGGGAAAGTGCTGGCGGTAAGTGCTCGGGAAAGTGCTGGCGGTAAGTGCTCGGGAAAGTGCTCGGGCAAGTGCACGGGCAAGTGCTCAGGCAAGTGCTCGGGCAAGTGCTCGGGCAAGTGCTCGGGCAAGTGCTCGGGCAAGTGCTCGGGAAAGTGCTCGGGAAAGTGCTCGGGCAAGTGCTCGGGCAAGTGTTCGGGAAAATGCTCGGGCTAGTGCTTGGGCAAGCGCTCGAGCAAGTGCTCGGGCAAGTGCTCGGACAAGTGCTCGGGCAAGTGCTCGGGCATGTGCTCGGGCAAGTGCTCGGGCCAGTGCTGGGGCAAATGCTCGGGCAAGTGCTCGGGCAAGTGCTCGGGCAAGTGCTCGGGCAAGTGCTCGGGCAAGTGCTCGGGCAAGTGCTCGGGCAAGTGCTCGGGAAAGTGCTCGGGAAAGTGCTCGGGCAAGTGCTCGGGCAAGTGCTCGGGAAAGTGCTCGGGAAAGTGCTCGGGCAAGTGCTCGGGCAAGTGCTCGGGAAAGTGCTCGGGCAAGTGCTCGGGAAAGTGCTGGCGGCAAATGCTCGGGCAAGTGCTGGCGGCAAGTGCTCGGGAAAGTGCTCGGGCAAGTGCTCAGCCAAGTGCTCGGGCAAGTGCTCGGAAAAGTACTGGTGGCAAGTGCTCGGGCCAGTGCTGGCGGCAAGTGCTCGAGCAAGTGCTGGCGGCAAGTGCTCGGGCCAGTGCTGGTGGTATTGCTGCTCAGCTCCTATTAGTTGCAGCGTGATGTTATATGCCTGTCACTCAGTAAAGATGTAGCTTTCTAAAGGTGAAATAATTTTTGAAATCGGCGCAGTAGTTTTTGAGTTTACGCAGGTTTCCTTTATATAATATTAGGTCATATAGCACAAGTAAAGGGAAAACTCCGAAAAATAAAAAGAGTTCAAAATTAAGGTAAATTTTGGTACTTACAAGTTTTCGTGAAAATCTAAATTTGCCCATATCTTTTTATCGTGTTGACTCAGGACCTTGATTTATATACACCTAAAAGGAACTACATATAGACCTCAGTATCTGGTATAAATTTCAACTTGCTTAGTCCACCCGTTACTGAGAAAATCTGTGGTGACACACGGACAGAGAGACGGACAAGAGAGTAATTTTATAAGGGTTCCTTTTTTAACCTTTTGAGGTACGGAACCCTAAAAAAGTAAAGACTACTTACCAATGAATATAATACATCTTTTCGTAGGTACCTACTTATAACAAAATTCTCCTACCAAATATTGTGTGTAAGTTAGATAATACTTTTTTTCTGGGTGGGAAATCATCAAATAGCTTCTCCCGCTCTGGGTGGAGCAGGAGGGTGTGTCAGACTTTTACTGACTAAAACACATCCGTGTTCCCTCAGTTGCCTGTGTGCCAGGGACCACGGTATCTCTTTCGAACAACCCGCACCCCTAGCACGGCCCTTGCGGAGCCCGCCAGTTGGTGCTGACATCTCTTTGAGGCGCGCGTGAAACACAACGCGCCGTCGACCCAGGCTTGGTCCTTACCGGACAGCGAGCTACCCATTACTCGCCGTCCGCAAGCTCGCGCCTACGGTGGCCGGGAATCAGCCTGGGATTCCCGACGCCCAGGGCGTCTCCTGCGAAGGCTACGGCCATGAGGGCGCATGTATTGCCTCTCCCTCACGTGCACCGCCTCCCTCTTTGCGAGCATCACTGTTTCGCTGAAGGAAGCGACTGCTAGCCATGCACTGTCGCTCCTTACCATGGCCTGGACCAGGGTCGGACGCGAGAGATCGCCGACGCCGATCGCCTCCATGAGGACACGGCGGTGCTCCGCCCAAGCCGGACAGACCTCCACCGTATGCTCCACCGTGTCCTCAGGGCGATCTTCGCAATGGAAACACCCGGGCGTTTCCTCCCGCCTTACAAAACAAGAACCTCCCGAAACAGCCGTGTTCGGTGAGGACCTGTGTCAGGCGGAAGGTGAGGACGCCATGCCACCTCTCAAGCCACTCCTCAAAGAGGGGACTTACCGCCGCAATTATGGCGTGCCCAAGTTAGTTAATACTTAGATACAATAAAAGGCGAAATCTGATTACTTTAAAAGCAAAATACTTTTGACATTGGTATAAGGAAAACTGAGTTTTTCTTAGAACAAAATCATTTTATGCCTACTCGGCATAATTATCATGTAATTTCGTTCTGCAATTATCCTCACGATTTACATGGATTTCTTAGAAAATACTTACCGTTGGGTACTTATTTAAGTAGCTAAGTATGAGGATGTTCTTGAAGAGTCAGTATTTGAGCATGCAGTCACGCAGTTTTGGGGACTACAAAAAATTATCACCAACCAGAGCTGCTGTTTGACTTGAGCCACACTAATCCCATAAACCCATAGACCAAGCTCCTATGCCAATGTGGCGCCATCTACAACGCCACATGCGAACTACCTTCTCATCACACTGACGTCACACAAAATACTGCATCGCGCAAGAAGAGTTATCCGCGCGATTAGCGTACCTAATACAACGCAACGTCCCGAAAACATCGTCAGGCAGTAGCCCACCAGACACATCACCCGTCTGGTCAGAGGATCCTCTCTCTTCTATGGAGGATTAGGTACTTTCGTCCCTATTTTTCATACCTCAATTAAATCAGTTTCATCCAAGCGGGTTTCCCATTTAGGTATCTCATAAAGTAGGTCAAGATTAATTTGTCAAATGTCAAGCGATTTTGAACCATGTGCAGTGCTATTAATAATTTCACTGTCCCAAATGTTGGGAGATGAAACTGACTAAACTCCACAAAATACTTTATTAAAATTTTAGTGTGAACATAGCTGTACAAGAACAACGTTGACGTTTATAACCACAGAGTACATTATAATATTTTATAACAACGTTGACGTTTATTGACACGCGCACTTGTCGATAGTTTTTGTCCCAATGGCCCGGCCAGCCGGTCGCCATGACTGTGTCAGCCATAGCTAAACCATAGTTAAACACTAATGGCCATGCGCGTGTACAGTCACCATGTCTTGCCCTGCAAATGATGAAGACACCGCTCCACAGCACCCGACGGCTGATGCTACGACGTCCTAGGAAAGCGGTTTTGTCAATAATAGAGTAGTGTTGTTCAGTAGTGCCCATAGTGGACCCCAGACAAGCGCTTTATTTTGTGTACCTAAATTATTTTAAACAATCATCAAATTTTTTACAGAAAGGAAAGTTCCTGCTTGGGTACGAGGCCATGACCTTACTACTCGTAAGTCGTGGCCGTTACAACTGGGCCACCACTAGCGATGGGCGTTGAATGTACGGACTAGTTAAATCGACCGTCGACGTACTGTGAACGAATCGACGGTCCACCGATAATCGGTGGACTAGTCTATATCCGTAGACGCCTTGGACGGCTTAACTTGAAACTCAGAACGCGATGACCGACGCGAGAACCTAGTCGATTCATTCGTCCGTTGAAATAAAATAATCGTGCAAACAAATTTAAACTTCAAATCTAGCACGTGGGAGTTGATATTTGCACGGGTCGAATAAAATTTTTGTGATATGTGAAGAAAAGGATGCCGTTCTGGTAATTTCGCGTGTGCGAAAAAGGAAAGCGATTGACTGGTCGGACGATGCGAGACAAACCGGTTTCGACTTGTTTGTTATGCTTTCATCTTGTTTTGATATTTTGACGTTCAGTCGGCGGGAGACTAGTCTACCGCCTACGTCACCGCTGCGCCTCGACGGCAGCGGAGCCGTAAACTCCTTCGCAAAGTTTACAAAGAGTAAACGAAATTGGACGGTCTAGTTTCGTCACCGCTAAATACGTCGACGACCCATCTCTAGCCACCACCACTGCTCTGCGTCATATTTACCGCAAATAAACGTATTTTCTTTCTATGACCAGTAAAGCCGGCTTCGAAACTGCATAAAAACGTTTTATTTGAACTCATCATTATCTTAATAGGAGTCCGAGAGTGTTTTCATCATCATTATCATCATTTAAGCCGAAAGACGTCCACTGCTGGACATAAGCCTCCTTCAAGCACCGCCACTTCGACCGGATTGGCCTTATTGCATTCAGCGGATTCCTGCGGTCTTCACCAGGTCATCGGTCCATATTGAGGAGCCTTTCCACTCTAAGTCTTTCAGTACGCGGTCGCCACTCCAGAACCTTCCGGCCCCATCAACCATCTATTCTGCGAGCAATGTGCCCTGCCCACTGCCACTTAAGTTTGGCAATTCTTCTTAGGAGTGGGTTGTAACAGCTATAATTGTGTATCTGTTCCGCCTGTTCCATGTACACATAGTAGGGACTTCTCTTTCTAACTTAGGTGCTACATCTATGCGAAAAAAGGAAAGAGCTTGTGATGATGTAACAGGGGGTAACAGTACGTTTTTATCTCATTCTAATTCTAACTAATGTAACTGTCATAAGCATGAATAGAGAAAAGCTTGTGGCTGTCGTGTTTAAGGGATTTTATTATTTCGAGTAACAGTAGCTGTTATGTCAGTTTGTCTGTCACAGATACAGTCTGTTATCATCAGATACCTGTTACGATAAATACGCCTCACTCCTAATTGTTCAGGCTATGGTTACCCTGTTTCTCCTACGGATCTCTTCATTACTGATTGGATCGCGTAGGGAAACTCCAAGCATAGCCATCTCTATGGCCCTTTGGGTGATTTTCAGCCTTCTTATGAGGCCCATGAGGGAGTGTATTAGTGGGAATTAAAAAGAAACAATCAAATCAATCAAAATCGTATATAATTTCAATAATTTGTTTAATAAAATACAGACACATCATTTGTATATTCTTGTAAATATTAGGTATAATAATATAACCCTAAATCTAAATCCTACAAACTAGGGTGAAAAGGACAATTGTCTACCGTACGTAGGCATTATTATTTATAAACTACAAAATATCAAAATCACAAAACTCTTTTCACTCGGTTATCCTTTTCACCTTGTAATACATAATATAGAATAGTTTTCATAATACATTTCATTTATTTATTAGTATAAATGTAAAAATACACGATCTTCTATAATAGTGTGCGTTTACTGATTTTTCATCTAAACGGTTACAACCAATCAAATAGGAAATGCCCAAAAACATGGAAAAGTCTTTTAAAATAATACTGCCAATTTATTTTTCACTAGTTTAGACATTATTGAGATTCTTTGCTTAAATATAATTGCAACTTTTATAATGGCGGAGAAAACCGGATGTCCTAGAATCAAAAATTCGAAGAAGACATGTGGTAGGTATACACCAACCCGCAGTGAGCCCCGTGGTGGACCCACTCCCTCTCACAGAGAGGAGGCCTGTGTTCCAGCAGTGGGAAGATGATAGGCTAATTATACTGTCATGATGGTGGACGGTGTTTTTATTTTATGTGTCACATACAATTCTGACACCGATTATGATTAATTTGTTATTTGCAATTACACAAAAGTAGCGATGTGCCGAGTACGGCTTGACTCGAGTCAGACTCAATTCTTGCTTTGGACTCGCCTACTCGAATACCAATTTATTGTGATTCGAGTACGCCGGGTCTCGATTCCGGTAATCGAGTCAGGAAGAATCGATTTTGTACTCGCTGACTTGATGCTATTATGGGAGTCCAACTGACTAGTATTCGAGTTAGGTTGACTCGCTCGTACTCGATCTCTGTTTACTGAAGCAATGAAGGAAGACTACAAGTTTGAACCTGCAACTTTTTTGACTAGTAGTGAAGTGATTTTATTGTAATTAACTTTATTGCAACATGGCGCCGAAAAAAGCCTCAGGTGTATGGACTGGACCTGAATTTCCAGACTAGAGTTCTGGACTCGAGTCTTGGAATCGAGTCAATATTCGAATACAAAACATAGAACTCGAGTACTGGGCTCGAATCGCGGAATTGAGTCATGATTCGAATACCATATATAAACCGACTAGAGTCGATTTGATCCACCAAAACAGCGACTCGGCACATCACTACATAAAAGTAACTTAACATTCTTAAGAAAGAATTCTTCACGTCATTTTAAAATTAAAGCCAAATCAATTTATTATGGCACCTAAAAATAACACATTACTTCAGTAAAAATAACTTGTAATGCTAAATATTATGTCAATACGATATTTTTCATAAAAATAACTTATTCAGGTAGAACAACCAATTTTTGGACAATAGATATTACTGGACAATTTATTTATATCTACCTAGTTTTAAAATCAGTCAACATTTCAGTTCTTTTAACAATACTGGTATAAAAAATACACGTCTCGAAAAAGTAATTTACTTATATAATTTTATACTAGCTACGCCCCGCGGTTTTACCCACATAAGACACAAAAATAAGTATCTTATGACCTGATCCAGGTCATTGTCTACCCATGTGTTAAATTTCATCCAAATGCGTAAAGCCGTTTTAGCGTGAAAGCCTAACAAACAAACATACAAAAAATCAAATCTCTTTATAATATTTGTTTAGCAGAAAACATGGGTATATCCAAAGTGACAAAAATTGGTGCCCTCACCCTACATGTAACTAATATAAATACTAAAGCATACAATAATGAGTATTCACTAAACATTTCTTTGATTTTATTTGTGACTAATGATAAGAAGATAATTATAATAATAGGAAAGTATACTTTTATTTATATATCATTCTTAAAATGAAACCATATCAATATTGTAAAAAAAAATGTAGATTTTTTTTTTCCATTTGATAACCATTTCAATCACTTGGTATCATTTTTATTCAGAAAAAGAAAAAGAAAAATGCTTAGAAATAATATCCTTTTAAGCCTGACACTGTGTAACACCTGTTTTTTTTTAGACTATGAAAAATCCATTGTTTTAAATTTTTAATCCGTTTTCAAATCTCAAGTAAGCATTGTGATTGGTTGTCGACATCAAAGAATCCTCCTCTTTGAAGTCGACTAACAACCAACACGTCCTATGTTCGTCTGAATGTATTTTTCTTTTCACCTATATTGTCATCAAATTTGGACCAATTTAGATTTTTTTTTTATTCCAGTAAATTGCTTTAATTTCGGAAGACGGTGGCAGAAACGAAAATACAGAACTAAACACCGCCTTGCAAAATTAAATTATTTTTTATCACTTTCTAGTGTTTTTTTTGGAATTCGGGTTTTTTTTGTAATTTTTTTTTTCAGACAAACAATCACAACAAAGACATGACAGCAGGTTTGCTGATCAGGAAGTAGATCGGGCTTTTAAATACAGGCAAAACATTAAAATATAGCTTGAACAGCTCACTATACTATTGAATTTATGGTTTATCCAAGAAGACATATCTCTCACCGTAAAATTGTAAATACCGTTAGATTATAACAAATCTCGCGAGATTGTAATCTGTCGAAAGATTGTGAGCCGTAACATATTGCTTACAATTTAACGCATTATTTTTCGGTAGATTATAATCTATCAAAGTGAAACTGTCAAATTGTGAACGGTATCAAAACGCGCTATTACTAAACGCCGCTGCCCGGCACCGCACGCTTCGCTTGCTCGGCTCGCGCGCGGTTGGTCGCAATTCTAACCTAACGTAACCTATTCGGTCGGTAAGCAGTATGGTGCAGTTCACAATTTATCGACAGTTTATAATCTCGCGAGACAGATTATAAACTAACGGTGTTCACAATCTTACGGTGACATATCTAGTCAGTTATATTATTTTGAATACATAAGTTTTTACGACTGTTGCAAACATATTTCTAAAATGTTCTAAAAATTTTATGAAATTGGAATTATAATTTTCAGTCTGTGGTTTCCATTAAAAACTAAAACTAATGTGATGATTCTAGCATATCCTTATGTAATATTTAATGGAGTTATTGAAAAAAGGATTCAATTGTTTTTGTATTATAAGTACTATGATTAATAGTGGTGTTTTGTGGTGGTGGTATTCAAAGCAACGTTAGAAATATCTTCATCATCGTTTCAGCCGAAAGACGTCCACTGCTGGACAAAGGCCTCCCCCAAGCACCGCCACTCCGACCGGTTCTGTGCTTCCCGCATCCATCAGATTCCTGCGGCGTTTACCAGGTCATCGGTCCACCTTGTGGGAGGCCCTCCAACTCTACATCTTAAAGTACGAGGTCGCCACTCCAGAACCTTTTGGCCCCATCGGTCATCTGTTCTAGGTCTTAAAATGTGTGCACCATTTTCATGAATTATTTTGGCTTAAAAACACTGTTATTTTCTGGTATATAGAATCCTTTTTCCAAAAACGAATGTGAAAACTGAAATGGCAAAAGCCAGTGTGCTTATAAAAGTAATGTCTTAAATATTCAATATTTTGATGTACATCAAGCTACCTCAAACTGTCAAATTTTACCAATTGAACATGAACCTTATACTAATGTAATAAAGTTGAAAATACATCAAAGAAGTCTGTACACAGTATTTATGTGTCGTAGAACAATATAGACTTGCATAGTTTCATTGTGTTCTATAATGTGAAGCAAACTTAGGCACGTTCTTAACATTTCTGTATGAATACTGAGCACGGGATCGCCGCGTGCGCCGTATTTACTATAATAGAATAGCATTAGCGTGACAATAACGGTCATTGACCCCCCTACATTTTCTAGCATTCTTTATTTTTTTTAAATCATATAATGTCCGTTAACGTCTTGAATCAATATCTACCGTGATCTTCAACATGTTTAAATCAGGGCTTAAAATACCGGTATTTAAAGAACCGTTACAATTTTATTTCGCGGTCTGCTAGTAAGAGATAGCAATATTCTTATTCTAGTTTAAAACTTTTATCTGAAGAATAAATCTCTCATTTTGGCATATTTTCTATACAAAAGCTGGCAAACCGACATTTTTATTTCTCAGAGAAAATTTATCTGGCTGTTGAAAAATTAGCCCTAAGTGGTGAACAAAAGAACCGGCACTAGCAGCCGCCACCGAGGCGTATTTTTTTGTTTTTACTATGGAATCTTGCAGGTCAACCTGGGAGGTTGCGCAACCGGATTGTGGTTGCCTCAATGAATTATGGTCTCCAGTCAGGACTTAAAAACTTAAAACTAAGGGACTACACGCTAAGGGCACACCCTGTGAGGCATGGACGTCGCGGCGGGACCGAGGCGTCTCCGTGCTCTCTGGTATTTACTTACTACAATACATCAAAATGGGAATAATAACTTATTTAACTGGTATAAAAATGGCTCCAAATTAACTTGTATAAGTTAACTTGTAACTTAAAGATTTTGTATATTATTTTTTTTGGTTTTTGTATGGACGCAATATGAGATTCAGTCAATGGGATCAGTCACATTCAAAAACATTTTAACCACTTTTGTAAATTTCAAATAATATTTAGAAGCGTAATATATGCGCAAATAAGCGAAAACTGCCAAAAAGCAGTTACAAATATTATATATTATAAGCATAGTAGTATATTTTTGTGTAGTTAGTATATGCGAAACCCGAAACACGTGTCTAATATTTTTATGTAAAGAATTTATGTACAAAATTTCAAAACTGTATCATGAAAAATCACAACGTTATAAGACAGCGATGCGAATTTGCGAACATTGGTAGTGCCAATTGCTAAAAACAAAACTGGTGACCTCGGCGACAGCGATAACTATAGGCCCATTTCACTAACTACCATAATTTCAAAGGTATTTGACAGCATGCTTAATACACAATTAAGTAGTTGTACTACTATTCACGATAACTAGTTCGGATTCAGAGCTGGGTTATCAACAGACAATGCGGTGTTGTCTTAAGCACGCTGTGACGTACTATCTGAGACGAGGGACGCCTATTTATGCTTGTTTCCTGGACTTGTCAAAGGCATTTGATCTGGTTTCCTATGATGTGTTGTGGAGTAAATTAGAGCGGGTGAATTTACCCACAGAACTTGTTAATATTTTAAAGTTTTGGTATGGAAACCAGATCAACACTGTACGTTGGGCTGGGGCGTTTACTCGTCCTTACGGGTTAGAGTGTGGGGTGAGGCAGGGTGGATTGAGCTCACCAACGCTTTTCAGCCTTTATGTGAACGAGCTCAGCAGTACCAGGCTCGGATGTTATATAGACGGTATCTGCGTAAATAATATCAGTTATGCAGACGACATGGTACTGCTGAGCGCGTCAGTCTGCGGCCTGAGAAAATTGGTTGCTCAATGTGAGGCGTATGCCAAAGTTCATGGGCTGGCATACAACGTTAAGAAGACGGAGGTCATGGTCTTTGAGGCTGGGGGTAAAAGTCCTGATGCAGTACCGCCTGTATTTATTTATGGTGCAGCTTTGCAGAGAGTCTACAGGTTTAAATATCTTGGTCATATATTGACTCCCGACCTCAGAGACGATTATGACATTGAACGGGAGCGGAGGGCGTTGTCGGTTAGAGCGAACATGCTGGCTCGCAGGTTTGCACGTTGCTCACTTCCTGTTAAAATCACGCTCTTTCGAGCCTACTGTACTTCTTTTTACACGTGCAGCCTGTGGGCTAAATGGTCGCAAAGATCGTACAACGGTCTCCGCGTTCAATATAACAATGCATTTAGGATACTGGTGGAGCTGCCCCGTTTCTGTAGTGCGTCAGGGATGTTCGCAGATGCGCATGTAGATTGCTTTTACGCAACAATGCGTAAAAGGTACGCTTCCCTGGTGCGCAGGGTGTGGGGCAGCTCCAATAGTGTCTTAAGCATGGTTGCGAGTCGCCTGGACTGTGTATACGTGGATCACTGTTCTGCCGTCTCTCATGGGATGTCGCAACGGTGACCGACTGTTGTTTTTGTATTGTTTACCTTGTTTTGTGTATAGTCTGTGGTTACTAACATAGTCGTAAGTTTTACTAACAATTTTGTTGAGTCTACACAAACATGGTCACCACGCGCGCCCCACGCCGCCCGCGCTTCCAGCGTCGTATTGTGCTCATTGATAATAATAAGGCAGAGGTACCTAACCGTACGGCGATTGTATAGTAATTAACTGGTGATAACATTTTCCATCACACTTGAATAACTTTTTGGGAGAAAATATAACATGGTGTAAAAATTATTGGAATCGATTCAATTACTTATTCTAGAACAAACTATATTCAGGTTTCGCATATACTAAAAATAATATTGTATAGCTATATCTATCTAATAATAAGATGTACGTACAGTCAGGTAAACAGCATAACATTTGCTCTTCTTGAATGTACACAGAATATCATTGGGTAGTTTTCAACATAAATAACTACATCCAATGATATTATATTAAACAGATATGTTGTGAGCGCGCAATCGTGAAGACTCGAAAACGTCCTAATTGGGACGTATTGACTTAAGTCTGCAACACGTATGGCGACGAGTAATATGCTTAGTTGCGGCAACTAAAAAAATTAAAAAATGCCATCGTGTCTATTTAGAAAGTGTACCAATTATAATACCAAAGTTAATGAAACACAAGGGATCTCATACCACATGTGAGTACGCAATATACTTCGATTTATTAATATATTTCAATTATTTTCCTAATATTCTGATAATTGGAGGTTAGAAAAAAGAAAGAAATGGAAATACATGTTCTGTCGCGAGGACGACAAGGACGCATTCACTCCGGACATAGAATAATAGTACAGATGCGAATATCGTAGGCAGTAAAGTCATTGTTACCCATACCCCACAGTTTTGTTTTCCTTTTTTCTGACCTTGTATTATT
This sequence comes from Polymixis lichenea, assembly GCA_949091785.1. Lineage (NCBI taxonomy): Eukaryota > Metazoa > Arthropoda > Insecta > Lepidoptera > Noctuidae > Polymixis > Polymixis lichenea. The sequence continues at coordinate 7,235,162 of OX420958.1, forward strand.
TAGATTTAGTATAATCAATAAATTGAATCTTTTCGAAGGTGTATGATTGTTTTTATTACAAAATAAATATTTTTTCCTATTACATCGTGTTTTATTTCTCACCTACCTACCTTTAATACTGTTTATTAGTTGTTATAGGTACAAACCGTGCATACAAGTTTAGTACGCGCGGTTTGTACCTTCTGTCTCGTTACATTTGTTAGTCTGTGATGCCAACATGCGGTGATTGGTGGCCAGAATAATGTTAGTTTACATTCACGCGCAATTGACAACAATAGCTGTCTCTTTTTTTCTTGTTGGTTTTATCAAACCATTTCTTTTCTATCATTTTGACTTGTAGTGAAATGTAAAATGAATGAAAAGTGGGTATGTGTGCTGCCGCTGCTACGCGGAACACTTGTTTCGGTTGTTTTGTGAGTGTATAACATATATGTTTATTATAATATCATTGACTACATCTGTATTTGTACGTAATTTTACAGAATTACAACAGGTATCTTAACACATTCGATGCCAAGCAAGAAAAATAAAAATAATTAGTTTGTTTGCCCACAACTCGCATCCGAGTCGTCGCTATAAGTAGTCTCGCTAGTCGGGTCCTGGGCATGAACAGAATCATCAATAGCTAATTATTGCGACGACTCGGATGCAAGTTGTGGGCACACAAATCAACTATTTTTCGACCCATATGCTGGGTGCTTGGCATGGAATGTGTTAAGCTAAACAAATCAGCTGTTTACCTTCATCCATCTGGAACTGCACCTTATCTGAGTTCGCAGCTTTATCAGCAGTCTTAGAGAGTGCGCTCGCGAGGAAGATCTGAGCAATACCTGTAGCGGTCACGAAGAGAGCCCAGCCTGGAAAAAAGTAATGAAAAAATGAAATATACAACGTGTAATATAATAGGGTATTACACCCATTTTTGAAAAGTGTCCTAATTAGATTCTAAAGTGCTAATAAACCACCAAAAAAACACATCATTATTATTAAATCGATTAGTGCCGTAAAAATGCATTAAAATTATACATTTGCAAATTTCGCGCGTAATTTGACGAAAACGCTGGACGCAGTGGACGTCATATTGCTCTGTGGGTATGACGTCAGTTTGCTGTGTAGACAAACGCGCTGATATTTTATTTGATAATTGTTTATAATTAAAAAAATGAGTTATTATTCTACTTATAGTTGTTTGCTGTTCCTGAATGCAAAATATTATTTAAATAAAAATTACTTTGAAAATAATAAAAGTACAAAGATGTTCAATTGACACGCCGTATGACGTAATAACATGGCGGCTACTATTCCATGGTGTTCAAAAACAGATTTAAAAAACTGAAATCTTTGAATTGTTAAAATTGATTTTGTTATTTCATGAACTAAAACCAACATTTTCAGACTGCATTTTGCCTAAGCTATCTCAATAATATATTTTTAGATTTTTTCTCATATACAGTAAAATACCATATTAACAGCAGTGTTGGCCCAATGGTAACGACCGTGACCTACGAGTTGTAGAACATAGGTTAGAACTCAGACAGGGGCTTTACTTTGTGTAAATTATATCATGACCATTGTTCTCAAAACGGTGAAGGAAAACATCGTGAGAAAACCGGCATGTCTTAGAATCAAAACTTCGAAGACATGTGACATCTACCAACTCGCACTGGGCCCGCGTGGTGGATTACGGCCCACTCCCTCTCACAGAGAGGAGGCCTGTGTCCCAGGAAAGAGAAGGATATAGGCTGATTATGCTTATGTTAACATAAATAACGCAAGACCAACACTACAAATTAGAGTATTGAATTAAAAGCATAATACAATGACCATTTTTTTTTAAAGCTAACCGTCATTATTAAGAAAATCGTGTTGACCCTAGCATCACTTCATGCATTTAAAATTGAGTCTAATTGACTTGAAATAAGATTGAATTTTCTTTGGTTCAAGCAGCGGTCAGTACAGGCGCGGTCGCAGCCAAAGACTTGGGGGGGGTCACAGACAAAGACTACCTACATATTAAGAAGAAAATGTATTATATTTCCGAAAAATTGCTATTTTAAGCTTTACGTTTACGGCTTTGGGGGGTCATGACCCCTAGGACCCCTCCCCCCTCGGACCGCCCCTGGGTCAGTATGGCAAAATACATTTTTTTTTTAAACCTACATTAAAAGTTAGGTACTGAAATCGATTCAGTAGTCAATTATGAAGAAACTATTTCCAGGATTTGCGTTTCTTCTTAAAGCTTTTATTATAACTAGTTTTATTAGACACTGCAATTTTAATTAACCTTAAGGAAAATGTTCGCAAAAACATCAATGAGGTCGGATGACTAAGATTTAAGGGAATAAATAACCTTGTATAATATAGACCTACAAACCGTATGCATTATGGATAGCTATTTTATATACCTACATTATCAGACAGTTGGGTATTTTATTAATAAAACACATTTTAAATTAAGTTTTAATAAATGAATAATATCATGAACTAGCTGAGCCTGCTGGGACAAAAAGCCTATGTAACATCTCATCTTATAACATCAACTATCTGCCAGTGAAAGACTCATCATCTGTTACTTTTTCTTTGTCCCGGTAATTCACACGTTCCCGTGGGATAATTTCCGACATCCAGCCCCGGGGGCAAACCGGGGCACCCGTCCCGGGCGGCAATTTCAGGGAGCGGCAAAATCATCATATAGTATTATTTAAAAAATTAAATACTTGCTCCACAAAGCGCCTAGCATACGGAAGCCTGGTTGGCTCACTGTCAAAGGCGCCACACAGGCCCACACCTAATTAATTTATCTCAAACACTGGAGAGGGGTGCCACTATCAAGTTTCTGCCCCGTTTCGAAAAAATCGTAGATCCAGGGCTGCCGACATCGCCGCGGGCAGAAGCTAATCACCAATAACATCAGAAGATCAGTGTATGTTCTTCTAGAGCGTCTTCTTTCGGTGTTTCCTCTCCCATCTGCCATGGTCCTTGTGTCTATATAAATGTGAAATGTTATTTGAATAAAAACAACTCACCGATAGAACAGTCGCCGGGTATATAAGGCTCGGAGTTTTCACCGCACAGTCGCTTGACGCGGGAGGCACCCCAGCCCCACGGGTAGAGAAGCAGTCCTAACACGCCGAAGAGACCTGAAATTTGGTGAACATAAATTTAGCTATATACAGGGTGTAACAGACACCCTATTGCTATCCTTAAGGGGAACCTAGTTGTGGGCTCGAACTCACTGATAGGCCTGGCTAAAAAGCACGCTGTCTCACCAGGCGTCGTGTCCGACAGAGGTAGTATCAGTGATGAGCAGTTAGAAGCTAGTCTACACGCACAACATTATTGAGCGAGGTGCAGGATCATTTATAGTACAACAGGCGCGTAAAAAATTAAGAAAAAGCCTTCGGAAGATCGGATTTTATGAAAAAACCACTGCATAAATCAATGACCAATAAAGTTTATTGAACTTCTTGATATTTGAGCTTTGTCGGTACCGACTTGGTTTTTCAGATTTTACACTTCTTTTATTACTTAAACACGCCCAAAGTTAGGTTAAATTAGCAAGAAAAACGAATCTTTGTTGGGAACTAACTTTTTAATGGCTTCTTATTTTAGTATTCTGCTTCCGTACAGACAATACAAATAATGAGATAAAACTATACCATGTTTAATTTTTGATGTCCATTGTCGAACAGTGGAGTAATACACTTCCGAAGTTTGTATGGAAAAAACGTGGACTAGATTCACCTTAAGCACTAAAGATAACAACAGGTATAGAATCACTACACATAGTTTCAGCTCAAAATAAAATACTCTAAGAATGGATAACAAAATTCGCGGTTTCGTATGTTTCTTAAATTCAAATCACAACAAACGCGTCACTGCACTACGTAGGTCAATAACGTTCCACGTTACTTGCCAATATCACGATAAATCTCTTCCGAGTGATGTGTTTATTTCAATTTGAAAAGTTCGGTTTCTGGTAACAATGTACTAGAAATTCTCATAACTTCCGAACATGTAGAGATAGGATTAAAAACCCTTCCAATATCGTTTGATATCATCCAAAGAAACCGTGCCCTTGGTATGTATATACCCTTTCAGTTACACGTTGTATAATAACTAGCTACTCCCCGCGGCTCGAACCGCGTCAATGTTGAAAATTATCTGGAACAGGCTCTGTTCCAGAGTTCTTCTGGCCCAAGGAATACATTTTTTAATAGAAACTTCCTATTTCACCTTATAATGGGGGAGTTCCCTAAAATCCTTTATTAGCTGACGTCTCCTACTAGTAATGTACCTGTGCCAAATTTCAAGTTCGTAGGTCCAGTAGTTTTTGAGATATCGATGTCAAAGTCAAAGCAGTTATTTCAAATAAAAGGCACTTTTGAACATCAACATTTACATTAAAATAGAATTGATACTACTCGCTTCTTCCAAAATGTAGTTTCGTATGGCGAAGAATGGGCAAGAAAAAGCACCGTTACTCTTTAATGATTAATCAGTGAGTGAATGAATGTATGAATGAGTGACATACACGAATGACAGCCGGGAGCGACGGCTTAACGTGCTTTCCGAGGGACAAAGGGGTCTTGGTAAGTAAATATGATCACGGCCCAACCGCGGCTTGCATAGCTTAACCTGATCGATCGACCCGTGCGGCTGTTACTGGCCCGAGCCACAAGCCCCTCCACTTTTTTACAGACACCTACACTATTACGATTTTTAGTTAGATTGATGCTCAGATACATCTGTTAAATCTATTTAGCCTGTTGATACTAGGATGTGTCTTGTTATGTGGGTGTCAAAGAAGTGTATTTCTAAACTGCTGTAAGATTAAGTCTATTTATAGGCACACATACACTGTCTGAAGTAAAAAGTATAACTGCTAACCTCTGGTAGGTTTTGATGCAAATATTATATTATAATATTATACAAATAATACTTTATCTCACATTGCGCAGTTTGGCGATTTTCTTAATTTTTATGAAGATAATTGTCAAACAGGGTATCTATTGAGTACAACACTAAATCGTTTTTCTTGTCTGCTGTGTGCCTACGTAACATACGGGACCTAGACGCAAATCCTAACTAATATTATAAATGCGAAAGTAAGTTTGTTTTTTACCTTTCACGCCTAAACCACTGATCATCTTGAAATTTTTCATATACGTTGTCAGGTGTACAGAAACGGGCATCAGGTACATTTCATCCCGAAAAAAGTAATGTTTCCGAGGAAAACAACAATAACGTTCTTATGTCAATAGATGGCGCCACGCATCTTTCGAACCATGATTGAATTATATTATTTGCAAGCAGAGTACAACCCGAATTTATTGTAAAATACTAAATTAACGCGAGCGAAACTGCGTGCGTAATAAATTAGTATACAACACAATACATTTAATAAGAACTAGATGTAAGGGTTAAAATAAAGCTATTAAAAACACACAAAAACATAACGCAGTACACTTGGGATCTTGGTTTCGGTGGTGCTTCCCTGTAACGTCTATAAATAACTCCTGTTAGCCAGAAATCTGAGCTAAAGAAGACAGCCTTCTGCATCGCGGGACCTGGAGCATGCAGGACTTAAAATGTCCTGTCCTGGTTGACTCCAACCCTGACAGCTTCACCAACTTCCGTTCCTCGGCACCGATTTGAGCTTGGCTCCTCCTGATGAGTAGGTATTGAAGCATGATGGGCACTGCAGCACGGACTTCCTCACTTGCAGGAGCGGCACTGCGTTTGTTGCGATTGAGTCGCGAACGACCCCTCTTCTAAAAACCGTGCGAAGAAGGGGCGTAGTTTGACTATACATTAATTGTAAGGACCATACCTCCCAAGGCTTGTGTAGCTCCTGCCAGGGAGATGACGCTCTTTTTGAACACAGATTGTATGCAGCACGCCATGACTCCTGCTAGTACCGTTGCGAATTGTATGGCTGCACCTGTAACAATATCGAAGGTGTGAATTGAAAGCTGAATCAGTCACATAGTCACACTTGCTTTTCCTGAGTAGATAAAGGCGATTGCAAGATCATGTCATCAGAATTGGCCACAATTTAATGTAGGCAATTACTTTATTAGCTTCTCTTAAAAAATAGATAGAGAATATTTAAAAAAACTACATAGCAGTGGCGAAAGCACCATATAACACGATTCCTACCGGCTTCCCTTCGGGGACTCGCATCAGCAACTCTATCGCTATTCAAAAATGGCACGTCAATAGTGGCTATGTAGCTACTATTGTCAAAAAATATAGTTCCACTACGGGTATTTAATTCACCATAACATTTCAACAACAAAAACGGTTATTTTTAGCTTTGTTATTACTATAAAAGAAAAATGTTCTAAATTAACTCGGCGCCATAACGTCATAATCGGGAACTAACAATTCATACAACAGCGATCCCGTAATGATGCCACTTTAGGTCACGTGACACCGCTTGATATGGACGAGAGCAAGACGCTGTACAACGGGTTATGACACAGACAAATATAGAAAAATGCGTCAACGAGAACGAGATGGAGGAATATTGCACATTTTATTTGCTTTTCAGCTGATCAATTTTATTGTATTTAATTCTTTACATTCCTATACCTGTTAATATTAGAATGATAGTAAGTTTTCTTTGTTGATAAGTCAGTAAGTTAAAGCCGACTTCGCTTCGGCTTCTCTTTTAGAAAAATTTACACCTCGCCGCTGCTGTATTCACTTAAAATTAATCAACTGTGTAATTTAGTATGTAACGTCAGCCATATCCTTTGAGAATTAATGAATAATCATCCTTAAGAATCAGTTATTGACAAGGACTTAATTTGCATGGATATCATGCCAAATAAGAGAACTGAAGTACTGATCGAACATAAATAGGTTGATGATGAATAATGCAATGCAATACTAGAAGGAAAATCATTATTAGAAAACCTAGACTTTAATTTGTATAAGTTGTAAATCACCAGAGATGGAGTGAGCAAGCGTGGTGTTCAATGCTCGTGCCTTCTCTGTATGAGAAGAGTACTCTACCCTCTATAGCTGCGTCAGTGTAGTTTGCTATGCTGACGACACGCTGGTCCTGGCGCAAGGGAGGTCGCACCAGGCGGCGGCCGAACTAATGAAACATGGGGTTGCGATAATCGTCGATAGGATCCGGCAACTGGGACTCGAAGTGGCCTTGCACAAGTCCGAGGCCATGTTTTTTTATGGTCCTCACAATGCGCCACCGACGGGTTCCCAAATAATGGCATCAGTGTCGAGTCGCCGATGAAGTACCTGGGACTCGACAGCTGGTGGAACTTCGTGGAGCATTTCCGACGTTTGGCTCAAAGCTTCGTGGAGCATTTCCGAAGCAAAACGCGCCGGGGCGTAACTCCGCTGCCGCGAGAAATCGCGACACAGCGGACAGATCTCCGGAAGGATCTCATGGCGACATGGAAAATGCGATTGTCGCAACCCAGTACTGGACACGCCACGATTGCGGCGGTAAGTCCCCTCTTTGAGGAGTGGATTGAGGGGCGCCACGGCGTCCTCAACTCCCGCCTGACGCAGGTCCTCACCGGACACGGTTGTTTCGGGAGGTTTCTGTTTCAAATAAGGCTGGAGGAAACGCCCGGGTATTTCCATTGCGAAGATCGCCTTGAGGACACGGTGGAGCATACGATGGAGGTCTACCCAGCTTGGGCGGACCACCACCGTGTCCTTGTGGAGGCGGTCGGCGGCGCCGATCTCGCGCTTCCGGCCCTGATCCAAGCCATGGTACGGAGCGAGAGTGCATGGGCCGTCACCTCCGTCACCTCCTTCTGCGAAGCAGTAATGCTCGCGAAGAGGGAGGCGGCGCACGTGAGCGAGAGACAGTATATATGTGCCCTCACGATCCTAGTCGCCGCAGGACACGCCCTGGGCGTCGGGAATCCCAAGCCGATTCCCGGCCGCCGTAGGCGCGGGCTTGCGGACGATGAGTAATGGGTAGCTCGCTGTCCGGTAAGGACCAAGCCCGGGTCGACGCGACGGCGCGTTGTGTTCCACGCGCGTCTCAAAGAGATGTCAGCATCAACTGATGGGGGCACACAGGCAATTGAAGGAACACGGGTGGGTTTTAGTCAGTAAAAGTCTGCCACGCCCTCCCACTCCACCCAGGCTACGGAGGGCTTGTGGCCATATAATAAAAGCCGCACAAGTCGATCGATCGCAGTAAAGCTACGCTTGGCATGTTTACATACCAAAACCCCACTGTACCTCCGAAATTAAACCTTTAGTACCGGCTGACAAGCGGTCTTACCAATGGGTATTGTATTACCCAGTAACTGAGTTGTGGAGGTCTTATTGGCAGTCGCTCCATGTAAAATAAAATGTAAAATACTGGTATTCAGCTGTATCTGGTGGGACTGGAAGCTGACCCAACATATTTGGGAAGAGGCTAGGCTGATTGGTTGTGTAGTATTAAGAAATACTACGTTTGTTCGATTGAGTATTAGTCTTGAACGTACTTGGTACCTGGTTGCCCTTATTATTTCAGAAGTATAACGAGTGACCAACTCTTGAAAGACTAATAGAAAGTACTGGGGCGGCTGCTGCAGTGCGGAAAACCTTGAAAAGCCGTCTGGGCGACTCTTCGTATGACCAGAGGGCTGGCCCATATTTTGGTAAAAAAATAAGCTGCAGCAAATGCTGCCAGTATTTTGGGGACTTTTCCCGTTGACAATGACAGGATGGTACAGACAAATTTATTGATGCCCAATGATCATTTTCTTTTTATATACTTATACCTACATATTATTATTTTAGGACCGTGAGTTTTTAAATTATACAAAGGTAATTTATCAAAAATTACGCATTATAAAATGTGTGGTTTTCAATGGTAATAGTCAAAGTCACTGAATTATAAATTTTACTGTAGGATATAGGAATAATATATGAATACTTCAAACTTACATAGAGATAAAAAGAACATGGCCGCTTTCCAAGGAGTAGGATAGACTTCAGCATCAGTAGCGAGCCCGTAGAATGAAAATGATGCACAGTTGTTGTTATCATTTCTCATGCGGATACATCTGGAAATGAAACAACATTAATATGAGTACCTATAAAAAAAATACCTTCGAGTCAGAAAAACTTTTAACCGTACCAGAATAACCAACACTATCTCACACACCCATACGCACTCATGCACACACTCACCGTCCTACTCACTCTCACACTCTACAACTCATAAGTGACAAAATGTTCTATATTTTAATGTCAAAAATATACTGTATATTAGTACATATTCTGTAAGATTTAACAAACTTGTTAATGTTTGCTACACATTTTCCAGTCTTTTTTCTTTCTAATTCTTTTTTCTCTAATTCTTAGAGAGGTTTGACGCTGGTACAGGTTTTTTACCTAGTCAGGCTGTAGATGCTCCCATGTTGCATTACTATTTTGCATTATAGCCTACAAATTTCCTTGCATAATATGGTTGTTGTAATGTTAAATAATTCAGGTCAATAAATAACTTTTATAATTTTTCTTATAATTTTTCTTTTATTTTTCCTAATGTCCTTGTTTTTAATAAACCTTTGTTATGTATTAGACTTGGAACAACCTACCCTCTCACTAGGAGTCGGGCGTTGGTAGCTGCGCCACAGTTTTAACTTTTGCAGCTATCATTGTTTAACATTGTTTGTTAATTTATATTTATGTATTTTGTTCCCAATAAAACAATTATATTTATTTACTGGGTTCATGTTGATAAGTATGAAAACGAGAGAACAATGGTAGCTGTAATATGAAGATAAATTACTTAAGTAGATAAGTTTGATGAGTAACAGACTTGCTAATATTTATGTCTAAGTGACTGTGAAGTAAGTAAACTAATATAAAGTGGCTTCTCAACGTGAAAAAATCCTCGGAATAATGAGGTCGCTCTGCGAAGCCTGTGAAGCTCCCAGGAAGCTTCTGTGCTTCTGGGCGGAGCTAGGCTGGCTCTGTTAGCCAGAATCTCCACGCAGAATGGACCGAATGGCAGACCCATCATCATCAACAATATAAAGTCTGAAGTAAGTAAAATAAATCATTAACATCAGTTAAGTAAATATAAATGTTGTATTTAACTAATTAATGTTAATGATATAATTATATAAATACTAGCTTTTGCAAGCAGCTTCACCCGCGTGGAGGTCCATAATTATCACACAGTTACTTGCTAACGGGAAGAATCACATCCAAATTCGTTAAGCCGTTTCTGCGCCATTGAGTAACAAACATAAAAACATCTAAACATACAAACTTCCACATTTATAATATTAGTAGGATATAGTAGGATTGTTGATTGTAATTTGTTTCTTATTTTATTTTTATTATTATTATTTTTTTTTTTGCCGTGCCCTACAGCGTCCGTAATTGTAAATACCTTAGCCTAAAGCCATTGTTAGAACTTTCAACATTATGAAATGCAAATAAAGTTATGAATAAGGAAGTATTATTTCAAAGTGAAATAAATATTAATAAACCATTAAAAAATAAGTTATGTATTGTAACAATATTTAGGTAAATTTTAAAACATACTTAGCATGCGCACACCATAATCTATATTATATTAATATGTGAAGCAAAATCTTTGTACCTCTTTTTATGAAAATTATGCAGAGGAATATGAAATTTGGCACAGTAAAAGGTTTTATGGAGAAGGGTAGAAAGCTAATCTTTATATAAAAATTAATCCCTATTTCCCTTAGTCACGGCATCACACGTGAATGGGTGGACCAATTTTGCAAATTAATTTTTGGTTGTGTTTATGATTGCCAGGAGAAGGTTCATATGAAAGGAAAAAATAAGAAAGTTGCGTGGAACACAATGTATTTATAAAATGCGAATTCAATAGTCTGTTGGGTCAGCTAGAATTTTATAATAATGCATTAAAAATACCGTAACTTTCAAATGAATTAAAGTCGACTCTCGACCACTGGGCGATCGCTAGTTAAAATAAATGCTTCTAAATGCAATATTTACTTGTTCATTTATAAACATAATTCTCAACTAACCTGTTGTAAATACCGACGCTTGGAACATAAAAACTGGTGATATTATTCTCGTTGAGCACCACAGGCTGTCCGATAAGCCATTTAGGAGTCATGATACCAGTTAAAATGAGCATGAAAGCTACCAAACTTAGCAAAAGCCATGCCAAACTTCTGCCAGTGACTATAACATAACACATGATTGAAACTTTGTTGTTTCTCTATATGCAGCCTCCAATACGCTTTAAAAGTACACAAAAAAAAGTTAAATTGTTTTGTTAAATAGTTCGAAAAAATAAAAAAATAAAAAATCACTGCTTCGTACACACACGGTCTTTCATTTTACTGTATTGGTATTGAATGCAATCAGTGTTGCCAGATTTGGTTTTCACTTTCCCCCAGGCTTAGTCACAATTTACCCCAGAATCACTATTAATTTTAAAAAATACCCTAAATTAATTCCCTCAGATTTTTCTTACTTTTACAAATAAAACAACGAGTTTTTTTTTTGTAAAAGTGTCACAAATGTGTCCTCTGCATCGACTGCATAGTTAAAACTTTACATAAATGCTATTGTTAAATTTATGTATATGTAATTGTTTTTGACGGTGTATAGTTAACGCAAGATTATTGTTTAATGACTGCGAATTATACCCTATAACATGACCAAAGATACCTTATTACCTTTAGAGCTCGGTCTTGAAGACTGAATACAGAGAAAGGGCTCTCTGTTTTATTTATATTCTTTTATGTAGTATTTTGGTTAAGACGTGCACACAGCGAGTAATTTAAATTTTTAGTTTTGTTTTTTTTTTATATTAAACTTTGGGTTACCTATTTTACTGTAATACTGTACCTAGGACACTATTTTAATGTAATATTGAAAATGCTACTAAGTAACCTGCTATACATCGCTATTTTTTTTATCGTTTTAATCCTTTGAAAAGGGTAATTGTACGAACAACTTTTACTATGGGATCAACTCTGAAATCGTGAATTAAAAATCAGCTGATCCATACATTGCGTCGAGTTATGCGAACATAAATGTACAGATCAGGTCATCAGGTGATTTTTATTTCACGATTTCAGGGTTGATTCCATAGTAAGAGTTGTTCATAATGATTAGTACAATGACCCTTTTAAAGGTTTAAAATTATAAAAAAATAGCGGTGTATATTTGTGACCATATAATATTCCGTAAAATGTTGTTTCGGTGTGGTGAAAATAAAAAAGTTTAAAAGAGGCTTCGGCCAATAGCAAAAAGTTATTTTGTAAATCGGTGAAATGTAGTTAGGTAAAATAATACCTATGACACATGATACTTCGATAATCTAAAAATATGTCAAATAATGCATATAGCAAAAAAGACGTCGGTCAATAGTTTTCGGTAAAATGAAATTCGAACAAAATCATCGGAAAGTGATCGGTTCCCTAAACTCTGAATTCTTACTAACGAGAAATTACTTTAGATGTCATGATGTGTCGCTAGGTCAATAAATAAATATGATTAGCTGGATTGGGTTATCTCAGGATATATACTTGTAAATAAAGAAGCCCCTAAAAAACTTCTCAAAATATAAAGACCCTAAAAAATCCCATCCCACTTATTTACCCCCTAAATTTGGGGGGGAAGACCCTAAGTTGGGAACCCTGAATGCAATTGAAAGGTTAGCTGGCAGTAAAGCGCTTGGTATGGCTAGCTGACATTTTGACTAATTATTTAATTAATATTTTGTATCTCGTAATGTTTATTACTATGCCTATGTATATAAAGAATCAAGTCTATCCGACTAAACAGACAGCTGTGCTGCTGGGGAGTTTGTTCCGCCACTTCTTCTTCCCAGCTAAAGCACTAGGAAGTGGTGAAGGGTGGGCGTTTTGGGCCCTGTCTCATGTACTTTGACGTTTGAAAAGTGCTGATTCTCAGCCTAATTTGAATAAATGACTTTTGATTTTTGATTTTGATTTTGAAAGATTGGCAATTACTGCATTATTAGAGTACAGGCAATCGAGCAGTGTCACAGTGCTGCCATCCTCTGATTTTGACTTTCCCTTCCCCTAGCTTTTTGCGTTATTTCAGAGACATTTTTTGAACTTACCATACGTGTTAAAAATAATCTGTCTTTAAAAAGTTTTAAAAAGCATTAATTGCTACAGAAACCACTAGAATCTGTAGATTCTAGTGGTTTCTTTTAATTTTTAGAAAAAGCACCTACGGAAAAAGAAAAAACGTTTTATTCCAGTCGAGCTGGTGGGCGGAGTTTGGGGTAGGCCTATGTCCAGCAGTGGACGTTTTTCGGCTGAAATGATGGTGATGATGTTTTATTCGTGACTTTCTAACTATGGTAGGTTTATAAGTTCTTTCAACCGGTAACGTCTGGCTGACCGGACACTTATTGTACAGCACAAAATACAGATGACATTTTAACTTTTTCATAAAACTACCTACATAAAACCCCTTAAGACGAAAATTCGCTACATTTAAGGGAAAACGCCATAAGGTGACAACACTGATAACCAAAGACTATCGAATGAGTGACGTTTAACGTTTTTTATTGCTGGGAATAGACCACCAAGTACGTTGAACAGAAGAAGAGAGTTTTTCCAAATTGCTTCATTCTGTCAAAATATTTATTTTTTTAATTACTGATTGGACCTGCTCTTGACCTCGATCACGCCTGATGGAAAGCGATTTATTAGGTCCAATGAGGTCTATGATGGATCGAGCGTGCCCAGAAAATGCCTGTTCATTCAATTATTATTAATCGACTGATAACAAAGTATATAACAATAAATCCACAGCCTCTCCCGAGTTACACCCCAACACTCGGTTCTAACTTTCTTTCTGCATCGAGATTGGTCCAAACATCTTCATTATCTGTATGTTCATCTTACAACAGCATCTAGTTATATCATTTTTACCCTTTACTAGAAGTAGAATAGAAGCAGACAAAGTGGCAAACCAAAATAACTATTCTAGTGTTCGCTAAAGTCCCCTCCCCACACATATTCTTTTGGCCATAAAAATTTAGGGAATTTATCTATTTCTTTTATGTATTTTAAGTTAGAGACGATACTATATAAATTGAATATGGAACAGAATTTAACAATATTTTGTTGAAGTGAAAGAAAAATGAAACGATTGGAAATCTGAAACCTATAATTTGAACGCAGACTAAACGCATCCAATGAAGACCAAAGCGCCATCTGCCGTTTCAGTCAGGTTAAAAATAAAACACGGTTTTGTTCTCTCTTGCTCCTTGTTGTTTCTTTTCATTTGAGTGCGTGAAAGAAATGGTTAGTTTAATTAGGGCATAATATTTCCTGTATTGAATTTTGCAAATCAATTTGTGATCCTAAAAGTGTACAACGTTACGTTGCATCGTGTCGCGATAATTTCGAGTGAAATGTGGTCGATGACAGCGTGAAAACGATTGCTACGTAAGTATAATACGATCAAATACTATACATCGACAGGGTAGTATTACGGCTATTGGTTTCACGATGAAACGTATTTCGTAGGATAATAAAAATACCTGTCAGTCAATTGTCAGGTACAGATGTGTACCTACCTGTATATTGTCAAGCAGAGAAATCAGTCGTAATTGAACAATTTATTTTATATAAATCGTTTATTTTATGATTATTTAGTGTTAAATACAGTGCCATGAAATGTGTCTGTGAAACTGTGAAGGTATGCGTCAAGTGTGTGTGGTAGGGTATTGAAAAAAAAACATGTTTTCGTCTGCCCTTGTTTAGGTTGCAAAATCTCGGTTCCTTTGTCATGTGCATAGTCACTTTTACTTTTTCTGGTGAACATTGCATGTAAACGACTGACGTTTACTAAATTCCCGCTGTTTTATTAGTTTTTTTTTGTGTAGTAGAAAGTGGGTACATTGGTCGTATGGGATATTTTTTTAATGTAAATAAGGCGTTCCAGTTGAACGACCAGCCACTGTTGAGTGAGTTTTGTTTAAAAATGCAGTTATACTTGATTGTTATCCTCATGACATAGTTTTTTTGCTGTTATAACAGATATTGTTGGAAAAAGAGTTCTATGCAATACATGCAAAACAGCTGGATATTCCTGGCAAAGGTGCTATTGTGTAAGGCCTAATGTGTCATTAACAGCTTTCTAACCATCAAAAAGTTAATATTTTGCTTCCTACATAAATATTAAAATCTTTATTGTTGAACCAATATTTTATTGATTATCATCATAATACAGTTTGTCATGCGAACTTATTCTGTGTATAACAAAAAAAAAATGACAATAACATATTGAGGCTGTAATTTGTATTCCTTTTCCTTATTTATAAACATACTATTATTTACACAATTTACACATTGATTCTGGGAATTCTTCATGGGAATTTCAAGCAGTGGGTCAATTTCAAACCAACCGTAAAAAGTGGGTTTGTGAAATAACTGCTTAAATATTGTTGGAATACGCGTAGTTTCTATTTAATGGGATGTTTACATTACATCTTAATATTGTACAGTTAGAAATATTAAACTATCATGTTTAATATTCGAGATAATTCAAAAAAACTATCTATTTTTTCATTTGTGTCACTGGTCCTTTTCCTGATTTTTCAACAAAACATTAATTATAAAAAATACTACTCTGTGAAAATGTATTTTTTTAAATTTCGGTTACACATTAATGATCATAAATTCAAGTTACGCTGATCGTTTTAAATTAATACAAAATATAATACGATTTCTCTGTGTTTTATTTTGTGATCACTTTTTTCAATCATTAGTGTCGACTAAATAATCGTTCCGTTATTAAGAACATCCCAGGTGGTTACCGCCATCCCCACTTCCGCGCTGCGTAAAGGGTCCCTAGTGGCACGTGAACGTTCGGTGGAAGCAGACGCGCGCTTCGTTATTCTGGTAAGAAATCGCAATTTCATTTGATTTCTGTGCTTAATACGAAAATTGAATCATTCGTGTTTATAATAGTGTGATAATAAGTGTTTGAGCAATGAATTCTTTATCATGCACGTAGATTAGCAACAAATAACCGGGATATTTTGTGGCGTTCTAATGTCGTCTAGAATATTCTACGACGCAATAAATTAGGTTATTTGTTGAAAATTTCATTCGTGTCACTTCATTAGTGTCATTTTTTCGAGTGACACTAATGAAATTTCATTCTACACGAATGAACGGTTCATTACTTGACTACAAAAAGGAGGGTTATGATTTTTTGCTTGTTTTTAGCTTTTGAGTCATCAAACTTCAAGAGTTTTTTCTCATTTATGTGTCTCCCATGACAATTACTTTGTTAAAATTATAAGATGGTTTTTCTTGATAGTATATGGTACATAAATTGTTTAAGGTTTAAAATGGCGAAAGAAAAATGTAAGAAAAATGAAGATGAGTTAGAAAGGAGAAGGATTGCAAGAAGGGAAAAATATAAACGAATAAAAAGCGATCCCGAAAAATATGCCATTGAAAGGGCTAAAAAAAAGGAGGCTTACTTAAAAAGGAAAAGCGAGCAGAAAGTCAAAAATATCAATAAAATGTCTCCACGGGAACAAAGAGCACAAAGAAAACGTTGGAGAGAAAATTCGAAGCGATACCTGGAGAAGAAAGCAAATGAACGGAAGATACAAGAAGTAACAATTTTTTCTCAAATGCTCGAAGCTCATGGAAAAATAAATGATAAAGAGTTCTCTGATCCATTGTGTGAGGAAAATGTAAAGAAAGAAATGAATAAAGAAAGTAACAAAAGAACATTCCATGTTAAAATTAAAGCCTTAAAGTTAAAACATGCGATGGAAAAAAAAGAAATGGCCTTATTAATTAAGAAGTACCAAAACCGCTGCAGAATTTTAATGAAGAAATTAAATAAAATGAAACAAAAACAGGCATATACTGGTTTTGACGAAAACATTGCATTACCTCAAGTGGCTATTGATACATCGAGTTGCCCTGATGCTGCCAAAGAAACGACAACTGAACAAGTTATTTTAAAGTCCGCTAGCAATATGAAACGTAGACCTAGTATAGAGCTTCGTAAAAAGTGTCTAAACGACAGATTTCAGCAGAAGATTAAGCAAGGTAATGACAGCATCCAAGAATTAATTATAAGATTTTATGAAGATGACATTAACAGTCGCATTGGCGCAGGAAAGAAACAATATGTGAAAAAATTCGGAACACTAAAACAAAAACGGTATCTGCTGGACTCTGTTAAAAATTTGCATACAAAATTTCTTGAAGACAATCCTAACATACGGATTAGTTATGTAACGTTTACAAGGCTACGCCCATTTTGGGTTTATTTGCCACGAGATGACAGGGAAACATGTGCATGTACGGCACATACAAATACAGATCTACTGATTTTCGCTTTAAAGAAAAATAAAATTGTTGACATAAAGAATTATCAGGACATGCTGCACGTTCTCTGTTGTGACAACTACAATACAAAGTGTGTTGGTAGAGATTGCGAAATTTGTAAAGACAGAATTATACCATACAAAGAATTTAATAATCAGGAAGAAATTGAGTACCATGAATGGTGCAGAGATAAAAAGAAAGTGGGCTCCAAAGAAATAAATATAGTCAAAAAATTTACAAGGACAATAAAGCCTAAAGACCTGATATATAAACTTGAGCATTCCTTGCCAAAATTCTTTATTCATACTGTGAACATCCTAAATCAATACCAAGCTGTTACTCTATTGAAACAATCCCTTAATCATGACGAAACAATTCTCCACATGGACTTTTCAGAAAACTATTGTTACAAATTTGCTGAAGAGGTGCAGAGTCTACATTTTGGGGGTAGCCGTGGACAAGTGTCTCTCCATACCGTGGTGGCTTATCTCAAGGAAGGAAGGGAGACTATTCACCGTTGTCTATGCACGGTCAGCGAATGCACACGGCATGATGCCCCTGCAGTCTGGGCGCACTTACAGAAGGCGTTAGAATTTGTGTTCGGAAAATGTCCCTATATTACCACCGCACACATTTTAACAGATAGTCCAACAAGCCAATACCGAAATAAACAAATATTTTATATATTGACTCAGCTCCGCAATACCTTCCCGTCTTTGAAGTTAGTTACATGGAATTACCAAGAAAGTGGTCATGGCAAAGGCGCCCCTGACGGCGTTGGTGCTGTAGTTAAGCGGACAGCTGATCGTCAAGTTAAATGTGGGCGTGACGTCGGGGATTTCTCTACATTCCTTGCAGTTGTTCGCGAAAATGTTCACAATATTGAGATAAAAGTAGTAGAGGAGCATGAAATTATAGAAAAAGAACTTCTGCTTCCTAAGGATATTTCACCATTCAAGGGTACTATGTTAGTTCACCAAGTGGTCTGGAATTCTGGATCCGAATTTCTCGAGTTCCGAAAACTAAGCTGCTTTCTGTGTATCGACAAAATCTGCGAACATGAGAATAAACATATGCAATTACATAAAATCTATAAGAGTGTCGTCGAATCGGCCGTCCAAAATATAAAAGTTATTCCACCAAGCAAACGAATTACAGTTTTGAACGATGTATCCATCCAGTATTATAATCCGAACAATAATCCGTCAACTTCTGGAACACGCAAAATTATAAAATCTAGAAAGAAAGAAAATCTAAAAAGACTTGCAGATGTAAAATTTGACTGGACAAATCAAACATTTATAAACACTCAACAGAAGGTGTCTGGTGGACATGAAGAGGCTTTCCTCCGCTTTATTAATGAACAGTCTTTTAAGAATACAGAATGAGAAAAGAATAATAATAGAAATGGAAGAATAGAAGTGATTGTAACTTTAAAAGACGATCAAGACTGATTATATAATTAAGTTAATAGGAAAATATTCAAAGAATTAATAAATTATAGAATTAAGAAACAAACAAGATTGATTAAGAAACCAATCTGTAAGATTTAATTAGATATTAATAGAAGATTACCTATCCAACATGACTGAATAAATAAGGAAAATTAGCTAGGTAGAAATAATTATATCAGAAAATATATACCTACAGATACATTGTTACCAAAAAGTTTGATACTTATATTTTGTTGATGACAAAAATAATTTTGTTTCAATCACAATCGTGTTATTCTTAATATTTTATTTTTTTGTATTTTTTTATGTCCATATTTCATTAAAAACTCATTACAAGTATTTTTATTGTTGTTCTCACTTCTCACCTAAAATTGACAAAAATTATGGTACTTACATAATACTTTCTTGTGCATTATTAAGAAAAAACTTAGTAACAAATCAAAAAAATATGTGGTTCAGTTAGCCAGTATCATTAGTGTCATGCAGACTCCATTCGTGATATGAGAATTTCATTTGTGTTCCCAGGTAACTCATTTGTGTTACCCTGATTTTGATTTTTTGTCACTTTTAAGTAGATACGCACCGTGATTTTACTCTTTGCGTACATAACTTCATTAAAGTAAACGTTATAGACCGTCCCTTAGCAATAAAACGGGTATTTGCAGATAGCAAAAAAAAAGTGTCAAATTAATTCGACTCGTGAAATCGACCCCAGTGATTACAATAACTTTGAAGCACTTAGAAATATCTTTCATTCCACATGACATCTTGTGAATCAATGAATCATGAGAATATCAATCATTTATTTCGCTGAAAGAAAATAGGCAAGTCGGTAAAAATATATATTAATAAAAAAGGTGATCAATACTCGAAGACTATACGTTTTTAGAGGATCAATTATATTTATATTATATTTAATAATAATATTTTCCAAAAAATTGGGCTTGTGTCCAAGTAATAACAGCCACGGTCGATCTATCAGGTTAAGCTATGCTTGCTGGGGTTGGTCTGTAGATGGGTGAGCATCTTTACATACTGAGACTCCTGTGCCTCGGAAAGCATGTTAAGCCGTTGGTCCTGGCTGTTATTTGTGGATCTTTAACTCGTAACGGGTTGTCAAAAGCCCGAAAACCTGACAACCAGTCTTAGTGTTACCCAGTAACTGGGTTGTGGAGGTCAGATAGGCAGTCGCTCCATGTAAAACTGTAGACTGAAGTTTACCCTAACATAGTTGTGAAGAGGCTAGGCAGATTGATGTATGTTCTTGCAATAAAATGAACCATAATATCTATGTAAAATTAAACCTCAATTATGTTTGCATAATCATTTAAATGCTTTCAAAAACAATTTTTTGTATGTAGCTAACTAAATTCAGTCTTTTATCTACAATTAATATAGATTTCATAAGGTTTTCTGTTACCCAGTAATTGGTCTGTCGAGGTAGATAGGCAGTCACTCAGTGTAAAATACTGGTATTTAGCTGCATCTGGTTAGACAGGAAGCTGACTCCAACATAGTCAGAAAAGGGCTAGGCAGATGACTTAGGTATTAATGACTTCAGGTTGATAGGCAGCAGTGTTATGTCATCAAGTCTGCCAGTAACAAAATTCCCAAAACTACTGGTCTAAAAACGATGAAGGAAAACATCTTGAGGAAACTGGCATGTCCTAGAACCAAAAGTTCAAAGACATGTGATATCTACCAACATGCACTGGGCCTGCCTAGTGGATTCCCTCTCATTGAGAGGAGGCTTGTGTCCTAGCAATGGCAACATTATTGATTCGAACCCAGGAGAATGTTATGTGCAGTGTGTCCCTGGCTGACTAGTTTTTACCCGCGGCTCCGCCCGCTTGGATGTCGGTTATCGCGTAAAAAAGTAGCCTATGTCCTTCTCCATATTCCAGGCGATATCTCTGCCAAATTTCATGACGATCGGTTCAGTGGTTTAAGTGTAATCGTAACAGACAGACAGAGTTACTTTCGCATTTACAATACTAGCTTTTCCCAGTGGCTTCGCCGGCGTGGAAGTCGGAAATTATCCCGCGGGAACGTACTACCGGGATAACAAGTATCCTATGTGTTAATCTAGGTTATAATCTATCTTTTGCAAACTTATACTCTGACATTTGATAATTATTATATACACTTTGACATAAATATTTACTTTAGAAGTATAATATTATTTTTGTTTTAATTATTGTGAATGTGAGGACTATTTGGGTCATATTTTGTTTGTTTTTGTGTTTTCTGTTTTGTGGTTCATCTCTTTCTCAGCTAGTTTTAATATTAATCTGGCAGTTTGAGTATTTTATGCGGCCTACCCAAATGTCCTGTCTTTGGTATTGTTCGTCAAATCGTTGAGCTCCTCAAGTTCTGAGTTGAGCTGTATGATTAGTGACAAATGCGTGCACTGAATGGACAGGTCCACTCAATCTGTGTGGTTCTTTCTTCAAAAGACCATTTCAGACACCGATCCACATGGTTATCACATGATCTGACCAAGATTATGTCTGGACTTTAAAAGAGACTGTGACCTCTGAGTTTGTTTCGGCCTTTCTTCTCAGAGTAGTCAGATAGGAAACGCCGACCTCATCATGTTTTAAAAAATATGATTGACGTGTAAAAGTGTTTGTACAAACCTACTTACAGAAATAAAATCATTTATCATTTATCTGTGTGCCAAAATTCATCCAAATCCGCTCAGCCGTTTTTGCATGAAAGAGTAACAAACATCCATCCATCCAGCCATACTTACAAACTTTCGCGTTTATAAAATTAGTAGGATTAGTAGGGATAATATGGTATCTTGATTTTCAATATTGATTGTTTTATGGTTCTCTCACTAGTAATGATCTATAGTGTTATGTGTGTGGGTGTTGTGGGCTTAAATCTGGGCGAGTACCAAGGTGACTTTTCCAATTCGTATTAGGTACTTTCTGAGTTTATCTTGGACATAACTGACATCGGTGAAGGCAGACATTGTAAGAAAAGCTATACTTATCATCATCACTACAACAAAATCCCCCGCCGCGTCTGTCTGTCTGCTCAAACTGTCTTATTACAAAGCGCGATCTAACGTTAGTTCTAGCCTAAAACTCTAAGTCAGTTTTTGCATTGCCAACTTTTCTTCTATTTGGGTAAAGTTCTTAATACAAAAATGACAATTTACCACCGGACTAAGTTGTCAGTATTGTAAAAGGAGCTGTATTTCGATATCATTTAGGTTCTTATTTCAAAAACAGGCTTAATGGTTTAAACTATACCGAAAGAAAAACCTTGTTTTGGTATTATGGTGGAAAAAGTACTGTTGAGTTCCTTGTCATAATGAAAGTGGGTACTAAGGAAGGATATTTGAAAATTCCTCCCTTGAAGGGGTTAGGGTAGAAAAAAAATGTATGAAAGTTTTAATGTCATTTTTGCCTATGGGAAATCCCATTTGGCATATTATGTCCTGACCCTGATTAAATTGGGATAGAGAAAGGAGAATGAAGTGGGTTTAGACTAGAGAGAGTTCAAATCTCCACTAACCCTCTCCATCCTTAACACTAGCTTTACCGCGCGGCTTCGCTTGCTTGGAAATCGGAATCTATCCCACGGGAACGTACTACCGGGATAAAAGTATCCTACCTCCTAGACCTAAGCTAGGTACTGGTACTATACCTACTTAGTTACCACAGGTATAGCGCGCGTCGCTTCGTGATATAATAAAAACTTTTACAAAAAAAAAACAGACTTCCTGGAAAACACAATTTTTTCAGGAAGTCGGTTTTTTTTTTTTTTGGAAAATGTTTTTATTTTTCACTTTTTAGTTATAGTACCTACCCCACACCAATTCGAATTTTCATCATTCTTGGGGTCAAAACAATGCATGCTGTCATTTTTTGAAGAGTTCCGTTGTCAGTCTCCGAAACTCATCATCAGATCTACATGAAATTTAAATGGGACCATTTCGAACAAAAAAAGAATTTTGCAAATCCGTCTATACATATATGACAGAGTTATGCCCGAACATTCATATTTTTTATATAAACATGTCGAATTGATAACCTCCTCCTTTTTGAAGTCGGTTAAAAATACTTTATGCTCAAAAACAACCACATAATCTAAAGTATAAAGACTCACTTAATCTTGTGACCTTCAACTATGTGGTATCAAAACATGAAAACGTTATTCAAAATTATTCATGTATCACAGAACATTTTTTTTGTTTTGAATAATTTTTTTTTCAGTTTCTTTTGGGTCGTCGAAATTTTGAAAGGCAGGATTGGTAATGGAGTCAAATGTATTGAGTTTTAGAAGGGTAACCGACGGAACCCTATTTCTGAGCCTCCGCTGTCCCTCCGACCGTCTGTCTGTTAGTGGCTTGTATATAATGATCCGTAATAGGTAGACAGTTGAAATTTTCACAGAATGTGTATTTCTGTTGCTGCTATAACAACAAATCCTAATATATAAATATTAAATGTTAAATTTTGTATGTTTGAATATTTAGATGTTTGGATGTTTGTTACTTAATCACGGAACAACGGCTGAACGGATTTGGATGAAATTTGGCAGATAGATAGATACCTACCTGGAGGAACACATAGCATAGTTTTTATCCCGGTAATACGTTACCGTGGGATCATTTTCTACCACCCCGCGGGCGAAGCCGCTGGCAAAAGCTAGTAATAAAAATAAAGTTAAAAATTAAAGGGTGTCTCCATGCAAGAAACCTTGTTTTTCTTTGGGGTACGGAACCCTACGTGTCTGTCTCGCACTTGGCCGGTTTCTTAAATCAGTCGGTACCTTGACGTAAGAGTTTTAATAAAAAGTCATTTTGTCTCACTTTTGTGACATTTTAGCAAGAGCATATTAAATACTTATTTACCAGCAAAATTTAATTTTTTACCCGACTGCGGAGGGTTATTTTGGAGAATTGTCAGATAGGGAAATGTTTGCATATTGTACCACCATGAATTAAACTTAGTTAACTGTCGTGTTCCATATAACTAGGTGAATAAGGTTTAATTTGCAGAAGTAAAAATATGTTTTTGTTTATAAATGCATTAGTATTTAAATGTTTTATCTAATAGTACCTATTATTATTTACTTTCTTACAAGTTTTTATTTACTATCAACAAAACAGGGCAGATGAAATAAAGTAGAATATTTTTAAATAAAACCTTTTTTTTTTCTATGCACCAACCAAAACCAATTTTCTTTTTTCTGTTTCAGAATTGACAAGCGCAAAGGCAACAACATAGTGTACTTGCAACAGCAAAATAGAAAAAATAAATAAAAAATAATTATGTATATAGCAGCTGAATAAAGCTGACACACTGTGATCTCGTTACGTGAATAGTATAATTTTTTTTATTTCATTATATGAATCGTGTGTAGCCAGTCTGATTTTGTATTTATGCGACATTGAGGCGAGATGAGTTCGATTAGTAATACCAACGCGCGGCCCCAAATGCCTTTGCGACAAAAGGACTTTGATCAGGTAAGGATTATATTTATTTATGATTATATGTTTTTTTGGACACAGAGGAGTAAAAATGGATTGCTTAGTAATACATATAATAAAATATATTTATTTGACTAAGAGGTGATTTTGCAGTAGTCAGAAAACTTATATGAATAATAAATCTCAAAGCTTGGCATATTTTCTATACAAAAGCTGTCAAACTGATATACACCGTGACATTTGAGTCGTCTTACAACGGCAGCCCACTTCGTGTATCCAATGACTACTTATCATTTATTAAAAAATATATAATATTTTTGAACATTTGCATTGTAAAAAAAATGAGAACATCATTCATTAAGACGCATGACGTAGTTTGAAACACCCTGTTATGGAAATGGAATTAATGATAGAATGCAATGGTAGGTAGTTAGATATCTTACCGTTTGATACGTAAACATTATTAACAGGGAGGGTGTTTCATAATTCTAAAGCATTATTTATTTTTCTTTGTACCTATTATCTAAATTAATGGTAACAATATTTTAATCGCGCCTAGAGGTATTTTATGACGGATACATTGAGTCGACCACCTTTGTAAGACGACTAAAATGTCACGGTGTATATATTCCTCGGATAAACCGGCTAGCTCCCGACTACTTCTGACTATTGAAAAATCCGCCCTTATAAAAAAAGTCCACACATACAGGGTGACACTTGAATGTAAGCGTGCAAATAGCCTGGTAACAAAATAAATGATGAATGACCCACATACTAGGAGAAATCTGTTACAGGGGTCATCCATCTGTCATGCTTTGTATGCAGTTATTACTTTTTAAGTTATTAAGGACTTGGCAGGGGTAAGCACGCAGTGAGCGTTGTCCTTTCGCCCAATCTGCAAACATGAGTAGTCCATTTTTACTTATCTGTGTTATCTAATTATTATTTTTTTAAATTGATGTGTATCGTATTAAGTGTATCATTGAGCAAAAGTGGACGACGTTTTCTAAATTTTGGCACATAAGTCAATTTAAAAAGTTCTCCATCTAATCCTAGGTTTACATGTTTCTGTTTTAAGTAAGCTTCGATCAGAATTCGGTCACTTCGACAGCGTTATCGTTGGCCTCGCAAAGATCTTCCAGTCTTCTCAGTGCAGGTGTTACTACTGCACTGAGATCACTACGAGATGGGAGGCATCATCTGTTATGTGGCTCCACTGTCGCACTGTGGGTCATCGGATTCCCCCGCCTTATTAACTTGTTAAAAGAAAGTTCAATGCACTATTTAAACGAATTCAATCAATCAATCAACTAAGTCCATTGCTGGACATATGCCTCTCCTAGGCTGCGCCATAAACCCTTAACTCGATGTCCTCTGCCTTCCTCATCCAGTCTGTCCCAAACACCTTTTTAAGGTCGTCGGTCCATCTAGCTGGGGGGCTTCCCACGCTACGCTTGCCGATACGCGTTCTCCACTCCGAGACTCGTCTGCTCCACCGTCCATCGGTCCTTCGACAAATATGGCCAGCCCACTACCATTTCAGTTTGCTTACACAGCAAGCTATGTCGGTAACGGCGGTGCTTTTCCGTAGAATTAAATTCCTGATTTTATACTTCAAAGTAACTCTGATCAAATTTAGAATGAACTAAACACGATAAATCAGTTATCAACTAACTTATTACTAAAATAATAATATGTGCCCTATCTAGTCAACATTGCAACAGCGGCCATTTGCAATAAACGTCTTGCGAAAGTTATTGCAACAGGGTTTTACTTAGTTTGTTAGGCATATAACAACATCCAATATGAGTTCCACTTTAATGAAAGACTTCTTTAAAAATAAAAACTAGTGGCCTGCCCTTGCTTCGCTCCCACGGGCGCAATCTAATAATGGTGACGACATGACGTCAAAATATCGAGATTTCAGTGCTACCTATATCTGAATGAATGAATGGGATGCACCGATCCCAGCGTGGTTGGACCAGACTCGATTAATGGAATGAACCCCAAGATTTGCATTAGCCCCTGAAGCTTCATGTTTCATGGTGCTACAGGGATCACTGCATCTCTGACATAAGAAGCAGCTGTTCCATATAAATATTGATCTCCAGCTGCATCTGGTTAGACTGGAAGCTGACTCCGAAATGATAAAGTATCAAAACCAAAGTGAAAGATTCGATAAGATTTTTTTAAAGTACTACTTTTATAAGCTCCTCTTTGATCAAGGTGATACAGGGTATTTCAATAAGGACCCGGTATAATGGATTTGAAATAAAACCACATTGATTGTTTACAAATTGATTATATTTACTTTTTTTGAAGGCTTACTTTTTGGCACTATGTATGAATACCATATCATTTTAATTACCACCTCTGCTTCGTATGGTAGCGTAAATACGAGAGGTCCAATTTTACATGCGAGCTACCCATTATTCGCCGTCCGCAAGCCCGTGCCTACGGTGGCCGGGAATCAGCCTGGGATTCCCGACGCCCAGGGCGTCTCCTGCGAAGGCCACGGCTGTGAGGGCGCATGTACTGCATCTCCCTCACGTGCGCCGCCTCCCTCTTTGCGAGCATTACTGCTTCGCTGAAGGAGGCGACTGCTAGCCATGCACTCTCGCTCCGTACCATGGCCTGGACCAGGGTCGGACGCGAGAGATCGCCGCCGCCGATTGCCTCCACAAGGACAAGGCGGTGCTCCGCCCAAGCCGGGCAGACCTCCACGGTATGCTCCACCGTGTCCTCAGGGCGATCTTCGCAATGGAAACACCCGGGCGTTTCCTCCCGCCCTATCCGAAACAGGAACCTCCCGAAACAGCCATGTCCGGTGAGGACCTATGTCAGGCGGAAGGTGAGGACGCCATGCCGCCTCTCAAGCCACTCCTCAAAGAGGGGACGTGTGGTGCCGGGCGTAAAAGAATAGCACCATCCCATTTCTTCCCGTGGATGTCGTAGAAGGCGACTAAGAGACTTACTAGAGAATGGGCAATAGCGTTCTGTATGCATTTTACCACCATACTGCGACCCGCCTGTCAAGTGTGGTGATTATGGCAAAACCCCCTTTTGGGGAGGCCATGATGATGATGACACCTCTATCTCATTGATGATGATACGTGTGATGTTACTCTTTACGTCATTGACAGTTCTTGGCTTGTACGCATATACCACTGATTTCACATAACCGTACATAACATAATCAAGGGGTGTTAAATCACATGATCTTCGAGGCTTGTCCCCGAATCTTGAGATCAGAACCCATTGAAATTCTGTTCCTATAAGTAAATTGACTGTTTCTGTGGAGGTATGACAGGTGGCGCCTGATAAAACCAGATGTCTTTCAGATCTCATCTTGGTAAATGCCAGTATTTAATGACTCATCTGTCATAATAGGTAGCCCAGTAGCCCGACTCACAAGTTGCAGGTTGTGGGTTCGACCTTCGAACACAGGCAGGCGCTTTACTTTAATTTCATCACCACTCCTCTCAAATCGGTGATGGAAAACATCGTGAGGAAACCGGCACGCATTTTTTTTTTCTTTGACAGTGGGAAATCATCAAATAACTTCTCCCGCTCTGGGTGGAGCAGGAGGGCGTATCAGACTTGCGTTTTGCTGACTAAAACCCACCCGTGTTCCCTCAGTTGCCAGTGTGCTAGGGGCGACGGTATCTCTTTCGAATAACCCGCACCCCTGGTAGGCATCGGACCTTGCGGGCCCCATCAGTTGGTGCAGACATCTCTTTGAGGCGCGCGTGGAACACAACGCTCTGTCGACCCGGGCTTGGTCCTTACCGGACAGCGAGCTACCCACTACCCGCAATCCGCAAGCCCGCGCCTACGGTGGCCGTGAATCAGTCTAGGATTGCCGACGTCCAGGGCGTCTCCTGCGGAGGCTAGGGCAACCGGCACGTGTTAGAGCGAAATATTCGAAGACAGGTGACATCTACCAACCCGCACGGGGCCCGCATGGTAGATAGCCCATTCCCTCTCGAAGAGAGGAGGCTCGTGTCTCAGCAGTGGGAACATTTTAGATGCTGATTATGCTGTAAAAAAATCGCGCCAATAGACAATCTAATATGGCCGCCATCGGCTGTCAAAGATAACCTTGTCTCCATTGAAAAAAGGTATATTGTGGGTAGTTTCAGTAGGACGTAAGGTGAAGGTCAAAAAGTTTCAAGACCCACCATTTAATTAAACTAATAACTTACCAACCATCTTGTAATACTAAATTAAATACCAGAGCGACAGTCACGTGCACGCCCTTATTAAACAAATGTTAGTAATGGCTTCAACTCGTACTTCTAAGACGTTATGGGACCCTGGTACCTGTGATTACAAGTCACGTGGTATATGAACGAAGTTTGTTTGTTATAGAACGTAAATTAGCGTTTATATTCTCCAAAGGGGTTGCCGAGATGAAATGAAATGAAATTTGTTTATTCTGTAAATAGCATAGATCGGGAAATCACTTTATACAAGGTAGCAAGGACATCGACGCGCAAACTTAAACCATGAATTCAGCACGTTTCTAGAGACCCTAGATTTTTTATCGGCTATTAAAAAGAATCTGTTGTTACTTTTTACACTATCACTATGTTCGAAAAAAATGCCTTTTGATAGAGTCAGTGCAAAGTTACCTGTAAACTCAGGTAAAGGACACAGATGTTTCTTAAAATATAAACAAGCTATGAAGAAAACAATTCGAAATTACCTATTTATAATTTATTCAAATAAAATACTAAGATATAATTTTCAAGGGATTATCATCCTTATTTCTTAACGACATAGGTTTATTATAAAAATTACGGACATCTATGTTCTTCCTATAAATTATATATTTCATATATTTACAAGCGCGACCTTCACCCTTATTCTAATACAAATATGTATATGTTTAAATAAATAACTAATTAGCAAATAGAACTGCTGTTGGAAATCACAAAGCATTTCCACCATTATTGCTCTTGAAATAAAGACTATAATACTGCTACTTAACGCCTACGTTTGTTCGAATCGACCCACTTTACTGTGACAATGGTATTAGTTACTGTACCGTATTTCGTCATACTGACGTAACTAGTTTTCAACAACGGAGTGTTCTGAGCATGATAAGATGGGCTATTATAGAAGATTTCTCTACGTAAAGCTGTTATAAAAGGCAGCCATTTTTGAGACTGGGATGTTGATTCTTCTCCCAAACTCAAACCATTTATTTCGAACTAGCTTTTTTCAGCCGCTTCCCCGCGTGGAGGTCGGAAATTATATCGCGGGAACGTAGGGTACTACCGGAATAAAAAGTATCCTACGTGTTAATCCAGGTTATAAATTATCTGTGCGCCAAATTTCATACAAATGCGGTTGGCCGTTTTTACGTAATTAAGTAACAAACAAACTTTCACATTGATTAAGTAGGATATTATTTTATAAATATTATATCACTAGCTTCCGCCCGCGGCTTCGTCCGCGTGGTAGTCGGAAATTAACCCGCGGGAACGTAGGTACTACCGGAATAAAAAGTATCCTATGTGTTAATCTAGGTTATAATCTATCTGTGTGCCAAATTTGATCCAAATCCATTCAGTAGTTTTGCGTGAAAGAGTAACAAACATCCATACATACATATACGTACAAACTTCCGCGTTTACAATATTAGTAAAGATAGTAGGATAGGCCGGAGGCATCCGTTGAATGTGGGAAGCACACTACCGGTCCAGGTTGCGAAGGTTGGGAGAGGCCTATGTCCAGCTAAAAATCAAAAAAATCAAAATATTTTATTTCACATAAACCTGCAAGGGCACTTATGAAACGTCAGAAGCTAGGTGCACGGTTCCAATTTGTCGCTTCCTATGGAGAAGAGCCGGCAAGAAACTCCACGGTTACTCTTTTAAAAATAATTGGATTTTATAATGTTTTCAAATTACAGTGATATTAGGTATGGGAGGACAGTGCAGGCCTGTCAATAAGTACCAGGTACTTTAGAGGAATGAAAATAAAGAATAGAAACTGTAGGCCTACAACGTTCTCCCATTCACAATATGTAAAAGAATCTACATAAGTAAAATCAACCTATTTAAACCAAGTGATATGATTTCCATGAGAATCACTAATAAGTACTCGATATTACAAGTGTTGTATAATGTCAAATAATGACGAGAATATGTCAGAAAGTGTATAAAATAAAATTAATAAAATTAACATTGTAATTTGGAAGAAGTTAATAGACAGAAAGTCGCATCTTTTTTTGAAAAGACCTAAATTTTTGCGAACATACAAGATATTTTCTAGGATATAAAGAGAAGGCAGAGTTAGTATGTCAACTTCGTTGAATTTGTTTCTAAGAGACTCGCGAGGCCCCATTTTATAGATTGCGCGGATTGCCCTCTTTTGTAGAATGAAAACTGAATCTACGTCAGCTGCCGACCCCCACAGCAGAACGCCATAAGACATAATACTGTGAAAATAAGCAAAGTATACTAACCTAGCTGTGGCTATATCAGTCAACTGCCTTATTTTTCTTACTGCGTAAGCAGCTGAGCTTAATCTACTTGAAAGAGCTCTAATGTGGGCACCCCATTGCAATTTTGAATCTAAAGTAATTCCTAGAAATACAGTTTCCGAAATAGCATCTAGTTTCTTGCCATCAAGTTTTAAATTTAGCCCTACTTGGGGTACATTTGGTAATGAGAACTTAAGACATTTAGTTTTGTTCGCATTGAGTAAAAGATTATTAGCCGCAAACCATTTCGAGAGAACAGCTAGACTATCGTTGACATGTAAGACTACCGTATCTTTTCTATCTATTCTAAAAATAAGAGAAGTGTCATCAGCGAATAAAATTATATCCGAGAAGTTAGCCATCAGGTAAGGAAGGTCATTAATATAAACTAGAAATAAAAAAGGGCCAAGAATTGAACCTTGAGGCACGCCCATCTTGACTAGAGACCCCGAGGACGTTGCCCCGTTAACATTTACTTTTTGCTGCCTGTTTGATAAATAGGAAAGCACAATATCAGCAGCTCGTCCACGAACTCCGTAGTGGTGTAATTTACAGATAAGTGTATTGTGGTCAACGCAGTCAAACGCTTTTGAGAGGTCACAGAAAATGCCAATTGCATCCTGGGACTTCTCCCAGGATTCCAAAATGTGACTGATGAGTTGTACTCCCGCGTCAGTCGTTGACCTACCTTTCGTGAAACCAAACTGTCGACTATGTAAAATCCCATTTGAGTTAAAATGTGACAACATCTGGTCCAGCATGATTTTTTCATAAATTTTGCTCAATGCTGGAAGCACAGATATAGGTCTATAATTAGAGGGATCACTCCTACTACCCGATTTGAAAATTGGTACTACTTTACTATGTTTCATTAAGTCAGGAAACGTACCAGTGTCTAAACATTGATTAAATATGCCTGTTAGGACAGGGGCAATTGTGTCAATGATATCTTCAAGAACCTTAACGGAAATGCCCCATAGTCTTCAGTGTTTTTTATGTTAAGACTTTTAAATGCTGTTTTAATTGTGGCAATAGAAATGGGTTTGAATGCAAAATTTGGAATGTCCTTACTGAAGTTTTCTTTAAGAAGTGATTCAGCTAATACAGATGATGACGGGAGAGATTTCGTAACCTCTATTGGGATGTTGGTAAAGAAATGTTCTAAAGTCTCAGCAACTTTTAACTTATCTGAAATGGTTTCATTATCAATTTTTAGAGCTAACTCAATCTGATCTCGCTGTTGTGTGTTTCCAGTTTCTTTGTTAATTACCTGCCACACAGCTTTTATTTTATTTTTAGATATACAAATTTTGTTACTTATTAATTTAGATTTAGCTTGAGCGCAGACTCTTTTAAATATCTTAGAATAGTTTCTTACATAATTATGAAGGGCCTGATCAGAAGTCAATGATTGTGCAGTGGACGTCATTCGGCTGAAATGATGACGATGATGATGAGGATAGTGGGAAAAACAAATTGCAGGCGCCTTCTATTAACAGGCATAGGGATTAACATTGCGAAGGAGTTCGTCAGTCGGAGATGTATCTGCCCGTTCCAAAGCGTAGTAGGTACCTATGGAGAAGAACAGCCAAGAAACTACTACCGATGAACGTAACACACTAAAAAAAAATTACATACAATCGAACATATGCCGCCTCCTTTTTGGAAGTCCGTTAAAAAGTAGCAATGGCTTTCATATTGACAGTTCAACAGCGTTCGTTGCGTTTGTGACGTTGTTGAGCAAGCAAATTTTTCGACATATAAAGTAGAGATGAGCCGACTATGACTTTGGCCGACTAGCCGACTAGTCGGCCAAACCGATCATTGATTTCGGTTGAGTTCGGGTGACATGGCTATGTCCAAAATGGCAAACCTACTTATTGCCAATTGTTTGCTATAGAGTTCCTTCTTTTTTGTTAGAAGTATTAATTTAATTTCTGGATCTAAGTCCAATTAATTAATGGACCAAACGAAAGGTTCCTATTCCTTAATATTCTAATTTCCTGATTACAATAAAAGTAAACTGTACCTACAACTGATTATATAATTAAAAAATATAACAGTAAAGATTTCAATTTCATTTTCACCGTCCTTTGAGTTTGAATAAATGACTTTTGATTTTTAAATTTTTTAAGAATATTAATCCGAGTAAAAAATGGGCCGACTAGTCGGTGGTTTTAGCCGACTATCGGCTTTCCCGACTAGTCGGCACATCACTAATATAAAGCTATGGATTAGAAATACGCTACTTCAGTTATATGGAGCGCAGGGTCTGGAGTTTCTAACTCAGTTTTTTGGACTGTTGTTGTTCACTGAGTGGCTAACTTTGTGCACCATATTATGCGTAATCGATTATAATTGTGTAACGCAAATATACCTTTTTTATCAATCAATCAATCAGTCAATCAATCGAGTCAGCCTATCATGCCTCCGATGCAACTATAACAGATTGATTTTAATGCCGATTTTCGAGTACAAAACTTAGAGAAAGCGTAGAATTTTGTTTCAAGTCTTTTTGGTAAGATATTGGCGTAATATTTCGCTGTAAAGCTAAAACTTTAAGTGCAATGGTTGCCAAGTGGTAACGGCTGCGACTTACCGAGTTGTAGGCCGAAGGTTTGAACCCTGAGAGGGGCTTTACTTTGTGTAAATTAGTCATCGACACTGCTCTCAAAACGGTGAAGAAAAACATCGCGAGGAAACCGGCATTTCCTGGAACCAAACATTCGAAGATATATGACATCTACCAACCGGCACTGGGCCCGCGTGGTGGATCACGGCTCGGTCCTTCTCACAGAGAGACCTGTGTCCCAGCATTGGGATAATTATAGGCTGATTATACTATAGCTAAAAGTTTTAGTAAAATAGGGTCCTAAAATAAATATTTTTGACTTTGATAACCCGAATGGTGCAGTGATCAGTCTACCTTATGCGATCAGGATCGTTGATTTGATTGCGCATTGAGTCATTAAACGCCCACCCATGCAAGTGACAAAAGTTTCAATCTTTTTACACGCTTTATATTAGCTTCACCTGTATGTATGTTTGTTTGTATGTTTGTAACCGACTCCTTTGGGCGCCATTTTGACCCACTTTAAACGGTCAGAATTCATTTAAACTATGTCTCCACGGTCCTCGATAAGACGAGGTAAAGAGATCGGTTATCGAGGACCGATGAGAAATCAATAATTTCAAAAACAAAAATAGAAAAAAAAACACGCTTTTGTAGTTAGCAAAACTAAAAAAATAGAATGTAAATAATAGTTTAAAAAACTAAAAAAAAACACGCTTTAAAAACCAAACTAAATATAAGATATTAATTGATTACAAAAATACCTCAAAAAGCACCCCACGCTTTTTAATAGAATTAAATTATTTTCTACTTTTTAGTTGGATTTTTAATGCGTGTTTTTTAGTTTTTAAAACTATAATTTTTATTTTAATGTACATGAGACATTATTAAAACCACGACCAGGAATTAAGGAAGATTAGAAGCTGGTCTTTTGAGCATGAATCCTACAGCCCCTACAGGACCAGGACTGGTCACTTCTTACGTTCCAAAACCGAAGCCTTACATAATCAGTCTATAATCCCACTTCTGAGTCACAGGCCTCCTCTCTGAGAGGGAGTGGGCTGTAATCCACCATGGCGGGGCCAATGCGTATTGTTAGATGTGTGTTGTTGGCTATTACGCCATTTATACCAGGAGGCTTTTATTTTGGTAGTATGTTTTGTTTACTTTGCTTGAGTCAACTTTTCATTATATTTGTTGGTATATTGGCATGGCTAGCTGACATATGACAAATTATTTAATTTCCGTGTCTCGTAATGTTGATTACTTTGCCTATGTATAGAATCAAGTCTATCTAATTAAACAGACAGCTGTGCTGCTGGGGAGTTTGTTGCGCCACTTCTTCTTCCCAACTAAAGCACTAGGAAGTGGTGAAGGGCGGGCGTTTTGGGGGACTGTATTATGTAACTTTGACATTCGAAAAGTGCTGATTCTCAGCCTAATTTGAATAAATGACTTTTGATTTCACATGTCTTCGCATTTTGTCCTAGAACCGATTTCCTCATAATGTATTCCTTTTTGTGGTGATGAAATTGATTACACAAAGTAATGCGTCAGTCTGTGTTCTGGTAAATCGCAGCCTTATATTTATTAAATACAATTCAGTTAAGATACGCGTAGGTACAAATAAAACGTCTTGAATAGATTTTCAATGAATCTATTACGTAATGAACTGAGTTTTGACTCTTTTGTTGGTCTTGGTATAAATTTTTATAACAAGCTTCCCTCTTCTTTGCTAGATTTGCATTTTAATGCGTTTAAAGCTAAAGTTAAATCCACCCTCTGTTCTTCAAAGGCTTACTATTCTGTGAACGACTACTTAAACGATAATAATTGTTGGTCGCTGTGATTAACTCAAGACAATGTTCATGTTCTTTCACCAGTATTAGCTTGACTACTGACAGGTTATATAATTACATTAGTTCATATAATGATTTATTTTATTTGCCTGTACTATGTTTTCAATGTTTTGTTGGTATACGCTAGCCTGTGCTAGCTGACATATGGCAAATTTAATGTTTTTTGTGTTTCGTAATGTTAATTACCTACTACTGTATAGAATCAAGTTCTTCTAACTTAACAGACAGCTGTGCTGTTGGGGAGTTTGTTACGCCACTTCTTCTTCCCAGCTAAAGCACTAGGAAGTGGTGAAGGGCGGGCGTTTTGGGGGGACTGTCTTATGTAATTTTGACGTTCAAAAAGAGCTGACTCTCAGCCTAGTTTGAATAAATGACTTTTGATTTTGATTTTGATCTACTACAAGATATCTCTCTTTATAAGCCAGTAAGCAAGCGTGGTGACCGTTTCTTCGAACAAGAAGATTTACATGTATAGGATCTAATTTTCCCGTTATTACTTCGCCATATCTCCATTCTCCATTGCTCATCCAACCGTCAAGCATAGTCGCGAAGCTACACAAATACTTTGTCGTCTAACCATCTGCCAACCTTTTTGTCAAGCCCACTTTAACAATAACACAACGAAGTAGCTGTGTCGTCAGCCTCACATAACTGTATTTTGCTGCTGACTCACAAAATGTGGGTTATCGACTCGATTCGTCTGTTCGTGAGCTTGATTTTATTATCATGTTTAAAGTACTCCCCAAAGGAAATATCAGTTTTTAGGGATCCGTATCGTACCCAAAGGCTGCCAGCTCGTCGTCAGTTCGTTCGTCTTTCTGTCACAGGGTTGTGTCTTTTAAACCTTAATAGGTAGACACTTGAAATATTCTATAATAAAAAAAATAAAAATAAAGGGGGTCCTTAACTAGAAACGTTAAAGAAATATGTAGTGTTAAATATTGTACGGTAGTACGGAGCCTCGGAGCACTCAGCCGCTTTTTCGGTTCGTTATCGCATAAAAGAGTACAAGATTTTGCTGGCCAACATTTTCATCTCCTTGTTGGGCAAAGACCCCGCCTTTCTCATTCCAAACCTATCTGTCTTGTGCGATCTCTGGCCATATTGGCCCCGCAACCATGATCAAATTATATCACTACCTCGGCACTCCTTGACGGCGATGTGTTCCCTCAGGCGTCCAATGAGTGATGGTGTTAGGGATCGTATGGGATGTTATCGTGTTTATTAAATATTTATGGTCTGTGATGGGAACAGGCATAACTGCACCATCGCGCGCGCGTGCTGCATGCTGCGGCATCTAACGATGTGCTGAAGACCACCATGGTGGTTCTCCGGCGGAGAAAATTCATTAAAAAAAACCATTCACATTATAAGACTCGTCTTTTTTACCATAGGTTTAACACAAAGAAACTCACCGTTGTTGATGGGCTACACCTAAGCTTGAACATAAAACGTAAAATTTCAACAATAATCAAAATCAAAAGTTATTTATTCAAATTAGGCTGAGAATCAACACTTTTCGAACGTCAAAATACATAAGACAGTCCCCCAAAACGTCCACCCTTCACCACTTTCTAGTGCTTTAGCTGGGAAGAAGTGGCGTAACAAACTCCCCAATACTACAATAATCGCGTTTTGCGAAGTAGATAATATTAAAACATTATTCGGATTTTGAAGCAAGGATGTGACGGGTTCGTCGGCGTCGGACTATTATCTCTGAAAAAAAATAAAATAACGAGAGGCCCTGTTTCAGCCGTAAGATAGCAAAAAATGTGTATAAAACCAAAACAAAAATACTAAAGGGGGTTATGGAAATAAGGAAAAAACAAACAAAATGAGGGGTCCAAATAAAATGATGTCTTTGGACGTTTCAATCTAAGTTTGTACCTACCCAAATTCTCGAATCCACTTACCTTATAAACTGCTTCACACTCGCTAGTCCCTTGCCTTCATTTTAAAGGGAAGCCTTGATTATTGCTGCTGATAACCGCCATCATTTAGATGAGTTTAGTTATCAGTAAAAGAAGGCTAGACAGACGATACCTTCTTTTTTCTGCGTGGGATATCATCAAATGACTTCTCCCGCTCTGGGTGGAGCAGGAGGGCGTGTCAGACTTTTACTGACTAAAACCCAGCCGTGTTCCCTCAGTTGCCTGCCTGCCAGGGGCCGCGGTATCTCTTTCGAACAACCCGCACCCCTGGCAGAGACGATACCTTAACCTGGGTCGGCTTGCAGTCTAACCTGATGCAGCCAAATAGCAGTATCTTCTATAGGGCGACCTACTGGCTTCCCGAACTCAACAGCCCAGTTACTGGGCAACACGATACCTCTAAGCCCCTTAGTCTGATACTGATATAATCTGCATAGCCTTTTCCCAACTATTTTTGGGGTCGGCTTCCAGTTTAACCAGATGCAGCGAATACCAGTATTTTACTTGGAGGGACTGACTTTATATCACAGTTACTGGGTAATACGGTGCCCCTCGATAAGACTGGTTGTCAGACTTCGTAACGACTGTCAAAGATCCACGAATGACAGCCAATACCAACGGAATAACGTGCTTTCCAAGGCACGGAGGGTCTTTATGTAAAGAGGATCAGCCATCCACGGAGTGACCGCGGCATGCGTAGTTTAACCTGCTCGATTGACCCTTAGTCTCGAGTCCATTCACTCTGATACTGATACCTAACCCGACAATTTACGGATGCATCTGCTCATCAGATTTCATCTTCGTCATCTTAACACCCACATGAAGAGCGCGGGTGTGCTATATTTAGTCAGGGACGTACTCTGTCATACTCATCAAACGATTGTGATTCAGGTTGTTATTTATGTGTATTACCACGCATGTTTTCTGCGGAGGTACAAACAGGGGTGCAGAAATTCACCACTGTTGACGCAGAACTGATCTTGCTAATCTTCACAGGATTATAGGAAGACTGGTTCATTACCTTCAGCGAATTTGAGTATTCGTCACCTTCAGCGAATTTGAGTATTCGATTTTGAGTAGACTCCCAGGCCGGAGCCTGGGAGTCTAGTCTCTCCGTCCGTTAACAAAGATACGGGCCCGTCCGAAAGTAGTATCCGTCAAAACAAGTGACAAATTAAATTTTTCGAATAGGTTAAGCTGCTCAGCTCCTATTAGTTGCAGCGTGATGTTATATAGCCTATGTCACTCAGTAAAGATGTAGCTTTCTAATGGTGAAAGAATTTTTGAAATCGGCCCAGTAGTTTTTGAGTTTATTCGTAATAACATACAAAAATACGCAGGTTTCATCTTTATAATATTAGCATAGATTATATCAGAAGATTTTTTAGCCTGGGTTACTCCTTATTACATCAGCTACCTGCCAATGAAAGTCCCGTCAAAAACGGTCCAGCCATTTCAGAGATTAGCGGGAACAAACAGACAGACCGATAGACAGACAAAAATTGTAAAAAATGTTATTTTGGTATATGTACCGTATATTCATATGCATGTAGCAAAAAGCGGTTATTTTAATATTACAAACAGACACTGCAATTTTATTTATATGTATATATAGATACGGAGTAGGAAACGCTCGTAACTTCATACATTTTAAATAGTAATAATAAATGGATAGTTCTGGTACACAACTAGATCTATCTTGTAATATATTCTTGGCCTTAAAAGCATTCTCAAGCAGACACAAATCCTAACTGGATTATCTAAGCGTCGAACTTAAGACCTCGTCAGTCTCGACGACTAGACCATAACGCAATCGGAAGTGGCATTATGTTAATCACTAATAGAAGATTAACATGAAAAGATAAAAAAACTAAACAAACTGCATTTCTAACAACTTCCAACTGACATAACAGTACTCCTAACCGACTTAGAAGAAGTAGGTTACCATTTGAATTAGCACCATACTGTTTTGATGCTTGCTACACATGTTTTAGAAGCCATTTTATTAGAATTAACAAGAAAAGGTTTGTGTACATGTTTGGTCTTTCGCAACACGAGAATTGCTGCCCTAATTTTGATTAATTATTGATTTATCGATGGCTAAGAATAACTTGAAGAAGTTAAGGTATTGCGGAGATGGATTTTTAAAATACATTTTGACAGTGTGAATCATCTTTTTACCAGTCCTTGAACTCCCTTAATTGACAATGATATTGTCATTATCTTCACGATTACCGGGTTGGTGGTTCAGAATATGAATGCAACATGGGCATACCATGCCGTTCCGTGAGATGCAGGGCGTAAAGAATAGCACCACCCCATTTCTTCGCATGGGTATCGTAAAAGGCGACTAAGGGACTTACTAGAGAATAATAGGCAGTACCTAACGATCTCTTTGCATTTTACCACCATACTGCGATCGCCAACCCGCCTGCCAAAATGGCGATTATGGCAAGCACCCCCTTATTGGGGAAGGTATATGTCCTGCAGTGCAGATTTTTC
The DNA here is from genome assembly GCA_949091785.1 of Polymixis lichenea. NCBI lineage: Eukaryota > Metazoa > Arthropoda > Insecta > Lepidoptera > Noctuidae > Polymixis > Polymixis lichenea. The sequence continues at coordinate 7,274,770 of OX420958.1, forward strand.
GGCTGAATTGATGATAGACATACCGTTTATCCACGGCGTAGTAGCGTGGGTCAGTTTGTTGTAAACATTTTAGTTAACTGTAGCCATCTCTCTGTAGGTAGTTCTACAGCCTCTTTTATGTAGTGGTCTCAAGCGCTGCTGTTGAGAATGATGTCTTTATTATGATTCCCAGTTCGAGCACTGTTATTGAGTTTTGTCCATAAGGAACTTGTCAACAACAGTCCGGAGTCTGGGTTCGTGCCTGGTCCGATGACAATAGGGTCGTCCCTCTATTATATTGGACAATGGCATAGCATAGCCGCATTATCAGCATATATTGTTCCCACTGCTGGGACTCAGGCCTCCTCTCTCACCACACGGGCCTAGTCCGTGTTGGTAGATGTCACATATCTTCGATTTTTTTGTTTCTAAGACATGTTTTGCTTCACCTGACAATGACATAACTGGCGGAATATGGGTGTACATACTACACAACCCTGCCTAACCCTTCTAGGTTTACAGGCGTGATTTTATAATATACGTTGCTCGCATTCTCGTAAGCTCTGCCCCTAAGAATTCGCGTGTTATGGCTTTACGTAGTTCAACAACAATACGGTGTCGTCATTCAATCACGGAATTCAATTCGTGATTGAATAGTCGAATCGTGAGTTTGAACCCTCGCCCGTTGCACTATTTTAGTTACTATTCAGTAGTGCTATTATGCTCGCTCATAAAGCCGTAGCTCCCGGTTGTCATTCGTGGATCTTTGACAGTCGTTACGGGTCGTCAGAAGCCCGAAAGTTCGATAACCAGTCCTACCGAGTGGTACCGTATTAGTCAGCAACTGGGTTGTGGAGGTCAGATAGGCAGTCGCTCCATGTAAAATACTGATATTCAGCTGTATCGGGTTAGAGTGGAAGCCGACCCCAACATGTTTGGAAAAGTGTAGACAATAGGCAGATGATGATAAGTTCTTGGTCTTAATATTCTGACCTATGTAAGTTTGGGATCGGTGTAATCTAATCCCATTTCACAGTAGATTTTCTGATCGATAATCACGGACTCGACCCATCCCTTTATAACCCGACGGTCAATAACTTCGATCTAGCCTCTCCCTAATTCATCTGGCTATACAAAAGTTTCTAACAGATTTGCAAAGCTATGACCTCGTTCGAACAGCAACCCCGAATGCTTAGCATCTCACCTTGACCCCACTTGTACAAATGTCAGTCAAGGTTAGTTTGGAAGGCTCGATGAAAATAACCTTTTTGCATTGTTGAGTTTAGATTCGCAGATATAATTACTCCGCTCACCTCAAACAGCTGGTTTCTATTACTTGAGTTATGAAATGATATGATGGCCCACTGGTTAAGGCCTCGCCTCATGTATTTAGGTTGTGGGTTCGAATCCGGGGAAGTACCACTGTGCCTTTCTTTATCAATTCATATGTACTTTCTCCATCTTATTACAAAACGCGATCTCATTTTAGTTCCAACCTAAATAAGTCAGATTTTGCATTAGCAACTTTTCTTCTGTTTCGGTAAAGTTATTAATACAAAAATGACAATTTAGCACTGGACTAAGTTGTCAGTAGTGTAAAAGGAGCTGTATTTTGATTTCAGTTAGGTTCTTATTTCGAAAACAGGCTCGATGGTTTAAACCATACCTAAAGAAAAATCTTGTTTTGTAATAAGGGGGTCTGAGTTTATCTTGGACATTACTGACATCAGTGAAGGAACACATCGTGAGGAAACCTGGACTTATAGTTAATATTAGCTGCTACCCGCGGATCGCTCGCGTTGTTGTCGAAAATCGAACCCACGGGAACGTGCTAGCGGGACAAAAAAAGTAAAGTAGCCTATGTTACTCCTTATAACATCAGCTATCTGCCAGTAAAAGTCCCGTCAAAATCGGTCCAGCCGTTACGGAGATTAGCCGGTCAAGACAAAGGGACAACAATATTAAAAATTGTTTCTTTGTTTGTTGTAAAGTAGTAGTAATATACTTTCATAAGCATGTAGTAAAAAGCTGTTATTTTGATATTACAAACGGGCGCCACCGGACGCTTCCATTTTATTTTGTGTGGTGATTAATGCTCGTGCCTTCTCTGTATGAGAAGAGGCTTTTCCCCAGCAGTGGACAATAAAAGGCTGAAATAATATTACATCAGTGACATAGCTATTAAAATGTACCCAAAAAATTAGCTTTAAAATACTATCATATAGTTTGTACCTGGTTAATATCTACCCCTGATCGGTACATCAAGATTCAAGATTCAAGATTCAAGATTCTTTATTTGTGGAAATATGAGTACACATACAGAGCATGCAAGTTATTAAATTACATTGTAGTTTAGATCAGTCATGTTTGGCCTTAGTGGCGTACATCTGCTGATAAATTTCTTGTCTGCTGTGGTGATTTGTAGATCACTGAATCGATAATCGACCTTATTAACAACTGTCTATGTAATGACTTGATAAGAGATAGCAAACTAAATTATCTGTCAGAATAAGTTGGTCTGTTACTCAACCACGATCTACGCTCCACTGTTCATCATTCTCCTGCCCATTTATTATTCCAATTTATTTGTGGTCGGCGCAACATCTATTTATTTATTTATTTATTGTTAATGAAAACGGTAACACCAATTACATTAATGAACAAATGGATCGAAACAGGTGTAGTTAACAAACGTATTACTAACATAATATTTATATATACTAACATAATATTATAATAGAGGACAACCTAACCACGCATAATTTTGCTCCATTCATCAGCAAACAGATCACATTCAGGATAGGTGGTCAGGAGGGCGTTAAGCATTCTTAAAGTACGACACACAGGGGACTCAGCTCTGGCGACATTTTAAGATAATGGCGGCGCAAACAGAAATGCGTCGACGGCTTTGACTATTACCGATGAATATGTCGGGAACAAATAGTCGACAAAAAACATCGAGGATTTCGGGACTGTCGATGCGTCTTCTAAGAGATGTGTGTGTCATGTCAAGAGGTCGGAGTAGGCAGATTGATTTTATATACTTGCGTCAAGATATTATATTATGGACATGCCATTTTATCCATAATGTGCGGGAAGTACCGGAAAAAGTTCCGGAATTGGAATTATGGAATAAAATAAAATAAAAAACATACAGATAGGCTAACAAAATCGTTTATTATATGAATAATTGATTGAATTCAATGAAAAATTATTTTTAATTAAACAAAAACATAAATAAATTCTTTTGAATCCTCATCGGATACAATTTCCATATTTTGGCTTTTATCGTTATACAATTAAAATAAATAATCATCACAATAAATATGAAGTTCCGGTATTATGGAGGCATATCCATACTATCCTCTACGTTTGACGTCAACGACCTTAAATCAATCTACCTACTCCGACCTCTGGTCATGTCACAACATGCCGTTTTCTTCGACACTTCTCTATTAGTCGTTATCTCGGCAGTCAAACACATTTCTTTCTAACCATGTCATCATTCACACAGTCCATCCATCGTTTCTTTGGTCTCCCCCTACTCGTATAGCTATCGACAATCATAGACCTACGCCCACTGTTACGGCAGGCTAAAGGCTTCTCGATCCCCATCATAGATGATAGACATGATCATCCTCTACTTTGCCTTTTCCTAACTATGTTGGGGTTGGCTTCCAGTCTTACCTGATGGAGCTAAATACGAGTATTTTACATAGAGCGACTGCCTATCTGACCTCCTTGTGATTGGGTAACACCAGTGGCGTGCACAGAGTTTTTAGACAGAGTGGCAGAAAATTTAAAAAAAAATGCACAAAAAATCCAGAATAACCGATTGCTTTACCTTACGTACACACGTGAGGCAATTAAACGAATCATGAATCATATTGTTTTGTATAGAATTTATGATTGATTTACCTTGAGTTTGTATTAATTGCAAATCCGGTGTACAACTACTTTTCATGATCACTTTTTTTTATCGTTTTGAAAACGCATCATTTTATTTTTCTTTTCTCAATACACACACCACCTGAACAACTTTCACAGTAAATATTAACTATTTTTCACAGTATTATCAACGTTGAAATCTTTAAATACATGCTATCATAGCCCACGATCACAAGTCACAACCAAAACAAATAAATCGAAACATACAATGGCGCCGGAATATAAAAATAATACTACAAAAAAGTAAGGGTTGTTTATGTATAAAAAATTCAATGAAACAATGCTACTTTTAAAAATAGTCGTATAACCCTAACTTTGTTCCGAAAACTTCGGTAAGTTTCGTAATTCGTCGTGTAGTAACAAAGTGTAAAAAAGCCACTGCCTATCCTATACGGTTGTGCGTTATTTGTTACATTGTGTGCCAAGTATGTATAGGAACGCACACTGAATAAATTTGCGTGCCCACGAGAGCACACATATAAACATGAAGACGCGAATAGTTTGTGTCTCTCCCGAGGCACTCAGCGGCGCTAGTGCATCGCAATGCAAAGTTGCATCAAATTGTACGAACGAGCAGATGGTATAGTATCGATGATACTAATGTTACGACTGACGTTCGACAGGTGGAGGTGATTTATAAAATAAAGATTATTTTTGTTTATTGATAAAATAGGCAGTGTCTTTCCGTCTTTATGAACTGCACGCCACTGGGTAACGTGATACCCCATGAGTCCTTGACAGACATGATCGTTTAGGAAATACAAGGTGCAGCTGTTCCCTACATTTATGTTCGCATAACTAGTCAAAATGTAAGGAACAGCTGATTTTATTTTCGCGATTTCAGGTTTGGGCCCTAGTAAAAGTAGTTCGTAATGATGAGTACAATGACCCCTTATGATGTTAACGGTGATTAAAATTACACCCTGTATACATAACGGCCCATATTCAAGAGTTCACTCAAAAAGAGCCGACAAAGTTCTAACATAGTTTATTAATAGGGGCCTGGCTAACCATATTCCCGAGATTCGCGAACAGCATTTGTGTAGATCCATATTATAAATTAAACTCACCTTTCGTGTCTGTCTGTGTGACTGCGTTATTCTTCTAAACTAGTCTACGGATTTTGATGCGGGTTTCACCATTATTTAGAGAACTTATTCCGGAAGGTTTATGTGTACACCATTATCATTATTCTTCTGCCTTTTTACCAATGTATTAGGGGTCTGCGCAACTTGTCTTTTGCGCTACTACTCTAGGGTAAAAGCCGTGTAGTTGTCACACTTTTTGAAATCACTCTTATATCTCTCAGTACAAAAAGCAAAATACTTTATCTGTAAATATGGCCGATACTTTGGTTTTTGACATCTATCCCATACTGGGGATAGTTGATAATCCACATAAATTACGTTAAGGCGGATATTTCTGGAAAACGCTCAAAAAGGTGGTTTTTAAAGCAGTGTATCTCTGTAACCGTATATAATTTTGGTAGAAAAAAATATATATGATATTTTTAAGTTTTTTTTTTGCATACAGTGATGGAACTCAAAATATAATTAAACATACTTTAATGCATCAAAAAAATCATCAAAGTCACCTCTTAATTATCTTTAAAAGCAGTGTATCCCTTCAATAACAATTATAATAATTATTAAAAGTATACCATAAAATTCCAAATGTCAAACTGCATCCAGTGATGGATTATTTATTTATTATTAAATAGTTAAAATCTAATTTTATACGATTTTATTTGCATTTTACGACATTCGCTTGCTCATTTGTTATTCGAATTTGTTACAGCAGATTTTAACCCGTATCGGATTGCAATAAGAACTATTATCGCTCATAACGACAATATTTAAAGTTATACATGACCTTAAGGATAGATGCCCCGCCGAAAAACAGGACATCTATCCCGCAAAAACTTTGATCGCATTTTGCCTTCCCATGCAATTGCATAGAGATATGCGACACGGTAAACTTAGTGGTAGTTGGAGAGTATTTCGATAGAATAATAAAATAGGATGCCACACAGCCTCGAAACTAGAGTGATTACAATCGGAGCAACCATCCTGGTTTTACCCTATAAGTCGTAATTTTGTACAATACATTATTATTCAACTTTAAAAAGCAGGGGCGGGTCGCTGGTCTATAATATCCTAACGACCCGTACCGAAGTCTAGCAGCCCGTATCGGATTGAAGCACCGTAATAATGTAAATAGTGACAGATTGTAAGCCCACCCATAGCGAACCAGTTCCCCATACTTACGGGATATAGCAGCTGATCAACTGGTTTTTGTTTGAATCCCGGTGAAGGATAAACAGCGGTTGTATTTTTTACCAAAGAGAGTTCAGGTGTTGAACGCACATAATAATATGTAGACACTTACTAAGTTTTGCTGATTGTTTTCATACAGGTCGTAGGTTCGCACTCAGACAGAGTTTACTTTGTGTAATACCTAGTTATTTATTATGCAAGGCTGCAAAATTGTTTTTTGGCGCGAGTACTTGTATTGAAAGCCGAGCAAGCGAAAGATTCTAGATGAGCGAAGCGTGTGGTTCAAATATAGAATCCTGAGCGTAGCGAGGGCTTCAAAGGTACGAGATGCAGAATAACTTTTTTGCCGAGCGAAACACACAATTTTTCACCTCACTACAGCGAGGAAAATGCTAGGTGCAAGAAAAACATCCTATATAATTATTATAGTCTTCGAAATCATTGCATTGTAGCCTTCGAAAATGTTGTCACGCCTTTAGAATGTATGCATTGAATAAATTGTACGCGATTTTTCCGGGAAATAATTCGGCATTTAGTACCGCTTGCACTAACTCTACAGATGTTAAATTTATGACTTTTTCGCTGCTGGACTCGCTCAAATTTTATCAAAAAATAAACCAAAATTGCGAATTGAAAAGAGACGAATTTTTTTAAAGATTTTTTTTTCATACTGTATTAGAGATTCCTGCTGGCCAGTAATGAAATAAGTATTAATGCATTTTCAATGGACTGGCTGTACGGAAAATTATTGAATAGAAAGGTTCGAATTTCAAAAACTCTTTCCACGCTAGCGGGTAAAATGCGGGTAAGATTTCGAATGACAAACAATATTTCCGAGCCTGTGAGGCGAAGAATAAATTATTTCAACACAACTGCTCTTTAAATAGTAAAGGAAAATATCGTGAGGAAATCGGCATGTTCTAGAACCAAAAATTCGAAAAAACCCTGCCAGGGTAGCTGTAAGTTCTTATGAGAAATAAATTCTTTAAACCGAACACGGGTGGGTTTTAGTCAGTAAAATCTGACACGCTCTCCCGTTCCACCCAGAGCGGGAGAAGTTAGTTGATAATTTCCCACCCACAAAAAAAAAAAGTGGCATCTACCAACCCGCACTAGGCCCGGCGTGGTAGATTATACCCCATTCTCCTAGAGGAGGTCTGTGTCCCAAAAGTGGTAATATTATAGACTGTTTCTGCTTATGCTCCTTAAACGGTGAGGAAAAATTTCGGGAGATATCCAAGAACCTAGTACCAAAAATAAAAAGACTTGTGAGGGCCAAAAATCCGCGCTAATCCCAATGATGGATGACCAAATCTTCTCTCAGAAAGGTTATTTAAATTGGCTTAGAATCACGCCAATAGTTACAAACAGCAAAGGTTATTCAAATTGGCTTGTTGTTAGCTTATCATAGAAACACGCCAAAATTTACAAACGGCAAAGGTTATTCAAATTGGCTTGGTGTGCTTAGCTTGGCTTAGAAAACACCAAAGGTTACAAACGACAAAGGTTATTCAAATTGACTGAGTGTGCTTAGCTTAGAAAAACGCCAAAAGTTACAAACGGCAACCCCACAAAACCTACTTCACCCTAGTATTCTAGGTGAGAAAAATAGTAAATGGTCTGCCCGTTGCTATAGACAGAATAACTGTCTTTGTCTTCATAGAAACGCGACTCTACGTGTCGCCCCGTGCTCGGGCAGAAGACATGTCAAGTTGGATAGAAAGAACTTTATCTATTCTTGGTAGAATAGATATACAACATTATTTTTAGTAAGTATATGCGAAAGGTGAACATAGTTTGTTCAGAATAAGTAACTGAATCGATTCCATTTTTTTTTACACCATGTTATATTTTTTTCCCAAAAACTTTTGCATGTGTGATGGAAAATGTAATCACCAGTTAATTACAATACAATCGCCATACGGTTAGGTACCTCTGCCTTATTATTATCAATGAGCACAATACGATGCTGGCGGCGCGGGCGCCGCGTGGTGACCATGTTTGTGTAGACAACTAGGTAACATAACAGGCTTATAACTTTGTGATTTTTCATGATACAGTTTTGAAATTTTGTACATAGATTCTTTACATGTAAATACTAGACACGTGTTTCGGGTTTCGCATATAAGTAATAAAACTAGGGTTGTATGCTACGCCTGCTGGGGGACGCCTCATGCTACGCTAGCCGATAAGCAGTCTCCAATAGAGATGCGCAATATGTGTCAGTAAAAAGAAATGAATGAAGTATATCTTTTCGCTTAGTGAACTAGTTCACTCATTTCCTTCAGTACTTCATTTAGTTCAGCAAATCAGAACGAGTCCATAAAGTGATTGACAAGTTACGACAAATGATGCACTTGACTAGTTCAGTTTTATACCTATGTCGAATTTTCTTCATACTATAAACAGGCTTAGGACTGTCAACTTAGAAATATGAATTTAATTAAAGCATAACTCTTTTTACTAAGTAAGTAGTATGTATTGTTTTTTTGTACTAATAGTTAGAAATTTTTGTCTAGGCTGACGAATTTAAAATCAAAATACCGAAAAGAAACACTGAATTAAGTGAAGTAGAGACACATTTGAATGACTACTGATTGAATGATAAATTTATTTTGTGATATGAAGTAGTTCATTTCCTTCAATCGTTCGCGAACTACCCATGTCTAGTCTCCAAAGATTCGATGAATCGGTAACTTTTCGTACAATCTGATAAATAAAACGTAGTGGTGTTTATTATGAAACCATATCAGTAACTTACGTCACAGAGTGCACACTTCGAATACTCTGTGTCATCGCTGTATGAGTTTTTTAGGTATTGTGACGTAACGGATGCTCGAACGCATATCTGTAGGTCATATAAATAAATTATGACGATGACAATTGAAATGCTTGATAATAACAAACTTCCCCTTTGTATGACTGTATGTATGTCGTGGTGGGGTTGTACTATCATCGTCAATATTCCAATCAAGACTCCATCTATCTGTATCTATGGTGCATTCCAAACTCCAGGGTGCAACCCAGGATGCTAATAAAATATAACATCACCCCTTGTTTCCCCGAAGGGCCCAACCCTTTTAGAGGGGGACCTATAGTACACCCACATTTCGCCAGTTATGTTCAAGTCCCATGTAATACGGGGCGTGCCTATTGCCAGCAACCGGGCACAAATCCAGACTCCGGGCTGCTACTGAGAAATTCCAGCTAGAAAAACCCGATAACACTTTGTCCGACCTGGGAATCTAACCCAGGACCTCGTGCTCAGCAGTAGCGCTTGCGACCACTAGACCAATGGGGCAGTCAAAATAAAAATGCATAAAAGAAAATTGAAGTAAAACCAGAGACATCTAGGTCGTCTTCCAAGCTTGTTATCATTTCCTTTGTACGGCTTCTTTCACATAAATAATCATTTCGATAGCTCAAAATCAAAATTCATTTATTCATACTAGGCTGAGAGTCAGCTCTTTTTGAACGAGAAAATTACATAAGATAGTTCCCCTCAAAACGCCCGCCCTTCACCACTTCCTAGTGCTTTAGCTGTGAAGAAGTGGCGCAACAAACTCCCCAGCAGCACAACTGTCTGTTAAGTTAGAAGAACTTGATTCTATACAATAGTAGGTAATTAACGAAACACAAAAAAAGCATTACATTTGGCATGTCAGCTAGATCAATTTAGAACAGCCTCCACGAGATGCATAAGGATATCTGACACACCCTGTGCACGTGCCATTAGTCTCGTGACCATCCTTAATTATCAGCCTATAATATTCCCACAGCTGGTACACAGGCCTTCTCTTTGTGAGAGGGAGTTGGCCCAGTGCGGATTTGGTCGTCGCCACATGTTTTCGAATTTTTCAGTTCGAGGACGTGCCGATGTTTCCCTTCACCGTTTTATGAGCTGTATGATGAAATGATTTATTTATACAAAGTCAAGGAGTAAGTCGCGGCCGTCGACAAGCCTGACCTGTCCTCTGGGCCACCACTGCCCTCTGAACATACTTGTTGACGTGACAAATTTATTCGTTGGTGAATAGATTTGTCATGACTGATTTTCCTTATGAAAAAGAAGTCGTTCCGAAAACTATCGGTACAATTTTCGCCGTCAACAGTTATGTACTTTAAAATAAAGCTAAGTCTAGATCTAGACTCAATATCTGACGCTGTTTATCGCGTCGCTCATGCCAACTAACGTCACCGCACGTCATGTTGCGACGTAAGTGCATGATGCAGGGGAGCGACAGAAGATCAACTTTGTGCAAAACTGAGTAGTCATCGTCTTTATTATTAGCGAACTTTAAATTCCATTGCATATCATAATCCGTCTTACTCCAAATGAAAACTAATTTTACCTCGAGGTTAAAACTTCGTGCCAGTATTTCGAATTTTATTCCGACTAAGGTCCACTTAAGTTTTTATTAACAAAAATAGCTAGGTGGTTTATTAAACCATGTCTAAAGAAAAACCCTTGGTTTTAAAATAAGCTGATTCTGGTCAGGCTTTCCCCAACTGCATTTTGGAAGCTCTCCTTCAACCCAGTAAAAATATTGCGGCGGGATTTTGTCGCGCACTGGATTTTCAACTGTCAGTGTTGAACCGAGCATTGAGCATCCAACAGAGTGCATCTCAGCGCGTCGAAAAAACACTATTTGATTTTCAACTCTCGGCGCTAAGCAGTGCGTTGAAGATACAGTGCAAGAAAAAATCCCGCTGCGATATTTTTACGTCGTACGTGGTAAAAAGCGACTGAATGAGTTGTCTGAAATGACGTTCACTAGGTGGCAGCACTGAGACGTCAGGTCCGGGCACCTGTCAAAAGTGTCAAAGCGCCTACGGACTGAATGGTGAATGAAACGAATGACATCAAATATTTTAAGTTCATTGTCGAACTGGAAGACCTCTTGTCAAAGTGGCGCCAACTGGTTGCTCGAATATTCATGAAAACCCTCATTGCAATGGCTTGACAAAAAATCGAGTTGTTTACTAGATCCACGATCATTGTTGATCTTCTACTGTTTTTTATTTAGTGACTTTTGCTTGTCTCACAGTTATGTATGACGAAATAAAAATTTATTTCCGCCATTCTGATCGATCAGCTTTCTCTCTTTAAACTGCGCGAAAATAAACTTTATTGCCATCGCAATAAGGACTTATAGAGGATTTGTTTAAAATACACCTGGCTCTCTGCCAATGTATGGCGATTTTATTATTATAAAGTCTTCATAATCTTAGATCTGGTTTTGATATTTTTGAAAATGAAATAATTATAACTAGTTGCTGTATTCCGTGTTTTAGGATCTTCAGGGTGCACTGTAATTTGACGTATTCCTTCCAGGACATAATTTACGGACGTATATTCTGACAGCTCAGATACGTCAACGTCAAAGAGAAGCCATCAATCCCCCTTTCTCTGGCTGAACGCATTAAACGCTTCTGGTCTTCTGACGACGAAGACATATTTTGACCACCGAAATGAATTGTCTTTTCGATAGACAGACACAAAACATTTTTTAATTTACTTTTTAATGTGGGATTCATTTGCAACAATGAAGCACCCCATATGCCCTAGGCGAATCCTTTTTTTAAATTTATTTACAGAATTCGTCCTTAAATATGACTTTTTATAAACCAAATATGGCCTTCGTTGCTATTGCATTGGGTACTATATACTCTATGTAACTAAATATTCTGAAACATCAGAAATTTGCTGTATCTTGTATTTTGTCGAGTTTTGTCGACTTAAAATAAAAATACACTTTTCTATAGTCAAATATTGAAGTAGTATTTAATCGAGGTAATTCACCCAAAGAAATTCAAGTGCAATGGCTAAACTAGCATAGGTGAATATTACAATTTTTGCTCAATGACACATAAAAAAACGTCGAGCCGTCTCGTGTCGTGGGACACCCGGTTGGAAAGAAGTTCCTTTCGCTGTCTGATATTTAATACATTATATACGAAGATTTTCCGAAAGCACGTTAAGCCGTTGGTCCCGGCTGTCATTTGTGGATCTTTGACAGTCGTTACGGGTCGTCAGACGCCCGAAAGTCTGACAGCCAGTCTTACCAAGGGGTATCGTGTTACCCAGTTGCTGGGTTGTGGAGGTCAGATAGGCAGCCGCTCCATGTAAAATACTGGTATTCAGCTGCATCCGGTTAGACTGGAAGCCGACCCCAACATAGTTGGGAAAAGGCTAGGCAGATGATGATACGAAGATTTTCCTCAATGCACCCACTAAATTGGTAATTCTTTAATTAATGTTTTGTGTCTCGTAATGTTTATCACTTTGCCTATGTATGTATAGAATCAAGCCTATCCGACTAAACATACAGCTGTGCTGCTGGGGAGTTTGTTGCGCCACTTCTTCGGCTAAAGCACTAGGAAGTTGTGATGGGCGGACGTTTTGGGGGGCTGTCTTATTTATTTTGACGTTCGAAAACTTCAGATTCTTAGCCGAATTTGAATAAATGACTTGATTTTGATTTTAACCAAAATCAAACCTTACAGAATCTCCACAAATCCAATCTAGTCAATTCAAACGTTCATAATAATGTTGCTTCAATAACTTTATAATTATGGGATCCATATGTATATTGTTGCAGATATGGGGCGACCTACAGGAGGGTATCGAGCAGGTTTACTTGAGACAGCACATGGAAAAGAAGAGATATATGGACTTGTATACGTATCCTTTTTAAAACTACAGCTTACGGCGAAAATTTGTCAATTTGTCTCTCTTATTACTGAATAAGAGAGACAAATTGACAAATTTTCGCGATCACTGGATCTAGCTACGAGAGCAGCCCTTTACCCAACAATTCGTGAGTACACTATATAATTGATAACCAACGCAGGACATACGGCTGCAAAGTGCAAAACTGACTTTCAAAGTAAACATGTAAGTCTCTATAGAGATATGAGGAACAGGTGTAAAGTTCACTCATAATTGATGAAACAGGGAGGATTCTCCGACAGGACGGGTTTTGTATCTGGTGTAAAAAGACACATCACAATAATAATTGCTGGGAAACGACATTATTAGTGTCAAAATTTGCTGTTTGTTTTGTGTTTATAGCGTGCATATAGGGTGCATGTAACGGTACAGGGGTGTAGGTGGTATTAAAACTTATTTTCGTAAAAAAAAAACGTCAGTAACACTTGGAATTTTGTCCTTCAATATCTCCGTAACCAGAAGTTTCCCAAGTATGGCCCAGAACAAAAAAAAAACAATTTATTGACGGGAAGTACAAGTGCCTCTCGGTTTCGTTAAGTGTCTTTTTACACCCGATATATCTATGTATAATATGTATCACCACGATATAGATTTCGCGGTCTGGATAGAACTATAAACTTTAGTGTCTTAATTCGATTCTAGAGTGCTAATAAACCACTATAAAAAACACAAAAAAATTATTTAATCCATTAGTGCCTTAAAAATGCTTTTTAATTTTACATTTTCAAATTTCGCGCGTAATTTGACGAAACCGTTGGACGCAGTGGACGCCATATTACTTTGTGGGTATGACGTCAAATTGCTGGATAAACAAATGCGGTGATATTTATTATGACAAATGTATATAATCAAAAAAAAAATGTTATTTTTCTACTTATCGCTGGTTTGCTGTTCCTGAATGTAAAATATTATTTAAATAAAAATTACTTTGGTTACGAATATAATCAAAGTACAAAGTTGCTCAGTGAACATGCCGTATGCCGTAATAACATGGCGGCTACAATTCATGGTATTCAAAAACAGATTAAAAATCATGAAATCTTTAAATTGTATTTTGTTGTTTCATGAACTAAAAGTAACATTTTCCGACTGCATTTTGCCTAAGCTATCTCAATAATATATTTTTAGATGTTTTCTCATATAGAGTAAAATACTCTAAGCAAACTGCAATAGAACACATGACATATAAAGTTAGCTACATAAGGAAACTACACTACTTCCGTATGTTATCCGACTGTAGTTAAGATCTCAGACGTTGGAGGTTATTGAACACCGAATTGAGCAGTTTCTTCCGCTATCAACAATAATTCTTATTTTATTGTTTCTTTTGCATGATCATCATATATTTTTATATCTGCAACTTGTGTCTTTTAGCCCATGAATATCTCAATCAACTCGGCCTATCGCAGTCCAGTGCTAGACAGAAGCGTGTCCCATGCTGCGGCACAACAACCTGTCCTCCGCCTTCCGCAGCAACTCCATCCCAACCACTTTCTTATGGTCGTCGGTACACCTGGCTGGGGCGGTCCCACATTAACCTTACCGATACGTGGTCTTCATTCCAGGATTAGTCTGCTCTACCGACCGTCGGTCCTTCGACAAACATGGCCAGCCCATAAATATATAGTATTGTGATATATCGATTACCACTTGTCCTTTTTCTTTCCTCATTGTCATTCCCTTCCCTTCTCCCAATTTATTTGTGGTCGGCGCAACAAGTCTCCTTCTTCCATACTTCTCTATAATTCGTCATCTCGGTAGTAACCCCTTTCCAGCCATATCATCTTTCTAACAGTCAGTCCATGGTTTCTTTTGTCTTCTTCCTTCTCTATCTGATCGAATTAAACTATATTCTTCTTCTACTGGTGCCTCAAAAGGTGGAACAGTTCAGCAGCAGTCGTGACTTTGAGTCTATTCGCGAATGTTTCGTAGTCAAGACTTTTCCTCGGCAAACAGCGCGTTTACCCACTAGTTAATGTAAACTAAAATAATTCTGTATAGGTACCATATTTTTTACCACGAGCGGTACTTACTGTCTCGTTGGTCTAGTGGTCGCGAACGCTACTGCTGAGCGTGAGGTCCCTGGTTTGATGCGCAGGTCCGGCAAAGTGTAAAGGTGCTCTTACACGGGCAATTTCTTGAGCAATTATTGCTCGGCAACACTAATGGATCAATCTGGGTCAATTAAG
Source organism: Polymixis lichenea (assembly GCA_949091785.1). Taxonomy (NCBI): domain Eukaryota; kingdom Metazoa; phylum Arthropoda; class Insecta; order Lepidoptera; family Noctuidae; genus Polymixis; species Polymixis lichenea. The sequence continues at coordinate 7,289,895 of OX420958.1, forward strand.
TGGAGCAATCTGGAGCAACAACAATAAATTGCGGGAATATTGCTTCTGATTGCTCCATATATTTCATGAGTTGCCGAATATCCAATCGGTTTGGATTTTTTTTTTCTATCTCGTTTGTACGTATAACTACGTCTCGTTTTTGAGAGAAGAACCGACCGGCGGCGGAGGCGGCGGGATAGTATTGCCTAGTTTTTTAAGTTGTTCCATATTGCATGGTACTGTGTGGCCATATCTCTGGTAACAGGTTGCTACATGTTGCCATTGCCCTAAATTGCTAGATGTAGTCGTGACGTCATAGTTGACGAGAAATTGACCAGGATGGAGCAATTTTAGTTGTTCGTGTAAGCGCACCTTTACTGGGTTTTTTTTTCATATCCAATTGCTCAGTAGCAGCCCGGTGTTTAAATGTGTGCCCGATTGATAACAATAACATAGGACTTAAACATAAATGACGTAATGTGGGTGTACCAAGGTACCCCTCTGCCTAATCCTTCATGGATTATAGGCGTGATGTTATGTTAACCGTGGCTAAAACAAAAACACTGACCAGTTAGCAAGGAGGTCGCAAAGCTGACTGCAAACGATTTGTCGGAAGTTCATTTAAATATCGCACACTCATGAAGGCCATGTAATGAACTCGAAATTACTACTAATGAGGTCAGAGGAGAAATAAACATACTTAACCTCCACACCACGGCTGCCTTCTGACCTTCACAACCCAATTGAAGATCAATACTAATGGTGTACAGTTTGAACAGTTTTTGAAACTGGGAACGGTGTTTTAAATGTTTTTAGGTATAGTTCCTCTTGTATGTGCATATAATTTATACAACGTGTAACGGAAAGGGTTTATACATACCAACGGCACGGCTTCTTTGGATGATATCAAACGATATTAGAAGAGTTTTAAACATTTTTACAGAATTATAAAATCATGATTAAATCATCAATGCAACTAAGTTCATTTAATCCCATTTAATGACAATTTAATTTAAAAAATTCAACATCACTAGCTACCTCCCCGATGCTATTGTAAGAATAACTGTCTTTGTCTTCATAGAAACGCGAGTCTACGGGTCGTCCAGTACTAGGGCAGAAGCAGTGTTGCCAACTCCAAAAGTTCAAATTATCGAGTTCCCACGTCGAAATGATCGAATTGTGGGCAAAATTATCGTACAAAAAAGATCACGAAAAAAAGCCTAAAACATTAATCAAACATTGATAACAAACGACAATGACTAGTCAAAAGAGGAGAATATGCCAAGTTTCACCACTAGTGGCGCTAGCAGCACAAACCGCCAAACTTTACACACGACGTATACAATTGTAGTGTTTGCACACGACCATGGAGTGTCTCACAGGTCACAAGAGTCTTTGTTTAATTTTTACAGCCTGTGTTCACGCGTGCCCACTAAATATAATGCTAGCTAGAAGAAAATATAAATTTTAACTAGCTTTTGCCAGCGGCTTCGCCCGTTTGGAGGTCGAAAATGATCCCACAGGAACGTACTTCTAGGATAAAAACACTAAAAATCTAATGTGATAATTCTGGTTATAAACTATCTGTGTGCCAAATTTCATTCAAATCCATTCAGCCGTTTTTGCGCGATAGAGTTACAAACATCCAAACATCTAAATATACATACAAACTTTCACATTTATAATAAGTAGGATCTGAGAACCATAAGGATACCTACACTATATATTGCGGAGTCGCGGTCGGATGGAAGTACGTGTTATTATTTTAATTTGAAAGAAATGTAATGGAAAGAGAGAGAGACACATTACATGTTGATACTTGACAGTTGACGTTGACCTTTTGTTGACATTTTGCGTTGTATTTTGTCTGACAAATAAGTACATTTTGTTCTTGGATTTTTTTTTAAAGCTCAAAATTATTGTACATTTGACAATCACTATTGTACATCGTACCATTGGCCAAATTATTGTACGCCCCCATAATTATCGTACGGATTGGCAACTCTGGGCAGAAGAGATGTCGAGTTGGATAAAATAACTTTGTCCATTCTTTGTAGGATAGATATTAGAATCGGTCATGCTACGCCTGCAGGACTCTGTGGACTCGACATCAAATGCCCCATTATTTTTGTGGGGCACCGTCACACAGAATAGTCTTTTAAATTGTATTATACTTTATAAGTTTTCGAACTCCGTGTTTGAAAAAATCAAGGCAGTTCTATTTAAAGCTGTTAAAGTGGTTCGACGCGCTTGTTTACAAAACAACGACGTAGGTACGTGGGTTATTTACTATCGATCGATTCTTATCGTCCGTTTATGTTTTGTTATCATCAGCTTTAATGAACTTAATAAACATGGCGGATGGATTTTTGTTTGTACATTTGATATTTATAACTTGAGGAGTACTTTCATGATTTTGTCAATGGTTTGCAGTGGAGAAAAACTATGACTGGGTAGCAGTGGCGAGGGGTGTAATTATGGCCATGGTAAGCCGTTCCAAAAAAAGACACCGCGTGGTGCAAGCTTAGTTTCTTCAGAGGTTCAGCCTCTCTTTCACTCATACTGAGTTGGAATCAGAGAATTTTGTAAGATGTTTTGGTTTTCTTTACGTGCATGCGTTTTTTCAGTAAAACTTAGAAACACATAATAATTAATTGTACTTTGAAATAATCGGTGGGAGATGGGATTTCTTAAAGGTAACCCGATGGGAATCGGTTTGTATTGACCCTTCGCCGCTGCTGGGTAAGCAGAAGTCTGTACTTTGTCACTTTGTGCATAGCTTCTAATCGCGAAGTATCGCGTATTAAATATAGCATAACATTCAAACATCATAATGAACCGCATATTTTTTGTTTTAAAACCGAACAACAAAACAAATGACTTCAAGACACACACTTACAAAGCTCACACCTTTCCATGTCGGAAGGCAGAAACTACAGAACGCCACCTGCTACGATACTAGAATATTATTGACATTTTTATATTTTAAGTATTGATTCACGTGACATTATATTTTGATGTCATTTAAAGGGAAAACTGACTGTGAATGTGAGTACTATGCAGGCTAGATTGAACACATGACTTTATAACTCGTCTGGTGGTTTTGAGTATTTTGTAAATGGCCTACGCAAATGTCCTGCAGATCTGGTAGCGTCTTGTGACGGGTCGTTGAGCTTCCAAAAATAGAGTTGAGCTACACGGTGACTGATACATACATGCCGTCTGTTGGGACAGGTCAGCTCAAAGCTGCAATGGCTTTTTCTTCAAAAGGCACTTCCAGACAAGACCCTGCATTGTTAGACTCGCATACAATTCAAATAATATAATGTTTGGACTTTAAAAGAGACCATGACCTCTGAGTTTGTATCAGCTTTTCTTCTCAGGGAACAGTCAGCTAGGAAATGCCGGCGCCATCTAGTTTTGAAAATATTGACCAACAAAATTTTGACTTGTAAATGTGTCTTATAAGATCTATTTACATAAATAAACATTTTATTTCACTTACATACTTACTCCTTTTGCTTCGTTTTGCTAACCAGGGCTGATTTTGCAATAGTCACATAACTTTTATCCGAAGAATAAATCTGACAGTTTGGCATACTTTATACAGGATAAGTTTTTATCCAGTGCGCAAACTGTAACCATGAACTCAGCATATCATTCTAGAGCCCCCAGCGCAGAAATTTCTTCTTTTTCAGTTATACAAAAAAACAGCTGTTTACTACGCGGTCAAAATGTATGGAACAGCTGATTTTTTTTCGTATTACCGACGAAAAATTTCTGCGCTGGGGGCTCTAGAATGATATGCTGAATACATGGTTACAGTTTGCGCACTGGATAAAAACCCATCCTGTATATAAAAGCTGTCAAACCAACATATTTATACCTCGGTTAACAGTTATATTACTATTGAAAAATCAGCCCTAAGAATAATAAATAAAATCAGATTAGATGATGGTGATATTCTCGTTGTTGTTGATGATGAATACGAATATGATGATGTTGATTGTGATGATGAGTTTATTATTGTCCTTCGATACAATAAAATATAATTACCTAACTGGCGAAATGTGTATGTACTATAATACAAACGGGATGTTATGTTCGTAATACTTATGTGTCCAATACAATAAACCCCTGAGCAGAATACAGTCATGTGTACAACTATTGTACATCCGTGCATCACCAGAGCGCCAGCAGTACTTCCAGTAGCCGGTCCACCGCCAGCAATGGCGGCAGGGTTAACTATAGCGGCAAGAAACAGGTACGTTATTTAGTTTACTTTATTTGTTTTAGTTCCATGTGGTGCCGGACGTAAAGAATAGCACCATCCCATTTCTTCCTGTGGTGTTGTAGAAGGCGACTAAGGGACTTACTAGAGAATGGGCAGCAGCGTTCTCTATGCATTTTACCACCATACTGCGATCGCCAACCCGCCTGCCAAGCGTGGCATGTCAAAACCTCCCTTCCGGGGAGGCCTTTGTCCAGCAGTGGACGTCTTTCGGATGAAATGATGAATGATGATGAAATTTTATTCGAAGACATCTATCGGTTTCTCACTAAACTTCAAGTACATATATACGACTACCGTGGCTATGTAACTCTTTTAGTGATAATTAGTGATCGGATAATTTGGGCGCTAATATGCCTAAACTTAACTTTTATTCCCACGAAAGAGTAATACGGACATGCCTTTCAGAATCCCGGATTCCGGAATCGTTTGAAATTCCTGAGATTGCTAAAAATGTTACCTGCAGACAAAATATAGTTAGAAACCGTTGTGAAAATGAACATTTTTCATTGAATAATGCTTACATACTTACTTGTACTTTCAAGACGGCTGTTCCTTGTTTAGATTTAAACTGGTTTAGTAACAGGCCAGGAGCCTTTACTACATACGGAATTGAAACAATTGAAATTCCATTTGTTTTGAATAAAATAAAGATACTAAATCAAAATAACCACTGCTATAATTTCATAAAGTTTGTTATAGTTGTTTTAAAAAAAAAAAATTGTTCAATCCCGGGAACCCGGGATTATTTATTTATTCAGAAAGGACTGTCCATATTATTCTTTCGTGGGAAGAAGTTAGCTATATAAGCGCCCGATTATCCGATCACTGGTGATCATCTATAAATATTTACAATATAAAAGTGCACTTCGCTTCGCGAGTTCACAACACGGTACCTACCTGTGTGACAGACTCTACACCACGATCTGAGGCCCTAGTGTGAGCGTCTTTTTACCATTTCGATTTAACGCATCGACCGCGTTCGGCGCTCTGATTGGTTCTTCCAATCCAGGGCCAATCGGCCAATCCAGGGCCAATCGGAGCGCCGAACGCGGTCGATGCGTTAGATCAAGGCAGTTAAAAGAAACTCACACTAGAGCCTCTGGCTATATTAACGCCTGGATCCTATTAAATGGAACTGTAATTGTTTATCTGTGGTAATAAATAAATGTATAGAGGGGGGGTCCATAATAGCCACGCTTGGCAGGCGGTATGAAGATTGCAGTATGGTTTTAAAATGGATAGTGAACGCTGCTGCCGTGCAGTAAGCCTCCCAAGGTGGACCGAAGATCTGGTGATGACCTCAGGATTCAGTTGGATGCAAGAAGCATAGAACCAGTCGAAGTGGCGGTGCTTGGCAGAGGCCAATGTTCAGCAGTGGACGTCTTTCAACTGAAATGACGACGATGATAAATTTATAGTAGTTCTTATAAGTTTTGTTTGTGTTCCAGACTGGTCACGTGCAGGGCGGCGCGCAGCTGGTCGGCCTCGAGTTGTACAAGAGACTGAAGGAGTTTCTCAGGAACTATCTCATCGCTCTGCTTGAGGTTTGTTCTACGTTCATAGGCACACACAAGTCAAAATCACATTTATTTCAATTAGGCACAATAAAGTGACTTACATAAATGTTGAAATTTACAAGAAAATTGAATCCCTTCCAAAAAGGTATTTCCTAAAGAGAAGAATGAGCAAGAAACTCTATAGCTAATAATAACTCCATCTTTTAAGAGTGCAAAATATACAGCATCGAAAAATCAAAATTAAAGTTATTGTTTTTCTTTTTATTTATTTATTATTATTGTTTTATATCAATTCTTATTTTGTTACCTTAAAAATGGAACGAATCTGCCTCTTTTTATAGGCCTCAAATAATTTCCATTTTGTTGACCTGAAATATAACATAACATAATATACACATTTTGAACTGCCACCAACTTAAAGAGCTCGGAAAACATTTTAAACGCACATTTATTGAACAAAGCATACGCCATATAAGTTTAAGAGGATCAAATAAATGTTTCCCATAAATAAAATATCACATATATATTTTTCAGAATGGCGAAGAACTGATGGGCGAGGACGTGCTAGCTTTCTACACGAAACAATGGGAAGAGTACCAGTTCTCGTCCCGGGTGTTGAACGGCGTGTGCGCATACCTCAACAGGCACTGGGTCAAGCGCGAGTGCGAGGAGGGTCGGAAGGTAACATTAATTGCCATAATTCCATAATCTTGGAGAGGCTTTAGCTAAGTAATAACAGCCGCACGGGGGTGATCAATCAGGTTAAGCTACGCTTGCCGCGGTCGGTCCTTGGATGGGTAACCATCTTTACATACCTAGACCCTTCCGTGCCTCGGAAAGCCGGCTGTCATTCGTGGACAGTCGTTACGGGTCGGCAGAAGCATTCTGACAACCAGTCTTACCAAGGGGTATCGTGTTATCCAGTAACTGGGTTGTGGAGGTCAGAATGCACCATGCAAATTACTGCTTCTGGTTAGACTGGAAGCTGATCCCCTATGATCTAACTATGTTGAAGTCGGCTTTCAATCTAATCCGCTGCAACTGAATACCAGTATTTTATGTTAAATGTTAAATATTATACAGTGGTAGGTACGGGACTATACTAGTCTTCGGAGAGATTATACAATATGTAACAAAAATATTATACAGTGGTAGGTACGGGACTATACTAGTCTTCGGCGAGATTATACAATATGTAACAAAAACCCTGTTGTTCCTTTTAGGGACGTATACACTTACCTACAAGCACAACATTTACGAAGTTCTAATAAAAAAATAAGCATTGGCTAGTCGAGAGTTCAATATCAAATAACTATTAAAATCGACATATTCAAAAAAAATGTTAACAGTATCTGATTTTACAAGTATCCTTATTTCGCACAATAGCTGCCCGGCTTTCTTTGATCTAATCAAAATCAGTTAAACATTACAAATATTCATAATTACATTTATAAATAACTTGCTTTATTACGTATGTATACCGATTCTGAAAACGTGGGTAGAAGGAACAACAGGGTTTTTGTTACATATTGTACTAGTAGACGATTCTGAATCAGCTAGTTTTAAATTTCAAATTTATTTATTAACTAGCTTTTGTCAGCGGCTTCGCCCGCGTGGAGGTGTCGGTGTATTATACATATAAACCTTCCTCTTGAATAACTCTATCTATTAAACAAATCCGCATCAAAATCCGTTGCGTAGTTTTAAAGATTTAAGCATACATAGGGATATAGGGACAGAGAAAGCGACTTTGTTTTATACTATGTAGTGATGTAATAATAGTGTACAAAAAGAGTAGGCGTTGACCCCCAAACTAGGCATTTATTTGCTTGTATCTAGGGGGTCGGAATTGCAACATTTTCATAGTGAGGTACATAAGCAGTGGCGTAGCGTAAGTCACTGTCACTCGAGGCGGAGTCATAATTTGCCGCCCTTTTGACGTCGTAAAAATAATAATGTTGGTGTTGGTGAGACAAAACGTAACGAAATGAAAGAATTAAGCGAAAACTATTTATTTCAAAACCATGTACTACATGTGTAAGTAACATGACTGTGTTAAAAACGTTAACGATTTACTCTATAAAACTAACGTTTGATGAAGTCTAAACAGTCTTAAAGTTCTACTTTTCAGGACTTACGCGCAGCGAAATCATTTATAACTTCGTCAAAATTAATATCGTCTGTCACACTATGTTCTGTCGACAAAATGGCCAAATTACTCAATCTTATCGAGCTCATGGTAGACCTCAAGTAGTTTTTTGTTAATTTCAGCGTTGAGCGTAACGTAGCTTACGTTCACATGAAGCAACACTAATAGCTATATAAAAAAATCGAAGCATTATTATGATAGTGGGTACGCAGATACCATAGTTGCATTGCTGAATAAATTCTAAAAGCTCGAGCGGTCCTTTCTTGGTGTTGAGATCATTGAAGCCAAAGTACAAAGACCGCCAGTGACCGCACAAAATATTTTTTTATCCAATTTTGCCGCCTTTCTAATGGTGGCGCCCGGGACGGCTCCCCCCTCCGCCCCACCCTCGCTACGCCACTGCATATAAGTATTACATAACAGGAAGCATGGTCTATGTGGCGACACATGGTCTATGTGGTTGCCCCTGTCCTAACAGGCATATTTAATCAATGTTTAGACACTGGTACGTTTCCTGACTTAATGAAACATAGTAAAGTAGTACCAATTTTCAAATCGGGTAGTAGGAGTTATCCCTCTAATTATAGACCTATATCTGTGCTTCCAGCATTGAGCAAAATTTATGAAAAAATCATGTTGGACCAGATGTTGTCACATTTTAACTCAAATGGGATTTTACATAGTCGACAGTTTGGTTTCACGAAAGGTAGGTCAACGACTGACGCGGGAGTACAACTCATCAGTCACATTTTGGAATCATGGGAGAAGTCCCAGGATGCAATTGGCATTTTCTGTGACCTCTCAAAAGCGTTTGACTGCGTTGACCACAATACACTCATCTGTAAATTACACCACTACGGACTTCGTGGACGAGCTGCTGATCTTGTGCTTTCCTATTTATCAAACAGGCAACAAAAAGTAAATGTTAACGGGGCAACGTCCTCGGGGTCTCTAGTTAAGATGGGCGTGCCTCAAGGTTCAATTCTTGGCCCTTTTTTATTTCTAGTTTATATTAATGACCTTCCTTACCTGATGGCTAACTTCTCGGATATAATTTTATTCGATGATGACACTTCTCTTATTTTTAGAATAGATAGAAAAGACACGGATGTCTTACATGTCAACGATAGTCTAGCTGTTCTCTCGAAATGGTTTGCGGCTAATAATCTTTTACTCAATGCGAACAAAACTAAATGTCTTAAGTTCTCATTACCAAATGTACCCCAAGTAGGGCTAAATTTAAAACTTGATGGCAAGAAACTAGATGCTATTTCGGAAACTGTATTTCTAGGAATTACTTTAGATTCAAAATTGCAATGGGGTGCCCACATTAGAGCTCTTTCAAGTAGATTAAGCTCAGCTGCTTACGCAGTAAGAAAAATAAGGCAGTTGACTGATGTAGCCACAGCTAGGTTAGTATACTTTGCTTATTTTCACAGTATTATGTCTTATGGCGTTCTGCTGTGGGGGTCGGCAGCTGACGTAGATTTAGTTTTCATTCTACAAAAGAGGGCAATCCGCGCAATCTATAAAATGGGGCCTCGCGAGTCTCTTAGAAACAAATTCAACGAAGTTGACATACTAACTCTGCCTTCTCTTTATATCCTAGAAAATATCTTGTATGTTCGCAAAAATTTAGGTCTTTTCAAAAAAAGATGCGACTTCCATAATCTAAATACACGTAGTAAAGATGAAATTGTGATTCCAAAATTTAGATTAACTAAAACTAGCAAGTCATTTCTAATAAACAGTATCCGCTTCTATAACAAGTTGCCAAAATCGGTTACAGAACTTAGCGATGGAAAGTTTAAAACTCACATCAAACGTGTCCTTATCAAAAAAGCATATTATAAGATAAAAGACTACGTTGAAGACAAGGAAGTTTGGCATTAATTCCTTCTGCACATGTGGCTTCCCTGGTAACTCATTAGCACCATAACTTTGTGAGCGTCTATTAACTGCTTCCAAATTACAATGTTAATTTTAATTATTTTATTTTTTACACTTTCTGACATATTCTCGTCATTATTTGACATTATACAACCCTTGTAACATCGAGTATTTATTAGTGATTCTCATGGAAATCATATCACTTGGTTTAAATAGGTTGATTTTACTTATGTAGATTCTTTTACATATTGTGAATGAGAGAACGTTGTAGGCCTACAGTTTCTATTCTTTATTTTCATTCCTCTAAGTACCTGGTACTTATTGACAGGCCTGCACTGTCCTCCCATACCTAATATCACTGTAATTTGAAAACATTATAAAATCCAATTATTTTTAAAAGAGTAACCGTGGAGTTTCTTGCCGGCTCTTCTCCATAGGAAGCGACAAATTGGAACCGTGCACCTAGCTTCTGACGTTTCATAAGTGCCCTTGCAGGTTTATGTGAAATAAAATATTTTGATTTTGATTTTTGATTTTGACATTTAGGGGAGGCCTTTGTTCCGCCACTTCTTCTTCCTAGCTAAAGCACAAGGAAGTGATGAAGGGTGGGCGTTTTGGGGCCTGTCTCATGTACTTTGACGTTCGAAAAGTGCTGATTCTCAGCCTAATTTGAATAAATTACTTTTGATTTTGCCTATATCAAGCAGTGGACGTCTTTCGGGTGAAATGATGATGATAGTAAACTGCAAAATGTGTTTATATATTACGTAACAATAACATCACGATTTTATTCCCCGAAGGGCTATGCAGAAGTGTAGCTATTTATACCAACATTTCGCCGGTTATTTTGATACTATATTTTTACTTTCCAGGGAATCTACGAGATCTACCAACTGGCGCTAGTGACGTGGCGAGACAATCTGTTCCAGCGACTGAACAAGCAAGTCACCAATGCGGTGCTCAAACTGATCGAGAGAGAACGCAATGGAGAGACTATTAATACGAGGCTTGTTTCTGGAGTAAGTAATTAATAACTATAAGAAATGTTATAGCTAAAAAACGGAAAAATAATTAAGTAGTTCAGAGAAAAAACAATTGTGTAAATCGGGCTAGAAATCTTCGAGAAAACTGTAAATACATAAAAACAGAACCCTGCATATTTCTTCGTTTAGCCATTTATTGGTTATCCACTGAACAAGCAAGGTACCAACGCGGTGCTCAACCTGTCCCAAAGAGAACGCAATGGCGAGACTAATACGAGGCTGACGATGATGATTTCCACTGACATCACAACAATATAATAGAGTAATTTAAAAAGGAGTTCAGAGAAAAAAGGATCCCGTGAATCCGGCCAGAACGTTTTTTGTGGGACTAACAAACGTCAATTCATTTTTATATATATTAATTATATTTTCTCACCATTTAAACCTTCCTTGGACCTGAAATATTTCAAAAACAAAATTAGCCAAATAGGTCCAGCCGTTTTCGATTTTTTATGAGACTAACAAAGGTCAATTAATATATATATATATAGATACGTGAAGCCAAATTTTGTACCCCTCTACGAAAATAACGCGAACGGAGGTGTATGAAATTTGGCAAAAGTTAAAGGTTATATGAAGTAGGAGTAGCAGAAAGCTAATATTTTTTTTTTTTTTTTGTATAATAATGTATTACTCAAACTCAAAATTTAAATAAATATAAATTACCTGTGCGACCACTAGTAATATTTAACCAACCAACCTCGGCGCGTTGTGTTCCACGCGCGCCTCAAAGAGACGTCAGCAGCAACTCATGGGGCCCGCAAGGGCCGATGCCTGCCAGAGGTGCGGGTTGTTCGAAAGAGATACTGTGGCCCCTGGCACACAGGCAACTGAGGGAACACGGGTGGGTTTTAGTCAGTAAAAGTCTGACACGCCCTCCCGCTCCACCCAGAGCGGGAGAAGTTATTTGATGATTACCCACCCAAAAAAAAAACCAACCAACCTCATTTCTAACCCTATTCTCCTTCCAGGTTATCAACTGCTACGTAGCCCTAGGCCTGAACGAGGACGACACATCGGCCCGGGGCCAGAACCTGGTGGTGTACAAGGACACGTTCGAGGCCGTGTTCCTGGAGGACACGGAGCGGTTCTACACGCGCGAGAGCACCGACTTCCTTAGAAACAACCCTGTCACGGAGTACATGATCAAGGTAGGGCGTATAACTGACAGAAAGAAGACACGCCGCATTTTTTTACTGGCCCAGTGCTGGGCAAAAACGGGAGGTCTTCCAAGTTCTTCCAGCATCCTAATTCCGTAACACACTTTTAATCACAGTCTGGATAGTTTTGAAGGGCCAATCCAGTGCTTCATCATCATCATCATCATTTTAGCCGAAAGACGTCCACTGCTGGACACAGGCCTCCCCCAAGCTCCGCCACTTCGATCGATTCTGTGCTTCCCGCATCCAGCGGACTCCTGCGGCCCTCACAAGGTCATCAGTGCACCTTGTGAGAGGTCTTCCAACTTTACGTCTTCGGGTACGCGGTCGCCACTCCATAACTTTTCGGCCCCATCGGCCATTTGTTCTGCGAGTAATGTGCCCTGCCCACTGTCACTTAAGTTTGGCAATTTGAGTTCGAGTCATCTATCTGCCTAGACTTTTCCCAGCTATGTTGGGGTCGGCTTCTATTCTAACTGAATACCACTATTTTACATGGAGCGACTCCCTATCTGACTTCCACAACCCAGTTCCTGGGTAACACTATACCCCTTGGTAAGACTGATTGTCAGACTTTCGGCCTTCCGACGACCCGTAACGACTGTCAAAGATCCACGAATGACAGCCGGGACCACAGCTTAACGTGCTTTCCAAGGCACGGAGGGGTCTTGATATGAAAAGATGGTCACTCATCTACGGACCAACCGCGGCAGGCGTAGCTTAACCTGATCGATCGGCCCGTGCGGCTATTATTACTTAGCCACTTAAGATTATTCTATTATATTCCATTCTAAAATATTGTTTTCTGTGTACAGGCTGAACAACGTCTTCAAGAAGAGCAGCGACGCGTGCAAGTTTACTTACACGAGACTACCATGGAGCGACTGGCGAAGACCTGCGACAGAGTGCTCATTGAGAAACATCTCGAGATCTTCCACGCCGAGTTCCAGGTACGTACCTAAAGAAAGAAAGATAAACTATTTATTGGGACTCGCACAGGAATATCACAAACATAATCTAAGACCCCAACAGAACAAAAATAAAAACTATAATAAAAAACATCAAACGAATTACGCCTGAATAGCCCAAAGAGTAGGCAGACACTATGTAAAATAAACTTTCCGCTACAGAAGTAAAAGTACCTACCTACCTCTTCGAAGAGGTACATTACAACATTGACTACTTAGTAAAAAAAAAAATGATTTGTGACGTACTATTTTGATCTCAGGCCACATTTATGCTCCAAACTATTGTGGATGGTTGAAAGAACCATTGTTGGTGCCAGTAATCTAATTGTCAATTGATAAAGCTATTTAAAAATGCGAGTTATTCCATATATGAAGACGATAAATTAATATTTATATTGTTCCTGATATGAGTGAGGGGCTTGTGGCTAAGTAATAGTAGTCGTACGGATCGATCGATCAGGTTAAGCTAAGCTTGCCGCGGTTGGTCCGTGGATGGGTGACCATCTTAACATACCAAGACCTCTCCGTGCCTCGGAAAGCACGTTAAGCCGTTGGTCCCGGCTGTCATTTGTAGATCTTTGACAGTCGTTACGGGTCGTCAGAAGCCCGAAAGTCTGACAACCAGTCTTTCCAAGGGGTATCGTATATTACCCAGTAACTGGGTTGTGGAGGTCAGATAGGCAGTCGCTCCATGTAAAATACTGGTATTCAGCTGCATCCGGTTAGATTGGAAGCCGACCCCAACGTAGTTGGGAAAAGGCTAGGCAGATGATGATGATGTTCCTGATATGAGTCTTGTCGGATTCCCGCCCCAGCCAAATTCAAATCTGTTAAAAAGCACTATCCATTGAAATGTCACCTATGGCTATTGGGTGCCAAGAATATTCCTAAACTTTGGTGCCCAAGATGTCACCTATTTAGGTGTTTTATTCCGAACCGAAAGTTGTATATATCTTTTGGCATATATCTTATGGCTATTGGGATTCAAGGCAGAAACCCATAGTTCCATCACCAGTCTCCATTTAATTTATTTTTTCTAGAAACTTCTGGACGGCGAAAAGAACAGCGACCTCGGGCGCATGTACGCGCTGGTGGCGCGCATCCCCGACGGGCTGTGCGAGCTGCGGCGGCTGCTGGAGCACCACATCCACGCGCAGGGCCTGCAGGCCATCGACAAGTGTGGCGAGTGCGCGCACACGGTACTGGGCCACAGATACATTGCCATTTTATAACGATAGAGGTATGAGGAACAAGGTGTAAGTTCACTCATACTCTATGGAAAAGGGAAGATCCTCCAACCAGCCGGGTGTTGTATCTGGTGGGCTACTGCCCGACGGTTGATGTCGGGATGTTGTATATATATATATATATATATACCAGTCACGCGGTAAACTCTATTTGTGTGACGTCACGTTCGCATGTGGCGTTGTAGATCCCTCCACAAACTCAAGAATCTAGAATTATTACCCCACCGAAAATTCGCCCAAAACGACGTAACTTGCTCGATTTAAAACCCGATTCGTAAATCCGCACTAGATATTTAACCGAATTGATTAATATCAACTGTTACAATTTCACTAATCTTTAAAAATAAACAAGATTCTTTCGGACTTTTTAATCCGTCTACTACTGACAAGACACTGAAGCAAATCACCCATTCAGGGTTTTATCTGTTTTGGCATCAATGATAAATGATTTTATGTCTGTAAGTAGGTTTGTACAAACACTTTTACACGTCAATCATATTTTTTAAACTAGATGAGGTCGGCGTTTCTTATCTGACTACTCTGAGAAGAAAGGTCGAAACAAACTCAGAGGTCAGTCTCTTTTAAAGTCTGGACATAATCTTGATCAGGTCATGTAAAGACCATGTGGATCGGTGTCTGAAATGGTCTTTTGAGAAAAGAACCACACAGATTGAGTGGACCTGTCCAATAATTTATACTTATTATAATTAAAAAAATATAGAATGTATTATATTCAACTAAGGCGTCAATGTCGAGAACGACTTGGGTTCGGATTTCGGACAAGAATTAGAACGTCAGCGACGGGAAAGAATTATTATTATTTTAGTAGTACAAAGACGCGATGCACGTTCAGGTAATCGACCTAAAAACCTAGCCTAAATCTAAAAATACCCAAATCGCCGGACAAAAGAGGTATGTCCTTTAGATAATTTATCATAAATATCAATAGAAAACCTCACATGACGGGTACTTGAAGTGCCTTTTCAAATTGTACCCTTAAATGCCACTTACAATTGACTAATCCAATTATTTTCTCCAATAGGATCCGAAAGTCTACGTATCAACAATACTAGAAGTTCACAAGAAATACAACGCACTCGTCTTGGTGGCGTTCAACAATGACTCTGGCTTTGTGGCCGCGCTCGACAAGGCTTGCGGCCGGTTTATTAACAGTATGTATATTTGATACACGGTATACAATAAAACTAGATATGTATAAATACAACGCACTCGTCCTGATGGCGTTCAACAATTACTCTGGCTTTGTGTGTAAAAAATATCTGAGTTCCACGAAAAATTACAAAAACAGCTGAGTGATATACGGCCGACGCGGTTCGCTGACCGATCACGGGCATTGACCTTCGCCCATTCTTTTTTTTTTCATTAGTTTTCGATATTCATAAAATAACGTGGATAAAATATTGCCACCTAATTTAATTTGACCCTGTATTGGTATAACATTTATAAAATTAAAATAAAAACCTTACAATAACCCAGATTTACTGAACAACATTAACTTAATTTCCCCAGGTAACGCAGTGACGAAAGCAGCGAACTCGTCGTCAAAGAGTCCGGAGCTCCTGGCGAAGTACTGCGACCTTCTGCTGAAGAAGTCCAGCAAGAACCCCGAGGAGGCCGAACTAGAGGACACGCTCAATCAAGTGGTATGTCACTACATTGAAGTTGTCATATCTATCTATATATTTAGATGTGAAGCAAAACTTTGTATTTCTTTTTACGAAAATTACGCGGACAGAGTATGAAATTTGGCAACGGTTGGTTAACGTTTAATAATAATTTCATTTATTTTCTCCCACAAATAATAGGGTATAACACCCATTTTTGAAAAGTGTCCTAATTAGATTCTAAAGTGCTAATAAACCACTAAAATAACACAACATTTTTATTAAATCGACTAGTGCCGTATTTTTACATTTACAATTTTCATGCGTAATTTGACGAAAACGCTTAAAGCAGTGGACGCCATGTTGCTCTGTGGGTATGACGTCAGTTTGCTGTATAAACTTTTGAAAAAAAAAATACTGGCAGGGCCATGACGCGTAAACTGTAACCATGAATTCAGCATAAATAATTCTAGAATAGATTATATAGGAAAAAAAACTGCTGTTTCATAAAAAAAAAAACAATAATTTATTTGGACCAAAACTTGTACAAATTTTATAAACCTGCCAAACTGCGTGACAGTTTGTTGGCAGGATTAGCGCTCGTTTTAAACATTTTCGTATCAACAATTTAATTAAATATCTTAGGTTGATACAGTCTTACAGCTAATTTAAAAGGACGGTACCATGCTAACAGCGCGGGCCGCCGCCGGCACATACGCCGACGACGGCTAACACCGCTCATTTTTATTGTTATTGTTAATTATTGTCACATGTCATAGAAAACTGAAATACCTACACGGTCAAAATATATGGAACTGCAATTTTTTTACAACTGTCGAATAAATACTCAGGGGCGGGACAACGGTGGCAACGATGCATCGATGTCTCTGCCAGCCTGTATAATGCAATCATAAAATACTTATACTGGTCACTGAAGTTATTAAAATCATGCCCTTTTCTATTAACAACATTCTCCACTTGCTCCTAATGCACTATATGTATTGCCTTTGCCATAATAATAATGTTTCCTTTTACTTCCAGATGGTTGTGTTCAAATACATTGAAGACAAGGACGTGTTCCAGAAGTTCTACAGCAAGATGCTGGCGAAGCGACTGGTGCAACACATGTCTGCCAGCGATGATGCAGAAGTAAGGAATTTTTTATATACTAGCTGCTCCCCTCAGCTTTGCCCGTGTGGATATCATAAAATATTCCAGGGGAACGCGCTTCCACACAAAAAAGGGCAAAAAGCTATCTGCGAGTGAAAGTACTGTCAAAATCGGTCCAGCCGTCTCAGAGATTTGCCGGATCAAACAGACAGACATACAAAATTTAAAAAAAAATAATTTTTTGTTTTAAAAGTACTGTGTATACTTCCATATACATTTAGTAAAAAGCTGTTGTTTTGACATTACAAACGGACACTTTAATTTTATTTATTTGTACCAACAGATTTTATCGTACCTGTATGTAGTTACAGACTGTACCAAACAGTACCCTTATCCTATTATCTAAATCAATCTGCCTACACTATTATGTTAGGGTCGGCTTCCAGTCAAACCGGATGCTTCTGAATACCAATATTTTACAAGGAGCGACTGCCTATCTGACTTACACAACCAATCTAGTAGGTAATACGATACGTCTTTCAAAGATCCACAAATTATAGCTGGGACCAACGGCTTAACGTGTTTTCCGAAGCACGGAGGGGTCTTTGTATTTAAAAATGGCCCACCACGGCAAGCATAGCTTAATTATAGTTCGACTTTTAATTGTATTCAGTAAATTGGCACTTCAAAGATAAATAATGTTACCATACTAAAACTAATAGTGTTGAGATAGTGAACGATTTTGCGTAAATAAAACTTTAAAAATTCATTTGGAAGGTGTGGAATATAAGAATGATTAATAATAGCTCCTGCCCGCGACTTCGTTCGCGTCAAATTTCTTGCTCCCCGACCCACCCCGTCGCTCGCCTCGCCTGCCCGTGCGAGTACTTCGTTTTCGTGACTTTTTTCTTTTTGCTCGGCTCCTAAGGGTCTTAGCGTGATGTGATATAGCCTATAGCCTTCCTCGATAAATGGGCTATCCAACACTAAAAGAATATTACAATTCGAATCAGCAGTTTCTGATTAGCGCGTTTAAACCCCTTCGCAAATAATGCATTATTTTAGAACAAATTTGGTTAGCATAAAAAAGGTTATAGTTAGCCAACCTTAAAAGATAGACATATGCTGTCGCGGACTTTTTTTTGAACTTTTAAAGTGGCTATAGTCTACCTCGATAAATGGGCTATCTAACACTGAAATAATTTTTCAAATCGGACCAGTAGTTCCTGAGATTATCGCGTTCAAGCAAACAAATATACCTTCAGCTTTATAATATTATTACTAGTATAGATTTATTAATAAAAGTAAAGTAATTTCCTTTTTTTAAATTTCTTCTAATAGAAATAAATTAAATAAATAGATTACCTTACTACTGAAAAATAAAATATATAACACATTCTAGAATTTTTAATAGTGGATATCTTGTTTTTATGACACGTTGTTAAATTAAAATAAAAAAAAATTGCATGTAAGTACATAATTTCAAGTTCATTCAATTTCGTTCATTCTTACACCACCTCACTATTTTTTTTTTTTTGTCAAAATCTGCCCCTTCAACTGTCAAGTTACTAAATACAATTAAAAGTTGAACTGTAAATCGATCGAATCATGCGGCTGTTATTACTTAGCCACAAGGCCTTCTTACAGCATAATGACAGCTGTGTGATATACCTGCCAGGGGTGCGGGTTGTTCGAAAGAGATACCGCGGCCCCTGGCACATAGGCAACTGAGGGAACGCGGGTGGGTTTTAGTCAGTAAAAGTCTTACACGTCCTCCTGCTCCACCCAGAGCAGGAGAACTTATTTGATGATTTCCCACACAAAAAAAAAGAAGAAAAAAAAGCTGTTTGCTATACAGGCAGAAAAATACACTTTTTCAATAATTACGTATTTGAATGCGTAAAGTGAGAGTACTGAAGGTACACCCTGTTCAATTCTCCGGGGAAACAAGGTGTGATGTTTTAATAAGTTGTATGTGCATTAAGTAATGAATTGTATTTCTTTGCAGGCATCAATGATCTCAAAACTGAAGCAGGCGTGCGGATTCGAGTACACAAGCAAATTACAGAGAATGTTCCAGGTAAATATTACTACAATTTTTTTTCTATTACTTTTAAAACGTCACTATTTTTACTCGACTACGGCGAATCGATTCAAAAAGGAGAGTTGTGATTTCGTCTGGTACGTATAGGATAAGTTTTTATCCAGTGCGCAAAACGTAACCATGAATTCAGCATGTCATTCTAGATCCCCAGCTCAGAATAATTCATGGATACAGTTTGCGCACTGGATAAAACTTATCCTGTATATGCTCTCCTCTCCTCTCCTCTCCTCTCCTCTCCTCTCCTCTCCTCTCCTCTCCTCTCCTTTCCTTTCCTCTCCTCTCCTCTCCTCTCCTAACTTCTAAACTATGTACCTACTTATCAAAATTTGCTATATCAAAACGATTCTAAATAAAGAGTTGTATTATCACCATTTCACCGACACAATTGATTGGAGCCAAACAAATAAGTCTATAAACTTTCCCTTTCGAATCAACAGGACATAGGCGTATCAAAGGACTTAAACGAAAACTTCCGCAAGCACATGTCGAATAGCTCTGAACAGCCGCTGCACATCGACTTCAGCATCCAGGTGCTGTCCTCTGGCTCCTGGCCCTTCCAGCAGTCCTCGTGCTTCCAGCTGCCCACTGAAGTAAGTTTGCGAGAATAAATCTTGGAAGGGTCACCACATAGAGTTAGTCAAAGCCACCGGATAAACGAACTATTGGAACGACATTAGCAGATCTGCCTTAATGATGGGATATTGGTCAATTAAACTACAGTGGTTCTTTTGTTCATCACACAAACTATAATAAGAGTATTGCTATCTCTTACTGACAGACCGCGAAAGAAAAAGACAAGAGAAGCAATAGAACTGTCAAACTAAATTATATCTTTATTGCCTTGAATTTGACATGAATTTCGTTCCTCGTAGTTGCGTCGAAGAATCTTAATTCAACTAAATCTGACAGCTCTAATTTATTTCCGTCTCTTTCTTGTTTCATTAGAAGGAAAGAGATAGCAATAGCTTATATTAAGCTTAGTTGCACAACAGAATCATCACCGATTTTTAAAATAAATATCTAAAGGACTCCATATTAAGGGTCCAACTCATCCCTCCATATCCATTTGGGCTTACTGCGATTTCGCTTACCATTGGGTTAGGTTTTTAGGTTACCATCAATCCAGGATCCAGTACACGATTTTGAAAACATACTTTTATACACCGTGAAATTTTAATGGTTGTTTTCCCGCAGCGAAATGGTTTTGTCTTGGCAGTACAATCGTATTATAAACAAATAAAATATTAGAAACAAAAAAAGACAGATAAACCATTGTGAAATATCACCACGTGCGAGAGTTTATTTTGCTTTGAACTTTTATGCATCCCTGTTCCCTTTATCAGCGGTGCGTGCGATTCGAGTAGTACCTACAAGTTACCTCTAGTGTTTTATCGAGTTGATGAATATTTTGTAATTATGTTAAAACAAAAAAAATCTTTATACTTTTACTCTTTGCTTCGAAAGTACTCCTTATTGCAAGTTGGTCTGCCGCGGGAAAACAACCATTAAAATTTCACGGTGTATATATTGATCGTGTATACAAGGTGTAATTGTAATCACCGTTAACTTCATAAGGGGTCATTGTACTCATCATTATTAACAACTTTTACTATGAGACCAAACCTGATATCGCGAAAAAAATCAGTTGTTCCCTACATTTATGTTAGCATAGCTCGTTAAAAATGTAAAACAGCTGATTTTATTTTTGCGATTTCAGGTTTGGTCCCGTAGTAAAAGTTGTTCATAATTATGAGTACAATGACCCCTTATGAGGTTAACGGTGATTAAAATTACACCCTGTATATTGCACTTTTCTATGAAACAGCTGATTTTTTTTGATAACCGACGAAAAATTTCTATGCTAGGTCTAGCATCATGTACTAAAATCATAGTTTAAATTTACGCGTCGATTGCGCTACCGCCCTGTATGTCATCATGATTTCATCCAAAAGACGTCCACTGCTGGACATAGGCCTCCCCCAAGTTCCTCCACTTTGACCGGTTCTGTGCTTCCCGCATCCATCGGATTCCTGCGGCCCTCACAAGGTCGTTGATCCACCTTGTGTGGTAGGCCTTCCAACTTTACGTCTGCTCTGTATGTAAGCCACTAATATAACGCATGTATTATTCTATATTCCAGCTGGAGCGTTCAGTGCACAGGTTCACAACGTTCTACTCGTCGCAGCATTCGGGCCGCAAGCTCAACTGGCTCTACAACATGTCCAAGGGCGAGCTCGTCACCAATTGCTTTAAGAACAGGTGGGTATTGTCGTAGAGAGGTCCAGCCGGACTGACCAACGTCAACGTCAGTGTCATACCTATGACACTTGAAAAATATTCAATAAAACGGGCAGTTTATTAACCTTTTAACCGCCCGACTTCATATCAGTTGTCGTGCCCCCAGCGCCCGGCACGGTGAATCGAAAAATAAATACTTACAACAAAGAGGGTTGTGTAATACTTAATTTTTTACAACAGATTAAACGAGCTGTGGTATTTTGGTCGTAAATATACGACCCTGGCGAAATGGACCTCGGGCCAATTTTTTTCATATTTGTCGGACTAATCCGACGTAAGCGGTTAAAAGGTTAATCAGAATCAACTTAAAATATAAATAAAAAGCGTGTGCCTGTTCGGGATAAACTCAAAAAGTCATCATCATCTGCCTAGCCTTTACCCATCTATGTTGTGGTCGGATTCCAGTCTAACCGGATGTAGCTGAATACCAGTATTTTACGTGGAGCGACTGCCTATCTGACCTCCACAACCCAGTTACTAGGTAATACGATACCACCTTAGTAAGACTGGTTGTCCGTGAACCGTCCGTCAACGTGTGTGTGGCAGTGGCACGTTCCCTATATAAAGAAATCTTTTGAAGGAAAGAAAGAAAAGAAAGAAAATACATTTATTTAGCACAGACTAAAAAGGCACATGGATATACAGCAAAATAATAAAAACAAAAAAGCTAAGAAAATGTGTAAAGTGCTTTTAAGGGGGAAGCGCCAGAGAAACCCCCGAAATTCATATTTTGCTTACGGTTTTTTTTGTCAGGTTCTATGTAGAGCAAAATATGATTCGCGACCGTAACACGTATGTAGTACACAATAGGGTATTTTACTCTATATGAGAAAAAAACTAAAAATATACTATTGAGATAGCTTAGGCAAAAACCAGTCGGAAAATGTTGGTTTTAGTTCATGAAATAACAAAATAAATGTTAAAAATCAATTCAAACATTTCAGTTTTTTAAATCTGTTTTTTAACACCATGAAACAGTAGCCGCCATGTTATTACGTCATAACGCTGTTTAAACTAATCAACTGAACAACTTTGTACTTTTGTTATTTTCGTAACCAAAGTAATTTTTATTGAAACAATATCTTACATTCAGTAACAACAAACCAACGATAAGTAAAATAATAACTCATTTTTTTAAATATAAACAATTATCATACAAAATATCAACGCATTTGTTTACACAGAAATCTGACGTCATACCCACAGAACAATATGCCGTCCACTGCGTGAATTGCTTCCAGCGTTTTCGTAAAATTACGCGCGACATATGAAAATGTGAAATTGAAATGCATTTTATGGCACTAATAAAAAAAAAAATGTGTTTTTTGTAGTGGTTTATTAGCATTTTAGAATATTATAAGCCACTTTTCAAAAATTGGTCCCGTGAAGCCATATTTGTTGCCAGCGCGAAACATATTTTGTCCAGCATACACACACTGGCCTACAAATTGTAAAAAAACTTCAGAAAATAATAATTTCGCGCTCCATGTGAAATACTAGTGCCATCTGGTTAGACTGGAAGCCAGACCCAACATATTTGGAAAAAACTTAAAAAAAAAACAACTGACTTCCAAAAACGATACAAAGTGAAAAATAACTTTAATTTCGGAAGTCGATGTCGGACTTTGGATATGTATTTTATTTAATTTTTTGCCACCGCCTTACGAAATTGAAGTTATTTTTCACTTTGCAGTGTTTTTTTGGAAGTCGGTTGTTTTTTTTTTTTTTGCAAAGTTTTTTATTTTTCACTTTTTAGTTATAGTACCTACCCCACACAATTCGAAATTTCATCATCCTTGGGGTCAAAATAATGCATATTTATGCGATAGCAGCAATCGTAGTTTGTTTGCTGTAATTTTTTGAAGAGTTCCGTTGCCCGTCTCCGAAATGCATCATCAGATCTATATGAAATTTTTATGGGACCATTTCGGAATAAACCCCTTTCGAACAAAAAATGATTTTGCAAATCCGTCTATTTATGACGGAGTTATGTCCGAACATACATAAAAAGAAAATATAAATAAACATGTCGAATTGATGACCTCCTTCTTTTTGAAGTCTGTTAAAAAGGCTAAAAAGATCATTATTAAATAAAATACTTTTTGTAACTGTCCACGCCTAACAAGCATGATCTCCTTACAGATACACGTTGCAAGCTAGTACGTTCCAAATGGCGGTGCTCCTGCAGTACAACGATAACACGTCGTGGACGGTCGGCCAGCTCGAACAGCACACCGGGATCAAAGGGGACTTCCTTGTACAGGTATAGCTTAAAATACACATGTGTGAGTACTACGAGGTGGCGTTACGTTGAGCTACGTTGAGCTTCATAAGTTATGAGTTTAACTGCACGGTTACTTACGTACGAATGCGTGCCACTGAGTCGACGTTCATGTGGACGTAAAAAAATCGCGGCGGGATTTTTTCGCGCCCTGAATCTTCAACGCACTGCTAAGCGCTGGGAGTTGGAAATTAATAGATTTTCGACGCGCTGATGTACTCTGTTGGATTCTCGATGCTCTGCGATGAGAATTAAAAATCCAGTGCGTGAAGAAGAACATTTCAGACTCTTATCTTCATGATCTGACCAAGATTATGTCTGGACTTTAAAAGAGACTGTACTCTGAGTTTTTGTTTCTGACTTTCTTCTCCGAGTAGTCAGACAGGCAACGACAACCCCATCTACTTTTTAAACAATGATTGATACGAGGGTCATTCAATAAATACTTAGCCTACAAAAAGTGAACGAAAATTTTGGAAAAGTGGGAATTTATTTTTCAACATAGTCTCCTTTTAGTTCGATACACTTAGCCCAGCGATGCTCCAACTTTTTTAATCCGTCCGAAAAATAGTTTTTGTCAAACTCTGCAAAATAGGCCTCCGTGGCGGCGATGACCTCCTCATTCGATCCATATCTATTCCCGGCGAGTGATTTTTTCAGATTAGGAAACAGAAAGAAGTCACAAGGGGCCAAATCTGGAGAATACGGTGGATGGGGCAGCAATTCGTAGCGTAATTCGACCAATTTGGCCATGGCAACGGCAGACGTGTGAACCGGTGCGTTGTCGTGGTGAAACAGCACTTTTTTCTTCGCCAGATGGGGTCGTTTTTTCTTTAATTCGGCGTCGAATCGGCCCAATAAATCGGCATAGTAAAGCCCTGTAATTGTTTTACCCTTCTCGAGGTAATCGATGTAGATCACACCTTGTGAATCCCAGAAAACGGTGGCCATAACTTTTCTGGCCGATTTTACAGTTTTCGCCTTCTTTGGAGCACGTTCCCCGGTCTGGATCCATTGTTTTGATTGCTCCTTGGTCTCTGGTGTGTACCAGTGGATCCAGGTTTCATCGACGGTCACAAAACGACGCAAAAACTCCGCTGGATTCCGCTTAAACAGCGCCAAACACGTCTCCGATGTGGTCTCACGGTTGCGCTTGTTTTCTGGTGTGAGTAAACGCGGCACCCATCGCGCCGACAGCTTTCTCATGCCGAGTTCCTCGTGAAGAATATGATGCACTGTTCCTTCTGAAATGCCTACAGTCTCAGCTAGCTCCCGAACCTTCAATCGGCGATCTGCCAATACGAGATCATGGATTTTTTTAATGTTTTCCTCCGTAGCAGCTGTTTTCGGTGCACCTGGACGTGGTTCATCAAAAACCGACGTACGGCCACGTGCAAACTCGTTGAACCAATTCTTGACGGTGGCCATCGATGGAGAAGAGTCACCGTACACAGCATCCAAGCGCTCTTTGATTTCGATGCGCGTTTTCCCTTCCAAAAATAGGAATCGAATCACCGAACGATATTGCTCTTTTTCCATTTTTGTAAAACCAATCGACACGTTCGCTTCCATAAGTTGTCAAATTAAAACAAATGAAGGGATTGGAATGAAAATTTGAAAAAAGAATTAAAAAAGAATGTGCTACACTGTGGTAAAACTCTTTTGAAATTACAGCGCCCTCTGGCGATGAGGCTAGGTACTTATTGAATGCACCTCGTATGTTAAAGTGTTAGTACAAAACTACTTCCAGAAATACAATCATTTATCATACAAAATGTCTCGCTGGTGGTGCCGTGTATGTTGGATTATTAAGTTCCCCTCGAAATGGTTGAGCTGAATGGTGCTGATCAGTTTTCAGTAGGAACGGGTCATATGTCTTACATCGTTCTCAAATGTATATTATTTAACATGAATGATGTAATCGCTGTAGTGTACCCAACCATATGTTGATATAAAAAAGGTTCCGTAGAGATTTTTTGCCCGTTCTTCCCCATGGTACCATAATGAACTTAATAAATTTGTCTTATTTATTTGCGTAGATATTTACATAATTTAAAAACTATCGGTCCTTAAATAATACTATGTATAAATATATGATAAAGAAAATAATCATACGGTACAGTCGAGTTAAATATTGTGAGCGTTGGATAGCTCAATAAATTGTATAAATCAAAAATATGTCCTCATGTGAACGCTTCAATAATATATGCTGTGCATTTGACAATACTATGAAAAATTATGAGAAAAAGCAGTCGCCTATTAATGAATCTAAATCTTGACCACAATCTAATGATGCTTATAGTTGTCACAATATTATTAACTTTTTTGACGTTCATATAATTTTAAAGCCTGAACTCAAAAATTCGTCCGTATCGTTGTCAATGGGAAAAGTGCCCTAAAGGCTGGCAGCATTGCCACGTTGCATGGCAATGCTTATTCTTAGGCCGAAAAAAAGCTAGCCCTCTGGTCACGTGAAGAGTCGACCGACCGCTTGGCAATGTCTCGGAAAACTACGTGAGCAATGGCCCTAGAGTTTCAACCCCAGTATTCTAATTAGTATAAAAATAAATTAAAGCATATCTACGATCTTGTTTTATATTATTTTATTGATTGAATAACTGTTCTTAACACTATGTTTTCCATCGTCAGGTGCTACAAATCCTGCTGAAAGCGAAGCTGCTGGTCTGCACGGACGACGAGTCTGAACTGTCCGAGTCTTCTGTCGTCGATCTGTATGTAGGTTATAAGAAGTGAGTATACAACATTCCATATTAAAAGGTTAATCGCGTAATCGGTTATTTATTTATTTATATAAGCTTTATTGTACACCAGAAAATACATGACAAAAATAACACTAAAACATACAATGGGCCTTATCGCTTTCTGCGATCTCTTCCAGGCAACGTTGGAATGGACAGTGATTGCGTGGACATAAAAATGGGGTTGTCATTGGTGCAAAATATAGATACACTATACTATTATATACATAGATTTATTAATATGTATGCTGTATAATAGATACATATATACAACGTGTCGTTTTGCATCCTCGTCAAATTCAAGGAGGTAACTATGCTAATGATTCTCGACACGAATCAATAATAAAATAAGTAGATTTTTTATTTTACGGCTATGAAAATACAGTCGAGAACGCAATGGTAATTGAACCATTGCGTTCTCGACTGTATTTTCATAGCCGTAAAATAAAAATTCGCAACAAGTAATTCGAGGACTGGTTTGTGCGACGAAGACTGTTTGAACCCAGGTTACCCAGTTACAGTGCGGTATCACACGGGCCGCGTTTTAAAATTAAAAAATAAAACACCTACTTATTTTATTATTGATTCGTGTCGAGAATCATTAGCATAGTTACCTCCTCGAATTTGACGAGGATGCAAAACGACACGTTGTATACATAGATTTATTAATATATATGCTGTATAATAGATACTTATATATGTACATACTACTATACACCGTGACATTTTAGACGTCTTACAACGGCAGCCCACTTCATGTATCCAATGACTACTAATCATTTATTAAAAAAAAAAAATGTATTTTTGAACATTTGCATAATTAAAAAGATGAAAATATCATTCACTAAGACGCATGACGTAGTTTAAAACACACTGTTATGGAGATAAAATTAATGATAGAATGTCATAGCCCTCCTCCATATAAACTTTACTTGTGCCAAATTTTATACTCTTCCATACGCGTAATGTTCGTAAAAAAGGCTACAAAGGTTTTGCTTCACGTATTAATATACAACGTGTAACGGAAAGGGTATATACATACCAAGGGCACGGCTTCTTTGCATGATATCAAACAATATTGGAAGAGGTTTTTAATCCTATCTCTACATGTTCGGAACTTATGAGAATTTTTAATATATTGATACCAGAAACCGAACTTTTCCAATTTAAATAAACACTTCGCTTGGAAGAGATTTATCGTGATATTGGCAAGTAACGTGGAAAGTTAATGACCTACGTAGTGCCGTGACACGTTTGTTATGATGTGAATATAGGAAACATGAAACCGAAAATTTGGTATCAATTCTTAGAGTATTTTATTTTGAGCTGAAACTATGTATAGTGATTCTATACCAGCTGTTATGTTTAGTGCTTAAGGATAGCAATAGGGCTTCTGTTACACCCTGTATAGATAAATAACTAAATATTAATCCTGTTACAGCAAAAAACTCCGCGTGAACATTAACATCCCGCTGAAGACGGAACTGAAGGTGGAGCAGGAAGCCACGCACAAACACATCGAGGAGGACCGGAAGATGCTCATCCAGGTAAAATCAAAATTCATTTATTGAAATTAGGCTGAGAATCAGCACTTTACGAACGTCAAGCTTACATAAGACAGTCCCCCAAAACGCCCGCCGTTCATCTACTAAACGCCGTAAACTACATCATCATCTCCCTAGCCTTTTCCCAACTATGTTGGGGTCGGCTTCCAGTCTGACCAGATACAGCTGAAGAGACTGCCTATCTGACCTATAACAAGTTGCCAAAGTCGGTTACAGAACTTAGCAAGGGAAAGTTTAAAACTCACATCAAACGTGTCCTTATCAAAAAAGCATATTATAAGATGAAAGATTACGTTGAAGACAGGGAAGTTTGGCATTAATTCCTTCTGCACATGTGGCTTCCCTGGTACTACATTAAAAGCATAAATCTGTGAAAGTCTATTAACTGATTCTAAATTACAATGTCAATTTTTTTTTTTTTACAATTTCTGACATATTCTCGTCATTATTTGACATTAAACCATCAATTCTAATATCGGAAATCATGTCACTTTGTTTAAATAGGCTCATTATAGACCTTATAGACTAGATTTATAAACGATTTTCTATTCTTTATTTTCATTCCTCTAAGTACCTGGTACTTATTGACAGGCCAGCCCTGTCCTCCCATACCTAATATCACTGTAATTTGAAAACATTGTAAAAGCCAATTATTTTTAAAAGAGTAACCGTGGAGTTTCTTGCCGGCTCTTCTCCATAGGAAGCAACAAATTGGAACCGTCCTAGCTTCTGACGTTTCATAAGTTCCCTTGCAGGTTTATGTGAAGTAAAATATTTTGATTTTGATTTGATTGACCTTCACAGCCCAGTCACTGGGTAAAACTATACCCCTTGGTAAGACAGGTTGTCACACTTTCGGGTTTCTGACGACCCGTAACGACTGTCAAAGATCCACGAATGACAGCGGCCACCAACGGCTAATGTAATTTCCGAGACATGGAGGGGTCTTGGTATGTAAAGATGGTCACCCATCCACGGACCAACCGCCGCAAGCGTATCTTTACGGAATCGATCGACCCGTGCGTGTGTTCTTACTTAGTCACAAGCCCCTATGTATTATGAGGAGTCATAGTTCTCCTGCCCTCTCTCAATTTATTTGTGGTCGGCGCAAAAAGTCTTTTTCTTCCCCACTTCTCTATTAGTCGTCATCTCCGTAGTCACACCCTTTCTAACCATATCATCATTCACACAGTCCATCCATCGTTTCTTTGGTCTCCCCCTACTCTTATAGCCATCGACATTCATACTCAAAACTTTCCTCGCGACATTTTCCCCATTCCTCACGTGTCAATACCATGACAACCGATTTCCACACAACTTTTCAGTTATCTGAAAATGGCGACAATGTATTATGAGGAGTTTAATGAAATAAACGATAATTCCTTTACACCGTGACATTTTAGTCGTCTTACAAAGGTGGTCCACTCAATGTATCCGTCATAAAATACCTCTAGGCGCGATTAAAACATTGTTACCATTATTTAAGATGATAGGTACAAAGAAAAATAAATAATGCTTTAGAATTATGAAACACCTTCCCTGTTATTATTGTTTACGTATCAAACGGTAGAAGATATCTACCTACCTACCATTACATTCCATCATTCATTGTATCTCCATAACAGGGTGATTGAAACTACGTCATGCGCCTGAGTGAATGATATTTTAATTTTTTTAATTATGCAAATGTTCAAAAAAACATTTTTTTTCTTTTATAAATGATTAGTAGTCATTGGATACATGAAGTAGGCTGCCGTTGTCAGACGACTAAAATGTCGCGGTGTATATGAGACGAATAAAAAACTTCCATAAACTTAAAAAAAACGTATTTGTTCTTGTTCCCAGGCCGCAATAGTGAGGATAATGAAGACCCGGAAAACATTGAAACACCAGCATTTAGTGGTGGAAGTACTCAACCAGCTGTCTTCGCGCTTCAAGCCACGAGTGCCAGTCATCAAGGTGGGAACAACTCACTTTATATTCCGAATGTATATTGCGAACATATCGTGAAAGAACCGGCACCCTAATTTACACACGATTAATCATAATCTGAATAATTTTGAATCAGAATGCTAACCCATTGCTTCATTTGCTCTAAAAATGTGTCTGCTCAACAACTTAAATAACAGTGAAGCAGTGATGCTCGCAAAGAGGGAGGCGGCGCACGTGAGGGAGAGGCAGTACATGCGCCCTCACGGCCGTAGCCATCGCAGGAGACGCCCTGGGCGTCCGTAATCCCAGGCTGATTCCCGGCCACCGTAGGCGCGGGCTTGCGGACGGCGAGTAATGGGTAGCTCGCTGTCCAGTAAGGACCAAGCCCGGATCGACGGCGCGTTGTGTTCCACGCGCGCCTCAAAGAGATGTCAGCAACAACTGATGGGGCCTGCAAGGGCCGTGCCAGGGGTGCGGGTTGTTCGAAAGAGATACCGCGGCCCTTGGCATACAGGCCTACCTGAGGGAACACGGGTGGGTTTTAGTCAGTAAAAGTCTGACACGCTCTCCTGCTCCACCCAGAGCGGGAGAAGTAATTTGATGATTGCCCACTCAAAAAAAAACAACTTAAATAACCCAATGAATATTGTTTCACTGTCAAAATGAAACAGATTATGATTGATCGTGTGTTACGCAACTAGGTTGCTGGATTTATAGTTAAATTGCTTCTGCCTGAGTGGATGCCGGAAATTATCCGGGGCATGACGTAGCCTATAAGGATTCCCCAGGATACGATTTATCTCCTTGCAAAATTTAGCGAAATCCGTTCAGTGTTGTAGGCGTGAAAAGATATATCATACAGTGTGAAGTTTTGCAAAAATTTTTGGCGGCATAAACTGGTATGGTGGTTGTGATACCCTGGACCAGCTCCTGCACATAGACTACGCTACTTCCACTGTTTTCATTATCAGTAGCTATTGAGTGCCAAAAGCCCAGGTTTTGCCATAATATTTTAAATTTATTATGGGCTGTTTACTTCCACCGGATCGTCGATACCAATGCAGAGGTCGCTGTGACTGCATTTTTGTAACTCGCAAAGTGGGCTATCTCAACAGTACGGTAACGCGGTTTGGATAAGGAGCGGTAGCGTTAACTATGTCCCTCCTACAGATTATAGTCCCATCCACGATGTCGCGCCCCACTCTGCCTTTTCTTTGTTGTTTGCCGTTACCACTGCTCTAGAGAAACCATCGAACTAAAAGTATCTATGGAAACACTTAACAGCAAGGGCGAATCCAGGATTTATTTCCGGGAGGGACACATCTGTTAGCTAAATATCAGGTGTCTGCCAAATCTAGTATTGTACTAGATTAATGTAATGTCATTGAAAAAGAATTAATCCCGAAAACTTATTTATTTATTAATATACAACGTGTAACGGAAAGGGTGTATACATACCAAGGGCACGGCTTCTTTGGATGATATCAAACGATATTGGAAGGGTTTTTTAATACCATCTCTACATGTTCGGAAGTTATCAGAATTTTTAATACATTGATACCAGAAACCGAACTTTTCAAATTCAAATAAACACATCGCTCGGAAGAGATTTATCGTGATATTGGCAAGTAACGTGGAAAGTTATCCCCCCCAGTGGGGTTCCCGCATTGTCGTTGCGGGGGGGCTCAGTAACCGTGGTCACCCTCCCACGGTGAAGCGAAGAGGAACCCCAAGGTGGGGCCGCTCGTCAGGGCTTGTGCCTCCAAGCCGACGACGTAGCGGCCAAAAAGTAGGTTGCGGTGAGGTGCATCGCAACTGAGGCGGGCCGCGATGTCGAATGGGAGACATCGCGGCTGAGGGTTACAGGCTGCGGCGGAGGAGGAGTGCCGGTACTTCTGAGTAGCGCTCTTCCCTTCCGTAGCCTGGACGGGGCCGCCACCGTTTGATGGCGGACGCGGTGGGGCCGCAGGGGAAGAGGAGTGTCGGTATAGCGTTGGCCGCTCTCCCTATCCCCTGCGGCCGAAAAGTGGTTGGCGGCGGGGCCACTGTACTAACCCGTCGCAGGAGGACGTCAGCAGCAGCTGGTGGGGCCCGCAAGGGCCGATGCCTGCTAGGGGTGCGGGTTGTTCGAAAGAGATACCGCGGCCCCTGGCATACGGGCAGCTGAAGGAACATGGGTGGGTTTTAGTCAGTAAAAGTCTGACACGCCCTCCTGCTCCAACCAGAGCGGGAGAAGTCATTTGATGATTTCCCACCCACAAAAAAAAAAAAAAAAAAAAAAAAAAAAAACGTGGAAAGTTATTGACCTACGTAGTGCGGTGACACGTTTATTATGATTTGAATTTAATAAACATATGAAACCGAAAATTTGGTATCATTTCTAAGAGTATTTTATTTTGAGCTGAAACTATGTATAGTGATTCTATGCCAGCTGTCATCTTTAGTGCTTAAGGATAGCAATAGGCTTTCTGTTACACCCTGTTTACTTTATTGTACACCACAAAAATACTTACCAAAAAATAAGGTACACTACAAAATATACAATGGGCGTTGGCCTTATCGCTTTCCGCGATCTCTTCCAGGCAACCTTAGCGTAGAACGTAATTAGTCTGGACATAAAATGGGGATCTTGTTAGCGCAAATAATAAATATACAATATACTAAAATAAATACGCAGATATACAGGATAAGTTTTTAGGTAACCATGAATTCAGCATATCATTCTAGATCCCCAGCGCAGAAATTTTTCGTCGGTAATACCAAAAAGAAAATCAGCTGTTCCATACATTTTGACCGCGTAGATATTGCACTTTTCTATGAAACAGCAGATTTTTTTTTGTAAAGACGACGTAAAATTTCTGCGCTGGGGGTCTAGAATGATATGCTGAATTCATGATTACAGTTTGTGCACTGGATAAAAACTGGCCCTGTATACATATCCTATATCATTAATTTATTGATTAATTATTTTTCAATGACATTCTTCTTCTCCGTCGACATGACATGAAATTAAAGAATAACTACGTGCCCCAGTATAAACTGACTGCACCACTTTGAACCATATTAGTTACGCCAATGCTGCTGAAGATATAGTTGGTGCTTCTTCTGCGTTCCTCATTGAAGTAATGTCTTGATGGATGTGCATTCAGGCCAGTCCATTCAGGCTATTCCGAGGCCCCTGGATCCGCCCTTGCTTAGCAGCTATCCAGGCATCAGTGGCGGATTTACACATTTGCCGCCAGTAGGCCATTAAATTTTTGCCGCCCCTACTAACTCTTCTGAATTGTAATATTGAAACGCTATTGGAATATTTAAAAATTCATATTCATAATTTATTACTCTACTTTACACAACGTTTAGTAATTTTTCATTTACAGACGTTGGAATATTCGGTATACCTACTGTGTGTATAGTTGGTAGGTACTAAAATATTGGAATTTTGTTAAATTTTTGAGACTTCTTTTCTCCGCGTATCTGTTTTTTTTTTCTTAAGGCAAAAACATGAGCCTAATTTGCCGCCTCCCTAAAATATGCCTAGGCTCTAGCCTACTCAGCCAGCTGGGAAATCCGCCACTGCCAGGCATAGGGAATCGCGATTAATAAAACCAGTGCATGACTTACATATTATTATTTTACTTAGCAAAGTTTCTTCTATTCAAGTAATACTATATTTCTTTCTCTTTCCAGAAATGTATCGACATCCTGATCGAGAAGGAGTACTTAGAGCGCACGGAGGGCGAGAAAGACACATACAGCTATCTCGCGTGATTGCGCTGCACTATGTAAT
Source organism: Polymixis lichenea (assembly GCA_949091785.1). Taxonomy (NCBI): domain Eukaryota; kingdom Metazoa; phylum Arthropoda; class Insecta; order Lepidoptera; family Noctuidae; genus Polymixis; species Polymixis lichenea. The sequence goes on from OX420958.1 coordinate 7,323,603, forward strand.
AAATGATATATAAACAATATTATGTAATCTACACGACTTTTATTTTTATTACTACCTTAATAGGATATCCGTCTTAACTACCTCTCTCTTGCTGAGTTAAAGGGACTTCTCTCCACTGGTTTTGTTTTCTTGTACAATTTTTTTACCAAGGCTCTTGGAGTCTGTTTGCATTATCTACTATAACCTGACCGATACCGCAGTACCGCGCCTTAGGTATGGGCGGCGAGGCGGGGACGAGACTCGAGCTATAGATAATATAACACCAAAAACAGAATTTGCTAAACAGGGTCAAATTAAATTAACTAGCGAAAATCGACTAACATGATGGCGTGTCGATATGTAAATACACCGTGACATTTTAGTCGTCTTACAACGGCAGCCCATTTCATGTATCCAATGACTACTAATCATTTATTTTAAAAAAATGATATTTTTGAACATTTGCATAATTCAAAAAATTCAAATATCATTCACTAAGACGCATGACGTAGTTTGAAACACCCTTTTATGGAAGTGGAATTAATGATAGAATGTAATGGTAGGCAGGTAGATATCTTCTACCGTTTGATACGTAAACAATAATAACAGGGAGGGTGTTTCATAATTCTAAAGCATTATTTATTGTTCTTTGTACCTATTATCTTAATTATTGGTAACAATGTTTTAATCGCGCCTAGAGGTATTTTATGACGGATAAATTGAGTGGACCACCTTTATAAGACGACTAAAATGTCACGGTGTATAATAAAACAAAGAAAATTGATTGATGATTTTTGGGGCACTACTGGTTTTGTAGTTAAGTGCTTACTAGGTTTTTTTTTTACTTCTTTAGTTATCAATACGCATCCCTACTATGACGTTTACTCAAACAAATCTGATTTTTAAAACATTATTGTTAATTGAAGTAACTAGAATAACTAAGGTCGTTGATCCCAATTTTTTTAATCGTCATAATTATCATCTATTTTTTTACCCGACTGCGCCGGAAGTATAAAGGTCTTTATTGTTAAAAAGAAGATGCCTCCGACTGCATGAGATTGCTTATAGTATTCAGTATAAAAGTTATCCTTTTAAAACAAGTTTTTTGTTTCCATCTTTTTTCATTAAAGTTCACTTTTTAGGCAGTCGGGCTTTTTTGATTTTGTAAATATTTTTTTTGAGATGGTGAAACTTGGTGGACAAGTCTTAGTATTGTATGTGATAGTAAAGACCATGGGTAATTTGCTCTTGTGTTCAAAATTTCATCCAAATCTGTTCAACTAATTCGGCTTGTAGGCATCAGCAGCAATATTAACCGAGTTAGCACGCTCGTGTTTTTCCGGAGTGTATTTTCAACGCTTGTTAAAAATTAACCAGTATTGTGTTGTTTTTGACGCGCTGGGATGCCCTCTGTGGGATTTTCAATGCTCGGCTCAACACCGAGAATTTGAAAATTCAGTGCGCGATGCGAAAAATCAGTCGACGGAATTACTGATTGCCTTATCTAGCGATATCTGTCCTTTCGCAATGTCAAAATTTTATTCAGTGGGGTGCTAAGAATGCAAGATAATGAGTAGATAATTAACTACGTCAATTAATAATCAAGGATGACATGCAAGTTGCTATCAGCTATCTTATCCATACTATACTATTTATAATTTGTTTGTACAAGGTAATCTCAGAAATTACTGAACCAGTTATAAAAATGACTTCACTGTTATAAAGATACACTATTCCAGAATGATATCAGGGTACTTTTATGCTGTGCCACAAAATGTACGGTTCCTCGATGCAGGTGAAACGGCGGGAAATAGCTAGTTTTGCAATTATTAAATCACCAGGGAGCCGACCCCGGCTTCGCACGGGTGTACCTACAGTATATGTGGCGGAGGTCGTAGAACTATACCACTCGGTGGCGTGAACGGCAACGGGGCATGCCGGCCGACCGCCCGTTTCGCTGATATTTTTTTTTTGTTTAGCCTGAACTGTACTACTGCTAGGCAAAGGCCTCCCCCAAGTCCTTCCAGGAACTCTTTTCCCGTGCCACCTCAAACCAGCCCTCACAGTACGCATCCAGGTCGTATGGCCAACGCTTTCTAGGCCGACTGCGGCGGCGTCGTCCATCTTCAGGTACCCATTGTGTATGCATGCTGCCCTGCATGCGGCTGATGTGACCCGCTCAATCCCATTTGAGCCTTGCAGCCTGCTTGCTTGTCTTTACACCCAGAATGCTGCGTTCCATCGCCCTTTGACAAACTCCAAGGCGGAACTTTTGCGAGCGACCAGGTCTGAGCACAGTAGTTTAGGACAGGAAGAATGCACATGTCGACGAGTTTGCGCTTCATGGAGATCGGCAGAGTTCCCTTCATTAGCATCTTCATGGACCAGTAGCTTTTCCAGGCGTTTTCGATTTGGCGATCGATTTCTCTTTCCTGCCTGTTTTCAAAAGCAATTAACTGGCCCAGGTAGACATACTCGTCGATATAATGTATCTCCTGCCCATCTACCTCAACTCTACCGTCTATAACTAGAGTTATAGACTGATTTATCGCAAGTCCCACCCTGGAGCTAGCCGTGCTCAGCTCTTGGAGCATAGTCTTAGCCGACGTCAATGCCCTTAGTCTTCCATTGATTGACGGATTGATAAATTTGAGCTGGGATTAATAAATTTAAATTGGCAGAATAGTCGATATCGGCTCAATTGCCAAAAGGGGAAAAAAATATTTAAATCCGTGATATCTCCATAGATACTTATTTTAATAAGACATTGTAAAGGGCAATTTATCTACATTAACCCTCTTACTAATAAATATGGAATAAAGTTATACCAGGAATAACCACACATTTTCATAGGCTTATTAAACTTTGAATAACTTTATTCTGTGTTTATTAGTAAGAGGGTAAATGCACAACTATAATTACGTCGTGTAGACGTCGACTTACGGCTGTCAAAGATCTACGACGGCCGGGCCGGGGCCAACGGCTTAAGGGCTTTTCGAGGTACAGAGGGGTCTCACTATGTAGTGGCCGGTCACCCATCCACGAACCGACCGGAAAGATTGATCCGTGCGGCTGTTATTATTTACCGCCTCCATTGCAGGCATTTTGCAATGACGTAAATTATCAATTATCTACAACGTAGGTAATACTTGCTTACAACCGTTAGTAGATATATGTATATTTGTGTACATACTTAGGTACTTTATTGCAATTAGCGCTAGTATTACGCGCAAACTCAGCGCGCGCACTCGTTCATTGCAATTTATTTACTTAAAAACAATACTCTCTTTTTGGGTCTTGTCGCAGTCGGGCAAAAAGCAAAATGTTACGAAATCCTAATTATGTGTACGGGCCCCAGAGTGTTTTAGTGCCAGCTAATATTAACTTTGGAGACTATATTCTGGGTCAGATGTGGGAACATAGAAATAATGTGGCTATGGTATGTTGGATTCTAGATTTTCTAGTCATTATGAATACTTAGTTGAAGTTAGGTAGGTAGGTATTAATTGCACCAAGACCTTACTTCGCAGTTAGTGATTTCCCGGAATTGTGTGTCTTGCGGTCTTGCCAACTGTTTTGTATCACCTACGTATTAGAAAACTTCTATTAGGATATACCTACATATGTGTAACTAAGGCATAATAGGTCCTATTTAAATACTGATTGCAATACATTGAAAGGAAATCCTCTCCTCACAATATTTTCCAGTGTTGGCTAAAGTCAATAGCACAACATCTATAATAATAGTACCATGGATTCAGTATTTAGGTTCCTACATCATTTTGGACAACGCTGCGCTGAAATTTTTCGTCGGGTATAAAAAGTGGACTGTTCCATACACTTAAACCGCGTATAGGCCACAGCAGATAACAAAAAAATACTGACAGGAAACAACGCAGAGGGGGCCCAGACACACGTACTGAATCCATCCATAGTACCTACACATCCTGTATTTTTCAACTATTAATTTTTTTGTATTGTCTGTAACAACTAACAAATATAAGCTAAAACGTTAAACTACGGTTGCCGCGGTTCGTCTGTGAATGGGTGACCATCTTCTCATACCGAGATCTCCCTCCGTGCCTCGGACAGCACGATAAGCTAGGTCTCAGCTTTCATTCGTGGATCTTTGAAAAGCGTTACGGGACGTCAGAAGCCCGAAAGTCTGACCACCAGTCTTACCAAGGCGTATCCTATTACCCAGTAACTGGGTTGTGGAGGTCAGATAGGCAGTCGCTACATGTAAATTACTGGTATTCAGCTGCGTTCGGTTAGACTGGAAACCGACCGCAATATTGCTAGGAAAAGGCTAAGTTGATAATCAACCTTTATGTTGTTAATACCTAAAAAAAAACCGCATCAAAATTTTGGTCTTCCGTTGAGGAGCTACGATGCCAGAGACAACCAAACAACGTGTTGCACTACTTAAAAAACGACTCATACGCGTGTGTGCTCTCCAAGAAGCAGAGATTTCTTGATACATTAAGCATAGTCAACCATCCACGGAATGACCGTGTAGCGTAACATAACTTCACAGATAGATGGTACGGAGCGAGAGGGCATGGCTGGCAGTCGCCTCCTTCAGCGAAGCAGTTATGCTCGCAAAGAGGGAGGCGGCGCACGTGAGGGAGATGCAGTACATGCGCCCTCACAGCCGTGGCCTTCGCAGGAGACGCCCTGGGAGTCGGGAATCCCAGGCTGATTCCCGGCCACCGTAGGCGCGGGCTTGCGGACGGCGAGTAATGGGTAGCTCGCTGTCCGGTAAGGACCAAGCCCGGGTCGACGGCGCGTTGTGTTCCACGCGCGCCTCAAAGAGATGTCAGCAGCAACAGATGGGGCCCGCAAGGGCCGATGCCTGCCGGGGGTGCGGGTTGTTCGAAAGAGATACCGCCGCCCCTGGCACACAGGCAACTGAGGGAACACGGGTGGGTTTTAGTCAGTAAAAGTCTGACACGCCCTCCCGCTCCACCCAGAGCGGGAGAAGTTATTTGATGATTTCCCACCCAGAGAAAAAAAAAAAAAAAACTTCACAGATAGATTCCTCCGCGACCTATACTTTTACTTCAATTTTTTGTTACATAATTTGATATCTTCTCCAATATCAAAAAATAATAATAATCACGTAATAATAGATATCAAACGTATAATACCTAGTGTTATAAACCGTACAATAACTGATAACGGTTTACAAACAAAATGTTATCAGATAAAATTGTTATGACTTATATTGTTTTTGATTAAGTGCATTTATTAATACTTTGTTTTACGGTCTTAGACTGTCACATTGGGCCCGGGGGGCTCCACCTCAGCATCAGCCTGCAGCAGTCCACAGCTCAGCTGTAAGTTGCTGCTGTAAGCTGTAATTGAAGAGGCCTATGTTCAGCTGTGACAGCTGAACATAGGCCTCTTCAATTACGTTTGCCGATTTGCGGTCTCCACTTACGAGCATGTCTCATCGGTTCTACGGCTAATGTGCCCGGCCCATTGCCACTTCAGTTTGCTAATTCTGTGAGCTATGTCGACAGCTTTTGTTCTCTGCTGGATCACCGCATTCCGGATTCTATCCCTCAGAGGTACTCCGAGCATAGCTCGTTCCATAGCTCGCTGAGCGACCTTGAATTTATGGACCAGCCGTACCGTGAGTGTCCACGTTTCGGCTCCGTAAGTCATAACAGGCAGAACGCACTGATTGAAGACTTTAGTCTTTAGGCTCTGCGGAATATGCGACGAGAAGACTCGACGAAGCTTCCCAAACGCTGCCCAACCCAGCTGAATTCTTCGGGGTTCACCTATCAGGCCCTTATTTATTGTAATTATTACTTTTGTCAGTATAAACGAAATAATGTAATTGCAGTAGGTGCTTCTAGGCCTCTAGACTCTCTGTACTTCTACCTTGTTGCCTTGGAAAGCAAGTTAAGCCGTAAGTCCTGGCTGCCATTTGTAGATCTTTGACAGTCGTTCGGTTCGTCAACGGAACGGAACCCGAAAGTCTGACAACCAGTCTTACCAAGAGGTATTGTGCTACCCAGTAACTGGGTCGGGGATTAGATAAGCAGGTGCTCCATGTAAAATATTGGCATTCAGCTGCATCCAGCTAGTTAGATTGGAGGCTGACCCCAACGTGGTTGGGAAAAGGCAGATTGAGTACCTCTAGGTATAAAGTGAGGTAATTGAAATAACTGAAAATGTCTGAACACTTTGCGGGACAATAAACGTCCCTCGACGAACAATATAAAAAAAATTAAATAAAAAAGCAACCGACTTCCAAAAAAACACTACAAAGTGAAAAATAACTTTAATTTCGGAAGTCGGTGACATTGGATATGTATTTTATTTGTAAGTTATTTTTCACTTTGTAGTGTTTTTTTGGTTGTTTTTTTTTTTTTTGAAAAAGTTGTTTACTTTTTAGTTATAGTACCTACCCCAAACAATTCGAAATTTCATCATCCTTGGGCTCATAACCATGCATATTTATGCGATAGCAGCAAACGCGGTTTGTTTGCTGTCATTTTTTGAAGAGTTCCGTTGCCTGTCTCCGAAACGCATCATCAGATCTATATAAAAATTTTATGGGACCATTTCGGAATAAACCACTTTTGAAAAAAAAAAGAATTTTGCAAATCCGTCTTTATATGACGGAGTCTTGCCCGAACATAAATAAAAAAAAAATATATAAACATGTCGAATCGATAACCTCCTTCTTTTTGAAGTCGGTTAAAAACATCCGTGTCTCGTTCAACGGATAAAGTCATCGGACATTGGTCATTATGAATTACTACTATCTATCATTATGAATATGAGCTCAAAACTGAAATCGCGATTTTTTTAAACTCTCTACTTTATTAAACGAGTTATGCAATGCGACTATGCGAACTGTAGGCAGTAGCTGTTTTTACTGTTTAAAGTTGTTTATATTGATGAGTATCCACAATGACCCCTTCAGAAGTTTTCAGTTATTTCAATTAAACATTGTTGGTAGATACATATTGCTATTCAGACAGGAGCACATTGCAGTCGTACTCTTGACACATTTTTACACGCTTTATATTAGCTTCACTTGTATGTTTGTTTGTGTGTATGTTTGTATGTCCTTTGGACGCTATTTTGACCCACTTCAAACGGTCAGATTTCATTGAAACTTTGTAGACTTATCAAGGACCAATAACAATTCAAAAATTAAAAAAAAAAAACCTAAAAAATCAAGCTTTTCAAGCAAGCAGAAATAAAAAATCGTAAATAAATAATAGTTTATAAAACTAAAAAACACGCTTTAAAAACCAAACTAAAAAATTAGAAAATAATTTAATTCTATTAAAAAGCGTGGGGTGCTTGATATTAATTGATTATAAAAATACCTCAAAAAGCACCCCACGCTTTTTAATAGAATTAAATTATTTTCTAATTTTTTAGTTTGGTTTTTAAAGCGTGTTTTTTAGTTTTTTTTATGTATGTAGTTGTAGGATTATTGGTACACCAACGCGGAGAAGAGAAGGAGGCCCATTTGTCATCATTTTAATTCAGTCGAAACACGTCCACTGCTGGACTTAGGTCTTTCCCAGCGTCTTCACAACGACTGGTCCTGCGATTCCCAAAACCTACACCACGTCACGTGTTCACCTCACATACATGCGATCTTTAAAAATTCCAGATAAACGGAGTAACAGACGAACGCTTAACCTATGGAGACATAATCCAGCAAGCGATGAACTTCGCTGTCTCACTCAGTCGTATGGGCGTTAGAAAGGGAGACACGATCGGGCTGATCTCTGAGAATAGACAAGAGTTTTGGGGTGCAGTGGTGGGAGTTGCTTGCGCGGGCGCTGTGTTGACTACTATAAGTACGGGGTATGTTAAAGGTATGTATATATAAATGTAGTATTAATTTTATGTATCTGGCTAAACTGGACCTTGAAAGTCAATCTCAAGATGAGCTTTCCCTGATTGAACCTAGGACCTCATGCAGCAGTACCCATTACTCGCCGTCCGCAAGCCAGCGCCTACGGTGGCCGGGAATCAGCCTGGGATTCCCGACACCCAGGGCGTCTCCTGCGGCGACTAAGGCCGTTAGGACGCATATACTGCCTCTCCCTTACGTGCGCCGCCTCCCTCTTCGCGAGCATTATCGATTCGCAGAAGGATGTGACGGCTACCCATGCACTCTCGCTCCGTACCATGGCCTGGACCAGGGCCGGACGCGAGAGTTCGCCGCCGCCGATCGCCTCCACGAGAACATGGCGGTGCTTTGCCCAAGCCGGGCAGACCTCCACCGTATGCTGGACTCCTCAGGGCGATCTCCGCAGTGGAAACACCCGGGCGTTTCCTCCCGCCTTATACGAAACAGGAACCTCCCGAAACACCCGTGTGCGGTGAGGACCTGCGTCAGGCGGAAGGTGAGGACGCCGTACCGCCTCTCAATCCACTCCTCAAAGAGGGGACTTACCGCCGCAATCCTGGCGTGAGATGAAGATCCTTGGCTTCTTTGACTGCCGCAAGTTCTAGTGGCCCTAATAGCTAGCTAGCTACTGGTTAGGCTGGAATCCCAGGTTCGATCTTAGGCTCTGAGTTTAAAAGTGGTGGGTACGAACCATATAGGCACTTAATTTTGTGTTAATACTTTATCACCACTGATCTCAAATCGGCGAAGGAAAACATCGTGACGAAACCGGCATGTCCAGAACCCTAAATTCGAAGACTCGTGACATCTACCAACTCGCACTGGGCCCGTTTGGTAAATAGCAGCCGGCTCCCTCTCGAAGAGAGAAGGCCAGTCTCCCAGCAGTGGGAACATTACAGGCTGATAATACTAACAGAGATCTTTTTGCATGAGTTGATTCAGGGAAGTATTTAGGGCATACTACCATTTATAATTTATTCTGATATTTTGTATCGCTTGATCGCCTATTACCAAGATTGAATTTCAGTCTAAAGGCTCCTACCAGTATGCCGGCGGGTTTTAGCCTTGCGGGTATGCTGCAGGTGTTATTAGGCCGCCGGCACTTGCCGCAAAAACCGAGTATGCCGCTGGCCTTGTTGGCAGCCGGGCCGCCGGCATAGTGCGTAGGAGCCTTTACAGATATAGAGTTAAATACGTAAACTTGTGGCGGCATCTATACCACCATCTGCATACTACTCATCACACTCAAGTCACGCAAATTCCTGCATCGCGCAAGAAAAGTTTACCGAGAAACTGGTATTTAAACAACGTTCCGACACAACACCCGTCTGGTCGGAGGACCCTCCCTTTTATATGGCGGATGAGTGAACTTTACACCTTCGTTCCTCATAATTCTTTCTCTCTTTCAGGTGAAATAATCCACGTTACAAACATATCGAAACCAAAATACATAATCTGCTCTCCAATAATGTACAAGGCACACGCAAAAACTCTCAAATCATTGAATTTCGTGAAGAAACTCATCTTATTCGGCGAAGAAAACCAAAATGGCGTCTTAATGTACAACGACATGGTATTTGAAAATAACGGTCAGATTAAAAACGTGAAGTATGAAGAGTTTCATTCTGTGGAAGTACAGGGACAGTCTGATACATTATTTATTATGTATTCTTCTGGGACCACTGGGCTGCCTAAAGGTGTGATGTCGACGCATCTAAATGTCATTACTGGGTGTTGCTTGTGAGTTAATTAAAAGTTATTATTTTATTAAGTTTTACTTTACTATTCAGTAGAGTACCTATGTACTACTTATGAATTAGGTACTAAACTTAGTAACAGCTTGGTATTTTGATAAATGCGGATTCTCTTTCTAGTAGGCAAACAATTCGAAGGAAAACTCACAAGGTAGGTCAACATCATCATCATTTCAGCTGAAAGACGTCCACTGCTGGACATATCCCCCAAAAGGGAGGTTTTGACATGCCACGCTTGGCAGGCGGGTTGGCGATCGCAGTATGGTGGTAAAATGCATAGAGAACGCTGCTGCCCATTCTCTAGTAAGTCTCTTAGTCGCCTTCTACGACACCCACGGGAAGAAATGGGATGATGCTATTCTTTTACGTCCGGCACCACACGGAATTTATATTTATTTACTTATAGAAAGAGAATTTCAATGGGTTTCTGATCTTAAGATTCGAGGACAAGCCTCGAAGATCATGTGATTTAACACCCCTTTATTATGTTATGTAAGGTTATATGAAATCAGTGGTATATGCGTACAAGCCAAGAACTGTCAATGACGTAAAGAGTAGCATCACACGTATCATCATCAATAAGATAGTGGTGTCATCGTCATAATTTCAGCCGAAAGGCGTTCACTGCAAGCTGCAGCAACAAGGTAGGTACTCGCCCTGGGCGTCGGGAATCCCAGGCTGATTCCCCGCCACCGTAGGCACGGGCTTGCGGACGGCGAGTAATGGGTAGCTCGCTGTCCGGTAAGGACCAAGCCCGGGTCGACGGCGCGTTGTGTTCCACGCGCGCCTCAAAGAGATGTCAGCAGCAACTGATGGGGCCCGCAAGGGCCGATGCCTGCCAGGGGTGCGGATTGTTCGAAAGAGATACCGCGGCCCCTGGCACACAGGCAACTAAGGGAACACGGGTGGTTTCAGTCAGTAAAAGTCTGACACGCCCTCCCGCTCCACCCAGAGCGGGAGAAGTTATTTGATGATTTCCCACCCAAAAAAATAAAAATAACAACAAGGTAGATACTATCGAGGAAACTAACATCTATACACGGTAAGGACTATTTTTGCTTGCAGCGCTCAGCCGCTTTTAACGCTTGCTAAAGGTGCTCTTACACCGGCAATTTTTTGAGCAATTATTGCTCGATAACACTAATGGATCAATCTGGATCAATTAAGTGGAGCAATCTGGAGCAACAACAATAAATTTCGGATATGTTTCTGGAATATTGCTTCCGATTGCTCCATATATTTCATGAATTTTCTTTCTATCGTTTGTACGTATAACTACGTCTCGTTTTTGCGAGAGGAACCGGCTGGCGGCGGAGGTGGTGGGGTGGGGGGGGGGGGGCGTATTGCCTAGTTTTTTTTAAGTAGCTCCATATTGCATGATATTGTGTTACCGTATCTCTGGCAACAAGTTGCTACACGTTGCCATTACCCAAAATTACTGGATGTAGTCGTGACGTCGTTTCCTCGATATAACATAACATATCGAATTGTTTCTCTGAAGGGGTAAGCAGAAGTGTACCTATAGTACACCCCCATTTCGCCAGTTATGTTAAAGTCCCATGTAATAGAGGGCGAGCCTATTGCCACCAACCGGGCGCAAATCCAGTCTCCGGGTTATTGAGAAACTACATCCATTATTGAGAAAGGCATCGGCCCTTGCGGACCCCACCAGTTGTTGCTGACATCTCTGACGACGCGCGTGGAACACAACGCGCCGTCGACCCGGGCATTTTTTTTATTTTTTTTATCGTGGAGAAATGCCTACTGCGCTACCACGGGGAGATAGCGCAGTTATGTGGGACTGTAACCCACTAAAACTCCACGGTGTCCTCCAGTGCCGCTTGAGGCGGGAACACGGAAACGCGCAAGCCATCCGCGAACCCACCGCGGCTGTCCGTCACTGGACCCTCCTCGGAGGGGAATAACCCCGCCCTATCACCGGCGCACCAGGACACATGGCACGCCGTGATCACCCCAGGAACCAAATAGCATAAGGGCCCCCACACGACCCCGTGTCTGCCACCCTTGGTCCCCCTGCGACAGGTTAGCACAGTGGCCCCGCTGCCTACCACTTTTCGGCCGCAGGGGATAGGGAGAGCGGCCAACGCTATACCGACACTCCTCTTCCCCTGCGGCCCCACCGCGTCCGCCATCAAACGGTGGCGGCCCCGTCCAGGCCACGGAAGGGAAGAGCGCTACTCAGAAGTACCGGCACTCCTCCTCCGCCGCAGCCTGTAACCCTCAGCCGCGATGCCTCCCATTCGACATCGCGGCCCGCCTCAGTTGCGATGCACCTCACCGCAACCTACGTTTTGGCCGCTACGTCGTCGGCTTGGAGGCAAAAGCCCTGACGAGCGGCCCCACCTTGGGGTTCCTCTTCGCTTCACCGTGGGAGGGTGACCACGGTTATCTACTGAGCCCCACCGCAACGACAATGCGGGAACCCCACTGGGGGGGAGGGTTCCGTACCGCAAAAGGAAAAAATGGAACCTTTATAGGATCACTTTATTGTCCGACCGTCCGTCTATCTGTCTGTCAAGACCCTTTATCTCGGGAAAGCGTGGAGGTATCAAGCTGTGAAAAAATCAAACTTCTAAGTTAACGTAAAAAAAAGATACGGCTGTTTATGCCGCAAAAAACGTATATTTCGACGCTATCAAGGGAATCAAAATTTATACGGTACTTTCCGTTGACCTAGAACTATGAAATTTCCAAGTAAAATCGTTTTATACCCCTAGTACAGGGAAAAATGAGAAAACTATAATTTTGGAATTAAATTATAAAAAATATCCCCCGCAATTCACACCATCAGCAAAAAAATTAAATTTGCACGGAATCCTCGGAGGGCGAGCCCGACTCGTACTTGTCCGGTATTTTTTTATTGTTTGTTTTAAAGTTCAGGCTGTGTGTTGGCATTCAGTCAGTCAGTCATCTATCCCGGCTTGAACCCCGGACTCAGCAGCGGTTAGGGGTCTTCTTAGTTGCTCTAAATGTGGTCGGTTTGCAGCTTTTTTTTTGCAGTTGCCCTTGAGAAGGCCGTGACTGCTTAACCGGGCTTTCCTGTGGGGACTATTAGCTTTTAGACTAAGAGCCTCCAGCCAGGGCTTATGCTTAAAAACTACAGCAACCGCTCGTTGAGGACACCCCCTGCGGGGTTCGAGCCTCGGCTCAGGGCGTCACTATTTTCGGGAGGACAGCAAGTGGGGACAAGCTGGATCACAATTTCATTATTATTATAAATCGGGTATTTTAACTCTACTTGCTCAGCTTCAGCGCGGGCTGGCACTTCTAAGGGCAAGGGACGGTTGGGGGACATTTCGTTTACTCGGGGTCTTCGCGGGGCGCGAGGACCTCGGCGGCGAGGTCGGAAGGACGCGGTTTGCAGCAATGCGGTCCTTACACAATTACAACTTTGTCTTAACTCTACAGGCCAACAAGTATAGACCCAAAAGTGATTGGGATCACGATAACCCCTTGGTACCACGTCATGGGTCTGGTGGGGACACTGACTGCCTTCGTCACTGGAAGAACAGGGGTCTACCTCGCGAAGTTCGATGTGGAGACGTACTTGAAGACAATTGAAAAGTATCGGGTGAGTGTAAGGAATAATAGACTTTTCAAAAGAGACCTCTGTTTTTACGGAAGAACAACAATGTACCCCAATCTGTCAAATTTCTTTGATAGATTTTCAACTTTATTCCATAAGCATAAGGTTCATGTTCAATTGGGAAATTTTTACAGTTTTTTTGTAGCTTGGTGTGCTGGCGTCCGTACTAAATACATTGTAGATCTATCTTCCTAGCCTAGGATGTAACTATGTTGAAGTCGGTTTCCAATCTAACCGGATGCAGCTGGCGCGACTGCCTCTCTGACCTCCACAACCCAATTATTGGGTAATACGATACACCTTGGTAAGATTGGTTGTCAGACTTGCGGCCTTCTAACGACCCAGTGACTAGTTTATCGAAGTAACAAAAGCTAATCAAATGATTTTACAACAGATAAAGTTGAAGAACACTGAAGTAGGGATGTGACTTGGAGGGGAAAAAATCGACTACTAAGTAATCGATTTTTCTCTCTTTAAAATTAATCGATGTGTAAAAAATCGATTAATTAACTAAAAAATATTTGATTTATTAAAAATCGATTTTTAATATTTATAAACAGATGGCACCATTTTTCGCCAAGTGACATTCCTTTTTACGTTTAGTGACCACGCGTTTTTTCATTTATCGCACAAATGGCGCTGTTTGCAAAATTCGATTAAAATGTGTAGTTTGGCTACATTGGTTTAATCCAACAGCGTATATCTTATTTTTTTTACTTTAAAAAAAGAGAGTAAGTATTATCATTGATTTATTAAAAATCGATTTTTAATATTTAGAGAATCGATTATTAAAAATCGATTTTAGGAAAAAAATCGATTAATATAAAAATCGTTTATTTTTCACATCCCTACACTGAAGGAGATAATAGAAGTTTTATTGAATTGGGGGAATTCCGTAGCCCGCAAATAAAGTTTAAAAATTGGGGCATACTATTAACATAACGGCTGTATTCCGTAATGATGATTTCACATGCCTTCGAATTTTCGGGGTCTAGGACATGCCGGTTTCCTCACGATGTTTTACCGTTTCAATTCACCGTTTTAGGAGCAGGGGTGATGAAAATATAGGCACAACGTAAAGCGCCTCCTTACTTATTGCGTATGAGGACCAAATTAACTAGCCAGCGAGAACTAATATATGAATGATCTTTATTTCCAGGCAGTTCAGCTGACAGTGGTACCACCAGTGCTGGTTGCAGTGTGTAAGAACCAGTCTAAGTACGACTTGACGTCTGTGAGGATAATCTTCTCGGGCGCTGCTCCTCTTCACAAGGATACCATTAACTCTGTTCACGAGAAGTAAGTTCCTGCTAATTTCAATTCGTCTGTTTTTTGTTTACAATGCAACATTTCTCTTTGTAAAACTTTCAACCCTAACCACGGGTAGGTAACAATGGCCGTCATGTTTGATTTTCGAAGAACAAAGGTACAATATGTAAAGGTACAAAATGTATGTTCCACGATGTCTCCGTCCCCCCAGTGGGTTCCCGCATTGTCATTGCGGGGGGGCTCAGTAGCCATGGTCACCCTCCCACGGTGAAGCGAAGAGGAACCCAAAGGTGGGGCCGCTCGTCAGGGCGTTTGCCTCCAAGCCGACGACGCAGCCAAAAAGTAGGTTGCGGTGAGGTGCATCGCAACTGAGGCGGGCCGCAATGTCGCATAGGAAGCATCGCGGCTGAGGGTTACAGGCTGCGGCGGAGGAGGAGTGCCGGTACTTCTGAGTAGCGCTCTTCCCTTCCGTGGCCTGGACGGGGCCGCCACCGTTTGATGGCGGACGCGGCGGGGCCGCAGGAGAGTAGGAGTGTCGGTATAGCGTTGGCCGCTCTCCCTATCCCCTGCGGCCGAAAACTGGTAGGCGGCGCGGCTACTGTGCTGACCCGTCGTAGGGGGACCAAGGGTGCCAGACACGGGGTCGTCTGGGACACTTATGCTATTTGGTTCCTGGGGTGGTCACGGCGTGCCATGTGTCCTGGTGCGCCGGTGATAGGGGTTTTTCCCCTCCGAGGAGGGTCCGGTGACGGACAGTCCGTGTTCACGCACAGTTTCCGTGTTCCCGCCTCAAGCGGCACTGGAGGACACCGTGGAGTTTTAGTGGGTTACAGTCCCACATAACTGCGCTATCTCCCCGTGGTAGCCCAGTAGGCATTTCTCCACGTTGAACAAAAAAAAAATGCCCGGGTCGACGGGGGTGCGGGTTGTTCGAAAGAGATACCGCGGCTCCTGGCACACAGGCAACTGAGGGAACACGGGTGGGTTTTAGTCAGTAAAAGTCTGACACACCCTCTTGCTCCATCCCAGAGCGGGAGCAGTTATTTGATGATTTCCCACTTAAAAAAAAAAAACGATATCTTCGTCAATCATAGATCTATTCTAAAAAGTTTTTTTTCTAATGGATAGTGTTGACGATCTGATTAGGTTTGCAGGGCTTTCATGGCCAGGGAACGCACAAGACAGTGAGGTTTGGAAGGAAAAAGAGGAGGCCTTTGCCCTGAGGTGGGATCGGCAACAAAAAAAAATATGGATAGGATTTGCCAAAACTGCCCAAACAAAGTTAATAAATTTAAATGGGACCACCATTTAAATTAATTAACTTTGTTTGGGAAATTTTTCGTTAGCTTCGTTCTACGGAGGTATTTTTTTTTTTGGGTGAGATATCATCAAGTAACTTCTCCCGCTCTGGGTGGAGCGGGAGGGCGTGACAGACTTTTAGTGACTAAAACCCACCCGTGTTCCCTCAGTTGCCTCTGTGCCAACAACCCGCAGGTATTTAATCCACTTTAATGTGAATCTTTATCTTCTAATAGTTCCTGTCACTGTACAAACTACTTTAATTTCAGAAGTCGGTGGTAAAATACTAAAATAGGTACAGTTACAAAGACACCGACTTCTGAAATTAAAGTTTTATTCACTACGCAGTGTTTTGTTTTGGATGTCGGTTGTTTTTTTTTTGTATTTGGTAAGGTGAATTTAAAGCATTTTCCCCGTTTATGGCAATGCAAGAGTTGCCTCTTTATTCCAAGAGGTAGAATCTCACAAAAATACTACTTCAGACTATTTATTTATATTAAAACAATTAGGTACAGGCACTTTTGAATTATCAAGGCTTCACCACAATTACAAGGAGCCTATATTGCTCCCACTGCTGCGCGACAACCTAGGCCTCTTCTCTACAAGAGGAAGAGGGCCTTATTCCACCATGCGGGCCCAGTGCGGGCTGGTAGATGTCACATGTCCTCGAATTTTTGGTTCTTAGACATGCTGGTCTCCTCACGATGTTTTCCTTCACCGTTTTGAGACCAGTGGTGACAAAATAAATTACACAAAGTAAAGCACCTGTTTGGGATAGAACCAAGGAACTACAACTCGTAAGTCGGTGCCGTTGTTACTGGGCCATCACTCCTCTCTTGTTGCAGCCGCGGCTCGGTCGAGAAATATGTGCTTACGTGAAGTAAATAGGTGCAAAAATTGCATTAGGCGTTGCAAACGTTTTTGAACCGGGTAATAAATCTGTATTCCTATCATTTCCAGGTTCCCCAACCTCCAGGGGGTGTACCAGGGCTACGGGTCTACGGAGATGACGCTGGCAGTTCTGAAGATGAGCACCGATGACCTGAACATTCACAAGATAGGAAGTGTAGGGCGTGTGCTTGCTAATACTGTGGTTAAGGTAAGTTTGAGTTTGAGTAGTTCATGCGGCCCACTCAAATGTTCTTTCTTTGGTCTCGTTCGTCGTATCGTTGAGCTCCTTAAGTTCTCAGTTGAGCTGCACGATAAGTGATAATTGCGTGTCAAAAAAAGTCAAAGTCAAAGCATTTATTTCAAATAAGGCACTTTTGAACGTCAACATTTACATTAAAATAGAATTGATTCTAGTCGCCCCTTCCAAAATGTAGTTTCGTATGGAGAAGAAGTTTGGGCAAGAAACTCCACTGTTACCGTCACCGTGCACTGACTGGATAGTCCCACTCAATCTGTGTGGTTCTTTCCTCGAAATACCAATTCAAACACCAATCTACATGGTCTTCAGATGACCTAAAAATTTTATATTTGGACTTCAAAAGAGACTGTGACCCGGGGTATGTTTCGGCCTTTGTACTCAGAGTAGTCAGATAAGAAATACCGACCTCATCTAGTTTTTGAACTTAACATCAACATCAAAATCAAAAGTCATTTATTCAAACTAGGCTGAGGGTCAGCTTTTTTGAACGTCAAAATTACATAAGATAGTCCCCCCAAAATGCCCGCCATTCACCACTTCCTAGTGCTTTAGCTGAGAAGAAGAAGTGGCGCAACAAACTCCCCAGGAGCGCAGCTGTCTGTTAAGTTAGAAGAACTTGACTCTATACCATAGTAGGTAATTAACATTACGAAACACAAAAAACATTAAATTTGCCTTAAGTCAGCTAGCACACGCCAATATACCAACAAAACATTGAAAACATCACACAAGTAGAAATAAACTCAATTATACAGGCAAATAAAATAAACAATTATATGAACTAACATAATTATATAACCTGTCAGTGGGCAAATTAATACTGGTGAAAGAACATAGATTGAGTTAATCACAGCAACCAACAATTCTTATCGTTTAAGTAGTCGTTGATAGAATAGTATGCCTTTGAACAGAGGGTGGATTTTACTTTAGCTTTAAACGCATTAAAATGCAAATCTAGCAAAGAAGAGGGAAGCTTGTTATAAAAGTTATACCAAGACCCACAAAAGAGTTATGAACCTTATGAAGCCGGTGAAAGGGAACACGTAGTTTGTCCTTATTTCTAGTATTAATATTATGAATATCACTGTTTTTAGTATACAAGTGTAGATTTTGCCTAATATATAAGATGTTGGCCAAGATGAATTGCGATGCGATCGTGAGAATCCCAATATCTTTAAAAAAATATCTCAGAGAAACTCTAGCACCTAGTTGGTAAATTGCTCGAACAGCTCGTTTTTGAAGAACAAAAATATTTTGAATGTCAGTGGCTTTGCCTCACAGAAGAATGCCGTAGGACATAACGCTATGAAAATAACTAAAATAAACTAACCGAGCTGTATCAACGTCAGTGTATTGTCTTACTTTTCTCACAGCGTAGGCAGCTGAACTGAGCCTTCCCGCTAGGCTTGATATATGTAATCCGCACTGAAGTTTGACATCTACTGTTAAGCCCAAAAAAACTGCCGAGTCTACAGTTTCAAGCACCTCATTATCTAAGACGATGTTGGGTCCTAGATTGTTAACGTTCGGTAAGGCGAACTTGATGCATTTCGTTTTCTTGGCGTTGAGAACTAGGTCTTTTGTGGTAAACCAATCCGTAACCATTGATAATGCACTGTTTACGTCGTCAAAATCTTGTCTGTTCCTGTCTACTTTAAAGATAAGAGAGGTATCATCAGCAAACAGTACAACGTTATAGATACCCTTTAAATAGAATGGTAAGTCATTAATATACACTAAGAATAAAATATACTATATGAAACTCATTATGAAGTTCACTATCAAACTCACTATAAATATCTAAAAGTGAGTTCTAAATTGAATCACTAGTAAATGATAAATGATTTTATTTCTGTAAGTAGGTTTGTACAAACACTTTTTTACACGTCAATCATATTTTAGAACTAGATGAGGTCGGCGTTTCTTATGTGACTACTCTGAGAAGAAAGGCCGAAACAAACTCAGAAGTCACAGTCTCTTTTAAAGTCCAGACATAATCTTGGTCAGATCTTGTGAAGACCATGTCGATCGGTGTCTGAAATGTTCTTTTGAGAAAAGAACCACACAGATTGAGTGGACCTGTCCATTCAATGCACGCATTCATCAGTAATCATGTAGCTCAACTCAGAACTTGAGGAGCTCAACGATTTGATGAACAATACCAAAGAAAGGACATTTGGGTAGGCCGTATAAATTACTTCAATTGCCAGACCATGACTAAATGAAGAAAAATAAAACACCCACACAGTGATCACATTCACAATAATTAAAGCAATATAATACTTTACAAAGTAAATATTCATGTCATTGTTTAAATAAAATTCATAATGTCAATGTATATATCAACAAAAAATACGAAAACAATCGTGGTGAGACCATTTGATGACCATGTAGGTTGGTGACTGATATGGTCTTTTGAAAAAAGGACCACACAGATTGAGTGGACCTGTCCTGTAATTGCACGCATTTGTGAGTAATCATGCAGGTCAACTTAGAACGTAAGGAGCACAATGATTATTGTATGCCAGGGGCGGCGGTATCTTTTTCGAACAACCCGCACCCCTGGCAGGCATCGGCCCTTGCGGGCCCCATCTGTTGCTGCTGACATCTCTTTGAGGCGCGCGTGGAACACAACTCGCCGTCGACCCGGGCTTGGTCTTTACCGGACTGCGAGCTACCCATTACTCGCCGTCCGCAAGCCTGTGCCTACGGTGGCCCCGGCCTTCGCAGGAGACGCCCTGGGCGTCTCCTGCGAAGACCACGGCTGTGAGAGCGCATGTACTGCATCTCCCTCACGTGCGCCGCCTCCCTCTTTGCGAGCATAACTGCTTCGCTGAAGGAGGCGACTGCTAGCCATGCACTCTCGCTCCGTACCATGGCCTGGACCAGGGTCGGACGCGAGAGATCGCCGCCGCCGATCACCTCCACGAGGACACGGCGGTGCTCCGCCCAAGCCAGGCAGACCTCCACCGTATGCTCCACCGTGTCCTCAAGGCGATCTTCGCAATGGAAACACCCGGGCGTTTCCTCCCGCCCTATCCGAAACAGGAACCTCCCGAAACAGTCATGTCCGGTGAGGACCTGTGTCAGGCGGAAGGTGAGCCATGCCGCCTCTCAAGCCACTCCTCAAAGAGGGGACTTACCGCCGCAATCGTGTCGTGCCCAGTGGTGTCTCGTTTTTTTTTTTTTTGCATTTAATCATTTCTTTCATAATATTAAATAAGGAACAACCAGGCATGCAGTAATTTATTATGGAATGTCCCGGATATTCATCTGTCAACAAATTACCTACATAACTCTTTTCTCTCTCGTCTCTCTCATCGCAGAATAACACTTTATCATTTTTAGGGTTCCGTAGCCAAATGGCAAAAAACGGAACCCTTATGGATTCCTCATGTCTGTCTGTCTGTCTGTCCGTCCGTATGTCACAGCCACCTTTTTCCGAAACTATAAGAACTATGCTGTTGAAACTTGGTAAGTAGATGTATTCTCTGAACTGCATTAAGATTTTCATACAAAAATAGAAGAAAAAAACAATAAATTTTGGGTGTTCCCCATACTTAGAACCGAAACTAAAAAAAAAATTCATCAAACCCATACGTGTGGGATATCTATGGATAGGTCCTCGAAAATCATATGGAGGTTTCTAATATCATTTTTTTCTAAACTGAATAGTTTGCGCGAGAGACAATTCCAAATTGGTAAAACGTTCCCCCCCCCCCCCCCCCCCGTAACATCTAAAATAGGAGAATGATAACACTAAAAAAAATATATGATGTACATTACCATGTAAAATTCCACCGAAAATTGGTTGGAACGAGATCTAGTAAGTAGTTTTTTTTTTAATACGTCATAAATCGTAAACCGCAATTTACCTTTCATTCAATCAACTCAAATATAAA
Source organism: Polymixis lichenea (assembly GCA_949091785.1). Classification (NCBI taxonomy): domain Eukaryota; kingdom Metazoa; phylum Arthropoda; class Insecta; order Lepidoptera; family Noctuidae; genus Polymixis; species Polymixis lichenea. The sequence continues at coordinate 7,344,457 of OX420958.1, forward strand.
AAGTAAAAAAAACATTTAATTTCATAAACATAAACCTTATGCATAAACCGTGAACCATTATTTTCTAATAATAAATCTGTAATAGGTGCCTAAGTAAATAATAATTATAATTCACGCGTTACTTTTTCTCAGGAACGCGTGGAGGTATCAAGCTGAAATTCATAACTTTTACTTATATACCTACTGGTTTGTACGGAACCCTCGGTGCGCGAGTCCGACTCGCACTTGTTTTCAATTGGCTTCCACTGTTTATTGGAACTAGTAAACAGAATAACATACAACACAGTCTGCTATATACATTCCTTCACATACTTACAACGGAATCACTATAAATGATAGCTATAATCATTTTAAACAATAGTCATGCATTACAACGAGAATCTGATGAAGGAAGAAGGTAGATGAAAATGGGTCCTTGTTGTTCATTGCTTTGTCGAAAAGACTTTACCTTTCAAACCCTATAGGTGTTTGATGTTACGGGAGGTAGTAACATACAACAGAATTACCTAAATCCAATCATATTTAAAAATGTATTACCTGAACTTTCCAGGTAACCGACCTAGAAACAGGCAAACCTCTAGGCCCAAATGAGCGCGGAGAAATATGCGCGAAAGGAGAACTGCTGATGAAAGGCTACGTGGGCAAGGACCGGGGGTCAGACTTCGATGATGAGGGGTTCTACAAGACAGGAGACGTGGGGTACTATGACGAGGACCGGTACTTCTTCATCGTGGACCGGCTGAAGGAGCTCATAAAGTATAAGGGATATCAGGTGAGAATATTTATTTATTTTTAGGAAAACTTACGGCTAAACAGATACGGTAAGTAATACTTTATTAAAAAATATGGCTAATTACATGGTTCCACACGTAGTATGTAAATTATATGAAACAGAAAATTTATAATTGCCTACATGTAACACAATACAGAAAAATGACTATTCACGCTCAAAGAAGCCATTACGTAGAATTTTCTTCAATTTAACAACAATAGTAGTCTTTGATTATTATTTATGTTGATTCGTCTTTAACTTGATTTTTAGCATACTAAATCTTTGATCTGGGGTAGCAAACTAGCGAGTGTAGATACCATCAGTATGCTTGCAAAAAACAAGCTGGAAACATAACCCACTTAACACACAGCCACTTTCTGACGGTCGTCGGTCCATTTAGTTGGGGCCGTCCTGCGCTACGCTTGCCGATACGCGGTCTTCACTGCAGGAGTCATTTGCTTCACCGGCCATCGGTCCTTTGACAAACATGTCCAGCACACTGCCACTACAGTTTGCTTATACTGCTAGCTATATCGGTAACTCTGGTTCTTTTTCGGATCATTTATTTTCTGATTTTATCCTTCAAAAAAAAAATACGAGCATAGTCCGCTCCATAGCATGCTGAGCGGCTTTGAAATTGTGGACTAGCCCAACTTTCAGTGACCACGCTTCGGCACCGTACGTCATAGCGGGCAGGACGCACTGGTTGAAGACCTCGTTGAAGATCTTCTTCAAACATTGCGAGATGCGACGAGAAGACATGAACAAAGTTTCCTAAACGCTGACCAATCCAACTGAATCCTTCCGTTGGCTTTTTTCTCAAAGTTTTGTCTGTCTGAGCTGGATGACTTGCTTTACATTGACATACACTTTCACAACTTCGTGAAGCGACACTCTTACAGAACACCAGACATATATGTACGCTTATTTTCATTCAGGTCCCCCCAGCCGAACTAGAAGCGGTACTCCTGCAACACGAAGGCATCAGGGACGCAGCCGTCATCGGCATTGAGGACAGAACAGCCGGGGAGGTGCCTCTAGCGTTTGTGGTGGCTCAGCCAGGGAAGACGTTGACTGAGAAGGAAGTTAAGGAGTTTGTGGCTGAGAGGGTTAGTACTTATAGATGATATATTTTTTTGGACCTTACTGCTTTGCCTCAACAAGCTCGATACAGCGACTGACGAAAAAGAAACCAATTGAAACCGCGCCATTTTACTTACTTGTAGACCAGCGTTGCCAGATTTTTTTTTTTGCCAAATCGGGATTCTTTCTTCGAAAGCGGGACATAGTAAAAAAAAAAACGTATATAATCAGAAGTTTTTAAATATTTCTCTTTTTATTTGAGTTCAAATTACGCCATTATTGCCAATAGATAGCAAAAATATCCATAGAAAATGTATTTTAATAGAAATATGATATTTTAAATCAGATTTAGTCTATAGTTAAATAGTTGAGTCTTTTTCGTCTACTGCATAAAAAAAAACAGAAATCAAAATAAAAATAAAAATATTCTTCAGAAAAATATGCTTCCCAAACCATAGAAGCTTTTTATTCAATAACAGTTCAGGATTGGAAAAACTGCTGTGAGCATGTAAAAAAAATGAGAAAGAGTACTATGATAAGAATTACTTAATTCATAATATTTCTGTGAAGATTTAACTTCTTTTAAAGTTTCCTTTTTCTCTTTAATAAAGATGAAGAACTCTTCACAGGATAGCTGCAGATTAAACTGGATGAGTTATCCCCGAAAAGCGGGACTGAGCCTCTCCGCGCTGGATATTTAATTTTGATTTAAAAATCGGGACGTCCCGCCAAAATCGGAACGTCTGGCAAAGCTGTTGTAGACGCACTTTTTCACATTGCCTAGGTCACACCGAAATGACCTAATCCAACTAATATTATAAATGCAAACGTTTGTATAGTTGGATGTTTTTGATATTTAGATGTTTGTTAATCATGCAAAAATGGCTGAACAGATTTGGATGAACACATAGGATTTTTTTATACCGATAAGACGTTCCCGTGGGATAATTTTTGACCTCCACGCGGGCGAAGCAGCTGGCAAAAACTAGTTAATTCTATCTTTAATTCGTTTGGTGTACAAGTACATAATAAAGTGTATTATATTCGATTCTTTTCTCTTTCAGTTATCGAACCCCAAACACCTCCGCGGCGGTGTGCGTTTCGTGCAACAGATACCCAAGTCGGCGAGCGGGAAACTCCTGCGCAAAGAACTCAGAAAAATGCTGAAGACTGCGAAGAGTAAACTGTGATTGAAGAAGAGTAATGCTGTAAATAGCAGATTATGTAACACTGTTAATATATAAGTACTTAAAGCAGTGGCCCTAGTGTGAGTTTCTATTAAATATCTCGATTTAACGCAACGACCGCGTTCGGCGATCCGATTGGCCATTCACCAATCTAGGGTCAATCGGAGCGCCGAACGTGGTCGATGCGTAAAGTCGAGATGGTTGAACGAAACTCACACTAAGGCAACTGATAATATTATTTGCAAGGTAATCTTAATTAAAAGATGTCTAAGAATATAAAATTATTAGCTTGTTTTGAGAGCGATCCGAAATAATGAAACTTTTTGGAACGAAGTTCTTTAACTTTAAAAAGTAAACTTGTAGAAATCGTGACGAAACGAAAACTGTGTAAATTGGCACGTACCGGACAAGCGTTATATGTCCCCTTCATGTGACTATCTATATAAATAAAAAGAAAAGTCCTGACTGACTGACTCATCAACGCCCAGCCCAAATCCTTGGACCTAAAAAGCTGAAATTTTGCACAGAGGTTCCCTTTATAATGTAAACAAAGAATAAGGAAGGATTTTTCGAAATTCAATCCCTAAAGGAGTTAAATAGGGGATGTAAGTTCCGCGCGGGCGAAGCCGCTGGTAAAAGCTAGTATTATATGTAATAGAAATAGATCAAGACAGAGAGAGGGAAAATTTTCTTGGTTTTCGACGGTGTCGAAGCCGTGTGGATTTATAAGCATTGATTTTAACTTTTATTGAATTGTTGTAAAAGTCTTACACTGTTGTAATTCATAGTATTGTTATGAGTAAATTATGTTTTTTTTTAATCAACAATCATTTTCCTTTAGACTTCTTCTCCGACTCCATTTTCAGCAGACTCGGCTATCGATAAGTCGCCCAATACTAAAAGCGAAACAGCTTACTGTGCATACACACGAGCGACAATCGTCAGCTCCAGGTGTCGACTCCTGTCAACGCCCGCCGTCGACAACGTGGCAGAAAGGTGGGACAGCCACTTCTGGGACATTGAATACGCCTATATGCCACTGTTCTGTGGCGTTATAATAAATGTAGTTTGTGTTAATTCTTCGGTATATGTAAAAGTGCTCTAGTGCACTAGTAACCAAATGGATAATAGATCTGAATTTTTTTTGAAGAGAAAACTTCTTTCAGCGCGTTGAGCACTTTTTGGGTGAACAAAAATCATGGAATTCGCGTCATCGACACCGAACGCTTTCCAGCGAGCACACAGATAAGTCGCGCGTTGATGTCTTTTACACGTAATTGTTCAAGTTTTCACTTCTGTCGACACTCCCTGAGTGCCACTGTTTTTTTTGGGCATGACATTTTGCAGTTCAACCTAGGAGGTTGTTGGCTGATTATACGGACTGGCCTGTGGCTGCCTCAGTAAATTAAGCCCTCCAGGCAGGGCTAAAAATCTTAAACCTAAGCGACTATACGCTAAAGGCACTTCCTGTTTAGTACGGACTTCGACTTAGGGCATCGCTAGGAGAGGGCAGCAAGGGACGGACTGGGTCGGAAAGAGCCGCTCGTGTATTTGTGTACGCTGCTTAAATTCACGAGCGGCAAGTTGTCGACGGCTGCTGCTGTCCGCCATTGACGCGTGTCGCTCGTGTGTTGCCACTTACTCGTACAGGCTATGAAAATTTTTGTGCTCAATGAGCTACCTAATCGGCTTTCAGTGCCGCTGTAATTACAGGCCCAGCTGACATTTCAGCTTGGTCTGCAGGACGGCAATACATCTGCGGAGCCTCTGGTTTTGCAGATGTCTATAGACAGCTGTGAGAGACCACCCAAGGGGGAAGCACATGAATAGACCGCGGAATTCTATTTTACTTATTTCCGCCAAGTCCAGCAAAAAAGCGGCACGGCCGGCCGTACCATCCTTTTCTCGAAGCAGTTCAGGTCATTTTCGACCCCCTATAACTTCGTTGTGGATAAAACTAGAAGCATGAGTTTTCAGTAACGAAGCAGGCATTATATAAAAACGGTATACTTCAAATTTCATTCAATTTGAACCTGCAGTTTAAGAATTTTAACTAGTCAAAGTTTCTTAATTTTGTCACTCACTGACCGATCATCAAAACTCTAAGGCATTTCTAGCAGACATAGAAGCTTCAAATTTAGAATACAATTAGTGTTTACATGTTTAGTGTATAAATCGAGGAAACCTAAAATATTTTACAATTTCGGTCCAGTTTTCTAGATACACCAACTGCATAAATAACTTTGTAATCCCATATGTAATGAATCCGTGTACCCGTATGTGTATAATATATAATATAATGGAATAATAGCTGTAGATAGGTACTAGAAGGTACCGGAAAGGAAATAAAGAAGTGCTATCTACAAAAAGAAATGAGATGCCGTCAAAAACATAACTTGTAAAAAAAAAACAAGTCTCGCAACTCAGTTCTTCTAACGTAAAAAGTTGTGAGTGAGACCCACGTAATACCAAGTCGCTTAATTTATTCAGTCCCTACTTAAGGGTCTTTCTGTCTTAAGTTATTACGTAATTATTTAAATGTTTTTTCAAAATAAAGAAACATTCTATTCTATTCTAATTAGCTAACCTAAGAACATCTTATAATTACCATATCAATATTAAAAATCTTTTATGTTTTAAATAAATAGATTGACTTTGCAATCGCACTAAACAATCTAATTTAATATAATATCTACGTATTACTTGTGAGATACATTGTGTTTTCATGCGATGGCCAAATAAATCTATTTATTTGAAACTTAAAAGATTTTTAATATTGATATGGTCTATGAAATTAAATTTCACGAGATGTCAACGTAGATTTCCTCATCATGTTTTCAACATCATCATCATCAGCCTACAGCAGTCCACTGCTGGACATAGGCCTCTCCAATTGCACTCCATTCAGCTCGATTCTCGGCAACTCTCATCCAGCTGCTACCAGCCACCCGGCGAAGATCGTCGCTCCACCTAGCCTGAGGGCGTCCTACCTTACGTTTGCCGATTCGCGGTCTCCACTCAAGAACACGTCTACCCCAACGGTAATCGATTCTACGGCTTATGTGTCCGGCCCATTGCCACTTCAGTTTGCTAATTCTGTAACTTTGGTTTTCTGCCGGATCACCTCATTCCGGATTCTATCTGTCAGAGATACTCCGAGCATAGCTCGTTCCATAGCTCGCTGAGCGACTTTGAATTGATGGACCAGCCGTAACCGTGAATATCCACGTTTCGGCTCTGTAGGTCATAACAGGTAGGACACACTGGCTGAAGACTTTAGTCTTCAGGCTCTGCGGGATACGATGTTTTAGTTGGTTTAAAATATGAGGATCATAAAATGCAAAAGCGAGACTGACAAAAATACAGTAAAGTAAAGGAAAGGACATGGGCTACTTTGGATGAGTAGAATTAAAAACTTTAAAAGCAGCTTAAGCTGGAACAGCTATTTATTACATAAAATCCGTGTATTACGCGGATGTAAGAGCAAAATAAAAAAAAATCTTAAAAAAACATGTAACATATAAATTGGCTGTCCCACTTCGTTTCAAAACAGAACAATAACCGTTTCGAATGCCCTGACCACGTGACCACTGTTATTTACCTACCTATTACTAAATGGTTACGTAAACATTTCACCAAAACTTGTCGTGTCCAAAATCTTCGTCATTCGCTCCCCTCTGGCCGGAGCGAACGCAGATCAATAATACTTTCAGTTTTAATAACGAATCAATAAAAGAACATCGAACGTTCTAAATTAAACGTGCTGTCAAAAAAATTAAATTTAGAAAATAGTGCTGTCAAAATAAAAAAATGTTTACCCCAACCTTAGTGCTAGTTCTTATGCATTTATTTCGTAACGTTATCTGTGATATAGATTTAGATGTAGTTAACAAAAACCTGTTTGATTCTAAAAACTTTATGAACAAAAAAACTGATGTGGTCCTAACAAAACTTTTGAGTGAAAACAAATTCAATGCGGACATCATTAAAAGTGTCGGGAAAACGAATGATGTGGTCAATAACTATGAAGATTTGACGATAATGGACGATAACGGTAATTTGAAGAACTTGAAATTCAAATCGGCCTTGCCAAAATCGCAATTTGACAATTTGATCAATAGTGAAGTGAGTTTGACAAAAGTGAATAACAGAGTGACACAAATTGACCGACCGGTGACTGAAAGTTATGATGAAGACGAAGTGAAGTTTGAAGCTGGGGGTCAAAAACCGAAGTTTTTTGATGAATTGGGACGTAAGTATTTTATTGAACACTTATTAGATAATCAACACCTTTCCATCGACTTCGTTCGCCTTATATTCATTTCCGTGGGAATGTGGAAAAATCCGGCCTTGTTACTTGTCTAAATCATAAAGAGAAGTTCTTTGCAAAAACTCAACTTTCTAGGTCCAAGACTCGGCATTGATAAGTCAGTCAATGAGGTGGTTATTACGTTCACGATTCTACGTTGGAAAGTAAACTAGCTACTCGAATTTATAAAATCTAGATGCTAACGGTACACACTCATGGTAGTGTCCTATATTCAATTAGCTATCTATATAATATATACCTGCCGGTATTTAACACATTGGTGTTATGTTTGGATATACAGTCGATGTAAGATGATTTGATAGATGTCGCCACCAGTTACATTGACAACACAATCATAGCGCTGCGGTGCTTGTCTATCTTAGTTTTATCTTAACTGTGATAACATTTTTTTTTAATTATGAATGTCATCGGTAACCTGTTTTATAGTCGGATGACATAGTTTCAAAGGGTTTTGATGAATTAAAAGAAAGCCTTCAACATCAAAATACATTCTCGTAGTAGGTAGTAATTTATGCGTTTCACCATCACCTTTGTCATCATTATTCAGCACAAAGATGTCCTCTGCTTGACGTAGGCCGTCCACATAATTAGCCTATAATCTCAATATATTTTTACTATGCTAAAAATTCTATAATGTTTCCACTGTTCGTTCCTCTCTGTAATTTTTGCTAAGAGTGGGCGGGCGTGTGGGCTATAATCTTCCGCTCAGGTCCGGTGCGGGTCGGAAGATGCCGCATATCTTCGAATATATGGTTCTGAGACATGCCGGTTTCCTCACCGTTTTGAGAGCAGTCATGATGATATAATTCACTCAAAGTAAAGCAATTCTCTGGGTTTTAAACTACGACCTACAATTTGGAAGTCACGCCTGTTATCCGTATACCAATGCTAACAAGCATTGTAACATCATCGACCGGTCCGATGATTTTTGCATTCTGCAGATTCTTGCAATTCTTTAAGTTTAGCGTTTGATTAATCAAAATCAAAAGTCATTCAGTCAGCCAAATAGTCTCTTTTTAGGTAAGACAAAACAAAGAAGTTGCAAGACGCACCGAAAATGCCTGGAAGAGCTATTGGGCCATGAAAGATTTAATGAAGGGCAACCTTACTCTATTGCTCAAGAGAAGACTCCTCGGCGTATGTTTTCTCCCCATTCTCACGTATGGTGTTTGACAATTTAGCAGAGGTCCACATTCGAAGTTTGCCTATGGAACGGAGTATTCTAAGTATCAAACTTGTGGACAGGGTTAAGAATACCACAATCCGTTTCATTCATTCATTTCACACGCTTAAATGGAATTGACTTACGACTCAGTGGGTGGAAAACGATATCGTGGCAGGCCCAGACGGAGATAGCTGGATGAGCTGAACTTCTTTAAGAAAGATTGGTCCTTGTCAGTTTTGGACAGGTGGAAAGAGAGTAGGGGGGCCATTGACGAGCAGTAAAACGTTAATGGCTAATAAAAAAATTAAACAAGTGATTTATTTAAACTAAGCTGAGAGTCAGCACTTTTTGCCCTTAAAACGCTCGCCCTTCACCACTTCCTAGTGCTTTAGCTGGGAAGAAGAAGTGACGCAACAAACTCCCCAGCAGCACAGCTGTCTGTTTAGTTAGAAGAAATTGATTCACAAAACATAAAATTAAATTATTTGTCATATATGTCAGCTAGCACTTCTCTTAAGTTACGATATATGCGTCTTTAATAATGGAGGCAAAATAATGAAAACCACAAAGTTTGGTATACATCGCGAACCTGTTTTTGAATTTGACTCAACTGAGTTTCACTTAGGCTAGGTCAGGTGAGCTTCTCCACCAAAACTCGCTTTAAGAAGTAAACAAACCATACAGTTTGGAGTTTTGACATAATTTCTTTCTGGGTTTGTATTGAATTCTTGACTGCTGTAGTCTATAGGAATGCAGGGACATCGACGCGAAACCTGTTACTAATTCAGTACACGATTCTGAACACCCCCCGCGTTGAAATTTTACGGCGGTTGTTTTTTTTAAATTTGTTGTTTCATACATTTTGACTGCGTATTGAACAGTTCTATGAAAAAGCAGATATTTTACTGATAACCGACGAAAATGTTAAAAAATTTAAACTTTTTAACCAAAATAAAACAACCGACTTCCAAAAAAAAAACACTACATAGTGAAAAATTAAATTAAATTTCGGAACTCGGTGGCCAAAAACTAAAATACAGATTCAAACATATCGACTTATCATATGGCGAACATGTCCTAAAAAGAGAAGTGCATAATCAGCTTATAATCTTCCCACTGCTGGGACACAGGCTTCCTTTTGGTGAAAGGGAGTGAGCCGTAATCCACCACGCGGGCCCAGTGCGGATTGGTAGATGTCACATGTCTTCGAATTCCTAAAAAGCGAAGTGTAAGCGTAGCAAATCTGAGACTGATCAAACTGCGCCATTTCCAACGGAGCCTCAATGGCCCGCCCCCTGTTATATGGGATTAAAAATAACTGCTTGAATGTGGATATATAACTACCCACCTCTGCCAACCCATTCAGGAAACACTTGATGTTATATCATCCATTTTACAAAGTTAGTATCCGCTGATATTTCCTCGTTAACAAAATAATTAAATAACTCGATTATGTTAGCAGTTACCAGGCAGCCATGTTTTGGCAGGCGGTGTGTTTTGTAACGTTACCGCATAGGTTAGCGGTGAAAGCGACATCCGGCTCCGACCGTTTGTGACTGTAAGGACGCGAGCAGAATGGGGCGAGGATTCAATTAAGTAAATGATAAATGATTTTATTTCTGTTATAGCCAGTTGCAACTTTTAAAGCCATCATTAAATACTAATCTTACATTAAGTTGTTGCAGAAAGCATTAGAATCGATTTGAATGGTTCTTTAATCCTACTTATACACAAATAAATGTGAAAGTTTGTATGTCTAGATGTTTGGATGTTTGTTACGCAATCGAGCAAAAACGGCCGAATGGATATAGATGAATTTTGGCACACAGATAGTTTACATCCTGGATTAGCACATAGGATACTTTTTATTCCGGGAGCAAGACCTCGAGGGACAATTTCCGACCGGCACGCGGGCGAAGGCCGCTGGCAAAACCTTGTTTTAAATAATGAAGTGTCATACGAGCCAATCTGTCAGTTTTTGTTGCACAGAATTTTTATTTGTTAAACACAGGTATTTACTTAATGGTGTTAGGTTTACATATTTGAGCGCTATGTTTTGCCGCGAAGGCATACAATTTTTTTTTTTTTTTTTAATTTTAATGTTTTGTGCAACATAATTAAATTAATGAAATAATTTGCGTTAATGATCCGTTATGTAATGAAACATTAATGTTTGTGCAACTATGTGTTAGTAGGTGTGAGACTTTTACACGTCAATAATAGATTTCTTAAAAACTGAATGAGTTCGGCGTTTCATATCTGACTACACAGAGAAGAAAGGCCGAAACAAACTCAGAGGTCTCTTTTAAAGTCCAGCAATAGTCTTGGTCAGATTATGTGAAGATCATATGATATAATCTTAATTCTTATTTGTGATAAATAAGGAACAATCCCAAATGTATAATTTTGTCCAATTTTTTTTATTTATTATGTTTTTTTTTTCCTTTTGAGGTATTTAATTAATTAATTGTACTTACTGTATTTTATTTATTAATGTATTTTAATAATCATTTTTCTTATTTTTATTTAATATATCTGAATAATGATACTCTAGTGGCACTTTTTACCTAATCCTAATGTTGTTAACATGCGGATAATGTAGTGGGCTGGAATATTGTTAAAACTATATGTATTATTGTTATTTGTAAACATTTTATATTGTAGCTGTTTATTGTCCCATAATAAATAAAATAAAATAAAATAAAGATCAGAGATGTAGACTGATGTCTTTTGAGGAAAGAACCACACAGATTGAGTGGACCTGTCTAGTCAGTGCACACATTTATCAGTAATCGTGCAGCTCAACTGAGAACTGAAGGAGCTCAACGATTCGACGAACAATACCACTGAAAAGATATTTGGGTAGACCGCATAAACTAGTCAACCTGCCAGACCAAAGAGTTCTTGGAAGCGGTCTTGGTCAGCAGTGAGACAGTAAAAACTAACTGAGAAAAAATATTTATCGTATTCGGGGTCTTCCGGGACGGGGGTCTCGGTGATCGGGGTACTCCGGGAATAATCCAAAGAAATAACCCACATAGTCTTCACATTCACAATAATTAAATCATCATCATTTCAGCCGAAAGACGTCTACTGCTGGACTTAGGCCTCCCATGGGGTCCCTCCTGGGGTTTTGTCAAAATCGCCACGCTTAGCAGGCGGATTGGCGATCGCAGTATGGTGGTAAAATGCATAAAGAACGCTGCTGCCCATTCTCTAGTAAATCCCTTAGTCGCCTTCTACGACACCCACGGGAAGAAATGGAATGGTGCTGTTCTTTTACGTCCGGCACGACACGGATATAGTACTTTACAAAGCAAATATTCATGTTATTGTCAATAAATAATTCAACAATATGTGTATAAAAATCCGCAAATAATCTTGGTTGGATCATTTTAGTATCTGGATTTATTGTGCAAGACACATTCTTATTTGTGAATGGTTGGGTGATGCAAAATGTGAACGTAACTACCATAAAACTGCTATTTCCGTCAGGGAAAATCTGCTGGGTAATTGGGTAACACAGTAACAATTGCAATTTCCTTTAAAATCCTTTTGTGATTGAATGTATCTTACACAATAGGGGCACAGATCCTGATGTTATGTCAATTTATAGGCTCATTCGTTGATTCTCACGAATTTATTCGCTCAAATAGAGCGAATCGACACTTTAAAAAATGTATAATTTTCCATGAGTAAGGGACTCGCACGAAGTTAATTTATTTGTGGGCTATTCAACAAATCCAGAAATATGTATTAAGTAATTGTTACGTTTGGAATTTTTATGCGCTTTATTCTATGTAAGTAGTTCCTTCATATATATATACCTAACTTATATAAGACTTACAAAATATACGTATAAATTAATACATAATAAAAAACGAATTTCTGGAGTGGTCGATTCGCTCACATTAAATTGATTGAGTCGCTTATATAAAACAATATAGGTACGAGTACATAATGGGGCTGAAAGGTTCTGGAATGGCGAGTGTCTATTAGGACGAGTACACTCGCGCGGATTCAATTTTTAGATGTGGGCCTATTTAGTTACCGCTTAATATCAGAGGGGTACTCCCGTAATTATAAGAAAGTTTATACATTTTTGACAGTCCGATCTCGAGTCTCAATCTGTCAAAAACACTTCGAGTTTTTGAAGTTTTTGACATTTGATTGTCGCTGAGATGAGACTGCGACTAGACTCAGAAAGTTTTTAATTACGAGAATTGGCCTTCTGACCTTAAAGTAATTTGAAACTTACTACTTTATCTTTAGGTAGTTAATTCTACGTCAGTCTCTCCTGTGTACACAGCCTTACCTGCCAAAGTCAAGACAAAGCGCCGCGTTTGCTTTCTCTGCAACCTTCGCGTTACGTAACACGTTGCTGTAATACTAAGTAATGTTATTATCTGTAATCATAAGTTTTCTTATAGTTATTGCTTTTATACGAGCAATTTTGTGTGAAATTATAGTTTACTAGCTTTTTCGAGCGGCTTCGTCCGCGTGGAGGTGAGTGTATTATACATATTAAACTTCCTCCTTCACTCTGTCTATCGATGAAAACTGCACTAAAATCCGTTCCGTAATTTAAAAGATCTAAGCGTACAGACAAGAAAAGCGACTTTATTTTATACTATGTAAGGAGGAAGTGTAAGTGTGCAACTTCAGAAGCTTACTTCTTTTAGTATATTAAGTGTAAATACAACCATCACTTATGATGGTTGTATTTACACTTAATATGCTTTGTTTATTCAAGAACCCAAACAATTTGAATCTAAGTTGCTAAAGGCAATAAAAACTCCAGTCGACCTTTGTTTGTGAGGAAGCTCATAAACTTGTCAGCTGTCAGAATCGGCGCGGGGCTTAAAGAGTTTTGACGTCATAATTGTTACGGGGGTCCTACACCGGTTAACATAACGTGACGCTTTGTTTCCCCGGAGAGTTGGGCAGAAGTGTACCTATAGTACTCCCATATTTCTCCAGTTATGTTTACGTCCCATGTTATAGGGGAATAAACTGGGCACAAGTCCAGACTCCGAGCTGATAGTGCGGAATCCTTGATATAAAAAGCCAATAACTTTGTGCCCAACCTGGGAATCGAGCCCAAGACCACATGTTCAGCATTAGTGCTTGCGACCACTGGAACAAAGAAGTAGTCAATAGTTTTAACTATATTTGATACTACTAGTTGTTCTGTTTACGTTTCAAAAATCAAAATCAAAATCAAAAGTCATTTATTCGAATTAGGCTGAAAATCAGCACTTTTCGAACGTCAAAATAACATAAGACAGTCCCCCAAAACGCCCGCCTTTCACCTCTTCCTAGTGCTTTAGCTGTGAAGAAGAAGTGGCGCAACAAACTCCCCAGCAACACAGCTGTCTGTTTAGTTAGATAGACTTGATCTATACATAGGCAGGCAAAGTAATTAACATTACGAGACACAGAACTTAAAAATTTGTCATAATATGTCAGCTAGCCATGCCAATATACCAACAAATAAAATGAAAACTTAACTCAAGCACAAAAAATAAAAAGTAAACAAAGCATATACCAAAATAAAAGCCTCCTGGTATAAATGGCGTGATAGCTTACATATGCAATGCTGGATTATGTTTACAAATGATAACCTAGGACCATCGTTTATTGTTTTGTTTTTATTATTTACTTGTTTCTGCTTGAGTTTAATTACTATGTTTTGTTGATATATTGGCGTGGGCTAGCTGACTTGTGGGAATTAATTTAATTTTATGTTTTGTGTTTAGTAATTTTAATTACTAACCTATTATTGTATGGAATCAAGTTCTGCCAACTTAACAGACAGCTGTGCTGCTGGGGAGTTTGTTGCGCCACTTCTTCTTCCCAGCTAAAGCAATAGGAAGTGGTGAGGGGTGGGCGTTTTGGGGGACTGTCTTATGTAATTTTGACGTTCAGAAAGTACTGACTCTTAGCCTAGTTTGGATAAATGTCTTGATTTCGATTTAGTACCTATTATTGTATGATTACACTTACTATTATATTTATATTTTTCCCAACTATTTTGGGGTCGGCTTCAGTGTAACCAGATTCAGCTGAATACCAGTGTTTTATAGAGCGACTGCTTATCTGACCTCCACAACCCAGTTACTGGATAATACGTTACCCCTTGGTAAGACTGGTTGTCAGACTATCAGGCTTTTGACAACCCGTAACGACTGTCAAAGATCTGCGAATGGGAGCCGGGACCAACGGCTTAACGTACTTTCCGAGGCATGGAGGTGTCTTGGTATGCAAATATTGTCACCCATCCACGGAGCAACCGCGGCAAGCGTAGCTTAACCTGATCGATCGACTCGAGCGGTGGTTTTTACTTTGCCACAGGCCCCTCATTAATTTCACATAACATCAATCTTAATCTTCCCACAATACAAGATTACTATCTATTAAAATCAAATCGCGAATCCATAATTTGACCACCAAAATGGCTACCCAAGGCTATAATTTGAAGAAACGAGATAACAACGTTACATAACGTTAAAAATAGCAGTTACTGAGTTAGGTAACCAATGTGAAGGTTGCGGAGAAAGCAGACTGGTTGTTGTCTTTGTTTTAGTTAACAGCTGTTTAAAAAAGAAGTTTGACATTAAAGAACAGCTGGTCTATTCTGTACAAATTTCACAGTGAAAACTTAGATGAAATTAGCTGTCATTTCATCTCATGCTAGGGATTGGCACTATTGGCAGATTACTTCACCTGCGTTTTTACGATCAGATTCTTTCAGAATAGATCCGCTCGCTGGTAAAATACAAGTGAATAAGGACAGTCAGAGAAGCTTTTGCTAAGCAAACTGACATCCTTCGATATATGGATGTAGGGTGTCAATTTGCTTAACAAACGGTTCACTGACAATTTTTTTTAAACTAGTTTGAAAACTGGTCGGGCGTTGTACGTAATTTCGGCGACTCATTTAAAACGACCTAATAGGGTGCGTGCCCCTAATACCACCCCGTATGCTAGTCGGTATGCCTTTTATACTCAAGAAACTATAGAATATATTTATTTCTATCTACACAATGCTCTTCATTCAACTAAAGAGAGCAAATTAAAGACCCACATTCATTCCATAAAAAATAAAACGATTGTGCCCCGTTGGTCTAGTGGTCGCAAGCGCTACTGCTGAGAATGAGGTCCTGGGTTCGACTCACGGATCAGGCAAAGTGTTATTGGGGTTTTCCATCTGGAATACCTCAGCAGCAGCCAATCTGGATTTGTGCCCGGTTGTTGGCAATAGGCTCGCCCCTATTGCATGAAATGTGGGAGTACTATAGGTACCCCTCTGCCTAACCCTTCGGGGAACATAAGCGTGATGGTATGTTGTGTAACAAATTAAAACCAAATCTTTTTTTGTCAATCAAGCATTTCAATAAAATCGTAGTCCAATAGATAAAACACAGGAAATGACAACAATCTTTATCTAATCCGTCCTCCTTCTCATCAGTCAGACCTGATCTCATGCTAATATCGACCCAGTTCACAGATACATGTTATTCAAGATCATGTCACGCCAAGCTAAGTATAAAAAACAAAAAGTAAAACGCGTTGCCACTTTCGACTCTCGCGCCACCTCTCTCTTGCGGTGATGTTGGCAGCATTTTTTAATTTTTATTACCTTTTATGTTTTTTCGTCGAAGGATTATGTAATTTTTTTGCTTTGAATTTTATGTAAATTCTTCGTTAACATAAGACTGGTACGCTAAAGACTGCTTTTTAATTTTATTTCTATTCACACGTTTTTGTAGATTGTAGATTTATTTGTTGACCATTTTCTGTTTCGTTAAGTACAGACGCCAGCACAACAAGCTACCCCAAACTGTCAAATTTTCCCAATGGGGTTGGCAACTGTCAAAGTGGCGCTGTCATAGCTAGTTCCCAAAACAAATAGATAATGTATTGAAGTGAGACGATTTTGATATTTAATTACAAAATGACGCGTTGCTGTGTTGCGAAATGTTCGGAAATTGGAGTGCATCACTTTCCGAAAGACGCAAAAATTCGCAGGTTATGGTTAAAAGCAATTAAGCGTCAGAATTTAATCCCTACCAACAGTTCGAGGTTATGTCGAAAACATTTTACAGAAAATGATTATGAAAAAGTGGGCAAATACACAGGTAAAAGTTATAATTTTCTTTTGTTAATATATCCTGACATTTCATATTATCAGCTGTAATGTATATAATATGAAAAATGACTCTTCTTCGTCAACACATTCAGGACGGCCGAAATTAAAATTTTTGTCGTACACTTCCAGTCTGAAAGTAGGTAATGAAGCGTTATTTACATTTTCCCATAAACATAACCTTAATTTACACCCTACCGAATTATCAGTTGTTCTGCATACTTTTATGCATGATATGATCAACATTATATAAATTAGCAGTGAAATATTTATTGAACATTCCAAAATTTACGAAAAAAGCACAAGAATAATGCAAGGAAGTGGAAGTGTTACAGTGGTTTCTCTTACCTTTCAACGAGGTCTGCCTTTTTACCTCGTACAGAAGCACCACGTTCTTTCAGTTTAGCCTTCAGTTCGGCTACTCGCCACGTAGAATACATGATATTTCATACGCTGTCTTATTATTTTCATTCAATCCACATAAAAAATAATTTCGAGATCGCAACCAATTATATTTGACAAGGGACCGAGCTATGCGAGCGCCATCTACAATTAGCTTTCACCGGCCAACCCCATTGAACATGAACCTCATGAATGGTTTTCTTTTGGGTGGGATATCATCAAATCAAATCAAATCAAATCAAATCATTTTTATTTGTGTAACATAGGTAGTGTATACAGTTCTTAAATTAGAGTCATAGGTCGCTATGTTATGCCAAGAGGCGTACAAATATGGTTGCATGCGAAATATTATAATGACCATGCGAGAGGTAAACATAAAATATTTGGTTGGTATGTCAAAAATGAATAGAATTATAATAAAAAAATAAAACAAAAATTAAAAATCACTATGTGGAATTATTTCTACGGTCAATGCATAAATAAATAATCATAAATTACAATTAGTCACAATATTCAGTCAAATAAATAAGTCTACATTAATTTATCATTTAGGAATTCATCAGTCGTATAATAACATTTTTCAATTAATAACAATTTTTTTTTTTTTTTGAATTGTGTAACATTCAAAGGAGATGTCCGCTTTTTGTATGGACGTTGGTTTTTTATTCCAAGAAAAATCTAACCAGCATCAAACTCGGCTCAAATAAATACGACAAAAATATGGAACTCAGAGCTACTGAAATAATATTTTTAAACCCCTCCATTTAAGCGAAAATCATAAAATGATAATTGATGTTATTTTTAGTTGGCACCCCTAATAAAACTCCGACACTCTATGACAATGTCATATTTGACGGACAATGTCATTCATCTGTCACTGGCGTTAGAGATGTGCCAACTCAGGATACGACACGCCTCAAGGTAACTCGGATTGACATTCATGTGACTCGAGTTGATCTCGAGTCACGGAACTCTGGTAACTTGATGAAATCGAATGATTTTTTTTTTTTACCAACTTCACCTCTGTTTCGCGACGATATAATTTTTTTTTATAGATTCGCAAAAAAAACATATACTGAGACTATTCTAATTAATTAAATACAGTTACAATACAAGTTAAATATAAAATAAGGTTCAAATACATGGCAAACAAGAGACGTCAATCACGTACTCGCTTCTTCATTTACCGCGGCAATCTAATTCAACTCGATCGCTGCAAGTCAATCTGAGCGTAATTCGAATTAAATCGAGTTGACCATCCCTAGCTGGCGTCACCAGCTCAAAGGGTTGTCAATTCTTTCCGAAAAAGATCGATTTTAAATCGATTCAAATCACATCCTGATTGATTTCTAAAACATTGTTTTTATTTTCAATTCTCAATTTACAATGTAAATATAAATCCATTTTATGAAAATCAAGAAATATACCTTAATAAACGATTTCTCATTAGTATAAAATCAGGGATTTTGTAGTTCAGGGAATTCGTTAATAACAAATTACCATATCAAAGTATTCGGTATAAAACAAGACATTTATTTTCTTAATGATTTTACATTTAAAAGTTTAGAAACTAGATAATATAGATAGAAAAAAAAATTGTTGATTTTCTATGGCAAAATCGATTTAAAAGATCGATTGTTTTGGCCCGATAAAACGATTAATTGGTGTCAGATCGCCATCCCTACCGGCTCCACGCGTCATTCGTCTGACTGATCCGTCATCCGTTACAGTATCGTATCGTATTGTATCGTTCGTTCGCTCGTACTTTATTGTTATCCAGTGTTATTCTTTGTGCTTTGCTGATTTTTCCGATTTTACTGACTTGGCCTTTTCACAACGGATTCTCCTACTTTGCACATGATTTGGATACCGGTAGTTTATGAACCTAAAACTCTGACTTTTTCTCTGTTGGAAGCTGTGCTCATGTGATGACAATTGTCTGGTACTTTGGATGGGCTCGGCATCAAAATAATGTATCTCCACCTGCTCAGTTTCTCGACAGTATTTTAATAAGAGAAGACATTGAAAATGAAGAAATTCAATAAATAAATACTATTTTCAAAACTGAAGGTTTATTCATAACAAAACCGTACATTGCGTCCAATTATAGCTTACTAATCAGTTTTTCAATAGCATAATTTTCGAAAGGCTTTCATCCACTTCTGATCTCGATACCTCACAATAAAGGAATTCTCCTAGGTATTAAACAATGGTTTTGATCAGTAGATACCATTATTATTTGTTTACCCCTGATGATTCTAAACTCTTGTGGATTATGCTGAAACATGCACTTCTTGATAACTGGGGTCTTAGTAAAATATTATAATTTTCACGTGAACATTCGAAGTAGCCATAATCTATATGATAATAGCTACTTCAACGTGCTTTCAGTTTTTGATAGATATTTCTACACATTTTTGACATAAGAACGTTGTGTAATGTACTCTGTGACGTTCGTTGTCATGCTCATAAATCAACTATTGATTGACACTCACTGACAGTAATGACAGTTCTCCTCTGTCAATTTTGACAAGTTTACTTTTTTTTGGGTGCGTTCACTTCATTATCCTAGATAATTTGAAAGGTTTGTTCGTTTTAGAAGTAAATTCTCACGAAAATAAAAAACTTTTTTTCTCTAAAATGGAGGCCTTTAAAAATGTATGATATAGTTAGAACGACTAGGTTTAGGAATGTCTATCCAAATATATTTAATTTACTCTGGTTGGAATTATTAAATAATAAAAAACCATTTCTGGACATGTCCTTTTTTATGACACCTGGTAATTTGTTGTAAATGCGCGGAGCCATGCCTAAAACGCTCTTTCTCACTAAAGCAGTGTTACAGCGCTGATTGCTTAAAAAGTTTGCGTATTGGCTACGAATCGCAACATCTCGTAACGTTGACACTTTTTCGAACAACCACATGTTTGTTTTGACGAAAACACTAATTTCAAAAATGTATAATGAGGGTAAGGTAAGTATTCTGAGCGATTTAAATGATGGTACACAGCTATCATCAATTTTCAGACCACACATTGATCTTATGCATCTTTTTTGTGCCTTAAAAACGATATCTTTATCAGTAGAATTGCCCCAAAAAATAATACCATATCGTAAAATTGAGGCTACTAAGCCGTGATATGCAACTAGTAGCGCATCCATATTTATTTTCCTGGCAATTTGGAAAAGTGCGTATGCTGATTTATTTATTTTCTTACTTAGGTCAAATGACTTCTCCCGCTCTGGGTGGAGCAGGAGGGCGTGTCTAACTTTTACTGACTAACACAGTGTTCCCTCAGTTGTCTGTGTGCCAGGGGCCGCAGTATCTCTTCCGAACAACCCGCACCCCTGGCAGGCATCGGCTCTTGGCCCCATCAGTTGTTGCTGACATCTGTTTGAGGCGCGCGTGGAACACAATCCCCCGTTGACCCGGGATTGGTCCTTACCGGACAGCAAACTACCCATTACTCGCCGTCCACAAGCCCGCGTCTACGGTGGCCGGGAATCAGGCTGGGATTCCGGATGCCTAGGGCGTCTCCTGCGAAGGCTACGGCCGTGAGGGCGCATGTACTGCCTCTCCCTCAAGTGAGCCGCCTCCCTCTTTGCGAGCATCTCTGCTGCGCTGAAAGAACCTTATGAATGGTTATGTCATAAAGTTGAAAATCTATCAAAGAAATTTGACAGATTTGGGTAGCCTGATGTGCTGGCGTCTGTTACCATACATTGCCCTCTCATACCTTTCAATGCTGTAGTTTGGTGGTATTATTGTTGGCTGTAGTATTATTTTTAAAAGAGTAGGTGAGATGTGACTGAGGAAACGACCAATTGGAACCGTGCATCTAGCTTCTGACTGAATGTCATCTGTTTCCATTAAGGTTACACGCAAGTCAGATTTGTAACTTTCACGCCTATTATAAACTATTATCTGCTACCCAGTAAATAAGAATACGCACAATTAAAGACATGGTTAGATATTTATTTATGTATTCATATTCCGAAGTTTGTCAAAAACCGATATTATTTTCAAATAAGTAGACCGAATTTAATATTTAAATACTCTCAATTTTCTTCAACCAAAACTGAAAATACCTCTTGAATATGGCATTATATAACTTAAAACGTAATAATTACGCCGCCAACATGACATTAGCCTATAAATAAAGTTTAAAAGAAATATAATTTACATACAAATTGCTGTGATACGAATGAAACTAAGGAGAATGTTAAACACCCCACGCGGGTGCGTCCATTGCCTTGTCGTGAGAACTAACAGTGTCGCGGAGTGGCTAAAAACTAAAGCACGTGCAAAAATAATACTTGAACTAAAACTTTATTAGCAATTAGTAAAATCTCCATGGTTACAAAAAATATTCGAAACATTTTGCAGAATATCGCTGCAGTAAACTTTGTAAAGAATGAAGCTGCATTCGGAGTTCAAATCGTTGTGATTGATGCGCGGAATAGGTTTGTTTTCAATTACGTAAATTAATTATGAATAATAATTTTTGGTAAGTCTTTTTTTATTTATTTACTTTGGTGTGCGTGACTTTTATTTACAATAGTTATGTGTGTTAATAGCCAATACAATAAAAATGTTAGTTTATAATCTTTACTTAAAAAAAAACTGAAATATATTTACAATGATTGTCGTAATATTTATATTAACAAAAAAAAACAATCTATGAAAAGTCAGGTTACACATTTATTAAATTTTATGGCCTATCATTGTTCCCATTAGGTGCAAAAAAAAATTATTCCTGTTTTTTTAAACTGTCATTTGTATGCAACCATAGACTAAGTAATTGATTTTACCCACGTTTCTAGCACGCCATTAGCACATACTCGTTAACACCCGTATCTAGACTTATCGGTCAGTAGGTTCACTAAACCTGCACTTTGATCAAGTTCAGCGTCTCTAAACTAATAGATACAATTTTGCACTTGATCTCCTGAATGGCTGTCATCGTTAGCCGCTTTCCTTTCCGCAACTATTTTGCAGTCTCGCCTAACATCCAGTCTTTTAAGCGTCAGTTGTCAATTAGATTCATTTTCCCTCTAACTTTGAATATATTTCTTTTATGGCCTCTTATTCTGTATAGACGCGTCATACACGAAGATTTGTGATTGTTCCCAAGATTTTGTAATATTTCAACTTGATTTTAAAAGAGTGTCCGTGGAGTTTCTTGCCCGTTTTTCTCCATAGAGATCTACGTTTTGGAATGGGCAACTAGCTTCAACTTTCCAACTGATCGACTTTTTGACAATTCAAAAGTGCCTGTAAATGGTTTAATTGAAATAAATGCTTTGAGTTTTAGTTTGAGTTTCGAACATTAGAGCACTCAAAACCATGAATGTCGCTACCTACTAGTACATACAGTGCACGAAGAACAGGAAAGACCCACACCGATTCCTGTTCTTAGAAAGAGATAAACATATACGACGTGTAACGAAAAGGGTTTAAACATACCAAGGGCACGGCTTCTTTGTATGATATCAAACGATATTGGAAGGGTTTTTTAATCCTATCTCTACATGTTCGGAAGATATGAGAATTTTTAATACATTGAAACCAGAACAAATTGAAACAAACACATCACTCGGAAGAGATTTATCCGTGATATTGGCAAGTAACGTGGAAAGTTACAATTGACCTACGCAGTGCGGTGACACGTTTGTTATGATTTGAATTTAAGAAACGCATGAAACCGAAAATTTTGGTATCAATTATTTAGAGTATTTTATTCCGACCTGAAACTATGTATAGTGATTCTATCCCAGCTGTTATCTTCAATGCTTTAAGGTAGCAATCGTTACGTCACTAGCGTTGCGCCGCGTCACTGGATGGTACGTGACTAATAACACGACAGGCAATTACCTTGCATTTATCTTGCCAATATTGAGCGCCCGCCGGTAACGCGCATTGCTTTGCACCATATCCTCCGTACTATCTATGTTTAGTGACGCAAGTCGTTGTACTACCCTAGCCTTTTTCCAATTATTTTTGGGGTCGGCTTCCAGTCTAACCGGATGCATCTGAATACCAGTATTTTACATGGAGCGACTGCCTATCTGACCTCCACAATCCAGTTACATGGTAACACGATAGCACTTGGTAAGACTGGTTGTCAGACTTTCGGGTTTCTGACGACCCGCAACGACTGTCAAATATCAACGATTAACAGCCGGGGTCTTTACCGGGGCTTAACGTGTTTTCCGAGGCGTGGAGAAGTCTCAGTATGAAAAGATGGAAGATGGATGATGATTAATAGATTGGAAATGCTGCCTGTAGTACTTCCAGTATTTTCTAAGAAAAAAATAGTTTAAAAGATACAATTCTAATTTATATAGTTACAAGATACGAACGCAATGCAGCTAATAAAACCAATACCTTTCTGCTCTTACCCCAATTTATAAGGGGTCGTAGCATGTCTTCGTCTTCCTTATCCTAGGTATGTAGCGACTTTGATCGCCAGGGACTTTTTTATTTTTATTTTTTTTATTTTGGCTTCACACGGTTTGTGCATTTAGCCAGTGTCAAGTAATTTTTCTTTTAGATCAAGTAAATGGCCCGATATCGGGCACGAAGTTACAAAACAGTCATAGTCGTCTTTAGTCAGTCAAGTCAGAGTTATTGTAAAGCGGTAGTAACTTTACAACAACCTAATAGGAGTTTTTGGGGGGAACACGAAAAGTCCACGTTAGTCACTTATTTTCACCTTCACTACACTTGTGCACTCACACGTAACTAAATTGAATAATTCACTATCAAAATTATACAATTTAATTCGCTATTTCACTAAATTCCATGAAAATGAAAATTCGTGCGACATGTTCCAACGCGATCCCGCCAAAAACTCCCGCCAGGGACATATTAGCGATTTTGAAAATCTGACGCACTCACGGATTTTGACATTGAAAGCGACAAATCGGCTTGCAGCGGCATCTACATCGCGAACTACGCATAACACTGACGTCACGCAAAATCCTGCATCGCGCAAGCAGACCGTCATCAGACCGTCTGCTTCATTACCAACGACAACATCATTCTCCTGTCCATATCCTAATTTATTTGGGGTCAGCGCAACAGGTCCTTTCTTCCAGACTCATGTATTAGTCGTCATCTCGGTAGAAGGGGGTGACTCTTTCATCTAAATGCAGTTGAGTACTAAGTATTTTACATAAAGCGACCGTTTATCTGACCTCCTCAACCCAGTTACTGGGTAGCGTGATACCCCTTGGTAAGACTGAACAGAAATTTGTTATCTACGATTGACAGCCGGTAGCAATCGATCGACCTGTACAGCTGTTATAATGTAGCCTCGAGCCCATAGTTCATCATTCGACATTCATTAAACTTATTTCCCATAAATACAGCAAGCAAAAAAACAACTGCTTGTGGTTGAATTTCTCTATTCATATTATTTGTTAATCTTGTCGTCCGATTTTCAGCACGTCACCAGCTTGCCAAGATCGTGCCATTAACTATCATGTTAATAACTTCCTTCGATCAAGATTATAACTTCCGTCTCCATCACTCTTTGAATTGCGAAATATTACTTTACACTTTCCAACTTTTCATATCTAAAGACTAGCTTCTGCCCGCGACTTTGTTCGCGTGGAAGACGTTCCCGCTTGCGCTATTAATTAGTTTTTGCTTAGTGTACTCGCTGAATTTTTCTTCTTTTTGTGCAGCTCCTTACGGTTGTACCTTAATTTTAAATAGCCTTTAATCTTCCTCAAAAAATAGGCTATCAAATGCAAAAAATATTCTCTCAAATCCGAGTGTTGGCTCCAGAGATTAGCGCGTTCAAACAAACAAACTCTTCAGCTTTAATATTAGTTTGGGCTATCAAAAGCAAATATTTTCAAATCTGACTGGTAGTTAAACAAACAAACTTTTCAGCGTTATACACCGTGACATTTTAGTCGTCTTACAAAGATGATCCACTCAATGTGTCCATCATTAAATACCTCTAGGTGCGATTAAAACATTGTTACCATTAATTAAGATAATAGGTACAAAGAAAAATAAATAATGCTTTAGAATTATGAAACACCCTCCCTGTTAATAATGTTTACGTATCAAACGGTAGAAGATATCTACCTATCTACCATTACATTCCATCATAAATTCCATCTCCATAACAGGATGTTTCAAACTACGTCATGCGTTTTAGTGAATGATATTTTTTTTTTATTATGCCAATGGTGCCGATTCTCTTGTCACAAAATTCTCTAAACTAAACTAAAAATCACTAAAATTTAGTTTATTCCTGTCAAACGACGATTTCCCATTCTGAAATTGACTAAAGTGACACAACTTATCTATATTTTAGTTTGACAGCACTAAGATTGTACTGAGTTTTTAATTTAGTGAAAATGGTAATATTGCTATTCTGTTGTTGTCAAATTCATTATTCTATTCAATATACAATTTTGATTGTCTAACTAAATCTGACTATTTTTAATCGCGATTAAAAAGGTGTGGAATAAAATTAGTTGTTAAGAACTAAAATTCACACTGACACCTCGACTTCGGGCGCAAATGCAGTACTGTATCTTTTTTTTCTTTTCTTTTGCTTATATCTCGAAATTGGTGTGTCCTATCGTAAAAGTAATGAAAATTTGGACCCCCTTTATAAAACCACATACACCTCTAAAACTCAACATGTAGGTAATAATTTTTCGTGTTTTCGATACAAAAAGTAAAAAAATCCATTTAAAACAAGTTGAGGCTGCCCCCCCTGCGCGATTCCGGCTCTAAAAAAGATCACGGGGTAGGGCAAACGTGGAGTCGCGTTTGTCAAATTCGATTTTAGTTGTGTCAAAATTATTTTTAAATTTAGAGATCTTTTTTTGCAGAATAGCTTTAAGATTCTCATAGCCAACAGTAGGGAATTTTAGTGATAGTTTAGTTAGTTTAGTTCGGTGTACAACAGAATCGGCACCAATGTTCAATTTTTTTTAAAAATATAAATGATTGGTACCTAGTTGTTGAATACCTACATGAAGTGGGCTGCAGTTGTAAGACGACTAAAATGTCACGGTGTATTATTAGTAAGAATATATACCGTCCATCATAATCCGTGAACATTCTCATCACACGTCCATCTTGACTCCCAAGTCTTTGTACACCAAGTTACGACATTTCAACCCTGGCTGTTACTTTCTGTTGTAACAAACAACAATGCCACATCACAACATCCGCCCTCATGACAATCCATTTGCAAAATCTTAAAGTTTTATTTTTTAACAAAACAAAGTTACGAAACGTTGATGCGCAGGCGCATACGTAATATAATCGTGTTACGTTCTGTTTCACACAACTTGCAGACGTCGTGACAACTGAAGCCTGGTTTGGATTCTGCTCTTATAGTTTTAGCCTTAATTTTTAAGTCGTGATTGGTCTATATTCGGATGCTTTAAATATGTATGAGAAAAAAAAGCAATGCCTTAATGATGACAGCAAAAAAAAATCGCGAATTGATGTAAAAACTTTTTATCAGCAAAATAGGTCTAGTTATCAATTAGATATCGGTTTTGAAAATAAATAATAGATTACACATAGTTACAAAGATTTGTTTCCAGGCGATTAATTAGCTTTTATGTAGACATGTGGCATCCTGACTCTGAAAATAAAAATCGTTTTCATCTATTAGCTTTAGTTTTTGAGATATGGCATATGTGTGATTTTTTTGAAAAACACAAAAAATGAATACTAAAAACAAAATTTAATTTTTGGAAGCCGCCAAAAATATTTTTTTTTAATGATTTTCTTGCAATGTGATACTTGTGGTAGGTCTCGTTTCATACTCCAGCAATAATCTGCCATCATATGCACATCCCATCTGCCCATCAATTGTTCTTCCATGGTGCGAATTTCTTGATCGAATCTTTCTCCTTGTTCATCATTCAATCTTGGCCATTTTAGTGGCCATGCTTTGATATCTCTTGGCAAAATACTAAATAATTTTCTTGCGAAAAATATTTTAACAAATCTTTTTCGCCCGTACGGTATATCGTGACTTTAGTATTGGGTGCAAGTACTTTTTTTTTCTTTCAATCTAGAGGCGAGTAACTCGGACTGTTCTTTTGTCAAATTAAGATCTCTTATTAGGTCATTCAACTCGTTTTGGTTAAAAATTTCTGTAGTCGGGACATTGGGGATAAAATCAGGATTATTTGACTTATCACCGTCTAATAAGTCGTCTGTTTCCATTTGGCAAGAAGCTGCTGCAGATGTCGAAGGTAAAACTGGTGGTATAGGCTCTTGAGCTAGAATAGGTATCAAAGTTGGTCGTTTAGCAGACGGTAAATCAGGATAAATCCGTTTACTGCGGTTATTTGAATTAATGCCGTTTACATTAACGACGCAAAAATAGCAATCATCATGGTGATTTTTCGGTTCTCGCCAGACTATGGGGGTTGTGAACTTTAGGGAACTTCTTTTTCCACTTAATCATTGTCGCAAACTAACTACACAATTTTGGCAAACAGTTTTAGACACCCACGGCTTGTCCAAATTACACACTTGTACTTTAAAATAGTCAGTATACGCGATTTTTACGATATCTGTCACCGATTTTCTATAATTTTTTAAAACATATTCTCCACTAATAAAGCAAAAATACTCCGGATCGTTTAAACAATGTCTCCTTGATGTAGACATGGCTAAAATTTTATTTTAACTGATATCAACACTGTGTTAAATTCGTAAATGTGCGCCCACCCTCACATAAAATACCAAAAAGCTGTGTACGAAAAATAAAAGCTGATAGATAGAAACGGCTGGTAGATTTAAATTTACTATATCAAAAGATGAAGGAAAAGTGAAAAAAACTTCCGGAAAATTTTAATAAGTAAAATTTTGTAACTATGTGTTATAGATATAATATCAATGGTATAGATATTAAAAATTAAAATTCATTTTAATGAGAAAAAACATAATAGAGCACGATATTTCATGACTAGAGTAAGATGAGTTTTTAAATAAAAAAATTGATTCAAAATTTAAAATATACGACGACTCGCCTTTATATCCCTAATGATTGAATACAATTTAATATGACATTGTATTTAATAATTCCTCACATTGTATTCAATAATTCTTGACATTTTAATTAATAATCCTTGACATTGTATTTGATAGTAACTAGTTAACATTTTCCTTAACCTTGACATTGATGGTTTCAACCACTAATTTTGATATAAATATTGTACATTTAATTTTAATTCCTTGAAATATTTGTACGCTGGAAACAGCAGAATATTATGGACGCCATATTGTGTATAACAACCTTTGTAACAACAATATTCTAACAAGTAAATTTTAAATAAATAAAAAAGTCACTTAAATGTTAAATTATCCAATATTATACAAAGCATCAATTAGGAAGTTTATTAAATTCAATTACGTAGCTAACTGTGTAATTAGTATACTGCAATGTTAAGTAAATTTAATTACTCATCAATGAAGACGTAATACAAACTTTCCGTAGAAGTAAAAGCGTGAAAATACGCAAATTACTACTTATATGCAAAGCAAGTCAGTCTGAACCTCGTTATGTAAAGGAAAAAAAAATTAAGTACGTCTTACGCACATATTGTATTCAAAAAGCAATCGATTAATGAGGGTTTTCATGAATATTTAAGCCACCAGTTGGCGCCACTTCGACAAGAGGTCTTCCAGTTCGACAATGACTTAAAATACCTATTTGATGTCATTCCTTTCATTCTTTTGTTCACCATTCAGTCCGCAGGCGCTTTGACACTTTTGACAGATGCCCGGACCTGACGTCTCAGTGCTGCCACCTAGTGAACGTCATTTCAGAAAACCCTCATTAAATACTTACCCATTTCCTTACAGAGGGGCTCGTGGCTAAGTAATAATAGCCACACGTATCTATCAATTAGGTTAAGCTACACTTGCCGCGGTTAGTTCGTAGATGGGTGAACATCTTTACATACCGAGACTACTCCGTGCCTCGGACACGACGTTAATAAGCCGTTGGTACCGGCTGTCATTCGTTTTTGACAGTCGTTGCGGGTTGTCCGAAGCCCCAAAGTTTGACAACCAGTCTTACAAAGTGGTATCGTATGTCCAAGTTACTGGGTAGTTGAAACCAGATAGAGAAGTAAAATATTGGTTTTCAGTTGCATTTGGTTAGACTGGTAGCCGACCCCAACATACCTAGTTGAGAAAAAGCTCGGCAGATTGAATCAACGCATTTCCTTACTTCGAACTCCATTGTACAATCGTTCGGTAATCGTGTGCCAATATGGCGCCTAATTTCACGTAGCTCGTGCCATTCGAAACGAAAGTGAAAATGGCGGGAAAGATGAGCTGTCAAACCACGTTCCGATACACTCTCGATTTCGTTCGTTGTGTTTTTCTGGTGAGAAATGCTGTATTTATGGTATTTTATTCTGTTTTCATTTTACCAGTCTCTCTTAACATGAAATTTCTTAGATTATTATTTAATGTACTCGCTTGTAAAACAATTTGATAGATTCAAACGTCCCTTTCATTTTAATCTAAGCAATTTACAGCCTGAGGCCTAGAAGGGCCTAATGATTATTCATATCGCCTTGCGGGTAACTTTCTGTAATTTACCCAATTAAATCGATCATAAACAAATTCTTGAGAAACGTTTCCAAAACAATAGAATTCAATTACCCAATTTGTAATGCGAAGCTTTTATTGTAATAATTGACCCAAATCCCGCGTACTTCCGTAAGAATCACAGCCCTATCAAAAACGAATTAGCCACAGATAATGCAATACCGCGAAATTAACCTTAACAGATGTCATTAGTAAAGAAAGCAGACTTGTCTATTTGTACAAATTACGTCCTGACTTCACAACAGACAAGTTTGTACCTTGATTCATCAAAGCTAAGGTCTAATTTTCCAACTCATTTATTATTCCAAATCAATCAGAGGGATTTGTCACCGATGGTCAGCGGTCAAATGAGTTTGGACACTATTGTGCTGCGTATAAAATCTAAATTAATTCAGTGTGATGTTACTTACGACGTTTTTCGCCCATTTAAAGTCATGTTTTGGAAAGCTACGGCGAAAGTCGGCGTCTTATGAGTGTTCAAGTGTGACCACTCAATCTTGATACTTGAATGTGCATTAAAACCGTTTTTGTATCTCATTATCCAGTGCTAAATATGGAAATACTGTAAAGGCCGTAGAATCAAGATGTCGCTATTTTAACGAGGATTCTCTGATAATCGTCTTACTAGAAATGTACATAAATGCAAAAACGTTCCAGCTACTTATCTATCTCATTCTATTTCTATTTCAATATATTTATTCTCTCATTCTATTGCGGACCCTATGGACTCTGTCTGTAATAAAACCTTTACGTTCTATTGTACCCCCACTTTCCATAGGCTTGACTTTAGCAAATTAATAATGCTACAGACAATTAAAATTTCCCAAAAATGGACTTCCCCACTGACAGTCATCATCATCTGCCTAGCCTTTTCCGAACTATGTTGGGGTCAGCTTCCGGTCTAACCAGATGCAGCTGGATACCGATATTTTACATGGAGCGACTGCCTATCTGACCTCCAGAATTCAGTTACTGGGTAACATGATACCTCTTGGTAAGACTCTGACAGCCAAATAATAATAAGACAATTGAAATCTTTCAAGTGGACAATAAATCGAAAAAGCTTAACTCACACGATGTTATGTACATTACATGACATTCAAACGAAACTATTACATGACAGACAAATTATTAGGTACAGAGTAACAATACTGTTACTTTTTATTGCAGTTGAGATTACCACGAGACCTGAACAATTACCTACTGCGAAATTACTGTTAAAAGTTCTAAGAGCTCCATTTAGGAGAAAAACATTGTTTCGATGATAAGAAAGCGACTATTTTACGTTTAAAAAAATACTGCTTCAAAAACATTTTTTTTCCAAATTACTGTAGAGGTGTCAATTATTATTAATGTAAGTAAAATTAAAAACTACGCAAAATATCTAAATTAACAAGTCCGTATATAGGTGCAACTGTCAAATTATAGTTGTTATTATCACTAATATAGGAAATTGGAAGTAGGTAGGTACATGTTTACCTACACTGAATACACAAAGTGAAATAAACTATTATTACACATACCTACCGTATACTTATACGTCACGCACACCATAGACACGCTAAAACAACGGTCGTACCGCTATTGTATTGTATTTAAATGTAAAAAACACAACCCACTGGGTTCTGCACATAAATAGAAAATTATAACTTTCTAATTAAAATATATGTGACACCGTATTAATTGCACAAATTACTTTACAGATGGTAAACGTTAATGGCTGACAATAACATAATGAGAATCTTGAAATATGAGCAATTAAGTGTCTTTAAGAAAATGTAAAACGCTTGAGGAACTCCAACGAAAAGTGAAAAGGAACGAACCGCGAGGCGATCGCAGTTTACTTCCGATAACCAACTTCCCGCGTCAAGACGTCTCACGCAAATAAACAATACAAACAAAAAACAAAACAATAATAATAATAAAAAAATACAAAAAAGTAGCAACTGTGGAAAAAAGTGTAAAAAAAAAATGAGGTGTAAATAAGAACCAGTGAAATGTGTAAAAGTGTAATCGAAAACGGACTTCATGGATCGGCGGGAAAAATTAAAAAGAAAAATTTCAAAACGCGAAGAAGAACGGCCGATAGTGTTTACAATACAATGATTTTCAGAACTATTCTGTTTTCTTTTGCATTTTTTAGTTGTTTTCATAGTATTTTGTGTAATGAGAATGACGTGTTGACATTACAAGTTGATGATAAAGACATTGATTTGCCATCGGATAGACGACGTCCTGCGAATGAACAAGAGAAGGATATATTAATGTTAGGTGCCCTTGGAAGAAGGAAGGGCTCTGGGTACCATAATGCATACGGGTCATCACAAGAAGATGATTCCATCATGGATTTATTGGGAAAGAGTGAGTATTTTAAAACATTTTGTTCACTATTTCCGTCGTACTTTAAGATGACATAACATAAAGCGGTTATTACAATAAATCTATGTAAAAATACGCGAAGCAAAAACTTATTACTTACCTCTTTTTACGAAAATTACGCGGACGGAAAAGAATTAAATTTAGCACAGTTAAAGTTTATAAGAAGGAGTGCAGAATGCATTTTTTTTAAATTATGGTCGAATTTCTACCACTAAACGACCACTAGTTAAAATAAATCTAATCTAATCACAATACATTAAAATGTTTGATGATAGTAATTATTAAAAATATTGTTTTTGAATTAATTATTATTATGTTTACTTACATAATTGTTTATAATTTAAAAAATAAGTCATTATTTTATTTATCGTTGGTTTGCTGTTCCTGAATGTAAGATATTATTTAAATAAAAAATACTTTGGTTACGAAAATAATAAAAGTACAAAGTTGTTCAGTTGATTAGTTGAAACAGCGGAATGACGTAATAACATAGCGGCTACTATTTCATGGTGTTCAAAAACAGATTAAAAAACTGAAATCTTTGAACTGAATTTTAAAATAAATTTTGTTATTTCATGAACTAAAACCAACATTTTCCGACTGGTTTTTGCCTAAGCTATCTCAATAGTATATTTTTAGATTTTTTCTCATATAGAGTAAAATACCCTATTAACTACTTAATTGATGAACTGGGAATTGTAATTAAAGCATTAACACAGAAAAGTCAGAATCTTACAGCAATGACTTGGCAGCTTTGGCTACGATTCTAGTCTTCAATTAGGTAGACGGATGATCATTTCTTTCACATAACATAACAGCACGGCTTGTTTCCCTGAAGCGTTGGGCAGAGGTGTAAATAACTAGTATCCCACAATTTCGCCAGTTATATGTAAGTCCCATGTTGAGCGAGCAATACTATTGCTATCAATTGGGCACCAATCCAAACTCCGGGCTGCTACTGAGAAATTCCAGTTTGAAAAACCCAATAACCGTGTCCGACCTGGGAATCGAAGGCACGTCCTCATGTTTAGCAGTAGGGCTTGTGACCATTAGACCAACGAGGCAGTCTCACCTGCCAGATACCGTCGCCCCTAGCACACAGACAACTGAGCGAACACGGGTGGGTTTTAGTCAGTAAAAGTCTGACACGCCCTGCTGCCCCACCCAGAGCGGGAGAAGTTATTTGATGATTTCCTACCCAAAAATAAAAACGAGGCAGTCTCATGATCATTTCTTTACTCATACCATAATCAGACAGTAACGTTCCCATAGCTGGGACACAGGCCTTCTCTCTGTGAGAGTGACTGGCCCGTAATCCACCACGCGGGCCCAGTGCGGGTTGGTAGATGTCACATGTCTTCGAATTTTTGGTTCTAGGACATGCTGGTTTCCTCACGATGATTTTTGTGTTAACTCGGTCTGTCCTATTTATCATCATATCAGCCGAAAGACGTCAACTGCTAGAGATAAGCCTGCCCCAAAAGGGGGAATTACCATCATCGCCACGCTTGGCAGGCGGGTTGGCGATCGCAGTATGGTGGTCAAATGTCCCTTAGTCGCCTTCTACAACACCCACGGGGAGAAATGGGATGGTGCTATTCTTTTACGTCCGACACCACACGGAACTTCAACGTCCCACTTATGTTAAAACATATTTGATTAACGGCAATAAGTTCACCCTATCCACCTATTACAATGGACCTTATCAGAAGGCTTAAAGTCACCCAAAGAGCAATGGAGAGGACTATGCTCAGAGTTTCCCTACGCGATCGAATCAAGAATGAAGAGATCCGCAGGAGAACCAAGGTAACCGACATAGCCCGAAGAATTGCCAAACTTAAGTGGCAGTGGGCAGGGCACATTGCTCGCAGAACAGATTGCTGATAGGGCCGAAAGGTTCTGGAGTAGCGACCGCGTACCGGAAGACGTAGAGTGGGAAGGTCTCCCATAAGGTGGCTCTTGTGAAGGTCGCGGGAATCCGCTGGATGTGGGAAGCACAAGACCGGTCGAAGTGGAGGAGCTTGGGGGAGGCCTATGTCCAGCAGTGGACGTCTTTCGGCTGAAGTGATGATGATGGTCTACCTATTAAACTGACGGTAAGACAGGGACAAATTGCAAACTATAAAGTTCGATT
The DNA here is from genome assembly GCA_949091785.1 of Polymixis lichenea. Classification (NCBI taxonomy): domain Eukaryota; kingdom Metazoa; phylum Arthropoda; class Insecta; order Lepidoptera; family Noctuidae; genus Polymixis; species Polymixis lichenea. The sequence goes on from OX420958.1 coordinate 7,378,680, forward strand.
TTTAATTGTCTTCAGTAACTTGACCGTTGAAGGGTTACCAGATTTTGAAAAAAAAAAAGATAGTGAGGTGGTGTAAGAATGAACGAAATTGAATGAAATTGAAATAATGTACTTACAAGCAAATTTTTATTATAAAGGTATCAGTGATGTTATCAATAACATGGTCCATACGACACATATCATCTTGTACTTTTAATAAGTGAGATACGCAAGCACGCCATGACGAAGGGGTCACATTACTAACCCCTTCTTCAAATATTTTTTTAACTTCTTTCATCTGGATAAACAGACGTACCTATTTATTTCAAATAAACCAATTAAAATTAAATTAAATTATTAGACATTATGAACAAGTTTAAAAAGTAAAAAAGGTAAGAGCTCACTGGGCATCAAAGAATTCGTCCTCATCGCTGTCAGTGGGAAAAGTGCCCAAAAGGCTGGCAACGTTGTCACGTTGGATGGCAATGCTTTCTTTCATCTTAATATATTTATTATTTTCTGCGACATGCCCCTTTACCTGTGCCCAAACTAATTCTATTGGGTTGAGTTTAAAAATGGTTAAATAAAAAATTGAACCACTTTTATCATTCGTTCTTTACGGAAAATCGTTCACTACCCCAACACTATTAGTCTTAGTATGGTAACATTATTTTTTTTGAATTGTCAAGTTACTGAGTACATACAATTAAACGTCGAACTATAGTAATTTTTTATGCGTTTATTTTTGAATGAAAATATAACACTACATCATGCATGTATTTCTCGAAGGGTTAGACAGAGCTATACCTACAGTTCGCTAATTAAATGCAAATATCTGTTCATAACTTTCTCGAGTTTTAATCCGATGACATCAACTAAACACATATCATATCCTAAAATTACTAAAACGGAAGCCAAGTAAGCAGTTCTATAAAGAACTTCCTGTCTCACCTAGAAAGGCAAGAAAATCAGTAGTCGTAGCTTCACACGTGTTTATAAATATACAAGAAGTAAAAGCTAACGGAAACGGCTCGTTGAGGTGGCCAACATAGTTGCTGGATTGCCAAGAGTTCTGCTACTTAGCTATGGCACTATTCAATGGATCTACCTATAAGAGTTGTGTAGTCATATATTGAAAATGACAACTAGTGGCTCTAGTGTGAGTTTCATTTACCCATCTCGATCAAACGCATCGAGCGCGTTCGGCACTCCGATTGGTTCGTCACCAATCTAGGGCCAATCGGAGCGCCAAACGCGCTCGAAGCGTTTGATCGAGATGGGTAAATGAAACTCACATAGGCTCTGACCGCTGTGAGATACATAAACGAGGTTCTCAATGAACATTTAAGTATTTGGTCAATATGGGCGACAATGTATTTTTGATGCATGATAATTGATAATGCCCGGCACCCGAGGTACCTCCTAGGCGTGGGAATCGATCAAAAAGTTGCCAGCGAGAAGCCCAGTAGTCCCCATGTCTGGGACAAGCTTTCCAAACGTGTTAAAAGCCGAAATCCACCCTTTAGTCACGTTCATGCATTTATTGAAAGAGTATTCCTCAGCATTTGCTGATGAATCTGGTACACAGCATGCAAAATCGTATAGAAGCCATAATGAGAGCACGGCGCTGCAAAACGAATTATTATAATTTTTTTCAATAAGGTTCAATTTCGTAAACCCACTTTATATTTTGTTTTTTCCATCTTAAACACATTTATTTGTTTTATTTATTTTTAATACATTTGAATGTTGCTATTCACTTCAAGAAGTTATCTTGCGTGGTTTCAAAAAAAATTTCATGATAAATAGCTTTTTTTATAATGCTCGTCAGTGTAGTAAAGTATGTTTCGAAAACATCATAAATACATAAGGTCATGTGTGTATGTATGATGCCTAAATACTAACTTGTTAAATGAGAATCAAAATATTTTTTCATTGCGATGCAGGATAATTTTTTTTTTTGAGGGTGGGAAATCATCAATTAACTTCTCCCGCTCTGGGTGGAGCAGGAGGGCGTGTCAGACTTTCACTGACTAAAGCCCACCCGTGATCCCTCAGTTGCCTGTGTGCCAGGGGCCGCGGTATCTCTTTCGTACAACCTGCACCCCTGGCAGGCATCGGCCCTTGCGGACCCCACCAGTTGTTGCTGTCATCTATGACGGCGCGCGTGGAACTCAACCCGGGCATTTTTTTTTGTTTAACGTGGAGAAATGTCTACTGCGCTACCACGGGAGATAGCGCAGTTATGTGGGACTGTAACCCACTAAAACTTCACGGTGTCCTCGGAGGCGGGAACACGGAAACCCATCTGCGAACCCGCCGCAGCTGTCCGTCACCGGACCCTCCTCGGAGGGGAATAACCCCTATCACCGGCGCACCAGAACATATGGCACGCCATGGCCACCCCAGGATGCAGGATAACGTCAAAGAAATAAAAACTTCCGAAAAGAAATAAAATCAAGAGTTGCGATTAAATCTGAGCTTTGCATTTCAAATTCAGTTGACATCCAAACTACTGATCTAGTCAAATGTCTGAGCTTTGTCAAGTTTTCAACTAGCCATATTAGGACAATTTAGAGGGATAGCGATCTTATTCTAAATCCTCAACATGATTTTGATGCAGACTTCCAACTTTCCGTGCTGTACTTACATACAAATGTGTGCTTAACAAGAGAATTAAGATTGTTCATAACGATATGCTCGTAATAGTCTCCACAAACATACAGAGAAATTATCTTTTGTGTGATATTAAGGCCATATGGTGGCCAGTGGTAATGACCGTGACTTACGAGTTGAAGGTCGTAGGTTCAAACCCAGACAAGCGCTGTACTTTGTGTAAATTATTTTATCACCACTGCTCTCAAAACGGTGAAGGAAAACATCGTCAGGAAACCTGCATGTCTTAGAACCAAAAATTCGAAGACATGTGACATCTACCAACCCGCACTGGAACCGCGTGGTGGATTACGGCCCACTCCCTCTCACAGAGAGCAGGCCTGTGTCCCAGCACTGGTCACATTATAGGTTGGTTTTAGAGGACTTAATAAAATTATCGTGTTTATGGCGACATCTACATCGCCAAATGCGAACACTTACGTCACGTCACAAAATCCTACATCGCGCAAGCAGATTTTTCTGAGCTACTAGAATTTATGTACAGCGTCCCGACATCGATCGTCGGGCAGTATCCCACCAGACACAGCACTTGTCTTGTCGGAGGATCCTCCCTTTTCCATGGAAGATGAGTGAACCTAACACACGGTCAGTCGGCCACATCTCTATATGTTAAAGTAAAGCCAACTTCGAGTAAAGAATATTTAAATTAGATTTTGAACTTGAATATTTATATTTTCCGACACTGCCATCTCGGTGCGATATGCGGTCTCCACTCCAGGACTCGACTGCTCCACTGACCATCGATCCTTCGACAAGCATGCCAGCCCACTGCCACTTCAGCTTGCTTACTCTACAAGCTATGTCGGTAACTCCGGTTCTTTTCCGGATAATTTAATTCCTGATTGTATCCTTCAAAGAAACTCCGAGCATAGCCCGCCCCATAGCGCGCTGAGCGACCATAAATTTGTGTACCAGCCCAACAGCGTACAACAGCGTTTCGGAACCGCATGTCATCACGGGCAGGACGCACTGGTTGAAGACCTTAGTCTTCAAGCATTGATGAATTGGCGACGAAACGTTCATAACAGCACCTTAATTGTGTAAAAAAAACACTATCAGTCACAATCTGAATAAATTTATGATTTGCTAACTCTGCAGGCAGTCTGTAACTCTCGTTCGTGTCTTTTATCTAAGGAGGCTTGGGTACTAGAATTCATTCACCGCATTTTATGTAACTTAATTGACAGTGACCCAGATTACGCAATATTTTTTAATTCTATGTGCGTATAAGCCCGATAGAAAATGTGCATTCAGCCATTGATTGGAAGTTAATCTCGGGATATCCCAAGTTTTTTAGTACTTGTTGAATGCTTATTTTTCATGGGCTCGTAAGCGCCACTACTGAACGTGAACGTCTCTGCATGATTCGATTCTTACAATAAGTTATCTAAAAGACTACAACCCACCCGTAATACATAGCTATGAAGAAACTTACGTTTAGGTAGGTTTAGTAATATAAAAATATTTTTAAAAAACCCGACCGTTTAATAAGTGAACTTTTAAAAAAGAAATGGAAACAAGAACCTTTAGGTTTAATAGTTTGACTATTAAACTGAATACTTTATGCAATCTTATGCAGTCGGAGGCAATAAAGGCATTCATTGTTAATGTTGTTCATTGTAAAGCTGCTTCCTACTGCATGAGATTATTCTTAAATATATTTTTATTACTGTTCACTTTTTAGGTACTTAATAATTATTTTTACGTTAATAAGACCTATTTATAAAACTCTTTATTTTGATACCCCGCTCAATAGGCTTTGAGAAACTAAAAAAAATATGGCTGCGATAATCGGCCATTTAAAATTTCATAATTTTAATATATTCACTCACTCTCAAAATTGAGACGATTCTAACGACGCCACTCAAGCTAAAATCCATCAAGCCGTTTAGAAATTAAAGCGCAACAAAGAAATCCACATACACTCGAAAAACATAACCCTCCTTCTGGCGCAGTCGGGTAATAATAGTTATTTTCTCAAAAAATAAATCTCTACTTACACTTAAAATTCTTGACAAAAGATAAAGAAATAACTACAACTACAATCAAAATAAAGAAAATGTTTGATATCAAAACTTTGATCTGAGTCACGCAAGACGAGAGTAAAAGTGCGCGTGCGCAGAGAAAATGGACGGTCGTTCAACCGCTCGGTATCGATCTGAGAATGTATAAATCATGTTGCGTGATTGTCGTCGTGTTTATGTAATAGATTTTACGGATTGTTCGGTTTCGATCGATATATGTATGGGATTTTTAATATTATTTTACACGATTCAATATCTGCGCAATATCTTCTCGTCCCAAGTACCGCAGTGTCTCAAGACGAAAGTCTTTGACCAGTGTGTGTTGCCAGTGATGACCTATGGTACAAAAACGTGGTCGCTCACAATGGGCCTTGTCAGAAGGCTTAAAGTCACCCAAAGGGCAATGGAGAGGGCTGTGCTCGGAGTTTCCCTACGTGATCGAATCAGGAATGAAGAGATCCGCAAGAGAACCAAGGCAACTGACATAGCCCGAAGAATTGCCAAACTTAAGTGGCAGTGGGCAGGGCACATTGGTCGCAGAACAGATCGCCGATGGGACCGAAAGGTTTTGAAGTGGCGACCGCGTACCGGTAGACGTGTTGGAAGGCCTCCCACAAGTTTGACTGATGACCTTGTGAACGCCGCAGGAATCCGCTGGATGCGGGAAGCACAGAACCGGTCGAAGTAGGGGAGATTGGGGAAGGCCTACGTCCAGCAGTAGACGTCTTTCGGCTGAAATGATGATGATGATGTTGACACAATTGTAGTGGACTAGCTTCTGGCCGAGACTTCGAGTGCGTGGAAGTCAACCACACACACATACATAAACTCACGCCTTCTTCCAATAGACTTAGACAGAAACTACAGAACGACACCTGCTACGTTCTGTACATACTCATTATGCCTCGTTACGTACATAACAGCACCCTAATAGGGTATTACACTCATTTTTGAAAAGTGTCTTAATTCGATTCTAGAGTGCTAATAAACCACAAAAAAAACACAACATTTTTATTTTATCGATTAGTGCCATAAATAATTCAAAACTTCGTGCGTAATTTGATGAGAACGTTGGACGCAGTGGACGCCATAATGCTCTGTGGGTATGACGTCTATATAAACAAATGCGGTGATATTTCTAAGCAATTGTTTATAATTTAAAAAATGAGTCATTTTTCTACTTATAGTTGGTTTTCTGTTCCTGAGTGCAAAATATTATTTAAATAAAAATTACTTTGGTTACGAAAATATTAAAAGTACAAAGTTGCTCAGTTGACATACCGACGTAATAACATGGCGGCTACTATTTCATGGTGTTCAAAAGTAGATTAAAAAAACTGAAATCTTTAAATTGTATTTAAAAATGTATTCTGTTATTTCATGAACTAAAACTATCATTTTCCGACTGCATTTTGCCTAAGCTATCTCAATAATATATTTTTAGACTTTTTCTCATATAGAGTAAAATTCCCTATTGCGTAAAACACTATCAATCATAATCTGAATAATTTGAAAGGAAATTGCTAATCCATTCGTTCTACAGGATAAGTTATTAACCAGTGCGCAAACTGTAACCATGAATTCAGCATATCATTCTAGATATATAAAAAAAAATTGACTTCCAAAAAAACACTACAAAATAAAATACATATCCAAAGTCAACGACTTCCGAAATTAAAGTTATTTTATACTTTGTAGTGTTTTTTTGGAAGTCGGTTGTTTTTTTTTTAAGTTTATGTCTACTCTTCCGACGACAAAACGCTTTTCTACGGTTTTTTAAGTTTTTTATTTTTCACTTTTTAGTTACAGTACCTAACCCACACAATTTGAAATTTCATCATCCTTGCGGTCAAAACATTGTTTTATGGGACCATTTCGAAATAAACCTCTTTCAAACAAAAAAAGAATTTCGCAAATCCGTCTATATATGACGGAGTTATGCCCCGAACATACCATAAAAAAACCATTCGAATTGATAACCTCCTTCTTTTTGTAGTCGGTTAAAAATGAAGATCCGTGTAGACGATTGACAGTTTTTCACCGAAAAATGTAGACAAGCGATTTCTATTGACGGTATTTTGTTGTTTTCGCTGGTATATTACATTTTATCTATCTTTAATACTGATTATTTATATAAATAGACTGTAACTGCCCGTGACATCACATCGCTCGGGCCCTACCAGAATAACAGCGCTGCGACACTTTTTAAATGTCGCCGCATCATGCTGAGGTAGGAGCCCTTTGGCCTCCTGCAGGACGTTCTGTTTTATTTTTCAATTATTTTTTACTTCCAAGAAATTTGTTTTTTTATAATTTTTGTACGAGTGTGATTGTTGTTAGTATGAGATCTAAATAGTCACAATAAATGCTTCTTCTTTCTTTCTTCTTTCTTTTTATTCTACAGTAGAAAGCGTCATGCTAAGCCTGGCTGTTAGTGTGTTTCGCTATTACCCTGGGTCACCTGATCTTTCTGAAAAACTTAAATCCTAATAACATTTGGCATCGGAGTTACAACTCTCCATCAGTTATTTTATTATTGATTGTATACTATGTATTGCCATTAACCGGGTACGAATCCAGATTCCCGGCTGCTACTGAAAAGTCACTGATGGAAAAACCCAAAAACACTTTGCTCGACCTGCGAATCGAAACCAGAAACAGTAGCGCTTGCGACCACTTTACTAAAGACGCAGTCTTAATAAAATAACTAAGTTATTTGGATAAAATAATGTTTACAAATAGCCTGTTAAACAAGTAATAGTTACTTTAACACACAGCATTGTATACCAATCGTAAATGTGTTTTTATGTCACATTCGCACGCAAGTAACAGCTTCAATTATTCATGTCACAATAAAAACATTTATTTGTATACATATTTACATAATTTAAAACTACTGGTCATAAAATAATAATAAATAGAAAAAAGAAAATAATCTTAAGGTATCAAAAAGTTCGGCCGCATCGTTTTCAATGGGAAAAGTGCCCAAAAAGCTGGCAGCTTTGCCACGTTGTGTGGCGATGCTGATTGTTTAGCCGTCACAATTAGGAGCATTCATTCCACGCGGGCTGGCAACAACGCATTTATAGTAGTTTTTCGTGATTATTTCATTAAATACAAACAAAAGTACAATATTTTTTCGGCCAAGCACTAGATCGTTGATGTTTATAATTATTTTAATTATTTACTTTTTCATAAAAAAAAACATTTAATCGTACTTAGTAATGCAAATAGAAAACAATTGACGGTATGTCGTTTTTTATAACCAAATATCAAAATAACTGTAAAAAAATAGCATACAAACTTGAAAATGCCAACAATCTAGTGCAAGGCTGAAAAAAAATTTTTTTTTTGTTTATATTTAATTAAATAATCACGAAAAACCGCCAGAAATGCGCCGTTGCCAGCCCGCGTGGGGAGAATGCTCTTAAGTCGATTTGTCGTCAGCATCATCACGTTAACACGTTAAAAGTATTATTAAAGCAGGTTCAGAAAAGCTATTGGCTTCGCTGAGTGCTCTATCAGCTCAGCCTTAAGTTCTGAGTTGAGGTACACGATTACTGATAAATGCGTGCTCTGATTGGACAGGTCCACTCGCATCTATTTGTGGTTATTTCATCAAAAGATCGTCATCATCTGCCTAGCTTTTTCTAATTATATTAGGGTCGACCTCCAGTCTAACCGGATACAGCTGAATACCAGTATTTTACATGGAGCGACTGCCTATCTGACCTCCACAACCCATTTACTAGGTAATACAATACACCTTGGTAAGACTAAAACGTTCCGTGTGGTATCGGACGTAAAAGAATAGCACCATCCCATTTCTTCCCGTGGGTGTCGTAGAAGGCGACTAAGGGACTTACATGAGAATGGGCATCAGCGTTCTCTATGCATTTTACCACCATACTGCGGTCACCAACCCGCCTGCCAAGCGTGGCGATTATGGCAAATCCCCCATTTGTCGGGGGAGGCTTATGTCCAGCAGTGGACGTCTTTCACCTGATACGATGATGATGAAGACTAAAACCCGCGAGCCTGCCAGTTGAAATTAAACGCGCGCAGTCTTTATATGTGTTTAAAAGACTCGTAAAGGAACATTCTTGTCGTTGTGATCTTGTTCTTGTACCCAACTGTAATAATCTATGTAAGGTCTTTTATTTTCGTTCCTTATATTTCTTGTATGTATGTATACATTATTTAGGATGTGTATATGTCTGTGTATCTATTTAAGTATCTCTCTTCTCTCTCTCTCTTCAACCCTTCGCCACCCAATGCTGAGTGTAGGTCTCTTCCAAATCTCTCCACTTTTGGCGGTTTTGTGTCATGGCTATCCGATTTCAGATCGTCTGTCCACCTAGTCGGTTGTCTTCCCACATTCCTCCTCTATTTTAATATATTGTTTACTTACTATTTGCACCAACAACAGCCCCATTTTATGTCCAGGCTAATCATTGTCCATTCCATGGTTGCCCAGGCGCGGTCGCAGCCAAAGACTTTGGGGGGGAGTCACAGACAAAGACTACCTACATATTAATAAGAAAATTTATTATATTTTCGAAAAAATACTATCTTAAGCTTTAGGTTTACGGCTTTGGGGCTGGTCATGACCCCTAGGACTCCCCTCGGACTGCGCTTGTGGTTGCCTGGAAGAGATCGCGGAAAGCTATAGGCCGCCCACTGTATATTTTATAATGTAATTTGTTATTTTTTTATAAATGTGTTTTTCTGGTGTACAATAAAGAATATATAAATAAATAAGACTGGTTGTCAGACTTTCGAGCTTCAGACTACGTGACTACTATCGAATATCCACAAATGGCAGCTTGGATCAACGGCGTAACTTACTTTCCATAGCATGGAGTGGTTTTGGTATGTAAAGATGGTCACCTATCCACGGAACAACCGCGACAAGCATAGATTAACATCACAGATAGCCTAACCAAGATTATGTCTGGACTTTAAAAGAGACTGTGACCTCTGAGTTCGTTTTGGTCTTTTTTTTTCAGAGTAATTAGGAATCACCGAACTCATCTAGTTTTTCTTTCTGTTTTCTTTTGCTACTTTGCATTTAATTTTTTTAGTATTTGATTGAAAAGTAGCCTAAATGTCTTTCTTGAGAGGCGTATTGTGTAACTCACTACCAGTAGGAAGTAGGAATGACTTTCATTTTGACTGTTGAACAAAAATTGTTGCGTTGTTTTCATTGTTGAGAAATTATTCGAACATATGAAACAATGCTAACATCTCATACAACGTGTAACGGAAAGGGTAATAATACCACGGGCACGGCTTCTTTGGATGATATCAAACGATATTGGAAAGGTTTTTTAATCCTATCTCAACATGTTCGGAAGTTATGAGAATTTTGGAACGTAGTTCCTTATCGCGCGTTGCGAAAGGGGGCTAGACGGAAAAAATTAAGACCAAAAGTTGTAACGACACTTTTAATTAAAAAATGTATTGAACAAACAGACTTTAAGAATTGTGTATTTGGCACTTGCCGATTCGCTAATAAGCTATGTACTCCTTGTGTACGGGCGAACCTTTATAACATATTTAAGAGATATTAAAGACATACAAGTAAGACTGATAAAGTTTCTAGTCAGTAAAAATGTTAAAGATAAATCTAACAAAGAGTATGATAAGTTATTTCCAATCTGTAAAATTATACCGATAGATAAAAAAGTGGATTATTTGGTAGGTCTGGAATATTATTATAGTGATAAGTATAAAGTTAATATTAAAAACAAGTACAACACACGTAGGGTTAGAGAGAACAGACTGGTACAACCACAGATAACAAATTATTATGGTAAGAGAACATCGAAGTATTTGGTACCTAAAGTGTTTAACAAAATAGATTTATTACGAGAAAAAGTAAGAATTAGTAAGGGATCACTTAAAACGAAATTGAAAAACTTTTTAGAGGATAGCAAAAATAATTAAATCATTGTACACGGATAAACCTTAACAGTATAAATATAAGTAGTAGCTATGTTCGTAAGGTGGTTCATTGTTCTGAAAAAGAGCGCCTCTCGCCATCAAACGTAAAAGTTTGGCGAGTTTAGAATTTAGTAACACCTCTGTAGTATAATTACTTTTAAATAAAAAATTGGTGGATGGATGGATGGATGGATGGATGGATGGATCGGACGAATCGGACGGATCGGACGGATCGGACGGATCGGACGGATCGGACGGATCGGACGGATCGGACGGATCGGACGGATCAGACAGATCGGACGGATCGGACGGATCGGACGGATCGGACGGATCGGATCGATCGGATTGATCGGATTGATCGGATTGATCGGATTGATCGGATTGATTGATTGATCCAAAACTTTGGTTTTGGAACCCAAACAAAGACCAAAGACCTAAACTTGTACAAATCCCATAAACCAGCCAAACTGCGTGACAGTTTATCGGCAGGATTAGCACTCGTATTAAACAATTTAATCAAACATCCAAGTAGGACATTGCATTAAGTAGTTCAGTTTTTGGAACGAAGTTTTGGAACGAAGTTCCTTATAGCGCGTTGCGAAAGGGGGCTAGACGGAAAAAAATTAAGATCAAAGTTGTAACGACACTTTTTGCTACATTGTTGTAAGCCGTGCGGCGTGCGCGTGTTTCTCTGCAGACAGCGATACAGACAATATATATTATATACATATATATGTGTGTGTGTACGTATATGTACAATTTTTTAAATGCTATTACAATTCCTTCACTAATTAATCGAAAGGAACTTCGTTCCATCCGGGTGTCCATTGACACCTCTCAAGTGTTTTTTAATACCAGAACAAATAGAAACAAACACATCACTCATATGAGATTCATCGTGATATTGGCAAGTAACGTGGAAAGTTATTGACCTACGTAGTGCGGTGAGACGATTGTTATGATTTGAATTTAAGAAACCGAAAATTTGGTATCAATTCTTAGAGTATTTTATTTTGAGCTGAAACGATATGTAGTAATTCTATACCAGCTGTTGTCTTTAGTGCATAAGCATAGCAATAGGGTTTCTGTTACACCCTGTATATTAGGCAAAATATACACTTGTACACTAAAAACAGTGATATTCACACCGTTAACACTAGAAATAAGGACAAACTACGTGCTCCCTTTCACCGGCTTCATAAGGTTCATAACTCATTTGTTGGGCTTGGTATAACTTTTTATAACAAGCTTCCCTTTTCTTTGCCAGATTTGCCTTTTAATGCGTTTAAAGCTCAAGTAAAAAGGCTGACTATTCCATCAACAACTATTTAAATGACAAGAATAGTTGGTCGCTGTGATTACTCAAGACAATGTTTATGTTCTTTCTCCAGAATTGGCGTACCTAGTGACAGGTTATAAGGGTTTATATAATTATTTTATTATTGCCTGTCTAAGTATTTTTTTATTTTTTATTATTGTCTATTATGTCAGTTACTGTCATGATCTATTCCTAACAATATTTTTTATGATGAGTTGTTTTATGCTTTATGTGGCCTCGACAGTTTTCATTTTGTTTGTCGGTGTATTGGCATTTCTAGCTGACATTTTGCCTGATTATTTAATGAATGTTCTGTGTCTCGTAATGTTTAATACTTTGCCTATGTATGTATAGTATCAAGTCTATCCGACTAAACAGACAGCTGTGAGGCTGGGGAGTTTGTTGCACCACTTCTTCTTCCCAGCTAAAGCACTAGGAAGTGGTGAAGGGCGAGCGTTTTGGGGACTGTTTTATGTATTTTGACGTTCGAAAAGTGCTGATTCTCAGCCTAATTTGAATAAATGACTTTTGTATTTGATTTTGAATGGATTAGCAATATCTCTCAAAATGCCTCAGGTTGTGATTGATCTGTCTGTGTTACCTATCTGCCTTTCAAAACGTTCGGTTCAATGGTTTAAGCGTGAAAAATCTACAAACAGACGAATAGATTTACTTTCCCATTTATAATATTAGTACCTATGGATTTAAACTAACATCTCATTTTCTCTGTTCCAGTGATCCCCCAAACGTGCCGCTACCGGGGGGCCCGGTACCCCTGCGGGCTGAGCATATCCTGCGTCCTAGGAGGTGGAAAACCTCTGGACCTGTGTTCTGGAGGCATGATATGGGCCTGCTGTGTGGATAGAGAGACCACTGAGAGACCAACTGAGGTCGCTCCTGTGGTGCATAATGCTAGTAAGTATTAATTTTAAGTTTTGCGCAATTGAAACAGTAATGATGAACGATTTACTTATGTTTTTTTTTTTAATTTCTCGATGTTTTGATCTCCTTTCGTTGACTGTTATGCTAGCCTTTTTTTCTGTAGTTTTGTTCTTTATGAGAGAAAATTAAAGAATAACTGACGTGCAATAGTACATTATCTATGATACAAGTGTGCTATGTTGGTCATTACACTCGAGGCGGTGTTGCTCGTTAAGGGAGCCGAGTGTGTAAAAATGATCAATGCACACGCGTTTCATACGACATTTTTCAACACACCTGCGAAGAAAAATACAGACTTGTATTGTTAATTACTCTTCTTCCCTTCGCGAAGTCGACATTTATAATAATAATTAATCCTACAGCGAAAATGGTCGTAAATATTTGTGGAAAAAAGTGCATTAGGCTTATGTTTTCCGCGAACCGCTGCATTGGCAAAACCGCTAAACAGCCTATATAAAAACTCTTTGCAGAGATTGAAAAGAAATAAAGTACAAAACACCAGTGTGGTAATGTAAAGTAAAAAACATGAGTGTTTAAAAAAAACTGAATTATGTACCTAAATGCGTTGCCATAAGAGTCAGTTTCCAAGCAAGTGTGTTGACAAAAAAAAAATCATGTTTAAAATGTCGGGAAATGGAAAATGTAAAAAATTGTGTACCTAATGATATAAATGTTGGCAGTCTCTGCATGTGATAAATGGAACTGTTTTGTAGACCACTTCAGTGAGAAATAAGTAGAATTTGGTACCCTTCAATTACATCTTTTGTACATTTGTCTTTTTCAAAAATATTTGTGTGTTATTTGTGTTCGGGTCTGTGTATACCTAACGTGTCCTAACTATTTATTTTAACAGTTTCAATAATCAAGTGTTAATTTAATGTAGATAATTTATGTGGAGATTATTTACACCTATCTTTTAAAACTTTTAGAGCAATCGGCATCAACATTAGGTAATCGTGAATAAAATCAAAATAAAAAAAATCAAAATCAAAATATTTTATTTCACATAAACCTGCATCATTTATGAAACGTCAGAAGGTAGGTGCACGGTTCCAATTTGTAGCTTCCTATGGAGAAGAGCCGGCAAGAAACTCCACGGTTACTCTTTTAAAAATAATTGGCTTTTACAAAGTTTTCAAATTACAGTGATAATAGGTATGGGAGGACAGTGCACGCCTGTCAATAAGTACCAGGTACTTATAGGAATGAAAATAAAGAATAGAAAATCGTCTACAAATCTACAGTCTGCAAGGCCTACAACGTTCTCTCACAATATGTAAAAGAATCTACATAAATAAAATTAACCTATTTAAACCAAGTGACATGATTTCCATGACAATCACTATAAATAGTCGATATTAGAATTGATGTAAAATGTCAAATAATGACGAGCATTGCAAATAAAAAGAATAAAAATTAACATTGTAGGTAATTAGGGAGCAGTTAATAGACTTTCACATAGTTATGCTGTTAATGAGGTACCAGGGAAGCCACATGTGCAGAAGGAATTAATGCCAAACTTCCCGTCTTCAACGTAGTCTTTTATCTTAAAATACGCTTTTTTGATAAGGACACGTTTGATGTGAGTTTTAAATTTTCCATCGCTAAGTTCTGTAACCAACTTTGGCAACTTGTTATAGAAGCGGATACTGTTTATTACAAATGACTTGCTAGTTTACTACGTGTATTTAGATTATGGAAATCGCATCTTTTTTTTAAAAGACTTAAGTTTTTGCGAACATACAAGATATTTTCTAAGATATAAAGAGAAGGTAGAGTTAGTATATCAATTTCGTTGAATTTGTTGCTAAGAGACTCGCGAGGCTCCATTTTATAGATTGCGCGGATTGCCCTCTTTTGTAAAATGAAAATTGAATCTACGTCAGCTGCCGATCCCCACAGCAGAACGCCATAAGGTATAATACTGTGGAAATAAGCAAAGTATACTAACCTAGCTGTGGCTACATCAGTCAACTGCTTTATTTTTCTACTGCATAAGCAGTTGAGCTTAATCTACTTGAAAGAGCTCTAATGTGGGCACCCCATTACAATTTGGAATCTAAAGTAATTCCTAGAAATACAGTTTCCGTAATAGCATCTAGTTTCTTGCCATCAAATTTTAAATTTAGACCTACTTGGGGTACATTTGGTAATGAGAACTTAAGACATTTCGTTTTGTTCGCATTGAGTAAAAGATTATTGGCCCCAAACCATTTCGAAAGAACAGTTAGACTATCGTGGACATGTAAGATATCCGTATCTTTTCTATCTATTCTAAAAACAGAAAATAAAAGACGCACATATAAGATAACAAAAAAATCTAAACGTCTAATTATTGAAACCTTTCAATTCTTTTGGATAATGGGAAGTGGATGCAAAGTTAGCTCCTGTAGATAAGTTAGGCGTCTATGGAACTGAAATAAAATCACTAATAGTAAGATGAGAGAAGAAACTCAGAAGTAAAATCAATCTTAGTTTCTCCGACGAAATGTCAAGGTTATACACATCACGTAGACACGTGTCGAACGTGTTACGAGTTACGAAATATCACGACTACTCTCTAATGTGGCGTGAGGCATAAGCGGTAGCGATCTGACAAGGTACGGTCGCCAAAAGAGAGAAGTAACGAGGGTCGTCGGATATCGTTGTAGTTTAGTACGAAACCGACGGATGTTTAAAAAAAAAAATTGCTTACTCGATAGGAGTGTCTTAATACTATTGCTGCCAAAATAAATAA
The DNA here is from genome assembly GCA_949091785.1 of Polymixis lichenea. Taxonomy (NCBI): domain Eukaryota; kingdom Metazoa; phylum Arthropoda; class Insecta; order Lepidoptera; family Noctuidae; genus Polymixis; species Polymixis lichenea. The sequence continues at coordinate 7,394,302 of OX420958.1, forward strand.
TAAAAACGATCTTTTTGCTATTATAAAACCGGATACGTATAATAAGTAACAATTTAGTTTCTTAATGACTGAAACAAAACGTCAGTTTAAAAAAAAATTGTTGATGTCAAATTAATGATTTATAGTATCGATTTAACAGTAGGTCTCGACCTTGAAACTTTTTATTAATTAAACCGTTACTAAAAAATATATTGCAGTCAAGCAAAACTATATATTATATAAAGTCCATCATACTTAACAGGAATCGTCATAACAATACAAAAAAGTGTCACCCATGTCACAATTTACCGTCGACAAGACGTGACAAAACCGGTATAAGTGTGACATTGTTTTCGGTTACGAAATAAAACGTCATATATAGTACACTTTCTCCTGTGTGGCGCAAGTGAAATACACTTGTACACAGTCTGTGACAATGCAAAGCCTTGCCTTTCAAAGTCTCGATACGAACATTTTTCATCGAAATACAGCCTGTCAAAAATCACCGAAAAGTTTTTATTCCCCTTTAATTTTTTTGAATAGTTTATTATCTGTCTACATTGACAGGTAAAGCCAAGGCAACATTTTGTTTTTACTATCGATACCATTAAATTTCCGTGGCACTTACAACTTGTGAACCTTCATTTTTTTTCACGCCTACATAGAACCCCATCGAGTCTCCCGTGGACCCCCACTTGGACCAATTTGGGAATATTGTTAAATGCTGGAAAGACGACCTATTTTAAATATATCTAGAATACTTCTCCGAGTCTTGGAAAAGATACGGATATTAGAAAACTTGAAAATCTGGCAAACTTTTGTACCCCATTTTATTTTGGTGGAGCATACCGTTTTCCAAAAGACATATTATAAACATTCGAGGAAAATAAATACCACAATTAAAATTTATAGAAATGCCCACAATTTCATATGTTATTATTATCACGGTCATTTCACGTAAAGCCTCTTAGTAAATCTTCAAATAAAATCATCTTTCGAGGTCAAATGATGATGACATTGCGACATTTTTGTATAGAGATCGCAATAGTTCCTCAGAAGTGACAGAACGTGTGACATTGTATGGGGTTACGAAATAAAATGACACACGATGCACTCTCTCTAGTGTGGCGCAAGTTACGAGCGGAAGCGAGTGCGGTTATAATTGTAAACTTTCAAGGTTTTTACGTAGGTAGTCTATTGATGAAAGTATTATGATCCACTTACGTAAATTTTATGTAATAAAGTTATTTAATATGAATTAGAGCAAGATAAACCGCTGCTTCGAGAACACGTTTAAAGTAGGATAGTATAAATGATGTGTAGCACAATAAATGCGGCAGTTCTTTTTACATTTTTCGCGGACAAAGTAGCACTATCCGGCTAGAGCGAGAAGTCAGATCAAAACACATTTTAATAGTCGAAGTAAATAACGTAGCAGTCTTTAAAGAAATACAGCCAAAAATTCAACAAATGTCATGTACCGAGGTGAACTTATAAAATCTGTATATTTAGAAATATTGATAACAATTTGAACATAGTGATAATTAGTCACCTCATGTTCATGCCCCAAAATTCACATCAAAAACGATTTCGTCAGTTTCAAATGCCAAAACGCCCCGCTTTTACTTTAGACCACAACCCAACAAGTTTACGCACTGATTGCTCGACGGCACAAGATAATTCCACGTATTTATTTCCGCAGCTTTAACTCCCACACACATACATACATCTTACCTGTACATATGTATGGCGTAATGAAAACTTCACACTTTCACGATTTCAGCTCATTGATAATTTATTCACAACGCATTGAATGAGCGTCAATTGTTTTACAATGGGTGTTGCAACCAAGATATTGTCATGGTCTAATTTTGATAGAAGCAATTTTTTCTCTATCATGTGGCCAAAATGTTCAAACTCAATTTTAAAATACTTAGATATTATCAACGTTTTTTCTTCTTTTTAACCGACTTCCAAAAAAGGAGAGGGTTCTCAATTCGACTGTATTTTTTTTTAAATGTTTGTTACATCATAACTTTCGACTGGGTGAATCGATTTTGATGATTCTTTTTTTATTTGAAAGCTGGTGCTATTTCATATAGATCTGATGATGCGTTTCGGAGACAGACAACGGAACTCTTCAAAAAATAACAGTGAATCAACCGCGATTGCTGATATCGCATAAATATGCATTGTTTTGACCCCAAGGATGATGAAATTTCGAATTAGTGGGGTAGGTACTATAACTAAAAAGTGAAAAAAAAATCTTTTTCCAAAAAAAATTAACAACCGACTTCAGAAAAAAACGCTACAAAGTGAAAAATAACTTTAATTTCGGAAGGCGGTGACAAAAATTTAAATTGCATATCTAAAGTCACCGACTTTCAAAATTAAAGTTATTATTCACTTTGTAGTGTTTTATCGGAAATCGGTTGTAATTTTTTTTGGAAAAAGTTTTTTCGAATCGATAGTTATAAGGTTATACTTTTGTAGAGTATAACGCTCATTTTTTTTTTGAGGCTGGGAAATCATCAAATAACTTCTCCCGCTCTGGGTGGAGCAGGAGGGCTTGTCAGACTTTTAGTGACTAAAACCCACCCGTGTTCCTTCTGCTGCCAGTGTGCCAGTATAACGCTCATTGGTGGATTTTCATATTATGATATAGCTGAAAATCGATCGCTCAATTATCAGTTTAAATCCTCATCGTAATTATGGCCAATAATTTATATCACTCTTGGCTCGGGACTTTGTTATCATGTGGCTATCCGAATGGTCGTCCTAGTCGATAGTTTTACAATATGGGACACTTCAAGCTTAATTGACTGTTCGCTTTTTAGTCGTTTGTCATTGTAGATTCTGGCTTACAGACAGGCGCGGTCCGAGGGGGTTCCTAGGGGTCATAACACCCCCAAAGACGTAAACCTAAAGCTTAAAATAGTAATTTTTCGAAAATATAATTTTTACATTTTCTTATTAATATGTAGGTAGTCTTTATCTGTGACCCCTCAAAGTCTTTGGCTGCGACCGCGCCTGTATAGACGTTGTATTAGTTCAGGAAAAAGTAAGGGGGATATTCTATAAAACGCCGCTCTCCGTGGTCATACAGGGTGGCACAGTAGAAACCATTAATTCTGAAAAAGAGCAGAAACATTTAGTTGGATCCAATTTTTTTAAATTTGCTCTGCAATACATTTTGACCGAGTAGGTATGCATTTACTTTTCTATGAAACGGCTGATTTTTGTTTTGATAACCGACAAAAAGTTGAAAAAAGTTGTGGCGTCGATTTCCTTGTCACCCTATACAGGATACATTTTTATCCAGTGCGCAAACTGTAACCATGAATTCAGCATATCATTCTAGATCCCGCGTAGAAATTTTTCGTCGGTCCTCAGCTGTTCCATACATTTTGACCGCGTAGGTCACTTTTCTATGCAGCAGCTGATTTTTTTTTGTATTAATGTTAATTGAGTTTAACTTAACAATTTCAACATGCATTAGTAGAATATTCAACCATTAACCATGTTGCAGTTAACTACTTGAACAAAAATATTAACTAATATTTTCAACCAATAAATTTATCGATATTTTTTTAACCATTAACTAAGAACCAATAAACAATTTCAACCAATATTCTCATCTCTATTTCGAACTTATGTTCTACAACTCGTAAATCGTTACCACTGGGGCATCACAGCTCTATGCACAGCAGAATACTTTGAAGCTCCAATTTCAATCTTTTACTCTGCAGACCAACAGTTTCGTTTTCATCGAGTGCCGGAAACCCGATGCCCCAACCTTACATAATCCCGTAATTACTAGCCCCTCCTCCTGCTAAGTCCTCAGCATTACATACTATTGTATTACCGCTCCAATGGACACACTTTCTCTCCAATTTTCACTCGGGGTCGATTTCTCAGGCTTTAAGCTGTAGGCTCTAAATGCGAGGCTGTTAGGCGTGACGGTTTGACGAGGCTATTAGTTTGTGGTGCACACGCGGTTATGGAAGACTTTCGAGGTGTACGTGTCTTGGTAGAAGCTCGGGGCTTTGTTAGTTATACAGGGTGTAACAGAAACCCTATTGCTATCCATAAGTACTAAAGATAACAACTGGCATAGAATCACTATACATAGTTTCAGCTCAAAATAAAATACTCTAAGAATTGATACCAAATTTCGGTTTCATATGTTTCTTAAATTCAAATCATAACAAACGTGTCACCGCACTACGTAGGTCAATAACTTTCCACGTTACTTGCCAATATCACGATAAATCTCTTCCGAGTGATGTGTTTGTTTTAATTTGTTCTGGTATCAATGTATTAAAAAATTTCATAACTTCCGAACATGTAAAGATAGGATTAAAACCCTTCCAATATCGTTTGTTATCATCCAAAAAAGCCGTGCCGTTGGTATGCATTTACCCTTTCCGTTACACGTTGTAGAAGTCAAGCCGTTTTGCCACAGCTCCGTAGGCAGTATCGAAGCTTAATGAACTGGATATTACATGCAAATGATCAAAGTTAAAAAAGACGTTAACTTCAATAACTAAGTCGTAATATTTTGTAACTTTTGTGTGGTTAGCTTTTACACTTTGATGATCTTTTTGTTGTCTAATTGTTCATTTGTAATATTATTATTCAACTGTGATGTAATTCACTTTGTTTCCTCTGTATGTTTTTATTTACATTGTCAAACTTATTAGACCTAGATTACAAGTAAATAACGTAGTCCCTTATAATTGGAAGCGCACATTGTATTTGTCTCTGTGCTTTGTATACTTGCATGTAATTTTGTAGCCTCCGTTGGAGATTCTTGCGATGCTTCGGGGCGTTGAAATTCGGAGCTTTAATTACGTAAATTGAAGTTCACCATCATCTGCCTAGCTTTGGGGTCGGCTTCCATTCAGACCGGATACAACTGAATACCAGTATTTTACATGGAGTGACTGTCTATCTGACCTTTATAGCCCGGTTACTGGATAATACGAGGGTATCGTAAAATCTGACAACCACCAGGGGGTGGTTGTCAGATTTTCGAGCTTCTGGCGACCCGCAACAACCGTCAAAGATCCACGAACGGCCGCTGGGACCTTCTGAGGCACGGAGGGGTCTTCGTATGTAAAGATGTTGACCCAACTAAGGACAAGCCGTGGCAAGCGTAGCTTAATCTGATTGAAGTTATAATAATTAAATTAGTCTCACTATTTGAACATTATGTAAGGGAAGATTTTTTTAAAGATTGATACCAGCAAAATGTTTTAAAAGTATCACGAAAATACACCTTGGTCTTTCTTTTGCCGCATAGGACGCTGCTATGACGTTGAATTCGTAACCAAATACAAAAATACTCTAAATACACTATACGGTTTTTTTAAATCTTGCTTAGATGACAGTAATACTGGTCTACAACCAAAAACTCTTCAAATTAATCATAATGACGGTTAGAGGTCTTCTCTTGCTGTGACTTCAAATCCCGCAGAAATGCAAAAAGAAAACGCTCTTATGGACAAAATAATAAGCCTCAATAAAAAAATCACAGCCATGGCTGCTCTTACCAATTTGCTATTTTGCATCGACACTTTACATAGTTTCATTCTACAAAAACTGCGAAAGTACAACATTAAGTACTTTTCTATATGTTTCTCGATCTCTGTAGTTCTCTCCTCAAAAGACCATTTCAGCCACCAATCTACATAGTCTTCACATGATCTGACCAAGATTATGTCTGGACTTTAAAGGAGACCGTGACCTGAGTTGGTTTCGGCCTTTCTTACCAGAGTCGACCTCATCTGGTTTTTTAAATATGATTGACCTGTAAAAGTGTTCGTAGAAACCTACTTATAGAAATAAAATCATTTATAGTTTAACAACAAGATTCTATTCCCATACTCTCCAACCATAATCAAAAGACACAAACTATACTCAACGCCAAAACACTAAACCACAAAACTTCCACCAGGTGATCTAATAGAACTGATCGGGACATTCCCACACGAAAACTACGATTACCAGACCAACACAAACCAATTTGAGGACCCAATAATCATATACACCGACGCAAAGCCGAATTACCATCAAAAACCAGACGCAAACCACCCCGAACTGGATGAAACCGGTAACAACCGGCCGAGTTGGAACCAAAATCATTTTTACCACGTAAAACCGTCGTACCATGAGGGTAGTACGCAAAAACCTGATGATTACTATAAGCCAGATTATCATGAGGGCAATAATGTTCAAGGTGATGATGATTATGTGCCAGTACACACGAGCCATAAGCCGACGAGACCTAGTTTTCCCGGTGAGATTTTGTGAACTAGGCTTTTTTGTAATTTTTTGTTCTATTTTTTTTTTTGGCGATGGAACTCAAGATTTCTTTTTACATAAATTTATTTACTTTTAATTTATTTACCTCTTGTGTTTTACTTTTACCCATTTTAGAATTCCGGAAATTTACCCATTTTAATTCTCTGTTTTTGCTGAGGTACCAGGATTGCCCAGATAATCACTGCAAAAAAAGAAAAGTAACTCCAAACCAAGTTTAAAATACCTGTAAAGTATTGGGTGCTAAAACTCTGAGAAAAATTATATTTCTTATAGTGACAGTTTTTTTGTATGCTACATCATATTACAATCTTGAGTTCCGTCGTAAATTCTATCTCTTTTCTGCTTTATACCTGCACTGCGTTTCCATAATCATCACGCACCGTTTACGTCAATTTTCAAGTAATTTTGTTGATTTGAAGAGCGTTTTTCTGCGAAGTGACTTTGGTACGTTTTAACTAAATGATGTTACGTTTGAACAAAGTGACTTTAAAGTAAAGTTACGTTTTGAAGAAAGTGACTTTGAAGTAAAGTTACGTTTGAACAAAGTGACTTTGAAGGAAAATTATGTTCGAACAAAGTGACTTTAAAGTAAAGTTACGTTAGAACAAAGTGACTTTGAGTTGATGTTGCATGTTTACAAAATGACCACCGCAAACCACTGTACTGCACACGCTTTTACGTTTTAAGTTTATGTGTTAATAAGTTGTTGTGTTTAATTGTTTGTTTTATGTTGTATATTATGTACAAGTATGTATTTATTTTTTATTTTCTTTAGCAAGGGTTTTTACGCACCACCAATTTTGAAGAAACTTCGATCAGATTTCGATTATTGTAATGAGTATACCAACTAAAAAATTTATTTCAGTCTTGGGAGATATCCATAGCTGTTCTCGCAGACATCCCATTCAATAATATGATAATAAATAAATGATTAACTGGCTCAAAGCAACACAATAATAATATTTTATTGTGTCTGTTCCTGTGGCATTTACGTAACTAATTAAGAACAGTCATAAACTGAATTAATTGCACATTTAGAATGGGGCTCCCTTCATAAAATCAACACATTTTATTGGTCCTTTCAAAAAGCTTGATTCGAAATGAAAGTTTATAATTACTTTCGTAATATTTGTCATTTGCTTACATATAAAGGACGCAGTTAAAAACGAATCGAAATTTTATCGAAATCGGCTTATCTTCGATTATGTAATACTTCTTCGGTTCGCTTTCTCTCAGTGTATTTATTTATGTACTTAAGTATTTTATTATTATTGTGTATATTTCGCACTTTTTAATTCATTTTAAGAGCATAGTAGAATGATGTAACTTTTCAAGACCCACTTGAGACAATTAACTATCTATCGTTAGTGTAATTTAAAATAATTGACATTAATCGTAATTGTTTTTTTTTTATTGACAATTTTGAATATTTGTTTTTAATTATTTTTTACCAATTATTTTGGTATTTACTCATAAAAATCGACATATCGTCAATTATTTTCAATTTGCATTACTTAGTACGATTAAATGTTTCTATTAAAGAGTAAATGTTACAAATAATTATAAATTCTAACGATCTAGTGCTTGGCTGAAACAATATAGTAGTTTTGTTTGCATTTAATAAAATAATCAAGAAAATCAACTATAAATGTGGAATGAACGCTCTTAATTCAAATAATTTAAACTTGTATCTATTTATGATAAGAACACAACTTACAGGATAACAGAGACATTGGTGCCGATTCTGTTGTACACCGAACTAAACTAACTAAACTATCACTAAAATTCCTTACTTTTGGCTATGAGAATCTTAAAGCTATTCTGCAAAAAAAGATCTCTAAATTTAAAAATAATTTTGACACAACTAAAATCGAATTTGACAAACGCGACTCCACGTTTGTCCTACCCCGTGATCTTTTTTAGAGCCGGAATCGCGCAGGGGGGGGGCAGCCTCAACGTGTTTTAAATGGATTTTTTTACTTTTTGTATCGAAAATATGAAAAATTATTACCTACATGTTGAGTTTTAGAGGTGTATGGGGTTTTATAAAGGGGGTCGAAATTTTCATTATTTTTACGATAGGACACACCAATTTCGAGATATAAGCAAAAGAAAAGAAAAAAAAGATACAGTACTGTATTTACGCCCGAAGTCGAGGTATCAGTGTGAATTTAAGTTCTTGACAACTAATTTTATTCCACACCTTTTTAATCGCGATTAAAAATAGTCAGATTTAGTTATACAATCGAAATTTTGTATTGAATAGAATAATGAATTTGACAACAACAGAATAGCAAAATTACCATTTTCACTAAATTAAAAACTCAGTACAATCTTAGTGCTGTCAAACTAAAATATAGTTAAGTTGTGTCACTTTAGTCAATTTCAGAATGGGAAATCGTCGTTTGACAGGAATAAACTAAATTTTAGTGATTTTTAGTTTAGTTTAGAGAATTTTGTGACAAGAGAATCGGCACCATTGACGCGAAAACTGTAACCGTGAATTAAGCACGCGATTCTAGACCTAACCCAGAAATTATTAATCGGTTATCCAAAAAAAAGTTTAGGATCATGTACTGTACTGAATCCATTTGTAATCGGTTGCCCCTGTGTATTCATTTCTATTTGACAATTAACCAGTCATTTATCTCAAACTGACTGACAGATCACTATCTCCATCTTCTTCAATCGACCATCTACTAAATCTTCATCATCTCCACAGGTTGTGGAGAACACTTCAGCCGTTCGAACCGAATTGTGGGAGGTCACTCCACGGGTTTCGGTTCACATCCGTGGCAAGCGGCTCTGATCAAGTCTGGCTTTCTGAGCAAGAAGTTGGCTTGTGGAGGGGCGCTGATATCTGATCGATGGGTTATTACTGCTGCTCACTGTGTTGCTACGTAAGTATTCTATTTGTTTCGTGAAGCTTAGGTGCTCTTACACGGGCAATTTTTTGAGCAATTATTCCTCGGATACACTAATGCATAAATGTGGATCAATTATGTGGAGCAATCTGGAGTAACAACAATAAATTGCGGATATATTTCGGGAATATTGCTACTGATTGCTCCATATATTTCATGAGTTGCCGAATATCCAATCGGTTTGGAAATTTTTAGTCAATTTTCTTTCTATCTCGTTTGTACGTATAACTACGTCTCGTTTTTGCGAGAGGAGCCGGCCGGCGGCGGAGGCGTGGCGTGGCGTTAAGTTGCTCCATATTGCATGATATTGTGTGGCCGTATCTCTGGCAACAGGTTGCAACATTTGCCATTACCCTAAATTGCTGCATGTAGTCGTGACGTCTTATTTGACGAGAATTGACCAGTATGGAGCAATTTTACTTGCTCGTGTGACCGCACCTTAACGAGAGGCTAAATACTAACAGCAGCGGTTGCCGCGATCGGTTCTTGCATGGGTGAACATCCATTACAAATCGGTCTCGATCTGTAATGGATGTCCCGTCTCCTTTCGTGCATAGTAATCACGTTAAACCATTGATCCCGGCTGTCATTCATAGATCTTTGGTCTCGATCTCGATAGTCGTTACGGGTAGTCAGAAGTCGCGTTCTCACGCGGTATCACGTGACTCAGTAACTGGGTTGTGAGTTTAGATACTGGTATTTAGCTGCATCCGATTAGATTGGAACAACTTAACATAGTTGAGAAAAGGTTGGGGATATTGATTATCCTATTATCATTACAACATCATAACTATCTTTGCGTTTAAATTCTAGCAGGATGTTATATATCTACGAGTATAATAATATTATAAAGAGGTAAAGTTTTGCGAGATTGTGAGGTTTTATGGGGTAATCTCTGGATCTACTGAACCGATTTTGAAAATTCTTTAACGGAAACAAAACCACGTTATTTGTGAGTGTCATAGGCTATATATTAACCAGAAAAATGAAAACACATTTTCGTGGTAGTCGGATTTGCAAAGTAAGTCGGAGAAAAAACGGTCGATCGAAAACGTTTCTTACGAATGCTGCCTTAACGATTGAGTTCTAAAGAAAAGTTGTAGAGCTTGATAATGCTTACAAAAACGTCAGCGACAGTATATGTCTAAATTTTATAAATGGGTCACAAAAAGTAGTTTTTTATATTAAAAATATAATTTAAATCGTTAGGTCATGTTTATTGGTCATATTATCAACAATTATGAATTCTTATCAAAATAAGTGTATTTATCGTCTCAAGTGTTTAAAACAATAGACTTTTCCCTTATACTGCATATAATTTGGACGAATAGTTAAAGAGATAATACGACATAGGTATGGAACCTCGACCATGTCGTAATCTACTGAGTGATATAAAAAGGTTTACCACCCAACGAATTGGGCTCGGGTCAGCTAGTACAATATAAAATTACATCAGTTATCAACTTAGGGTTTTGAGTAAGGGAAAGATTCTCTCTATTTAGATCTAAGATCTATTAACGGATCCTTATAATTAATTGTACCTATTATTTTCAAGGTTAAATCAGCTTTCCGTTCCAGTTTCCTATAAAATTTCAGTTTCGGTTTTAGTCATTTTTAAGTCGCTAGAAATTTCTTAATTTCACGCCACCACAAAACAGTTCGTCACAAAAAAAAAGTCTGAGATCATTAACGTTAATTTCTTAGAATTTTTCAAGCTAACTGAAACTTCACCTACTTTTCAGTCTAGTCTATTTTTTGTTCATAATTACCGACTTTCACGTTTTAGTGGGTCGTAGACTCCTAGTGTCGTGCCTCCATGAGAATTGTTCATTTCAAAATGAATGAATTGCAAATACTAGTCAACCAATCAATCTACCTACTTTTCCCCAATATGTTGGTGTCAGCTGAGTACCAGTATTTTTTGACCCCCACAACTCAGTTACTAGAAAAACACGATAATCTTTAGTAAGTTAAAGTTTAGACTCCATGTCAGGCTTTCGGGCTTCTGAAGACCCGTAACTACTCATAAAGATAAACGAATGACAGCTGGGACCAACGGCTAAAATGTGCTTTCTGAGGCACGAAGGGGTCAATTGATATGTAAAGATGGTTACCCATCCGCGGAACATCTGCGGCAAGCATAGTTTAACTAAATAGATGAACCGGCGCGGCTGGAATTACTGACCGGTCAACCAATATTTGAAATTAAATTAAGTCAAAAAACGCTCAGTCTGGAAACTAAACCTATAAGATCATGTAACACTGATCAACTGAAATGACTTTAGTTTATAGGTAAAGAAATGTAGGAGATGGCACATGATTAAAAAAAACTTTAAAATAAACCGACTTCCAGAAAAACACTACAAAGTGAAAAATTACTTTAATTTCGGAAGTCGATGGCTTTGGATATCTAATTTAATTTTTCTGGCACCGCCTTCCGAAATTAAAGTTATTTTTCACTTTTTCCGGAAGTCGGTTGTATTTTTTTTGAAAAAAGTTTTTACTTTTCACTTTTTATCTATAGTACACACCAATTCAAAACAGTACATATTTATGCGATAGCAGCAATCGCGGTTAATTTGCTGTCATTTTTTGAAGAGTTCCGTTGCGTGTCTCCGAAACGCATCATCAGAGCTATATAAAATTAAATGGGACCATTTCGAAATAAACCCCTTCCGAACAAAAATTTTAAAAGACTTCAAAGAATTTTACAAATCCGTTGCGTAGTTTTAAAGATCTAAGCGTATAGACACGAAAAGCGACTTTGTTTTATACTATGTAAAGATAACACAAATTAATGATAATCGCCCTTCCCCTTTACTTGTACTGTGAGGCAGGGGCGCAGCCTCCATACAACACGATTCCTATCGACTTCCCTTTGGAAGAAACACTCTTTTTAGTGTCTACTATTGCCAAACAATATGTAAACACATGTGTGTGTATCAAATTATATTACAGATATTTCATACTAGCTTAAAACATCATCATCATATCAACCGAAAGACGTCCATTGCTGGACATATACCTCCCCCAAAAGGGGGGATTTGCCATAATCGCCACGCTTGGCAACCGGGTTGGCGATCGCAGTATGGTGGTCAAATGCATAGAGAACGCTGCTGCCCATTCTCATGTAAGTCCCTTAGTCGCCTTCTACGACACCCACGGGAAGAAATGGGATGGTGCTATTCTTTTACGTCCGGCACCACACGGATTCGGATCGGCTTCCCTCTAATAAAAATTGTAGCTTCGCCACTGCTGTGAGGCCCTTGCTTCTTGCCAAATTGTATGATTCTAAGTCAACAGGAAATACCCAGTAAGTTTTTATTTTAAAAAAATCGAGAAAAATAAACGACGTAAAGAACCATATAATGCGTTGATCGGTAGAAGCTTGATCTTTAGAGCTCAAAGGGACCGTTAGACCTATGTAATTCAAAATGCATTCGCGTTCCCGAGACAAAGTCCCGTTTTGTCCTTTTGAGGTACGGAATCCTAAAAAACGACAAAATGTGTCTTTTTTTTTTTTGGTGGGAAATCATCAAATAACATCTCCCGCTCTGGGTGGAGCGGGAGGGCGTGTCAGACTTTTACTGACTAAAACTCACCCGTGTTCCCATCAGTTGCCTCACTTAATTTGGTAACTTGTACATCACTTAATTTGGTCGACCAAATTGAAAGTCAAAAGTGAACCGTGTATTTTAGCCATTCAGCTAATAAAAATAAACTCAGACCTCTTTTAATTGTGCCAGTAACTGCATGTTAAGTAATGTGTTATATAATAGACGTTAGAACGTCACTATTAATATGAATGACTATGTCCGTTTTTACATCCGTTGTAAAAGGTTGTGGTTTCAAAACCAGAGCTTAGCCTAGTCTAGCCGGAATTAAATCTTGTGTTTTTGGAACGAGAGGTAAAGACAAAATTTTTATGATAACAGTCAGTTATTATGTAAAGTAATAGATGTCCATTAATCACCGCGCATCCAAATTGCGTGCAAGCGATTTTAGACTTTTAGAGTATTTCGTATAAGGTGTTTTTCGACCAAATTTTTTTTATCGCAATTTCATCTAAAATAAACCCAATCGGTACTCTGCTAGAGATATGATTAGACATGGCTGGATTATATCTTTAATTGAGTAACAGTGACTTAAAAAGGTAAGTTGCTTACAACTAGAGCTCGCTCTGTGCTGTGAGCTTCCAAAGAATTGCCAACAAATTACTTATATCTTCTATGGTTGAAATAAGTGACCAAAGTAGGCTATGTCGCCAGAATGTTCAACAGATTTCAGAAATAACGTAAAAAATCGCAAATAACAGACAGTCTGCCTAGTCGTTTCCCAACTATGTTAGGTCAACTTCCAGTCTTACCAGATGCAGCTGGGCAAGAAGTATTTTACATGAAGCGATTGCCTACGATACGCCTTGGTAAGAATGATTGTCAAACTTGTGGCGGACATCTAGAATGCCCCACAAACTAAACTTCAAATCAACAAATGTGGAAAAACACAAAAAGTAAAGTGGCGCCATCTATAATGCCATATGCGAACTACTCAAGACTTGACGTCACACCGCAGCTACATCACGCAAGCAGAGTTTACCGCGCAATCTACATATATACAAAATCCCGACATCAATCGTCGGGCAGTGGCCCACGAGACACAACACCCGTCTGGTCGGAGGATCCTCCTTTACCAATAAAGTATGAGTGAACTTTACACCCTGTTCGTCATACCTCTATAAACTTATGGGCTTCTGGCATCCCGTAACGACTATCAACCCTTAACGTTCTTTCTGAGGCACTTTCTTGGTATGTAAAGATGGTCGCCCATCGACGGACCAACCGTGGCAAGCGTAGCTTAATCTGACCGATAGGCCTGTACAGCTGTTATTACCGTGCCACAAGCAGGTAACAGACAAAATTGGTCTAAAATATCCCGTTTGAAATAAATATGGTCTCCCGCATCTAGTAAGGCAAGCAGGCATCTTCAGATCACAATGTAAAAGCCAAGGAAGATAGATGACTTGTTACAAAACTAATCTATCTTATGTAACAGACGTTCTAACATGACTGGCTAATGACTACGTTCTACATCCGTTCTAACTTAGAAACTGTTTTGAAATATATTTTGATTGACTGCTGAATCATCTTGGTTTTTAACGTTATTTGTGATTGATGTAGTTATGTGTAGCCTAATTGATGACTTCGCAATAACTGTGTGGAAGAATAAGTAGTCTTTAAGTTTCCTCGTATCAATTTTTTTTTTACTTAAATTGTAAGTTAAAAAACTAAATCTCCGGCTACTGAAAAGTTACGCTATAAAAAGTATGAAATAAGAAAATAATCGCATCTGAAAATTGTAATCAATATATGTATTTTAAAAAAAAGTTGCTGGCTAACCTCACTCGGTCGTATGCCATTGCAAATATTAGCAGTAAGGTAATAAATTGTTCACAAACCGATAAATAAGTAAATATTCTAACAGTGGTAAGCGATTGTATACTTTTGGGCAAAGTGACAATACGACTGTCGCTTTGGCCAAAAGTTTATAATCTCTTACGACCAATGAGGTAGCAATTATTTTTTATGTGATAATTAAGCCCTTCCATTGATACCTACCCAACAGGGCACCAGTGTTTTTTTAAAATTTAGTACAGGACTACATGTCCTTTTGAGGGCGCCGTACTTAATTTAATGTGATATGACCTAGCCTATAAACTACCGGACGATAAAGATGCTTCCAATGATACGTCATTTGTAAAATTATGATCAGAAATTTAGAAGTTATGAGGGAATAGATGATACATACATACCGGTCAAAATCATAACACTTCTTTTTGTCCCGCCGTAGTTGGGTAAAAAATATCGCTCAGTGTTCAGAATTGTGAGGCAGACGTAGGTAACCATATCAATCCTTGACAGTTTGTTGATTACTACGACCAACTGCATGTCTGTACTCCGATTGAAATAAAATTAAACATTTAGATAAACCTTTTTTACAGCCCGTTCAACCGATTTTGACTTCTATTGCGTTGGTTGCAGTAAATAGTTGGTATTGCAACCACATTTTTGCTTTTAATGCCATCCTTATGGCTACGGAATAGAAGTCACAATTGGTTGAACGGACTATAAAAAGGGATTGTTTAAATGTCTTATCATATTTCAAATGGAGTATAGTAATTACTTAAAATAAATTCCCTAACTGTAACATTGTTGTCATCGATGTGCGATCTACCAAACGACTTTTCTGGAAGATGATAATATCAATGGTTTCAAATTTGTTTTAAGTCACACGTTCCCTATTACAATCAAAAACTAAAACTATTCTAGAATACTTCTTTTCATCTTCCAGCACACCAAACAACCAACTCCGAGTCCGTCTCGGAGAATGGGACGTTCGAGACTCCGGTGAAAGATACTCCCACGAGGAGTACGCCGTACAACGGAAGGAAGTCCATCCGTCGTACGAGCCAGCTGACTTCAGGAACGACGTGGCGTTAGTGCAGCTGGACAGGGGCGTTGTATTCAAACAGCATATTTTACCAGTAAGTACCAAGAGACTATAAAATTCGCAAATCCAACGGAATCATGAGTGCTGCTGAGCTGTTCCACCTCGCTTTGTCGGAGTTGCTGGTCAACCTTCGTTAATTGAAAAGACACCAAAAGAAGAAGAACATAATTTTACTGGAAGGCGTCAACTCCTGCGCATAGGCGTCCCGCAAACATCGCTGCAAGGAACGGTCTTCCGCTTTTTACATCCAGCGGATTCCCGTGGCCTTCAGTAAGATGGCGCGTCGGTCTACTTCGTTGATGGGCCTGTGGTGGTTATAGGTAATCACGACTCGAGAACTTTCAGCCGTACAATGCAGATGTGTGTAGTATTATGAGATTCTCTCTTCTGACATTATTTTCATGGGGTACTTTAAATAATAATTTAAATTTACCTTTTACGTAACAACTACATCCGTGGTACTTTTAAAGTCGCTAAAATACACGAAAAACTTAAAGAAAACCGTCTGCGTTGGTACGGCCACGTGATGAGACGAGATGATGACCATATAACTAAAAGAGTCTTGAATATAGAAGAGGGAAAAGAGGTCGTGGACGACCACCAATAACTTGGCTACGAACAGTACAAAAAGACATAATACTAAAAAAGAGACAACCCACAACCGTACGGTGTGGCGCAGACGTACAAGGAGGGCTGACCCCAAATGAATTGGGATAAGAGCCAGGAGAAATAAGACCATACCATATTCAAAACACATCATCTGAATGAATACAGCTGTTATGTTTCTACAACAAATTGTTTTCTGCAAAAAAAAAAACATTTGACTCACAGTTTTGATAAAAGTCACTTAAACCGCAGCCCTTCTTGTTTCCAGGTGTGTCTACCACAAAAGCAGATGAAGCTAGCAGGCAAGATGGCGACCGTGGCCGGGTGGGGACGGACGAGGCACGGACAGAGCTCTGTACCTTCTGTATTACAGGTAATTATGTTAACAACTGTACTAACTATGTGAGGATATGTCATACTAGGCTTTCGTCATCATCAACGTAGGCTGATGAGCTGTAGAGATGTCCACTGCTGGACATAAGCCAGCCAGCGCCAGGCAATGACTGTCTTGAGCTAGAGACTACAGCAGTGGTGGCCCAGTGCTAAAGACCGCAACTTACGAGCTATATAGGTCTTAGGTTCTAACTTAGACTAATCACTAAAGATCGGAAAATCGGATGTATATTTACCTAAAGTTAATTTTTAGTTATGAAAGTTTGGAAGCGGCTTCTTAATTATTTTTTTTTGTACAAAAATCCCGACATGCCAGGAACACCGGGAATGCATAGTTATGCATTCCCGGTGCCCCGGTGTTCGCGACTAGTTAGTCGGGTAGGTATATAGTATGGAAGCGACTTCTAAATTACTAGGATTGCTCTAATTAGATGCATATTTATTTAAATTTAACCCCGATGCAAATATGTGTATGGAGGGTGTACGTCTGTAAGAAAAGGGGTGGTGTGTTTTAGTTAGAACAATGTTTTATTACATTCAATTGAGATTTTTTAGATTCAAAAGCGCGTTCCACATTAGCCAACATCTCAACTTTAGGTGATTATGCATCCGAATATCCGATCTCTGCTAATCACCACTACTCTCAAAACGGTGAAGGAAAACATCGTTAGCTAGCTCGTAGCTCTGCCTAGCCTGTGGAAAAAATTAATTACAAAAAGAAACAACCGACTTCCAAAAAAAAACAAGCGACTTCAAAAAAAACAACTGACTTCCAAAAAGAAACAACCGACTTCCAAAAAAAAACCGACTTCCAAAAAAAACACTACAAAGTGAAAAATTACCTTAATTTTGGAAGTACGTGGATCTGTATTTTAGCTTTTGTCAGCAATTTTCGAAATTAAGCTATTTTTAGTTAGCTAATAGCTTAACTTCTAAATATTTCTAAATATTTCCCTGAATCTTGCGTCCTTTATATAATAAACATAACAAAAACATACACACGTCACGCCTGTGTTCCCCGAAGCATTAGGCAGAGGTGTAGGTACCTACTTTAATTAACCCACATTTCGCCGCAGCATAATAAAACTAAAAAAACCTATTTCTTACCATTTCAGGAGGTCGACGTAGAAGTTATCCCTAACGAGCGGTGTCAGCGATGGTTCAGAGCTGCAGGAAGACGGGAAACTATACACGATGTTTTTCTATGCGCTGGATATAAAGAGGTAAAACCATTGTTTAATTGCACAACTGTGGCGGCATCTACAACGCCACATGCGAACTACGCATCAAAGACCTAACGTCACATAAATCCTGCATCGCGCAATCAGAGTTTACCGCGCGACTGGTATATACAACCCTACGTTTAGTATAGTATTTTTATGTAAAGAATCTATGTACAAAATTTCAAAACTGTATCATGAAAAATCACAAAGTTATAAGCTTTTTATGTTACCTAGTTGTCTACATGAACATGGTCACCACATGGCGCCCGCGCCGCTCGCGTCTAGCATCGTATTGTGCTCATTGATAATAAAGAGGCAGTCGGTACCTAACCGTACGGCAATGGGCGCCGGTGTGGGCGCCTACATTGAGGCGCCAACCAGCACGCCGGTTGAAGGCAGCCCATAGGGTCATGGCCATCCGGATGATCCGGGGATACCGCACGATCTCCGGTGAGGCGGCGGGCCTCCTTGCCGGATTACCGCCATGGGATCTGGAGGCAGACGTCCTCGCGCTCACTTGGGAGTGGCGCGAGGAGGCCAAACGCCGGGGCGTAACTCCGCTGCCGCGGGAAATCGCGGCCCGGCGGACAGAGCTCCGGCAGGATCTCATGGCGACGTGGATAGTGCGATTGTCGCAACCCAGTGCTGGGCACGCCGCGATTGCGGCGGTAAGTCCCCTCTTTGAGGAGTGGCTTGAGAGGTGGCATGGCGTCCTCACCTTCCGCCTGACACAGGTCCTCACCGGACATGGCTGTTTCGGAAGGTTCCTGTTTCGGATAGGGCGGGAGGAAACGCCCGGGTGTTTCCATTGCGAAGATCGCCCAGAGGACACGGTGGAGCATACGGTGGAGGTCTGCCCGGCTTGGGCGGAGCACCGCCGTGTCCTCGTGGAGGTGATCGGCGGCGGCGATCTCTCGCGTCCGACCCTGGTCCAGGCCATGGTACGGAGCGAGAGGGCATGGCTGGCAGTCGCCTCCTTCAGCGAAGCAGTTATGCTCGCAAAGAGGGAGGCGGCGCACGTGAGGGAGATGCAGTACATGCGCCGTCACAGACGTGGCCTTCGCAGGAGACGCCCTGGGCGTCGGGAATCCCAGGCTGATTCCCGGCCACCGTAGGCACGGGCTTGCGAACGGCGAGTAATGGGTAGCTCGCTGTCCGGTAAGGACCAAGGCCGGGTCGACGGCGCGTTGTGTTCCACGCGCGCCTCAAAGAGATGTCAGCACCAACTGATGGGGTCCACAAGGGCCGATGCCTGCCAGGGGTGCGGGTTGTTCGAAAGATATACCGCCGCCCCTGGCACACAGGCAAATGAGGGAACACGGGTGAGTTTTAGTCAGTAAAAGTCTGACACGCCCTCCCGCTCCACCCAGAGCGGGAGAAGTTATTTGATGATTTCCCACCCAAAAAAAAAAAAAACCGTACGGCAATTGCATTGCAATAACATTTTGCAAAACTTTTTTGGGAAAAAATATAACATGGTGTAAAAATTATTGGAATCGATTCAGTTACTTATTCTAGAACAAACTATATTCAGGTTTCGCATATAATAAAAATAATATTGTATAAAACATCCCGACATCAATCGCCGGGCAGTAGCCCACCAGATACAACACCCGTCTGGTCCAAGGATCCTCCCTTTCCTATAGAGTATGAGTGAACTTTACACCCGTTCCTCATAACTCTATAAAACTTCGAAGTTTCAGGATTCAGCAACCGATTTCTGGTTAACAAGGATAAAAAAGGAAAAAAGATAAAGCTCACAGTTCTGTTTTTCCATTTTTGTTTTTTTTTTTATTGGGAGTGCAGGAGCTCCACGACCTGATCCACCATCGCCCTTTTTATTACCGGACTACCAGACGCACTGCAGGGTACCATCCGCACTTGCTTGATATCCCGACCAGTCGTACTCAGCGCCACTCCTCCACATTTATTATACGCACAGCCAAAGTGTGGAACTCTCTGCCTGCGTCTGTGTTCCCTTCCACATTTAACCCATCTACCTTCAAAACAGGAGTGAACAGGCATCTGGGCACGCTAGTTCCATCATAGACTTCATCAATCGCTTTCCATCAGGCGTGATCGAGGTCAAGAGCTGGCCCATCCTACTTCCTACTAATTTTATATATGTTCAGATGTTTCGATATTTAGATGTTGTGTGTTTACACAATCACTCAAAAACGGCTGAACGGATTTGGATGAAATTTGGCACGCAGATAGTTTGTAGCCTGGATAAACACATGGTATACTTTTTAGTAAGTTCCCGCGGGATAATTTTAGACCTCCATGCGGGCGAAGCTGGTGGCAAAATATACTTCAGCGGTAAAATGAATAAAAAATATTGTCTTTCCGGACTTACTCAAGTATAGTCTAATCCTATCTTACTAGCATGTATGGTCCTAGGGCAAAGACCTCCCTCTCCCTTTTCCACACAATTCCAGTATTTTTTTCCGTGTAGTACCGAAAAAAAAAACTTCCATAAATTTTGACCGTCTAGGTATTGCACTTTTGTATGAAACAGCAGATTTTTTAAATAAAACAACTAAGATTTTTCTTAAATTTCTATATCGGTTCCTAGAATCATGAACTGTAAATTCATGGCAACCATTACAGTTTGCGCGTCGAAGTCTTTTACACCGTATATTTCTACTAAAATTCTTGTCAAATATGGATTTTAAATATTTCTGTTACATAATTTCTTTCGTCTCATTTCCAGGGCGGCCGTGACTCTTGCCAGGGCGACAGTGGAGGCCCGCTCACGATGAAGCTAGAAGGGCGGAGCACCCTCATAGGCCTCGTGTCTTGGGGCATCGGCTGCGGACGAGAACATCTACCTGGAGTTTATACTAATATACAGAAGTTTGTGCCCTGGATTGACAAACTTGTGAACCCTTAGATATTTAGCAATTAATCTTAAAAAGAAAATACTCGGAGTCTACAAATATGTGTGCCTTGATGAGAACCATTATTTAAAAGTTGTAAATAGGATCTACTAGGATGACAAAAAATTAAGAATAACTACACAAAAAGCCTCAAATGATATTTAATCATTCATTCATTTAATCATCCAATAATCAAAAAATCATTCAAGTCCATTATTTGTTCAATCATTCATTTAATCGCAAATTCACTAAGGCAATCATTCATTCACACTCATTCATAATGAAGCTAGAAGGGCGAAGCTCTCTCATAACCCTGGTGTCCTGGGGCTTCGACTGCGGATGAGATTATTTACCTGGAGTGTTACACTGACATGCAGAAGTTTGTTCCCTGTATTGAAAAGCTTGTCAGCCCATAGAATATTTATAAAATAATTTAAAAAAAAACTGAGTATAATATGTGTACCTTGTAAGAGAGACGTAACATATTGTAAATGGTATCTAATTGAATGGAGAAGAATGAAGAATATCCAAAATCGACCTTAGATCGAATTGTAACATCCATTCATTCAATCATCCAGATAAACAAAAATTCATTCAAATCCATTATTTGTTCAACCTTTCATTTAATCGAAAATTCACTTGGGGAATCATTCATTCGTATTCATTCACAATGAAGCTAGATGGGCTAAGCACCATCAATGCCATCTGCCGGGAGATTATATTTACATACAGTTTGGGCACTGGATTAGCAAACTTGTCAACCCTTAGAATATTTATAAAATGATTTAAAATAATACTCGGAGTCTACAAATATGTGTGCCTTGGGAAGAGAGATGTTACTTATTGTAAATAATATATCTATAATCGCGTTAATACAGAAAATAAATAAATATTTAAAGCAAAAATATCCATAAAAAGTCAATTAGAAATAAATTTCCTAAATTTTGACTGTAACAAGAAGAAAAATTAAGACAATCGTTGAAGCCTCAATTCATTCAAGACTATCACGAGATCAATCGTTCATTCGAACGTTCACTTAAAAAGGTCGACCTCGCTTCGGTCGATTTTAATCATTCAGTCATCATTCGATAAAGATCCATTCATTCAATCAATCAATCACGGTGAATCTCATTCACGGTGAAGCTAGAAGAGCTAAACACCCTAGTTCAAACATCATTCAATTATCATACATTCATTCAATCGATCAATCATTAATTCTTGTTTCATTCACAATATATGTGTTCTTAGAAAAGCGTGACGTTATAAATTTTAAATAGAGATGGAGAGAAAAACTTTTATAAGAATAAGATGTCAAAACTGTAGAAATGAATAATTCTTGGATTTCATATCAATTCAAATTCATCATTATTTCAATTATTCATTTTATCTTGTCGTGATCATCCAAATAAGCCCATCATTCATAAAAAAATCGTTACATTATAATCATTCATCCAATATCATATCATCAATATTAACTATTCACGTAATAATCAAAATAATCTTCATTGAATAATTCATTTTGTTTTTACATTTAATGTCTTTCAATCATGCATCGAACGATTTATTCATTAAATTAATCATTCATTCATGACAATCCATACTTTAAAGTTTACCCAGTTCGTCATTATTATAAGACGATTCTTGTTCATCTCTTGTCATTTTTCAGTCATATCATATCATCCCAGCTACATACACGCTTATTCATTGGTCAACCGTATCTCAGTACATTGGCAGAATCATCGTTCTTTCATTATCAAATCGGTGACTGTCCATCGCCTTGTCACATTAAATATTTTAGAAATATCACACCCTCCATTACCAATAATAAATAAATAAATAAATAAATAATGTCACTTTTCACATTAATTCACAAGCCATCATAGATGAATTATGTTATCTTAGTATTTTCCTTTATTCATCAATACTCAACTATTATTGTTCGAAGATACTCAATCATGAAAATATGGACGTCTTGCGCGGGAAGATAGTGGTTAATAAATCGTTTATTTAAACTCTTAACTCATTCAAGTTTTATTATTGTCAAATAGCTCATCACACCATTTCACTTTTTTACACTATCTGTGAGATCATCACGATAATCATTCAAACATTCAGCAATTTTAAAATCGTGATGACATAATATCATAATTAATTCATCAAAATGCTGATAAATAATTGCGATCTCGTCAATAAAAAAAAAGAAAACAAGGTATATTTTTCGTATCAAATCATACCAATTTTATTACATTGGTTCATCGGAAGAAATCTAATTTATAAATATCAGGGTAATATCGTTATCATAATGTGATATATCATAATTACCCCAACGTAAACATTTATGGGTAACTTTACTCTACAAGGGTAAAAGTAAAAAAATACTCGTAAAGTCCTAAATTAGGATTCCAAAGGACTATGTGGTCCATAATGTTATTAATTATAAGGATTACGTGATTAGAAACTAAATCTATTTATTTTTTAGACTTATTGTCTTTTATTTAATGTTTTTTTTTTGTATGTTAATAAAATATTTTTTTGTATGTGTGTTGTTTTTTTGACGTTGTTTCTCCGCGGCGTGGTAAAAAATATGAAGGGGTGATAAGGAAATGTGTGCTTCATTATCATCATCATTTCAGTCGAAAGACGTCCACTGCTGGACATAGGCCTCTCCCAAGTTCAACCACTTCTACCGGCCCTGTGCTTCCCACATCTAGCGGACTGAGCGGAATGTGCACTTATACAAATGTAATCATTGAAATTTTAGTGTGCGTTACCCAGGCCAGATGTTGTCGAAAATGGTCATTTGAATCTTATAGATAATTAGTTTTGTGGCTTCTGTAATTGTTGCGCACATTTTTAAATTTGTTGCGCTTATAGTTTTTTAATTATTTCACAAAAACATTTCCTGCTGGAGTAACGTTACCCCAGCCAGACCTTTTTCTTTCTAATGGGAATATTTAAATAATTACTAGCTATAAAATTAGTTGTCTAGATGAAGTAAATGTTGTGCCTTATTTTGTATTTGTTCTTTCATCGGTTGCGAAGTTATTCGAGATTTTGCTGGGGTAACGTTTTTGGTTTTGCTAGATCTTTGAAATGGTTAAGCGGATTCTTATCATATTTTGTACATGGCTTCTTGGGAATTAGTTTAAATTTGTTCTGCAATAAAAAAACCAAAATAATACATAGCTTAAAGGTTATTTCATTAAATAGAAAAACACTTCAATTGGTCCCAGCACTCTCAATAAGAGCTCTAAAGACTTACTTTAAACGTTATTTTAAAGCTTGTAACTGCCTTCAAATGTATGTGAAGTTTCATTAGTATCCTGTAAGTATTTAACAAGTTATGATGATATTGAGTTCTTCACGAGCACGGTCTTGATGCGCGCGGTGTTATTTGGCCACTGGATTGGATATATGAACTGAATGTTATGTCAATTATTAGTTTTTTAGTTCAGTTGTATATCAGTAAAATTTCAGCTCAGTACATTGGATAATTAATGAGATAATACGATTAAAGTCATTAGGAAGTGAATGACCGTGGTAACCCGACCAAGTTTAGGTGGTTACGAAAAAGCGAAAACGCAAAACATTATGGTACCTTCTAAAATACGTAGGATAATGTTACAAATTTAGTACAGACATGTACACAAGTTTAAAAAAAACTACGTGATTATTAAATATTTTTTATTGACAGGTAATATAATCATTTCAATTGAACTTTTAAAGTATTATTAAACTTATACTTAAAAACAATCACAGATTAAAATTACAGATAGTAATTTTGCTTTTTTGAAATTTTCTATTATTTTTTAATTAAATTATAGATTTCAGTATACACAGTACACAGTTACAGTTTTTATTTAAATATACACATATTGGACTGTGTAATGATCACAGACAATAAATAATATACAATGGTTTTTTTCAGTTAACACTAAACTTACGGTGCGTACAAACTATATAACATAACATGTTATATAACATTTTTCATAGTGTGGTCATGTTATTTATATATATACCTAGCTAGATATAAGTATGTACTCACCGTAGATTGAGAGTTTTACAGACGTAGAGGAGAACGTCAAACGATATTTTTTATAACTTCACCACGCAGCCATAGTCGCCACCACACTCATACGTAGGTATTATGTCGCCATCACCGCGTCCATCATCGCGGCCCACGGCTATTGCTATGTTGCCATTCTGTTTCTGCCTACAATAAAAACAAAGAGTACATTTTTTTTGTCTAAATCCTTAATGGGGTTTCAATTGTAGTTTTGCTACCTACATATTTGAAACTCGAATCGTCATCTATTTGCGAGTTTATATCAACGCGAGTGTCGCAACAAGGTAATTATGGATTTCTTAAAGTCTACGTGTCCAAGGAGTTTGTGGAAATAAATAAATACCTACCTGTTGCGGTAGTCCCGACTCCCGACATTGATAACGATAAAAATCGGTCGCTAAGTCATGAATTTCATTAATCAAGTTTCAAGTCATATTTTGACTATATGCCGATACACAAAAACCTTCCACTTGAATCAATCTATCTATTAAAAAAAACTGCTTCAGAATCCGTTGCGTAGTTTTAAAGATCTAAGCAATCAGGGACAGACAAACGGGAAGCGACTTTGTTTTATAGGTACTATGTAACGAAGGATAAATATGTCGTTATCATTGTTGAGAATTCCAGTCTAGGTAATAATTAAGTACGAAAGAAAAGAAAATAATAAGTTCCTAAATTTAAATATTTAAGCCTTAAAAAAATACAGTTTTAGATAAGTACAGACGCCAGCAGGTCAACCTACCCGAAACTGTCACATTTTCTCAATCAAATTTGAACCTTATGCTTCAGCGATAAAGTTGAAAACCTATTAAAGAAATTTGACAGATTGTAGTAGGTTGATGTGCTGGCGTCTGTACCTAACAACATGTACATATTAATAATAATTTTGCTACTATTTCTGTAGTTACATTATACAAGCTTACCTTGTTCGTGAATTCATCAAGCAGCCTGCACCATAACTATGATCATCAATAGAAGCACTCCACATTAGTAGTAATTCGCCACACTTATTATTTTACATTAGCTCTCACGCACTCTATAAATATTTGCAAAAACAGAAAACGGAACTGCCGAAACGCATGCGCACTCTACAAGATGAATTATGTGATTACGGAGCATGTTTAGTGCGATATGCAAACAATGCGCCCGTTCACCCCACCCCTTCCGCGTCCCACCGAACGACATGTTATATCAGTGATTTTTGATAAGTTTGTGCAACTGGAAGATAATAATAATGTTTTCATAGTACATATATTATTATATTATTAATGTATTTAACAGTGTACGCGTCTGTACCGAAATTGTAAGGTGTATTATACTAAACATTTCAAAAGATAGTATAATGTTCTGCGTTTTCGCTTTTTCGTAACCACCTAAACTTGGTCGGGTTACCACGGTCATTCACTTCCTGATGACTTTAATCGTATTATCTCATTAATTATCCAATGTACTGAGCTGAAATTTTACTGATATACAACTGAACTAAAAAACTAATAATTGACATAACATTCAGTTCATATATCCAATCCAGTGGCCAAATAACACCGCGCGCATCAAGACCGTGGTCGTGAAGAACTCAATATCATCATAACTTGTTAAATACTTACAGGATACTAATGAAACTTCACATACATTTGAAGGCAGTTACAAGCTTTAAAATAACGTTTAAAGTAAGTCTTTAGAACTCTTATTGAGAGTGCTGGGACCAATTGAAGTGTTTTTCTATTTAATGAAATAACCTTTAAGCTATGTATTATTTTGTTTTTTTATTGCAGAACAAATTTAAACTAATTCCTAAGAAGCCATGTACAAAATATGATAAGAATCCGCTTAACCATTTCAAAGATCTAGCAAAACCAAAAACGTTACCCCAGCAAAATCTCGAATAACTTCGCAACCGATGAAAGAACAAATACAAAATAAGGCACAACATTTACTTCATCTAGACAACTAATTTTATAGCTAGTAATTATTTAAATATTCCCATTAGAAAGAAAAAGGTCTGGCTGGGGTAACGTTACCCCAGCAGGAAATGTTTTTGTGAAATAATTAAAAAACTATAAGCGCAACAAATTTAAAAATGTGCGCAACAATTACAGAAGCCGCAAAACTAATTATCTATATGATTCAAATGACCATTTTCGACAACATCTGGCCTGGGTAACGCACACAAATTTTACTAATGTTATAAATGTGAAAGTTTGTGAGTATGGATGGATGTATGTATGGATGTTTGTTACTCTTTCACGCCAAAACGGCTGAACGTTGATTTGAATGAAATTTGGTACACAGGTAGTTTGTAACCTGGAATAATACATAGGATACTTTTTATTCCGGTGCTATGTTCCTGTGGGATAATTTCCGAACTCCACGCGGGCGATGCCGCTGGCGGAAGCTAGTCATCTATACATTGCATACCAATATTACCCTATTGAATGACTGTCTCATGAAACCTCGACCTTTGAGGTCAACTCTAACTAATAGAAATAATTTTAATTTCGTAAACACACATAAGTAAAATTCGTGAATTATATTTTGACAACCTGACAATGGTCTGCCAATTGATAAACGTAAAATAATTTATACCTTACCACATGCCCCCTAATCCTATCCTACTTCACTACATAGTATAAAACAAAGTCGCTTTCTCTGTCCCTATATAAACTATGTATGCTTAAATCTTTAAAACTACGCAACGGATTTTGATGCGGATTTTTTTAATAGATAGAGTGATTCAAGAGGAAGGTTTATATGTATAATATACCGACCTCCACGCGGGCGAAGCCGCTGGCAAAAGCTAGTATAATAATAATATTATAAATGTGGAAGTTTATAAGTTTGGATGTTTGTTACTCAATCGCGCAACAACGGCTGAACGGATTTGGATGAAATTTGGCACACAGATAGATTATTACCTGGATTAACACATAGGGTACTTTTTATCCCGATAGTACGTTCCTGTAGGAGAATTTCCGACCTCCATGCGGGCGAAACCCCTGGCAAAAACTAGTAAATTAATCAATCTTAATGATGAGTGAATTCAGGTTTTCTAACATTCTTTTAAATAAAAGAGAGATTATGGAGTTTGGAAACTGTAGGTTTTAACTAAATAATATCTGCGCCTCATTCAAGTTGCGAAGTGGTTCACGCGGAGCACCCAAATTATGTAATACACTTTCAATAAAAATCCGAGAGTTTTGATGGATGTTGCTAATCCATTACTTCACAGTTTAAAAAAAATAAACAACTGACTTCCAAAAAAACACTAAAAAGTGAAAAATAACTTTAATTTCGGAAGTCGGTGACTTTGGATATATATTTTATTGTTTTGTCACCGCTTTCCGGAATTAAAGTTATTTTTCACTTTTTAGTGATTTTTGGAAGTCGGTTGTTTTTTTTTTTTTAAGTTTTTTATTTTTCACTTTTTAGTGGTTCACATGTGCTTACCCCTTCACAGCGTACCGGCGTGATGTTATGTTATTAACTGGTGTAAACAATAGACAGACATGAGATTTCAGCAATCCCAGTCCATTTGCTATCATTTATTGAGGAGTTCCGTTGCCTATCTCCGAAGTTCTTCATCAGATCTTCACCAAATTGAAATGGAACCACTCCGAGAAAGTATTCTTCCAAAAACTACACAAATTGCTTCAAGTGTGCCTATAAAATTTGAAGAGTTCTCTCTATTTCTCCAGGATCTCATCATCAGATCCTGACTTGATGATCATAGGACCTCCTGACCTTTCAAACAAAAAAAAAATATCCAAATCGGTCCGGCCATCTTCGAGTAATCGGAGAACATACATATAAAAAAAAAGGTTCCGACGAATTGAGAATTCCTCCTCCTTTTGGAAGTCGCTTAAAAAAAATCGTCTATTCGTCAACGTAAACAACGCAATGAACTTGGCTGTACTGTCAAAATTAAACACTTTGCTATCTATTCTCGTATTTTGTGTTACCCTGCAGATTCATTTGAATGGCTAAAACTACGATCAGATCAAGCCACAGGCGTACCAATAGAAAATAGCGCCTTGAGCACGCATCACATTTGCGCCCCTTCAAAATCAAAATATTTTGTTTCACATAAACCTGCATCACTTATGAAACGTAAGACGCACGGTTCCAATTTGTCGCTTCCTATGGAGAAGAGCCCGCAAGAAACTCCACGGTTACTCTTTTAAAACGAATTGGCTTTTACAATGTATTCAAATTACAGTGATATTAGGTATGGGAGGACAGTGCAGGCCTGTCAATATGTACCAGGTACTTAGAGGAATGAAAATAATAACCCTCGTAATTTATCTTCTCGGTCTACACTGAGCAAAGCTAGGTCGCATAACCTTTCTTGACCAATTATAGCCTTCAATAACGACGGAATTAATATCAACTTGCTCAAAAATCGCTTGCAATGCTGCAATTTTAAGATAATTTGAATAGAAATAGGCAAAATTGGAAATACGCTTTCATCCCCGTACTGCACAATACATTCAAGAAGCTCTTAAATTTTCTTAGATATTACCTATATGGTAACAGTAGGATATGGTTTATTAATGTTTTTTTATTTACTTAATAATTGGTGATTTTTTGCGCCCCCCTTCGATACGCGCCCAAGGCCATTGCCCTGAATGCCCCACCCTAGTTACACCACTGGATCAACCCTATTTAACTTCGATGACACTTGCCTTTCCTATTTGTCAATAAAGAGTCTGTTACTATGAAATTATATAATATATTACACACGACTCTGATATACAAAACATAATCTTTCTATTGAATTTAGAAACTAGATCTACCCACATTTGACAGTTAGATTGGTGTATAAATGTCATATTGATACTAATCAGATAATTAAAAAGATATCATTTAAGACATCGCCTCCTACAACATTACCTAAAGAGAATTTACCTACAAAGTTATAAAATCCTCGATTACTCATTTGGACTCTATCCGTCTTGTTAGAAAAACTATGAAAAAAGATGGTGACATGTATAAAATTCTAAACTCTAATCAATATACATATAATAAAAATGTAACGGATCACTGTCTGAACCTGGAAGATATATGGGAAAAAATATTATTGAGACTTTCATTAACGCAAATAGCACATAACAATGTTTGTTAGAATTTTTCTCTGTTTGTCTGTGCGTTTGTGCACGCTAATCTCAGAAATGGCTTATCCGATTTAGATTTAGTTTTCACTAATATATTGTGGTAAGCTTTACTTAATATTTAGTGTTTGTTTCATGTCAATCAAATCAAATCAAATCAAAAGTCATTTATTCAAATTAGGCTGAGAATCAGCACTTTTCGAACGTCAAAGTACATGAGACAGTCCCCCAAAACGCCCACCCTTCGCCACTTCCTAGTGCTTTAGCTGGGAAGAAGAAGTGGCGGAACAAACTCTCCAGCAGCACAGCTGTCTGTTTAGTCGGATAGACTTGATTCTATACATACGTAGGCAAAGTAATCAACATTACGAGACACAGAACTTAAAAAATTGGTTGCCTGTAAAGTCGGTATACGGGCGAAAGTTTTACGTGACAACGACTTTGAGTGGTAAAATAATTTTAATGTGAATATTCATTCGTATAGTAGGAAGAAGGATGAAATAATAGTAACAATTTAAAACATTTATTTATACAAAGAATTATATTTAAAACATTAATTTATACAAAGAATCTCGCACTGAATTTCATATTAACAAAATTTTATTTTTACCTTTACACATACATACGTATTTATATACAAATATACATACAATAACTTGCACTTTTTATGTCTGTGTCTCTCGCTCTTAGGCGGGCTAACCATGCCCGAGTGGAAGGGACGCGTGCCTCTCACTCGCTCTCATTGTGAGCGCATAACGTGAGCGGAGCGTAACGCAGTTTCTTGAAGTGTCACCCGGCAAACCAATTTATAAGTGTCCGTATGGATTGAGGAGCCATGTCTCAGATTTAAACGAGGGTACTACCAATATTTAGTAGTAAATTTGCCAAATTTGTAGCCCCGATCCTGGAATTTGTAGTAAAACCCTTCAAAAGTTACAGAACGTTGAAGGTGGCCCCTCAATTCAGACGTCTGGATTGAGGAGCCACCTCAGAACTCGAAAACTAGCCAATGGATATTGCTAAAACTTTGGTAGGAATTAGTAGTGTTTATGTTTAATTTGTACAAAAAAAATGGGGTTTGTACGGCTGAATTTGAGGTAGCTACAATGCTTTGATTTATCTGAAAAATCCATAAATTTCCTCGCGCTGTTTCTCGGAAACTGATGAAGAAATTAAAATAGATTTTTGGTATTATTTAGTAGTAAATTAGCCAAATTTGTAGCCGCGATCCTGGAATTTGTAGTAAAACCCTTCAAAAGTTACAGGACGTTGAAGGTGGCTCCTCAATCCTGACGGTCTATAAAAAACAAATGTACGTAGCTACTAAAGTAATTGATCAAATCGAAGTTTGATTATGCCAATATTTAGTAGAAATTTCTACTAAATATTGGCGTAATCAAAATTCCTCTACATTCAGTATTTCAAAAGATATTAATAATTTTAAAATTCCTAAAGAATTTTCTGTGTAGGGTGACCATAAATAATTCAAACTGCGTTCATAAACACAACTTTATTTACACATGATTCATTCTTCACCAAATCAGTACCTACTTCAAAAAAGAAACAAAATGTATTAAACACAAAGAATAAAAAAGACAAATAAACTAAAAGCGGATTATCCCAAATTAGCTTTTTTAAAATCTCTAATCTCTAAACATCATCTCTAAATTCCCCCTTATTCTATCATTAATTACTAGCCTTCTCTAATCTTTATTTTAAAATACCACCAGTTTTCACCATCATTTGTAGAATTTGTTTTGGAAGTTTTTTGTATGTAATACATTTAATACACATTTACGTAAACGTATCAGAAATCTTGCCGTTTTCTTATGTCATAAAAAATACGGTTTTTAGTTGTGTCGTAATGAATGATTGTAATGAGTCTTACTCTTTTATTACCTACTATAAAAATTGATACCGGGCAGATCAGATCAGCAGAGAAATATTGGTAGTACCCTCGTTTAAATCTGAGACATGGCTTCTCAATTCATACGGACACATTTATAAGACGTTGTCACGTCAAAAATTGTCATTTATGTCCGCTAGCCATGCCAACATACCAACAAATAAAATGAAAAATTAACTCAAGCACAAAAAATAAAAGGTAAACAAAGCATATACCAAAATAAGTCTCCTGGTATAAATCGGTAATCGGTTCATAAATAAAAATAAAAATCTTATAAGAACTATTTTCGACTTATACGTGGACGAAGTCGCGGGCATTTTGCTAGTCAGCTTTTTAAACGCAATAAGCCTTCGAAGTACCAGGTTGTCATAACTCGGTAGGAACACACCTAGCATACTAGGTAGCTGTGTCAAATAGAAAACGCTTTATGGCTTCGAAGTTAACTTCGCTAGATAAGTCTTCGCTAGCTAAGATAGTCGCTAGATAACTTATTGTTCTAAAACTCGAACTTGAAACTTGAACGTAATCTGCTGCTCAGGCGCATAATGTAAAATTCGAAACAACGCCATCTATTAATTCTATCATGTACTTGGAAGGCTTCATGCAACTCAAAGGTAGTAGCTGTGGGGCGATAGTCTTTTGATCGTTTTACACTTTGTATAGGTGGCACTAGGATCGTTATGTTCACGGCAGTATCCCTTGAAATGGGTAGGTAGAGGCCACGCTGGTTGCCAAAGCGGGATTCAAGTGCTGGTGTTTTCGGAAAAATATTCGTAAATTTTTGCTATCTTATTTCATTTCAGTTTGCCTTGCTGTATGACATAGATATCTCTATTATAGTTTTATTTAACTCTTTTATATTGTAAACGGGTTACTTATATCAATAAACGATGCATCAGTTTATAAAGCAAAATCTATACTTCCATAATAAAATGGATTTAGATCAATTTATTAAAATATATTAAATCAACATTCCATTTAACCTTTAAAAAATATTTAATTACCTGAGCCCAAGGTTTGGTTGGTTTGTTTGTCTATTAGTTTAAGAGATTAGAGGTGACAAATGTACAAAAAAAACTATGTTTAAAAATGTAATCTTTTGTTAGACTAACATTTTTACAGTAAAAGATAGATTTCTTTTACAGAATCACATTTTGAACGAGTGCGCGTTGATGTCTTTTGTTGGCACTAATAAAAGTTATGAACTAAACTCGCTGTTTTGAGGGTGCCAACATCAAGGATTACAAAGAAAACAAATAATGGGATAACTTGGTGGTATTGTGGTGGCATCAACAACGCCACATGCGAACTACGCATCGATGACCTGACGTCACAAAAATGCATCGCGCAATCAGAATTTACCGCGCGACTGGTATATATGTCGCAGCCATCTGGTTAAATTAGCCAGCTAATTGGATGCCTAGGCCGATAGTTAACAGAACTAGAATCATTCAACGTTTAACTACTTGGCGTATTGAAAGTCAGCCAAGTGATTCAAATTTAGTTTTTTTTTCCACTGCGGCGCTAGTAGTCACCAAAACAAATATGGCGTCAATAGTGCAACCCGTGACTGCGTTATTTTTCGTTCTTGTGTGCAATTTTAAGTGAAATGAAAGCGTGATATTGTCAAAATAGTACGAAAACATGGAGGTGCCAAATAATACTACGTCTTCTGCAAGTTTTCGCGAAATATTTGAGTCTGAACTGACTGAACGTCACTGACTAAATTATTATTGAGTAGTATTCGTGATAACTTTGTTGTGAACAAACATTTCACTTTTACTAGTAACTTAGTGGTAGGTATTAGTAAAAAGTCACGAATTCATCATAAATTCATCAATATCCAATTTAACTAAATGACTACACGACATTCGGCCATCTGGCTAAACGTTGCGCTCAATAACTTGGCTAGTGGTCCTTCAGCTATTTAATTGGATGCCGGCGTTTAATTAACCGCCTAGGCGTCCAATTAGCTGGCTAATTTAACCAGGTGGCTGCGACATATATACAACGTCCCGATATCAACCGTCATCGTGCCCCGACCGTCCCTTGCTCGTTGAAGTGCCAACCCGCGCCGCAGCTGAGCCTGTAGAATTAAACTACCTGATTGTTAATAATAATGAAAATGTGATCCAGCCTGTCCCCATTTGCTGTCCCTCTATCAGTGATGCCCTAAGGCGAGGCCCGTAGCGGTAGGCCCGTAAGCGACTGCACGCTGAGGGCACCCCCTGTTGGGACAGGGGGTGCCCTCAGCATGCAGTCGCTTAGTTTAAGTAGTATTACGCCTCTGGTTGGAGGCTTTAAGTTTTCTTAAGGCAACCACAGGAAAGTCCGATTAAAATAAAAATCAAAATCAAAATATTTTATTTCACATAAACCTGCAAGGGCACTTATGAAACGTCAGAAGCTAGGTGCACGGTTCCAATTTGTTGCTTCCTATGGAGAAGAGCCGGCAAGAAACTCCACGGTTACTCTTTTAAAAATAATTGGCTTTTACAATGTTTTCAAATTACAGTGATAATAGGTATGGGAGGACAGTGCAGGCCTGTCAATAAGTACCAAGTACTTAGAGGAATGAAAATAAAGAATAGAAAATCGTCTATAAATCTAGTCTGTAAGGCCTACAACGTAAGGCAAGTAGTTACGGCCTCTCAACTACGAAATGCCATTTAAAAAAAATCAACCGTCGTGCAGTAGCCCACCAGACACAACCCCCATCTGGTCGGAGGATCCTCCCTTTTCTACAGTGTATGAGTGAACTTTAAACCCTGGTACTCATACCTCTATAGTATTATCTTTGCTGAACGAACTCATTCACAAAGAGTGATATTGGATTCTATTGAGAATGTCCTAAAAGCAGCCCTGAGTATAGGTGTGTGCCCATATTTCGCCTATAATGTTCCCAGAGCTGGGACACAGGCCAACTGACTGCGAGAAAATTTAATTGATAAAAATTAAAAAAAAAGAAACGGTTTATGCAGTCAAATTAAATAAACAATGATATGAAGTAATTCATATGACCTGTCAGTAATTAAGCTAAATAAAGCAATTCTTATCGTTTAAGTAGTCGTTGATAGAATAGTATACCTTCGAACAAAGATTTGATTTTACTTTCGCTTTAAACGCATTAAAATGTAAATCTAGCAAAGAAGAGGGAAGCTTGTGATAGGACATGCCGGTTTCCTCACCATCTTTTCCTCCACATTTTTGAGAGCAGTGGTGTGTGATATCTACCAACCCGCATTGGCCCCGCCGTGGTGGATTACGGCCCACTACCTCATCGAGAGGAGGCCTGTGTCCCAGTCTGAACATTATAGATTGTTTATACATGTTGTATGCCGTACGCACCTATTTCTACCGATAGTTTTTTTTTTGGGTGGGAAAAAATAACTTCTCCCGCTCTGGGTGGAGCAGGAGGGCGTGTCAGACGTTTACTGACTAAAACCCACCCGTGTTCGCTCAGTTGCCTGTGTGCCAGGGGCCACGGTAGAACAACATTTCTACCTATAGTTAAGTATCGCTATACTCCAAAGCAATTCTAAACGCTGTCAGACTAATATTTCTGCGAATCGAACCTATGACCTTACGCCCAGCAGCCAGCATAACAACCATTACACAACACAGCAGCCTTAGTCTCACAGTTAATAACTGTGATGCATTAAAGATTGCAAAAACACCTTTCGTGTATGTACAGACAGGTGGTTAGCCTTCAATGTGTTATATTATACCATCACCAATAAACCTGGTAACTACTTTTTCTTTTATAACTAAAAGTAGATGTTGATTGGAACTTCCTTTGCTTACAGCTTTATCCGCTGTTTGACCGTACAACCAGTTTTATCAAAGGGTATCGTATTGCCCAGTAACTGGGTTCATAATCATCATCATTTCAGTCGAAAGACGTCCACTGCTGGACATAGGCCTCCCCCAGGCTCCGCCACTTCGACCGATCTTGTGCTTCCTACATCCAGCGGATTCCTGCGGCCTTCACAAGGTCATCGGTCCATCTTGTGAGAGGCCTTCCCACTCTACGTCTCCCGGTACGCGGTCGCCACTCCAGAACCTTTCGGCTCCATCGGCCATCTGTTCTGCGAGCAATGTGCCCTGCCCACTGCTACGTAAGTTTGGCAATTGTAGGGGTATGTCGGTTGCCTTGCTCCTCCTCCTCTCTTCGTAACTGGGTTGTCACCAGTATTAGCTTTGACTACTGACAGGTTATATAATTATATTAGTTCATGTATTGGTTTATTTTATTTGCCTGTACTATGTTTTCAATGTTTTGTTGGTATATAGGCCTGTGCTAGCTGACATATGGCAAATTTAATGTTTTTTGTGTTCCGTAATGTTAATTACCTACTATTGTATAGAATCAAGTTCTTCTAACTTAACAGACAGCTGTGCTGCTGGGGAGTTTGTTGCGCCACTTCTTCCCAGCTAAAGCACTAGGAAGTGGTGAGGGGCGGGCGTTTTGGGGGGACTGTCTTATGTAATTTTGACGTTCAAAAAGAGCTGACTCTCAGCCTAGTTTGAATAAATGACTTATGATTTTTTGATTGTTTTTTTTTTGTGATATCACTACATAGTATAAAACAAAGTCACTTTCTCTGTCCCTATATCCCTATGTATGCTTAAATCTGTAAAACTACGCAACGGATTTTGATGCGGGTTTTTTAATAGATAGAGTGATTCAAGAGAAAGGTTTATATGTATAATATACCGACCTCCACGCGGGCGAAGCCGCTGGCAAAAGCTAGTTGTTAATATTTTAGGAAAATCGTATAGATATTTAGAGGTATAGATTTACTATTACAATGTTTGTAAATATTGGAGCACCAAGTTTCTATCATGTAATTAATTTATCTGTCATTGTTTCATTTTTAATTCTCTTTACCTATTGTGGTATGGTAATTTTATTCTAGGTGCATTGTTTTCACACATAATTATATAATTAATTTATGTAAAATATTGTTTAAAAACCATTTTTTAAAAGAGTAACGGTGGAATTTCTTGCCACTTATTTTCCATACGAAACTACATTTTGGAAGGGGTCACTAGAATCAATTCTATTTTAATGTAAATGTTGACGTTCAAAAGTGCCTTTCATGTGCCTATTTGAAATAAATGTTTTGACTTTGAGGTAATATAGGCAGTCACTCCATGTAAAATACTGGTATTCAGCTGCATCCGGTTAGACTGGAAGCCAACCCCAACAAAGTTGGGACAAGGCTAGGCAGATTATGATTTACGATAAAGCAAATGAGGCTTCGTGATTTATCTAAAGAAGGTTTTTGTTTCTACGTGCGATGCTCTAGCAACAGTTATCATGTAGGAAATTTTCAAGACATCCAGCCAGAAGGAATCACTGTTTTGTCTACATAGTTATTTATCTACATCTACATCCTCTCGCCGCCGACGATACCACCACCACTACTTCGACTCGTAAGAGGCCGACCACCGGCCAGCTTAGGACTCCGAGGCCCTCTGTCCCCGCTCCCGGTGGAAGTGTGCATCGCATGAAGTGGACTCAAACTGTCAACGAAAATGTCATGCGCGCATACTATAGGGCTACAGAGGTGGGAAGTAACTTGACTGCGTACCGTGGTCGGATGTTCACTCTGTTTCAAGTGCTTGGGCCAAAAGTCAACGTGTCGGCGCAACGACTGTCGGATCAGGGTGCTTACTCTCGAATATAATTCCGATAGATCGACATTGGAATTGTCAGTCAAACGTCAGGGATTAGCTGGACTCACTAGCCAATCCCTGACGCTTAACTCAACCAACTGACGTTTGACCATTGTCGATCTATCGGAATTATATTCCAGAGTAAGCACCCTGGTGCGGGTCATCCAGCGTAACCATATGCTGGATGCCGCCGTACTTGATCGACTTCGGTTCGAATCAAAATAAACTATTACCTATCTACAGCTACCGTAGCATGTGGAGCCCATATCTTTCCCACAATTTAATTCACGTGGCAAACCACGATACTCTTCTCTTTATATTTTTGTATTAAATAAATATCATTTAATAATAATAATAATCTTAAGAAGTCTTCGCCAAGAAAGACACATAAAATGTCAAATGCCTTGAGAATCAAGTTTGCACATAAATATTCTTCGAAGCGCATAAATTATACTGTTCAAAGGAAAAACAATGTCTGTATGTGTGTGTGACGCAATCTCAGAAGAAACTAAACCTGTATTGATGCTGTTTGTAATAGTCTATATAATCTTTATTAGATAGAAGTATAACTGTGATGTCAGTGGTCGTAAAAGTAATATATTCTATAAATATTTATTTGCAGAGTCACACATTTCTCGCGTATGTTATTGCATACCATATCATACCATAAAAGCCTCAATATAAAACATAAAAATAAGCCTCTCACCAGGACATGAGTTGCCATGGCTTATCTGGAAGTCAAAGTCAAAATATTTTATTTTACATAAACTCACATGGGCACTTTTGAAACGACACAATCTTCGTCGTTTCCTATGGAGAAGAGCTGGCAAGAAACTCCACGGTAACTCTTTTTTTAAATAATTGACTTTTATAATGTTTCCAAATTCAAGTGTTTATAGGTATGGAAGGACAGTGTAGGCTATAGGCCTGCCAACAAGGACCAGGTACTTAATAAAATATAAAATGTCCAAAATATTCAGAGTCTACGTACAAAGCCTATAAATGTTAACAAATTCACAAAATATAAAAGATAAATTCATTTATAAAACGTAAAATAAAATCCTATTTTAACCAAATGTCGTGATTGCCATTATAACCACTAATAAAGAGTTGAAAAGTCTTTAAATAGACTCCGGACCCAGGTAGGCTGAAGGAAAGAAAACCTGCTATGGTGCAGATTCACAGATGACTCCGCCCTGGAGTGTAAATTTTGTGCTGTCCCTCAAACAATGGGGCGCTTAATATCGTGTCCAGCGTGTCCTGTTGTTTGCACGCTACAAGATCTGATGGACAGTACCGAAGGTGCCAAGCTTACAGCCAAATTCTCGGCTGACTCTAAAATATGTAACAAAAACCATGTTGTTCCTTCTACCCACGTTTTTAGAATCGGTATACATACATAATAATAAAGCCAGTCATTTATAAAACTGTTAAACAAAAATAATTAAAATAAATACCTATTTAATTATGAGTATTTGTAATGTTTAACTGATTTTGATTAAATCAAAGAAAGCCGCCAAGCTCGTAGTCTATTGTGCGAAATACTTGTAAAATCAGGTAATGTAAACATTTTTTTTAATGTGTCGATTTTAATAGTTATTTGATATTGAACTCTCGACTAGCCAATGCTTATTTTTTTAATTATAATTATAACTTCATCAATGTTGCGCTTGTAGGTCAACAGTGGTCTCAACAGTTTAATATTATTGAAATTATTAGAAACACTTTTACACACTATTTGAACTTGTTAAAATGATTTATTAGTTTACTACTTAACTATTTTATTTTTTTTGTTCATGATTATAAAATAATTATTTTTAATTTTTATTCACTTTAATTTATTATTTATTTGTAATGTAATGATTTTAACGTGTAATGTAATTTGTAGTGCTATAAACGGGAATAATTTCCTGAAATAAACGTTTATTTAATTTAATTACCTCTTTGTTAAATTTTGCATGCCAAAACTCAGGCAGAATGTACCAGGCTCACCATATTTTTTATAACAACTTTATTGTACAATACCTACATTCTTTGCAAATAAATGATTTTATTTGATTTTTTTTTTAGGTAAGTGTATACGTCCCTAAAAAGAACAACTGTTAAAGGTCTACAAATAGCAGCAGGAACCAACGGCTTAGCGTGTTTTCGAAACTCGATAAGGTGCTTGTAACTTACCTAGACTATGAATATGAAATTGTTTGTATCAACTTTAAGAGTCTGTTGGATAAAAGCAACAAATTTGTTCTCGAGATGGCGATAAAAAGACGAACAAAATCCATTTAAAGATACGCCTCTGCGAA
The DNA here is from genome assembly GCA_949091785.1 of Polymixis lichenea. NCBI lineage: Eukaryota > Metazoa > Arthropoda > Insecta > Lepidoptera > Noctuidae > Polymixis > Polymixis lichenea. Next base: position 7,434,205 of record OX420958.1, read on the forward strand.
CTTGCGAATCGCATTTATTTTATTACTTGAATGTTTCTGAATCATTTCTAAAAGGTAAGAAAAATTTGATTAAGCTATTCGATTCTCAACCTTATTCTAACGATTTTTATTTATAAATTGTCATTATTTTTCACACTTCCAAAATTAAAATTTTAAAGCATGTTCCACTTCATTCTTTATAAGTTAAGGTTGGTTTTTCTTAAACAAACTCTGTGATACATAAAACCTTTTGTATTTTGAAATAAAACTCGTTCTGCAAGATGAAAAAAAAGAGTTTTTGCTTTGCAAAATCCGATTCTTGCCGATGCGCGGTTCGACTTTTAGTGTCCTTTCGTTTAAGTTGGTTTACATTTTGTATTTATATGTTTTTATGAAAACTCTGCACTTTTGTAAGGCCTTCGATGAATGATAATAACAATAACGTTTACTTTTGGAACCGAAGTGGTTTGTCTTCTGAAGTTATGATTCATACGAGACATAACAAAAGGGAAAATTGGTTGTTTTAAGTTTATTTTGAGACACTTATAACAATGTATCGGGCGGGATTATGTTATCTGTACTAATATTTTAAAGAGGTCAAAACTGTTTGTAAGTTTTTATGTACGGAGTAAGCTATGGAACTACCAGTCGGGTTTGAACATATCTTTGTGCATTTGATAGACCAATGTTTGAGGAAGGTTATAGGCTGTTAAATCTAACACTCGATCTTAGAGAGATGAGAAAAAAAGTCGAAAAGAACGCTAAGAGACAGCAAAGTATTATCGCCGGTGAGTGATGCAATGCTATAATTAAAGGGGATGAAATAAGATTACATGACTGAAAAGCAATAACACAGTTGAAAAGTTTGACTTGGTATGGCTTAAAAGGGCTTGTGGCTAAGTATTAACAGCCGTACGGATCGGTTGATTGGCAAGCTCCTACGCTTGCCGCGGTGGATGGGTGACCACCTTTACATACCAAAACGCTTTCGTGTTTCGGAAAGCACGTTAAGCCGTTAGTCCCGGCTGTCATTCGTGGATGTTTGACATTCGTTACGGGTCGTCAGAACCCCGAAAGTCTGACAACCAGTCTTACCAACGCCAAGGAGAGACGTATTACCCAATAACTGGGCTGTGGAGGTCAGATAGGCAGACGCTCCATGTAAAATACTGGTATTCAGGTGTATCCGGTTAGACTGGAAGCTGAACAAGATGATGATTTATCAATCTTACATCTATTACTAACCAATACAAAAGCAACAAGTATTCTATCAATAGAAATCCTTTCTCTTATTCAAACTACGTATTCACTCATGACTAAGAAGCTATATTTAACACTATGTACCAGTGGCGAAAGCACCATATAACACGATTCCTACGGGGATTCGCATCGGCAACTCTATCGTTATTAAAAAAAATGGCACGTAAATAGTGGCTACTGTTGTCAAGAAATATAGTTACACTACGGGTATTTAATTTATCATAACATTCAAACAACAAAAACGGTTAATTTTAGCTTTGTATTACAACAAAAAAAAATGTTCTAAAATAACCCGGCTACAAATCATCATAATCGGGAACTAAAAATTCATACTTCGGTGATCCCGTAATGATGTCGCTTTGGGTCACGTAGCACCGCTTGATATGGATGAGAGCAAGCCGCTTCATAACGGGTTATAACAGAGACTGATATAGAAAAATACGTCAGCGAGAACGAAATGGCAGAATTTTGCGCATTTGATTTGCTTTTCAGCCGTTCAATTTAATTGTATTAAATTCTTTACATGCTTAAATTAATTTTAGAATGATAATAAGTATTATTTATTGATAAGTCAGTAAGTTAAAGCCACTCTTAGAAAAATTACACCTCGCCGCTGCTATGTACTAACGTAATTACCTACATTACCAAGTTAAAATGACATCACACAATCTTGCTCAAGCAATCACCAAGTAAATGCTTAACACTTGATTGATTAACGTTACGTCAGTGTATAATACCAGCCTATTACTGTATCACTGCAGGCTAAGGGCCTCTTATACATACTTACATAGCCTGTAATGTGGGTTGGTAGATGTCACATGTCTTTGAATTTTTGGTTCCAGGAGGAAACCGGCATGGTTTCCTCACGATGTTTTGCTTCACCGTTTTAAGAGCAGTAGTGATTAAATAATTTACACAAAGTAAAGCGTCCGACTGGGTTGGAATTAGGCTTGCCAGATGGCCGGAAAATCCGGGATTGTCCCGGAATTTTCCGTCTTATTGTCCCGGATTCCGAAAACCTACTAGTTTTCTAACAAAATAAACTAACAACGAATGACACGGCTGGCCTGCCTGTGAGTACGGGCGGCGCGCGGTAGGGGAGTGCTTACTTCGCCCGCCCGCGCTCGCCCCCTCTCTTACCACCCGTCCGCTGTCTGGCTCCTTCACTTAAAATTATAACTGGCGTTAATTACCTACTAAGTACATAGATACCTATCTAATGAAAGTATGTATTTAAAAATAAATGGCATTCTCCTTTTCACATACAAATATAAATCTTTTGAAAAAAAAAAAAAAACAAGATACTTTTTATTATGGCCACGACCCGACACCGTTGTCCTAGAATTGTCCCGGATTTGATAAGTTTCTATCTGGCAACCCTAGTTGGAATCTATGACCTCTCCTAACCAACTCGTAAGTCGCGGCCGCTACCACTGGGCCAGCATTTCTCATAGATATAAAAAGTAGTATGTCGTATCCTGGTAGTAGAACGTACGCACAGCAATCTATACATTTACAGTATAAGATGATCTCGCAATGTATAGGATTTCCGTACAGTGCGAGATCAGCGTGAACTGGAAACGTATAGCTTGATGTGTAGCCGTGTGTACTATCGTGATAAAAATATAATTTGTATTCTTCTCAGCGTGTCTGTAGCGTTGCAGACAGCAGGACCCGCTGGAAAAGATATTACACCACACCACACCACACACCACACACCACATCACACCACCACACACCACCACACCACCACCATATTCACACTCCAGGGCGGAGTCATCTGTGAATCTTCACCTGAGCTGTTTTCTTTACTTCGGCCTACCCGAGTCTGCAGTCTATTTAAATAGACTCCTAGCTTCCTAGCTTAAAGACTTTCAAATAGACTAATTTGTATTAATCCAGGTTATAAACTATCTGTGTGCCAAATTCTATCTAGATCCGTTCAGCCGTTTTTGCGTAATTGTAACAAACATGCAACCACACAAACATATAAACTTTCATAATATTATTAGGGCAGTAGGTTTAAGCCCCTGTTAGAGCTTTTTACAAAAGAAGCGCAATATTACATTGTTTGGAGCGCAAAATGGGAAATTATTACAATTTCAATTAAATACATAAATAAATGAATTGAAAACGTCACATTGGTACTGGCCTGGATTTGAGATCACAACCTGATGCTAGGTCAACACGATTAGTCTTACGTCACCGTGCCTTCTGCTGAAGCGACAGGTGTGAATCAACATCTGTTTCCACCCGGCACAGGTAAAAAAAGGGATCAATGACATGTGTTTTTATTTTAGTAGCGACAGGAAAGGGGAATAGAATTGAGATGTGTTTGACAGAATTGCCATAGATAAATAAATACATTGAATTAACATGTTATAAGTTTTTATAAATAAACTGGCTGTTAATTAATTTAATTGCTGGACTTAATTTCCTAAAATAAATATATACAGGGTGTAACAGAAACCCCACTGCTATCCTGCACTAAAGATAACAGTTGGTATAGAATCACTATACATAGTTTCAGCTCAAAATAAAATACTCTACGAATTGATACCAAATTTTCGGTTTCATATGTTTCTTAAATTCAAAACATAACAAACGTGTCACCGCACTACGTAGGTCAATAACTTTCCACGTTACTTGACAATATCACGATAAATCTCTTCCGAGTGATGCGTTTGTTTTCTGGTATCAATGTATTAAAAATTCTCATTTCTTCCGAACATGTAGAGATATGATTAAAAACCCCTTCCAATATCGTTTGATATCATCCAAAGAAGCCGTGCCCTTGGTATGTATGTACCCTTTCCGTTACACGTTGCCGTTGTTTAAAAATTTAATACCTATAGTCAAATATGGTGGTGAATGAATGGTATTAAATCTTCTTCTATTCCCGAAACCATAATTGAAATTGTTATAAAATGTTTAAGATTTTTGAATAAAATCTTTATGAGTAAACTTATTATGAGGTCAGGTGGGTTTCTTAGGTTTGGTTCATCAATCTGATTTTACACGATACCTAAAAGGCTATCCTGAACTAACTGTTATAGAGGTATGAGGAACAGGGTGTAAAGTTCACTCATACTCTATGGAAAAAGGAGGATCCTCCGACCAGATGGGTGTTGTGTCTTGTGGGCAACTGCCCGACGATTGATGTTGGGATTTTTGTATATATGTCGATTGCGTGGTAAACTCTGCTTGCGTGATGTAGCTGCGGTGTGACGTCAAGTCTTGAGTAGTTCGCATATGGCATTGTAGATGGCACCACTTCACCTTTTGTGTTTTCCACATTTGTTGATTTTAAGTTTCGTATGTGGGGCATTGTATATGTCCGCCACATTATCATCCGATTTATCAGAATAATTTGCAATTGGAAACAACTATCGGCATATCAGGTTGACGGGAAATTAGACCCTACTTCCATGGCACCAATTACTAGTATCGCCCGATCAACAAAACTTTGGGTTCACCCCTTTTGTTTTTACAAGCCAACCATCAGACTCAATGACGTATTATAAATAGACGCGTCATACACGAACATTAGAGCACTCAGAAACAGCGTAAACCATGAATGTAGCTACCTACTAGTACATACAACCATACAATGCGCGAAGAACAGGAAAGACCCATACCGATTCCTGTTGTTAGAATGAGATAAACATATATATTTAGTTACGTCACTAGCGTGTCGCCACGTCACTGAATAGTACGTGACTAATAACACAACAGGCAATTACCTTGCATTTCTTTTGCCAATATTAAGCGCCAGTAACGCATCTAAAGGCTTCTTCAAACAGGCGCGACGTAACAGCGCGATGCGACTCTCGTAGAACAATTTATATGAAAACTTCATGGAAATTGTTACACAAGTGTGGTATCATTGATCAGACCGACATCATTTTCGTCATGTCTACCTTAAAAAGATTCATGATGAATCATGCAGCTATTTTAAACTGTAGACCGGTAGTCTTAGCACGTACGATGTTCCGGTGGCTATGATCTCATATAATTAGCCTATGAGCCGTTATAATGGCTTAGAAGATCATGCTGTAGTCACCACCTTTACAGGCGAAATTATCTTAGTTGGATATACTCAATTTTATTTGAGTATTGTAGATGTTTACGAGCCGGGAGCTTTACGGGTAGTCAGGACCCCGAAAGTCTTAGCTATGGGTGAAATGAAATGTTTATGAAATGAAATGTTTATTTGAAATGAAATGTTTATTTATGTAAGTAGATCTTAAAAGACACTTTTACACGTCAATATTTTGTTGGTTAATATTTTTAAAAACTAGATGGCGCCGGCATTTGCTAGCTGACTGTTCCCTAAGAAGAAAAGCCGAAACAAACTCAGAGGTCATGGTCTCTTTTAAAGTCCAAACATTATATTATTTAAGTTTTATGTGAGTGTAACAATGCAGGGTAATGTCTGGAAAGGCCTTTTGAAGAAAGAGCCATTGCAGCTTTGAGCTGACCTGTCTCAACAGACGGCATGTATGTAGCAGTCACCCTGTAGCTCAACCCTATTTTAGGGAGCTCAACGACCCGTCACAAGACGCTTCCAGATTTGCAGGACATTTGAGAGGGTATCGTGTGACGCAATAACTGGGTTGTGGAGTTCAGAAGGCAGTTCCTCCATGTAAAATACCTTAAAGAACGATCATTTTGTGCATCTGTATAAATCATGTAAAAATTGACAACTGCAATTGATCGTTTCGGGGACTCTCAAAACCTCCATTCGAGCTCAAAACTGAGCCTATAATCGAAGCACGAAATCCGTAGTTTCGGCCGAAATTATGGACACTTCCTTGTCCGGTATCACTTAGATATGGAAATAAGATTAGTCCGGAGCCAGAACTACATATTAATGACAACACGATTTAACAGTTCTCCGTCAGTTGTTGTGTTTTGCACGTTCGAAAAAGAGGGTTCACTTGTAAATATCGAAATACTTCTGGGCGGCATTGAATCTTCGTTGACGAACTAAGAGAGTAGTGTACCTGGGCCCCTACTCTCTAACTCCGTCAACGAAAATACGGGTCCATCCGAAAAGTCACTCCAACAGCTGATTAACTTTTTTGGACGGGTAAAACCATATAGGGAGTAGCGACAGCGGTCAAATCGTGTAGTAATTCATTCTTAGTTTGGGCCCCAAACTAATCATACTTCCGTAAGTAATACGGAGTAGGAATGGCCCGTAACTTCGATCGGAATTACGGATTTCGCTTAGGGAGTAGGCCCTCAGGGGGCTTACTCCCTAAGCAAAATCCGTAGTGTCGGCCATCGTCACGGACGCTTCGTTCTCCGTCTCACTTATGGACATACCGTAAGTTAGACAGAGAGCGAAGCGCTCGTAACGATGGCCGATACTACGGATTTCGTTTAGGGAGTAGGCCCCCGGGTCCGACAAACCCGAAATAGATACCCGAAGTAAAACCGTAAACATTAATATACATCGCCGACGTCGTCGTCGCCCTATCTCAAAATAGCTTACAGAATTCATTATTGCACTGAGTGTTGTACAAATTATTCTGCATAATGAAGACTTGATCACTTGAAATGGTGCTTAACACATCCACATTTTGTAACTTGAATGTAAATATATTATTTTATATATTCAGACGGTTTATGTACCGACTATAAAAATGTATAATAAACATGTTTTTGTGTTGGATATTCAAGTTTTTGTAAAGTAAAAAAGACGTTGCCATAAATTACTTTATTTTCTGTCTCCAAGAAATAATAAATCAATCTGCCTAGCCTTTTGCCAACTATATTGGTGTTGGCCCCAGTCTAACCGAATGCAGTTTAAGACCAATACTTTATATGAGTAGTCTAAAGTTATAATCCAGTTACTGGGTAATACGGTACCCTTTAGTAAGGTAAGACTGATTGTCAGACTTTCGAGTTTCTGACGACCCGTAACAACTGTCAAAGATCCACGAATGACAGCCGGGATCATTGTGCTCTCCGAGGCACAGAGGGGTCTTGGTATGTAAAGATGGTCACCCATCCACGAGAAAACGTAGCTTAACCTGATCGATCGACCCGTGCGGTTGCTAATACTTAGCCACAAGCCTTTTTAGCCATTCCAAGTCAAAACTTGCAACTGGTTTGTTGTTTTTCAGTCACGTAACCTTAGTTTATCTCGGTAATTTTTTAGAGGTATGTAATTAAATAATTTAACTGAAGTAACTCAACATAATAATTGTAAATTGAAACTTCTAGCCCGTTTCCCATTGCTTACAGTCACGCAAAGCTTATAAAATCCTTAATGACTAACCGAAACAAAATTTTATTTATTGAATTATGTATCAATATTTCCTATTACACTCAGACACGAAACTTTAAAATCCTTTTACGTCTACTCAATTGAGTCGATAATCGCCTACATGGATCATAAGACCTTTTTGGTAAAGGCCGTTCGGTCGGGCGCCCGCGCAGCCGCCAGTGCAACACCCGACGCAGAACGCGCGGCCGCGATGCGACAGCCAACGAACATTTTAAAAAACGAACACGAATCTCCATTTTCAAATTGAAAATTTAACATTCTTCTAACGTATTTTGTTTAAATCGAACGTGTGTTTTAAATTCAAAATTGGAATAATGTGAATAAGTTTTTTTTTTCTTATTTCTTCATGTGTAGGAATGTGTTAGTGTCCATGCACAAAAGAAGTGTTGTGTGATTTTTTTATTGTTTTTTTTTTAATGAGGTGTCTACCTCGAAGTTACTCTGTGGGATAAAAGTGTTTCAAAGGTAAGGAATTATCGATACTTTGCGAAACATCTGGCCATTGATAATCGTGGGCTCGAAAAAAGCCTTCGGATTACTCGTAAGGTCAAACCGAATATGGCATGACGGATTGGTCTTTTTGTCTTAAGTTTTTATTCGAATCAATGAATTTTTTCCTTAATTTTATACTATAAAATGATAATAACTTTACACCACTATAGATTTCAAATTAAGAGCATCGGTATACCCGACTATTCAAAATTTAAATGACAGGTTATACTCGACTATTATAATTTTCTGGTCCTTCGAAGCGAGGTTCATTTCATGCATTTTGAATGCAAATGCTTATTAAAATGTAATAGCCCTGTTCATTGTAAGTAGTTGAAGGTTGGCGACGAGCAACCGGTTCTCATAACCAGTATAAGGGTTACATTCTTACACAAATAGGAGGAAGGTTAGGTTACGATGTTGTGGAGAAAAATTGTATGCTCTTGCGAATTTCGTTGCATAGCTTTGTGCAGACACGCCTTGTTGACGGGATAAGTAATATTGATTTATATGTATATGGTACTGGCACTTCGCCCGCGACTCCTAGGCCCAAGGAATAAAAATGTTCATACAAACTACCACCCTATGTACCTACCTTTTTCACCCGTTTCGGAGGCAGTTTCCTAAAAACCTTTCTCAGCTGACGTCTCCTACTCATAATCTACCTCGGTGCCAAATTTCATCTTCGTCCAGATCCAATAATTTTTGAGATTTCGTGTTTAATCAGTCAGTGGAGTGTTCGAATGAGCGACCTTTCGCTTTTATATTTATAGAATTATACATTTTACCATGTTTAAAGAAAATAGGTTTTAAACCGCGTTTATTTCGGTATGCAAAGACAAGATTCAGTGCCTATGTTTTTCTCTCAGACACTTTTTTTATACTAGTCTATGCCGTTCCTCCACTCTTCGCCAGCCCGCGCGTCGTCCTTCTAGTTTTGATGGAACATCCATCCAGCTACTCCTGTGGCGGCATCTACAACGCCACATGTGAACTACGCATCAAAGACTTGACGTCACACAAATCCTGCATCGTGCAATCAGAGTTTACCGCGCGACTGGTATATATACAACATCCCGACATCAATCGTCGGGCAGTAGCCCACCAGACAACACCCGTCTTGTCAGAGAATCCTCCCTTTTCTATGAAGGTTGAGTGAACTTTACACCCTGTTCCTCATATCTCTGTACTGGTACCATTTCCTACGTGGTCCTGACATCTATCCACCTAACTCTAGGCAAGACTAAAGTTAATCGAAGACTAGTATGATCAATTCTCATAATCATTGCTCGAAGCAGTGAGCAAGAGTGGTCACCAATACTCGGTCTTTTTTGTAAGGTCTTTGCCTTGTCTTGTGGAAGGACAATTACTTTAAGTTGTTATTATTTACTAGATTTTGCCAGCGGCTTCGTCCGCTTGGAGGTCGGAAATTAGCCCACGGGAACGTACTATCGGGATAAAAAGTATCCTATGTGTTAATCCAGGTATTCAACTATCTGTGTGCCAAATTTTATCTGCGTTTAGAGCAGACAGAGCTTCTACAGCAGTGGTGGCCACGACTTACAAGTTGTAAGGTCTAAGGTTTGAACATAGATAGGCGCTTAACTTCGTGTAAATTATTTCATTAGCACGACTCTCAAAACGATGAATGTTTTCGACGAAACAAAAAATTCGAAGACATGTGTCATTTACCAACCCGCTCTGGGCTCGCGTGGTGGATTAGCCCGCTGCAGTCCACTGCTAAACATAGACATGTACCTCACCCATGACGTGTGTACCTTCATAATTTCCTCTTTATAAACAGGTGTTTAAACTTATTCTGTAACTCCGAAGTAAATAACATAAATAATAGTGTTTTGTAAAGGTTACAACAATCGATTTCTTTGTTTTGGTTTACATCCTTGATGTCGATACAAATAAGTAAAAAACGCACTGTTGGCTACTGAATTCAATCACCTACCTACTATTTATTATTTTTTAGATCTGAAATAATTTACTTCAGAAGTAAATGTACCTAACGTTAGAATGGTAGGTAGGTGCTAACGAGATGACGACTAATTGAGAACACTGGAAGAAAAAGATATGTCGCGCCGACCCCAAACAACTTGAGATGGGGGCAGGGAATGACCATACATCAAAATACGTAAGTAGAAGTCAAGTAACTATTGACACTATGTTCTAAATAAAAAAATGACTTATCAAAATAAAAAAATAAAAACAAAAGGACACTCAAGCGTCAAAGTAGCTCACCGCGTTGCTGTCATTCGAAAAAATGCCCAGAAGACTGGCAGCATTGGCTCGTTGAATGGCAATGGCAATTAAAACATAAAACGGGAGTTTCCACGTGTTTTATGAAAAAACTATCATTCTAAAGATACAAGCCTGTGACAGACAGAGAACATGCGTAGACTTCGTAAAAACGGTCTCGTTGACACCTTCTTCATCCTGAAAAAGAAATAAGCTTCGTCGTCAGCAGGATAAAAGCATCAATTTATGTATGATGATAAGAAATGATGAATGAATTGACTGCTTCGTTTTATAAAGCCCTACCCTACTTTTATAAAGAAATGCTTGTAGGAAGAATGCACCCTTGAAAACTCTTTCAATAGAAACGCTATTAGGGAGAGGAAATCCAGGGATTCGTTTAGAAGGTCGAGGAGCACAGCTTTGTCCGACGCTCCGATGTTATTAGTATTTCCTAGATCATGAGGTCCTAGGTTCAATTACCAGGTCGAGCAAAGTGTTGTTGGAGTTCTGTAAAAGGATTTTCTCAGTAGCAGCCCGGAGGCATGGGATTTGTGTCCGGTTGTTGGCAATACGCTCGCCCTCTATTACATGGGACTTAAAACATAACTGCCGAAATGTGGGTGTACTATAGGTACACCTGTGCAGTGGCGAAACCACCATATAACACGGTTCCTACCGGCTTCCCTTCGGTGATTCGCTTCTCTACCGCTTTTGAAAAATGGCACGTATCGCAATAGTATCTACTATTCCCCAAAAAATATACTTTATTCACAATAATATTCAAACAACAAAACGTCATAATTGAGAACTAAAAAGTCATACAACAACGATCTCGTTATGATGTCACTTTAGGTCACGTGGCACCGCTTGATATGGACGAAAGCAAGCCGCTGTACAACGGGTTATGACAGAGATAGATATAGAAAAATGCGTCAGCGAGAACGAGATGGAGGAATATTGCACATTTTATTTGGCTGTTCAATTTTATTGTATTTAATTATTTACCTACATTCCTATATTAATTTTAGAATGATAGTAAGTATTATTTATTGATAAGTCAGGAAGTTAAAACCGACTTCGCTTCGGCTTCTCTCATAAAAAAAATTACACCTCGCCGCTGCACCTCTGCCTAACCCTTTGGGGAAAAAGGCGTGATGTTATGTTAAACGACCAAAATATTCGTAAACGAAACCATAAGACCGGATATAAAAATGCATCAAAAACAGCTGTTATAATAGAAACTATTTCATTCTGTGTTGTATAACATGTCACCTTGAGTGCAGCAGTGAATGAATTTGTTACGTTATAAGCAAGTGATCTCTACCAATGTGTTAGATTAGATTAATTTGAATGACTAGATTATCCTCTTAATACAATACAACTGTTTTACAGCCTATATAAGGAATTTCAGAATACGGCAGTGGTTAAAATCATGTACAATGCGCTGGTACGGAGCCGTCTTGAAACGAGTGCTATAATTTGGAGCCCCCAAGAGGCTAAATACAGAGTCATGCTCGAAAGAATCCAGAACAAATTCACTCGGTTTCTATATGTCAAGCAGTACGGCGTCTATACCTTCTTTCCGCTGTTATACCCGAGTCTCTTCGTAATAGGAATGGTAGGGTACAGCAGGCTGGCTGTGCGGAGGGACGTCGCTCTTTGTAGCTTTGTCTTTCGGGTACTTCGCGGTTGGTTGAACCACCCCGAACTATTGGCAGAGCTGGGGGTGTGCGCGCAGCCGGATGCGGTGGCGCGCGTCGCTCGACGCCAACGCTACTGGAGCCATCCTCTAAGACAAACCTGAACAAGTTTGCCTCCCTTGTCACGAGCCATAAGATTGGTCAATATTATTTCTATGGGGGTTGATATATTTCAGTGCAGCCTGAAGAGGTTCACAGAAGTAGCACTGAAATGCATTGAAAATATTTAAAGGCAAAGTTATGTTAATTTCGTTAATTTATAATATATGTTAGATGATTTTTGAAATCGTTTTGTTTATAGTAGTAACATCGCATTGGCGCATTATAGCTGTTAGGGTGTTATATAAGAAATTTTAAATAAATACATAAATATACTACGCCAACTTTATCTACCAGGGCCTTCATTTTGATTTTTATAGAAAAAAACTTTTGCAAAAAAAAAATACAACTGACTTCGGACTTTACTTCGAGTTTTTTTGTCACCGACTTCCGAAATTAAAGTAATTTTTCACTTTTTAGTGTTTTTTTCGGAAGTCGGAAGTTTTTTTTTTCGTTATGGTACCTACCCCACACCAATTCGTATAACACTACTTGTTATGTAAACAACAGTGACAGAAAGCAGCAGCATATCATCGAGGTATATAAAGTGGATTAAAAACGTATTATCCAGGCTAACACAAAAATTACCGAAGAAAAATTAACAAAATGTATATGGAATTGACGGAGATATAACGTAACACACATACAAAAAAAAACTTGCAGATGAATTGAGAACCTTTTCCTTTTTGAAGTCGGTTAAAAACCACAATGCAATATTTAGCTACAAATGCTTGATAATTCTATGGCAATGTTCAATGGGACTTTTGGTATGCAAGGAGCAAGGACTTTATTAACCAAAATATCTTCCGAAGGGACGATTTCAGCATTTATTAAGCCAAGCTGAACTCGCTGCTAAGAGAGCCTACCTTCTTTTAAATTTTCGATTAAGATGGTCAAGATAAACGTTGGAAAATCAGAAATTAGTCATTAGGCCACTACAAATTCAGTTGATAGAATCGAACTTTTAGTTACAAAATCAAGTTAATCATTTTTTTGTGGGCGAATTGGCAACTCCTGTAAAACGTATTAGGCAATTGGCAATACGTAAATATGTTTAATATTTCTTTTTGTCATTTTAAAATGATTTTCCGAAACAGAACGATGTTTTAAATAAGTAGGTTTAGCGTTTGTCGTGCAAACACTCTAAGAGTATTTAAAAACTTATGGCTGATTTTTTAATAGTCAGATAACTTTTATCTGAAGAATAAATCTGACATCGACATATTTTCCATACAAAAGTTGGCAGATAAAAGTTTTCAGACTATTGAAAACCCAGCCCTTAACAAAATTAACTTTTCTATACTTTTATAAACCAAGTAATAAAGCAAACAGATTAAAAATAATTCATACCGTTTCGTAAGGATAAATGCCTCTAACGAATATTGCATTCGTCTCGTTTGAAGTAGAGCAAGTACCTACCTACTTGATCGGTATGATAGCATGCTTGCAATCTAATTTAGTACCAGTGAGTATTTTATTAGAGTTTTTTATCGTTTCATGCTGTTGGTAAAGAGAGCAAAAAAGCAGACAACTTTTTTGCGCATACCCTGAAAGTCATTGTAATGACGTAATCTTACTATTTTTCTGGACTACTGAGTATTTCTAACCTATACAACGTGTAACGGAAAGGGTATATACATACCAAGGGCACGGCTTCTTTGGATGATATCAAACGATATTGGAAGGATTTTTTAATCCTGTCTCTAGATATTCGGAAGTTATGAGAATTTTTAATACATTGATACCAGCACAATTTGAAACAAATACATCACTCGGAAGAGATTTATCGTGATATTGGCAAGTAACGTGGAAAGTTATTGACCTACGTAGTGCAGTGACATGTTTGTTAGAAACATATAAAACTAAAAATTTGGTATCAGTTCTTAGAGTATTTTATTTTGAGCTGAAACTATGTATAGTGATTCTATACCAGCTGTTATCTTTAGTGCTTAAGGATAGCAATAGGGCTTCTGTTACACCCTGTATAGCTAGCTCACTTACCTGCCGTATAAACAGTTTCATTAATAATTAAATTGAATAATGATTGTCATCAAGAATTCGACGAGGATGGCCTAGAAACATAAAAAGGTACACCTTTTTATTAAACTTACTATTTGCCTTATTTTTAAATTCTAGAAAAAAAGTAAAAAAGCGTTTTACTTCGTGTAAATTATTTCATCACCACTGCTCTCAAAACGGTGATAGAAAAATTTGTGAGGAAACCGACATGTTCTAGAACCAATAACTCGAAGGCATTGACAACCGCCAAATCGCACTGGGCCCGCGTGGTAGATGGCCCATATTGTAAACCTGAACTGGGCTCGCGTGTAGCCCACTCTCTTTGGAGACATGGGTTCCATCAGGTGGAACATTATATACACCGTGAAATTTTAATGGTTGTTTTCCCGCGGCAGAACAACTTGCCATAAGGAGTACTTTCGAAGCATAGAGTAAAAGCAAAAAAATAAAGTTTTTTTTTTGTTTTAAAATAATTTAAAAAATATTCATCAACTCGATAAAACACTACTCAATAGTAACACTAGAGGTAACCTGTAGGTACTACTCGAATCGCACGCGCCGCCGACAAAAGGAACAGCGATGCATAAATGTTCAATGCAAAATAAACTCTCGCACGTGGTGATTTTTCACAATGGTAATTTTTTTTTTTCTAATATTTTATTTATTTATAAAACGAATGTTACCAAGACAAAACCATTTCGCTGCGGGAAAACAACCATTAAAATTTCACGGTGTATAATATAAAACGTTTATTCTCTCTCTACACAAGTTATGCTTAACTTAGACAGTAATGCACGAAAAATGAGCTAACTTTGTGACAGGTGCCTGAAGTAGGTTTATTTAAAAACCTGTATTACAGGTCACTAGGGTTACCACCAAAGTTAGAGGCTGATTATGTGTTATAGGCTGTAAAATAAAATGTTATAATTAGTAGGTATTAGGTATAGCAGACTTACCACTTGTCAGCTGATATGTATATTACCGTCCCTTACATAAATACTGTCCCAAAAAATTCAAAGAAAAACAAAAAAACAAAAATTCAAGATCTCTCAGATTTTCCGTCTCCTTCAGGCCATCAGAAGTAATCTGATCTTTCAACCCCAAAACCCACTAAAATGCAGTTTCCACTTATCAATAACACTATCTAGCATTAACATCAGTAAGCAGTAGTTGGAACCTTTTATTTAATTCCCAGGCTTATAACAATATGCGCAAGAGTCGTTGCCAACACGCAATGGTTAAGTAACTGAGAAGCGAACTAAACGCAGCGTTGCGACAACACATCACCTCTCTTGACTCATCTGGTAAAAGTAGGTTCTATTCATGAGAACTGACCAGTTGGATTCGGAATGTTCTACAAAATGGTTGCTACTTATCATGGTCCTTACTTAACTCCATGGCTTTTTTTTGAGCTTGGGAAATCATTAAATAACTTCTCCCGCTCTAGGTGGAGCGAGAGGGCGTGTCAGACTTTTGCTGACTAAAACCCATCCGTGTTCCTTCAGTTGCCTTTGTGCCAGGGCTACGGTATCTCTTTCGAACAACCCGCACCCCTGGCAGGCATCGGCCCTTGCGGACCCCACCAGTTGGTGCTGACATCTCTTTGAGGCGCGCGTGGAACACAACGCACAGTGGAACGAATGTATGGGAGCGGTTGGACGTAGACATGTCCGAAAAAAAAGAGTAAAATTATGCCAAACTAATGATGCCATCTTATTCGATTACTTAATGCCTTCATAACTTGTGGTGATGAATTTCTTCATAACTCCCATATTTCGGGAGTAATTTGAGAAAATGTGAAATTTTACTATGAAAATGAGTGTATCGAGCTCTCTCCCTCCTGATTCCGGGCTTGTTTCAAGTAGCGGTCTCTAATATCATAATGCTAATACTAAGAGCTATATTTAATACTAAGACACATAGTGCGCCAAATGTGCACTTTCTGGGATAAAGAGTGATGTTTATTTTATAACACAATTTTTTTATTTTTTGTTTATTTTGTTGATTAAAACCGTTTTTCTAAAGGTTTACCTTATTACAATAACATTTCTGAGCAGCCAATTAGAGAAGATATAAGCTAATTAGGATATATAATTAGGGACTTAAGGTTTACATATAAAACTGATGCACTAATGATTACTGATAAGAACATTGCTATTATTTAATTACTAAATGGCTCTTAATACACTAATTTAGCATGCATCATTTACTAATTATCACAATAACTAATTACCTTGCAATATTTAACAAAGGATACCTGGGATACCTGGATTTTATATAAATAGGTCACTATTAGTAACTTTAAAATCAGTGTTGATTTACACCTCGTTGTATCCAAGCTAATCTCGCAATGTATTTTCCAAATTTTAATACAAATCTTGATATTCACGTTGCTTTATGCGCACGCGCACATAAAGATTTACGCGACTTTAACTATTTGTTCAGTGTTTTAAAAGATAACAGTTGTGTTCAGTTATGTGAAAGTGCTGAAACAAGTTTAAAAGACTGGTGTCGTCGATTTTGCTACCGCATTTATGCAAAATGGACACAGTCTGGAAGAAGCACAGATAAGTTTCGGAAGAAACATGAGATTTGGCTACAGGCTGCAATTCAATGGCCGGAATTACAGAATGAAAATATGGAACCTTCTACAGAAAATATAAGTGACGTCATCGAGCCCATAATTTCTCCTGCTAAATCTGATGCTTCAACTTGTACACATCCTAGTCCTCGTAAATCTTTTGAGGACCTTAGTAACCGGCAAAAAAGAAGACGCACTGAAGATAGTCTTTCATGCAGCAGTAGCAGCGCTGAAATTATGTTTTCGGCCGAAAGGGCGCTTCAAAAGGCAGGACAAAGCGATACAGCTTATGTTATGAAATACTTGACGGAGAATCCAGAAGAGGCCTCAAAAATCAAAGCCTTCATTGAAGGTAAATCAATTCAGGTACGGGAAATATCCCCTTTGAAGGCATTGGCTCTTTATGTATCGATGAACTTATCGAAATGGCGCTATAACACTCTTCGGGATTTCAACACTCAAGAAGGAGCTCTTCAATACCCGAGTTACTACATGTTGGTTAAAGAAAAAATTAAGTGCTATCCGGCCAAAGAAGATCTCACAGTTACAGAGAGCTCTGCAAAAATCAAATTACAAGCCTTGATGGATTTAACCTCAAGAAGACTTATTAGGTCGTTAGAAACCCCTGTTGATCCCAATCAACAGCTCGTATTGACCAGCAAATGGGGTTTTGACGGATCATCTAGCCAAAGCATTTATCATCAAAGGACGAGTGAAGATGAGCAAATCGATCTTGCTAGTAATTTTATGATTAGTCTTGTACCACTGCGGCTCGTCTCAAAAGGTGTAACAATTTGGGAAAACGAGCGACCATCTTCCACTTCATTTTGCCGGCCAATATTGTTTAAGTTTATAAAGGAAACCAAAGAAAATGTGCAGAGAGAGATGGCTGAAATCGAAGCAGAGATTGAAGCCTTAACTCCATCCACCATCACTGATGGAATTAGTGTCAAACACCAACTGCTGTTGACAATGATTGATGGTAAAATTCATTCCATTATATCCAATACAGCAGCTTCAGTGTGTGACATATGCAAGGCTTGTCCTAAAGAAATGAATAATTTAGAGTTAATCAAAGATAAACACGCAAACGAGGACATGTATAAATATAGCTTAAGCACCCTTCACGCTTGGATTCGCTCAATGGAATGCTTATTACACATTTCCTACAAATTAGACATAAAATCATGGCAAGTAAGGGGTGATATAGCAAAAAGGCAAGTTGATGACAGGAAGAAAAGAGTTCAAGAGGCTGTAAGAAGAGAAACGGGCTTACTTCTCGATGTTGTGAAACAAGGCAGTGGATTCACCAACAATGGCAACTCGGCAAGGAGATTTTTTGAAAACTACACTAAATCTGCTGAACTGACCGGAATAGATGCTATGCTTTTAAGAAAAATCTGTGTGATCTTGCAGTGTATTTCATCAGGAGAGAAGATCAACGTAACTAAATTCCGAGAGTTCTGCTTTGATACTGCTAAGCTTTACGTGGAGTTATACCCATGGTATTATATGCCTTCTTCACTTCATAAAATTTTAATGCATGGGCCAGACATAGTTCAGAACATGTCAATTGTGCCCATTGGTTTTCTATCCGAAGAGGCATCTGAGGCTAGAAATAAAGATTTTAGAAAATATAGAGAGGGGCATTCTCGAAAGCATAGCAGTATCTCATGCAATGAAGATATTATGCACAATCTTTTACTGTCTTCTGATCCACTTGTTACAAGTATCCGTCCAAAAGGAAATAAGTTTGTAAAAAAATCTTCTTTTAAGGAATTTTATGAGCTTACGGATTCTGAGAAAAGTGATATCGAATTTGTTAACATAAATGATTTAGCGGACATCGATTCTGAATTTGAATTAATTGATGATGATGATGATGACGAAGATAATTAAATGATGTTATTGTTTTAAAATGTGTAACTTAGTAAATTAGAGCTTACATCTTAATTATTTATTGTACTTTTAATGAAACTAGGTAATTTATTATCAACTTACTTAAAAGTCATACTCTCATCAGTTCTTGTGAATATTTTTGTTAATATATATTTCTGTATATATATATAATATATTTATAGACCTCTTAATAAGTCTGTCTGCGGTTTAAAGTAAATACAAATGGGGAAAAAACGTTTTTTTTTTTAAATTTTCATTTCCTTTTATCCCAGAAAGTGCACATTTGGCGCACTATGTGTCTTAGTATTAAATATAGCTCTTAGTAATAGCATTACGATATTAGAGACCGCTACTTGAAACAAGCCCGGAATCAGGAGGGAGAGAGCTCGATACACTCATTTTCATAGTAAAATTTCACATTTTCTCAAATTACTCCCGAAATATGGGAGTTATGAAGAAATTCATCACCACAATTTATGAAGGCATTAAGTAATCGAATAAGATGGCATCATTAGTTTGTCATAATTTTACTCTTATTTTTCGGACATGTCTACGTCCAACCGCTCCCATACATTCGTTCCACTGTGCAACGCGCCGATAACCCGGGCTTGGTCCTTACCGGACAGCGAGCTAACTCCATGGCTAATGCCATTATCGGCAACCTTGCTAACAGATAAAGGTGCTAAGGAACAGTTCCTGATGAATAAAGACTAAGTGACCCATTAGTGTTGCCCACATTTAGAAGCTAACCGTGTATCTTATACAAATTGATTTTTGTTTACTGCACCACAAATTTACGGGATTCTAGGCCCCTTTTAACTACGGCGGGGACTAGGCAAAGCAGGTTATCGAAATGAGTATTTTTTGATACGATAGCCTGTCAAATGTTTGTCAATAGCTATGCTGTTGTATATTAGCTTGCAAGACTTACAATACATTATTTCTGGGCAAAGCCCTTCCTCGATTTGCACAGTACAATGATGGTCAATTGATAATAATCTATATAACAACCCTGTTATGCGATTTTGGTGGTCCTTAGCAAAACTCTCAATAGCTTTGATTTAAGAAGGCATTAAATGCTTTTCACAAAATTATTAGTCATTCTAAAATACCAATAGATACCTTTCATACCAGTTCCTACCCTAACTTAGCAGTCAGTAGCTAGTTCCGGCAGTGACGCGCCATGCGTCGGCGGCCGGTGGGCGTGGCCTTGACTGCGCGCGCGCACAAAGTAGCGTTGTCGTCTCATTCCACTTCACTTGGTGCTCGCTGTGAAGGACAGGGGTGTGGTAAGGCAATACGTGGTCGCAAATGAAGAAACAGCTGCACGTACATACCTAAATAGCCTGCCTACATCAGCAGCTTTCCTTTGCCGCAATCGGGTAATTTTGTCTTCGGCTGACTTTTCGGCCTTGTTGGTACTGGTTCCTTGGGATCCTGTGTTTGATGTCTTAGTGGCAGCCCGGAGTCAGGATTTGTATCAGATTGGCAATAGGCTCGACCCCAATTCCATAGGATCTCAATGAATGACGTGACATTAGCACTTAGCTTAAGATTTAAAAACACTACTGACTGCTGTGGGTGTACTATATGTAAGTACACCTCTGCCCAACCCTACGGGGAAATAAAGCGCGATGTTATGCTGTTTAAAAGTCGAAGTCAAAATCAAAACTAATTTATTCAAACTAGGCTGAGAGTCAAACGAACGTCAAAATTACATAAGACAGTCCCCCAAAACGCCCGCCCTTCACCACTTTCTAGCGCTTTAGCTGGAAAGCTGGGATGCTAGAAGGTCCCCAGCAGAAACACAAAACTAATCAGAAGCATTGCTTATCCATTGCTTCATATGTTAATAACGCAATGAATGTTGTTGAACTGTGAAAATGACAGCCATTGCTACCATTACAGTGTAAAGGCTGGTTTACACAGAGTCAGTCAGTGACTGACTTACTTACGGACTGACTTCAAAATATTCGTCTGCGAATATACAAGTCAGCGCTGACTTCATACCTACGGACTGACTTCAAATCAATTTACATTGTTTTTTTTTCGGGTCAGCGCTGACTTGTCTCGAATTCGGAGTCAGTCACTGACCCTGTATAAGCCTTTACGCAATTTAATCACATTTCCCTTAAAAACTAAAATGAAAAGCTAACCAAAGCAGTAAGCACTGCTACCTCCATAATGTCGTAATACGATAACATTTCAAACAAAAACACATGAACACCGATAGTCAATATTATGTTGTAACAGCAAGATGAGCCATGTGGGTGTGTTGCACAACGACATGGCTATAAAATAATAACCTGGCTAGATGAGCTACGGAATATAGGTATATTATGTAAATTATTGACTGCTGTGTGGTCCCATAGAAAATTAATGACGTGAGTTTTGAATAGAATTGTGAGGTTAAGCTGTCTCAGTACAAGTAATGTTAGAAATAATAAAACACTTTTATAACACATTTGTTCGTAAGGGTCTCTTATTAGACCAATTTCAATATCGTAATGTATGTCATTACGCACTTGTGCGTTACTGTAATGTAAAACGCACGGTTCATCAAGATTCTCCGTCTAAAACGAACGGTACTTTTTTAAATCTTAGCAAAGAGTTTTTATGTCAGAAAAGTGGTCAACATTTTATGAATAAAATTAACTTTGAGAGATAAAATAAAAAATAAAAAAACATTTAATTCTATAATTTAATTAGTTTTGACAATAAATAAAAAACAACCATTTATCTGTAACAAAAAATATTAATTTACTTTATTAGTAATACTGGCTGTTTTGTGCCTTTGCGCTAAAAAAAAATTGATAACTTGTGATCAAGTAAAAATGATTCCGCGCGCTTTTTTCGTTTATGAAAGTCCAAGTTTTATTTATTTCCTCGCAAATATGTTATAAAACGTCGTATGACATACGTGCGCTTTGAAAATTACATTTTCAACTTACCGCACTTATATCATAATGTACTATTACATGTCAGTGTTTTAAAACTAGATAGCGCCGGCATTTCCTAGCAGACTGATCTTTGATAAGAAATGCCGAAACAAACTCAGAAGTCATGGTCTCTTTTAAAGTCTAATCATTATACTATTAGGATTTTATGTGCGTCTAACAATGGAGGGCCATGTCTAGAAGAACATGGATGGGTTAGATAAATCTTTACACTTCAAAAGCCTTTAGATTGCAACAGAAAAGTAACGGGAATGTTATGTCTCAAAAAAAAATATTAAAGAGCATGTAAGTCATCATGCTTCCTCTTTTAGTTTTGACGATTTATGGCTATTAAGCAAAAAAATCGTTTAGCTATTATCTTCCACGACTTCCACCTGAAGGCAGTGGTGTCAATTAACTAAGGAACGCTGAACTAATAAAAAAGAAATCTTTTGGTCCTAGGAACCCGTAGCGGCATCTATACTACCATATACGAACTACGCATTAAACTGACGTCACACAAAATCCTGCTTCGCGCAAGCAGAGTTTACCGCGCACCTAGCCAGACTAGCCACGTATATACACCGTGACATTTTAGTCGTCTTACAAAGATGGTCCACTCAATGTATCCGTCATAACATACCTCTAGGCGCGATTAAAACATTGTTACCATTAATTAAGATAATAGATACAAAGAAAAATAATGAATGCTTTAGAATTATGAAACACCCTCCCTGTTAATAACGTTTACGTATCAAACGGTAGAAGATATCTACCTACCTACCATTACATTCCATCATTAATTCCATCTCCATAACAGGGTGTTTCAAACTACGTCATTCGTCTTAGTGATATTTTCATGTTTTTGATTAGGTATGCAAATAAAAAATAAAAAATATGAATGGTAGTAGATAGCAGTCATTGGGTACATGAAGTGGGCTGCCGGTGTAAGACGACTAAAATGTCACGGTGTATATACAACATCCCGACATCAGTTGTCGGGCCTCATTCCGATCGAGCCTGTCCCTTGGTGCCCTCTTCCAGCGACGTCCTAAGCCGAGGTCCGTACCACAGGAGGTAACAGGTAATAAACTCAAAAATTGGTCAAAAGAAACTTGTTCTTCATGCCTCTAGACACCACGACTTAAATATACAGAGTATATACATACAGATAAAGTGATTTATTAGAAGGCCATCTTCAGCATTGGCAATTTACGGTTTACGAGTTTTATAATTACAATTAATATGATGTCTCCATATAAATCAATGTTATTGAACCTAACATTTATTATGACACCCAAAAACGTAAACCGTTCGATGTTTTAATTATCCCTGATCCTTGATTAAGAATTTCTTTATATGGTACTTACCTAACCATTTTCAGAAACCATGAATCATGAATTGAGACGAAAAACGAGTTTGTCGACCATTTGATTGACTTTTGAAATTACTTTTTTCACTTAATTTTTTGGCGATTTTGGAGCATTTGAATAAACTTTGGTGGTATAAATTGCAATTTGAGATTATTGATTTTGAATTGAATTATAGTGTTTGATTCCAAATGCAGTATCACTGCCCATTTTGGTTTTTAAGTCTCTGTAGCTGAATGGAAAATTCGGAACCCTTGTTTATATTTTTTAAGAATGATTAAATTAGGATTTTTGCAGTACCATACCATACTGTGATTTAGGGCTGAAATTAACACTTTTGCATCTACACTAATATCAATGTACGGTTTTCGTAGATTTCATTCTTTAGCAGCCAGACTAGTATACACTCTCGATTATTAAGAAAAACTTTTCGTTTTTAGACCTTTAGCATTTCAAAACTATAGGGAAATATTTCCAATATGCTTCTTCAGATTCATGTGCATTCATTTAGTTATGTATTTTCACAATGACAGTTCTCCCAAGTATCTATGACGCCAATAAATATATAACCTTCTCCAAAATTTTAACAGTATAAGACACTTGTCAGGAAGTGGGAAGGAAATATGTAATATAATATATGTGTGTATTACTGTAAGAATTGCCAGATTTAAGTGGCAGTGGGCAGGGCACCTTGGTCGCAGAATAGATGGCCGATGGGGCCGAAAGGTTCTGGAGTGGCGCCGCGTACTAGAAGACGTAGAGTTGGAAGACCTTCCACAAGGTGGACCGATGACCTTGTGACGGCCTCAGGAATCCGCTGGAAGCGAGAAGCACAGAACCAGTAGAAGTGGTGGAGCTTGGGGAGCCTTATGTCCAGCGGTGGAGGTCTTTCGGCTGAAATGTAGAAGATAATTATGTATTACTGGGTAGTCGTGTGAAACAAATGATCTACAGCGTATAACAATTTTAAATTAAATTACAAAGTTAATCACTTAATGATCACATGCATTATTACCTCTTATGATTAATTAATCGCTACTTCTTGTACCACGCCTATTGCAATTAAGTAAGGTTTATATTGCCAGCTGTTAGTCTTATGGGTTACAAACATTACCTTATAAACATACCCTTTTTATCTATCTTGTGGGGAGGTCCCTGATTTAAGGGGAATCTAGTCGCGGGCTCGAACTCACTGGTGGGCCTGACTAAAAATCACGTTGTCTCACCAGGCATCGTGTCCGACAGAGGTAGTATCAGTGATGAGTCGTTAGACGCTAGTTTACACGCACAGTGAGATGCAGGATCATTTTTAATAAAACAGGCGCATAAAAATTAAGAAAAGTTCTTCGAAAAATCGGGTTTTATGAAAAAACCACGACATTAAACAATTACCAATAAAGTTTATTGAATTTTTCGATATTTGAGCTTTGTCGGTACCGACTTGGTTTTGGAGATTTTACACTTCTTTTATTACTTAAACGCGCCCAAAGTCAGGTTAAATTAGCAAGAAAAACGAATATTTGTTGGCTCCCAACTTTTTAATGGCTTTTTATTTTAGTATTCTGTTTCCTCACAGACAATATTAATAATGAGGAAAAACCATACCATGTTTAATTTTTGATGTACATTGTCAAACAGTGGAATAATACACTCCCAAAGTTTGCATGGGAAAAATGTCGACTAGAGTCACCTTAAATATGATGCAAGATCATCTCTGTAGGGAAGGTAAGTAAACCGACACAGGTTAACTACCTGACACTTTTACGCATCATCTAAAAAATTTACGAGTAAATTCTCAAAAATTATGCGAAAAATCGACGGTCCCTACGTATTAGTCCCCTTACTACAAAATATAAATTTTACAGAAGAGCGGTTCAAAGTTTCAAACACGTGTGTATCATGTTTTAGTTAATGTAATTTCATGATGGATTTAAAGTGCATTTTGTCATCTTAGACTTATTTTTGTTAAACTAAACGACAGTAGGTATAGGCTGGCCTGAAGGTCACGATAACAAAACATGCAAATCACATTATCTATCACTTAGGGGATTGTACGTAGGGACCGTCGAAATTATGTGTGATGTGATGAAACAATGAAATAAAAAATGTGAACAAGTGGAGCTACAAAGAATGTCCTCAAAAAAAAACCAAGCAAACTTTAAACAACTTGACATTAAAACCTACCTATTAGAGGGTCAAATACAGTATTACGTGTCAATAATAATTAAAAGGCCTCTATCAGTAAATAAGACACCCATTACAACGTCACCATGTCCCCTCTAATGGTAACGTGGGCAGCAGGGACCTCCTACGTACAGTTTAGCATAAAAACAAGCAACCTTGACGCAATCTTTTGCTACAATTCACTTTATAGTTTGTGAGGTTTTATATAACTGTTGACATACAAAGTCAATACTTAGGTAATAGAGATCCTTGCAAGTAGGGTTTGCAATCCAGCACTGTTTCCAATCCAGCGGAAGCCACGGGATCCCGCAAAGGTAATCGTTTTTTTTTTATCATTGCAATAAATACTCTTTGATAAGGTATAATCAAACGTTTATTAAAATTACAAAAAAAAACTTTATACAGGATATATTTTTAACATTACGCACTGGTTAAAAAAATATCCCTTATAAAGTTTTTGTAACTGTAACCTTGAATTCAGCATATCATTCTACGCTAGGGGGTCGGTTTTTCAGTTCAGTAAATTTCTTTGATAAGGTATAATAAAACGTTTATTAAAAACTAGCTGCCCGTCCCGGCTTCGCACGGGTGGGTCCCTATTATTTTTCGTTCGACCGTTTTTTCGGGTTAATATGACACTCACAAATAACGTGGCATTCTATTGGTAAAATAATTTTCAAAATTGGTTCAGAAGATCCAGAGATTATCCCCTACAAACTCACAAACTTAACCTCTTTATAATATTAGTATAAATTACAAAAAAGGAACTTAAGGGGAACCTAGTCGTGGGCTCGAACTCACTGATGGGCCTAGCTAAAAAGCACGCTGTCTCACCAGGCATTGTGTCCGACAGAGGTAGTATCCGTGATGAGCAGTTAGACGCAAGTCTACACGCACAACGTTATTGAGTGAGATGCAGGATCGTTCATAGTACAACAGGCGCGTAAAAAATTAAGAACAGTCCTTGGGAAGATCGGGTTTTATGAAAAAGCCACTACATAAATCAATAACCAAAAAAGTTTATTGAAGTTTTCGATATTTGAACTTTGTCGGTACCGACTTGGTTTTTCAGATGAAAAAATACAGGAACACGCCCAAAGTTAGGTTAAATTAGCAAGAAAAACTAATCTTTGTTGGCTCGTAACTTCTTAATGGCTTTTTATTTTAGTTTTCTGTTTCCGTACAGACAATATTAATAATGAGACAAAACCATACCCTGTTTAATTTTTGATGTTCATTGTCGAACAGTGGAGT
Organism: Polymixis lichenea; assembly: GCA_949091785.1. Classification (NCBI taxonomy): domain Eukaryota; kingdom Metazoa; phylum Arthropoda; class Insecta; order Lepidoptera; family Noctuidae; genus Polymixis; species Polymixis lichenea. The sequence continues at coordinate 7,460,520 of OX420958.1, forward strand.
AATACACTCCCGAAGTTTGTATGGAAAAAATGTGGACTTGATTCACCTTAATACAGAATAAATGTTTAACCAGTGCGCAAATTTGAAACTGTAACCATGAATTCAGCATATCATTTTAGTCACCCTAGTGAAGAAATTTTTTAAAATGTCTTTCAAACTTGATTTTTTTCGTTAATTCAGGTTTAACGTTGTCAATGAGATACGTTACTGTTTTGTTTTATCAATGGATAGAAGTTTCATAAACTACAAAGACTTTAGTATACCTGCGGAACCTTAGTCTATGAAAATAAAAATATTTTATTTCACATACACCTACTTACATGGATCCTTAGGAAACGTCAGAAGCTAGGTGCACGGTTCCTATGGAGAAGAGCCGGCAAGAAACTCCACGGTTACTCTTTTAAAAATAATTGGCGTTTACAATGTATTCAAATTACAGTGATAATAGGTATGGGAGGACAATGCAGGCCAGTCAATAAGTACAAAGTAGTACTTATCGGCTATAAGCAACGATAACCACTTCTACCGCCATATCTATAGGACCAAAGATTTGCTTGCGCAGTTTTATATCCTTCAGTGAACTCCACAAAGTGTAGGTACTATCCTACCACGCAGGAAGGTGGCAGAAAGGCACATGGTTATATTAAGTATTCTGCGTGGGTGCTCTCAATGTTTGCTTTGCATTGGTGCTAAATAGTTATGTAGCTTTATGTAACGTTCGAGAATCATATTTGTTCATGCCTGAACTAGCCGCCATGAGATAGGTTCCAAATAGGATTGTGTGCAACGCTTATAACCAGTAGGTAATTAGACTCCGGGACACTAAAAAAAGAAATTAAACAAAATTCTGTCTTCTAAATTTAGATCTACAATATACAGGGTGTCCCAAAAGGTTACGTAGCTGGGAAGGGGGGTGATAGGGGTGGTCACAAGGGTCACCAGAAAAATAAAAAAATAAATCCCCTCTGGGTATTTAAAAAAATAAATGGCACTAGTATGAATTTTTCAAATAAGTGTTATACCATTTTGGAATTGCAATAAAATTACCTATCTTTTTAAGTTACTCGCCGGAGTTGCATAGTACTTTATTTTTTCAGTACACTTGGAGGAAGTTGAGTTTTTAGTTTAAAAAATATGCCATTTATTTTTTTAAATACCCAGAGGGGATTTTTATTTTTTATTTTTCTGGTGACCCTTGTGACCACCCCTATCACCCCCCGTACCAGCTACGTAACCTTTTGGGACACCCTGTATACAGGGTAAGTTTTTATCCAGTGCGCAAATTGTAACCATAAATTCAGCATAATATCATTCTAGATCCCCAGCGTATAAATTTTTCGTCAGTTATACAAAAAAGAAGAAAAGTGCAATACCTACGCGGTCAAAATGTATGGAACAGTTGATTTTACCGACGAAAAATTTCTACGTTATGGGGTCTAGAATGATGTGCTGAATTCATGGTTAGAGTTTGCGCACTGAATAAAAACTTATCCTGTATTCCATATTTAGGTTGATTTTTGTGTCTGTCTGTGTGACCGCGTTAATTTGTTAAACTTCGCAACGTTTTTTTTTGCAGTTGCCACCACAGTTTAAAGAATTTATTCTCGAAGGTGTTTAATATTAAACCTACTACTAACAATGCGAAGTCAGGGCGTGTCGCTAGTAAAGTACCAGACGGATTTCGATGCTCTGTGTTTACGTTAAATATGTTTTATTTATTACTTTCCATTTAAAAATCCTAACGAAAAAAATTAAGTGCAACACTATGTCTGTAAACCGAAGAGAGTAAACACTAAATCTAAATTAATGAATGTCGCCACATTACAAAACTCATACCTATAAGCGCGAATAATCTTGATTCTCTTAAAAAGGAGGGACATGTTTACTCAATCACCTTGCCGACTTCGGACAGTGACTATTAATTCCGTTTTATATATTACTCAACTTGATAAGTCCGCCATTTATAGAGGTGAATATTTATTGAATTGTCTTTGGATAGATAAAAGACTTCGTTCTTGGAAACTGCGTTTGCCAATAGGAGTTGTGTGACAATCTCCTGTTTACGATGACCTGCGTGACGCTACGGTTTCCTAGAAGAACGGTAGCCGCCACATAACGGCCGTCATGGAAATAATGACACCTGAGTTTGACTATACAGTGTCAAAAATTATCTTTAGGAAAACACACCAACTTAGATACTTTCATACATTAAGTTTGAAGGACGTTATTCGACCATTATTGGACGCACCGTAGCCTTAGGAAACCCTAGCTCGCTGTCCGGTAAGGACCAAGCCCGGGTCGACGACGCGTTGTGTTCCACGCGCGCCTCAAAAAGATGTCAGCACCAACTGAAGGGGCCCGCAAGGGCCAATGCCGAGATATCGTAGCCTCTGGCACACAGGCAACTAAGGGCTCACGAGTGGGTTTTGGTCAGTAAAAGTCTGACTCGTCTTCCTGCGCCACCCAGAGCGGGAGAACTTATTTGACGATTTCCCAACCTCAAAAAAAAATCCTTAGGAAACCCTTATTTTACGATACTACCAAGGACAGGTAAAAAGTTTGTGACTGGCTTACATTTTTTTCTGCCATGACAGAATAATTCAGCTATTCCTGATCGGTCATTCCTACAAAGAAAAGTTTGAACAAAAACACAGTGGTCGTCTTCAACAAAAAAGGACGCTTTAGAATCCCAATTTTCAAAACCACACCCGGTAGCCTTTGGCTTGTTTTGGGAGAAGCAAAGTCAAAACTTACACCAATCTGTCTAGTGTTTTCCGAACTATTTTGGGGTTGGCTTCCAGTCTCACCGTATGCAACTCAATACCTATCAGTATCTTAACTTGGACGATCGACTACCTATCTGAACTCCACAACCCAGTAACTAGATAATACGATACCCTTTGGTAAGACTGGTTGTCACACTTTCGGGCTTCTGACGACCCGTAACGACTGTAAAAGATCCACGAATGACAGCCGGGACCCGTGCTTTCTGAGACACGGATGGGTCTTGGTTACCGCGGCAAGCATAACTTAACCTGATCGATCGACCCGTGCGGCTCATATTACTTAGTCACAAGCCTTTCATCTTAGGCCTTAGTGTGAGTTCCATTTAACCATCTCGCTCAAACGCATCGAGCGCGTTTGACGGACCAATCCAACGCCTAACACGCTTGATGTGTTTGATCGAGATGGTTAAATTAAACTCACTCTAGGGCCACTGCACGTAAACTGTCGAAATATAAACATTCAGAACATAATTACTCAACGACCCATGTGAGATGCCCCTGATGGTCTACGTATGGTCGCACAAGGGCGAGCGAATGCGCCATCTGGTTGTGCAACAGACGAGACACCCACATTCGCGGATGATCTTCAGTCTTTATCAATATTTAGTGTTGAGAATTAGTCATATTATAACTTTTAATTTTGTCATCATTTTCATGTTGAGATTTAACTTTATATAACACTAGCTTTTGCCAGTGGCTTCGCCCGCGTGGAGGTCGGTGTATTATACATATAAACCTTCCTCTTGAATCACTCTATCTATTAAAAAAACCCGCATCAAAATCCGTTGCGTAGTTTTAAAGATTTAAGCATACATATGGATATAGGGACAGAGAAAGCGACTTTGTTTTATACTATGTAGTGATTAAGTTGGATAGTAGGATTTATAGTAGAGGTAGGGTGTATAGGAGGTAAGATACAATGATTACGCCTGTTTTGCCTGAAGACTTGGGCAGAGGTGTAGGTACCTTTAGGTAGTACTAATAGGGGGTCAGCCTGTTCCCATTACCCTCCCACAAATCCACTGCAGTAGTTTCTTGCCCGTTCTTCTCCAGGTATCAATTAACTTTGGAAAGGGCAGCTAGCTTCATCTTTTTACCAACTATTTTTTTTTGAGGGTGGGAAATCATCAAATAACTTCTCCCGCTCTGGGTGGTGCAGGAGGGCGTGTCAGACTTTTACTGACTAAAACCCACCAGTGTTCCTTCAGTTGCCTGTGTGCCAGGGGCGACGACTAACCCCTTTACAATTCAAAAGTGCCTGTAATTCGGTATATTTGAAATAAATGCTTTGAGTTTTAGTTTGAGATGGATATTATTAGTTTGATGTTCACCTTTTACCGCAGAAGCCTAAAAGGAGGGTATTACCCGACTGCGGTGGAGCCCAAAAGGAGAATAATATTTTAGCTTCCGGCTGAGTTCGTAATTCTTATGGCAACATCGGTGAATGCCTTAAATATCCCTTGAAATGTACTTCAAGAACATTTGTCATATCATAGGCTCAAATTATGGCTAACAACTCTTAGTAAAAATATATAATTAAAATCTCTACTTAATCAATATGCTTCACTATTTATATAACACTATACCTGCCTATGATATCATTATCATTGCAAATTACATTATTAAAAAACCTAATTACAACTAAGTCACTCAAAAATCTACCTTAATCCCGCCTAATAAGGTTCTCTTCAAAAACCAACTTACGTATCACAGTCCGGTCATCATAAATTGGACTCAATGGCCTTAAAGATAAGGGTGACGTGTGGGGTATTGGTGTCGTGGTCGACTCGTCCTCGGATCGAGGTCGGCAGTAATCGGCGCTCGTCTTCCAACTTATTAATATTAGGACCATCGGGTATTGAGTCACGTAGATAATTATTTTGCGATGATTTTAAATACCCTTGGCTAGGTATTGGTCATAGCTGTGATGTCATAGACTGAAACAATAGAATATAAGTGGTTAAGAATAGAAGCAGCAAGGTTTCTAAGATAACTTAGTAATATAAAAAAAAACAGTTTTTTCTTTTAAAAACAACTGTAGCGACATCTATATCGCCGCATGCGAACTACGCATCATACTGACGTCACACAAAAATCCTGCATCGCGCAAGCAGAGTTTCTCACAATCATCAGGCCTCATTCCGACCCAGCACGTCCATTGCTGCCCTCTACCAGCGATGCCCTAAGCCGAGGACCGTACCCCAGAGGAGGTCCTTAGCGTGTAGTCGCTATAGTTTTAAATTATTAAGCCCAAGCGGGAGGCCTTCATTTATTGAGGTAGCCACAGGCAAGTCCGTTTAAGCAACTGACCTATGAGTTTGTCGGCTGTTTTTTGAGGTATTTTTACAATCAATTAATATCAAGCACCCCACGCTTTTTTGAAGCGTGATTTTACAGATTTTTTTTTTCAAATTATGGAACAAATTTATAATATCATTGAATTGTCGTCGGTCCTCAAAATTCAAAAATCAAAAGTCATTTATTCAAATTAGGCTGAGAATCAGCACTTTTCGAACGTCAAAATACATGAGACAGACCCCCGAAACGCCCACCCTTCACCACTTCCTAGTGCTTTAGCTGGGAAGAAGAAGTCGCGCAACAAACTCCCCAGCAGCACAGCTGTCTGTTTAGTCGGATAGACTTGATTCTATACATACGTAGGCAAAATAATAAACATTACGAGACACAAAATATCAATTAAATAATAAGTCAAAATGTCAGCTAGCCATACCAATATACCGACAAATAAATAAGTCTACAAAGTCTACTACCTCGATAAGTCTACAAAGTTTAAATAAAATCTGACCGTTTGAAGTAGGTCAAAATCAACTCCAAAGGTGTCGGTTACAGACATGCTTACAAACAAACATGCACGTGAAGTTAATAAAAGCGTGTTAAAAAAATGAAACTGTCACTCGGGCCCGCGTTTCGACAACCAACCCCCGGGTTGTCGAAAAGCGGTTCCCTCCTGCCTTCTCCTCCTTTGATCAAGTTAAAATTACGTTATCAATTGACCCATTATCCCATTGATTTTCCACCGTTAGTTGTATCTATTTTCGGTTTTCGAACTAAAAAAAAGCAAGACATTTTTTATGGTTTTCTTGAAAAAAGAAAGGAAGGCCTTTGCCTGCAGTGAACAGGCCAGAAATCCAGAAATTCGATTTACTATTTATTTCCTTAACCTTTGCCATATGGGGGCTTGTAATAAATGCGTGTAATATTACCCGCACGGATCCATCGATCAGGTTAAGGTACGCTTGTCGCGGTTGGTCCGTGGATGGGTGACCATCTTAACATACCATGACCTCTCCGTGCCTCGAAAAGCACGTTAAGCCGTTGGTCCCGATAGTCATTTGTGGATCTTTGGCAGTCGTTACGGGTCGTCAGAAGCCCGAAAAGTCTGACAACCAGTCTTTCCAAGGGCTATCGTATTACCCAGTAGCTGGGTTGCGGAGGTCAGATACGCAGTCGCACCATTTAAAATACTGGTATTCAGCTGCATCCGGTTAGACAGGAAGCCGACCCCAACACAGTTGGGAAAAGGCTAGGCAGATGATGATGAACCTTGGCTATATACCAGAAAACATGCTCGAAAAAGCACAATCGATTCAATAACCTATTCGAACTTAAGAAGCTTTTCAAATTCAATAAATACCACTAATACATAAGGAAAACCTCCAAAATACCTGAACATTGTTGACAGATTACTGTTCAGTCGACATTCTAAACAGTGCGCGGTGTAGGTCGTTCCTACTGGCGCGAGCGCATGATGTCATTCACTGACGTCATCTACGTAACGAAGCCTGCGCGGGAGTCGATGCGCGCTATGTAGGTTGTATTTTTATGAGAAAATTGTTGAGAGGAAATTAATGAATTGAAGGGTTTTGAGGAGATATAAGGGGATATTTGTAAGAGTTGTTAAGAACAGATTGACGTGTGCAAAATTTTCCAAAATGAAAAAACGATTATTTTTTTTTGTTTTGGATACTAAGCGATAGCTTTACTTTCTGTGTAAAGAAAATCTGTTCGGTAGTAGGCACAAGAGCTTGTGGCTAAGTAATAACAGCCGCACGTGTCGATCGATCAAGTTAAGCTACGCTCACCGCGGTTGGTCGGTGGATGGGTGACCACCTTTACATACCAAGACCCCTCCGTGCCTCGGAAAGAACGGTACCGTCTAGTATACGGTACTGTGGAGGCTCAGACGAGCCTCCAGGTATCGGGTGTGTATGGGTATAAAAATAAAAGATTAAGGGGCGCTTAAACTGTGGGACTTCACGTTTATTTTCAGAGTTCTGAAGACATTCAGATGCTTACAAAGACGCGCCTGTCAATAGAATCAAAGCTCACCGGATACCACCTACTTAAAATTATTTGACGTTCTATTTTAGAATATCCTAAATGCTCGAACATAGACATAGCCTAATCATCGGCTGCCAGTATGTGCGTGAGGTTTTACACTAAGTAAATATCCTCTACAGTACCGGCTTTGATAGTCGTTACGGGTCGTCAGAAGCCCGAAAGGCGGAAAACCAGTCTTATCAAGGGGTATCGAGCTAAAAACTGGGTTCTGGAGGTCAATAATTTACAAAAATTCACTTCTGTAGCTTCAAGAATATCCTGTGTGTACCCAAATAAAATTCTCGCACATTATTATCTAATAATTGAAATATCTATTCATTGACAAACCTTATACGGATTGAATACGTGATCGCGAGCATCAATACAAAATTGCACATAACCAAACATGTGAAGATAATAGGCGAACGGTTTGACTAGTTTGTTTCAAATTGAATCAACCTTCAGTTAAGTTCTTAAGTATTGACATAAATAGAACATACAGAATGGGAATATGTGTTGTTTGGGACGTCGTTATATCGAAGTGATTGATTGCTGACATCTTAATGTACACCCAATATAAAGCATAATCATTTCAAGATTCAAGATTCTTTATTTGTGGAAACATGAGTACACATACAGAGCATGCAAGTTATTAAATTACATTATAGTTTAAATCAGTCATGTTTGGCCTTAGTGGCGTACAAATATTTAAATTTCGTCATCAGGTAATAACACTAAATACCCACTTTCTTTGTTGTTTTGTGTTTTGTCACTGCAGCATCTTAAGGTAAACTGGTAGAAATTACCTATAGCCCTAAGTCGATAATTCTTTGTGCAGTTTTTACTTGTGCATGAGATATTAAATAAACAAATGAAATTGTGTCCGCGACTTCTTTTGAAAATACACTTCAACAGAAGATTTGCAAGAATTGTTTTCTTGTTGCACCTCTATAGGGTCTAAACTCTAACTCCCATCTTCTTCAGAGTTGAGCTGCATGACTGACTAGACAGGTCCACTGTGTTTGGTTCTTTCCTCAAAATACCATTTCAGACACCAAAACACATGGTCTTCACACGATGTGACCGTCTGGACTTTAAAAGATACTGTGACTTCTGAGTTTGTTTCGGCCTTTCTTCTCAGAGTAGTCTCTTATGCCGCCTCAACCTCATCTAGTTTAAAAATATGATTGACGTCTAAAAGTGTTTCTGAAAAACTACTTACATAAAAAAAAAACATATTTCAACCTTCGGTGTTTAAGGCTGTGCACTGTCTTTTAATCATATCGGTGGCAGTACTGTTTAATGAATCGTATCCCATCAAGAAAGATAACTAATCACTTTTGGCTTAGTGATATGTCTTTTTACACCCGCCCTACCTACAAGCCTATGTACACTGTAAATTTTCAACACAATCAACAATTAACTCAGCCTATCGTAGTCCACTGTTAGACATAGACCTCTCCCATGTTGCGCCACAATACCCTGTCCTTCGCCTTCCGCATCCAGTCTGACGTAGCCACTTTCTTTAGGTCGCCGGTCCATCTAGCTGGGGGCATCCGATACGCGGTCTCCACTCCAGGACTCGTCTGCTCCACCGTCCCACGGTCCTTCGACAGACATGGCCAGCCCACTGCCACTTCAGTTTGCTTACTCTGTAAGCTATGTCGGTAACTCCGGTTCTTTTCCGGATAATTACATTTCGGATTTTATCCTTCAAAAAAACTCCGGGCATAGCCCGCTCCATAGCGCGCTGAGCGACCTTGAATTTGTGAACCAACCCAACTGTCGGTGTCCTCGTTTTTGCACCGTATGTCATTACCGATAGGACGCACAGATTAAAGACCCAATTTTCCACTATATTTCATCAAAATCGGTCCAGTAGTTTAGCAGGTAAACGTGTATAACTAACAAACTTTCGCATTCACAAAATATTACTGTCAGTGTCAATAAACCATATGACAACCATAGAGAATTCACACTAGATTTCAACGTCAAATACCAGGAAGGAATCTATTGAACAACATCTTCAAAGTCACTACATTATGTCATATTTTACGTCGAAACGCTAAGAAATAAGACAATGTTTTGTCTCACATATCCGCCGTCTGTCTGTATATAACATTATGTAATCTTATTGACAAGTATTGGCGGCCATATCGTGATTCAGAATGTGGCCTTAAGTCTTGTAAAAACACCCACTCGGTATTAAAAATTGTCACGTAGGACGTAGGAGGTTTTATTGGACCTTTTTAATGAACAAAAGGACTTGATAGTCTGAGGGGATTGTGGTTTAGTAATAATAGCCGCACGAGTTGATCGACCCGGTTGCTCCGTAAATTGGTGACGATCATTACATACCAAAAACCCATCCATGCCTCGGAAAGCGAAAACGTTAAGCCATTGGTCCTGGATGTCATCCGTGGATCTTATACACCGTGAAATTTTAGTGGTTGTTTTCCCGCATCGAAATGGTTTTGTCTTGGTCATACAAAAAACAAAAAAAATAAAATATTAGAAACAAAAAATGGCAGATTAACCATTGTGAAAAATCACCACGTGCGAGAGTTTATTTTGCTATAATCATTTATACATTGCTGTTCCCTTTGTCGGCGGCGCGTGCGATTCGAGTAGTATCTACCAGTTACCTCTAGTGTTACTATTGAATAGTGTTTTATCGAGATGATGAATTTTTTTAAATTATTTTAAAACAAAAACATCTTATTTTTTTACTTTTACTCTATGCTTCGAAAGTACTCCTTATGGCAAGTTGTTCTGCCGCGGGAAAACAACCATTTCAATTTCACGGTGTATACACTGTCGTTACGGGTCGTCAGAAGCTCGGAAGTCTGTCTTATAGGGGGGGGGGGGGGGGGCTAAAAACGCCACATTAGCGATTCCTCTAAAAGGCCTTTTTGAATTCCCCTATAATTCTGCTATTTGACATTTTACTTTAATAAAGCAATTCATAATTTGGTGACCATTTTACGAATTTCCATACAAAACTGTCAAATAGATGAATTGCGTGCTGTCTACGCAGATAATATTATGAATTGACAGTTTGTGACCATTTTACGATTTTAAATACGATTCATAAAATTATCCTATTATGATTCTGCCAAAGCGGCCTTTTTAACCGACTTCAAAAAAAGGAGGAGGTTCTCAATTCGACTGCATGTTTTTTTTCATGTTTGTTACGTCAGAACTTTCGACTGGGTGAACCAATTTTGATGATTATTTTTTTATTTGAAAGCTGGTGCTTCCCGTGTGGTCCTATTTCAATTATCATATAGATCTGATGATGCGTTTCGGAGACAGACAACGGAACTCCTCAAAAAATAACAGCAAATATGCATTCTTTTGACCCCAAGGATGATGAAATTTCGAATTAGTGGGGTAGGTAAAAGGTAATAAAAACTTTTTCCACTTTTCCACTTTTTGACAAAAAATTAAAATACTTAGCCAAAAACCGACTTCCGAAATTAAAGTTATTTTTCACTTTGTAGTGTTTTTTCGGAAGTCGGTTGTTATTTTTCTTGGAAAAAGTTTTTAAACGCCCAGATCTCTGTATTACTAAAATAACATTAGAAGTGGCAGGTTTTAAGTTTTTCAAACCTCACAAGCGTAAGGTTTGAGCTGAGCTGAGCTGATCTCGGTTTGATTCCCCGTTGAGATAAAATGCTTTTCTATTAGGAAATATTCAGTTGCAGCTCTGAATCAGAACGTTTGCCTATTTAATCACAGTCAGACATACTCACTATAACATTTAAAATAAAACTTAAACATTACTAGCGATATGTAGGTACCAAAAAGGGTGGCAGAAATATCAATGTGGCCCCCTTGAAATTATTCGTCGGTTTAAAAAAAAAAAATGTTGTTCCATATATTTCGACCGTTCCGTTCCATGTGGTGCCGGACGTAACAGAATAGCACCATCCCATTTCTTCCCGTGGGTGTCGTAGAAGGCGACTAAGGGACTTACTAGAGAATGGGCAGCAGCGTTCTCTATGCATTTGACCACCATACTGCGATCGCCAACCCGCCTGTCAAGCGTGGCGATTATGGCAAATCCCTCCTTTATGGCTTATGTCCAGCAGTGGACGTCTTTCGGCTGATATGATGATGATGATGATATTTCGACCGTGTAGGAATTGGAATTTTCTATGAAACAGCTGATTTAATTTTTGATAGCTGACGAAAAAATTTACGCTATGGGGTCTAGACTCATGTGCAGAATTCAATGTTACAGTTTGCGCGTCGATGTCTGTGCAACCCTGTTTACCTCTGCCTTCCCCTTCAGGCAGTAAAGGCGTGATGTTACACTCATCTTAAATGACCCATCTATAATCATTTACTTAGCACAACACTGCACGTAGGTATGTTAAACATTACATAAGTAAGTAAGGTAACAATTGACACGTTTGTAAGGTCATCAGTCGGAGGTCGAACTCTGAACCGACCAGTATACAATGAGCCTTCTGTTACAAAACATTAGTGCGTGGAATCTATGATTAGTTTTTAAATAGATGCGTAGTTTAGAAGCCTTGAATGTTTGCGATGTCTTCCGGATTTTGACGATTTTGCGTATGTTGAAAATGATGCATAATTGCAAACCTGTTTTTTTTTTTGCGAATTTTGAAGATTATCAGTATAATTTACACATTTTTTCACTAGTTTTTTTTTACCCCACATTAATTTGGGACATGCCTTTTTGCCATTACAAAATCAGCCAATAAAGTTCCCACCTGCTGGGACACAGGCCTCCTCTATGTGACAGAGAGTGGGCCATAAACTACCACTCGGGCCCAGTGCGGATTGGTGTCATGCCAAATTAAATTAGCAACCAGTTTGCCTTATTCATGTTGATTGATTGTTTCCAAGCATTGTTATCCTGTATATAATCTTCTAATTTGTAATATACTTGTTTACAAAGTGTTATTTTAATAAGAGTTTCAATTTTTTTTTCATTTAATTGCAATATATCACAAGGGATTTTGATGAAACATTCAACACAGTACCTACCTCATAAAAGATGGGTGTACTTTTGCTTATCTGATAAATTGTTGATCTATCTTATTTTTATTTCTAGTAGTTATTGGAAACCTACGCAAATAAAGAAACAAAATACTAGACAGTCATCTACAGAACAATCCGTGTTGTAATTACAATAGCAACAAATTCTTTACATTAACTTATTCACACATTTCTGGTTGGACCTTGCTGACTTCCTCGTGGGTGTTTGGAGCAACGATTAGAATTGTCTAGCATTGTGAGCTGTGTCGTCATCTTAATGTATATGCAGATCTTATAGATTGTCATTGGCTACGTATTTGTAGGTAATGTTTAAAGGCATTATTTTCCTTTCTCCTTTACTGCTGGCTTTTGAAAAAATCATTTATTCAAACTAGGCTGAATGTCAGCACTTTTTGAACGTCAAAATTACGTACGACAGTCCCCTAAAATGCCCGCCCGTCACCACTTCCTAGTGCTTTAGCTGGGAAGGAGAAGTGGCGCAACAAACTCCCCAGCAGCACAGCTGTCTGTTAAGTTAGAAGAAGTTGATTCTATACAATAGTAGGTAAGTAATTAACATTACTAAATATATAACATGAATTTAAATTAATTCCCATACGTCAGCTAGCACACACAGTTAATAAATAGGACTAAATTTTCAATACTTCGACTCCTTAAATGACCTATTCCCCCCCTTCTCTCGTCATTATCTGCATAGCCTTTTCCCATATATTTTGGCGCTTCGACTTCCAGTCTAACTAGATTCAGATCAGATGAATACCAGTATTTTACATGGAGTCACTCCTTATCTGACCTCCACAACCCAGTTACTGGGTAACACGGTAGGTATCCCTTGGCGAGACTGGTTGTCAGACTTTCGGGCTTCTGACGACCCGTAACGACTGTCAAAGCTCTACGAATGACAGCCGGGACCAGCTGCTTAACGGCTGGATATTTGTAGGTGTGAGGTTAACGTGTTTAAGAGAGTTTATCACGCATGGGCTGGCAACATCGTATTTCAGTCGTTTTTCGTGATTATTTTAATAAGTTTAAATCAAAGTACAATTATATTTCAGCCATGGACTGGATCGTTGGCTGCAATACAGCCCAACGAGCCCAACCTAAACAACATTTAAAATACCTAGTTACGAAGGCGCTTTTAATGTTAGGACGGCGCTTTTAATGTTACACAGAAAGGGTCCAGTTGAAAACCAGCGTCAGGCATTAGTTTTCTGGCCTTTATGCTGAACTGGGCCTTTTTAGCGCAGCCGCGAGGTACACTATAATGCTAGTTACTGACTTCTCACCTTACACTTTAAATTGATTTTTATTTGACTCTTTCCCGCTGTTTAATGTATATTGTGTGCTTTAAAGTCTGTGCTAAATAAATGTATTTTCTTTTTCTCTTTCTCTTTCAGAAAAAGACTGAATACTTCTATACTATACCTGTTTACATTTTGAGCTTTCGAAGCTCTAACCCAAATATTCAAAGGGCGTAACGACGTATTATGTAAACTATATTTTCCTCATTAAAATCGTATGCTAATTAAAAAGAATTTTCACTACAAGCTTTATGAATATTCGTTGTGCGGTATTCTCTAATTAGATGGCTTACAACTTCTTCCTTCCTTTTGTGATAATTTAGTTTTATGATCAATTCTATGTGATTATCAATTTTTTTATTGACTGTATTATTTTTGGACATAACCGCACCTATTGATTTCACGTTCCTTATCATTAATTTACTTTAGGTTTATTGTTTTTTTTTTAATTTATTTTAGGTTTCATATAATGGCCAGATTTTACAATACATTCCAAGATTCGCAAACACATTCCAAGCTTTTCAAAGAAATCCCCAGATTTACAACGAAATTCCCAGATTCACAACGAAATTCCCAGATTTTTTACGAATGCCCTGAATTTAATAGTTTTTCTTAGAAACTTACACTCATTACCATGACCTCATCATCATTATTTCAGCCGAAAGGCGTCCACTGCTGGACATAAGCCTGCCCAAAAGGGGGGGATTTGCCATAATCGCTTGGCAGGTGGGTTGGCGATCGCAGTATGGTGGTCAAATACATAGAGAACGCTGCTGCCCATTCTCTAATAAGTCCCTTAGTCGCCTTCTACGATACCCAAGGGAAGAAATGGTGATGACCTATTGCAACTAAATGATTGCACCTAATTGGGAAGTGGCATTTCACATAAAAGTCCGATTTAGAAATATTACTCCATTATAATGAAATCACACTTATAACAACTTTTTATTATAATCTGATTCATCGCCCATACATTCGCGGAACAGCCTCGATACGACCCACTCGAGACAAATATCAGCACACTACTTTTTATCTACAAGGTCGGCTAACCGGCCAATTTCGCATTCTACCTATGGAAACCACTTCATCTTATACATTTCAATAACTACCTATCACACTCTTATTTTTTAGCTGTTAAGGTCGGAAGTTAAATGATTTCGGGTCGGAGCAGGTGTAAATGTAAGTTGGTGTTTGAGAAATGGTTTCACAGTCAGACCAAAAAGCCATTGTCTTATGGGAATATTATGAAACAGATATTTTGTAATAAGAACGAGTTTAAGCCTCTTTTTATTTAGGCGTCTAGATACGTTTCATGATAAATTATATAATATGTATCTCATTTTACTGATAAATTGGTTGTGTGATTGTTTTAAATGATTCTATTGTTTATTTTTAAAATGTATTGGGTTGGACTACTTTCGTTTAGTTTCGTAATAAGTCAGACAGTTGCTAGACAGTTGCAGCTTGCTATCTTATAACCGACCATATTTGGCTGGTAGTAAAATCTAAGAGAGAATGTATTTAAATAAGCTACATGTGACCTGATGGTGCATTGGTGGATGTAGGGCCCTAAAAAGGATAATCAAAAACTTGTAAAAAACATCAATACAGATCGAAAGACACCGAATTCCGAAATTAAAGTTAATTTTCACTTTTTAATTATGGTACCTCCCCCACAGTACTCCATATACCACTACTGGCCAGGTAAACAACATTATTAGAACATCATCATGGTACACAAAGTAAATTAAATACGTATAACCAACCTCCTCCTTTTTGAAGTCAGTTAAAAAGGAGTACCTAGATATTTTTTGTTTTGCATCCATTTTCTTAAAAAAAAAAGATTGATGCTCAGTTAAGTTTATAACTGTATGCTCTTGCTCATCTTTTATAGTTGAAAATCATGATGACACTGACATACGTTTTCTCTGAATTCAACCATACATAATTAAGGGCCATCCTTAAATTACCTCACACGTTAAGGGAGAGAGGGGTCAACGAAATGTGACATTGTGTGACAAGGGACAGGGGTGTCAAAAGCTTTGTGACATCACATGTCAAAATCGAAAACACAAAAACTTGAAATTTATATGTAATCTAAAAACTTTAAAATATTGCAAACTCGATCTATATATATAAGGCTTATACAGGTTTAAGTCGTCAGCGAGTGCTGTTTTAATTATTTTTATTTTCTTGGAAAATCTGCGGTTTTAATTTAATTTAATAAATATGAAATTGAAAAGTATGTGATCACCTGTGACAGGAACGGGTGGGGGGTCAAAAAACCATAAAATTTGTGTGACGGAATTTATAAATGGCCCCTTATAAAATCATAGGATACTTAGAAATCAACACAAATTAGCTGAGAGCTAAGATAAACACAACGCAACTTCTAAAAGCTTTGGAAGTTCCAGATACTTACAAATCTTGCCAACCAAAATTGATTTAAGTAAACCCGTCAAAAACACGAAGCACCATATCGAATTTTCGTAATAGAAAAATGTAATGCAATTGGAATGGATGCTTAATGTACTTATAACGATATATGTTAACATACTATAATAAAGTAATTACCTACATGACTGCGAAGAAGCAGAATACTAAAATAACTTTTTGTTTGCAGTTTAATATACGATCTTAAAGCCTGAATCAAATTAAAATATTTTATCCTCACCATCTTTCAAAGAAACACTTAAGTAATTGTGGTTTTTGCCACCAACATCTTCGTTAAGCAGAAAATTGTTCATCATGCATAGATATTACGTCATATTGAGAAACTGGTTTTCCCAATGAGATACGATGAGAACACATTCATACATAATCGTTCCGGTATTTATCGTATATACTTGAAAGGTTAAGGCGTTCGTGGTTAAGTTATAACAACACGGATCAATCGATTGGCCCCTGGCACACAGTCACACAGGCAACTGAAGGAACACGGGTGGGTTTTAGTCAGTAAAAGTCTGACTCGCCCACTCCATCCAGAGCGGGAGAAGTTATTTGATGATATCCCACCAAAAAAAAAAAACGGGTCAATCGATGAGGTTAAGCTACGTTTGCTGCGGTCGGTCCGAGGATGGGTGGTCTTTACATAGGTACCGAGACTCCTCTGTGCCTCTCTCCTTGGTGGGAGGTTGCCATTCGTGGATGTTTGACAGTCGTTACGGGTCGTCAGAAACCCGAAAGTGTGACAACCAGTCTTGACAAGGGGTATTGTGTTGCCCAGAAACGCGATACCTCTGGGTATCACCATACCTTGATAAGACTGGTTATCAGACGTTTCGGCATCCAGCTAGTGACAAATGATAGAAATCTACAAATGACAACTGGCTACGTGCTTTCCGAGGTACGGAATGGGATATTATGTTTTTTTAATGGATAGAGTAAACGACCTAGTTGTATAAGGATGTAAATTCTGTCTACCCCTTACGGGGAATGTAAGCGTGATGTTAAGTTATCATCGTTATTTTTAAAGTAGGGAAGCAATAAACTTATTTCGGCAATGGATTTTAGTATATGTATAACTTTAATAAAACTTGATTGATAGATCAAATCAACATCGATATCCCTGACATTTGCATTGATAGCGTCACGCTACAACAACATGTTCTAAGCCTATGCGCATGAGTGCATAGCTAGACAAGTGTGGACAAGGTCAATATATCGATGCACATCGATAAACCTAGCACGAACATCTTGCTACTACGACATAGTTTAGTCACTGTTATTGTGGCGCCATCGACAATCGCAAAATGGAGTTCAAAATAGAGTAATAACTACAAACAAAATGCAACTAATTACAAATAAATAGACCTATTGACAATATTGTAGTTAAGTTGGAGAATATGCCTTAAATCAAAAGTACAGAAATTATTATCAGAATATCCATCATTGATTCTGATTCAGTTGAAGGAAGAAATAGCATCAATCATTATATTTAAAACTAGTCGCGCTCCGCAGTTTCACCCGTGTAGTTCCCGTTCCCGTAGGGATACGGGGATTAAATATGGCCTATGTTACTCAGTGATAATGCAGCTTTATAAAGGCAAAATAATTTTTGAAATCGGTCCAGTAGTTTTTAAGTTTATTCGTTACATACAAAAATACAAATCTTCGGGCCCACTGTTCCATGTATCGGGGGCCCGGAAGATACTTGTACATTCGCCGCACCCCCGACCGGTATCAGTTCGCCATGCCTAGCGAGCTCCATCACCAAGTTGGTTTATCTTCAACCTGGAACCAAATAAAGGTTACATCATCTATAGAGCGTTACAATTTGAAGTCACCGAGTGGTTACGTCTCGTTGACCTAGTGACCGTTAGCAATTGCATTCGTCTTGGCAAGGTGGCTACTGATAATAAAATTAAATAATTTCATGCTAAATTTGGCGAGGAATTAAGAATCACGTAGTGATCATATTATTGGCTTATGGTTCACTTGTAATAACAGCAGAACTGGGGGTCTAAAAAGGCCACTTTGGCAGAATCATAATAGGATATTATTATGAAGCATATTTAAAATCGTAAAATGGTCACAAACTGACGATTCATAATATTATCTGTGTAGACAGCACGCAATTCATCTATTTGACAGTTTTGTATGGAAATTCGTAAAATGGTCACCAAATTATGAATTGCTTTATTAAAGTAAAATGTCAAATAGCAGAATTATAGGGGAATTCAGGAAATGAATCACTTTTAGAGGAATTGCTTAATGTGGCCTTTTTAGACCCGGGTGTCGGTCAATCTGGGCCCTGAGACAAAACAAAATGTATGGGAATGACATTACCTTCGGAAAGGACACGACATAATCTTTCCGCAGGTAATGTGATTCCCGTACATTTTGGCGTAGCGTTTGGCTTGAACGCTAACAGAAATGTGTTCTGTCTAGGTCTGCAGATTAAACTACGCTTACCGCTGTTTGTCGAAAAAGCATGGAAGTCTGACAACCAGTTTATTAAGAGGTATCGTATTACCCGGTTACTGGGTTTTGCGTTTAGTCCACTTTCGGCCCCTCGACCCTCAATAAAGAATGTGTCCACTGGACCCCTGACTATGGTTTATTTTCGACCCTTGGAGGTCGAGAGTGGATTGTATTTTCCAGCCAAGATTTTAGTTTCGACCCCCAAAGTAGTCTATAGGTACCTTACTGTACCGTCGCCATCTAGTTTTTAAAAACCAACAAAATATTGACGTGTAAAAGTGTCTTTTAAGATCTACTTACATAAATAAACATTTCATTTAATTTCATTGTACTAAAATATTAATTTTAGGTACTTAGGGGTCGAAAGCGGACGAGGTATACCTGACCCTTGTATGAAAATTCAGTTTAGGGGTTGAGAGGAAACAAATAAAGAAATCTTTTTTTAGGGGTCGAGGGGCCGACAGTTGATTAAACGGGGTTGTTGACGTCAGATAGACAGTCGGTCCATATTAAATACTGGTATTCAGGAGCCGATTGTGCAGTTGTAGGGGTAATCTCTGGATCTACTAAACCGATTTTGAACATTCTTTTACCAATAGTAAGCCACGTTATTTTTGAGTATCATAAGCTATATATTAACCTGAAAAATTAAAAGACTCTTTCGTGGTAGTCTGATTTGCAAAGTAAGTAAGAGCAAAAACCGGTCGAACGAAAATGTTTTTTACGAACGCTGCCATAACGATAAGAGATATATGATTGAGTTCTAGAGAAAATTTTTAGAACTTGATAATGTCTACAAAAAAGTCAGCGACAGCATATGTCTAACTTTTATATTTAAGTCACAAAAAGTAGGTGTTTATATTAAAATAATAATTTAAATCGTTAGGTCATGTTTATTGGTCATATTATCAACAATTATAAATTCTTATCAAAATATCTAAATTTATCGTCTCAAGTGCTTAAAACAAAAGACTTTTCCCTTTACTGCGTATAATTTGGACGAATGGTTAAACAGATAATACGACATAGCTATGGAACCGCGACCGTGTCGTAATCTATTGAACAGCACTCAGTAATAACCGAACCACACACATAATTTCATCACAAGTAAAAATGTTTACCACCCAACGAAGTGGGCACGGGTCAGCTAGTATAAGATAAGAGATAGTCTCTAGGGAGTGAAAAGTAATTAGTTTTTTTAATTTCTTTCATGTGACATAGATAAACTCAAACAGCCAGTTAATATATTATTATCTGTGGAGTGTGGACCATCTTCATTGCGAAAATTTTGAGAGTTTTAGTTCCATGGTTTTTCCGCAAAGAAGGTGGCGCCATGTGTTTTAAATTGTTAATCTGTGATTGGTTTAGAAGAAAAAAAATTATTAAGTAATATTTATTAAATGTTTTTGTACTAAATTGACTATTTTTATCGCACTAAAAGTGAAAAGTACAGTTTGCACCTCGAGACTAAACGCCAACGTAATATACCCTCGGTTTCATTGTCTCCCCCGCACGCTCGGCAGTCAAACCACCTATGGTATAATAAGGCTTCGTTTAGTCCCTCGATATAAAATATACTATTATTTATCCAAAACATGAGTAGGTTTAAATATCTTGCATGGACATGTGCGATGTAAATATCTACCTGCTAATCTTCAAACCAGTTAAATTTTCAAATACCTCGCTCCATTACAATCAAAGTAAACACTGAACAGTCCACTCATTACACAATGGCCCACGATTGGAACATAACGGCACAATGGAACCCCGCCCGTTATGCGCGTGCGCCTCTTATGGACACGTTCTTTGAAAGGAATGATAACGTATCATTGTTGAGTGACCACTCTTGTTAGACGGGTCTTGGGCAGGAACTAAACAGTACTTTTAAATAACTGTGACTCGTCTGCTTATACACAGTAAATAAAAAAAGCTGATTTTTTTTTAATAACCAACGAATCATGTCAACCCAGGGTGGTTCAAAATCATGTACTTACTGAATCCATGGGTTCTGTTTGCGTCGATGTCCCTGCCAACCCTTTGTAGACTTGGTCCCTCTTTCACATTGTCAAAAATGTGGGAGAGGTAAGAGGAGAAAAAGTTTGCCATTTTGAGTGTTTTCTAACATATTTAAGTATAAACTGACGATAATGGAAAAGTCAAAATGGGGTTGACCAATGGCCGAATCCTATATTTTACGGACCGTTATTGGTTACAATGAAAACTCTTGTATTTTTACCAATAATGAAGCAAAGACATAGCTTTAGACCCTCACATAAGGAAGTAGTTAACACAGGTAAAATTAGCTTACAAATCTATTTAAATGCCCAGTTTAGAAAAGAAATGCTACCATTGGTTGGCCGTTTTGTTTATAGACTACTGAAAAGGTCCTGTTGAAAGTCTATGTAGATATACGAAACGCTTCCAAAGCGTTTGTGCCACTTGTCTTGGCCCTAATCGCGGATTTACAATGGACGTTCATCAATCATATTGTTAATTTAAAAAAATAATGAACAAAAATGTTGTTACGTCACTATAGGTTGACACATATCATTTTATTAAACGTTGATCTACATTGACATTAGATTAGAGTCTCAAGGAAATAGATCGTAAGGATAACATACTTACTTACATACGACATTGACATACTCTGTGATAGTACACCTTGGAATTTAAGTCATGCCTTCAGGGAAGATTTTGTACCGGTTTTGATTTTGTTACATTTATAATCCATACTGGAAATAATTAAGGCAGGGACAACGTAATCGTTTTGAGGTTTATTTTAATCTGTAGACAGTTTTTGTCCAGGGAAATGGTGTAGTGTGACCAAGGAAACGATGGATGGGCTGTGTGAAAGACGATAAGGGTGTGACAAAGAATGTGTACTTCGCAAAATTTGCACTTGACGCAAAAATGTACTTTTCACAAAATACGTACTTTGCAAAATGTGCACTTGACACAAAATGTGCACTTCTCAAAATGAGCACTACTCAAACTGAGTGTGAAAGGGAGTAACTACAAAAAAAGTTCAAAAACCCACGTGTGGGTTTTGACCTTTATAAAAAAAGCATATTAAGATAAAAACACTACGTTGAAGACAAGGAAGTTTGGTAATAATTCCTTGTTGTTTTTTTGTTCCATTAGTCTTCGATATCGATACCCGTGGGTAACGTATTGTCAGTTAATTTAATTTGACCCTGTAGTGGGGATTCATAATGTACGGACTCAATGATCACTTGTTACCAACTTAAAATAAAATAAAGACTGCAACATGTTCCTCCTAGGTCAAAATCAAACTCAAACACTAAAACATGTTCCACCTGGGTCAAAATCAAACTCAAACACTGAAACATGTTCCACCTGGGTCAAAATCAAACTCAAAGACTGAAACATGTTCCACCTGGGTCAAAATCAAACTCAAACACTGAAACATGTTCCACCTGGGTCAAAATCAAAGTCAAACACTGAAACATGTTCCACTTGGGTGAAAATCAAACTCAAACACTAAAACATGTTCCACCTGGGCAAAAATCAAACTCAAAGACTGATTGATAAATGGGTCAAAATCAAACTCAAAGCATTAATTTTAATGAAACACTTTTGAATTATCAAGGAGTCGGTCAGTCAGAAAGATGAAGTTAGTTGCCCATTTCAAAGCGTTCCTAGGTCCTGTCATGTAAGTGACTCTTTACCAGCAGGCTTAGCACGAGAATCGTAGAGAAGCGTTTTGTCGACGGAAGAGTAGACAAAAATGACGTTTCCGTAAAGACAATTAACAGTTTTGTAGAAACGGTAGAGTAGAAATAGAGCCTGCAGTGGTTTCTTCAAACAGGCGCGACGCGACATTTGTAGAACAATTTGCATGAAGTTTTTAACCGACTTCAAAAAGTCGAAGGTTGATAACCGGTATGTTTTTTATGTATGTTCTGGCATAACTCCGTCATATAGGTAGACAGATTTGCAAATTATTTTTTTGTCCGAAAGGGGTTTATTCCGAAATTATCCCATAATTTCAAATAGACCTGATGATGAGTTTCGGAGACAGACATCGTAACTCTTCAAAAAATTACAGCAAATCAACCGCGATTCTTGCTGTTATCGCATAAATATGTATTGTTTTGATTTGATTTACTTTGAGAGTACCCTAAAGATGATGAAATTTCGTGAAAAATAAAAACTTTGTCTGAAAAAAAAGACTTCCGAAAAACTGTACTTTCGAAAGGCGGTGACCAAAAATTATAATACATATCCAAAGAGACCGACATCCGAAATTATTCCGATTATTATACATATAACTCCAAATAAATAACGGGATCAAAACCCAAAGCAGATCTATTAAAGGAGCTAATAAGACCGCTGCACGTCTGTAGAGGGCCGGTTGCCGAAAACGTTCGGTTACTGTTACGTCACCACCCACAACCTTGTGCAACCAGTCAACCATTCGAGCAGTCGAGTGGTCGCGACCGGTACTGACGACGACGGAAGTCTTTGATTTATTTATTTAGGATCTCCAAGAAAAGATTTACACAATACATTGGCTATAAGTAAAGGCAACATTAGGTATAATCCTTCGCTTATAGGAGACCACAGCATGCACAAGAGCTTTTTGTTTTTGACCTTATTCGTGGATACGTAAATAACTTTTACCTGTAACCTTAATAATCCCTCTCGACTTCTTATGATGAGACTAGTAGCTCTAGCCAAGTTACCTCCGCCAGTAAAGTAGATCAAATTAAAGAAAAACATGCTGTATAACTTTCTATATAATTATTAGACTAACACTTAAAGTACCCTCTTTCGTTCCGTAAACTTTCTTTAACACTTTTGTGTTCGACATGCCGCACGCAGTCGGCACAAGCGCAGGCGCAGCTTTTCGAATCACTTTTCATTACTTACACAAAATACATAGAAAGGTACAGAAGTATCACTTCATACATAATTTGACAACGGACATATCGGTGTAATAGAAAGATGAGGTTTACTGATTTAGTTAAAGAATCATACGTTAAGAATAGCTGTAAACCAATTCTTTTATTAACTGACGAATGGAGAACCTCCTCGTTTTTGTAGTCGGTAAATTTTATAAATGATTTTATCATTTATCTTGATTTTATCATTCACTTTAACTAAATCAATTAACCTGGAGGGTTTCAATTCGACAGTTTCTTGTTTTCCTCAGGGGTGGTCCCATATTTTATTAACTGTGCTTGAGTAGTTTTTGAGTTAGCTTTAATAATACACATTTTTTCCAGTTAGCGTATATTGATGATGTTATAATAACTTTAAGTCACCGTTATTTACATAACAAGTACCTACTTAGTTACGCGACACTAAAAAGTGAAAGAAAAAAAAATCTTTCTTTCTGGTCATGGAACCGTTGAGCTTTAGTCCGACATAACTCTCTACTCCTAAGACTGAGATCATACATTACTTTATACAGGATAAGTTTTTATCCAGTACGCAAACTGTAACCATGAATTCAGCATATCATTCTAGACCCCCAGCGCAGAAATTTTTCGTCGGTAATACAAAAAAAAATCAGCTGTTCCATATATTTTGACCGCGTAGTTATTACACTTTTCTATGAAACAGCTGATTTGTTTTTTGTAAAACCGACGTAAAATTTCTGCGCTGGGGTTCTAGAATGATATGCTGAATTCATGGATACAGTTTGTGCACTGGATAAAAACTTATCCTGTTTACATGTATGACACTGTTCTTAGAAGAAGGTAGCTCAGTTTGCCCCTAATGCTAACATGCTTTTGACTGGTTGATAAGACAATATATTCAGCACGGCAGGTTTTTCTAAATTTATTTGACAGGAAACGACAGAAGAATCTTAAGCTAAAACAAGTGGACCTTCTGGGATTCTTCTTGTAAGTTAATATAACGACATTGGGGCATGTTGCGTGCGCTGGACCCATTATTGTGTTTTAATAGCAGTTTGGGCCATAGTTTAATGGTTGCTGTGTTGATCTTGAAATTAGGCATGAAGACAGAAAAAATATAGTGATCATTTGGCGTTCAAAATCTTTAGATGTTTCGTTTTTACACTTTCTTATAAAGAAGTACTCAAATTCATTATAAAGGAACTCTTCGTAGGGAATGCTAGAGAAATTACAGATACCAGCATCCTATTTACAGATATCGAATGGTTGTAAATAGCTATTATTCACAACCATTCGATACGCTTCCGTATCGAATCGTAAATCAATCAAGGTTATCGTAGCAGTCCTACAAACGCTGTTCATAAATCCAAAACCCGAGAATTTTGTCAGTTTAAAGACTCCCGCAGACAGGCGTGACGTGACACTATTTCTATGAAAACTTTATGGAAATTGTTGTAGTAAATTGACGACCGCTATTCTTCCGACAGCGGTTTGCTGTAGGCAAATTAGATAATCGGTATGTGTCATTTTCGATACAATTGCCTATTGAATGCATGTGAATAGTTAGGCATGAGACAAAAAAGAATTGCCTATAATAACACCGGCAACATATCCCTTGGAAATTACTTCATCAGATGAGCGACCCCACAAAACGCTCTCATCATTTTCCCGTTCTCAATTTTGTTGAGGTCGGCCCACAGTCTAACCGAATGCAGCTGATTACCAGCATTTTACATGAGTGCTTACATTGCTACGGTGGTACTGCCCGGACGGGCATCTTCACTTCACTAGATCGTTCTTTCCGAAGAAGCTTAACGTTCTTTCCGAGGCACGAAGGGGTCTTGGTATGTTAAGATGGTCACCCATCCATGGACCAACCGCCAAAGGTCGACAGAACTCCATAATAATAGATGGTCACGGGCAACAGACTGTAGACAGTCAAAATTGGCTTTACCAACTGTAAACCCGCGATTAACCAAAAAACTTCTTAGCCTAAGTAGAAATAACCTTAGAATAATAATAGGAACAATTACGGGCCACAACCACCTTAACAAACATCTTTATAACATAGGCGCCACAGATAGCCCACTTTGCAGGGGCTGCCTTGACGCCGAGGAATCAGCCGCCCACGTCATCCTGGCATGCGAGGCCGTGGCTTCTCAACGTGAACAAATCCTCGGAACAGTGAGGTCGCTCCGCGAAGCCTGTGAAGCTCCCAGGAAGCTTCTGTGCTTCTGGGCGGAGCTAGGCTGGCTCTGTTAGCCAGAATCCCCACGCACAACGGACCGAATGGGAGTCTAAGTGCGGAAAAGGGAGTCCCATCATCATCATTATCATCATCATGGACCAACCGCGGCAAGTGTAGCTTAACCTGATCGATCGATCCGTACGGGAAATATTACTTAGCCACAAGCCCCTCTCAAAAATGCCACCCATTTATGCCACCACAACATAATACTTATAACTGGTTTCCGAAAGGCTTATAGAGGTCAGACATAAGTCGCTTGGGGCGAAACACGAAATTCACCATGCCATAAGTAAGGACCGGTCGACCTGGTGAGGACCGTATATGTCCAGTTTTGGGTGCCAGGTTATAAACTTAAGAAGAGATTGCATGAAATGAGGTAATTGAGGACGTTGTTCCAGTTTTTTTAAGCCTGAGATTTTGTTCGAACTTTTTATAAATTAGTTTCTAATCATTGGAAATCGGTTGTCATGGTATGGGCATGTGATACGGAGGAATGAGGAAAATGTCGTGAGG
The DNA here is from genome assembly GCA_949091785.1 of Polymixis lichenea. Lineage (NCBI taxonomy): Eukaryota > Metazoa > Arthropoda > Insecta > Lepidoptera > Noctuidae > Polymixis > Polymixis lichenea. The sequence continues at coordinate 7,486,549 of OX420958.1, forward strand.
AAAGTTTTGAGTATGAATGTCGATGGCTAAAAGAGTACGGGGAGACCGAAGAAACGATGACGTGATTCTCATGGAAATCATGTCACTTGATTTAAATAGGTTGATTTTACCTATGTAGTTTCTTTTACATATTGTGAATGAGAGAACTTTGTAGACCTTACAGACGTCGTCTATAAATCTACAGATTTATACACGATTTTCTATTCTTTATTTTCATTCCTCTAAGTACCTGGTACTTATTCACAGGCCTGCACTGTCCTCCCATACCTAATATCACTGTAATTTGAAAACATTATAAAAGCCAATTATTTTTAAAAGACTAACCGTGGAGTTTCTTGCCGGCTCTTCTCCATAGGAAGCGACAAATTGGAACCGTGCACCTAGCTTGACGTATCATAAGTGCCCTTGCAGGTTTATGTGAAATAAAATATTTTGATTTGATGGCTGGACTGTGTGAATGATAATATGGATACAAAGGGTGTGACTTCAGAGATGACGACCAAGGGACTACTCACACTTATTCAGCTCTGTTCAGTTTTTGTCCATAAAAAACAACGATTTTGTACAGAGTCCGTTCAGCTTCCGATGAGTATGCATGTCAAACAAAATCATTGTTTTATATAGACACAAGCTGAACAGAACTGATTAAGAGTGAGTAGTGGGGAAGAAAAAGACTTGTTGCACCGACCACAAATAAATTGGAATAAAGGCAGAATTATGATGAGTTTCTAATCCAATAACTTCCAATTTTCTTCAATATACTTGTTCTTAAACTTACTCTAAACCTTTTGTGTACTATGCTGCAAGAACCAAGAAGCAAAGGACCATTTACCATACGTTTTATTTTACTGTATTATCCCGACCGTCCCTTGCTCGTAAAAGTGCCAGCCCGCGCCGAAGCTGAGCAAATAGAGTTAAACAACGCTTCGCTAAATTATGATAAGTAGTTTAGAAGTTATGAGGGAACAGATGAACATACATACATTCATACCGATCGAAATCATAACCCACCTTTTCGCTTCGCCGTACTCGGGTAAAAATAAGATCTAAAAGATACATCTCTATCCCTTTATATGTGAAAAGGTGCGACGTCGTTAAAAGTAGACAAAAACAAAAATTCCCCAAGATTTAATAATAATAAAAACGTTTTGATCCGGCCAGTCCGAACTTGCTGCCCTCCCCCCACCAGTGACGCCTTGAGCCGAGGCCCGTACCCCACATGGGTGCCCTCAGTGTGCAGTTGCTTTAGTTAAGTAGGTTTTTATGCCCTGGCTGGAGGCTTTTAGTTTTACTAAAAAGCATTCTCAGGAAAGTCCGGCTAAGCAGTCACGGCCTCTCGAGGTCAACTGCAAGATACACAAAAAAAAACCGTATTATATTACACGTCTGGAAGCGATAAAAGAACATAGCTTCACGTAATAGATTTAAGGGGAACCTAGTCGCGGGCTCGAACTCAATGATGGGCCTGGCTAAAAAGCACGCTGTCTCACCAGGCATCGTGTCCGACAGAGGTAGTATCAGTGATGAGCAGTTAGAAGCTAGTCTACATGTACAACATTATTGAGTGAGATGCAGGATCATTAACACCAGTCCTTCGGAAGATCGGATTTTATGAAAAAACCACTGCATAAATCAATGACCAATAAAGTTTATTGTACTTTACGATATTTGAGCTTTGTCGGTACTGACTTGGTTTTTCAGATTTTCCTCTTTTTTTATTACTTAAACACGCCCAAAGTCAGGTTAAATTAGCAAGAAAAACGAATCTTTGTTGGCTCTTAACTTTTTAATGGCATTTTATTTTAGTATTCTGTTTCCGTACAGACAATATTAATAATAAGACAAAACCATACCATGTTTAATTTTTGATGTATATTGTCGAACAGTGGAGTAATACACTCCCGAAGTTTGTATGGGAAAAATGTGGACTAGATTCACCTTAAGGACCGTTCTGAGAATTTATCTGTTGGAATCTAGAGAATGCATTCGCGGCAAAAAACTTTTTATTTTTTATAGTTGAGTGCATTAATGCCTCTTTTTGTTTTTGTCTACTTTTAATGACGTCGCACCTTTTCACATATAAAGGGATAGAGATGTATCTTTTAGATCTTATTTTTACCCGTGTATGGCGAAGCAAAAAGGTGGGTTATGATTTCGATCGGTATGAATGTATGTATGTTCATCTGTTCCCTCATAACTTCTAAACTACTTATCATAATTTAGCGAAGCGTTGTCTTTGGAAGCGTCTTGATTGTCCGGTGGTTATAGGCTATGTGACGTTACATGGGGCCGTCCAGAAGACATAAAGTGACGGACATTCTTTTTTCGTGATGCCGTGATTGGTATCAAATGAACGGGTTTAATTAGCACATCTCAAAAAAAATATCTTGCGAGCTCACTCCACAATAATTTAAATAAAAAAAATAAACAACCGACTTCCAAAAAAACACTAAAAAGTGAAAAATAACTTTAATTTCGGAAATCGGTGACTTTGGATAGGTATTTTAATTTTTTGTCACCGCCTTCCGAAATTAAAGTTATTTTTCACTTTTTAGTGGTTCACATGTGCTTACCCCTTCACAGCGTACCGGCGTGATGTTATGTTATTAACTGGCGTAAACAATTGACAGACATGAGATTTCAGCAATCCCTGTCCATTTGCTATCATTTATTGAGGAGTTCTGTTGCCTATCTCCGAAGTTCTTCATCAGGTCTTCACCAAATTGAAATGGAACCACTCCGAGAAAGAACTCTTGCAAAAACTACACAAATTGCTTCAAGTGTGCCTATAAAATTTGAAGAGTTCTCTCTATTTCTCCAGGATCCCATCATCAGATCCTGACTTGATGATCATGGGACCACCTGGGAAGTATACCCTTTCAAACAAAAAAAAAATTATCCAAATCAGTCCAGCCATCTTCGAGTAATCGGGGAACATACATATTCCGACGAATTGAGAACCTCCTCCTTTTGGAAGTCGGTTAAAAAGTAAGTTGACCCAACTATTGAAACATAAACGCTATAATAGTAGGAACCATGAAAATATTCTCATCTAAAAGCCGTGGTCGTTTTAAACTATGTTTTTGCAACAGTCGGGTTTTAGTTTTTTGGACTCGGTAGATGTGACATGGCTTAGAATAGTTTGTTCGTTTATGTTTTCTTATAGTTTACTATACCACAGCTACGCTTGCCGCGGTTGGTCCGTGGACGGGTGACCATCTTTACATACCAAGTGCCCTCCGTGCTTCGGAAAGCACGTTAAGCCGTTGGTCCTGGCTGTTATTCGTGGATCTTTGACAGTCGTTACGGGTCATCAGAAACCCATAAGTCTGACAACCAATCTTACCATGATTATCGTGTTATCCAGTTACTGGGTTGTGGAGGTCAGACAGACAGTCGCTCCATGTAAAATACTGGTACTCAGCTGCATCCGGTTAGACTGGAAGCCAACCCCAACATATTTGGCAAAGGGCTAGGCAGATGATGATGATACACATACCATTATTATTTTAAATTAAGTAGACACACTATTTAAAAACACATTAAGCATTTTAAACACTCTTCACCTTGACTTTTCCGCATTAAAAACAAAAAAAACACCAAATTACCTTTCGTAAGACTATAAATTGTTAATGTTACTTCTAAAAAAAAACCCAAACGAGAATTAGACCACGTGTTTAAACAATGCTACTAATGTCCCGAGAGAAGTGCTGGCACTTCTGACACGACCGGCAATGTATTACGTAATGAGTTTTGCAATCGTTTTAATGCGATTATGTATTGAGAGATAGGAGATTGTACCTACTGTTTTGTATGCTGGCGGAGATTGTCAGTGGCGTAAAAAGTATGCTTGCGACAAGCTTCGGGTACAGAAGTAATTGTCCCTTTCCCGTCTCAAATGAGAGAGAGAGAAAGAGTAATATACTGTAGAGGAACGCGAGGTAAGAAATGTGTGATCAATCCGATGTTCAATGTTGTTAAACACAGTCCACGATACCAATCAGTCAAATTATTTAACAGGTTGCCTTTAGATCTGAAAAACACGGTCCACACTAGTTCCTTTAAAACAAAACTAAAACAATTCCTATTGAACAAATGTGATTGAATGAATTTTTAGTACATTGATACTAGAAACCGAACTTTTCAAATTGAAATAACCACATCACTCGGAAGAGATTTATCGTGATATTGGCAAGTAATGAGGCAAGTAATTGACCTACGTAGTGCGGTGACACGTTTGTTATGATTTGAATTTAAGGAACATATGAAACCGAAAATTTTTAGAGTACTTTATTTTGAGCTGAAACTATGTATAGTGATTCTATACCAGCTGTTATCTTTTGTGCTTAAGGATAGCAAAAGGGTTTCTGTTACTCCCTGTATAACATGACTGTAGTATTCCCCGAAAAGTTAGGTAAACAAAATGCCTAGATTTCTGTTAACGGTACAAGAAAATTTATGCAAAAGCAAAAGTACTTTAGTTTCTAAATGAGTCCTCCCGTCTCATCTGGGAGACTATTTTCAACAGCAGGTCTCATTCAAACGGACTTGCTAAATTGCCTCTCTCCGCATAACTAGAGAATTATTTTTATTCCTCAATAAAAAACATATCTGAAAATATTTTTATGACTGTCAATTTTATTAAATAAAATTTTCATAAATAATTAATTATATTAATAGTACATGTACCTTATAATTAAAACAGAGAAAAGAATCACAGGGAATCAAAAAATTCGTCCGCAACGCTGTCAATGGAAAAAGTGCCCAAAAGACTGGCAGCATTGACACGTTGTATGGCCGATATTTGGCCAATAATTTTTTTTTATATTTATAGTCAGTACTTTTAACCATTCGTATCGATATCGCCGATATGCTTTCATTAATATTGGTATCGGTATCGTATCGGCCAAGATGCGTATCGAATATCAATGCATCCCTACATCAACCCTACTGGACAGTGGAAATAAGTCCTATTTACTTATTTGAGACCGTTTAGAACTTTAGATTCATATATATAAAGATACTTAAACCACGGCACTTACTTAAGAAAAAGCTGGTACACACAAGTATTACCGGCACTTAAGTGGCCATTAATCTCCGTAACGAGTAGTTACCGAGTACTGTATGTGGGTACTGATCAACGAAAGTGTTACACTGGTGGTTGCACAACGCTCACCGTTACTATGTCACAGGTAACTCATATTTGTCGACAATTCTGACCTAAGACGATGGAGTTAACTCATCTGCGTGTCTAGAAAGGCCACATTAAGGATTTCCTCTAAAAGTGATTCATTTCCTGAATTCCTCTATAATTCTGCTATTTGACATCTTACTTTAATAAAGCAATTCATAATTTGGTGACCATTTTACGAATTTCCATACAAAACTGTCAAACAGATGAATTGCGTGCTGTCTACGCAGATAATATCATGAATTGTCAGTTTGTGATCATTTTACGATTTTAAATATGATTCATAATATGATCATATTATGATTCTGCCAAAGTGGCCTTTTTAGACCCCCTGTTAATTAATGAGTTCATGACACAAGTCACTAACTTCCGTCCAATTGTCTACGAATCAATCTGCTTAGCGTGTTCCCAACTATGTTCGGGTCGGCTTCCAGTCAAACCGGACGACTACTTATCTGACCTCCACAACCCAGTTACTGGGTAATACAATACCCCTCGGTAAGGCTGGTTGTCAGACTCGGGCTTCAGACGACCCGTAACGACTGTCAAAGCTTCACGAATGAGAGCCGGAACCAACGGCTTAACGTGGTTTCCAAGGCAAGAAGGGGTCTTGGTATGTAAAGATGGTCACCCATCCACGAACCAACCGCGGCAAGCGTAGGTATATACTGGTATTTACTTATAAAAATCGACATACCGTCAATTATTTTCTATTTGCATTACTAAATACGATTAAATGTTTTTTTTAAAGATTAAATGTTAAAAAATAATTATAAATACCAACGATCTAGTGCTAGGCTGAAATTTGATTGTAATTTTCTTTGTATATAATGAAATAATCTCGAAAAATTACTATAAATGCGTTGTTGCCAGCCCGCGTGGAATGAACGCTCTTAAGCCTATATGTCCAGTAAAGTTGCGCAACTACATCCGATTTTAAAGTTTTCGTTCCACAACAAATATGTCGTTTAAATATAATATGATTTAAAACATAAACCGTCCCAAAATCTAACTTTTAAGTAGTCATGCCAACCTAGCACATATGCCTTCACACATGAGAAGCCACAAAACTAAAAAATATCCAAAACCCATTGTTACTAACAGCAAAACAATACATAAAACGGTGGTTAAAATTGATGTCTTCATGCCCATTACCTCCACAATGTCAAGTTTTTGCTTACCACATAAATATACGCGTCGGATTGAACCCGGAACTCGCAGGGGTACGTCAAGCGTGACATGCGATGTACCTACAGGTAAATGATGGCTAGACTCACTAATTAGATGTACAGTTTCAAGAATATGTCGGTCCGAAGGATTTAAGGCAGGTTGGCAAGTTTGAGAGCAGTTAGTAGAAAAGATTTACACTTACATCCCTACTTTATTATACACCGTGACATTTTAGTCGTCTTACAAAGGTGGACCATTCAATGTATCAGTCATAACATACCTCTAGGTGCGATTAAAACATTGTTACCATTAATTAAAATAATAGATACAAAGAAAAATAATGAATGCTTCAGAATTATGAAACACCTTCCCTGTTAATTCTCCTTAACAGGGTGTTTCAAACCACGTCATTCGTCTTAGTGATATTTTCATGTTTTTGATTAAGCAAATGTTCAAATATATTTTTTTTATGAATGGTAGTAGATAGCAGTCATTGGGTACATGAAGTGGGCTGCCGTTGTAAGACGACTAAAATGTCACGGTGTATACTAGCTTTTGCCAGCGGCTTCGCCCGCGTGGAGGTCGAAAACTATCCCACGAGAACGTAGTACTGGGATAAAAAGTATCCTATATGTTATTCCAGGTTACAAACTACCTGTGTGCCAAATTTCATTCAAATCCGTTCAGCCGTTTCTGCGTGAAAGACTAACAAACATCCATCCATCCATCCATCCATACTTACAAACTTTCGCCTTTATAATATTAGTAGTAGTAGTATTACAAATGCGAAAGTAACTCTGTCTCTGTTACGCTTTCATGCCGAAACCGCTGAACCGATCGTCATGAAATTTGGCAGAGATATCCGGTCCTTAATTACGTGATGCAATTTTGGCGATTTTTCGCCCGCTCTGGTGAGATGTCGTGAGATTTGGCTCGAGCCTCCCCATTTTCCCCATAATCTCACTTGAGATATTTCAAATACATGGTTTTAGTGTAAAAACGATCTGTGCTTATTTGCGTTGGATTTATGCGTTGCATTTTGCTGTCTTGGCTGGCCGGTGGCGGTTTAACCATCGAGGAGCTACTGTGCTACTTTGTGGCGTTCGCATAACCGCGATAAATATTATTTTGTAGGATTTAGCCATATTGGCAGAAAAACATGTTTTACATAATTTAACCCGGTTTTCTCGTAATATTACATTGTTTGTTTGCGGAAAAATATAAATTACGTGATATTTGCCGAGACCCCCCTCTCCCCACGTGAGATAGGGTGACAATCGACTCGACCTCTTCCCCCCACCAAAACGCTCCACGTAATTAGTGGACGCCCCCTAACCGACATCCACGCGGGCGGAGCCGAAGGCAAAAGCTAGTATTATATAATAGGTTAAAAAATAAAGAATCTTTGAAAAATAAACCTTGTGTCGTTGATCTAGTGGTCGCAAGCGCTACCGCTGAGCATGAGGTGCTGCGTTTGATTCGGGCAAAGTGTTAAGATTCCTGTGTGCTGGAACACAGGCCTCCTCTCTATGAGAGGGAGTGGGCCGTAATCCACCACGCGGGCCCAGTACGGGTTGGTAGATGTCACATGTCTTCGAATTTTTGGTTCTAGGACATGCTGGTTTCCTCACGATGTTTTCCTTCACCGTTTTGAGAGCAGCGGTGAAGAAATAATTTACAGAAAGCACCTTTCTGGGTTTTATTTATTTTATTTATTTATTTATTTATTTCAGGCAACTAAGGCCCATAAAATACAATACATATATTACAAGTATAAAAACAGTAACTATAAACTAATACATATTTTTTAAAGAAATTTTAAAACTACTGCACACGAGGTGACGGCCGTCGTGTTACGCTGCGAGGTGTCGCGTAGCTGGCCGCGGAAACGCCGATACAGCACACCTTTCGGCCAAAACTCTTCCTTGAGGAAGGTCATCAAATGCTGAGTCGGAACGCGCACCACAAACGACTTGAAGTTGGTGTTATGACGCGCTTCCAACTTCTCCACCCTCAAGGTCCAATTGGTCTTCACCCGTATGTACTCTACGATGTCCTCAGTCTACTGAGTACTAGTTTTAGCCTACGACCTACAACTTGTAACTCATGGCCGTAACCACTTGGCCACCACTGCTTTAACTTGGTTATTTTATAAAGATTTTGCCAGCGCCTTCGCCCGCGTGGAGGACGGTGTATTATATATGTCACCGTATGATTGTGAACACCGTTAGTTTATAATCTATCTCGCGAGATTATAAACTGTCGATATATTGGTGATATACTGCTTACCGACCGAATTGGTTAGGTTAGGTTAGAATTGCGACCAATCGCGCGCGAGCCGAGCGAGGGAAGCGAGCGGTGCCGCAGCAGCGGCCGGCGAGCGCTACTTACAATTTAGTGGCAGTTACTTGACTATTTAGTAAAAGCGCAAGGTACTGTCCGTCTTGATACCAGTTCACAATTTGACGGTTTCACTTCGATAGATTATAATCTACAGAAAAATTATGCGTTAAATTGTAAGCAGTATCTTACGGTTCGCAATCTTTCGACAGTTCACAATCTCACGAGATAGATTATAATATAATGGTATTTACAATTTTGCGGTGACATATACTACGTGTAACGGAAAGGGTATATACATACCAAGGCCACGGCTTCTTTGGATGATATCAAACGATAGTGGAAGGGTTTTTTAATCCTCTCTAAAACCTGTGCATTGATACCAAAAACAGAACTTTTCAAATTGAAATAAACACATCACTCGGAAGAGATTTATCCGTGATATTGGCAAGTAACGTGGAAAGTTATTGACATACGAAGTGCGGTGACGCGTTTGTTATGATTTGAATTTAAGAAACATGAAACTGAAAATTTGGTATCATCTCTTAAAGTATTTCATTTTGAGCTGAAACTATGTATGGTGGTTGTATACCAGCTGTTATTTTTAGTGGTTAAGGATAGCAATAGGGTTTCTGTTACACCCTGTATATAAAACTTCCTCTTGAATGACTCTGTCTATTGATGAAAACTGCAGTAAAAAATGCATTGCGTAGTTTCAAAGATCCAAGCGTACAGCCACGAAAAGCGTCTTTGTTTTATACTATGAAGAGATCGGTAAATTCGTTAACTCATTAGTTATTTGTGTCCATGAGGTAAATGACTTAGTCATTCTATGTTGCAACAAAGGCAGCGCCTAGTTACTGAGTCTATGTGCTTTTTTTATGTATTTGTCAACGACACCTACTGATAATAGCAAGGCCGGTCGAAATTACCAATACAATGTAGGTTTACTAGTCTGCTAAGGCCAGGTTAACTTTGCCTACGGTGTGTACTGTCCTTACAATGTTGCTATGGTATTCTTATGTTGCTAGGTTGAGTTTCGGCGTATTCATCTTATTAGTGCCTCAAAGATATGTCAGCACCAACCGGTGCAAGCTGGCGCAAGGGCCGATGGCTGCCAGGGGTGCAGGTTGTTCGAAAGAGATACCGCGGCCCCTGGCACACAGGCAACTGAGGGAACACGGGTAGGTTTTAGTCAGTAAAAGTCAGACACGAAGAGCGGCAGAAGTTAATTGATGATTTCACACCCTCAAAAAAAAAAATCGCAAAAACGGCTGAACGGATTTAAATGTTTTCACACAGATAGTTTATAACCTGGATCAACATATAGGATACTTTTTATCCCGGTAAAATGTTCCCATGGGATAACTTCGACCTCCACGTCGGACGTACATATAGTTTCTTCACAACATCGGTATTCCATTCCAAGAATTTCTTCAGTTAAGTGCCAACGCCTTCCTATTCTAGTGTTTATGTCTAAGTATATTTATCTAGACTTCGTCGCAGTGAATGTCCGAACTATGCAAGACTTGCATAACAGCGCTGAGCTTTCTCCGGTTTAAACTGAGACGGAATAAGCATTTGAGTAGGTATCGCTGTGGATTGTGGGTAGTTTTGTTCTGGTAAAATTTGGATGGTTTTTTGAGCTGTTATTTAAATATTCGAGATGTTATTATGATCAGTTGAAAAACATATTGAGCAGTTATTTAATTTAATGGCGGTTGATTAATTATTGCGACAGTAAAACATGGACAGTAATAAAAAAACAATTTGTCGGTTATTTTATCATACAATGTCAATTCTAAAAATAATTGAGCAGTCCAATATATCAAATTCTATTGTTTGTCGCACATTGCTCGCTTCCGAATGAGTGGGTGTTAAAAAACAACTTTTTACTAAAAAAAACACAACCTACTTCCGAAAAAACACTACAAAGCGAATACTAATTTTAATTTCGGAAGTGGGTCTCTTTGAATATTTTGTTTTTTAGTTTTTTGTCACCGACTTCCGAAATTAAAGTTATTATTCACTTTGTAGTGTTTTTTCGGCAGCCGGTTGTTTTTTTTTTTCAGTTTTTTGTTATGGTACCTACCCCACACCAATTCGTATACGACTACTTTATATTGTAAACAACATTGACAGGAAGCAGCAGAATGTCATCGAGGTACATAAATTGGATTAAAAACGTATTATCGAGGCTAACGCAAAAACAACCGAAACAAAGCTAATAAAATTCGTATGGGACCACCCCTGAAGCATAACCTATCCATTAAAAAAATATTTTTTGAGGTCCATCCACAATTGACGGAAAAATCGGTGAACAGACAGAAAAAAACCTACAGCCGAGCATAGAATCACTTCCTTTTTTGAAGTCGGTTAATGAACATGGACAAAACGAAGGTCATGTCAAATCATGCAACACCCACTCTCATGAAGATCAGAGACTCTACACTCGAAGTAATGGACGATAATGTTTTTCTAGGACAAACTGTCCAGTTAGGTTAGGTTAATAGGTCCAACTTCGAGAAAGAGGTCAATCATCGAATCCGACTCAGCTAGGCAGCGTTTGGGAAGCTACGCAATATCTTCTCGTCCCGCAGTGTCTTTAAGCCTTGCCATTGTCCATTGCCCAATTTTTAGGCACACTGACTGCGATGGATAGTCGTTCGTAGCTGAAAACTATCATAGGTGGGGCCAGCCATCCAGCTGCATTTCCGATAAATAAAACCGTTACTTTATCTTTTTCATCGCCACATACAGTGTAAAGATGTTTATCACCTTTTTTTGCCAGAACGCGCCCTGGCTGTTGCGATAAGAAAAAACACTCTCGTCTGCATTAAATACTCTGTTTGGGTCTTTGACTACTTCTTTTAAGTTATTTTCTTCTAAATAGCCATTTATCTTCTGAGACCAGTTTCTTATATCTTTTTAGATACGTTGCTTTTTTCGAGCATTTTTATAACTACCACCTGGTATCTCCTTAACGCTTGGCACCACGTTTTTCCAGGTCTGTTGTTTATAAAGGGATTCGGTATATTTTGTTCGACTATGATTTTTTGCTCTAGGTATCTTGAAGGCATTCTTTTGAAACAAGAAAGTGTTTTTTACTCAGGCCTAAAAGCCACTTGACCAGACTGAAACGACTGAGACTGAAACGTGGTCGCTCACAATGGGCCTCATAAGAAGGCCACCCAAAGGGCAATGGTGAGCGCTATGCTTGGAGTTTCCCTTCGCGATCGAATCAGAAATGAAGAGATCCGTAGGAGAACGAAGGTAACCGATATAACCCGAAGAATTGTCAAACTTAAGTGTCAGTGGGCAGTGCACATTCCTCGCAGAATAGATGGCCGATGGGGTCGAAAAGTTATGGAGTGGCTACCGCGTACCGCGAGACGTAGATTTGGAAGGCCTCCCACAAAGTGGATCGATGACCTTGTAAAGGCCGCAGGAATCCGCTGGATGCGAGAAGCACAGCAGCGGTCGTAATGGCGGAGCTTGTGGGAGGCCTATGTCCAGCAGTGGACGTCTTTCCGCTGAAATGATGATGATGATGAGTTTTTTTTACACTTAGGTATTCGATCTTCTTGATCTATGTTATTAAATAGCTGTTATTTGTCCATCTTTGACAGACATTATGGGTAGTCAGAAGCCCAAAAGTCTGACAGCAAATTACTGGAAGGTGGAGATCAGATAAGTTCAAACTTTGAACCTATAAAATTTCTTTATTATTAGAGTTAATTATCGATTACCTATCATAAGTTCATTCAATATTAGACCGAATTTAATTTCAACTAAAAATTTCAAATACCTATAATCGTTTCGTTTTTTTTTTTAACTTCACTGAAGTCACGTCTGCCATTGTATCCGTTGACCTATTTATGAATTCGATTTTTTCGTTACTCCGACGTTGAAACGTGTAAGTTTTTCGACCAAATGAAATTGATCGAAAAACTTTTTACACTTAGCTGAAATAACATTTGTTCGAAGTATTATGTTTCCGAACATACATTATACCACTGTTTTAGTTACCATATTTTCATTACACCAAATGCCTAGAAAGTTTGTGCACACTATTTGCATGCAAGCAGGCACGCAGCAGGTCGATCAATAGTTTTCGGTAAAATGAAATTCGAACAAAAAAAAATCGGTAAAGTGATCGGTTCCCATATTTTATTTTGTTGTATCACGTGTGACAAATAAACTCTATTTTACTTTTGTTTTTTTTTTGGCATAGACAAAGAGTCTGGGCAAGTGTCTTGAAAAAAAAATTACAAATTAATGTGGCAAATTGTCAAGCAATGAAAAACAGCTGTGATTAGATGTCAATAAATAATGCAACCACAGCATTCACAAAGTGTAATTTTGGAATGTTACAGAAATCCCAGTGTTAACAGATTAAAATTATTAATTACTCGATTCAATCATTCGATTCTCGAAATCGACTTAATCACTCATTCGATCATTCGTTGATGTCGGTCGCTGAAGGTGGAATCTTCAGGGTAACCCGCTGACAACAAAAACCGTATTATTACCCAGTTACTGGCAGGTGGAGATCAGATATGCAGTCGCTTCATGTAAAATACTCGTAACTGCATCTGGTGAGATTAGATAGTTAGGACAAGGCTAGGCAGATTGTTGGTCATTGATTTTATGCAAAGTGTAGATTAGTAATTTTATGCCATACCTAGTTCACTGGGGCTTGTGGCTAATTAATACACAGAGTTAATCATAACAGCCGTACGGAACTATCGATCAGCTACGCTTGCCACGGTTGGTCCGTGGATGGGTGATCATTTTTACATATTTACCAAGATCCCTCCGTGCCTCGGAAAGTACGTTAGCCGTTGGTCCCGGTTGTCATTTGTAGATCTTTGACAACCGTTACGGGTTGTCAGAAGCCTGAAAGCCTGACAGCCAGTCTTTACCAAAGGATATCGTATTACCCAGTAACTGGAAACTTAGTTGGAAAAGGCTAAGCAGATGATGATGATGACCTAGTTCAGCACTGGATATCTACGGACTAATAAAAAGTTGAGATGGTAGGTACACCAGTAATTAATACGCCACTTCCCCCGGAAGTAGGAACTGTCGATCAAATGAAACGTGACGTGTTCAGAAATATAATATCGACGTCACGTGCGCCTCATTACGGACGAGTCCCATAGGGGTTGAGTAACCGGTTACTTTCGGTTTTCTCTGATAAGTAGATAGTTTAGAATAATGCTGAGTTCCTAGGGGGATAAGCAGTGTAGAAACTACTGTTACAATTTATGCATATTCTAGCTTTTGCTTGCAACTCCGTCTCTGTATATTTTGTATTTCATAATTTTGTTATTGTTGCTGTTATTTACCTACCTGTTCATTTATTTTACGTCGATGGTTCTAGGTTATCATTTGTGAACATAATCCAGCATTGCGTATGTAAGCTATCACGCCATTTATACCAGGAGGCTTTTATTTTGGTAGTATGCTTTGTTTACTTTTTTTATTTTTTGTGCTTGAGTTAAGTTTTCATTTTATTTGTTGGTATATTGGCATGGCTAGCTGACATGTGAAAAATTATTTAAGTTCCGTGTCTCGTAATGTTGATTACTTTGCCTAACTATGTATAGAATCAAGTCTATCTACCTAAACACATAGCTGTGCTGCTGGGGAGTTTGTTGCGCCACTTCTTCTTCCCAGCTAAAGCACTAGGACGTGGTGAAGGGCGGGCGTTATGGGGGACTGTCTTATGTAATTTTGACATTCGAAAAGTGCTGATTCTCAGCCTAATTTGAATAAATGAGTTTTGATTTTGATTTTTAATCCAGGATGAAACGTCTTTCGCCAGGTCCCAAGTCTCAGATTACCTAAGTACTTATCTGTGAAATTTTATAAAGATTGATGCAGTTGTTAGCTTAATAACCGTTTTTACCCGATTATGGCTAATACAAGGGAAGGGTTATGTACCAGGCTAGGCAATACTATACCTACATGCATGTATGTATGTAAGCAAGTATGTTACTCTGTACAGGCTAAACTGATATAGATGCGAATTTAGTTTATTTTTCAATCGTCAGATACCTTGTATCTGAGGAATAAATATGGTGGTTAGACAGCTTTTATATAAGAAATATGCCAAGCTGGCAGATTTATTCATCAGATAAAAGTTATCTGAGAATAGAAAAATTAGCCCTTAGTCATTTTGTTTTTTCCGTAGTCAGTCGGGTATAATAATGTTACGAACCCACTCGTATCGAAAGCTACATAGGATATCTTTCATTTGAAGAGAGCAAAGTAGAATTTCATTCAGTCTACGTGTTCCGTTAATTTAAATTTAAATTAAATTACCAGTGATTACGAAAAATTATCCTTTAAATTCTCCGTTCTCTCGTGTCGATACGAACTAAGTATAATGAAGTTCATGTTTACAATATCTATATAAATTAATACGTGATGCACATGTACCGCTTTTTACGAAAATCACGAGGACGGAGGAGTATGGCCAGGCGCGGTCGCAGCCAAAGACTTTGCGGGGGTCACAGACAAAGACTACCCATATATTAATAAGAAAATGTATTATATTTTCGAAAAATTACTATTTTAAGCTTTACGTTTACGGCACTGGGGGGGTCATGACCCCTAGGACCCCCTTTGTCGGACCGCATCTGAGTATGGCACAGTTAAAGTTTATATCCGGAGAAGGACTGCACTTCTTCTTTTGCTCTATGGGTATGACGTCACTTTGCTGTGAAAACAAATGCGCCAATATTTTGTATATTATTTGTTTATAGTTCAAAAAAATTGTTATTATTCTACTTATCATTGGTTTGCTGCTCCTGAATGTGAGATATTGCTTCAATAAAAAATACTTTGGTTACGATAATAATAAAAGTACAACGTTGTTTAGTTGATCAGTTTAAAAAGCGGTATGACGTGATAACATGGCGGGTACTAGTTCATGTTGTTCAAAAACAGATTAAAAAAACTGAAATTAAAATTTATTTTGTTATTGCATGAAGTAAAACTAACATTTTCCGACTGCTTTTTGCCTAAGTTATCTCTATTATATATTTTTAGATTTTTCCTCATACAGTACTCGGTATGAGGAAAATATTGGCCTAGGGTATTTTATTAAATACCCTAGACCAATATTGCTAGATGTAAAAGTACAGACTTACCCGTACTACACATTCTCTAACGAGATATACAGCAAGTTAATAGGCACGTGTCGCAACGATTGATACATATACGCACAAGTGTGTTCCAGTTAAATACTTAACCGCTTAGTAATAGGCACAGCTGGAGAATTTAGTCCATCTACGGTAGATATAGTTGTAGAATACTTTTTGTGTTACGAAATTATTATGTGTTTAGAGTTTATTTGTAATGGAGTTTTTATGGGGTAATAGTTTATATAATCAGTTGGATAAATTGAATAGTGCAGTATTCGATTTCTTTTTTGCGATATTCGTATTGCTATGTTGAATAGGAACCTCACTTAAGTAAGTACACACAATTCGAAAGCAAACCTCATTTGTTTTTAATCCACAGTACTCAAAAACAAACAGAGTAGTACAAAAAGAGGAGGTTCTGAATTTGGTTTTTTTTTTAAACAAATGATCACAGATTCACAACGCACCGTTTGAATTTCGAAGTGGTATTATTGAATCAAAATCCAAACTTACACGGGTACCTACATATAAAACGTCAGAAGATAGGGCACGGTTCAGAATAATGTAGGTACATAATCCATGGCAACTGGTTGCGCGTCGATGTATGTCAACGTTTGAAACACAATACGCGGTGACATACAATTAAAATACATATCCAAAGTCACCGACTTCCGAACTCAGTTATTATGGTTAAACAAAAAAGGTTTATACCGCGGCCCCTGGCACACAGGCAACTGAGGGAACACGGGTGGGTTTTAGTCAGTAAAAGTCTGACCCGCCCTCCCGATCCACCCAGAGCGGGAGAAGTCATTTGATGATTTCCCACCCAAAAAAAAGGTTTATTATTTTTTGCTTTTCAGTTTTTTCGGCGGTTTAATTTTTTACTAAAAAAATATTTTATATTTTTTTGTGGCTCTAATCTACTAATTACTACATGCTTAATTTTTGATTACTTTTTGTAATACACAACTCAGCATTATAAAAATCTGTGAGTGAATCATCCCCTGTTTTCCTACCCTTGGGATTAGATTTTTTTCCAAATTTATAAGGGACCAACTTCGGGGTATACCTTTTCAATGAAAAAAGAATTATTAAAATCGGACTACTCTGTAAAAAGTTATACCGCCTGGTCATACAGTACCTGGCCAGCCTGGTCATACAGTAAAAATAATATACGCGTTGACTGGAGAATCTTCTCCGTTTTTTAGTCGGTTAAAAAACGAAATGGCGCTAGGATTTCCTAGCTGACTCTTCCCTGAGAAGAAATGCCAAAACAAACGTAGAGGTCGTGGTCTCTTTTAAAGTCCAAACATTATATTATTTGAATTTTATGTGAGTCTAACAATACAGGGCAATGTCTGGAAGAGCCTTTTGAAGACAGAGCAATTGCAGCTTTAAGCTGACCTGTCCCAACAGATGGGATGCATGTATCAGTCACCGTGTAGCTCAATCCTATTTTAGGGAGCTCAAGGACCCAAAAAATAAATGTCCTTTACGATGCCATAAGGCTCATTTTAGCATGGCGCGTATAATATTACATTTTATCTCCCACAAAAAAATCAAGACAACTAAGCTCGAGAAAATTGTGACATTAAAAACAGAGTTTGCAGTGTTCCTCGCTCATAATCTGGTTTCTTTTAAGGGTTGCGGAAATCGGTGAGCTGTCGTTTATCGACCGGTAGAACTTGTTTCAGTATCCATTATAGTTACAATGGACCTTACTAGTTTTTTAAAGGTTGCATCTTGGATTTTTATACTTTTTACTTAGCCACAAGCCCCCCGCTTGTGGCAGCCGCACGGGTCTATCGATCAGGTTAAGCTACGCTTGCCGCGGTTGGTCTGTGGATGGGTGACCATCTTGACATACCAAGACCCCTCTGTGCGTCGGAAAGCATGTTAAGCTGTTGGTGATCTTTGACAGTCGTTACGTCTAGTCAGAAGCCCAAAAATCTTAACAAGGGGTATCGTATTACCCAGTAACTGGGTTGTGGAGGTCAGATAGGTAGTCGTTCTATGTAAAATACTGGCATTCAGCAGCATCCACTTAGAGTGGAAGCTGACCCCAACATATACCGTGAAATTTTAGTCTTCTTACAAAGGTGGTCCACTCAATGTGTCCGTCAAAATATACGGCTAGGTGCGATTAAAACGTTGGTACCATTCATTAAGACAATAGGTACAAAGAAAAATCAAATAATGCTTTAGAATTATGAAACACCCTCCCTGTTAATAATGTCTCCGTATCAAACGGTAGAAGATATGTACCTACCTACCGTTACATTCTATCATTAATTCCATCTCCATAAAGGGTGTTTCAAACTACGTCATGCGTCTTAGTGAATGATTTTTTTTTATTTTTTATTATATTAATGTTCAAAAATATCTTTTTTTAACACGGTTTTATTAGCTTCACCTGTATGTTTGTAAGCATGTTTGTTTGTTTGTAACCGACTCCTTTGGACTTGATTTTGACCCACTTCAAACGGTCAGATTTCATTTAAACTTTGTAGACTTATCGAGGACCGATGACAATTCAATTATTAAAAAAAAATAGAAAAAAAATACGCTTTTGTAGTTAGTAGAACTAAAAAATTTAAAATAAATAATAGTTTAAAAAATTAAAAAGCACGCTTATGAATCAAACTAAAAAAGTAGAAAATAATTTAATTCTATCAAAAAGCGTGGGGTGCATGATATTTATTAATTATAAAAATACCTCAAAAAGCACCCCACGCTTTTTAATTTTTTAGTTTTTTTAAACTATTATTTATTCTATATGTGATTAGTAGTTATTGGATACATGAAGTGGGCTGCCGTTGTAAGACGACTAAAATGTCACGGTGTATAGTTGGTAAAATGCTAGACAGATGAGGATGGCATTAGTAGATTACATAAACGCTCCGTCCCGTACATTCACTAGTCAAGTATATAACATTATAATCATTTATTTTTTCTTGACCATAAGCGGATTAAATCTCACGTAACCCTTTCCACGCTTTAACCACAGACTGTACACAACAGATAACGTGGGCAGAAGGACCATTTTAACCAATAAAGTTTATTTATTTTATTTATTTATCCATTTATACACACACATATAAACAGACAAGAAGAAAGGAACAGAAAAATGCGTACAAAGGTAATGCTTATTTCTACAGAAATCTCTTCCAGCACACCTGCGATAGGAGAGAAGATAACAGAGATGTAGACAACGCGTATAATAATGGTAGAAGGGAAAACATAAAATTACAAATTAAACTCTAATTTAAATATACACAACCCACCAACCAACCAACCAACCTTTTTTTTATTATTTTTTGTGTTCCTGGTTTTTGCGTCATGTTTACCGCAAATAAACGTTTTTTCTTTCTTTCTTTCTTTCTTTCTTTCTATATAGTATGAGAATATACACATATACAAACATACATACATACTTCTAAAATAAATATAAATATAATGGAATTTAGATAATAAATACATAAGCAATTATGACAAAGTGGAGAAATTGTGGTCTTTCACTCTTCTTTTGAATACTGCTACAGTTTCGCAGTCCCTAATATCAGGCGGAAGTGAATTCCACAACCGGACCGCGTGCACAGTGAAGGAGTAGGAGTAGAAGGCGGTGGAGTGGTTGAGTCAGTTTAATTTAAGGCGGAGATTTCTGGAAAACGCTCAAAAAGGTGGTTTTTTAAAGCTGTGTACCGTAAATAATTTTGAAATAAAAAAAAATATGATATATTCCAGTCATTTTTGCACAGTGATGGAACTCAAAACGTAATTAAACATACTTTAATGCATCAAAAAAATCGTCAAAGTCACCTCTTAATTATCTTTAAAATCAGTTTATCCCTTCAATAACAGTTATAAACTTAATTAAAAAGATACCATAAAATTCCAAATGCCAAACTGCATCCAGTGATCGATTATTTATTATTAAATAGTTAATATCTAATTTTATACGGTTTTATTTGCATTTTTACTACATACGCTTGCTCATTTGTTATTCGAATTTGTTACAACAGATTTTAACCCGTAACAGATTGCAATAAGAACTATTATCACTCATAACGACAATATTTAAAGTTACCAAGGCGTTAAGTTTAAGTTGAATCTAAGTTTGACGAAATTATTAGGTGGTCCTTCTGTCTGATACCTATCATATACCTCGTTATGCGCTAACCTGACACCTAAGTAGCTCATTGCCAAACTGTTCGTTTATTTGTCCCATACATTACAATACTTTTACTTGTAGGTTATGCAATACTTTATTATTTGAACAAGTGCTGCAGTGAATGGGCTAAATAAAACTGTTACACATTTAGTTCAAATATGGAAGTGGAATTTGTTTATTTAAGTGCAGAAGTAGAATTGTTATGGTTTTGTTTTAAACTCTTTTTTAGGTACTGTTTAATTACTTTCTGTAATTAAGTTGAAATGATAAAATCTTCGGATATTATGAGACGTGAGTCTTGCAGTCTCTCTTTTTTTAGCGAGAGAATGCAGAAGTGCTGTCATAACTTTTCGATTTATTTGGACGAAATTATTTCCAAGTTTATTTTAAACTCATGGACTTACATGGAGAGACTGCCTATCTGACCTGACAACCCAGTAACTGGGTAACAAAATATCCCTTACGGCTGATTTTACCAAAGTCAGATATCTGTTATCTGTAGAATAAAATTTACGTCTGACAATTCAACTATGCAAAATCTGTCAAAAATTCAAAATTTATTTGAATATATTTATTATTTATTAAGACTTATTCTAGGTATAAAAGTTTGGTGAAATTCGCCCTTAGTAAGCTAGTGGTCTGACTTTGAGCTTCTGACTACTCGTAATCCGTAATACCGTCAAGGATCCACGAATGACAGCTGGGAGCAACACGAGGTGTATGTAAAGATTGTCACCCATCTACGAACCAACCGTCACACAACTCTGCCAGGGGTGCGGGTTGTACGAAAGAGATACCGTGACCCCTGGCACACAGGCAACTGAGGGAACACGGGTGGATTTTAGTCAGTAAAAGTCTGACACGCCCTCCTGCTCTATCAGAGCGGGAGAAGTTATTTGATGATTTCCCACCCTCAAAAAAAAAAAAGACAAAGAAAAACCGTCACACAACTAAACGCTATCACGTCCCCACTATCCAGTTTTAACAACAATCACTGACATTGCGTATGCCCACGTTTATTGTTGTTTCTATTCTATTGTCCTTGACAGCGAACGTGATATTTTTGCATAGTGTAGGTACCTATTACATAATAATGAATAATATATCAGTTGCAAATGCAGTAATAAGACATTGTCAGTTTTATACATTAGCCCGACCTAAGCGTTAAATGTGGGGTCCCGTAGCTAAATGATATTTGCCACATGGGTCGATCAAACCGTTCCGTCCATCTAAAAGGTACCATCTGCCACTTACGGCGATAAATAGCGGTTCGGGCGCTAATTTAGGTGTTTCCTTTGCGTATTATTAAAACAAATTCACACATTGAAAATGGAACATTTTTACGTTATAGAAAATATGTAGTTTTGTTATTATTTAAAAACTGATAACCTTTCGGGAAGTATTTACGCCCTACTAAGGAAATACAAATACAAAATATTTATTGTCCAGGTAATACAGTAAGCATACATATGTTAACATCAAGTTGAGACGATACTTGAGTAACTTAAATATTACCTACAGCAAGTTACATAATATATTACTTGCCACTGAACCCCAAACTAGACAGTTAGTCTGTATCTTGTGGTTCAAGATACGAATTCTAGAGTGGAAGGGTTTATTTTGTTTTTTAAAGATTTCTTAGGTGTTTCTCCCTCTTGGGGAAACTACAAGCAATCATGTTTTTAAAATATAGTAGGTATTTAGAACAGTGAATCTTTAAATATCTCACAAGTTAATTGCATATCTAAAGATTAAGCTATAACTATGCAGCAAGAATTCATACGAACGCAATTATTTCGGATATCCCTCGCGGCGCTCTTAAAAGAGTTGACGTAAATTATATATAAAAATGCTTGCAATTTTGTATTACAAAATTGCAAAGGTCTTAACCAAAATAGTATTCAGCCAAACAAGGTATGTCTCAAATAGGTAATAATAAATTATATTAATTGACAAACAGTCCCAATAACACAAATTTATGATCAAGAACCGAATATTTGAGTAGATAGTTGTCCAAATTGTATCAGCCATAATCGGCAAGGCTTTGTCCCTTTCACTTGTGAAGAGTCTTGATAATGTAAGAAATTCATGAGTTCATATGTGCAATTCAAAACCAGTGCGCTTTCTTAAGGTGAATCTAGTCGACATTTTTTCCATACAAACTTCGGGAGTGTATTACTCGACTGTTCTCGACAATGCTCATCAAAAATTAAACATGGTATGGTTTTGTCTTATTATTAATAATATCTGGATGACCGAGCTTTCCTCGGTTTTTTTTTTGACGTTTTCTAAAAATGAAACTAGAGCTAGATAGATCGATTTATCGCCTCGGAAACCCCCTGCATACTAAATTTCATGAAAATCGTTGGAGCTGTTTCTGAGATTCTGATTATATATATAAATAAATATAAATACAATAATTGCTCGTTTAAAGGTATTAGATTGTCTGTACGGAAACAGAATAATAAAATAAAAAGCCATTAAAAAGTTAGGAGCCGACAAAGATTCGCTTTTCTTGATAATTTGACCTAACTTTGGGCGTGGTTAAGTAATAAAAGACGTGAAAAATCTCCAAAACTATTCCGCTACCGACAAAGCTCAAATATCAAAAAGTTCAATAAACCTTATTGGTCAATCATTTATGCAGTGGTTTTGTTCACAAAACCCGAAGGACTTTTCTTATTTTTTTACGCGCCCGTTTTATCCGTGTAGACTGACGTCTAACTGCTCATCACTGATACTACCTCTATCGGACATGATGCCTGGTGAGACAGCATGCTTTTTAGCCAGGCCCACCAGTGAGTTCGAGCCCGCGACTAGATTCCCCTTAAATCAACGTTCACAACGTAAAAATATAATGGCGGGATTTTATCGGAGTATTCCCGTTTCAGCACCAATTTTTAGAGCACCTAATGCATTGAGCACCAAGGTATTCCCATACCTTTGGTGCTCTTCGTGTTCAAACAGGAATACTTCATTTTATCGCGCACTGAATTTTCAATTCTCTGTGTTGAATCGAGCATTGAGATCCAACGGAGTGCATCTCAGCGCATAGAAAAAAATCCTGCGGGTTAATTGCGTTACAGGCTACCAGTAGCAATAGCTTTCATTTTGACAGTCTTTCAATGACATCCATTGCGTTATTTACATTGCTGAGCGGACAATTTTTTGGATTATAATAGGGTATTTTACTCTATACGAGAAAATATCTAAAAATATATTATTGAGATAGCTTAGGCAAAATGCAGTAGGATAATGTTAGTTCATGAAACAACAAAATACATTTTAGTATACAATTTTAAGATTTCAGTTTTTTTTATCTGTTTTTGAATACCATGAAATAGTAGCCGCCATGTTATTACGTCATTTGCGGACGGCGAGTAATGGGTACCTCGCTGTCTGGTAAGGACCAAGCCCGGGTCGACGGCGCGTTGTGTTCCACGCGCGCCTCAAAGAGATGTCAGCAGCAACAGAGGGGCCCGCAAGGGCCGATGCCTGCCGGGGGTGCGGGTTGTTCGAAAGAGATACCGCCGCCCCTGGCACACAGGCAACTGAGGGAACACGGGTGGGTTTTAGTCAGTAAAAGTCTGACACGCCCTCCCGCTCCACCCAGAGCGGGAGAAGTTATTTGATGATTTCCCACCCAGAAAAAAAAAAAAAAAAAAAAAAATGTTATTACGTCATACGGCACATCAACTGAGCAACTTTGTACTTTTATTATTTTCGTAACCAAAGTAATTTTTATTTATATAACATTTTGCATTCAGGAACAGCAAACCAACGATAAGTAGAAAAATAACTCATTTTTTTAATTATAAACAATTGTCTTATAGTTATAACATATCAGCGCATTTGTTTTTAGCAAACCGATGTCATACCCATAGAGCAATATAACGTCGACTGTCCAGCGTTTTCGTCAAATTACGCGCGAAATTTGAAAATGTAAAATTTAAATGCATTTTTATGGCACTACTCGATTAGATAAAAATGTTGTGTTTTTTAGTGGTTTATTAGAACTCTAGAATGTAATTAAGACACTTTTCAAAAATGAGTGTAATACACTAATATGAAGATGATTAAAAAGAGTGCAGATCTGTGGGGTAATTAAGTTGCTAAGTCTATTTTTGACATTGTGGCAGCTATTTCAGCTCTTATCTACACTTCTACACTAATATTATAAAGAGGAAAGATTTGTATTTTTGTATGTAACGAATAAACTTAAAAACTACTGGACCGATAGGAAAAATTCTTTTGCCGTTAGAAAGCTACATCATCACTGAGTAACATAGGCTATATGTTATCCCCGTATTCCTACGGGAACGGGAACTACGTGTGTGAAACTGCGGAGCGCGTGGCTAGTTTTTAACAATTTGTATCAACTTTTGAGAGTTTACTGACAGTCTTTCACTATATGAGTAGTGTCCTTTACCCTGCAGCAAGGCAGTTGTAAACTGTCCATCACACTCCTGAGCTCCTCCCGATTTTGGATAGGTAATATAATCTTTCACACGAGCCATTCATCGTTTATATGGTTTTCCCTATACTGTTAGAATTCCAAAGTAACATAAATTGATAAATGTATTTATTTTGACCGAGTTTGTCTCTTGAGGAAAGCACCTCTCAGGTTTAAGTGGACCTGCCCACATGTGTCAAGACGTGTAGATGAACTCAGCACATAAACAGTAAGAGTGACGCGTATTTGTCGTATCAGCTCAATATAACAGGTATCTGATGGTAACAGACTATAACAGCCCCCTAAAATCCTACCTTACGTCCAAGCTGAACACCTGGCTACGTGGGGGGCGGACACGCGTACTGTACAACTGTACAAAAACTTATGCGGCTAACAAGGAAAGGTAACCCCTTTATGCGAATAAACCTCAACAAAAAGACAGTGTCCGTATCCAATCGCAGACACTGTTTAAAAATAAAACACAAACATACTTAACCTACAACAAAACAAAACCCAAAAAGTGAAACAAAAAACAAGACAAAAAAAAAACCCCCTTTATGGAGTTTTGCGAAAAACCTCAACAAAAAGACAGTGTCCGTATCCAATCGCAGATACTGTTTAAAAATAAAACACAAACATATACTTAATCTACAACAAAACAAAACCCAAAAAGTGAAACAAAAAACAAGACAAAAAAAAACAGACTATAACAGTGACAAACTGAAAAAACAGTTTCTGTTCCTCAAGATGGTAAAATCCCTTACACACAACAGTCACAAGCTTCTCTCTATTCATGCTTATGACAGTTACTTTAGAATAAGATAAAAACTTTTATTTTTACACCCTGTTACATCGTCACACGCTCTTTCCTTTTCATGTATAGGTGTAGCACCTTAGTTAGAAAGAGAAGTACTTACTTTGTGTTACACGGAACAGGAACAGACGGAACATATAGGTATACGATTTTACCTGTTACAACCGACTCCTAATAAACAGCTCTTTATTATATTTAAAGGCGTTAAAACTTGACCAAATCGTATCAGCTGTAGAATCGACAAGGCTGGGTCCTTTCACCGACTGTTAGTTACCATTCGCCACAAGGGCCTGCCCGACCTTGTTATCTAACTATTGTTATATTTAACACGATTTCTATGTGGTGGATGGATTTTAATGTTGAGAGGAAACTGCCTCTGCCACAGTATTTGGGCTGCACAGTTAAAAACATAAACATTTATTTATGATTTAGGATTTCCAACAAAAGATGTACACAATACATGACACATAAATACATGAGTTATTAAGCAGGTGTACTCTTCCACTTATAGAAGACCATAGCATGCACACTATAGTTAATAAATAAGCTAACAAAGTTAAAATATAAATTATTAATTATATTTCAGATGAATTCATCAATAATTTAAATACGTATTAGTAATTTTAAAATAAGAGTATCGAGTTATCAGCTAAACATGTCGTGAAATCGTGACGACAATGTCATAAGTATTAGAAAGATGTTTTTTCATTTCAGTCAAGATTTAAAAGAATACTCAGTTTCAATTATATCGTTGGGTTTGTATCTTCTTCCTCACAAAAAATGTCGTTTTGTCCTGACAGGCAGGACGTGCCGAACTTCAAGATGCATCTGCTCTGCAGGCCTAGACAAAACACATTTCTGTTAGTGTTCACGCCAAACGCTACGCCAAAATATACGGGAACGACATTACCTGCCGAAAGATTACGTCGTGTCCTTTCCTCAGAGAATGTCATTTTGGCGTAGCGTTTGGCGTGAACACTAACAGAAATGTGTTTTGTCTCAGTGCCCTAGTCGAACAGCTACCAGTCCTCCAGAACAACTATTGGCTTTTTGATGACAATTTTATTTTATTGTGTTAGGTAGCTTAGAGCTAACAATACAAACGTAGTAGTAGTAAAAGAATTTACGACAAGCCATTTACAAGCATCCACAGATAGCAATAGAGTATTTTTGTACGAGTTTATAAACTATGTTTAGACTAAGTAATTAGTTATGTAAGTGATTAAGTATTAACTAAGCTTAAAACTAACTAAATACAGCATTCAACTATAATAATTAATACATAGATAGGCAGAAATGCATGTACACAGCTACACATCAAGCTATTTCCAGTATAAACTGATCTCGCACTGTACGGAAATCCTATACAGCGTAAACTGGAAGTGTATAGCTTGATGTGTAGTCGTGCATACAACCACTATTTGGATTCAACATTGAACTGGATTTGGATTATTTTTTATTAACAATGTGTATTCTTTTGTTTCAGACTGAACCATGTGGCGACTACTGCTCATGACAGTGCTGCTAGCGACCGCGCGTTCCAAGCAGCTTCCTTCATCCACCGGTAAGTTCCTTACCATCCATCAAGTCGACGTATCAATGCTGGACATAGCCATCTCCCACTCTGCGCCATAAAACTTTGTCCGCCGCTTTCCGTATCCAGTCTGTCTCAGCCACCTTTTTAAAGAAGTCGGTCCAACTATCTAGGGTATCGTAGTCTTCTGCTAGACGATGGCCTTTCCTCCATCTCCTCAAGTCGTGCTCCTCATTACTGAGGGTCGTGATCCTCCCTTGAAAACATTTTATCCCTGACGATGTTCCGCCATCTCTGTCTATCCTTGGCCAAGTGAAGCGCATCATGAAATTTCGTTTCGAGAGAAGAGCTTATCTGATCGGGCCATCGCAAAGGGCTACCTAAGTTTGTCTCAGCCACCTTTTTAAAGTCGTCGGTCCCACTAGCTGGGGTATCGTAGTCTTCTGCTAGACAGTGGCCTTTAGGCCACTCCCAAGGCGCTCCAACAGATAAATTCATTTTGTATCCAGTCTGTTCTAGCCACCTTTTAAAAAGTCGTCGGTCCAACTAGCTGGGGTATCGTGATCTTCTGCTAGACAATGGCCTTAGGCCACTCCCGGAACAGACTTGTTAATTTTGCATCCAGTCTGTTTTAGCCGCCATTGGACGGACAAGATTCATCCAGAGCTGGGAGGCATAAGCCAATTCATGGTATCTACTTAAAGGTCCGTCTGCTCCATATGTTTTAAAGGGCTTTTACAGCATCATCATTTGCCGCGGTTGGTCCGTGTATGGCTGACCATCTTAATATACCAAGACCGTGGCTCGGAAAGCACGTTAAGCTGTTGGTGCCGGCTGCCATTACTGGATTTTGTTAGTCGTGTGGTACGGGTCGTCAGAAGCCCGAAAGTTTGCCAACCAGCCTTGCCAACGCTTCCATGCTAGGGAAAATGACACTATTGACAGCTCACTTCAAGCTCACTTCGCCAAGTTACCAGTTAGAGATTGAAAAAAAATATATTACAGTGATCGAGAGTAATAATCATTCGTCGTAACTTCTTTGTAGGCAACAATAAACTAAATTAAGGCATGTATATGGTCAGACTAAGAAATTGACAAACGAGACTACCTAAAAAGGAACGGCCCAACTCAACACCTATTTAATCTCTCGCAAGTCTATCAAAAAACTTCCAGTCACGATATTTGGACAAAAAATATCCTTTAATATGTCCTATTATATAAAAGACCGTTTACCTTTACGATATAAAAAGTCACCCATACTATACTTATTGGGTATAAAGTCGCGCTGTCCGGCGTTGACTGGTCATTGACCCGACGCACGCGCATCCAACGCCGCCAAGACGTTTTTATAGGAGACACCGACTTGAATGTATTTGTTTTGCCATTTAAGATAGGTTGGTTCACTGTTCAAATACCATAAAGAATAGGACATAACTTTATGTAATAATAATTTGTTGTATGTGTTAAAAAAAAACAAGATTTTCGGATGATTTTCTAATAGAAATACATCCTTCTCAGTAGGGCCCCCTCAAAACCTCTAATAAAATTTTGTTGAAAACCAATCCAATTCAAAAGTCACATTTAAATTAAGCTGAAAATCAGCAGTTTTCGAATGTCAAAATTACATAAGACAGTCCCCAAAAACGCCCGTCCTTCACCACTTCTCAGTGCAACAAACTCCGCAGCAGCACAGGTAATTGGCACATCGGCACATTGTGGCCGAAGAGATAGCTCTCTAGAACTAGATCTCGTTAATTATGACGTCACCACTACATCTAGCAATTTAGGGCAATGGCAACATGTAGCCACCTGTTGCCAGAGATACGGCTACACAATATGGAGCAATATGGAGCAACTTAAAAAACTAGGCAAAGCGCTACCCCCGCCGCCTCCTGGTTCCTATCGAAAAAACTAGACGTATACGTAGAAACGAGATAGAAAGAAAATTGACACAAAAAAAATCCAAACCGATTGGATATTCGAATTTATCCCACGGGAATGTACCGCCGGGATAAAAAGTATCCTATATATTAATTCAGGTTATAAACTATCTGTATGCCAAATTTCATCGAAATCCGTTCAGCCGTTTTTGCGTGATTGAGTAACAAACATCTAAACATACAAACTTTCACATTTATAATATTACTAGCTTTTGCCAGCGGCTTCGCCCGCGTGGAGGTCGGTGTATTATACATATAAACCTTCCTCTTAAATCACTCTATCTAATAAAAAACCCGCATCAAAATCCGTTGCGTAGTTTTAAACATTTAAGCATACATAGGGATATAGGGACAGAGAAAGCGACTTTGTTTTATACTATGTAGTGATAGTCGGATGTATGTTCCTGATTACTCGTAGACGCCTTAACCGATTTTGAAAATTTGTTTTTAATGGATGACGTATGATTCAGGGGTTGGTCTCATATATATTTTATTATCTTTTCCTCGGTAGTTTTTGCGTTAGCCTCGATAGTACGTTTTTAATCCACTTTATGCATCTTGATGACATTTTGCTGCTTCTTGTCACGGTTATTTGCATGGCAAGTAGCGGTATACGAATTGGTGTGGGGTAGGTACTTTAGTTTCAGAAGTCGATGACAAAAAACTAAAATACGTAGACACGGAAGTCAATAGCTTTTTTTTGTAAACATTTTTTAGCCATTCGAAACGTAGGATTCCGCTATATCCTCTGTAAGTTACCTACCCTTAAAGACGCAGCTTCCCAAGATTACATTTCCTAAGGATTGCGGAAGACAGAGTTGCTGCTTGTAAGATAAGAAGTAATGGTCCTTGCTCATGGCCATAGGACCAGTTCTTGCTTCAAACTGAGTACGTATCCAAGAAATGTTAGGATACACCTCAGTGACAGATCGTTATGGCTCTTTATACGTGCAGCTTAGCCTGTGGTTGCGGTAGTTAAATTTTATCTTACCATCCCTGGTTTTTTAAGATAGGGTGTTGAGAATGCATCAAGTCTAAATCAAAATCAAAATCAAAAAAATAAAAAATAAATTAAAAAAAATCAAAATCAAAAAGTCATTTATTCAAACTAGGCTGAGAGTCAGCACTTTTTAAACGTCAAAATTACATAAGACAGTCCCCCCAAAACGCCCGCCCTTCACCACTTCCTAGTGCTTTAGCTGGGAAGAAGAAGTGGCGCAACAAACTCCCCAGCAGTCAGTCTATTTCCAATTTGCTAGATATCTGGTATTTTTGCTGAACTGAGCCTATTTGGCGCAGTCGTGATACACACCTTCCTGCTAATTACTAACATCGCTCTTTACACTTATACACCGTGACATTTTAGTCGTCTTACAAAGGTGGTCCACTCAATGTATCCGTCATAAACTACCTCTAGGCGCGATTAAAACATTGTTACCATTAATTAAGATAATAGATACAAAGAAAAATAAATAATGTTTTAGAATTATGAAACACCCTCCCTGTTAATAATGTTTACGTATCAAACGGTAGAAGATATCTACCCACCTACCATTACATTCCATCATTAATTTCGTCTCCATAACAGGGTGTTTCAAGCTACGTCATGCGTCTTAGTGAATGATATTTAAATTTTTTTAATTATGCAAATGTTCAAAAATAT
Source organism: Polymixis lichenea (assembly GCA_949091785.1). Lineage (NCBI taxonomy): Eukaryota > Metazoa > Arthropoda > Insecta > Lepidoptera > Noctuidae > Polymixis > Polymixis lichenea. The sequence goes on from OX420958.1 coordinate 7,516,979, forward strand.
CATTTTTTTTTTTTAATAAATGGTTAGTAGTCATTGGGTACATGAAGAGGGCTGCCGTTGTAAGATGACGAAAATGTCACGGTGTATTTGCTTTTTTCTTTATTTATAGTTATATGTGTCGTGTTGTGTACCTTACTTATGTTTTATTTTATTCAATTCAGATAAATCAGAAATTTAAATAAAGAAAGAAAATACATTTTTATATCAGGTTCTATTCTGAGGTTTACCGTTGGTCCCGGCTGTTATTTGTAAACCTTTATCAGTCGTTACGGGTGGTCAGACACCTGAAAGTCTCACCAAGAGGTATCGTGTAACCCAGGAACTGAATTGTGGAGGTCAGATTGCCAGTCGCTCCATGTAAAATACTGGCATTTAGCTGCAACATAGATGGGAAACGGCTAGGCAGACAGAATCCGAGTTTTCCTTCACCGTAAAAAAAACCGTATCACTATCTTGTTCCGCTATCGCACATAAGATCCGTTATTTACTTAACTTTCTAAACACATATATCAGTTACATACAATTTGTAATGCTTTCTGAGTTCGTAATTATTATGTATGATAATTGATGTAAACAATAGCTTTGTTGCTAAAGAAAATTTGTCCCTGTTTTGTGGGCTATAGAGTTGGAATTTGAATGTAGGTGGTAACGTTACATAGTATATAATTTCAATATGTAATGTTATATGGTCTAGTTTGCAAGTAATACCATATAATTACAATTAATAATGGCTCTTTAAAGTTTTTGTTTACTGTTACCGTAATAAACTACCAAGCTTCGTTCATCAATAGAAAGATTTGAAAATAAATGCGATGTACATCAAATGGTCCACGGTCTAGTGACGTGGAACCTTTACCAAGGCATGTGGCAATTATAAAAAGTATACAAATTCTGTACATTTGGTTTGCCCAAGTGAAATGTTATTTTTCTTTCACACCGGCTGGAGCAGTGGTGGCACAGTGGTCACGACCGCGACTTAGGACGTGGGTTCAAACGCAGACTGGTGCTTTACTTTGTCATTAATTTCGCCAAAACTGCTCTCAAAACGGTGAAGGAAAACATCGAAAAATCGAAGACATGTGACATCTACCAACCCGCACTGAGCCCGCGTGGTAGACTACGAGAGGAGGCCTGTATCGCAGCAGTGGGAATATTATAAGCTGGTTATGCTTAGGAGGCGTCCATTAATTACATGAGGCGTTTAGGGGGGAGGGGGTCGAGTCGAACCTCACCCAATCTCACGTGGGGTCTCGGCAAATATCACGTAATTTATATTTTTTTTCCGCAAGGAAATAATGTAAAATTGCTAGAAAATTGGGATAAATTAAGTAAAACATGTTTATCCGCCAATATGGCTAAATCCTACAAAATAATAATCGTGGTTATGCGAACGCCACCAAGTAAGTAGCACAGTAGCTCCTCGATTATTAAACCGGCACCAGCCAGCCGAGCCAGTCACATGGATTATGGGAAGGGGGGGAGGGTTGAACCATATCTCATGACATCTCACCAGAGCGGGGGTGGGGGTCGAATAATCGCCAAAATTGCCTCACGTAATTAACGGACGCCCCTTATGCTATTGGCAGCCTTATTCAACTCGCTAGTGAGTACACAACTCCTTTGTGCCAGGCTTGCCTGTTCTGCGCAAATTACTCAGGTCTTACCCACGGCACTTTTTGTAGGTTATCCACCCATGTAGCAACCAACACTCCTACCGTTTCAGGGCTCCACCCTCACTAAAACCACCCCGGTGGTCAATGTCAGGACAAGGACCACCGCGTCCTCGTTTAAAGACAACCCCGAAACTCGAAACGTCATCTAAGCAACGTATGTTAGGACTTATCCCTGAAGAGCCTGTTAAGGGGCTATCCCTCAACCTCACTGTGCACGGCCGAATTCTGTTTTTAATTTTATTTATTTTTTCTACAGAATTAGCAACGACAACGGTGGGGACGGCCACGGAAGCTGATACGACGGCATGGCCCGGCTCCGTAGCTCCTCTCGACACCCTGACAGTGGCGTGCGAGAAGGACAGCATGCATGTCACCGTCTCACTCGCAAGCACACACGGTAGAAATAGGTGAGACAGATATAGAAAATTTTACTTTCGTCCAAATTTTTTGCCATTAAGAAGGGTGTGTTCAAACAACCAAAATATAATATAAGTTGGTAACATGTACCTCACTATACAGGGTGGCTGAACCATCGACGTGCAAACTGTAACTATGAATTTAGCACGTGATTCCAAACCCCTAGCACATCATTTTATCGTCGATTATTAAAAAAAAATCTGCTGTTCCATAGAAAAGTGCAACCTACGCGGTCAAAATGTATGGAACTGCAATTTTATTTTTTTACCGACAAAAAATGTTAACAGTTCAGAATGACGTACTGCTATTTTGAGCGTCGATGTCACTGCCATATTGTATTATGTTGTTGAAGATGCTTGAAGCCAAAAAAGTTACATTGAAAAATTAATTACTAAGCCTCAAAGTATGAAACCACCACCGTGTTGATTTGTATCTTACTGCGACTGACGATATAATTGAAAAAAAGAACGTCCAAACCATAAACAAAGTCAGAAAAAAATGTCGTTTGAAATATTGAAAACCTGAAGTGTCAGATTAAAGTAACTGAAAAAAAATCGATGTCGGAAACGGGTAGGTACTAATGGCGGTAAAGTGGTAATTACCCAAACTGGAAAAATACCACATTTTATAATAATTCTAAGCACTTAAAATATTAGTTATAATATTACTTTTTCGTTCTTTCAGAAAAAATAACCTTGATTTCAGTAATTATTCTGAAACACAGTCCTCATCACTCCTCAGTACATTATATATAATTAGAAGTAGACAATAGATAAGTAATAAAAAGACTTCCAACATGCAAATTGTAAAAACCCACAATTTTCACAATATTATAAACTAATTTGAAGATATTAGGAAACTAGACTAAACTAGAATGACATTAGAAAAAAGATGGCGGATCACAATAGATATTTTACAGTTTGAAATATTGTATGGAATATAATTTAGCATGTTATTCTTATGTATGTGTATTCTTTGGATAATACCAAGACTTTGTCATAATATGGTACCGTTAGCGGAATATAGCAGCTTGTCTTTAAATTTAGCTCATTAGTCATCCTAATGTGCTAAATTTGTTGGAGATTTCTAGAAGCCTGTAGACGTATGAGAAACAGGGTGTAAAGTTCACTCATACTCTGTAGAAAAGGGAGGATCCTCCGACCAGACGGGTGTTGTGTCTGGTGGGCTACTGCCCGACGGTTAATGTCGGGATGTTGTATACACCGCGACATTTTAGACGTCTTACAAAGGTGGTCCACTCAATGTATCCGTCATATAATACCTCTAGGCGCGATTAAAACATTGTTACCATTAAATAACCTATTAGGTTCAAAGAAAAATAAATAATGGTTTAGAATTATAAAACAGCCTCCCTGTTAATAACGTTTACGTATCAAACGGTAGAAGATATCTAGCCACCTACCATTACATTCCATGATTAATTCCATCTCCATAACAGGGTGTTTCAAACTACGTCATGCGTCTTAGTGAATGTCTTTTTTAATATGCATATTTTCAAAAATATATATTTTTTTAAAATAAATGATTAGTAGTCATTGGATACATAAACTGGGCTGCCGTTGTAAGACGACTAAAATGTCACGGTGTATATGCGGGTCGCGCGCTAAACTCTGCTTGCGCGATGTAATTACGGTGTGACGTCAAATCTTGTGTAGTTCGCATATGGCATTGTAGTTGGCGCCACTTCACTTTTTGTGTTTCTCAAGTTGTTGATTTGTAGTTCTTATGTGGCATTGTAGATGGCCGCCACAAGCCTATCGCATCTAGGTTATTTAGTACATAACCTACGGTTCAGGAGTCCAACTCTCTAACTCCGTCAACGAAGATAAGGGCCCGTCCGAAAGTAGTTCGAAACTTCTTAGTGAATCCTAGAGCCAATTAACAATTTTTTTTTGGACGGACAAAAACATAACGGGAGTAGGGATGGCTGTCAAATTATGTTGTCGTTCATTCTTACTTCGGGCTCCGAACTAATCTGCTGTCCGTAAGTTATACGGAGTTGGAAACGCCCGTTACTTCGACCGAAACGACGGAACATGTGCTTAGGGAGTGGCGTGAACCCCCTGGCGTAAAATTGCCTTCTGACTGAGCCGACGAGCTGACAAAAATGTTTGAAAAATTGCAGGAATAGGGTAGAGCAACTGTACTACCATCTGCACCTAGCTTCTGACGTTACATAAGTGCCCATGTAGGATTATCACAAATCTAATCTAATCTAAATAATTATATGACTGAAGAATTCGTTATTCATTAATTTTGATAGCCTAATTTTTGAGAAAGGCTATCGGCTACTTAACATCACGCTAGGACCCTCAGAAGCCGAGCAAAATAAAAAATAATAAAGAACCTTTCTACTCTAATTAAAATTAGGTCGTATCTCTATATATTTTATTGTGTGTAAATAAATAATAAAATAAATCAATAAAGAATGCCGAGCGAAAACGAATTAATAATACGGGTGCCGCACAGTGGAACGAATGTATGGGAGCGGTTGGACGTAGACATGTCCGAAAAATAAGAGTAAAATTATGACAAACTAATGATGCCATCTTATTCGATTACTTAATGCCTTCATAAATTGTAGTGATGAATTTCTTCATAACTCCCATATTTCGGGAGTAATTTGAGAAAATGTGAAATTTTACTATGAAAATGAGTGTATCGAGCTCTCTCCCTCCTGATTCCGGGCTTGTTTCAAGTAGCGGTCTCTAATATCGTAATGCTATTACTAAGAGCTATATTTAATACTAAGACACATAGTGCGCCAAATGTGCACTTTCTGGGATAAAAGGAAATGAAAATTTAAAAAAAAAAACGTTTTTTCCCCATTTGTATTTACTTTAAACCGCAGACAGACTTATTAAGAGGTCTATAAATATATTATATATATATACAGAAATATATATTAACAAAAATATTCACAAGAACTGATGAGAGTATGACTTTTAAGTAAGTTGATAATAAATTACCTAGTTTCATTAAAAGTACAATAAATAATTAAGATGTAAGCTCTAATTTACTAAGTTACACATTTTAAAACAATAACATCATTTAATTATCTTCGTCATCATCATCATCATCAATTAATTCAAATTCAGAATCGATGTCCGCTAAATCATTTATGTTAACAAATTCGATATCACTTTTCTCAGAATCCGTAAGCTCATAAAATTCCTTAAAAGAAGATTTTTTTACAAACTTATTTCCTTTTGGACGGATACTTGTAACAAGTGGATCAGAAGACAGTAAAAGATTGTGCATAATATCTTCATTGCATGAGATACTGCTATGCTTTCGAGAATGCCCCTCTCTATATTTTCTAAAATCTTTATTTCTAGCCTCAGATGCCTCTTCGGATAGAAAACCAATGGGCACAATTGACATGTTCTGAACTATGTCTGGCCCATGCATTAAAATTTTATGAAGTGAAGAAGGCATATAATACCATGGGTATAACTCCACGTAAAGCTTAGCAGTATCAAAGCAGAACTCTCGGAATTTAGTTACGTTGATCTTCTCTCCTGATGAAATACACTGCAAGATCACACAGATTTTTCTTAAAAGCATAGCATCTATTCCGGTCAGTTCAGCAGATTTAGTGTAGTTTTCAAAAAATCTCCTTGCCGAGTTGCCATTGTTGGTGGATCCACTGCCTTGTTTCACAACATCGAGAAGTAAGCCCGTTTCTCTTCTTACAGCCTCTTGAACTCTTTTCTTCCTGTCATCAACTTGCCTTTTTGCTATATCACCCCTTACTTGCCATGATTTTATGTCTAATTTGTAGGAAATGTGTAATAAGCATTCCATTGAGCGAATCCAAGCGTGAAGGGTGCTTAAGCTATATTTATACATGTCCTCGTTTGCGTGTTTATCTTTGATTAACTCTAAATTATTCATTTCTTTAGGACAAGCCTTGCATATGTCACACACTGAAGCTGCTGTATTGGATATAATGGAATGAATTTTACCATCAATCATTGTCAACAGCAGTTGGTGTTTGACACTAATTCCATCAGTGATGGTGGATGGAGTTAAGGCTTCAATCTCTGCTTCGATTTCAGCCATCTCTCTCTGCACATTTTCTTTGGTTTCCTTTATAAACTTAAACAATATTGGCCGGCAAAATGAAGTGGAAGATGGTCGCTCGTTTTCCCAAATTGTTACACCTTTTGAGACGAGCCGCAGTGGTACAAGACTAATCATAAAATTACTAGCAAGATCGATTTGCTCATCTTCACTCGTCCTTTGATGATAAATGCTTTGGCTAGATGATCCGTCAAAACCCCATTTGCTGGTCAATACGAGCTGTTGATTGGGATCAACAGGGGTTTCTAACGACCTAATAAGTCTTCTTGAGGTTAAATCCATCAAGGCTTGTAATTTGATTTTTGCAGAGCTCTCTGTAACTGTGAGATCTTCTTTGGCCGGATAGCACTTAATTTTTTCTTTAACCAACATGTAGTAACTCGGGTATTGAAGAGCTCCTTCTTGAGTGTTGAAATCCCGAAGAGTGTTATAGCGCCATTTCGATAAGTTCATCGATACATAAAGAGCCAATGCCTTCAAAGGGGATATTTCCCGTACCTGAATTGATTTACCTTCAATGAAGGCTTTGATTTTTGAGGCCTCTTCTGGATTCTCCGTCAAGTATTTCATAACATAAGCTGTATCGCTTTGTCCTGCCTTTTGAAGCGCCCTTTCGGCCGAAAACATAATTTCAGCGCTGCTACTGCTGCATGAAAGACTATCTTCAGTGCGTCTTCTTTTTTGCCGGTTACTAAGGTCCTCAAAAGATTTACGAGGACTAGGATGTGTACAAGTTGAAGCATCAGATTTAGCAGGAGAAATTATGGGCTCGATGACGTCACTTATATTTTCTGTAGAAGGTTCCATATTTTCATTCTGTAATTCCGGCCATTGAATTGCAGCCTGTAGCCAAATCTCATGTTTCTTCCGAAACTTATCTGTGCTTCTTCCAGACTGTGTCCATTTTGCATAAATGCGGTAGCAAAATCGACGACACCAGTCTTTTAAACTTGTTTCAGCACTTTCACATAACTGAACACAACTGTTATCTTTTAAAACACTGAACAAATAGTTAAAGTCGCGTAAATCTTTATGTGCGCGTGCGCATAAAGCAACGTGAATATCAAGATTTGTATTAAAATTTGGAAAATACATTGCGAGATTAGCTTGGATACAACGAGGTGTAAATCAACACTGATTTTAAAGTTACTAATAGTGACCTATTTATATAAAATCCAGGTATCCCAGGTATCCTTTGTTAAATATTGCAAGGTAATTAGTTATTGTGATAATTAGTAAATGATGCATGCTAAATTAGTGTATTAAGAGCCATTTAGTAATTAAATAATAGCAATGTTCTTATCAGTAATCATTAGTGCATCAGTTTTATATGTAAACCTTAAGTCCCTAATTATATATCCTAATTAGCTTATATCTTCTCTAATTGGCTGCTCAGAAATGTTATTGTAATAAGGTAAACCTTTAGAAAAACGGTTTTAATCAACAAAATAAACAAAAAATAAAAAAATTGTGTTATAAAATAAACATCACTCTTTATCCCAGAAAGTGCACATTTGGCGCACTATGTGTCTTAGTATTAAATATAGCTCTTAGTATTAGCATTATGATATTAGAGACCGCTACTTGAAACAAGCCCGGAATCAGGAGGGAGAGAGCTCGATACACTCATTTTCATAGTAAAATTTCACATTTTCTCAAATTACTCCCGAAATATGGGAGTTATGAAGAAATTCATCACCACAAGTTATGAAGGCATTAAGTAATCGAATAAGATGGCATCATTAGTTTGGCATAATTTTACTCTTTTTTTTCGGACATGTCTACGTCCAACCGCTCCCATACATTCGTTCCACTGTGTGCCGCGATGTTAGTTGAAGAGTTTTCCTCCTACAAACAAACTTACAAGAAAACTTTTACCTCTATAGAATATTAGTAGGTTATGTCTCTCACTCATAGCAATTCCAGTATTTTTTTTTTATTTCGAGAACCTAGCTTCTGACGTTTCATAAATGCCCATGTATGTCGAATAAGGTGAAAAAAAAATGTTTCTTCCTAATCTTTTATAAACTGTTATCTTTCTCTGCCACAGTATCTACGACTCGTTCAACGGCATCGTGTACCCAGCTGGCCTGGGCAGCAACTCCTCGTGTCTTCGAGAATACGTGTCGGAACGAGGGGACCTGCAGTACACCCTGCCGCTAAGAGGGTGTAATACTATGTCCAATGATAATGTGAGTACCTTTTATAACTTACAAGCTTTCGAACAGAGGAAAGAGAGGACATTAGATTATAAATTCCGAAAATGATCCCACGGGAGCGTATTACCAGGATAGAAAGTATCCTATGATTTAAAATTATAATTTCTCTTTGTGGCAAATTTCATCCGAATCCGTTCCGCCGTTTATGCGTGATTGAGTCACAAACATCCATATAACCATACATCCTCACAGACTTTCTGGGATAAAGTAGGATTTTCGGATGAGCTGTAGTACTTTTAAACTGACTGTCTTTATGGTAAAGTAGTGGCTTATTACCAGGAGCTCCAAATCTTCGCAAGCACGACAGCAGGGGCCCAAATCTGCTATTTTTATAAATTCGTCATTCCAACACGATCCCATTGTCACTTTGCTAAAAGTTCGTAATCTGCTAAATTCATAATGGTCGATCATTGGTCGGTCAATGGTTTCGTAATAGAATTGTGTTATAATGGCATTGTCGTTTTGCCATTATTATAAAACTCTTTAGTAGAAATGATTTTCCAAAAACGACTACTAAATTTGAACATTTATTCATGGCCGATTTCATTTATATACATTTTTACATATTAATTATTAGTTTATTAGTGTTAAATTTTACCAGATTACCGCCTAAGTCAGTCATTCATTTGTCATTATGTACCAGATTATCAATAAATGCCATTTCTTACAAAGAAGTGTCAGTGACTGACCATTGGAAAGTCATAATGACGCTATTATATTAGTAGATTACCAAACTTGTCAAAATCAACAATTTTGAAATCAATGATAGACCATTCTGACACTATTGTAATAGCAGACTTGAGGCCCTGAACGCAGGATCACACCATCATCATCGTCTGCTTAGCCTTATTCCCAACTATTTTTGGTGTCAGCTTCCACCCTAACAGCTGAATACCATTATTTTACGTTGAGCAACTGCTTAGTTAGACAGTCGCTCAACGTAAAATAATCCAGCACAGGTCAGATGACCTGCACAATCCAGTTACTGGGTAACATGATACAACTGGCTTCTGAAGACCAGGCAGGCCAGGCAGCAACTGCTTCCGAGGCATGGACGGGTCTTGATGTGTAAATATGGTATGCACGGAACGATCGCAGCAAGCGAAGCTTAACGTCATCGATCCACCCGTACTGAGGCCCTAGTGTGAGTTTCATTTAACCATCTACACCAAACGCAGTGAGCGCGTTCGGCGTTCCGATTGGCCCTGGATTGGTGACGGACCAATCGGAGCGCCAAACGCGCTCACTGCGTTTCGTGTATATGGTTAAATGAAACTCACACTAGGGCCTCTGATGTTATCACTACATAGTATAAAACAAAGTCGCTTTCTCTGTCCCTATATCCCTATGTATGCTTAAATCTTTAAAACTACACAACGGAATTTGATGCGGGTTTTTTTAATAGATAGAGTGATTCAAGAGGAAGGTTTATATGTATAATACACTGACCTCCACGCGGGCGAAGCCGCTGGCAAAAGCTAGTTATCTATACAGCTAAGAGCGCGCAAAGGGGCACGCGGAATCACACTCATAACTATAAATAAATTAAACGGTTGTCTTCTGGCCAAGAATTTTAGAGTAACATCTTAGAGTCAGGATTTGTTCCCGTTTGATGTCAATAGCTATATTTCCTACTCCTAATTATTGGGAGGTCTTTCATTTTGGAAGGTTCATATTTTATTCCAATAATAAGTTCAAAATTAAAATTTTCCAATAAGTTTATCCTTATCTGTAGTTTTTTTTACCACATTTTTATTTTTTATCGGTGGTGTTCGTTTTGATTAAATACAGCAAAATTAAACGTAATGATTATCTAGTATGGATTTTAACTCATTTTTGGAATATAATATGAACAAAGACCCAATAATTGGCTAGGACTAATCCACTAGTAAGTCAACGTACTTCCCAAGTTACCTTTTACAGTACTTACTTATTTGCATACACGTAGAGTCAACAAAACAGTTTGGTAGACAGGCAAAAACTTTTAAGGAAATCGTCCTGGCGCATGGCGTCCGTCGCGTCGTCAGCTATTTCTGACCACCTGATTGTCAGTGGTCACCGGTACTTACCTATAGACCTCAGCAATACCAGAAGTATTGCAAGTACGTTGCTATAGCTGAAATATCTGCAATTACGAGTATATTAACGTTGACATATGTTCGGTTCCTATAAACAAAAACGGATGGTTTTGCTTACCAATGGTGCCATTTTTTCTTTCTGGGCATAGTATAAATATTTTCCTAAGCTAATTTTACTTGTGACAGCTACTTTCATATGGGAGGGTCTACTATGAAAAGTTATTACGTCTTTGCATTTCAACCAGTGACTTTGACTATTACCGTGCTAAACAACTTACACAATTACCCCGCAAGTAATACCATAAGGAGGCTCACAGGTTACCAGCCAGTTGAGACGAATATTACCTACAGCTAGTTTCTAGAGTATTATTTTCCACTGAGCCAAGAACTAGACAATTAGTCAGTTAGTCTTTATCTTGGGGCTTGAGGTTCGAATTCCAGAGTGGAGACTATATACCGTGACATTTTAGTCGTCTTACAACGGCAGCCCACTAGTATCCAATGACTACTAATTAATTTATTAAAAAAAAATGATATTTTTTAACATTTGCATAATTTAAAAAAATGAGAATATCATTCACTATGACGCATGACGTAGTTTGAAACACCCTGTTATGGAGATGGAATTAATAATGGAATGTAAAGGTAGGTAGGTAGATATCTTCTACCGTTTGATACGTAAACATTATTAACAGGGAGGGTGTTTCATAATTCTAAAGCATTATTAATTTTTCTTTGTACCTATTATCTTAATTAATGGTAACAATGTTTTAATCGCGCCTAGAGGTATTTTATGGTGGATACATTGAGTGGACCACCTTTGTAAGACGACTAAAATGTCACGGTGTATAGAGAGGTGGTTTCAGATATGGTTTGTAATGTTGAGATGTGAGTGTGTTTGAGTGTGCATATTAGACTCATCTCCTTTGCCGACTGTACACATAGACACTTGCGAGCCTATAATTCGCCTCGCTAGACCATTGTTCTGTCTGTGTCACACCTACCTGCTAGGTTCTAAAGTGCATCCTACACAGACCTTGGATATGTAATTATTAATGTTGTGTGATGTCTTTGTGCGAATAAAAATGTATTGTGGCTACCGGTTTATTGTATTGTTAGTATTAGGTAGTCAATTAATATGCTTTGTCTCTATGACTATGATACTTAAGGTGAATCTAGTCGACATTTTTTTCATTCAAACTTCGGGAGTGTATTACTCCACTGTTCGACAATGTAGATTAAAAATTAAACATGGTATGGTTTGGTCTCATTATTAATATTTTCTGTGCAGAAACAGAATACTAAAATAAAAAGCCATTAAAAAGTTAAGAGCCAACAAAGATTCGTTTTTCTCGTTAATTTTACCTAACTTTGGGCGCGTTTAAGTAATAAAAGATGTATAAAATTTCCAAAACCAAGTCGGTACCGACAAAGGTTGGTCATTGATTTATGCAGTGGTTTTTTCATAACATCCGATCTTCCAAAGGACTTTTCTTAATTATCCTGCATCTCACTCAATAACGTTGTGCGTGTAAACTAGCATCTAACTGCTCATCACTGATACTACCTCTGTCGGACACGATGCCTGGTGAGACAGCGAGCTTTTTAGCCAGGCTCACTGGTGAGTTCGAGCCCGCGACTAGATTCCCTTTAAGTATTCTTCTTCTTAGAGTATCGATGGCAAAAAAAAAAACATTTTTGGCCCAAAATTCAGCTGCGCGAACTCCGCTCTCTGACGCCGTCAGAAGATCGTCGAATACATAAGTAACAGGGCTTTCAGCGTAGAATAGAAGTACTAAAGTATTAGAAGCATCAGTCATGTTTGAGTTCCATGTCCTCATCAACAGTTTAGCCTTTTGCCAGCTACGTTGAGGTCAACTTCCAGTCATTCTGGATGCAGCAGAACTCCAGTGTTTTACATGAAGTGACTGCCTATCTGACCTCCGTAACCCAGTTACTGGAAAACACGATAGCACTTCGCGAATGTGTTAGTCAGATTTTCGGGCGAACGACAGTTGTGACGAACGGCTTAAGGTGTAAGTTCCATGCGATGACCTTAAGTAAGACTCCGGATTGCTATTAAGAACTAATTCTTAATAGCAATCCAAAGAATAAAGCAGAATCCGCGGGAAGCACAAAACCAGTCGAAATGGCGGAGCCAGCAGTGAACGACTTTCGGCTAAAATAATGATGATGAATAGAACAAAAACCACATTACCATTACCGGCATCGCTCGCCAGTCACGCTTGCAATCATTAGACCAGAATACCAGCAATTCGGCAGCCTATCCAAAAATAAATATAATTGCAACATAAATGCAAATAATGAAAGTAGTAGGTGTCTATTTCGTCGATCACACACGTAACATCAATTTTCACCTCAAAATTAAACAAAAAATCTTTCAAAACCCACTCAAAAGAACCAAATCATTCAATTAGCACTATTTTGCTCAATATCCGTCCCCCTTTAAGGCTATGCTCCACAGTAGCCCATAGCTAAGACACGCACGTGTGAGAACTCTTTGGTCGAGTCGTAGACTATTAGTTTTTTTTTTTTTTTTGTAAAAGTTGCCATAATATGATTCTCTCAGTTGAGGTTCCAAATTCGAATCACATTAATGTCCAGCCGGTTATAATTAAATTCAATAAATTATTAATGCCCAGCTAGAGCCTAAAGCTTAAATGACTTGCCTTAGGTAAATAATTATGACATTTAAACATAAATTATAACTTTCTCGTTTGTTTACAACATTACAATAACTTTAAGGCTGTTAGATCTTCCCTTCTAAACTATGTGTTTTCCTGCAAATAAACATTTTGAATTTGAATTAGGTAATAAGGACTGCACGACTTATAATTGGACGTTACCGAGCAAGTGGTGTGAATTTTTCAATTGCAATGTAATAATTACAATTGAATAATCATCGATGTAAGTTGAGGTAAAACTAACTTCAAATTGTTAAACGAAATACATCTTTATGGTGATGTAAAATTAGAATTTCAGGTTTAAGTATTAAAATATCAAATTAAAAGACTTAATTTTGAGACACGGATGTAATAAAATCGCGGCTGGATTTTGTACTCTCTGTGTTGAACCGAGCATACAGAATAGAGTGCAGCGCGAGTTCAGCACGTTGAAATAACACAGTGTTATATTTTCCACTCTCGGCGCTAAGCAGAGCGTTGAAGATGCAGTGCGCAAAAAAATCCAGCCGCGATTTTATTACGTCTGCGAGAACGAGAGCTTAGAGGCACTACAAATTGGCCCAGGCCGTACATAGCAGTGGACGGTCGACTTTATATTACTTAGTCACACGCGTTGCGTAACTTCAGGAAACGCGTCGAATGCGTGATAGGAATCTACACGTGCTGTGTGCCGTAGTGCATGAGAGTAACGGCATCTTAATAGTATTTCTTTTATTATCAGTTGCAACCAAAACAGCTATAACAGGACATCACGCTACATGTTACCTGATACTTTGTTTTATATTTGAATTTAATCATTTATTTGAATTTTACAACTATTTTAAATTTCAATTTAATTTTAATTGAACTCTAATTTATTTCAATTTAATGTCAATTTACTTATTTCAATTTAATTTTGATTTATTTTCTATTACCTAATAATTTCCTTGTTCGGGATCAGTTGCCTGTGTGCCAGAGGCGACGGTATCTCTTTCGAACAATCCGCACCCCTGGCAGGCATCAGTCCTTGCGGACGCCACCAGTTGGTGCTGACATCTCTTTGAGACGCACGTGGAACACAACGCGCCTTTGACCCGGGCTTGGTCCTTACCGCACTGCGAGCTACCCATTACCCGCCGTCCGCAAGCCCGCGCCTACGGTGGCCGGGAATCAGCCTGAGATTCCCGACGCTCAGGGCGTCTCCTGCGGAGGCTAGGGCCGTGAGGGCGCATGTACTGCCTCTCCTTCACGTGCACCGCTTAGCGAGCATCACTGCTTCGCAGAAGGAAGCGACGGCTACCCATGCACTCTCACTCCGAACCATGGCCTGAACCAGGGCCGGACGCGACAGATCGCCGCCGCCGATCGCCTCCACAAGGACACGGTGGTGCTCCGTCTAAGCCGGGCAGACCTCCACCGTATGCTCCACCGTGTCCTCAGGGCGATCTTCGCAGTGCAAACACCCGGGCGTTTCGAAAAAGGAACCTCCCGAAACAATCGTGCGCGGTGAGAACGCGGAAGGTGAGGACGCCGTGCCACCTCTCAAGCCACTTCTCAAAGATGGGACTTACCGCCGCAATCGTGGCGTGCCCAAAGTGGTATCGTGTTACCCAGTAACTGTGTTGTGTAGGTCAGACTGACTGTCTCCCCATGTATAATACTGGTGTTCAGCTGCATCCGGTTAAACTGGGACCCGACCCCAAAATAATTGGGACAACGCTAAACAGATGATGAAATAAGATTTCTAGATTGTAAAAGAAAATTCCCATAAAATCAATGAAAATCAAAATCAAAAGTCATTTATTCAAATTAGGCTGAGAATCAGCACTTTTCGAACGTCAAAGTACATGAGACAGTCCCCCAAAACGCCCACCCTTCACCACTTCCTAGTGCTTTAGCTGGGAAGAAGAAGTGGCGCAACAAACTCCCCAGCAGCACAGCTGTCTGTTTAGTTAGATAAACTTGATTCTACGACGGCACGGTTGGCGCAGTGGCTAAGCGATTGACTGCTGCGGTGCGTGTCGCGGGTTCGATTCCCGCACGGAACCAAATATTTGTATGACCTACAAGTAGTTGTTCCGGGTCTGGCTGTTTGTGTATGTGAGTTTAAATGTTTGTAAACGCACCCACAATACAGGAGGAATACCTAGTGTGGGGCGACGCTTTTTTAAAAACAAACAAACAAATACATCACACAATTTCACAATCACCATTTTAAAGTCATTTTATCATTCGATCAACATTATTTGCACCACGGAACATTATACTACCATTACCATAGAAACAGGAAGCTATAAACTTACATGTAGATAGATAATTATTATAATTCCACGTTTATTGATTCCTCGTTTGAGCGAATCACGACTCTTCTACAAGGCCGTATTTTATCTACTTTGTACAGACATCGAAACAGTTTAGTGAGCAGAGACTCAGAGAGGTAATTACGTACCACCCTAACAGTAGCAATGGTTTTCATTTTAACAGTTCAACAACATTCATTGCGTTATTTATTTTAATTGCTGGATTTTTATTTTGTTTTTGTTTTAATAACGGACGCTTTTAATATGCACTTCTTTTTACTTGTTCTCACATTGATAATTTGAACAAAAATTATGTAACCATCTTTTTGTAACAACATTTTGATATTAAAGAGTGTCCTTGGAGATTCTTGCCCGTTCTATCTATAGGTATCTACTACGCTTTGGAATGGGCAACTAGCTTTATCTTTCTGACTAACCGACCCCTTGATCATTCAAAAGTGGCTGTTATTGGTTTATTTGAAATAAATGTTTTGAGTTTGAGTTTATGCTGTTGGGCATTTTTCGAACCTTTCAGGCAATGGGTCAATAGGGCCATGTCCTTCAAATTGATTCAAATTCTGATTGATAGTGTGATAAGCTATTAGGGTGCACGACAAGAAATGTCTAGTTTGCTTTAGCTTATACTTGCCAATGTCATCACTGGCTAAACGTGTCTTAACCGCTGAGACAATAGGAGTAGCTTTTGAGATTTACCTGTAGACTTCTAACGTGTTAAAAATACATTAAATTCCCATTACATCGGTGGCATCAATGCGTCCAATTAAATTAAATGCTGGATTAAATGAAGAATGTACAGTCACCTAAAGATCTAAGCAACCAGGATCGTCGGAAAAGGTTGAAGTTTAGTAAGAAACCGATGTATGTTTTGGAATAAAATTAAATTTGATATAATAATAGTTTGTTTTCTATTAATTACATTCAATTTCATTCAAAAACATCCATTGGTTTCTTACTAAACTTCAACTATATCCGACGACGCTGGTTACTTATCTCTTTCTGTGACCGTACCAGCAACCTGCATAGAAATCAATTTCGCGCAATGTACCTACATGACATCATAGATTAGTCAGCAAACAGTGAGGTAATGGCACGACTGTGTAAGGCTTTAACATAACCAAGTTATCATGTATGTTTTTTAAATGAAACTAAAAGTTATCTATACAGTTTATAAACTAGCTTTTGCCAGTGGCTTCGCTCGCGTTTACCAATTTACACGAAACCTTAACAAATAATACACTTAAACTTTCCTCATGAATCACTCTATGTATTGGTGAAAACCGCATGAAAATCCATTCAGAAATTTTTGATTTATCGCGTAGAGACTGACAGACAGACGCGGCGGGGGACTTTGTTTCATAAAATGTAGTGATTAAAGTCGCTTTTCGTGTCTGTCTGTACAGCAGCAGTGGTGGCCTCGTGGATCGTGGGTTCGAACCCAGACACGGCTTAACCTGATGGTTGGACTCGTGTGGCTGTTATTACTTAGCCGCAAGCCATTTTTTTGAGTGGGTGGTAATCATCAAATGCCTTCTCCCTCCGACTAAAACCCACCCGTGTTTCTTCAATTGCTTGTGCCAGGACCACGGTAACTCTTTCGAATAAATCTGCGACCCTGGCAGGCATCAGCCCTAGCGGACCCCTACAAAGCCACAAGCCCTTCAACTTTAAATTCTCAATTCACAAACTGAGTGTAAATATTTTGTTGAAAAGGACATGATTATGTCACAGTAAATATTTAAACTAAAATACAATACAACTGGACTTTCAAAATATCAAGGAACAAATATCGTCTGATCCTAAATACACACAGCATTTCTATTTCAAAGTTGATTTTAACATTTAGGTACCTATCTGTTGCGAAACAAAGGAGGGTGAGAAAAAATAATATTTACTTACATTGTTTTTACTTGTGTTTATTTATTTAGGGAGGAACCTACCTACCATCTGCTTAGCCTTCTGTCAACTATGTTGGACCCCAACATAGTTGGCTTACAGTCTAACTGGATGCAGCGATACCTACCGTTGTTAAGACTGGTTGTCAGACTCTCGGGCCTATGGGCAATTGGCCATATATCCAGACTCCGGGCTGCCATTGCGAAATTCCAGATAGAAAAGCTTAATAACACTTTGCCTGAGCTGGGAATCGAACCTAGGATGCTCAGCAAAAGCGCTTGCGATCTAGACCAACTAGAAAAAGAAAGAAAGAAAAAATGATTTATTTGTCATAGAAACACGTGCATTAAAAAAGATGACATAACTTTAAAAAACATGATAACAGCATATTTATACATTGGCATAAAATAAATTTAACATTTCGTTCATTCATTCCATTTTATAATATACTAGCTTTTGCCAGC
This sequence comes from Polymixis lichenea, assembly GCA_949091785.1. NCBI lineage: Eukaryota > Metazoa > Arthropoda > Insecta > Lepidoptera > Noctuidae > Polymixis > Polymixis lichenea. Next base: position 7,534,835 of record OX420958.1, read on the forward strand.
GGCTTCGCCCGCGTGGAGGTCGGTGTATTATACATTATAAACCTTCCTCTTGAATCACTCTATCTATTAAAAAACCCGCATCAAAATCCGTTGCGTAGTTTTAAAGCATACATAGGGATATAGGGACAGAGAAAGCGACTTTGTTTTATACTATGTAGTGATAAATTGTTCATTCACAAGTTCCGTTTTATTTCACTATTTTGTTTTTCGGTGATTTCAAATGTATTAATTTAAATCAAGTAGATATTTGACATGGAAAGTGTCAGAAGTTTAAACCTTAAATAGTTCCTTGTAATAAGTTTCTTCAAAACCTTTCCGACATTACCTCGAAATCTGTTTTATTAAAAAAAAAAAATATCTACGAACAGTTCCAAGCCACAATCTTCTATTCAATTTGAGGGTCTTTCGGGACATGGTTGACTCGAATTTAATACTATTTGGGAACACAATAACGCGTCATTATCGCATACATAACACCACCTCACGTCTTGTATTATTAGTTTGTTTTGAAAATTAGCTACGACAGCGCCATTTTGACAGTTGCCATCCCCATTACCCCGCAGATGCTAAGGTTTGACACTATTGACAGCTCACTTCACCTAAGTCTTCCCGGTGAGATTTTTCCAAAAACATAGCGGGTTAAAGTAATGATATCTTCAAATCTATATCAAAAAAACATAAGGTACCTTTACCTAATCGTACATAATATAATGTTTATATATTAGTTATGTAAAATACATAACATTAACGCGTGGACGAGCAGAAGGTTGTACTCATTATCAGTCTGACGACTTGTGAGACCTCGTTGGTTGTACGAGTATATTATATAACTAGCTGACCCAGCAAACGTTGTTTTGCCTTATAAATTATTTAGGGTGAGCAACCCTTATCACTTAGGGGTATGGAAAATAGATAGTAGCCGATTCTCAGACCTACTGAATACGCATATAAAATTTGGTAAAAATCGGTAAAGCCGTTTCGGAGGAGTACGGTAACTAACATTGTGACATGGAAATTTTATATATTATCGGTCTTATTCATAAAAAGTTATCGAACATCTAAACAGTTGCTTAAGTCTGGTTTACAAAAAGTGCTATTCATAAACGCATTTTAGCACTAAAGTATTCTTTAAACCTATTATAAAGTTATAAACGCCAGAACCCTACTTTAACAGTGTTTTAAGGAAAAAATGGCCGACTATACAGCAGCTGATTGATTACAAAGTAAAAGACATTTGACCATTTGACGTACAAATATTGTGTGTCAACAAATGTCAATTTTCAAGCAATCAGTTGACAGTTACAATTTCAAATTATTTGTCAAATTCAGATAGCAATGACATCACCGCGTCAGAAGTATCGAAACTGTAGACAATTAAGTAGTTGCCAGTACGTAATAATGTCTATGGTCACAATTATTCGGTGTGTAGACAGATATTCTCGTTAGACGATTCGATATGTTGGTCATTTTATTGGGTGATTTCATTAAAATGGCAACATTTTGATTTATAAACGACATTTTAGTTATAGAACGTTTTATGAATACAAAACTTTATCAAAGGTTTTATAAGCTTATCGAGCAGTTTAACTAATGAATGTCTTAAACCTTCGATAAGCTTTTTTTATGAATAACACCGTAGATGTTTATGTTCATTTAGGTAGTTTAGGACCGTAGCAGCACAAGTTAAGTAAATGACGTCACGAATTTTGAAGCGTCTTGGTGGTTTTAGGAGCAAACGAAAATGAGTCGGTACAGTATTAGACCGCTTTCGTATGGACGTAAAAATATCGCGACGGTATTTTTTTGTGCCCTAGATTTTCATCGGACTGATTAGCGCCGACAGTTGACAGTCCAGTGCGCGATAAAATTCTGACGCGATATTTTCTCAGTAGCAGCACGGAGTCTGGATTTGTGGTCCGGTTGATGGCATTAGGCTCGCCCCATATTACATTGGACTTGAAACATAACTGGTGTAATGAGATCCATTGTGTAAAATTTCTAGAGGAGCTCCGAGCTTAATAACTGACGCATGGTTTGACTGCCAGGGTTATGGGTTGTTCGAAAAAGATACCGTGGCCCCTGGCACACAGGCAACTGAAGGAACACGGTTGAGTGTTAGTAGTAAAAGTCTGACACGCCACCCTGCTCCACCCAGAGCGGGAGAAGCTATTTGTTGATTTCCCCCGACTAAAAAAAAAAACATGGTACAGCTACGGTTGCTGCGGTTGGTTCGTGGACTATCTATAACATATCAAGACTCCCGTGCCTCGAAAAGCACGTCCCGGCTGTTATTTGTACATCTTTGACAATCGTTAGGGGTAGTCAGAAGCCCGAAAGTCTGTCAATCAGTCAGAGGTCAGATAGGCAGTCGATCCATGTGAAATACTGGTATTCAGCTGCATCCGATTAGACTAGAGGCCAACCCCTACATTGTTGTGAAAAGGCAGGGGCGTACCAATACAAAATGGAGCCTAAGGCACGCATCACATTTGCGCCCCTTCGTAAATTATCTTCTCGGTCTATACTGAGCTAAGCTAGGTCGCATAACCTTTGTTGACCAACTATAAGCCATCGATAACGAAGGTATTCATTTCAACGTGCACAAAAATCGCTTCTGCGATTTTAAGAGGGTTTGAATAGAAATAGGCAGATTTGGAAATATGTTTTCATCTCTGTACTATACAATATATTGAAGTAGCACTTCAGATTTCTTAGTTATAGGTTACAATATGAAATGGTTTATTGATTTTTTTATTTTATTTAATAATTTGCGATTTTTTGCGCCCCCCTTTGATAGGCGCCCAGAGCTCTTGCCTGGCCTGCCCCACCCCAGTTATGCCACTGGAAAGGCTCAGCAGATTGATTAGTGCAAAATTTATTTCTTCTCCATCGAGACGTTTAGGATTTGCCTTGTCTGTCAATGAATAAATGATTTTATGATTGTTATTATGTAGATAAAAATAATGACTTGAATAATTTCAATTACGCCTTGTAGATGAGTTGAAATGTGCAACTTAATTCAAGATGTTCCAATCGAGGTCAAAGTAGCGAAATCGTGAGAATTTAAAAATGGCATTTAACTACAAGCTCTTAGCAATTGATTTGAGTTGGTTAATCACGAAAGTTCGTGTGTAAATTAGTAAGAAAAGTATACACAAACCAAAAATGGATATATACCCACCCATAAAATGTTTGGAAGTTTATTATCAAAATCAAAATTCAAAATCGTTTATTTACATTAAAATTATTTAACATTTAAATAAACAATTTTGAATTTTGATTTTGATAACTGCATGTCTTTATGTGTCGTTGCACTGAATTTTACGCCATATTTTATAATATGATTTTGAAAATAAACTACCAAACATTTTGACACATAAGACATTCAGTGATGGCGTGTAAATATTTAAAGGATGTTAGTGAGTTATTCAGTAACATATGCAAAATAGACCAATTCATTAAAAAAATGTAGGTAGGTAAGTATTACATTCAAGAAAAATATTCTTTTTAATACACTTATAAGGGATTGACTGACAGACTAACTTTCAATTAGAAATCTTTTCAGGGGTAAAAGTAGGTATCTACTCATGAAAATGACAAAACTTATTATGGGACCACCTCTAGGTACCGAAAATAGTTAAGGTGAAGAGTGTGTTTGTTTGAACGCGCTCATCTCTGAAACTGCCAGTCGCAATTAGAAGAATCTTTTTGCATTTGAAAGCCCAATTCATTGCAGCTCTTACGAGCCGAGCAAAGAAAAAGTCAAATAACGGAAAGCTAAAATTAAGCAAAAGCAGGCAAAGCAAGCGATGTGATGTAAGGCACCCTGTACATCACAAAAAAAAAGTGAGCATTCTATCTGATGCTAGAAATTTACACTATTGACAGCTTTTTTTTTTCTGGGTGGAAAATCATCAAATGACTTCTCCCGCTCTGGGTGGAGCAGGAGGGTGGGTCAGACTTTTACTGACTAAAACCCACCCGTGTTCCCTCAGTTGCATGTGTGCCAGGGGCCGCGGTATCTCTTTCGAACAACCCGCACCCCTGGCTGGCATCGGCCCTTACGAGCCACATCAGTTGGTGCTGACATCTCTTTGAGGTGCGCGTGGAGCACAACGCGCCGTCGACCCGGGCTTGGTCCTTACCGGACAGCGAGCTACCCATTACTCGCCGTCCGCAAGCCCGTGCACATTATTAACAGCTCACTTCTCATAGGTTTCTACCTACAGATACTCAGGTTTTCCAATAACAGGCAATAAAATATTGGAATCATTCTCAGTATGTTAATTTCAAGTTGCATAGTCGTAGAATATACTTAAATAGAGCGATATCCATTAAACCTTATAGAGACAAATTGCAATAAAAATTTGACATTTCACAAAAGGAGCTGGCAAGTTTATTGCGAAACTGCAGCTTTAAAATTATATGCGAAATGAATATTATATACGTGTGGACGTAACGCCTACTTACCTAGAGTACTTTCGATTTACGCCTAAATGGCTCACAACGCTCACATCAATTTTGCGTTCCGATTTAGATATGTATCACGATTATGACAGCTGGGAGCTGTCAACAATTGGGAATGCTCGTGAACACGCTCGCAGTCCTCGCTCAACGTCAAATCTATACTATAACAGCGCTCATGGTGATATTAATTTAGGGCATGGTCGGCATTATCACAAGATGACGTATGCATGAAGCATCTATATGCACGCTCGAGTTAAATCTATTTCGGAAAGCGTAATTCAGAATGCACCTCTAGAAAAAGACATAACATAACCTAACGCCTGTAATCCCTGAAGGGGTTAGGTAGAGGAGTAGGTTCTATAAAACATTCAGAACCCAGCAAAAAATAATAAACATAACATATTTCACGTATGCGTAACACACTATCATTGGCAATGGCTTTCATTTTGACAGTTCAACAAAATTCATTGCGTCATTTACGTTATTGAGCTGACAAATTTTCCCAACATATGAAGCAATGGATTAGCAATATCCTTCAAAATGATTCTGATTGAGATTGACAGTGTGTTACACAATAAAGCTGCTGTTTTTTATGTCGGTTCCTGTCTCAAAGTTGGTTGTCTTCAACTTTTGGTAGTCATAATAAGCACTAATCGTTTATTACTTCACAAGGAACGGAAATAAACACAATAGCTAAATAGCTACATAAGAATAAAGCGTCGGCATTCACAGCACGATTATCAGTAGTCATTTACTACAATCTTTAGTAATTATTCAGTTAGGTATTTAAGTTATTATAAGTTGTGTCCGATGCGACCTCCGGCTTAACGTGGGCACTTGTTGTGGATAGATTGCTTGTAAACTTGAATTTTAAATACTGTATTTGTGAGATGTTTTTCCGCTATATTATTTATTTGTAGTATTTTGAAGACTCTTTATTCCATGCTCGAAAACGAACGGCTGTCCTGCTAAACATCGCTATCCTGAATTACTCCATCTATGATGAATGATGAATGATGATAGGTAGATCACTAAATACCGCCAAGCCAAATCACTGTATTCCTAATTCATGCTTTCCCTGAAAGCTTCAGCCTAGAACCACATAAGTCCAATTGAATGAACTGAATTATTAATAGTCAAAGAACTGAATGAATTGAATTATTAATAGTCAAAGAATTGAATGAATTGAATTATTACCTTTTTTCTTTCAGGGACAAGTTTGTCCGGCTCCTATTTCTGTCATCCTCCTCCAGTCCTCATCTCATCCCATACAATCTCTATAAGCCGTCATCTCTCATAGTGTCATCTCATGTATGATACAAAAAAATCATAAAAGGCTAGTATTCCAATAAACTTGACAGAAATTCCTTAAAACCTAAAAACCACCTGCAATCTTAATAATACTAACCCATATAAATCTCATACAAGGTATGAATAAAAAAACTTGATAATTAAGTTCACGTCTGCCTTTCGATTATTGCGTAAAACTTACATACTTAAAGAATCGGGGTCGGCCATCTTGGCAGAATTCTGCAATCATTACGCCTCTCTTTGGTTTTTAAATTGTAATGTTATGTGGATCGCCCTGCTTTATCAGGTGATGTTATATGAGAAAAGTAGGTTGTATTGGTATCTCTTTACAGCTACTTAATTATGGTTTAAGCAGTGTCAAATTCGTGGTCAAAATAACATGATTTCTGTTCTGTACCAAACTTTGATGCGGTGCTTTTGATTAAATTGGACACCATCAATTCTTGGCGCTCCTGCCCTACTCCCAATTTATTTGGAATCTTTATACGGCTTTTTCTTCTTTTTTTTGGGAAGGACATCTCGCAGGTTAACCTATGAGGTTCTCGGCTACTTAACCGGACTTGCTTTTGAATTAAAAAAAGGTAATATATCGGGTAATAGAGATGCCAAAATGTGTCAGTAAAAAGAAATGAATGAAGTTTATCTTTTCGCATAACGAAGTAGTCTTTCTCATTTACTTCAGTACTTCATTTAGTTCAGCAAATCAGAACGAGTCCATAACACATGATACCAACAGAGATTGACAAGTTACGACAAATGATGCACTTCACTAGTTCACTTTTATATGTATGTCGATTTCCCTTCATACTTTATACAGGTTTAGGACTGTCAACCCAGAAATTTTTATTAGGTAAGTAGTATGTTTTGTTTTTTTTTTACTGATAGTTAAAAAAAATGTGTAGGCTGGCGTATTTAAAAATCGAAATAGCGAAAAGAAAGACTGAACTAAGTGAAGTAGACACACATTTTAATGACTACTGATTGAATGATAAGTTTATTTTGTGATATGAAGTAGTTCATTTCCTTCAATCGTTCGCGAACGTTCGTCTACTGATAAAGTATATCAACATAGCCAGCCAGCTACTGCCACCTATAACTACTATATACCTACTTCACTTTAAATTCACCTCATTTAAGTCCACTCACGCCTTTCAGACAACTCTCAAGGTCAAGCAAAAGGCCACTTGTCTTTCTTTGCCATATTTAACACAAACCTGTTCACATTTTGATGTGCCGAACGTCTGTAGGTAATTTGTCTTGTGTAATGTTATGTCAAAGATTCACTGTATCTGGAATGTTTTTTTTTTTTTTTGGTTTTGGCTTCACACGGTTTGTGCATTTAGCCAGTGTCAAGTAATTTTTCTTTTCGATCAAGTAAATGGCGCGATATCGGGCACGAAGTTACAAAACAGTCATAGTCGTCTTTAGTCAGTCAAGTCAAAGTTATTGTAAAGCGGTAGTAACTTTACAACAACCTAATAGGAGTTTTTGGGGGGAACACGAAAAGTCCACGTTAGTCACTTATTTTCACCTTCACTACACTTGTGCACTCACACGTAACTAAATTAAATAATTCACTACCAAAATTATATAATTTAATTCGCTATTTCACTAAATTTCATGAAAATGAAAATTCGTGCGACATGTTCCAACGCGATCCCGCCAAAAACTCCCTGGAATGATTTGATGTCAATTATTTTTGACATTTAAAGATGGCGGCGTTTTTATTTGGGGTCTTGGTGTTCCGTACATTTTCGGAGATGAAAATTATTATTTTTATCCTACTTATTATATCTAGATCTCTAAATGAGATAGAGTCCTTGAGAATACAAAAATAAAAATAAATACGTAGGAGGTATGAAGGCGGGCGTTTTTGGTGGACTGTCTTAAGTAATTTTGAGGTTCGAAAAGTGGTGATTCTCACTTTAATTTGAATTACTTAATGACTTTTGATTTTATGTAGGTATCGTATCCATTTCTGTGTGCAACTGCAGATATTTTTTTAAAATTTCATAGTTGACTAACTTATCTAATACATTCATGAGTAGGTACTTTCAAATGTGAATGAAAGAAAGAAGAAAGAAAATTGGATTTATTTGTCACAGAAACACGTGCATATAAAAATATGACATAACATTTAAAAAAAACATGATAACAACACAGATATTTATACGTAGGCATATAGAGCATAAATAGTCGGCGGCAGCTGCACGCGCGCCGTGACAATGACTGATTATTTTGGTATGAATGTACTCAATGTTTTTATATTTTATTTTATAATTATTTTATTTCTCATTAGGTAATGTAATCGATTTCAATACAACGTATTTTGTTATGAAATAAATGACTTATGAAGTTATAACTTATGACTAGTTATGACTTTTCATTCCCTAAAAAAAGCTTTCGTGTGAATTTATATTATTTAATAATGTCGCAAACAAAATCAACAGCGCAATATAACCCTATATAAATGTCCCCCCAGTGGGTTCCCGCATTGTCGTTGCGGGGGCTCGGTAGCCGTGGTCCCCCCCCCCCTCCCACGGTGAAGCGAAGAGGAACCCCAAGATGGGGCCGCTCGTCCAGGGAAAACTCATTTATGATTTTTTTTTTAATTTTAGGTTCAGTAATTTCGGAGATAAGGGGGGGGAATGGTCAATTTTCGTCTATTTTCCTGAATAACTTGGAAACTGTTTATTTTAAAATTACAAAAGAATATATTTGAGATCCTCACAATAAGCCCTTTCATTTGATATGTCACACGATTTGCATTTTTTTTTTAATTTTCCATCTTGCCCCCCAAAAGTGACCCCCATATACAGATTTCGTCTATTCACGTCACAACTCTGCGTTTGGGTCATAGAAATTGATATGTGTACCTACCAAATTTCAACTTAATCGGTCTAGTAGATTCAGAGATAATAGACTGACGGACGGACAGACGGACACACGAGTGATCCTATAAGGTTTCCGTTTTTTCCTTTTGAGGTACGGAACGCTAAAAAGGGTAAAATATAATTCTTGCCGTCAGCAGTTAGTTAGAGAAGATACTGATCCGTAATGTTGTTTGTAAAGTAGGTCCTACTTATCTAGTTCTGTAGTCGATCATCATATCAGCCAAAAGACGTCCACTGCTGGACATAAGCCTCCCCCAAAAGGTTTGCCATAATCGACACGCTTGGCAGGCGGGTTGGCGATCGCAGTATGGTGGTAAAATGCATAGAGAACGATGCTGCCCATTCTCTAGTAAGTCCTTTAGTCGCCTTCTACGACACCCACGGGAAGAAATGGGATGGTGCTATTCTTTTACGTCCGGCACCACACGGAACAGTGTAGTCGATACCATCCCATGATTAGAAAAGTGCAGTGAATACTTATATGCTGGATACTTGCCTAGATAAGATAATAGATACCTACCCAATTGTTTGTCTAACCATACAGGAGATGGGCTATAATGACTCGGAATGATTCAGAGCTATTGGTGCAGCACATGTCATGACATGACTATATTAGACTTTATCCGTGGCCGTGTAAAAAAGGCTAAATATACTTGAGGTCAAGAACCGGTGTACCAAGCGTAACGGTGTTTTTCAATATCTCCATCAAAGAATCTATCATTGCTAAGATCTCGATACATAAATCTACATAGGTACCGTCAAAAACCACAATAAAAACTCCTAAGTACCCTTTTATGTTGAACTTCGAAATTACCATAAATGTCTAAGGTAGGGTCCGCGAAACACGCGGGCCCACCGAGGCAACACAATAGGGGGATGTGACGTAATTTCCTGTACAACCAGACTGCGCCGGCCGCGGCGCGGCGCACGATTTTGGGAAGGAAATCGAGACGGGTTCGAATTTTAATTTTTGACTTTTGAATATGGTTCAATGTTTGTAAGAATGCTTTTGTTTGAATTTGGAATTGGTAACGGCTTATGATATCAGTATCACTACCCACATTTATAATAGACTAGAATAATAAAAGTACTTACTTCCAAAAACCACGTTTTAAGTTTATTACGAGAACTTTAACCATAAATACTTTTACTTAAGCTATTCCTTTGATGGACTTTACTGAAGTTCCGTAGGTAGGTATGTACTTGGAAAAGATGGAACTTCAGGGCTCAGGAATCAGGGTAGGTCGTCTTTAATCTGGCCAAATTCGGCCTGTAATGCCATAATCTGCCTGTAATATTTTCCTCCCTTTGTAGGAACGAGCCGTCATCCACCATACGGGCCTAGAGCGAAGTGGTTGGTGTCACCTTTTTAGGATTTTTTAGATCTAGTACAGGCTGGCCTCATATTGAGTGTGAATCAAATGTCAGTCAGCGAAGGAGATCAGCCATATTTGGCCCAAAATCCAAAATGTTGTTGTTGAATTGCTTTCTTAATCATTGATATACAAAAAACACTCAAAACTGTCCCCAATTATTCGTCAGTGGTTATAATCATGATAAAACAAATATTTTTTGCAAATTCAACCTTACACACATGACTTAATGCGGTTTTTACAAAGCAACGTCCAAAAATACTAACTGAAAGATGACTGACGATACTATTTGACACCTGCGCACATTGCGCCCTATTTATGCGGACGTTTTTGAGACGCTGTGTATCTTGAGTTTTTTGCTTATCAATGTTGCTAAACAATATTTTGTCAGATGCGACTTCACTACATAGTATAAAACAAAGTCGCTTTCTCTGTCCCTATATTCCTATGTATGCTTAAATCTTTAAAACTACGCAACGGATTTTGATGCGGATTTTTTTTAATAGATAGAGTGATTCAAGAGGAAGGTTTATATGTATACACCGACCTCCAAGCGGCCGAAGCCGCTGGCAAAAGCTAGAACTATAATAAAGGAGAAAAATCACGTTCCATGCAAAGTTGGGTCCGAAACCCAATAACCAGCAAAAAAAAATTGTTACCCTGGTCGGGAAAGACTTCCTTATATTTTTTTCCAATTGCGCCAAAGCTCGACAGAAAAAATAGATAAGCATGCAAATCAACAGTATGTATTATAGGCCACTTTTAATCCCGGATTTTTTTTAAATTTGACATGGCAAGAGCAACTAGTTTTTTTTAAATCTTTAGTCCATTAGACAGCAAACTAATCTCCGAGTAAAGTAGGTAGCAATCAAGCGCAACAAACGTATAATTATGGTGTTGTGGGCCATGGTCTGTACATTTCATTACACGCACTTTGTTGCAATCTGCCTAGCATGTTGCTACAGTGTCCGTGATAGTTAGCTATGTGCGGAGAATATTTTAGACATTTATGGGTACGGAATACTGAATAAAAGCCATAAAAAACTAAACACGAAATACTGTTTATAAAATCTTATTCGTTTCGTCAAAGATGTATATGAAATATGACATAACATCACTGGTAGGCAAAGAGATGAGGCTGGTGTCCCAGCAGTGGGAATGTTTTAGGATTATTCCGAACCTGACCCGAAATCCTAACCCGGTCGCGGGCTCGATTAGGAACTTAAAAAAAATCATAATATTTGTTCCGAACGTAACCTTCTTCCTAACCTGACCCGACGTATAATTCCTAACATAACCCGAATTGCGGTATAGATAGGTATTATGCCTCTCCTCTATCTTAAAATAAAAAGCTAACCTAATGTTTAAGAAAAATGTGTATAATATGTGTGTTTTAGTTTATAATAAGTTACCAAATGACTTAAAAGTATTACAGGTTAATGTGTTTAAGACAAAATTGACAGAACGACTTCTAAAGTATTGTTTATAGTATTAAGGATTACATGGAACATATAAATTTAAAGTTAGTGTAATAAAATTATTATTATATAAACAATATAAATTTTAAAATACAAGGATTTTTATTGTTCTACATTTAACACATATATTATATTCTACATATATCTATATTTTATAATATAGGGCTTTAGACTAACTAATTAAACAAATAAATAATAAAAAAAATTAAAAAATAATTTTAAAATTAAATAGAGATAGAAATTGTGATAATTCTAGACAATGTAAAATTAATTAAAATTTGCACGCTTGCTTGCAGGCAGAATACAATTACACTTAGGTTATAAAATCTCACCTTCGCCAACAATGTATTTCTTGCAAATAAACATTTGATTTGATTTGATTTAATAACCCGCGACCGGGTTAGGATTTCAGGTTAGGAATAATCCATATTATAGGCTGATTCTGTACCACCAGTGTGGTGGTTCCAAGAGTGATATAACATATTTAAAGCATCACAGGTATACTCTGAAGGGACAGGTAGTGATGTATTAAACTCAGATTTCGACAGGTCTGATGTAAGTTCCGCATAAAAGGGAGTGCACCGGTTGCCATTCGTCATCATCTTCCTTCAATTACCGGCGGCAAAACTAAGTGGGGCTCATTTAGTTTTACCAGATAGCGACCCGTCCAGTAAGACCAGCTGCTGCCCATGGCTTGGCGTGGTTATATACCACGGGAACGTGCTACCGGGATAAAGTAGCCTATAATAATAATAATTCATTTATATCATAATATAACAACAATTTGTGTCAGTAAATAAAACTTAAAACTTTGTTAGTATCACTTATTTGCACTAAGTTTTGGTGCGTTCCGAAGGTACGAGTCCGCGAAAGCGACGGAATCCTGTGGCCAAAAGCTTTCTTCCATCGCCAGATGCAGGTAGCATGTTGGTATGCGCACCACAACCGCCTGACAGTTGACGTTGCGATGCGACTCCGGCAGCTGCACCTCGGCGCGTAATTCAGCCTTTGGAGCACGTACTTCACGATGTCTTCCGCGTCGGTGGTGTAGTGGAGACGGGAAATATACACCGGGGTTTTCGGCTTTGCAGCACGCAGCACCGCACCGCGCACCAACTTCTTATTACATTAGCTTTCTGCTGGTGAAAATCCCGTCAAAAACAGTGGACCCGTTTCGGACATTAGCCGGAACAAACAGATAGACAGAAAGACAAAAATGTAAAAAAAAAATGATAACTAACATAATATATTATGCATACTTTAATTATGCATTGACTAAAAAGCTGTTATTTTGACATTACAAACAGACACTTCAATTATATTTATTTGACTGGATAAATTCTATAAATAATGATGAAAATCGCATTAAAATCCGTTGCGTGGTTTATAAGAACAACGATCCCAGACATACACGAAAACTATTTCAAATGTACACATTTTAACTTACATTTCCAAATTTCGTCCACTTTAAACTAATTCATCTCCTTTCTTCCCCCAGGAGGACGGCACCGTAGAATACTACAACAACATAATCGTGCAGCCACATCTCCGGCTGGTGACCGGTCAGGGTCGAGGGTACCACGTCAGGTGTCGCTACCGTCGCCGGGATCTGACGCATTTCCATCTGTACCGGCCGCGAGCTGACAGGCTGACAAACTCGCTGAGCGACGATTTTAGTGATAACAACAAGTATGTATCAAGATTAACTCGCTGGTAGAGGGTAGCAAGGGACGGGCTAGTTCGGAATGACCGCCGGGCACTAGGGGCCCATTTGTTTTTGGTGCTTGTCATTTTTGGGGGTTTGCTATAATCGCCGCGCTTGGGGGGGTTGACGATCGCACTATGGTTTTAAAAATATACAGAGAACGCTGCTGCCCTTTCGTTATTAGTTAACTTAGAGGCCTCGCCCACGGCGACTTATTGTAGCGATGCTGTCGCTGGCTGTGTACCTTCGCCCAGATTCTGTATCGCTTCTATCGAGATGCTGTCGCGCTTCAGTCGCGATATTATTATTCTTATTATCTTAGGCTTCTTTCTACTTTCGACTGTTTCGATGTATCGATATAGCCGCGCGTTTGTCATCGTTTCTGTCGCACGTTGCAAACGCGACTAACGCGCGATAGTAGCGATGCAGAAGCGCGTTTACAAAACGTGCGACAGCATTGCTACAAAAAGTCGCCGTGGCCGAGGGGCCTTATTCGATTTTTGCAATACGGGAAGAAATAGGGTTACTTAAAATAGAGCTTTGTAATTCATAGTTTATCAAGGAACTACTGAAATGGGTGACGAAATGCAATGTGAGGAATCCAGCATATCCTTGACTCTAGAACCAAAAAATCATAGAAATTTGATGACGTGTTGTTCACCATCCATTTCTGGTTATATCGACCCAAGAATGCTGTTCGTGGTTTGTCTCTGGCCTATTCCTATGACGTAGGTTTAGGGTGTAGATATACGTCATAGAACTTTTCTGGTTTATCAAAAAAAAATTAGGCAGCTTCCCTTAATCATCATCATAATTTCAGCCGAAAGACGTCCACTGCTGGACATAGGCCTCCCCCAAGCTCCGCCACTTCGACCGGTTCTGTGCTTCCCGCATCCAGCGGATTCCTGCGGCCTTCACAAGGTCATAGGTTCACCTCGTGGAAGCAGCTTCCCTTACCATAATTAATTTGTAACTTGTATGTTTCAGTGACGAATTCGACGAGGACTCAGGACTGTTGCCTTCCGTATCCATGAAAATTTACAAGGGGGACCCCGAAGATGAACAAGTAAGTACTACTGGGCTCTAAGTATATTAAAAACAAAAAAAAGTGTACGAATACCATCGATACGAAAAGAAGAAGAAGAACAAGTAATTCACATTCTCTTGTGCCATTGTGAAGACTGTAAAATAAAGGCAATAAATGAATAAGTACAGTGATTGCAAGGGTTTTGCGCCCCAAGTCACAAGTTTGAAGACCAACCAAACCTAAGTAGATCCCAAAATAGGTTTCAAGTAGGACTTTCTCTGCAATCACGGCAATACCAACACAGCAGAAATTCCTGATGTACAGCAATTTATATTACCTACAATAAACTTGTCAGAAAACCTTGATAAAATGCTTTTAAAACCCAAGGAAGCCCAGTTTTAAAGCTTTCCATACTTTTGCGCCCACGGGCCGTTTGTCGCTCGACCAGTTTTTATATTGTGTCCGTATGGATTGAGGAGCCATGTCTCAGATTTAAACGAGGGTACTACCAATATTTAGTAGCAAATTTGCCAAATTTGTAGCCGCGATCCTGGAATTTGTAGTAAAACCCTTCAAAAGTTACAGTACGTTGAAGGTGGCCCCTCAATTCAGACGTCTGGATTGAGGAGCCACCTCAGAACTCGAAAACTAGCCAATGGATATTGCTAAAACTTTGGTAGGAATTAGTAGTGTTTATGCTTAATTTGTACAAAAAAAATGGGTTTTGTACGGCAGAATTTGAGGTAGCTACAATGCTTTGATTTATCTGAAAAATCCATAAATTTCCTCGCGCTGTTTCTCGGAAACTGATGAAGCAATTAAAATAGATTTTTGGTATTATTTAGTAGTAAATTAGCCAAATTTGTAGCCACGATCCTGGAATTTGTAGTAAAACCCTTCAAAAGTTACAGGACGTTGAAGGTGGCTCCTCAATCCTGACGGTCTATAAAAAACAAATGTACGTAGCTACTAAAGTAATTGATCAAATCGAAGTTTGATTATGCCAATATTTAGTAGAAATTTCTACTAAATATTGGCGTAATCAAAATTCCTCTACATTCAGTATTTCAAAAGATATTAATAATTTTAAAATTCCTAAAGAATTTTCTGTGTAGGGTGACCATAAATAATTCAAACTGCGTTCATAAACAGAACTTTATTTACACATGATTCATTCTTCACCAAATCAGTACATAAATAAAGAAACACAATATATTAAACACGAGGAATAAAAAAAGACAAATAAACTAAAAGCGGATTATCCCAAATTAGCTTTTACAAAATCTCTAAGCATTATCTCTAACGAGATTTTTTAGCTAAATCTTAGTTAAATATTAATGTATTAAACGCACAATTATGTTTTATTTTGTTAGTAGTTCTAGTTAAGTTAGCATGTGATTTCTATTTGCATTGTTTAAATCGCTTAAGTTGATATTTATGTACATTTCGATTCTGATTAAAATTAAAATAAACAATAAATCAATAAATTTGCTCTAAATAATGGTGGAAACCACATGAAACTCCATCTGTCGTTTAGAAGATCTAAGCGGTCACACAGATAGACACAAAAACAATTTTGTTTTAAAACATGTAGGTATAGATAATAGAGATTTAAAATTAGTACAATGAGTGGTTTTGCCTACTTTCAAATTTTAATGATCTCACGTTTTGTGGATTTCTGCCCGGTATCAATTTTTATAGTAGGTAATAAAAGAGTAAGACTCATTACAATAATTCATTACGACACAACTAAAAACCGTATTTTTTATGACATAAGAAAACGGCAAGATTTCTGATACGTTTACGTAAATGTGTATTAAATGTATTACATACAAAAAACTTCCAAAACAAATTCTATAAATGATGGTGAAAACTGGTGGTATTTTAAAATAAAGATTAGAGAAGGCTAGTAATTAATGATAGAATAAGGGGGAATATAGAGATGATGTTTAGAGATTAGAGATTTTATAAAAGCTAATTTGGGATAATCCGCTTTTAGTTTATTTGTCTTTTTTATTCTTTGTGTTTAATATATTGTGTTTCTTTATTTATGTACTGATTTGGTGAAGAATGAATCATGTGTAAATAAAGTTCTGTTTATGAACGCAGTTTGAATTATTTATGGTCACCCTACACAGAAAATTCTTTAGGAATTTTAAAATTATTAATATCTTTTGAAATACTGAATGTAGAGGAATTTTGATTACGCCAATATTTAGTAGAAATTTCTACTAAATATTGGCATAATCAAACTTCGATTTGATCAATTTCTTTAGTAGCTACGTACATTTGTTTTTTATAGACCGTCAGGATTGAGGAGCCACCTTCAACGTCCTGTAACTTTTGAAGGGTTTTACTACAAATTCCAGGATCGCGGCTACAAATTTGGCTAATTTACTACTAAATAATACCAAAAATGTATTTTAATTGCTTCATCAGTTTCCGAGAAACAGCGCGAGGAAATTTATGGATTTTTCAGATAAATCAAAGCATTGTAGCTACCTCAAATTCTGCCGTACAAACCCCATTTTTTTTGTACAAATTAAGCATAAACACTACTAATTCCTACCAAAGTTTTAGCAATATCCATTGGCTAGTTTTCGAGTTCTGAGGTGGCTCCTCAATCCAGACGTCTGAATTGAGGGGCCACCTTCAACGTTCTGTAACTTTTGAAGGGTTTTACTACAAATTCCAGGATCGGGGCTACAAATTTGGCAAATTTACTACTAAATATTGGTAGTACCCTCGTTTAAATCTGAGACATGGCTCCTCAATTCATACGGACACTTTATATTAATGCACAAAGAAGGCAAGTTAATGATCGTTTGGTATCAAAATGCTGCAGGCATGCGACGGGATGTCGGCTCATTTGTTTTATTTTTGAGAAAAGTTTTGATTGCCGACATGTTGTGGTTTTTTTTTAATGATTATTAAATGGCAAGACGAATAAAACTTTACCAGTTGCTTCCGTGTGGATCTGATATGATAAGTCTGACATCCAGTCTTACCAAGGGGTATCGTATTACCCAGTAACTGGGTTATGGAGGTCAGATGGGCAGTGATCATCATCATATCAGCCGAAAGACGTCCACTGCTGGATTTGCCATAATCGCCACGCTTGGCAGGCGGGTTGGCGATCGCAGTATGGTGGCCAAATGCATAGAGAACGCTGCTGACCATTCTCATGTAAGTCCCTTAGTCGCCTTCTACAACACCCATGAGGAGAAAAGAGATGGTGCTATACTTTTACGTCTGGCACCACACGGAACGATGGGCAGTCGCTCCATGTAAAATACTGGTACTCCGCTAGCTGCATCCGGTTAGACTGGAAGCTGACCCCAACACAGATGGAAAAAGGCTAGGTAGATGCTGATGATGACTTCCGTGTGAATCTGTGCAGTAGATGTCCTACAAATTTTGTTAGCCAGCTCTTTTTTTCCCTCCTCTTCCCTCAGCCCTCTTCTTATACTTATACAAAGTGTAGCAGAACTGTAGAACGGTTTAAGACTCTTGGCGAATTCGGGCGAATCTCACGTGGAATGCGGGACGAAATTCGCTAGCGCCGATTATTTTAAATGACGCGCGCAATATAGCCAGGCCTTAAAATAACTTCTGGGGTGGTAACTACTACAGAAAGGTGTTTTTAGTATGAAAACACGCATGAATTGGAAAAGTCTCAAAAAATATACTGGCTTATTTAGGTATCTACCCACATTTGAGAAAAAATCTCTTATAATAATAATTGCTGATACTCACATTAAAAAAAAAACAACCGACTTCCGAAAAAACACTACAAAGTCGTTTTTTTTTTGGAAAAAGTTTTTATTTTTCACTTTTTAGTTATAGTACCTACCCCACTAATTCGAAATTTCATCATCCTTGGGGTCAAAACAATGCATATTTATGCGATAGCAGCAATGGCGGTTTATTTACTGGTATTTTTTGACGAGTTCCGTTGTCTGTCTCCGAAACGCATCATCATATTTATATGAAATTGAAATTTGACCACACGGGAAGCGCCAGCTTTCAAATAAAAACAGAATCATTAAAATCGGTTCACCCAGTCGAAAGTTAACAAACAAAAAAAACATAGACGAATTGAGAACCTCCTCCTTTTTTTGAAGTCGTTTAAAAAGTATGAGTTGTTAATAGGCCGTTATGTGTTATGTGAGATTCTAAACCTCTTACAGCAAAATTCACAACACAATCGCCGGTTTCAGGCCGATTAATCAAAAATAAAATAATAAAAATAAAAAAGTAACTCATTAATTTGATCATTATTGAAATAATCTTTCATGTTGAGCATTAAAACTTAAAGAAATACAGTATTTTAACTGTAAAATCACGTAAATTATCGAAATTAAAAAAAAAACGTATACGACCTCTTCAGTACTTCATATTATTCTTGAGTGTCTTCTTCCTCAAAAGCTACGTAACACCAGCAAAACCCTACTCAATCTCCAATTCTTAAACTTCCAGGTGGCGTCAAACGTACGTATAGGAGACACCTTGAGCCTCGTGGTGTCACTGGAGAAGCAGCGTCAGTACGGTCTGCTGGTGTCAGAGTGCTCCGTGAGGGATGGACTCGGATGGGCTGAACAAAGCCTGATCGCTGATGACGGGTGAGTGGTAGACCGTCATTTGATTTAGCAGACACATTGGCCCTCGTGGTGACACTGGGGAAGCAGCGTTAGTTTGGTCTGCCGGTGTTTGAATGAGCCTGTTGGAGATGGGCTCGTATGAGCTGAGCAGAGCCTGATCGCTGATGACGGGTGATTAGATTTATCGTCATTTGTTCTGATTTTAATCATGGGATGAATGGTGTTGTTTTTATTAATATAGTATCGCAGACTACTATTAACTTATAGATAAAAAGATTGTTTTAAGCGTACCTAAGTGCTGAATAGGGTATTACACGCATTTTGAAAAGTGTCCCAATTAGATTCTAAAGTGCTAATAAACCACAACAAAAAACACAACATTTTTACACGCTTTATATTAGCTTCACTTGTATGTTTGTTTGTATGTATGGTTGTTTGTAACCGACTCCTTAGGGCGCGATTTTGACCCCACTTCAAACGGTCAGATTTCCTTTAAACTTTGTAGACTTATCGAGGACTGATGACAATTCAAAAAAAAATAGAAAAAAAAAACAAAAAAATCACGCTTTTGTAGTTAGCAGAACTAAAAAATGCTAAATAAATAAAGTTTAGAAAACTAAAAAACACGCTTCAAAAACCAAACTAAAAAAGTAGAAAATAATTTAATTCTATTCGTGGGGTGCTTGATATTAATTGATTATAAAAATACCTCAAAAAGCACCCCACGCTTTCTAATAGAATTAAATTATTTTCTACTTTTTTAGTTTGGTTTTTAAAGCGTGTTTTTTAGTTTTTTTAACTATTATTTTTATTTAATCGATTAGTGCCGTAAAAATGCATTTAAATTTTACATTTTCAAATTACGCGCTTAATTTGACGAAAACGCTGGACGGAGTGGACGCCATATTGCTCTGTGGGTATGACGTCAGTTTGTTTGCTGCGTAGACAAATTTCTGCTGATATTTTGTATGATTATTGTTTATAATTTAAAAAATGAGTTATTATTCTACTTATCGTTGGTTTGCTGTTCCTGAATGCAAAATTTTATTTAAATAAAAAATAATTTGAATACGAAAATAAAAAAGTACAAAATTGTTCAATTGACACGCCATATGACGTAATAACATGGCGGCTACTATTTCATGGTGTTTAAAAACAGATAAAAAACTGAATTCTTTGAATTTAACTTTAAAATTTATTTTGTTATTTCATGAACTAAAACTAACATTTTCCGACTGCATTTTGCCTTAGCACATCACAATAATATATTTTTAGACTTTTTCTCATATAGAGTAAAATACTCTACTGCCAACATTTTCTGAAGCCGACTCAGACTCTGCCGATTTAATGTAATCCTTTGTCCAATATTTTTTTGTCCCTACCTACCTATTGTGGTCTAGCTAGTTAATTATGTCGACCTTTGGTTTTCAACTCTCGATGTTGAAAACCCAACAGAGAGCATCTGAGCGCGGCGAAAAAACACACTGATTTTCAACTTTTGGCGCTAATCAGTGCGTTGAAGTTAATGCGCGAAAATATCCCGCTGCGATATTTTTACGTCCATGTAAACGTCGACTAAGGGCCCTATTTCACTAGGACACCAGTGGCGGCGCAAACATAGTCGCGCTGTCAAAAATGTATGGTTGGTTGCGCAACCGATCGAACGCTTGGTGAGATACCCACCATAGCTGTATATATTTTGCTGGCAGCGCCACCATGGTGTCCTAGTAAGATAGGGCCCTAACAGGCATCCGGTGGTCAACCGTAGTACAACTTAAGTGCATCCGGATCACCCCTTAACTCAATGTTACCAACCAACCCTCTTTTCGGGAATCCCAGGCTGATTCCCGGCCACCGTAGGCACGGGCTTGCGGACGGCGAGTAATGGGTAGCTCGCTGTCCGGTAAGGACCAAGCCCGGGTCGACGGCGCGTTGTGTTCCACGCGCGCCTCAAAGAGATGTCAGCAGCAACTGATGGGGCCCGCAAGGGCCGATGCCTGCCAGGGGTGCGGGTTGTTCGAAAGAGATACCGCGGCCCCTGGCACACAGGCAACCGAGGGAACACGGGTGGGTTTTAGTCAGTAAAAGTCTGACACGCCCTCCCGCTCCGCCCAGAGCGGGAGAAGTTATTTGATGATTTCCCACCCAAAAAAAAAAAAAAAAAAACCCTCTTTGCAACCTTGCTAATAAACAACTCTTATTTTGATTTGCCGACTAAGTATTTCAAATTAGGAGCTTTTTAAGAAAAACTGCCCACTTTATCTTATAGTCATAGAATTATAATTGAATTCCATTGGATGTCCGCAGCTGCCCCTTAGACGGCGAAATCATGGGCCAGTTCCAGTACTCCGCCGACCGGCAAACAGCACGTGTCTCATTCCCGGCACACAAGTTCCCCTACACCGCCAGTGTGTACTACACGTGTGAAGTCAAGTTGTGCGATCTGAACCATCCTACGGACTGTGTAAGTTAATTTGTATTTTTATAACCGACTTCAAAAAGGAGGAGGTCATCAATTTAGTATGTTTATTTTTTTTAAGCAGGTACCTATATTCGGGCACAACTCCGTCATATACAGGGTGTAACAGAAACCTTATTACTATCCTTAGCAATAAAGGTAATAGCTAGTATAGAATCAATATGCATAGTTTCAGTTCAAAATAAAATACTCTAAGAATTGATATCAAATTTTCGGTTTCATGTTTCTTAAATTCAAATCATAACAAACGTGTCACCGCACTACGTAGGTCAATAACTTTCCAAGTTACTTGCCAATATCACGATAAATCTCTTACGAGTGATGTGTTTCTTTCAATTTGAAAAGTTCGGTTTCTGCTATCAATGTACTAAAAATTTTCGTAACTTCCGAACATGTAGAGATAGGATTAAAAATCCCTTCCAATATCGTTTAATATCATCCAAATTAGCCGTGCCCTTGGTATGTAAGTATATACCCTTTCCGTTACTCGTTGTATACATAGACGGATTTGCAAAATTCTCTTGTCTTAAAGGGGTTTATTCCGAAATGGTCCCATTTAAATTTCATGTAGATCTGATGATGAGTTTCGGAGACAGACAACGGAACACTTCAAAAAATGACAGAAAATCAACCGCGATTGCTGCTATCGCATAAATATGCATTGTTTTGACCCCAAGGATGATGAAATTTCGAATTGGTGTGGGGTTAAGTAGGTACAGTAAAACTAAAAAGTGAAAAATATAAAACTTTTTCCAGAAAAAAAAACAACCCACTTCCGAAAAACCACTACAGAGTGAATAATAACTTTAATTTCGGAAGGCGGTGACAAAAAAATTAAATACATATTCAAAGACAACGACTTCCGAAATTCAGTTTCTTCCGTTTTTTAGTGTTTTTCCGGAAGTATTTTATTCAATCTAACGTCTTCAGTCTTCTACGGATTGGTACAGCTCCTAATACCGAAAAGATCAGATCAGCGGTGGTAGCCCAGTGGTAACGGCCGCGACGTACATGTTGTTGGTCCAAGGTTCAAACCCAGACGGTCGCTTTACTTTGTGTAAATTATTTCATCACCGCCGCTCTCAAAACGGTGAAGTTAAACATCGTGAGGAAACTGGCATGTCCTAGAGTAGAATATAATTTGATTTTCCAAACATGGGTAAAAAATAATAATACTATAGTTGTTAAGATATATACACCGGGACATTTTATTCATCTTACAACGGCAGCCCACTTCATGTATCCAATGACTACTAACCATTTATATAAAAAAAAAATATTTTTGAACATTCGCGTAATTAAAAAAATTCAAATCACTAAGACGCATGACGTAGTTTGAAACACCCTGTTATGCAGATGGAATTAATGATGGAATATAATGGTAGGTAGGTAGATATCTTCTACCGTTTGATACGTAAACATTATTAACAGGGAGGGTATTTCATCATTCTAAAGCATTATTTATTTGTCATTGTCTTAATTATGACGGATACATTGAGTGGACCACCTTTGTAAGACGACTAAACTATCACGGTGTATACATCAAAGGTCAGCCATATTTTACCATTCGGCATGCAAATATTTATATTATTTGTGTAAGTTGTACTTACATTTTAAAATCAGATCATTAAAAAAAAAAAAATATCCTAGAACCAAAAAATCGATGATATGTCATTTCCATCAAGCCGGACTTGGCCCGCGTGACACACAGAGAGAATACCTCAACAGAGGGAACGTTATAGACTGGTGCTACATGATACAAAATATTCACAGAAAAAAAAATACAAGAATGTTTCGTTGCCAGGATCTTAATGATCTCAATTTTCCGGTAGTTATCCATTTATTTAATTCTAAGAAAAATACCTGCCAACCATTTAATGTAATGAGGAGTCGTTTATTTTATTAACCATGTAAGTAATTTGTCGTTAAAGACACCGACAAAGTTGTTATTTACGAATACGACTGGCGGGATGAGAGGTTTACAGCGTTATAGAAAAAAAAACTGGTTTTTATTATGTTCTATTGTTGTTTATGCCAGCTTCTAAATTGAAATATTAAAAAAAAACACTCATTTAACTCCAATTGTATCTTTAAAATTAGAACACAGAATTCCTGGATGGCAGAAATCAATACAGTATTGGTACTTTTTAGTTCAACTGCTTTTTGAATTAATAAAACAAAAAATACTTTACGATTAAATAAGATAAGTATTTGTGCCAAGTTTCAAGGTTATTAATGGCCGATTCCTATAATGTACTGACCATTATTGGTTCAAATTAAGACATTTGTATCACCAATGATGAAGTAAGACGTCATCGTTTCGGACACTCCCTAATGGAAATAACTATCACAGGTAAAATTAGCTTACGAATCTATTTATATGCCCAGATTGGCAATAAAAAAACACTACAAAGAGAAAAATAACTTCAATTTCGGATGTCGGTGACTTTGGATATGTATTTTAAATTTTTTGTCACCGCCTTCCGAAAATAAAGTTATTTTTCACTTTGTAGTGTTTTCTGGAAGTCGGTTGTTTTTCTTTTTGGAAAAAGTTTTTATTTTTTCACTTTTTAGTTATAGTATCTACCCCAAACGAATTCGAAATTTCATCATCCTTGAGGTCAAAACAATACATATTTATGCGATAGCAGCGATCGCGGTTGGTCTGCTGTAATTTTTTAAAGAATTCCGTTGTCTGTCTCCGACACGCAACATCAGATCTATATGAAATTTAAACGGGACCATTTCGTAATAAACCCCTTTCGAAAAAATAAGTTTGCAAATCCGTCTTTATATGACGGAGTTATGCCCGATCATACATAATAAAAGAAGGTTGTACCTTCCTTCATCAGCTCAGCGTCATGAGATGATGATGACCATACGCAAATCTCTCAAAAGTTTTAGAAAATATATGAAAAACATTGTTAATACCTGTAAAATTTGAGGGTTGCCCTCGATTTACCTGGGATTCCATCATCAGATCCTGACTTGGTGCCAATGGGACCACCTCAGGAGTATACTCTTTCAAACAAAAAAAGAATTTTGAGAATCGGTCCTCAAATGGGGGAGAAATCGGTGAACATACAAAAAAAAATATAGTTGAACATATAACCGCCTCCTTAATGGTAGCCGGTTAAAAAAATTAAGCGAAACGATCCATTTTTGTTTAGAGGAACAGAGCATTCCTAGTCTCAGCAGTCTCGGATGTGTGTTGATACGTGAATCAGTCAGTTTCTCCTTTTATATAATACTAGCTTTTGCCCGCGGCTCCGCCCGCGTGGATGTCGGTTATCGCGTAAAAAAGTAGCCCATGTCCTTCTCTATGGAGAAGATATGCTTGCTTGCTTGCTTGGGATATGTCCCAAGCTATATCTCTACCGACGAATTTCATGACGATCGGTTCAGCAGTTTAGGCTTGAAAGCAGACAGACACACAGAGTTACTTTCGCATTTATAAGTAGGGATTTAGATTACATAAAACGATGTCTCTGTTTTAAACATATTTCTTTTTAAACTATAGGAGCCATGCGCACACAAGAGGCGCGTGCGACGGGATGACGAGGGATCTCCGGCTACTGTGGAACTGTTCAAGGGGCTGTATGTGAATGAAGCTGATTCGCCAGACAACGATGAAGTTACCAGTGAGAAGGTAAGATATTCAACTTACTAATCCATGGTCTGATGATCATCTGCCTAGAATATCCCAACAATGTTGTGGTCGGCTGCCAGTCTAACCGGATGCAGCTGAATACCAATATTTTACATGGAGCGACTGCCTATCTGACCTCCACAACCCAGTTATTGGGTAACACGATACTCCTTGGGTAGACTGGTTGTCAGACTTTCGAGCTTCTGACGGCCCGTAACGACTGTCAAAGATCCACAATTGACCAACGGCGGATTATTTACATTGTTACATTTTGATTTCTATAATTATTTTAACTACATTTTCCAACGTTTTATAGCATGAACCCATCAATATTAGATTTAATACAAGATTAAAGATTTAATATAGGGCTTAGTACAAAGACCAGAACATCAAGCTATCTGTCAAATTTATTTGATAGTCGTTCAACTTTATTACAAAAGAATAAGGTTGATGTTTAATTGGAAAATTTGACAGTTTGGGATAGCTTGATGTTCTGGCGTCTGTACCTACTAATACAGGCTGTAATTTTAATCACCGTTAACCTCATAACAGGTCATTGTACTCATCATTATGAACAACTTTTACAATGGGACCAAACCTGAAATCGCGAAAATAAAATCAGCTGTTCCTTACCTTACATTTTGACGAGTTATGCGAACATAAATGTAGGGAACAGCTGATTTTTTTTTTCGCGTAGTTGTTCATAATGATGAGTACAAGGGCTTGCGGCCGGCGAGTAATGGGTAGCTCGCTGTCCGGTAAGGACCAAGCCCAGGTCGACGGAGCGTTGTGTTCCACGCGCGCCTCAAAGAGATGTCAGCAACAACTGATGGGGCCCACAAGGGCCGATGTCTGCCAGGGGTGCGGGTTGTTCGAAAGAGATACCGCGGCCTCTGGCACACAGGCAACTGAGGAAACACGGGTGGATTTTAGTCAGTAAAAGTCTGACACGCCCCCTCCTGCTCCACCCAGAGCGGGAGAAGGAGAAGCCATTTGATGATTTACCACCCAGAAAAAAAAAAATGATGAAAACATTGACCTCTTATGAGGTTAACGGTGATTAAAATTACACCTTGTTTAGGTCTCCATTTTCTTCTCTTACTTAATAATCACAGAAAACCAATTACTTTTTCAGAAAGAAGACGAGATCTGCATTTCCCAGCGGAACTTCGCGATCGGCATATGTATAGCGGGAGTCATCCTGATGATTTGCGTCATCGCAGCGATTGGCTTCATCCTGGCTAGAAGGAGGAACCCGAAGACCTACTCCAGAACTGGCAGCTCATTGTACAGTGGTCCCTACACAAATACCGGGTACTCCCATACCAGTTAAAGTGATATTTGGTACCGTTTTTAATGCTGATGATATTCACATTACATGTTTGTGAAGATTGGAAACGATTTGATTTTGATTTTTGTTTTGGCAAAGAAGAAACGGGTTAAGAAAAAAAAATGTGCAAGTCGGTTATTAAAATTAAGGAAAAATATCTCTAGATCCATAACTATAAATTGAATAAAATTTAGGTTTTTTGCTACAAAAAAAAAAGACAAAAATCAAAATGAAGTGTTTTCTAGCTCCTAAACTATAGTGTGTATGTCATATTGCTAAGTGCCATCTAAGTATTGGACATATTATATTTTTAAATTATTTAGGCATTGGTTTCTAAAACATCGAATTTTTTACTGGGGAAACGATAAGAGGTGTAAAAATTGTATTTTTTTTATAAATACGTCATTAAAACAAAAGCGTTGCGCCTGAATTAAAAATATTTTAAATAATTTGAAAATCGAAATGCATATTTGGAGGTGAGCATCGAAAAATTTGTCAGTATAGTAACTTTGTATTACTGTTGTGTTTATTTTCACAACGATTGAGTCATAGTTTAGTATTTAGTTTTTTAGTTTATTTTACCACGTGTATTAAATTTACCAATACAATAAACTAGAAAGGAGTGGATCTGTGTCAGATTAAAATAATAATTTACTTTAAATAACAAACATCACTTTTATACACTCCATGAAAAGTAGAAATGTAAAAATAAAATGAAAACGTGGTTTTAAAACGTGATGTCACATAAAATGTACTTTTTCGACAGTTAAAAGTAAATATGAAGTTTTAAATTAAATAGCAGCCGACCTTTTTCGGAAGTTACACATTTTGTTTTTTTTAAATAATTTTACTACGTTTTAAAACCGCATCTTCTTTATTTATAATAATAAATTTGTGATAATTCGTTCGTTCGTATACGTCGTGATTCGATATTTTTATATAAAACACTGTTATTTAAGAAATATACTGGTTGCCTTGCATTACGTAAAGAAGTAGAATAAAATTAATGACAAAAGTCATTTCTTAGGGTGTTGTAAAGGCCTGTGAAACTAGATTTTAAAAAGTATTTTTTTAAATAAAAGTATTTGAACAGTTCCTTCTGGTTTAAGTAATAAGTAACTAAATGGTTTTCTTTTCTAGCAAATTTCGGTTTTTTATCAGAGTTTATTGTAAGTTTTGTACATAGTATTTTTTTGTTAAATAAAATCACAATTTTATTATTATGACAAAAAAAATATTTCAATAAATTGCGCTTCTCTTGGGTTATTAAATATTAATTTCTAGTCAAACAGGCCTTTATCTTTTCTATATAGGTGGCGGGAACTAGTTTTCTTCTACGCGATTCATTTAAAATTTTAGTTCACTGGCTTAAAGTTAACTAAAACTTAGTTAAAAGTGACTTAGTGAACAAAGTCGTGAATTAAAATTTGTAAAACATAATTGGACAAGATGCCATATTTTTTAAGTTTTAATGTTAAGTTTCCTTTCTGCCAGTAATCCGTCCAAACGGTGCTATTTTAATTTTTAATCTTGGCTTTTTTAAGTTGCTTTTTTGCTTGTTACTTGCGCCACTGTCCATTGAAACAAAAACAATTTTGACGAAAAATCTTGAAGATTTTTAGGATTAATACTGCTGAAAAACAGTTCTTTTTTTCTCGTCACTCGTTTGAAATCAACTCACTAGATGGCAGCACTCTCAAAGGTCGTGAATAAAGGGTTGTGCACAATATGAATGGACAGTGCTTTTTTTTAGTTTTTACTATGTATGTAAAGTAACAACGAATATTATCGATATACGTTTCATACTACCCCATTGTTAATATTTTTTTTAGTTATTTTTTTTTCAACTAATTATTGTATTATGTAACTAGTTTAATACAATGGGGTTCTGGAACGATACCGAGCGGTAAGACAGTGTACGAATTTTTTTTAACAATTATACTGACTTGATAAGATTTTTGAGTTTTATTTATTGTTCAAAATGATTTTCTTCAAGTTTCTGAAAAACAAAAATTAACCTTTGAGCCGTACTTAGCTCCATTTTTGTCTAAATTTACACTTTTCAGTTTCTTTTTCAAATAAGAACTTTCCTCGACAGCCACCCGACTTAATTATTTGACCCTCGATGACAGACTGACACTCACACCCCAGCAAAGTCTAAACGCATCAAGATGAATAAAATAAGCCCGATACTAGGAAACAGCAACTTTATTTTGTATTACCGACGAAAAATTTCTGCGGTCTAGAATGATATGCTGAATTCATGGTTACAGTTTGCGCACTGGATAAAAACTTATACTAGGTAAGTATATTAGACCAGCTCCTACTTATTTATGACAGCCTTACTTATTTTTAAAATCACGAGACTGCGTATTCGGGCTGCTCAGTTTAACCCTGTAGCAACCTATTCTGTAAAAATCTCACCGTGAAAACTTAGGTGAAGTGATCTGGAAGTGAGCTGTCAATAATATCAATCCTAGGTGGAATTACAGCTTCACCTAAGTTGACGGTGACATTTTTGCAGAAAACATATGTGACGCGAACTGTAAATCCATTTTTTTGACAAAGGTCACGGTCAAGGTCAATTGGGTCATTTATTCATCCGTAGACAAACATCCCGAAGAGTTTTACACAAGGGAGTATGAAAATTTCATTAGTTTTTACCTAGGACGTCTAGTTTTTGAGATATTAGCGAAAAAGTAAAACATATTTAACAACTAGTTGACTCGACAGACTTCCTGTCCTTCGTGTGAATTTCATCAATGCATACAAAAATCCTGCAATCCAAAAAGCACTTTCAGGTTTTTCCCAAATTTTTCAATTTTTGGGCAACTTTTCTGTCCATAAAAACCAGATTCTGAATATTACGAACATTGTAAAATAAAAAATAGGCTAAGTGATAGGTCCGGCTGTTCAGCTGTGATGCGCTTATAGGGTTCCGTACCCAAAGAAGGCCAACGGAACCCTATTACTAAGCGTCTTCTGACTGTCAGTCTATCTGTCTGTCAGTCGAGCTTTTATCTGATGAACCGTAATAGGAAGATAGTTGAAATTTGGGCACGCTACGATTGCGGCGGTAAGTCCTCTGAGGAGTGGAATGAGAGGCACGGCATCCTTGCCTTCCGCCTGACGCAGGTCCTCACCAGACAGGGTGTTTCGGGAGGTTCCTGTTCCGCATAAGGCGGGAGGAAACGCCCGGGTTTTTCCACTGCGTAGATCGTCCTGAGGACACGGTGAAGCATACGGTGGAGGTCTGCCCGGCTTGGGCGGGGCACCGCCGTGTCCTCGATATTTATTTAAATATTACATGCGTTGAAATCCTCTATTCCAAGCCTATTCCTTATTTCGACTTATAACTGCTGCTCATGAATCAGTAACAGAACACATTGAAAAATGCATGTACTAATGTTTACGTGAGCATGGGAGGGGGGGGGGGCGGGGTAAGTGCTTTGCTTACTTTCGCTGACGAGGGGTAGGGGGCGGGGTTAATAATTCCCAAAAATCTACTTACGTAATACATGAATGGCCCCTACCCCCAAATAAGAAACGTGTTTAAAATCAAATATGTAGTGTTAAATATTGAATGGTGGAACGGAACTCTTCGCGTGCCAGTAAGACTCGCATTAGAAAAAAAAATATAAAGGAAAAAAATAAAAAAACAATATTCTTTATCTGTATGTATATATTCGCCAATCCAACAATCTCTCCATGTATATAATAATATAGAAAATACATAAACAACGTACCAATACATAACACCATAAATAATTTACTTTACATAGTGCATTTAACCGATTTACAGTACTTAAACTTATACTATACAAAATTACATTAGCTACTTATTAATATTTTTATCAGGATAATTATATTAATTTAATTATTTAGGATTGGTTGAAAACAGAACATACGCATGCATGGAAGTGTTGGTAGACCTATATTACTTAAAGACTGCGTAATAATATTAAAAGCATGTAAAACAGACAAACTGTCAATATAGTCGTTTATATTTCTTGAACTAATAAATTTTATTGAAATTTTGAGGACGATAAAATTTTTCATTTGTTTACCTTTTCTATCTTGAATTTAAATCAGTAATTGATACTCCCGGGACATTGTGGGGTAATTGACATTAACGCATGTAAAATTACAGTTGATTACAGTCTTCATTTTAACAGTTCAGTTCCATTTATTGCGTTATTTACATGGATGAATGAATGAATGAAATACACCAAACACAGCCTGGTTTGACCAGACTCGATTAATCGAATGAACCCCAAGATGATGTTGTTATGTGAGCAGACAATGGACGATGGGCAAGCGACTATTGACTCCGTCCCCAATTCTTTTTTATTCTTTCGAACAGACTTCATTTTTGTGTCTTATTGTCCGTTACGGGCTACATACTAACAAACGTTGTTTTCAAGTCTTAATTATATGGGGTTTCCTGAAAAAAGTTATCTTTCAATTTCATTTGTCTGACGATGAACAGGTTGTATTGTATCTAAGTGCACAATCTCTACCACCGCCTACTGGGTATACAAGAGTGAATATGTTATTTCATTGAAATTACGATGTTCAGTTATTTTTTTATAATCAAACATGTTTTGTATTACAGTTGTACCATTACATTTTCTTATTTTCCCTGAAAACTGCATACTTTTGACGGTCGTCGCCATGGTCAAAAATTATCAGTAAGCTAAGACCTTTAAAATGTGATATGTCTCAAGTCTGTTTCAATTGTGGGGACGCCAGAGCCCATAATCCTTATTCCAACTTATGAAGCAATAGATAAGGAATCTCTTTCAAATTATTTGGAAATGTAATTCAAAGCGTGTTATACAATTAGGATGCTGGGTCGAATAGGTACAAAAATCACCACAAATTAAATTAAATAGTAACTTAATCTAAACAAACCGTCAGTCTTAACAGTAACTAATTAACATTATGATTATTATTTACATTATTAAAGAAAATTAACATACTAACAAAATTAAGTGCCATTTTTAAGAATAATCACAGAATTTTCAGGCATTTCAGTTTAAATACTTTTTCTTTCAAAATTTTTAACTCTTATTTAGGTTATTGCTAAACATTTTGGTTACTATCTCTTTGACAGTCTTTAGTCCGATGCCTAAATGTCTGACAGCCAGACTTACCAAGGGGTATCGTGTTACCCAGTAACTGGGTTGCGGAGGTCAGATAGGCTCCATAATACGATAATTCAGCTAAACAAGGCTAGGCAGATTGGTTGCTCTCGCAGACTGCACACGCGGTATTTGTCCTACATTACAGTTCAAAATTCAGAGCAACCAAGATTTTTAGCGCAAACATTACTTTCTAAAGGCATGTATTTAATCGATCCACAAATTTTTCCCATTTTGATCTCCCTAAAAATATTAATCTATGCGCTAATATACTCACTAACTGATCTTTTTTTATGTGCCCTAGCTTATTGACGGTGACCAACGAGATTGGTCAGTTCTTACCTCTATGGTCATTTAGCGACCAATTTTAACGACACAGATAGTTTTTAAAAGACCAAAAAGTAAAAAGAAGATCATTAAGTAAAAGAAGCATTAAAAATAACATAAATTGTG
Source organism: Polymixis lichenea (assembly GCA_949091785.1). Classification (NCBI taxonomy): domain Eukaryota; kingdom Metazoa; phylum Arthropoda; class Insecta; order Lepidoptera; family Noctuidae; genus Polymixis; species Polymixis lichenea. The sequence continues at coordinate 7,566,746 of OX420958.1, forward strand.
GATCAATCAAATATTTCCCCTTTCTAAATGTAAGTACATTTAATTTTAAGCGTAAAACCCTTTCATTAGCAAGAAAAGGATAAATATTAAGACACCAATACAAGATACAGATATCCCAAAAAATGTTTGCGCTTCGGTAATCATCGCCTATCTTCGGAAATACGAACGTGCGATGATGAGATTTTGTATAGAAGCGTTACAACCATGGAAGTAGTTGCCAATTTTGTATACCCATGATTTTACAAAATTAAATTTACAACCTTGATGGATCGATCTTAAAAATTGGCAGAGACAGACTGGATACAGAAGACGGAGGATGGGGTTTTGTAATGGACTGCGATAGCCTGAGTTGATTGATTGTAATGAATAACTCTTACCATGATAAAAAAAATATGAATTAAAAAATCAAACAAAACTTGAAAGCTTTGACTCTGAAGGGGGTAACTTTATGGAGCGACGTTCGTTCTAATTCGGAAACACGAAAATCACCGAAGCGCATACATTTTCTGGTTTAACTGTACATAATCATGCACGAATAACTTTACGTTAAATATTAAAATCAACTATATTTCACGCAGATCGGTTGTGGGCCTGCGAACCGCGATTGTGATTGGCTATCTTGTAAGGTCGTGTCTTCGTGAGCCAATCAATAATGAACTTTAAATATTGGATGGGTCTAGGACCTGCTGTTAAGCGATGATGAGGTCGATTGGGATTGTGCAAGCTTGCCTAGAAGTAACCTATTTACTTAGACTCCCAGATTATAGCTACTGGAAAACAGTCTGCCAATATATGAACGATATGTCGTAGTTCGCAAGACCAAAATCTTTTTACGCAAATCTACATTTTCGTCTAAAGGTATACTAATTTTCGTCTACTTAAAACTAAGCACAGCTAAGGTTTGGAAAATACCTTTTATATGTGCCATAAAATGATTTTGGGAAGTTTATTTGTTGTTATTATGAATTAAACCCAACCCACCAACCCAACCCAACCCTTTAAGTTTTTGGGTTGTTGTTGAACCCACAGTAAAAAAAATATGTTACCCTGTTTCGGTAAGTCCTCCTTATAATTTTTTACTCTTGCGCCGAAACTCCACGACCATTCCATCAGGTGTTTTTGAAAGTTGAAAAATCTATTTTCATACATTTCAATAAAATATATAACTACCAATTGGTGAAAAAGAAATGGTAGGTGACCTTGATATTGAGTTAATATTATTATACAAAAAATATTATTCAATAGATTAGATAGTTCAATCCGTGAAGATGCGCCCTACTCTTTGACACTTACTAAGAGCGGTCAAAAACAAATGAAAGGGACAGAGAGGGGTGCGTCATCGTGGATTGAACTATCTGTACCTATCTTATCTATTATTCATTGATGATATATTTGTATAGTTTTCTTTTATCGTTGTTCCTCACAACGACAGCACTTGCCATGTAATCTCTTCAGTACCCTAGGTTGACTGGTAGAGAATGCCTAAGGCATTCAGTCCGCCTTTGTACCTTTTTTGTGTTCAAGAATTTGAATTTTAAAAAAATAGCTATAGGATCATCACCAGAGGTCGGAGTAGGTAGATTGATTTAAGGTCGTTGACGTCAAACGTAGAGGATAATATGGATATGCCTCCAAAATACCGGAACTTCATATTTATTGTGATATTTGTTCCGGAATTTTGAAATTAGCACAAATTTGTGTTTAAGGTGAAAAATTATAATAAAAATAATAATAATATCAATCTACGCTACCAGTGTTAGCTAATGGTGAAAATAATTGTTCATTGAATTCAATCAATCATTCATATAATAAACGATTTTGTTAGCCTATCTGTATGTTTTTTATTTTATTTTATTCCATAATTCCAATTCCGGAACTTTTTCCGGTACTTCCCGCACATTATGGATAAAATGGCATGTCCATATTATAATATCTTGACGCAAGTATATAAAATCAATCTACCTACTCCGACCTCTGATCATCACTTGCAGAGGTTTTTAGTCGTAGGTAATAAAACTTGTTCAAGATAAAGAAATGGTCGTAAAGATTCGGTGAAATAATATAATATGGAGCTTGATCAATATATTATTTTTCACTGGCCGCTTTGCATCTTGGGCCCAATAAGGCTGATCTTCTTTTGCTCTATTTAGGTGGTGGATAGTGCCTATTTGGACTCTGTGAAACAGGCCCTAAGAGTAGGAATATTTTTTTAATATATTTGGACAAAGAGGTGCCAATATTCTAAAAAAATTGGTCGTGATGCTAAATGGAATTAAACACACTTACATACTACTACAATTTTATCTTAAAGGTAGCTTGTTTCTTTATGTGATATTTGACATAGGTTTTCGTTTGTTTACAATATTCAAATCTGTATTTGGAATTATTATTATTGTATATTTTAAATTATTATTTAAGAACTCAACTGAAGAAACGCAGTGACATAGAAAACTGTAGACAAATTTGTGCTCTATGCCGTTTCAAGAAAGCTCTAATTCAAGAAAATCTCCGATCTAAAAACACCGCCATTACTAAGCTCATGCTCTCAAGTCCCTAATGCACATAAATTACTCCTAAAAAGCATAATCAGCCTATAACATTCCCACAGCTGGGACAAAGGTCTCCTCTTTCTAAGAGGAAATGGGCCGTAATCCACCACGCGGGCCCAGTACGGGTTGATGGAAATCACATATCTTTGATTTTTTGGTTCTAAGACATGCTGGTTTCCTCACGATGTTTTTTTTCGCCGTTTTGAGAGCTATGGTGATTAAATAATTAACACAAAGTAAATCGGCTGTCTGGGTTCAAACCTATCAGTTACAATTCCCGGCCCAGTGCTGTTTGTTGGATAGTCAGTACTGACTACACTTCACGCCACAACTTTGTCCTCCATTTCTGCCAGCCCCGTTGTGGGTATGATATTTTAAACCTTATGTCAGCTCAATAAAGACAAGAAGTTCACAAAAATCTCGCTTTACAAATGCCGCCGTTCCTCTACCCTCTCTAACTTCAATATTCAAAGTCAAAAGTTTACTAGAAGATCACCATTATGGTAGGTCGTCGTCCATTTGGACCGTCATCAAGGAGTCTTCGGGATGTATCTCCAGAATCGCTTCTGTACCATCGTTGAACGGGAATGAGACGCTGCCATCGATTACTAGACCTGAACAAAAAGGAAGAAAAGTTGGTTGAAATTTGAATAGTAAAAAAACCAGACCGCCTAAAAAATTGACTATAATTATTACAAGAAATTTTTGTTTCAAGAGCTTGGCTATTAAGGTTTACTTTTCTTTTGTTCCTTAAATACAATTGATCTCCTCACGACTAACATAGTTTTTAAACACTAAAAAAAACATCATTTGACCTGCGAAAGTAAATGCCCGTAATTGATCAGCTGTTTTTGTAATTTTTCGTGGCACATAGATAATTTTTACGAATTTCCAAAAAGCAGAACATAACAGTGGTTTGGTTGAATATGTTAAAGTCAGTGTCATTTAAAGTTTAGAACAAAGTAGTAGGCATGATGAAACAAAAAGCATTTTTTTTTTGGTTCCATTAGTTTTCTATTTCGATACTAAACACGTCAGTAAAGGATTGCAAGCCAATTTAAAAGGGTATTACACCCATTTTTAAAAAGTGTCTTAATTAGATTCTAGATTGCTAATAAACCACTAAAATAACACAATTTTTTTATTTTAATTGATTAGTGCTATAAAATGCATTAACATTTTACATTTTCAAATTTCGCGCGTAATTTGACGAAAACGCTAGACGCCATATTGCTCTGTGGGTCATGACGTCAGTTTGCTGTGTAAACAAATGCGCTGATATTCTTTATGATAATAGTTTTTAATTTAATGAGTTAGTTATTTTTCTACTAATCGTTGGTTTGCTGTTCCTGAATGCAAAATTTTATTTAAATAAAAATTACTTTAGTTACGAAAATAATAAAAGTACAAAGTTCAGTTGACACGCGGCTACCTATTTACAGATAAAAAAACTGAAATCTTTATATTGAATTTTAAAATTTATTTTGTTATTTCATAAACTAAAACGAACATTTTCCGACTGCATTTTGCCTAAGCTATCTCAATAATAATATATATTTTTATATTTTTTGTCATATAGCGTACAATACCCTATTAGACCATGTATATTATAATGAGTACGTACCTGCATCAGTGCAATGCGACTTGACATTGACGGAGCTGGCTTTGTCCCTGACCTTGAGTCCACGCGGTGTGGGCCACTCCTCAAACGTGATGTACTCACGGACTGAGTATGCTAGCTGGTCGGAATCTGGTGAACGAAAGAAAAAATCTTTATTAGGAATATCACTAACTTAACTAGATGAGGTTGGCGTTTCCTATCTGATAAGAAAGGCCGAAACGAACTCAAAGGTCTCAGTCTCTTTTAAAGTCCAGACATAATCTTGGTCAGATCATGTGAAAACCATGTTAGATTGGTGTCTGAAATGGTCTTTTGAATGTACATAATTAAGCAAAATCCTACCTGGTGCAAACATTAGCTTCTGGTTGTATGTCTCGGTGACTTGTCTTGCCTTCTCCAGCGCGGTGTCAATCTGTACTCCAAACTGCTGTGCCAGTATCTTCATTAATTCTTGCACTGATTGAGTTCGAAGGCAGTTTATACTGAAAATATGATAAATATTGGTTATACATACACACATACATAAACTCACGCTTTCTTCCCATAAGAATAGGCAGAAACTAGAACGTCATCTGCTACGATCCTTACTTAAATCAAAACAGGAGTGAACAGGCATTTTCTGGGCACGCTCGATCCATCATAGACCTCATCACTCGCTTTTCATCAGGCGTGATCGAGGTCAAGAACAGGCCCAATTAGTAATTTAAAAAATAAATATATAAAATTTACTCAATCAAAAACCCGACTGCCTAAAAAGTGAACTTTAAAACAAGTATTATGTCACAGTTTTTAGTAAACTTCATTATTTTTGATCTTAATGAGACCTATTTATGAAACCCTTTATTTTGATACCCCACTCAATAGGATTTGAGGAAAATACTTTTTTGTGAAGACATTTTATGGCGCCACAAATCGGTATTTTTTTTTTCAATTTTGATATACCCAGTGCCACTCTCACAATTAAGACGAATCTATCGGCACCTCTCAAGCTGAAATCGATCAAGCCGTTTAGGCTACAGAGCGTGCCAAAGAAATATACATACATACACTCGAAAAACATAACCCTCCTTCTGGCGCAGTCGGGTAAATACTCCTTTTGCTACGATTACGTTCATACATCTTTCATTATATCATCGTTCATACGGAACATGGAATTAATGGTTTTTATTCGATTTTAGGTGGTGTGAATCGGAAAAATACAAAATTCCAATAACATATATTATGCCATCTACGTTAGCATGAGTTCATTTTTATGTCAAAATACTGTCTCTGATATACTATTAAGAAACTACTACAATTTTATTATAATTTTGGTGTTCAATAAAGCATATTTGATCTATGTAATGTAATTTATATAAATAAATGTATCTATCTACTACGAACGAAATTCGGAAAGGATGTCGCGAAACAAATAGCCAATTTTATTTTTTCCGAAATGCTGACATGCTTTGTTTGCTGCCTTAGTGTGACATAACGACATTTAATTCTTCAATATCATATATCGATACATAAGCTGACATTTTAAACCAAATATCAAACGATGAGGTTCTCAAGTCGACGCGTATTTTTATCCTACAGAAAAATACGATCTGGCGATAGTCGAATGGGCTCCTAGTTTGATTTAGTAAATTAAAATTATTATGGTACCTAAAGTGCCAGGAAGTGCTGCCGGTACCGGTAGTGACGCATAGACCGGAACTCTTCGTGTGGGACCATTCTCCGTTGTCTATCTGTAGCCGCAGAAGCGATACTCTGGATGTTACACTTTCGCCTATGAATACCTGGAAAAGAATTTAAAATACATTTAAGGTTTTAGTTTTAAATCTTGTTTTAGAATCTCATATAACCTCATCATCATCAGCCTTTTCCCAAATATGTTGGGGTCAGCTTACAGTCTAACCGGACGCAGCTGAATACCAGTATGTTACATGGAGCGACTACCTATCTGACCTCCACAACCCAGTTACTGGGTAATACGATACAACAACCAGGGGTGGTTGTCAGACTTTCTTCTGATGGCCCGTAACTACTGTCAAAGACGCACGAATGACAGCCGAGTCTTAACGTGCTTTCCGAGGCACGGAGGGTTATTGGTGTGTAAAGATAGTCATCCATCTACGGACTAACCGCGGCAAGCGTAGCTTAACCTGATCGATCGACTCATGCAGGTGTTATGAGCCACAAACTATCTGACCTCTACAACCCACTTAACGGGTAACACGATACCCCTTGGTAAGATCATCATTCTCCTGCACTTATTTGTGAAAAACAACAATTACAATTACATTAAAATGCGTCGTTGAATTTTCAACTTTCTTCGCTGATACGAGCGTTGAAAATCCAACAGTGCACTTTGGCTATAGCTTTTGGGTTCCGGTACTTATAGCCTTCCTTCTGTCTCGGCGCAATATGTCTTTTTCCCCCACACTTCTCTATTAGTCATCATCTCCGTAGTCACACCCTTTCTAACCATATCATCATTCACACAGTCCATCCATCGTTTCTTTGGTCTCTCCCTACTCTTATAGCCATCGACATTCATACTCAAAACTTTACACACGAAATTTTCCTCATTCCTCCGTATCAGAAGCCCATACCATGACAACCGAATTCCACACAACTTTTCGTCACACATAAATTACGTCACACGTTAAGAGGGGGAGGGGTCAACGAAATGTGACAAGGGCCAGGGGGGATTCAAAAGCTTTGTGACCTCACATGTTAAAACCTAAAATACTAAACCTACTCTTACTTCTAAATATAAAATTTAAAAATTTGTGACGTCACACAAGGGGGCAGGGGGTTTTACAAGCATGACTACCTGTAACAAGAACGGGGGGGGGTCTGTCAAAAAACCATAAAATTTGTGTGACATAATTTATGAACGGCCCCTTATCTGGAAAAAATATGATCTTACCTCATTTAACGCCAAAAATGGTAATACTTTAGTTGCGAGGGTGGGGCTTAGAGTTTCCGGTCCACGACAGTTGCTCATCTGTTGCGAATTCAAGTTGTATGAGTCTGCCATTTCATGCGAGTTCTGTACCGGTGGGTATCTGTAGAAGAAATTATGTTTTACTTTAGTATGGGGATACAATCGTTACGAAGCTACAAGACTATGTGTTGAAAATTTCGAAGACATGTGTCATCAATCAATTCGCAATGGGTAGGGTGACATCTTGTGCCCGCGTGATTATTATTATTATATAAGGTGTTAAAAAATTTATGTTTAGAAATTTAAGGAGTTGTTTAAAATGACTTTTTTTTTAAAAAAAACGTTGCCCGACACTAGGATTTACTCCTGTATTGTGGGTGCGTTTACAAACATTTAAATTCACATACACAAACAGCCCGACCCGGAACAACTACTTGTAGGTCATACAAATATTTGTTCCGTGCGGGAATCGAACCCGCTACACGCAGCACAGCAGTCAATCGCTTAACCACTGCGCCAACCGTGCTGTCTAAACACACAAACACAAACATACATTCAAACCGTAATCACGAAAATATATTTACGCACAATAATCCGTTTCAAAGATATCCTATGTTTTCCCCCACACACTAATTGTTAAATATGCACATGCGCACCGTACCTACACCGTGTAGGCACAGACAGCCGCGCGAGCGAGACGAGCGCGTTGTCAAATACCTACGTAAACAGCTGATTCTAATTTACCCATCACATTTCTCAGACTTTGGAGTGGCAATTTATCGAACTTACCTAAAATTAAAATCGCTCAATTTTTAATTTTTTTTTGCAAAATGTTATTTTTCTGATACCGAGCAAGTACACGAAATTTGGAATATTTTTTTTTAACACCTTATATATTTATTTATATTCACATTTGGTAAGTAAACTTATAAACTAAACCCCACAAAACCGTAAGAGTGGTTAAACTCAAGAAACTTAGTACTTACAGTTAATTATTATTTCAAGGTAGCACTTTAACATATTTCCAAACAATGTTTTTTAAATTTATTTTTAAAACTATTTCTGTTCATTTCACTCCTTATGTTAGCTGGCAGATCATTCAATAGATATGGTATTCGTTTTTTTAGGGTTCTGTCACCAAAGTAATTAGTGACTCTGGGTACATTGACCCGCTCCCTCTCACAGAGAGGAGGCCTATATCTCAGCAGTTGGAATATTTTAGGCTGATTTAAATTCATCATCATCGTAATTTCAGCCGAAAGACGTCCACTGCTGGACATAGGCCTCCCTCAAGCTCTACCACTTCGACCGGTTCTGTGCTTCCCGCATCCAGTGGACCTCCGGCCTTCACAAGGTCATCGAAAGGTAATCAATTAATTTAAAATAATTGAAAATACAGAATACAATAACCTATAATAGTAATATGTACCACCATATTATTGACCCACTGCAAGGGAAAAACTATTTCTCATTCGGAGAATTAAGGCATGAGTATTGATCACCACGCTTGCTCAGGACGATTCAGATCGGCGATTTCAGACTTATGTTAACTACACATATAGGTAAGTTCAGGTTTCCTCACGATGTTTTCCATCACCGATGCCAGCCATGTCCAAGACAAACTCAGAAAGTACATTTGAATTAAAAAAATCTCATCTTACCCAGAAATGAAAATAGCTACTGACACACAAGCAGTGTAAGAATAGTATTTAGACAAAACCACTGCAAAATACATAAAACAATATTCTAATTACCATTTGCCGCTGAGATTAATTTATCGGCGCAATCAAAATGGCGCGTAATTGAATAGCGGAAAATTCTTTTCAAATGTAAACGGGGTAAATTTATGAGTTCACGCGTATTGTAATGTCAGCCAAAATGAGAGGAATTTTTCATAATTGAAATGTCTCAAAATGAAGGGGTGGTTAGAATGAAAGTTTATAGGACAGTAGATACCTAGACAGATGGATGGAATATTTATGACTGTGCATCAGTACTTGGTAAAAGAGTCTAAATAAATGTAGAATGATTTCTTTATCGGTTTTAATAAGGAATGCTTTTCTTATGTTTTATTTTGCTAAAATCCCAGATTAAATGTTTTTGGTTATTCAGTCTTTGCAGCCCTGTGTTTTTTTTAAGACACCTACTTATGTATCTACCCAACAGTATAGTTCAACTCAGCCTTTTGTAGCCCAATGCTGGACAAAGGCATCTCCTAAGCTGTGCCAGAATACCCTGTCTTCAGCCTTCAGTCGCATCCAGTCTTTCCCAGCCACCTTCTTCTTCTTAAGATCGTCGGTCCATCTAGGGGGGGGGGCGTCCCACAATACACTTGCCGATACGCGGTCTCCACTCCAGGACTCGTCTGCTCCACCAGCCCTCGATTCTTCGAGAAACCTGGCCAGCCCACTGCCACTTCAGTTTACTCTGCAAGCTATGTCGGTAACTCCGGTTCTTTTCCGGATACGTTAATTTCTGATTTTATTCTTCAAAGATATTCGCGCTGAGCGACCTAACCATATAACAATGTGGTTGTGGCGAACTTACCTGCAGTAATGTAGCGTATGCAAGTCTATGGGTGTGATAGTCTCCAATAGTTTCGGTTCGCAGGTAATCGTCGTACGTATCCTGGAACGACGCATCCATCTGAACCTGCCCTGAAATCATAATTATTATTATTGGTTTATTCTTTGATTTTGAATATTATTAATTAAGATAGGAACGAAGGATCAATAATAAATGTCTTCTTTGTATCATATACTATTTAATTTGTACAATAGGGTATTTTACTTTATACGAGAAAAAAACTAAAAATATATTATTGAGATAGCTTAGGCAAAATGCAGTCGGAAAATGTTAGTTTTAGTTCATGAAACAACAAAATAAATTTTAAAATAATATTCGATTTCAGATTTTTTTATCTGTTTTTGAACACAATGAAAGAGTAGCCGCCATGTTATTACGTCATACGGCATGTCAACTGAGCAACTTTGTACTTTTATTATTTTCGTAACCAAAGTAAATTTTATTTAAAAAACATTTTGCATTCAGGAACAGCAAAACAACGATAAGTAGGATAAATAACTCATTTTTAAAATTATAAACTATTATCATACAAAATATCAGCGCATTTGTTTACACGGCAAACTGACGTCATACCCACAGAGCAATATGGCGTCCACTGCGTCCAGCGTTTTCGTCAAATTACGCGCGAAATATGTAAATGTAAAATTTAAATGCATTTTTATGGCACTAATCGATAAAATAAAAATGTTGTGTTTTTTTAGTAATTTTTTAGCACTCTGCAATCTAAGTAAGACACTTTTCAAAAATGAGTGTATACCCTATTATCTTCCTATAAATCATCAGTCTAGCGTCTTTCCAACTATTTTAGGTTCGGCTTTCAGTCTAACCGGATGCAGCTGAATACCAGTATTTTACATGGAGCGACTGCCTATCTGACCTCCACAACCTAGTCACTGGGTAACACGATACCCCTTGGTAAGACTAGTTGTCAGACTTTCGAGCTTCTAACGACCCGTAACGACTGTCAAAGAGCCACGAATGACAGCTTCAAACCAACGGCTTAACACACTTTCCGAGGCACGTCTTGATTTGGAAAGATGGTAACCCATCCACGGACATAACGCGGCCATCGTAGCTTAATCTGATCAGCAGCCTCAGCATGACGCTTTCTATTTCTACGAAGATTAGACAGTGATTTTTCTATACAGAGTCACATTTCGTTCCTCCATTTTTGACATCGCACCGTAAATATCCTTCTACAATCTGTCATTTTGTCTTTCGTTTTAACGATCTTGTCTAAGTCCTTTTATATGTAGACTATTTCAGAAGTATATTTCTTCCCAAACTGTCAAAATCATACTGTAACAAACTTTCTACTCGACGGCCACAAAGTATATACGATTATCTACAAAATCATCATTCGTTTAGAACGCATAACTGTGATAATTAATAGAAGAACATAGCTATCTTCTCCTATTGTACATCATTTAGTTAATAGTCATGTCTTTTCTTCCGTCGTCAAATCGGTGCTCGTGTAAGCCTGCTGATCTGACGATACCTACAAGCCCCTCTATAATTATCTTGTTGTGACAGTTCGAATAAAAACTTATCCTTTATTTTTAAACATCGTTCTTTTTAATAGCAGTTTTTGGAGCTCCATATTTAGCAGTGGCGAGGGGTGAAATAATGGCCAGGGTAAGCCGTTCCAAAAAAAAAACACTCTACACGTGATGCAAGCTTAGTTTCCTCAGAGGGTAAAGCCCCACTTTAACTCATACTGAGTTGGAATCAGAGAGATTAATTTTATTTAAATTTTTTATTTATTTCTTTAAAAAACGTTGCCCCACACTAGGAATTTCTCCTGTATTGTGGGTGCGTTTACAAACATTTAAACTCACATACACAAACTGCCCGACCCGGAACAACTACTTATAGGTCATACAAATATCGAAATCTATATAATATTTTGTACTTTGAAATAATTAATGGTGGATCGGTGGGAGGTGGGATTTCTTAAAGGCGAGCCGATGGGAATCAGTTTGTATTGACCCTTCGCCACTGATATTTACTGAGAATGTATAGGTACAGGGAGATGTTACGTAATGTAAGTGGACGTACCTCTTTTAATGCCTGGAACGCACCCTTAACATCGTTAGAACACCATGTGGGTAGGCAGAGGCGTCCTACTGATTTCTTCGGTGAACTATTGAAGCCTATTACCGGCTTACTGAAAAAAAAAAACATAAAATTTGCATTATTTGGACGTAAACGACTCCGTGTGGTGTCGGACGTAAAGAATAGTATCATCCCATTTCTTCCCGTGGGTGTCGTAGAAGGCGACTAAAGGACTTACTAGAGAATGGGGCAGCAGCGTGCTATATGCATTTTACCACCATACTGCGATCGCCAACCCGGCTGCCAAGCATGGCGCTTATGGCAAACGCCCCCATTTTTTTGGGGCAGGCCTATGTCTAGCAGTGGACGTCTATCGGCTAAAACGATTTTTTTAAAATCTCGCAGAAACAAAAAAACTTGGAGCAATAAGCATACACGTCGACATCAGAACCTAAGCATTTATTTCGTCGATTTAAAAGAGTGTTTGCAGATGCAGCTGAATACCAGTATTTCATGTGAAGCGAGGCCGTATCTGACCTCGACAACCCAGTAACTGGTTAACACTAAACCCATTGGTAAACAAACACCTTTGTTAACAAATATACATCGAGTTGATGAATATTTTTTTAATTATTTTAAATAAAAATTATTACTTTTACTCTATGCTTCGAAAGTACTCCTTATGGCAAGTTGTTCTGCCGCGGGAAAACAACCATTTAAATTTCACGGTGTATAAATGATTATGAGTATGTAAGACTGGTTGCCAGACTTTCCGGGCTAAACGTACTTGGTTTTCGTATGTAAAATCCACGTAAGCGTAACTTAAACTGATCTATTGATCCGTGGGCCTGTTATAATTTGGCCACAAGCCCCCAGGCTTGAACTATAACTACAGTCTAAGAACAATACTGTAAAAGATTTACTCACTTGGCGTCCCTAACTCTAGAAGCTGCTAGCAAGAATGTACCATCACCACCGCATGGTACCACCACGTCGCACCATTTTATTAGGTCTTCGTTGTATGTTAACCTGGAAACAAAAAGTAATTATTATTAGTTATTCGAGTGGTTTATTTTTTTGTAATTTTTTGCAAATAAACTTTGTTTGAGAGACAAAGTTTAATTTTGCGGTCTGTCTACATCTTTTTAGCTGACAGAACCTCACAAAATTGGATCGATGCGACTATCGATATCTGCTTACAGATCTATATCAGATTACAGATTAACGTTCGCTTCGCAAGTCGGGCATAGAGTAAAATTAAAAAAGTGAAGATGTTTTTGTTTTAAAATAATTTTAAAAATATTCATTTACACCACGCGCGAGAGTTTATTTTCTAAACATCGCTGTTCCCTTTTTCAGCGGCGCTTGCGATTCGAGTAGTACCAATAAGTCACCTCTAGTGTTACTATTGATTCTCACGTTTTCGAGTTGACATTTTTTTTTAATTATTTTAAAACAAAAACATCTTTATTATTTTACTTTTACTCTATGCTTCGAAAGTCTTTATGGCAAGTTGTTCTGCCGCGGGAAAACAACCATTAAAATTTCACGGTGAATAGGTATAGAATAGAACAGAATATTTCTTTATTCGAGTAACCAAGACTCAACAAGATGGTTAGTAAAACTTACGACTGTATTAGTAAGCACAGACTATAAACAAAACATTACAAGATATAAATAACGGTGTATAGTGCCTTTTGCCCGTAGTGAACATCACTATAAAGGCGTTAATAGTCCTGTAAATTGCTCATATACGCGGGTTTACCCATAAGTTAAGAGCAATGATGGCCAAGAGGTAGCATCTCGACTAATGAGCTAATTTCATTACCACTGCTCTCAAAACGGTGAAGAAAACATCGTGAGGAGTCCGGGATGTCCCAGAACCAAAAATTCAAAGACATGTGACATCTACCAGCCCGCACCGTGCCCGCGTGGTGGGTTATGGCCCACTCCCTGTGGCCCTCAGGAGGCCTCTGTCACTTCAGTGGGAACGTTATCGGCTGATAATACACATATGTTCAGTTCTCTAATAAATATAAAAATAGTATACCTGCTAGCCATCTCAACTTTAAGCCCCATTTCCGTAAGGCTCTTAGCGACGTTTTCTTCGAACGCCTTCTGTATCTTGTGTGAGCACACCATGCTATCATAATCAGACCCTCGCTCTCGAAGCACCTTCTCTAGCTCTTGTTCTGAACAGTTATCGTGGCTGTGCCTGGAATTAAAAGAAAAAGTTATGGTTAGTGATATTGTGAAGGTATCCGGCTCGAAGGACCAAAAGATTAGGACCATCATCATCTGCCGAGCCTTTTCCCAACTATGTTGGGGTCGGCTTCCAGTCTAACTGGATGCAGCTGAATACCAGTATTTTACATGGAGCGACTAACTGGGTAATACAATACCCCTTGGTAAGACTGTTTGTCGGACTTTCGGGTTTCTGACGACCCGTAACGACTGTCAAAGATTCACAATGACAGCCGGGATCAATGGCTTAACGTCCTTTCCGAGGCACGGAAGGGTCTTGTTATGTAAAGATGGTCACCCATCGAAGGACCAACGGCAGCAAGCGTAGCTTAACCTGATTGATCGACCCGTGTGGCTAATATTTCTTAGCCACACGCCCCCAACCAAAAGATTAGGACCATTTATTTAATATGCGATTCTGGTTTACTGTGGTAAAGTCTAGCGAAAAATCAAAGGGGAGGACAGTTTCTTTGTTGATGGAAATGGAGCTTGAAGGCCCAAAAACTGAGTCTTTTAATTTTTTTGGTCCTTAGAACGAAAACTCATATATTACGTGCCTATCTAAAAATAAATCATGATAATTGATTAATTAACCCAATATTGCCCGTAATCATGAATTGTGACGATAATGGAAAAAAATAATCACAATTACGATGATGACTTTAATAAATTTTCACTCAAAAACACGTTTTAATATAGAAAAACAACTACGTACCTACTACGTAAACAAAGAAAAACCTCATTATAACAAACATGTGCTGACGTACATAATGTAAAGATAAACTCTTTTATGTACAAATGTATTAACTTCCACTGCACCACGCATGTGTATTATTAAGTTGTCTTTTCTTATCTGTCATAATCTAGATAAAATGTAATTATTTTCATTAACACAACGCAGTTTTGAATGAGAATCCCAATTTTAGTGTGATAATGTGAGTGTCACTAAACCACTGTTTTTGGTTATCTCGCATCTCTCCGTCTCACTTACGGACATACCGTAAGTTAGACAGAGAGCGAAGCGCTCGTAACGACGGCCGATACTACGGATTTCGCTTAGGGAGTATGCCCCCTGGTCCAGGCCATGGTACGGAGCGACATTGCATGGGAAGCCGTCACCTCCTTCTGCGAAGCAGTAATGCTCGCGAAGAGGGAGGTGGCGCACGTGAGGGAGAGGCAATCTCTGCGCCCTCACGGCCTTAGTTGCCGCAGGAGACGCTCTGGGTGTCGGGAATCTCACGCCGATTCCCGGCCACCGTAGGCGCGGACTTGCGGACGGCGAGTAATGGGTAGTTCGGCGACCGGTAAGCACCAAGCCCTTGACGACGGCGAGTTGTGTTCCACGCGCGCCTCAAAGAGTTGTCAGCACCAACTGGTGGGGTCCGCTAGGGCCGATGTCTGCCAGCTTATTCGAAAGAGATACCGTGGTCCGTGGCATACAGGCAACTGAAGGAACACGGGTAGGTTTTAAGTCAGTAAGTCTGACACGCCCTCTCGCTCTACCTGGGTAGAGAGAGAAAAAGGATGGGTCGGAAATTATCAAAAAACTTCTCCCGCTCTGGAGCGGGAGAAGTTTTTTGATGATTTCCCTCCCATCTTTTTTGTGGAGTATTTCGACTCGATTTTCTGTGTAGAGCAAAAGTGTTATTGGGCTATCTCCATCTGGAATTTCTCCATAGCAACCCGGGGTCTGGAATTGTGTCCGGTTGATTGCAATAGGCTCACCCCCTAATACTTGGGACTTAAACATGTGAAATGTCTGTGTACTATATTTACATCTCTGTCCAATCCTTGGGGGTAACAAGGCATAATGTTATGTTATGTTAGTCCGAAATCATGGCTACATACTAACAGCCGCATTGGTCTAGCTTCAAAGTTAAGCAGCGCTTACCGAGGACCGTCCGTGGATGGATGACCATCCATTACATACCAAGACCCCTCCGTGTCCCGGAAAACACGTAAAGCCGTTGGTCCCGGCTGTAATTTGTAGATCTTTGACTGTCGTTATGTGTAGTTGGAGAAGCTCGAAAGACTGATAACCAGCCTTGCCAAGGTGTATCGTGTTACCCAGTAACTGGGTTGTGAAGGTCAGATAGGCAGTCGCTCCATGTTAAATACTGGTACTTAGCTGCATCCTGTTAGATTGGAAGCTAACCCCAATATAGTTATGAAAGGCGTGATAGATGGGTTTGAAATCGTCAACACGTAGTGAGCTTTAATTGTAACCATAAATCAAATCCACGATAATTTTAATCAATAATTAATCGAAAGAAACTATAACTATAATATGTCTACGATAGAATTGGAGTTTAAAAAATGGAGTTTGTTGCGCCACTTCTTCTTCCCAGCTAAAGCACTAGGAAGTGGTGAAGGGCGGCGTTTTGGGGGGACTATCTTATGTAATTTTGACATTCGAAAAGTGCTGATTCTCAGCCTAATTTGAATAAATGACTTCTGAATCGTGTATAGAGGTATGAGGAACAGGGTGTAAAGTTCACTCAAGAATCCTCCGACCAGACGGGTGTTGTGTCTGGTGGGCTACTGCCCCGATGGTTGATGTCGGGATGTTGTATATATACGAGTCGCGCGGTAAACTCTGATTGCGCGATGTAGGAATACTGTGACGTCAAGTCTTGTGTAGTTCGCATGTGGCATTGTAGATGGCGCCACATCACTTATTGTGTTTTCAAGTCTTTGATTTTGTAGTTCGCATGTGACATTGTAGATGGCCGTCACACGAGTACCTAGTACCTCGTTTAACATTTTAGCCGTGGTCGATTTACCATATTAAATATTGGCCACATCTGTGTTGTCTTATTTAACACATTAATTTAATTAGTACCACATTTCAGAAATAAATTCGTAATTTCTCAGTAGCAATCAACCTCTTCTTTTTTTTTCTGGGTGGGAAATCATCAAATGGCTTCTCCCGCTCTGAATGGAGCAGGAGGGGCGTGTCAGACTTTTACTGACTAAAACCCACCCGTGTTCCCTCAGTTGCCTGTGTGCCAGGGGCCGCGGTATCTCTTTCGAACAACCCGCACCCCTGGCTGGCATCGGCCCTTGCGGACCCCACCAGTTGTTGCTGACATCTCTGACGCCGCGCGTGGAACACAACGCGCCGTCGACCCAGGCATTTTTTAACGTGGAGAAATGCCTATTGCGCTACCACGGGGAGATAGCGCAGTTATGTGGGACTGTAACCCCTAAAACTCCACGGTGTCCTCCAGTGCCGCTTGAGTCGGGAACACGGAAAACCTACCTCTTTAGGTTGCTACTAAGAAATTCCGAATTTATCTGGATTTGTGTCCGGTTGATGGCAATAAGCTCGCCCCGTATTACTTAGGACTTAAACATAACTGACGAAATGTCGATTTACTGTAGGTACACATCTGCCTTACCCTTCAGGCACTATAGGCGTGATGTTATGATACGTTACTCACAAATACTGCCTGCACTGTCCTCCCATACCTATTATAACTGTAATTTGAAAACATTGTAAAACCCAATTATTTTTAAAAGAGTAACCGTGGAGTTTCGTGCCGGCTCTTCTCCATAGGAAGCGACAAATTGGAACCGTGCACCTAGATTCTGACGTTTCATAAGTGCCCTTGCAGGTTTATGTGAAATAAAATATTTTGATGTCGATTTTGAATAAATAATATTCTATTCCATAGAGGTGCTGGAGTGACAGAAGCTTAAGAAACACGTGTGAGGTGAATAGCATGTAATCAATTATTGTATCTTCAATTGCGTATTTTCAAACGTTTGCTTTTCCTGTTAGAATGTTATTTTAGTACACAGCGCGATGTTTGAGCTGCTCTGTCGGATTTATTTGAAATAACATTGCAGATAAGTGAACGATAAAGACGTTATTGTGTTATTAATGTCATATTGTTTTATGAACTGACAATGGAGCAACATTAAGCCAAAGGATTAAGGCTTGATAAGTATGTTACGGAACCGAGAAATATGGCGGAAAAATAATAGTTTAAAAAACTAAAAAACACGCTTTAAATACCAAACTAAAAAGTAGAAAATAATTTAATACTATTAAAAAGCGTGGGGTGCTTTTTGAGGTATTTTTATAATCAATTAATATCAAGCACCCCACGCTTTTTAATAGAAATAAATTATTTTCTACTTTTTAGTTTGGTTTTTAAAGCATGTTTTTTAGTTTTTTGTTTTTTTTTCTATTTTTTTAGTTTTGCCAACTACAAAAGCTTGTTTTTTTTTTGTTGTACTTATTGAATTGTCATAGGTCCTCGATAAGTCTACAAAGTTTACATGAAAACTGACCGTTTAAAGTGGGTCAAAATCGCGCCCAAAGGAGTCGGTTACAAACATACAAACAAACATACATACAGGTGAAGCTAATATAAAGCGTGTAAAAATGCGAAGTCTATACCGAGCTGTGGGTGATTCCGTGCTGAGATGATAATTAAATATATGATACGTATACATCAAGCTGTGTGCCTCATGAGATTTCCATCGGTAAAAATGTTGAATTTCCATAGACACTGGTGCGCTGCGCGTCGCGGGCTCGATTCCCGCACGGAACAAATATTTGTATGACGTACAAGTGTTGTTCCGGCTCTGGCTGTTTGTGTATATGTTTAAATGTTTGTAAACGCACCCACAATACAGGAGATATTCTTGGTTTGGGGCAACGTTTTAAAAAAATAAAAACTTTCATCCCCTATTTAACCCCTTTAGGGGGGCGAATTTTCAACAACCCATCCTTATTGCTCGATCATGTTTTAAAAGTAACTCTGAAAGAAATTCATGCTTCTAGACCCAGCCGTTTAGGCTGTACTTAGTCTGTCAAATGGATTAATAAAAATAAGTAGACAAGCCGTTTTGCCCAATAGGATTTAACATCGGTAAAAATTATGAACTTTCGTACAAACTTACATCACCTATTCAATCCCTTCAGGTGATGTATTTGCAAAAATCCTTATCCCCTATATAATGAACGAATGATTAAAAGTCCTTCCTTATTGCTCACTTTCTACATAAAAGGAACTCTTGTGCAAAATTTTGTACTTCTAGACCCAGCTGTTTAGGCTGAGCGTCTGTCAGCAAAATGAATGTATTTAAGTTTTTTATTAAGAGGTAAATGGCAGGGTAGCCCCCGAAATTAAAATTTTCTTACACTGTATTGTTCAGACTGTAGGTTGAAAAATTATGATTTCATTGAAAGTCTTTTTAACCGACTTCAAGAAGGAGGTTATCAATTCGACGTTTTTTTTTATGTATGTTCGGGCATAACTCCGTCACATATAGACTGATTTACAAAATTATTTTTTGTTCGAAAGGGGTTTAATCCGAAATGGTTCCATTTTAAATTTCAAGGATCTGATGATGCGTTTCGGAGACAGACAACGGAACTCGTCAAAAAATGACGGCAAATCAACCGCGATTGCTGCTATCGCATAAATATGCATTGTTTTGACCACAAGGATGATGAAATTTCGAATTGGTGTGGGGTAGGTACTGTACTGTACTAAAAGTGAAAAATAAAAACTTTTTCCAAAAAAAGAAAACAACCGATTTCCGGAAAAACACTACAAAGGGAAAAATTACTTTAATTTCGGAAGGCGGTGACAAAAAAATTAAATACATAGCCAAAGTCAGTTATTTTGCACTTTATAGTGTTTTTTCGGAAGTCGGTTTTTTTTTTTTTTTGAAAAAGTTTTTTCTTAATGCAGTCATTCAAAGGGATTAAATTAACGAAGAAATTATAATAATTACACATTACATAAATACCATAAAGACTACATAATTATTTGATATTTAAACCCACTATTTTAATAACTTCACTTGGGAGCTCGGTTTTCATACAAACTCTCGATAGTCTTGAGGCGGATAAGAATCTACAAAAACCCGCGTACCTGGACTGCTTCACCACAAAGCTGTGTAGTAGGTAACAACACAATCATGGAAGGAAGATCAGTCCCTGTCACGCAACAACAGCAAGAGAAACATTTACAAGCTGGCTCTGAGGAATGCCAGAAGAGATAATTCTCCATATTTTTTATGGTCGCGAAACAAATTTTGATCAACAAACAACCTGATGATACTGACCTGGTAATTGAATGAATTATGTTTTACTTTATGTTATATTGTACAAAGGTGTCCATAAACAGGATAAGTTTTTTTTATCCAATGCGCAAACTCACTCAGCATATCATTCTAGACCCCCTAGCGCAGAAATTTTACGTCGGTTTTACAAAAAAAAAAATCAGCTGTTTCATAGAAAAGTGCAACACCTACGTGGTCAAAATGTATGTAACAGCAGATTATTATTTTTTTTTGTAAAACCGACGTAAAATTTCTGCGCTGTTTGCGCACTGGATAAAAACTTAACCTGTATACACAGCCTTAAATGTTTTGTATTGTGTATTAAAGTAAAAATATTTAAAAGTTAGTTTTACACCCATCTGTAATTACTAATTGTAAATATTCGTATGCCGCTTTTAGCCACCGATGTGTCCTGAACGTCCAACTTTGTATTTCCATAGCCGACGAATAAATATCTTTGTCTTTGAAGAAAATTAGAATTTCGGGGGCTACTTTAGCGCAACCTCCTTAACAAAAACATAATTTTGAGCTCAGTTAGTTCCTCATGGATGTTATGATTTTTTCTAAAAGATGCCTTATGGTCTTCTGTAAAATACTGAAAGGCCTAACATATTGTGACGTCATAAAGAACAGACTACTCAAAGACTCAGGGAATACATTTAATAAATACAAAGTTATCATCAATTAGCAACCAGTCCACAACGACCAGCAACTGGATTCGTTCCGATTTTTCCGATCGTAATGACAAAATAAATAAGATAGCTAACATAAATATTGAATTCCAAGTATTTGCTTCGATAACTTGTTTAACAAATCAGTTTATATGCACTAAATGACCTTAGGAGTAACTGTAAGACGTAGGTAAGGCAGAGATTTTGTCAATGAAACACACGTCAAAATCGACCCTGGTCAAGCCCGCTAGTTCTTTGCTACAAGAAATTCCTGATTGAATACTCGTATCTCAATATTAATATTTTTTTCTGACCTGTGAATTGGACCCAGAACCCACGCATCAGGCGCACGTGTGACCACTCGGCTTACGAAGTAGTAAATACACATACATACATAAACTCAAGCCTTCGTTCCATGGGGGTAGCAGAAACTACAGAAGCCACATGATACGATCCCTACACACTCCTTTTTGCCTCGTTTACGTTCAAACATCAGTGGCCTTTTTTTTCGGGTGGGAAATCATCAAATAACTTCTCCCTTAGTCTGAGTTTCACTTAACCATCTCGATCAAAAGCACCGAGCGCCAATCCAGGGACAATCGGAGCGCTAAATGCTCGATGCGTTTGATCGACACTAAGGCCTCTGGTTATACCCGTACGCCGGTTGAGGTACTACGTACCTGACTGATCGATTGACTGACTTATAAGTCCTCTTAGACGCCCCCCCTTCCCGGTGTTTCTCATCAACCTTGTAAATACCATCTACTTCATGCAAAAACTTAAATTCATTAATTCACTGACAGACAAAACACCGCCTTAGCCAGCTTATTAAATTAAATTTTGATATAAAGTTTTTTATATAACGAAAGTTAAGAGGGAAGGAATTTTCAAAATTAATCCACAGCCGAGATGTCGATCGGCCGGCTGCGAGATGTGCGACGACATTGTTACCATCGCGGGCAAAACATGGACGAGGCTGGCACAGGGGTGTAGGGTAGGGTTGCCAACATTTCTGCGACAAAATATAGTATTTACAAAACAAGCTATAAAAAATACAGTACACTTCAAAAAAATATAGTAGTTACATATATTATGGAAAAAGCAAAAAATTTACAAAGATATATATGTTACTTATTCATTTTATAAAAACAATTTGTTTTTTTTCTTGCATTTTTGGACAATTCTTTGTCTAAAATAGAAGTATTACATTCATTTTTTATGTGAATGAAAAGCTCAGTTTTTATTAATCATATACCTACTACTTGTTTCTTTTTTCTCGCCATTTCGAATTCATAACCGAAAATAACCTTTCCGTGAATGCCGAAATGGCAAAAATAAAGAGCAGATTATTATTAAATTTGTCATTATTGAAAAGTTCAGAACGTATTACGACAGATGAGTTCTTCGGATACATGCTATGGCATCAGTCAAAAGTTAATGTAAAGGCGTGTTCATATATCTTTTTAATGAATGATTTCTTTTATTAGTTTTTGTTGTTGATAAAATAGTATTTTTGTACACTATGTATTTTTTCAACATTACGCAGACCCTATATTATAGTACGGTTGGCAACCCTAGTGTAGGGATTGCCACAAGAAAAGAGACGCCTATCCCAAACTGGGCATGAAAATTTCTATAGAAATTCATTTTTGCCGACGGAAAATCCCATCAGACGGAAAATAAATAACCACGTGAAACATCCTCATGACACGAGGTTTCTTTATCTCATCCTTATCAAAATCCAGGTCGAAAAAAACAAATGTAATGTAATGTAGGTCATATCTGTGAATTTTTGAATTAAATAGATAATGCTTTTATATTGCGTTGATAAATTCCATAATTTTCCACAGATGTTCAAACGTTAGCTCACTTTTGTTGATAAAGTTATTAATAACAAGCAGCGTTCCGCGGTTTCACCCGCGTAGTTCCCGTTCCCGTAGGAATACGGGGATAAAATATAGCCTATGTTACTCGGTAAAGGTGTAGCTTTGTAACGGTTAAAGATTTTTTTAAATCGGTCCAGCAGTTTTTAAGTTTATTCGTTACATACAAAAATACAAATCTTTCCTCTTTATAATATTAGTGTAGACTAACAATAATAGTGTAACATTTTGTAAGGCATTACTGGCGAAATGTGGGTGTAGGTCCGTCAAACGGGGTGAAAACAGACAAGAGGGGTAAATCGGAACGAAAGTTTAAAAGGGATTTTAACATTGAAATAACATAGTTTGTTAAATACTTTCTTGAGGAAGTTTATAGGTTTTTAAACATGACGTTGTGATCCTTAGGAGATGAATAAAAAGAAAAAGTTAAAAAAAAACAACGCTTAATGGGAACGAAGTATGAGCGGTGGGTGAGGGATGCGATGCGACGAGGTGAGTGGTGGCTAAAGCGCCTATTACACTATTCAATTTGTAAGAAATCTAATTAGGAAATCGAAGTTAGATCAGTTAGATTCCGATTAAGTTCGATTGAAAGGTCCCCCAATCGCACTACTACCTAAATTATTGCAGCCTTATGTAATTGTACTTAACGACAGAGTCGTCTGTCCGATTTAGAATTAAAATTAGTCTAGTGTGAACACTAGTTACCAACTTCCTAATAAGAGTATTCCCAACTAGAGTTTCTACAAATTGGATAATGTAATAATCATTAAACATGACATTTCACGCGGAAAAAGTCGCGGATAATCGCTAGTAAATTAATATGCATCATATTTTAAATACTTATTACATTCATTTCTACAAAAAATCGGGTAGAACTTTGGAAGTAGGGTTGCCAGTCGTACTCTAAAATAGAGTATTGTACTCTTTTTCTTATTGTGTACTCTATAATCTATAATACTAATCGAGTACGCTAAAATACTATTTTTACATAAACTGACTGTTTTGAGGCAAGTTATTTCATTTTTGGCGGTGTATCTACATTTCCCACTGTGAGACACGACTATTTGTCGGTCATGAATGTGAAGTGTCGAGAACAGAGGAAATGGGCATTATAAATATTGATTAAAATGAGCTCCTGATCTTATATTAACGTCTCAATTAGGATGTTTGGAATCCCACAATTCCTGTAAAATCAATAAAAAATTTACGTACGCAGAAAGTGCCAGAAAATACAATTTAAAAAAATGGTAGATACTCTATTTTATTAAGGTGTACTCTTTATTTACTCACTCTGCAATCAGAAATACTCTACTTCTTCTGTAAAAAGTTGGCAACCCTAATTGGAAGTAACATTTCCGATTGTTACAACGGTAAAATAAAGCAGGTTTATTCAATAGTCGTTTTTAGCGGCCGGTAAACTAGTTTCAAGTTTAGGCTAGTATTATTTACTAGGTATTTTTCCAATGGGCAGTCTGCATCGTTGAAGCCTGCATAGCCAACTAGGCAATTCATTTGATAGAAAGAATGGAAAAACGGTTTTTTTCTGTAAAATAAGACGCACATTTTTATTTTAAGTTACCTCTACCCACATTTGTGCTCAGCTAAGTGGTACTGGGCTGAACATAACTGACGCATGTCAGATACCAAATGGGCTAAGAGAACTAACGACTGGGTCCCACTAACCCCACGACACCATCGCGACAGGCCGATAGGAACATGGCGGGACGAACTTCACTCCTACCGAAAGGACTGGCCAGCACTAGCAAAAGAAAAATATATACGGAGTGGGACGATACAGACTAGTTAGATTAGATAACACACTGTCCCACGTCTGAGCAAAGGTTTGCCCCAAATCTTCCCAGGCATCTTTTTCTAGAGATACCTCGCTCCAACCCTTGCGGTACGCGTATAGGTCGTCTCGCCACCTCTTGTTGGGCAGATCTCGGCGGCGCCGTCCAACCTCAGACACCCACGTCTGGAGACGTAAACCGCCCAGTACCAATTCGGCAAAATTACGCACACAACAAAAATAAAAAAAACTAACCTTTAAAAAAATATGGGGCTGCCTGAATCTTCATAAAAGTGTGGCTATTTTCTTTACTCAAAGCTCTTGGTACAAAGTTCTTCTACAATAAGTAAACTGGCTTGTATCTCAGTTCCAACACATGCTAAACTAAATATAACCAGTTAGGGCACTTGACCCATATACCAATACCAGATAACTCGAACAATGACTGATAAATACGAGATTTTCCTTCCCTGGTTCATCGCGTGTACCAAAGGACTAGAAACCATATCGTCTTATTAAATTGTGCACTAGGTATATTTATTTGTCAGGACTCATCCATCTGTCGACTCTCAGGTCTGAAGGTATCCGGCTCGAAGGACCAAAAGATAAGGACCATCATCATCTGCTTAGCCCTTTCCCAACTATGTTGGGGTCGGCTTCCAATCTAACCGGGTGCAGCTGAATACCAGTATTTTACATGGAGCGACTGCCTATCTGACCTCCACAACCCAACTGGGTAATACGATACGCCTTCCTTGGTAAGACTGGTTGTCAGACTTTCGGGCTTCTGACGACCCGTAATGATTGTCCACAAATCCACAAATGACAGCCGGGACCAACTGCTGAACGTGCGTTCCGAGGCATGGAGGGGTCTTGATATTGTTGCGCGCCACAATTAATGTCTAGTACATGGTAACATAAGTTACCACTAGCGCCATCTAGTATCGAATAGCAGAATTAATAGAGTCAAGATCTTTCTATAAATTTCGATGCTAGAACTTTCTAGAACTATCGACATCTGTTCAGCCGGGCCGATATGTACTCGAACATTCTAGATGATTCTACAGTAGAAGGTTCTGGAACTATCCGAGGGCCCTATAAAAGAGCCGGAACGGATCGCGACCCGACCAGGATTGGACAAGCGATACATGCGAGAACATCGAAAGCGATCTTCAAGTGCGACTTAGAGCAATCAGTAGTGCAATTGTGTTTTGAAATTAGTGTGTTTGAGTTGTTATTAGGTTGATTAATTAAAGTGTCATTTTTGGTCATTTATATTGGCAATTTTTAATTGTCACGAACCGCAAGCTCGTAACAATATGTAAAAATGGTCATCCTATAACCGACCAACCGCGGCAAGCATAGCTTAACCTAATAGATCGACCCGTGCGTCTCTTATTACTTAGCCACAAGCCCCCTAGTAATGTAATATATATGTTATAGAACTCTATTTTTAGTTCCGATCTATGTAGACTTTGCACTGTTTACAAGACTAGATAAATGTTATTATTACATAAATAAACAGCTCAGACCACGTGTAAGAGTTCCTAGTTCAGTCTTCCTCTTGCTATCGAGACGATGATTCAGAAAATATTTTGCGGTTTATTTTAAACCTTGTAGGTATTCACTCCTTTCATCTAGTTTATTCCCAATTAGCCTCTCTTTTAAAATATCAGAGAATTAAGAACGTAATCATTGATAACAAGAAGATAAGAGCAGTGATGCCCCAGTGGCAATGGCCGCGATTCACGAGTTGTAGGTCGTAGGTTCGAACACAAACAGGCAACTTTGTGTAATTCATTTCGTCACCACTGCTCTTAAAACGGTGACGGAAAATATCGTGAGGAAACCGGCATGTCCTTAAACCGAAAATTTGAAGATATGTCACATCTGCCAATCCGCACTGGGCTCGCGTGGTGGATTATGGCTCACTGCTTCTCACACAAAGGAGGCCTAGGACCCAGCAGTGAGATCATTATAGGCTGATTATAATTTGCATTGAAAACATAACATCACGCCTGTATTCTCCAAAAGGATAGGCAGCGGTGTACCTGTAGTACACCCATGCCACGCCAGTTATGTTTAGGTCCCATGTAATAAAGGGCGAGCCAATTGCCATCAAACGGGAACGAATATAGGCTCCAGGGTGCTACTGAGAAATTCCAGATGGTCCAGTCATTGATGATATACAATTTTTGTACTCAAGGTTAACAACTTGGAATTTTTGAAAACAGCTATTACTGTATGTTTGTTTTGTGTCTGTTGAGGCTTAGTGATATACAGATGTTTCACAATTCAAAGCAATTATAGGAAGAAAATGCATGTCATTCCATGTGTTTTCTAATAGAACGACGAAAAGCGACAGAAATAAAAATTGATGAAAGTATACGCGAGTCAGCGCCGAGTATCTAAGCTACCACTAACTCAGCGACTGGAGCCGAGTATGCCCGATTCATCGTCCCCGACCTGCGGGAGTCGAGTATACGCGAGTAAGCGCGATTCAGCGTCCCCAACCAACGGGAGCCCATTATGTCCGATTCATTGTCCACACCCTACGGGAGCCTAGTATGCCCGATTCAGCGTCACCGACCGACTGGAGCCGAGTATGCTCGATTCAGCGTCCTCGACCGACGGGAGCCCAGTATGCCCGATTCATCGTCCCAGACCTACGGGAGCCGAAAATACGTGAGTCAGCGCCGAATATGCGCCATTCACCGTTACCGATCGACTGGAGCCCGATTCAGCGTCCCCGACAGACGGGAGCCCTGTATGCCCGATTCATCGTCCCCGAACTACGGGATCCATGTCTACGTGAGTCAGCGTCGAGTATGCGCGATTCAGCGTCACCGACCTACTGGAGCCCAGTGGCCCTAGTGTGAGTTTCTTTTAACCTTCTCGAGCTAACATCGACCGCGTTCGGCGCTCCGATTGGTCCTTCAACAATCCGGAGCCACTCTAGGGCCTCAGTACGCCCACCACCGCCCCGAGCGTGACTATTCAACTTCGTTCACTATTCAGAAATGCGCCCAAAGAAGTTATAACTTTAAAAAATTGCCAACTCACCTTTCATACTCGTATCTGGTAACCTTGGAGACGATGAGGCACTTCTCCATGTTTAACTTTTGATCTTCCGCCGGTGCTGCGTTGCCTTTTCTTCTGGAAACACTGGGGAGCAGCTCGCGAAGCTCCTGTTTCTGTCTAAGACCTGGAATTGAGAAGAAATGCTTGGGTTAAGAAGGAATTGCAGTCATGCATGTTATATCGCTAAGTTAAAACTGTTAATGTAGGTCAGGCAGTTTAGCGAAAAAGGTTGAAGAACCAAAAAATGTACATTCTTAAAAGCAGGTTTATTTTTAACATCAAATAAATGACTGTAAGTATGTGCAAACACTTTCATAATTGACATTACAGTACACGTCTATTATATAAATATATATTTTTAACTAGATGAAAGGAGTTTCCTATCCGACTACCTGAGAAGAAAGGCCGAAACAAACTCAGAGGTCACAGTCTGTTTTACCGTCCAGACATAATCTTAGTCAGATCATGTGAAGACCATGTAGATCGGTGTCTGTAATGAATGATCTTTTCAGGAAAGAACCACACAGAATGAATGGACCTGTCTCGTCAGTTCACACATTTGTCAGTAATCTACATGTAATCCTAGGGCCATAGAAAGTCTGATGCAGCTGGATAACTGTTTAACCTAAGATTTGGACTACAAAACCAGTTGGTACAGCGGAATTTAAAACACCAAGGCTTAAAGGACCAAAAATAATATGTTGGTTAATCGAAGCCATAACAAAATCAGTCTATAACGTTCCTACTAGTGGGGCGTAGGCCTCCTCTGTCAGAGGGAGTGGACCGTAATCCACCACGCGGGCCCAGTGCGGGTTCGTAGACGTCACATGCCTGTTTCCTCACGATGTTTTACTTCAACGTTTTGAGAGAGTCGCAAGAGACGCCCTGGGCTTCGGGAATCCCAGGCTGATTCTCGGCCACCGTAGGCGCGGGCTTGCGAACGGCGAGTAATGGGTAGCTCGCTGTCCGGTAAGGACCAAGCCCGAGTCGACGGCGCGTTGTGTTCCACGCGCGCCTCAAAGAGATGTCAGCACCAACTGATGCCTGCCAGGGGTGCGGGT
Source organism: Polymixis lichenea (assembly GCA_949091785.1). NCBI lineage: Eukaryota > Metazoa > Arthropoda > Insecta > Lepidoptera > Noctuidae > Polymixis > Polymixis lichenea. The sequence continues at coordinate 7,595,308 of OX420958.1, forward strand.
TGTTCGAAAGAGACACCGCGGCCCCTGGCACACAGGCAACTGCGGGAACACGGGTGGGTTTTAGTCAGTAAAAGTCTGACATGCCCTCCCGCTCCACCCAGAGCGGGAGAAGTTATTTGACGATTTCCCACCCCCCCCCCCAGTGGGGTTTCCGCATTGTCGTTGCGGGGGGGCTCAGTAACCGTGGTCACCCTCCCACGGTGAAGCGAAGAGGAAGCCCAAGGTGGGGCCGCTCGTCAGGGCTTGTGCCTCCAAGCCGACGACGTAGCGGCCAAAACGTAGGTTGCGGTGAAGTGCATCGCAGCTGAGGCGGGCCGCGATGTCGAATGGGAGGCATCGCGGCTGAGAGTTACAGGCTGCGGCGGAGGAGGAGTGCCGGTACTTTTGAGTAGCGCTCTTCCCTTCCGTGGCCTGGACGGGGCCGCCACCGTTTGATGGCGGACGCGGTGGGGCCGCAGGGGAAGAGGAGTGTCGGTATAGCGTTGGCCGCTCTCCCTATCCCCTGCGGCCGAAAAGTGGTAGGCGGCGGGGCCACTGCTGACCCGTCGCAGGGAGACGTCAGCAGCAGCTGGTGGGGCTCGCAAGGGCCGATGCCTGCCAGGGGTGCGGGTTGTTCGAAAGAGATACCGCGGCCCCTGGCACTCGGGCAGCTGAGAGAACATGGGTGGGTTTTAGTCAGTAAAAGTCTGACACGCCCTCCTGCTCCACCCAGAGCGGGAGAAGTCATTTGATGATTTCCCACCCACAAAAAAAAAAAAAAAAAAAACGATTTCCCACCCAAAAAAAAAACCGTTTTGAGAGCAATGGTGATGAAATTAAATACACAAAGTAAAGCACCTGACTGAGTTCGAACCTACGACCTACAACAGCACGTTCCTGTTGGATAAATCCGACCGCCACGCGGGCGAAGCCGCGGGGAAAAGCGAGCGATTAATAAAGCATACATAATCTTTTTGCAATGATTAGAGCAATTTTATTTATAAATAAAATAACTAACGATAAAATGGATTGAATGACCCGCTTGCAGTGAACGATATAAATATCTTGAAAATGGCATAATAACAAACAATATTAAACGTGAATGGAATATTTTCACAGATAACTTGGGAGAATTATTACTGTTTTATCACCAAGGGCGTTTTCCTTTGAGGTCTCGAGATGGCAATATTTCTGGGAGGCAGTTTGTGGCAGATGGTTGCAAAGGTTATATCTACTGAGTTATCTATACTAATATTTTAAAGAGGAAATATTTGTAAGTTTGTATGTAGGGGGTAATCTCTGGAACTGCCAGTCGGATTTGAAAAAAAAAAATTGCATTTGATAGTCCAATTCTTTAGGAAGGTTATAACCTTAAGGCGAAACAGGCTTTTAGGAAGGTAGGTCCTTTAAATAGCCTATAGGCTATTTAAAATCACGCTACGGCCCTTAGGAGCCGAGCAAACAGAGGCCCTAGTGTAAGTTTCATTTAACCATCTCGATCAAACGCAGTGAGCGCGTTCGGCGTTCGGATTGGTCCTTCACCAATCCAGGGCCAATCGGAGCGCCGAACGCGCTCACTGCGTTTAATCGAGATGGTTAAATGAAACTCACACTAGACCCTCAGAAAACAAAGTCTCAAAGAACACGAACTTATTAGTTCTTAGTAGTTGCTACTGCGCGGGCGCATGATGGGATGCGACGCAGTGGGTTGGGGCACGGAATTTTTTCTCGAACGTATGAAGCAATTATTATACTTCAAAATGATTCAGAACTGATTGTGATTGGTCGTGTGTTACGCAATCGAGGTGCTGATGCAGGTCGTGAGAATGCATAAGATGCGAGAAGCACAGGACCGGTCGATGAGACCACAGAATAGATAAAAGAGGTTAGAAGGGCCTTGCGGGTGGCGCAGGCGCGCCGCACTTATGAGCAAACGCTCATAAGTCAACCGAAATTTGGCTCACCGGCCAACAGTCGCGCTCATATTGTGACAACGTGCGAAGCTCCGCGAAAAAAAATGAATTATACCGTCATGCGCTATTATAACGTGTCGGAAAAGATGCCAAGTGTGTAGTGTAGCCCGGGAAGGGATTTCTTTTCACCGGTAAGTCCAAAAACCTTAAAATACAAGCGATATTTGTAATTATTAAAATTGTATTATGTAGTTTGTAGACAAAACGATACAATCGCAAACAGATGCAAAATTATACATTGCTTGTAATGCATGGGGCCATCTTGTACTAGATGAGTGATCGCGCAATGTATTACGTTCACTGCGAACGTCGCGTGCGCCGAGCTAAATCTGAAATTCTGCGAAATCCATGCGTATCGACAGTGTTTAGCGTGTGTGAGTGTACGTCAAGCGCAGAGTTTACGTTAGTGTGACAACCAATAGCAAACTCGCGATCTAAGTGCGTGTGGTTTATTTGTGTGCATAATGCGCGTACGTATTGAACTGTTGTTTGTAGTGGAGTTAAAGAGTGGGAAATAAGCGGCGACACTCGACACTAATACAAATTAGGAACTATTTCCTTTCTAACCTCTTTTATCTATTCTGCGAATAAGACGGTTGGGGTAGGCCCATATCCAGCTAAATGGTAATGATTTTTTTTTGAGCGTGGGAAATCATCAAATATCTTTTCCCGTTCTTCGTGTGAGACTTTTACTGACTAAAACCCACCCGTGTTCCTTCAGTTGCCTGTGTGCCAGGGGCCACGGTATCTCTTTCGAACAACCCGCACCCCTGGCAGAAATGGACGACTACGGATGAAGTGCTAATGATGACATCACCATATCATCCGTAAGACTTCCACTGAAGCGAGAATAGTTGATGCCATAGTGAAATAATTTGCAAGGTAACAAGGTAAGTCTTGAATCCGACTACCATGTTTCTTTTTTTTTTTTTTAATGACCGGCACAATATTACAATTTTTAAACTATTAATTGAACTAATTACTAAATTAAAACTATATAAAAAATATTAACTAATCATCTAACTAAACAAATAAATACAAAAACACAAGGAGACTTAGGCGTCAAAGTATTCGTCCGCATCGCTGTCATCAGGAAACGTGCCCAGAAGACTGGCAGCATTGCCACGTTGAATGGCAATGCTAATTCTTTGGCCAAAGAATGACCCAGCCTTCTGGTCACGTGAAGTGTCGACCAGCCGGCGAGAAATTTCCTTAAAAAGGAGACGTGCACTCGGGCCCCATGACCCGAGCGTTTCGACCCCAAACGGCGCAAAAATGTAATTACCAATAAGGTTACAGTATTTACGCCGCTTGAGGGTCTCAGCAGCCGCAGCAGCGGCACCAGCACAGCCCGCCGTGCTAGGAATATGAGATGGCGCAAGGGTGTCGACACAGGTTGCATCCCACACCAGAGGTCTACCCATCTTCCAAGGCAATAACGTCATACCGTCTGGTCTCTTCCCATCGTCACGTACCAAGCCGTTTGGTTCTAATACCGCTGGTACGCCGGCGGTGACAAGGGCTCGACGAATAATATCGTTGATGCTGGCGTGGCGTGCTATGCGACCTGCGCTCCTGCAGCAGGACAGGCCATGGTGCCCGAACCATGTTTAATTACTACCATGTTTAACTACTACCATATTAAACTACCATGTTTCCATGTTTAATTTAGTTACCAATATCGTATTATTTGTTATTGTTTACATCAAGTGCGTCCACGGAAAGTTTGTCTGTTTGTGACCAAAAATTACTCAATCGTTTCGATAATTTTCCATTGCAACACACTTTACAACAAATATAAAATACTTATCATTTATTTTGTGCCCTTCATCATCTGCCTAGCCTTTTACTTGACTATATTTCGAGGTCGGATTCCTGTCTAACCGGATGCAGCTGAGTACCAGTATTTTAGATGAAGCTACTGCCTATCTGACCTCCACAGCACAGTTATTGGGTAATACGATACCCCTTGGTAAGACTTGTTCTGAAGACTTGTAACGAAGATCCATGAATGATAGCCGGGACCAACGGCTTAACGTGCTTTCCGAAGCACGGAGGGGTCTTGCTTGATATGTAAAGACCCATCCACGGACCGACCAACCGCGGGAACCTGATCGATCGACTCATGCGGCTGTCATAACTTAGCCACAAGCCCCTTAGCCCTGAACGAATGAATGAATGAAATGCGCCGATCCCAGCGTGGCTTGACCAGACTCGATTAATCGAATGAACCTCAAGATTTGCACTAGCCCCTGGAGCCTCATGCTTCATGTTGTTACAGAGGCCATTGCATATCAAGAAGTAGACCGGGGGGCGCTGTAATGGTCAGGTAGACGTGCCCTTAGGATAGGAAAGGATTGCGAGCCTACCGAATATGCTACCTTGAGTAAGCATTGGACTGCGGGAGACGGAGAGAAGGGTGGTATTTATTTATGGAGGGCATCTTTTCACGACGTCGCCGGCATGTTGATCGATCGATTGATTGATGTTGAGGTTGGTCTCAGGTCGAGCTTCTTGGGTAGGTTCAACTGTTTTCTTAGCTCTTTTCTATGCCGTTACTTCTCTATGTTCTATGTTACTTAGCCACAAGCCCCTTAGCCCTATAGTAAAATTATAAGAGCGTTTATTTTAAACAAAAAGGGTTCCTGGCAAAACATTCTTAAATGCAGAAAAACCGAATGTTAGCAATTTTTGGTTTTTGGGTTTAGGAGGACCAGTAAATTAACGAGTTGATTGATTGATTGCGAAAAAGAATTGATTATATAGTATAGTTTATATCGAGGGACTAAACGAAGCGATAATATACCAAAGGTGGTTTGACTCCCGAGCATGCGAGGGAGACAATGAAACCACCCTCGGTTTCATTGTCTCCCTCGCACGCTTATTAAGTTGCAATATTAAGTTGGCGTTTAGTCTCCAGATGCAAACTGTACTTTTCACTTTAAGTGCGAAAACAATAGTCAATTTAGTACAAAACCATTGAATAAATATTACTTAATAAAATAAAATAAAAATTCTTCTAAACCAGTCACAGATAAACAATTTAAAACACATGGCGCCACCTTCTTTGCGGAAAAACCATGGAACTAAAACTCTCAACATTTTCGCTATGAAGATGGTCCACACTCCACAGATAATAGTATTTTTACTGGCTGTTCGAGTTTGTCTATGTCACATAAAGGAAATTAAAAATCGAATTACTTTTCACTCCCTAGAGACTAAAGTCGTCACTTTAGTCCCGCTTCGTAAGGCTATTTTGGCGTACTTTTAGAGCATGAGAAGTGAAAAAGTTCTTTTACTTATTGTCAAAACAATTTCATTTCTCATATTGTCTTAACGAATTTAAAAAAAAAACCTAAAAAAAACAATCCGTTTAACTACAATAACATTCTTGACTGGTATCATGCATGACCCATATTTTGTCAAAAAATCTTATCAATGATATGTTTTGCTGCGCAAAATTGTCTTAATTTAGAATTAACTGCGTAATTCGTGAAGTTATCTTTGTACAAATTTCCTTAATGAAATGGAAAAACAACATTGCAACGTCATAGCATTCGAAAACACTTTGGAATTTGAGAACATTGGTGCCTACTGCGTTGCATCTTTATCAAGCCTATAAAGTCATGCTGATAAAAAAGATTTTAAGGAGGTCGCGAATCTAACATGATGTCAGAAATCTTGGTAGGCTGCAATGCTTTGGGAGTTTTCTCAATTGAATTCGAAATATTTTATTTCACCTATACCTACACAGGTACTTAAGAAACGTCAGAAGCTAGGTGTACGGATCCAATTGGTCGTTTCCTATTGAGAGCTGGCACGGAACTCCACGGTTACTATTATATAATTATTTTTACAATGTTTTCAGCACAGAATAGATAAAAAAGGTTAGAAGGGCCTTGTGGGCGCGGCAGGCGCGCCGCACTTATGAGCAAACGCTCATAAGTCAACCGAAATTTGGTTCACCGGCCAACAGTCGCGCTCATATTGTGACAACGTGCGAAGCTCCGCGAAAAAAATGAATTATGCCGTCTTGCGCTATTATAACGTGTCGGAAAAGAAGCTAGGTGTGTCCAAAAGTCCAAAAACCTTAAAATACAAGTGACATTTATAATTATTACAATTGTATTATGTAGTTTGTAGATAAAAACGATACAATCGCAAACAGATACAAAATTATACATAGCTTTCAATGCATGGGTACCATCTTGTACTAGATGTGTGATCGCGCAATGTATTGCGTTTACTGCGAACGCTGCGTGCGCCGAGCCAAATCTAAAATTCTGCGAAATCCATGCGCATCAACAGTGTTGTACGTGTGTGAGTACGTCGAGCGCAGAGTTTGCGTTAATGTGACAACCAATAGCAAACTCGCGATCTAAGTGCGGCTGGTTTATTTGTGTGCATAATGCGCGTACGTATTGGTCTCTTGCTTGTAGTGAAGTTAAAGAGTGGGAAATAAGCGCCGACACTCGTTCTAATACAAATCAGGAACTATTTCCTTTCTTTTACCCATTCTGTGGTTTTCATACTAGACGACAGTGTAGAGCTGTCAACAGGACTTCGTTTCGCGAAGAACAGATGTGAAGCAACATTTGAACAATGAATGTTGCTTCACATCTGTGTTTCCCATACATGACCCATATGTATGTCACTGCAGGGATCCAGCAGAATACTTATCAGCGTCAGGTATATTTGCCTGACACATGCTGAGCTGGACTTCCATTTGGTGCAACCTTGAGACGCACTCAGCACTTTGCATGTTCGTTATTTCTTTTGAATTTTAGTTTGTCATAGCCCAGTGTCTAACTATTATGTCTTCTTTTCTTCTTTTGTAACACGCTTTTATTAGCTTCACCTGTATGTTTGTAAGCATGTTTGTTTGTAACCGACTCCTTTGGACTTGATTTTGACCCACTTCAAACAGTCAGATTTCATTTAAACTACAAACTAGACTTATCGAGGACCGATGACAATTCAGTATTTTATAAATTTGTTCACAATGTAAAAAAAGGTAAAAAAACAAAAACTGAAACATCACGCCTTTGTAGTTAGCAGAACTAAAAATGATGTGCTGTCTTTTGTGTGCATCAAATAAACGATATATTCCTCCTCTGTCTATCTTTAATCATAAAAGGGGACCAGCGTTCGTTTAAGCACTGTCGATGTTTGGGTCAAAATCAATTCTAATATTATATCTGTTGATTGAAATGCTGTCATATACTTACATATTGTATAATAATTTTGGTGTTTTACTAAAAATATTCAACATGCTATCATTGATAATGTAAAAAAATATATTTAAATACGCTCTCCTGAACAGTGTTTCTCTTTCTGCCATTGAAGTCTATCAATTACCGATATCACATTTAAAAGATCATCAAAGGGGGTGTCTTAGATAACTTGAGAATATCCGCAAAAAGATAAATGGATAAGGAGTTTATGATTGTTACTATAAATATGTATCACATTAGCTGATAGTAGATAAAATGACGCTGAGGATGAGAGGACCAATACTTATTGGTCTTTAGTACCAAACTTGTAGCAGGGCCTACCAATTTTCAACCAAATTTATGTAAATTACTTCCATTCTAAAATATCAAATTATAGTCTTATTAAATGCAAAAAACCACAATACAAAACCAAAGATGCCAATCTCATCTGCCTAGCCTTTTCACAACTATATTGGGGTCGGCTTCCATTCTAACTGGATGCATCCGCTTGGATGGAAGCCGACCGGCAATAAGCAGTCACGACTGCCTATCTGACCTCCACAACTCAGTTACAGTTTTTTTTGTTTTTTTGAAAAATGTTCTCGTAAGCAATAAGTTTCTAAAACCGGAAGACGAACCATGAATATGTCAATGTAGTTCACATTACAAAGTGGTTCATACTACAATGTCGAGTGATTAATACAAGAATCAATAAACTCTGCGAGATAACTTGTTGTAATGATAAGGAGATGACGTAAGAACCTCCAAATTATGCCTAATTTGATGATAAGAGATAATTATGTTTTGTAAGTAAATATGAACATGTGACTAGATTTTTCTGGCACATATGTGGGCGTCCAAGCAAAAAGGGTCCACTAGTGGGGTATTGAGTTAAGACTAGATTCAGTATCTAGAATAGTCAATTGATAGTAAGGATAAAAAAAAAATTCAAAACTGGCACATATTTTTTTTAACAGACATTCGAAGTTGAAATTCTGAAAAAGCTTGATTAGTCATTTACTATCTGAAATTGTAGATAATTGAGGATTTATTAATAATCAGTTAAAATCGCGAAATGCAATTTTTTCACCCTACTTTACAAAACTCGTTATATCTCGGAAACTAAATGTCGAGAATTGGGCCCTTTTTGCTTGGACGCCCACATATTTGTGCAGTGGTGGTTTTCTTCAATTCGGTTGGGATATTGGAGATTTTTGACTATTTCTACATCATCATCATCATTCTCCGTCCCTTATCTCAATTTATTTGTGGTCGGCGCAACGTCTTTTCTTCCCTACTCCTCTATTAGTCGTCATCTTGGTGCTAACCCTCTTTCTAAACAAATCCTCATTCACACAGTCCATTCATCGATTCTTTGGTCTTCTCCTACTATTTCTTAATATTATGGTATTGTCTTTTAAGTCTTTATTGGATAGATTAATTAGTCAAGTATGAGTTTTGCACTTATCTTGCCCATGATTAGTAAAGATATTTCTTAAGTCGTCCTTTAGTCGTACTTACTTTCAAGTTCACATTCTTAAACGAAGATCTCTCAAAAAGCTAAAAGATTGGTATTTTGGCAAGAACCAATTTAAGTTGTAACAGGTGTTATAAATCGGTTTGTTCTGTTTCCCTTCGCGTATGAAGGATCGTCGTCAGGAACGAAGTTTCTTTCGCGATAGTCGCACGTACTCATACACTCGCATATAATAGTTTAGTTTAGTTTATTGGGTCATAAAAAAAGTGTTACAATATTGAGGTGTGACACTGGATCCCGCACTGGGATACCCTGTGTCGCAGGATAAAGTCTCTTAATAGAAAGAGACGGGGGGAGACAGAGAGAATGGAGGGCGCATAACGCTAGAACCCTAATGCCCCTCCACTCTGCCTCCTTCTCTTTTTTACGTTACGATTTGTATATGTCAATTCCTACCCCAAGCCGCATTAAGAAACTACGTTCAAAAACTTCAAACAACTGATTACCTCCGCGAATTACGTATGATGAAATCATGAAATGCCAGTCATCTACCGACCAATTAACGAATTAATTAATGAAGCCATGACAGACCACGACCTTATCACGAGTCGTGCAAATGTAGGCTGAGTATATGGCAAAACAAACGCGTGAACAAACCACGAATGCGTGTCTTCTACCACCACAGCAAAATGTTGTATGTTTGCCGCTTAATTACTCGGCACGGCTTAACGGATTTCGTTGAAACTTTGTGGGACGATGACGTATGTATTTTGAAGTAAGTAAGTAAATACGGGTACTTTTCAACCCAGAATAATGATTTGGCACTGCCAAACCAAGGTAACCGACATAACCCGAAGAATTGTCAAACTTAAGTGGCAGTAGGCAGAGCACATTGCTCACAGAACAGATGGCCGTTGGGGCCGAAAGTTTCTGGAGCCGCGACCGCGTACTGGAAACGTAGAGTCGAGAGGCCTCCTACAAGATGGACCGATGACCTTGTAAAGGCCGCAGGAATCCGCTGGATGCGGGAAGCACAGAACCGGTGTCCAGCAGTGGACGTCTTTTGGCTGAAATGATGATGATGATGACTGCCAAACCACAGATCAATCTAAATCTGGTTACACACGGTGCGTGATATTGCGTACGGACACGGACCAGCCCGCACCGACACCGACGCACCATGGGTCTATAGGTAGAGTATCGTCCGTGGCAGCGCAGAGCGCACGGCCATCGCGGTGCGTTCTATCCGCGGCGGACGTAACTTTAGGTGTGTGAGCTTCTTTTTCACTTTGCATTTTGGAATGACAAGATGGATCTAATCTCAAGACCCTCACAGAACAATACACACCGTTGGAAGAGTCTTGGTGCGCGGTGCGTAGCCGCCCGTGGTCGTCGGCCGCGCGTGATCATCCACAATATCACGGATCGTGGGCTGCCGCCTTTACTGGCTTTCGACATAGCCACATGTCGATACCTTATCGATATAAACCCTATGTTTTTGTCGATAACTTCTTCGAATAATTAATAATAATGCTATCGAACGATAATTACAGGGTAACGATAATTAGGTGACACTAATTAACTACAGTTTTGAAATTAAATAGCTTACTGACCTTATTAAGGCTAGTTTTCTAATAATTATTATCACTATCTATTTACATGTGGGGTTAATGAATCAATCATGTGGTTTTATCTGGATATTATTAGAAATGATTTATGAGAATGTAAACATGGTATAGGACTTATACGAAAAACATAAACAGGAATTATACAGAGCTGATAAAATTCTCTTGCCCTTATTCCAATTTATTTAGGGTCGGCGCAACATGGCTTGTTCATCCATACTTCTCGTATGAGTCTTCATCTTTTACATGGAGCGTCAGGAGCGTCTAGCTATTTGACCTCCACAACCCAGTTACTGGGTAACACAATACCGATTGATAAGACTGGTTGCCAGACTTTTGGGCTTCGGACTACCGGTACTGTCAAACATCTACAAATGACAGCCGGACCAAACAAAACAAAGTCCTCTCGCCGCATCTGTCTGTCTCTGTCTGAACGCGATAAACTCAAAACTTCCCGAATTTCCTGCAGTTTTCACCAATGGACGGGATTTTTTCATTCATTAAAGTTTTGTATAAATTGACTTAAATATAGCGATGATTGTTGACGATGTCAGAAAAAAATCGTGCCGACTGGGAACTTTACTGGGTTAAGTATAAGAAAACCCCGGATAAATTCCCAGTAGATCCGGTAGTTCGTTCCCGTGGGATATTTTCCGACATCCACACGAGCGAAGCCACTGGCAAAAGCTAGTAAGGAGATAACATTCGATACATGTTTGTGGCAAAATAATATTATGATCGTAAGACATTAAGAAGCTATAAATAACTGTAGAATAACATAAATATTAGTCTTTATCAGTACGTATTACGCAATTCTTAAGAGCTTTGCCTTCCCTGGTACATCACGTGGACCAAAGGACCAGAAACCATATCGTCTTATTAAATTGTGCACTAGGTTTATTTCTGTCAGGACTCATCATCTGCCGTCCCTCATCTCTGAAGGTATCCGGCTCGAAGGACCAAAAGATAAGGACCATCATCATCTGCCTAGCCTTTTCCCAAGTTTGTTGGGTTCGGCTTCCAGCCTAGCCGGATGCAGCTAAATACCAGTATTGTACATTGAGGGATTGGATATCGGAACCTCCACAGCCTAATTACTGTGTAACACGAAACTCGTTTATAAGACTGGTTGTCAAACTTTCAGACTTCTGACGACCCGTAACGACTGTCAAAGATCCACGAATGACAACCGGGACCAACTCACCAATCGCTTAACGTGCTTTCCGCGGCACGGAGAGTATGGAAAGACGGATGGAAGGACCATACATTAGAGATAACGTACGGTGTTTACTGAAAAGTAAACAGAACAAACGACGTTGGCGTCGCAATAACAAATTAATTGACAATAACAATTTGCACGAGTGTATTTGAATGACTAGTGCTTTAATTAGGTAACTTTACTTCCTTCTAAATAAATATTGTACGTCATAAAATAACACGAGTTGACATCGCTGCTCGTTATTCAGAAGACAATATGCGTATATAGGGGCTCGTGGCTAAGTGATAATAACCACACGTGTCGACCGAAGGTTGAGCTATTCTTGCCACAGTCGGTTCTTGGATGGGTGAGCACTGAGCATCCATTACATCGCGAGACCCCTCCGTGCCACGGAAAGTACATCAAGCCGTTGGTCCCGGCTGTATTTTGAAGATCTTTGTCAGTCGTTGCAACGACTGACTAAGATCTTCGAGGGAGGGACAGAAGGGGCTACCCGTAGGTAGTTAGAAACCCAAAACACTATCAACCAATCTCACCAAGAGGTATCTTTTCAGCTATTAATTGGGTTGTGGAGGCTAGATAGGTAGTCACTCCATTTAAAACACTGATATTAGTTCCGTCCGGTTGGATTGGAAGCCGGAAAGGCTAGGTAGATTGACTCAAAACTGCATCGTCAAGTCAGCCACGTGTACGTTCTTATCAAGTCGGAAATAAGTTCAAAATATTATTCCTTGCTTACATAAATTACCTATCTACATAAATACTTAATAATAACCTCCATTAAAGACCTTGTGTCTTCATATTTGATGACCTTCAAGTACGCAATTTTTATCTTTCTTATCAGCGTACGTTGTTAATAATTTTGCTAATTTGTTTCTACTTATGTACGCTAGGTATGTTTAATTTTTATCTGGCTTCATCACGTGACATTCGCTGCTAAAGAGTTGATTTCCTAAACACTGCTACTGTAACAAATGGTCCTAAGTGGCGCAGATTCAATTTGTTCTAGTTTTTTTAAAGGAAAGTCAAGTATGTTAATTTTATTTGATAAAGCCGCGATCGCAGAGCAGAGCGGGCGTCGTCGGCGCGGTAGGCCTAGCATACGCTAGCTTGACGATCTGGGGCCTAAGTCTGCTATTTTTATAAATTCGTCATTCCAACACGATCCCATTGTCACTTTGCTAAAAGTTCGTAATCTGCTAAATTCATAATGGTCGATCATTGGTCGGTCAATGGTCTCGTAATAGAATTGTGTTATAATGGCATTGTCGTATTGCCATTATTATAAAAGCCGTTAGTAGAAATGTTTTTCCAAAACTACTACTAAATTTGAACATTTATTCATGCCCGATTTCATTTATGTATATTCTTACACATTATTATTTATTAGTGTTAAATTTTAGCAGATTACCGCCTAAGTCAGTCCATTTGTCATTATGTACGAGATTACCAATAAATGTCATTTCTTTCAATGGAGTGTCAGTGGCTGACCTTTGGAAAGTCATAATGACGCCATTATATTAGTAGATTACCAAACTTGTTAAAACCAATAATTATTAAATTAATGATAAACCATTCTAACACTATTGTAATAGCAAACTTGAGGCCCAGAAGTGATGTTAAGATTCAGTAAAATTACCAAGTTGAAATTCGGTTTTAGATTGGCATTTTGACAGACAGGTTATTAACCTAAGTCAATGACTCTTTTATCCATTCTTCTAGTAAAGAAAGTATTTAGGTATTGTTGGTATATTGACGTGTGCTACAAAGGATATTTTTTTTTTAACCAGTGCGCAAACTGTAACCATGAATTCAGCATATCATTCTAGACCCCCAACGCAGAATTTTTCGCAGGTTATACAAAAAAAATCAGCTGTTTCATATAAAAGTGCATTACCTACGCGGTAAAAATATATGGGACAGCTTAATTTTTTTTGTATAACCGGCGAAAGATTTTTGACCTCCCAGCGCAGAAATTTTTCGTCGTTATCAAAAAAAATCAGCTGTTCCGTACATTTTGACCGCGTAAGTAGCGCATTTGTCTATGAAACAGCTGTTCTTTTTTTGTAAAACCGACATTTTACGTCGGTTTTACTGTGCTAGAATGATTTGCTGAATTCATAGTTACAGTTTGCGCACTGGATAAAAACTTATACTTATCCTGTATAGTGAAGAGAAACTTAGTGTCTCGGAAATCTAGCGAAAATAACACTCATGATCTACTTAATTAAAAAACCCTGTAATTTGCAAATGGGTAAAGAGGCCGCATTTAACCCAATCGTCTAATTTGCTTCATCGTCATAATCATCATCGTCAATTCAGCCCAAAGACGTCCACAGCTGGACATAGGCCTTCCCCAAGCTCCACCACTTGGACCGGTTCTGTACTTCCCGCATCTAGCGGATGCCTGCGGCATTCACAAGGTCATCGGTCTCCCTTGTGGGAGGCCTTCCAACTCTACGTCTTCCGGTACGCGGTCGCCATTCCAGAACCTGTCGGCCCTATCGGCCATCTGTTCTGCGATTTGAATTTGCTTCAGCATGGTAATAATGAAGGTGATGTTTTTTACTGAACGACCCTCAATATCTCAATATTTTAAAACCAGATGGCGCCGGTATTTTCTAAATGACCGGGAAGAAATGCCGAAACAAACTCAGAGGTCATGGTCTCTTTTAAAGTCAAAATATTTAAAGTTATCATTAAGATTTTAAATGGAATAAAGTGCGATCTCAATTATTGTGAACAGAAGACAAATCGACCCATTATCTCCTCAATTCCAAGATTATCAATAAAATAGGGAGGGACCTTTGCCCAGCAGGGGGTTACATACCTACTTCTTCTGTTATGTTATCAGATTAGAATTTCCAAATAAGATTAAATTTTATCAATGATTCATGATTACAATAACATAATAATCACTCATTATTGCATTAGCGTACACAATTATCTAAAGTATGCTATGCAATCTCAATCTGCCTCGCCTTTTCCCAAATTTGTAGGGGTCGGCTTGTAGTCTAACCGGATGCAGCGACTACCTAAGTATCTGACCTCCACAACCCAGTTACTGGAAAACAGGATGCGCGTTGGCTGTCAGATTTTCGGGCTTCTGACTATCCTCAACCGAGAGTCATAGAAGAAATCTAGAAATATAAGATGTGCTTTTTTTTTGGGTGGGAAATCATCAAATAACTTCTCCCGCTCTGGGTGGAGCGGGAGGGCGTGTCAGACTTTTACTGACTAAAACCCACCCGTGTTCCCTCAGTTGCCTGTGTGCCAGGGGCCGCGGTATCTCTTTCGAACAACCCGCACCCCTGGCAGGCATCGGGCCTTGCGGGCCCCATCAGTTGCTGCTGACATCTCTTTGAGGCGCGCGTGGAACATAACGCGCCGTCGACCCGGGCTTGGTCCTTACCGGACAGCGAGCTACCCATTACTCGCCGTCCGCAAGCCCGTGCCTACGGTGGCCGGGAATCAGCCTGGGATTCCCGACGCCCAATATAAGATGTGCTTTCTCCTTACACTATGATAGGCAATTGAGTATCAATTGGCATTTTCCATTACAAAGTGGACTAAGAAAATTAGGTCAGTGTTATAGACAAATTGGCAAGTTGACAACAGTTATGAACAATGATCTACCGCAATCTATTTGGTTTCAATGATGCCATTGACCTTTGTATTAGTTTCGTACACTCCCATAAATCTCAACGTTTCTTGAGTAGCAAAATCATAGTGGAAGCAAACTAGGATAGGTCCACTCAAATCTGTGTTGTTCTTTATTCAAAAGACCGTCTCACCTCATATGATCTGATCAAGATTATTTAAAAGAGACTGTGACATCTGAGGGATGTTCAGCCTTTCGTCTTGGATTAGTTGGATATTTGAAAAAAAAAACAATCCAAAAATAAAATAATTAAAATAAGCCATGGCAGCTACTGTAGTAGATGACCAGTCCCAACTGCCGACATTCAAACATGCCATGGCATAATAGCCATGGCCACAAACACCGCATGTTAACTCCGTAAAGGTGACAGAATAGGGATTCTGTTATACTATATCACCTTTACGGAGTTTACGGTGTGATGTTTACACCCATTTTTGAAAAGTGTCTTATTTCGATTTTAGAGTGCTAATAAATTACAAAAAGAAACATTTTTATTTAATCGATTAGTGCCATAAAAATGCATTTAAATTTTACATTTTCAACTATCGCGCGTAATTTGACGAAGACGCTGTACGCAGTGGACGCCATATTGCTCTATGGGTATGACGTCAGTTTGCTATATAAGCAAATGCGCTGATATTTTATAAGACAATTGTTTATAATTTAAAAAAAATAGTTTTTTTTTCTACTTACCGTTGGTTTGCTGCTCCTGAATGCAAAATATTATTGAACTAAAAATTACTTTGGTTACGAAAATAATAAAAGTACAAAGTTGCTCATTTGACATGCCGTATGACGTAATGACATGGCGGCTATTATTCCATGGTGTTCAGAAACAGATAAAAAAACTGAAATCTTTGAATTGAATTTTAAAATTTATTTTGTTATTTTATAAATGAAAACTAACATTTTCCGACTGCATTTTGCCTAAGTTATCTATATAATATATTTTTAGTTTATTCCAAGACTGCCTCATTGTTCTAGTGGTTGCAAGCAAGCACTACTGCTGAGCATGAGGACCTAAGTTCAATTCCTATGACATGCAAGTGTCATTGGGTATTTCCATCAGATTTTTTTTAGTAGCAGCCCGGTGTCGATGGTTGATGGTAATAGGCTCGACCCCTATTTTATAGGACTTAAAACATAACTGGTGAAATGTGGATGTACTATTGATACACCTCTGCCTAACCCTTCGGTGATTACGAGATATCATGTTATAATTACAAAAGATTTTATCATGTGTACAACCAGAGGCACGTTCAACGGCAAATATTTCCAACCTGTTAAGATATAAAAAGAAAAAATGCTAAGATAAACAAGTCGTAACAGTTGTTTTTCTAACAGAACTGCCTTTAAAACATTTATAGAACGCTATCTATTAATAAAATAAACTTAAACGAATGTGACTAACTTGGTTGAGAAATAATTCTGCAAATGTTTACTTGAAGATAAAAAAATGTGATAATAAAAATAGATATGTACATAATGTCAGTTTGCGGGTGGTGTGCTGGATTTTACATGTATTGCGAATGTCAAATACCTATGATGTAAATGTCACAACCTGAATATCAACTGCAAAACAGTTTTCAAAACTTTATTTAATTTTTTTATTACTGTAGTTGATTAGAGACTTCGTGCCTCAGAAAGCATGGTAAGCTGTTGGTGCCGGCTGTCATTTGTGGATCTTTGACAGTCATTACGGATCCTCAGAAGCCGGAATGTCTGACAACCAGTCTTACCAAGGGGTATCGAATTACCCAGTAACTGGATTGTGGAGGTCAGATCAGTAGTCGCTCCATGTAAAATACTGGTATTCAACTGCATCTGGTCAGATTGGCAGACGACCCCAACATAGTTGGGAAATAGGCTAGGCAGACAATGATGATGTGTTGGTTGAGACAATAACAGCAACACAACTTTCAAATAATGCTCTTTTAAGTATAACTTTTCATAAATAAATAAATTAAATAAAGTCATGCCTGTATCCCCCGATGGGATAAGCAGAGGTGTACCTCATACCACCAAAACCTTTTTTTATTAACAGCTAGCTTCTGCCCGCGACTTCGTTCGCGTCAAATTTCTTGCTCCCCGACCCACCCCGTCGCTCGCCTCGCCTGCCCGTGCGAGTACTTCGTATTCGTGACTTTTTCTCTTTGCTCGGCTGCCAAGGGTCTTAGCGTGACGTTATATAGCCTATAGCCTTCCTCGATCAATGGGCTATCTAACACTGAAAGAATCTTTCAAATCAGACCAGTAGTTCCTGACATTCGAGCGTTCAAGCAAACAAACAAACTCTTCAGCTTTATAATATTAGTATAGATATATATCAGAAGAATTTTTCTATAATAAAAGTAGCCTAAGTTATTCCTTATTACATCAGCTACCTGCCAGTGAAAGTCCTGTCAAAAACGGTCCAGGCATTTCAGAGATTAGTGGGAACAAACAGACAGACAGACAAAAATATTTTGGTATATGTACCGTATATATATTCATATGCATGTAGCAAAAAGCGGTTATTTTAATATTACAAACAGACAGTCCAATTTTATTTATATGTCATAGAGTATAGATAATACTTTTTTCACTTAAGCGCTGGTAGAACTCAAACAGATCAGACACTAGAAGCGATTTTTTTTTCACTTTTCTTGTCCATTCAAGTAATGCTAACACTTACAAAAAGAAGAACTAATTCTAAAAACTTAAGAAGATTTATGAATAGCGTCTAGAAACTTCTAGACCTTTCCGTACTGTTGTGATTAATAAAAACAAAATGTTCTTTATCTGTAGAACTGTAGGCAAATAGCAATTAATAGATTACGAAATCGTTTATGTTTCAAAATTTATTCATGCATTTTAACAAACTTTTTGAGCATGAAATTATTATGTTTTTAGGGCATTAACTTTACAAAAAAATAACATGCAGTAATGTTTTCCAAATGTTAATATTATTTTATAATAAATGTAACTAGCGTCTAAATGTAGCGCGTTTAGCGAATGGTGAGTTTATGCATTATTTACTAAAAATTCGAAAGTTTAGTAAGTTCTAAAATTAATTCGTTAATTTTTAACATTTATTAATCAGGTATCCAACATGCTACTTTATGGATACCTGAGAATATACGTGGATAAAGTACGTAAATAAATAAACAATAAATACTTACGTCGTAATCCCTTCGCGACCGACACTGTAAAATTATTCAGGACAGACATTTCAAAAAGTTCACTTTTACTGTTACGAATAAAAAGTTAGGTTACACTTATAATCAATTGATTTCAGCCGGTTTATCTTCAGGCCAATTAGTGAATCTCGATAGGAATAAACGTCTTTATCACACAGAAAACACTTAATTCATAAACGGGCTTCCACTATCGCAATCAAAGAAGTACTGAGTGACGTTTTCGTCTAACTTCTGTTATTAATTAAATGTAGAGGCGTGGCGATTAGATTAAATAGCCAGTTCTCGCTCTCGTGTAAACGAACGTTGATAAGTTATCGTGTTATTTATAGATATCTCGCTGGTCCGCAATTCTTCGCAATCACAAATCAAGACAGTCCAATCGAATTGACTTTGACTAATGTCAAATCAATCGACGTTTGATGTTATTGTCAATGTCAGTCAAGTGTCAAATCTGTTTCGTTCAAAAACCATGAAATTATTTTGTGTTATTTTTCCCTGTTCCACGAAATTATTTTGCTTTTTGAGCTCGGCTCCTAGGGGGACTATAGTCGGCCACACTCGCGTTATAACGACCATTTCGGTTATGGTCTATTCCCGTAATCAAAACCGACGGCGCGATAATAAAATTCAATGCAATACTTTTGACGTTTTGTTACTGAAATTAGCTTAAGGGAATTGCCTTCTGTGATCTTAGATAAGCTCGAGTAACGCCCTGGAGTTATGCTTTCAGTAGCTGACAAAAATCGCTAATCCACCTGCAATTTTTACAGGGATTGTCGCTGAGATGAGATGGACTAGATTTTTAGATCGTTTTAAAAATACGGGATATTCTCGTCTTAGATTCCCTTGAGTCATATAACTCAACTGAAGGAGAGAACATGTGAAGTGGCAGTATATGCGCCCTCAAGGCCGTAGTCGCCGCTGGAGGCGCCCTGGGCGTCGGGAATCCCAGGCTGATTACCGGCCACCGAAGGCGCGGGCTTGCGGACGGCGAGTATAGGGTAGCTCGATGTCCGGCAAGGACCAATCCTGGGTCGAACGGCGCGTTGTGTTCCACGCGCGCGTCAGGGATTCAGCATCAGTTGATGGGGTCCGTAAGGGCCGATGCCTGCCAGGGTGCAGGTTGTTCGAAAGAGATACCGTGGCCCCTGGCACACAGGCAACTGAAGGAACACGGATGGGTTCTAGTCAGTAAGTCTGACACGCCCTTCTGCTCCACCCAGAGCGAGAAAGTTATTTGATGATTCTCCACCCAAAAAAAAGCCCTTGTATCCACAAAGGGTTTTTACGACAGCCATGGGCAGAACAAATACTACAAAACACACACGGACTGAAATTATTCTAGCCATTAGTGTTTTCTTTTCGACTAATTTCACTTCTATCGATAAATAGATTGAAACTATTATCAACTCCATTGAAACTATTGTCAGTTCCATGTGGTGCCGGACGTAAAAGAATAGCACTATCCCATTTCCTCCCGTGAGTTTCGTAGAAGGCGACTAAGGGACTTACTGGAGACTGAGCAGCAGCGTTTTCTATGCATTTGACCACCATACTGCGATCGCCAACCCGCCTGCCAAGCGTGGCGATTATGGCAAATCCCCCCTTTTGGGGGAAGCTTATGTCCAGCAGTGGACGTTTTTCGGCTGATATGATGATTATCAACTCGTATTTGTTAATGGCCTGGCGCGGGCTTCATTTCTAAGGGTAAGTGCGCACTGCAATGCAATTTTTTCAGTCGCATGTTCATGCGATTTAAAATCGCAAGCGCATATAATTTTTCAAGCTAATTCTAAAGCGGTTTTTACCGCAATGATCGTTCTCTTGTATATTGGTATTGTTCACAGATTGGCAATTAATCACAACTAAATAAAACAACTGATAACTGGGTACTTGTATATTAGTTCCATTATAAAATAGCTAATCAACGATACAAGCAATAAATAACAAATTCAACAACACTATTCACTTGACTCACATTATTTACAATATTATGAGAATTCTTCACATACCTAACGTTCTCAACTGTTTGTTAATGTTTTCCCGCCAATTCCTGGTAACCAAGGAGGTTTGATACTCATTATATTGTCAATTAGTGGTTAGAATAGGAATTCAACATTTTTATCAAGAACTTATTGCATGCATTTGTGAAATGGTTATTTTTTTGTAAATATCTTGGTATGCTTTTTATTATTCATTAAAAATAAATGATAAAAGTCACGTTTCATGGTAACATTTTTCTGTACTTGATGCCGCCATGTAAGGAAAATAAATTGTTTTTTTATTATTTCATTTGAAAGTAGACATTTTACAAATGCAAGTTACCTATTTTTAATGCGTGCAAAAATTTGTATTTTCAGTTATAAGAATCGTCCATTTAATAATTGTTGTTGTTTTCTATTTATATGACTAATTTACAAAATATAAAAACTCCATGGATATAATCTATTATAATTTATTAGCTAAAAATTACGCTATCAATGCCAAAAATGTTAATTTAGGAATGTCTAGGGTTGAAACAAACATTAATCCACTATTAATAGATCTTCACAATCTCGAGAAAAAACTCACTTTATGGGCACTCACATTTTATAACATCCCTATAGGTCGTTTCTAAAGTTCCCGAATTAAAGTCATTTTTAACAAAATCTGAAGAATGTCTGTTCATAACTGACCCTTTTTTTTATCAAATATTTTAATTATTTTTATTATAATAGGATCATGAATACGTCGAAACCATACGGTGTTGCCATTATTAATATTCTGTAAAAATGACCCTATACATTAAGGTAAGGTATATTTTAAGATGCAAAACAGGTTTTGAACACTATGAAATCCAAACTCTTATAGTATTTCCTTACGTCATCGAACTGTGACAAAATATAGTTACTATGACGTCACAGTTATGACTGACAATTGACGTTTGACAACTTTTTAGTATAAATGCAACCATCGTCTTTGATTTTGAAAAGCAAATTAGTATTTTGACTAGAAAAAAAGCATTTTTGAGTATACGCTTCTTTAGAAAGAAGCCGGCACTTCGAATTTAGCGGTATTAAGTTCGTATGATTCCATGATTCTTAACTGTAACGGTCAGAAAATGTGTGAGTAGGAGAATTTATGTTATCGTTTCATCTCGCTCTCAATTTTTATGACCTGCTACTAAGTACGAATACTGTCGTTTGGTAGCGGTCTCTTGTGATTTATAAGCCCGGTTGCATGGACGTATTTTTTATCGCAGTGATATTTTTTCGCGCTCTGCATTTTCGACGCTCTGCTCAACGCCAAGACTAAAAAATCCAACAATTTTGATGTTGTGGTCTCAATGCTCGGCTTAATACCAAGAGTTAAAAATCAATTGCGCGAAAAAAATCGCCAGCTAACCTGAGCTAAGATCGTAGCTAGAATGTTACATTTATTTTGAAACTTTTAAAAATACGACAGCCTAAACTTAATGACCGCCGCACCCAAAGTACCGACAAAAGAAAATTTTGTTAGTACTATTAATAAATAAATGGAATTGTTGGTACAAGGAACACATCAAATGTTAACAAAAATAAATTAACAATCAAACAAAAGCCCTTACCAAGTTACAGAAGGAAAGAAAATATTATATTTCTTAAAAACTGTACAAATAATATTTAAAAAAAGAAGAAAAATATGTGTAAAAACTTAAGTTTTAGTAGTAATAATTCATGTTCAAATACTGCATATTGACAGTGAATATCTGAGATTTTAAGACCTGCATAGACAATTTTCTGTTTCAAAAAAATTGATACGAGGTAATCAGATAATTTTGTGCAAATATACGCAGTTTCTTGACCAAGGGTATGTTACTAAGGTCATTTATTTAAGCTGGTTTTATTAAGATACGTCCTACCTTCGCTAGGTTTACGGGCCGAGTGCTAGAAATCACAAATTTCGCCCGAAAAGTTGCGAACATTCGGCGTGAGCGCGCGCTTTAGATTCGGCGTCATTTTGTATGGACCTTTGACAGTCGTTGGCCATACGCCACTAGTGATGGGTCGTTGACGGTTTTTCAGTCAACGTTGATTTACGTTCGTCAACTAGTTGAACAACTAGTTAAATTCGTCAACGAATTAACGTGTAACTAATGTCGACTTGCAACGTAAACCGTTCATTCATTGAACGGTTTTTATTTAACGCTGCGACGTTAAACGATTCTTATATTGGTATACTTTGCTTATAATAAATATTTCAAAAATCAACTCTTGTGTACGTCACTTAGAGTTCAAATTCTACGACATGACCGTCGCTCGGAATCTATGATGGTATTTTCAACGTAACTTTTTTGCTCAGTTCGTTAGGTACGTTTGCAAGTTTAGTTTAGTTTTAATAATCAAACGAGTTATATTCATAAACGTCGTTGACAAATCCAACCAGCTGATTCATAAACAGTTAACATTAATACGCTGACAGGAGATCAACGGTTGATTCAACTAGTTCGTTTATTCAACGCCCATCGCTATACGTCACGCACATCGGACGTATCTTAGGACTTATTTGTTATTATTAATGCTTTTTTATTCTTAAATGTGTGGAAGTTGGAAGGCATTATTTTGCCAGAGACGTAATTGGGTTAGGTTATGGATTCATTTTAATTATTAAATTGTATTTATGATGGAAGCGAATTGTCATAGAATGTAATTTGCTGATGTTTCTTGTAAGTGCACATTGATGAAGATATTAATTAATCCTTAATTTGGCACACTGTCCCTATTTCATGAAAATACGTTTATTTAATAGTGTTTGTTGATCGACAAGTATTTTTTGTGACATTAAAAAAAATCTATAGCTCCATGAAAAAATTGCACCCATAACGGACCTAAGAACGTCCCTGGTCGGTTGTTAGTAAAATAAATTAATCTACACCTACTTATATTAAGTACCAGCCAACATTAACACAAAAAATAGATAATGTCTGGTTAACTCTATGAAGATTCGAGTACTTACATGAAATTATAATTTATTTTATTCATCATTAAGTCGACTGAATACATCCGGTATTTCGTTTCAGAACATTTCGTCGCGTAGACTCGACTATATTTCGGAATCGATTCAAAGCTTTTCATCGCTGGCAAATTCATATGAAATTGGTTTCCGATTTTTCATCGTGGTTAAATTCTGTTCCGGAATATTACAAAAAAAATATACTTTGTAGTCAAATACGGCATAGTTCGATTTTTTTTGGAATCTATCAGGATGTTTTCAACCGACTTAATGGTTGAAAGATGTCTGAGAATATAACTTCTAATAAACAGAAATAGTGGCTCATGCTGTATCTTAACCTCATACCACTTTGCTGACTGGGTCTTCTTCATAGTGCACGATTTTGATCTAACGAAGCGACGCGCGCTTTACTTGTGGTAACCAAGTGTACAAGCACGATGTGAACGTGTGCATGAAAACGAGTAGCGTCAGCATGTAACGCACACTCACACGTCGAACTTCGACCAAGAAGCTTATAGATAGAAGTGGAAGCGACACTCTAAATACCTAACTGAAGACGACTGGTCGAACGCTCTTTGATTACATACATAACAGAGAGAAAACACATTCACTGTCTCGTTCTCATGTGCGTATTTAGAAAGAGAGCGTCCGACCACAGTCGTCTTCACTCCTAAGTGAAGACGACTTTGGTCGGACGCTCTCAATTATCTATCTCTACCTACATTTAGAGTATTGCCTCCACTTTTATATATAAGCTTCTTGACTTCGCCCTCGTCACGGACGGTACCGAGAGCTCCTACGCTTACACGCACATTCACAGCGTGTTAGTACACTTGGTAACCATAATCAAAGCGCGCGTCGCTTCGTTTGATAAAAATACTATACGTGCCCATAAGTAAGAGCAAGACAAGACAATCTTTCTTTAACATTTTTCTTCTTATTGTTAGCAAGTCTATTTATTAGAAGATTATTCAAAACATCTTTCTTATAATAATAATAGCACAATACATATTATTTATTTATGAAGAAACAATCAATTGATGGTATTTCGCTGGCAAATTCATTGAGCAGTTTTTTTTATATTTGAAACTGAGTAATAACATTGAAATGACATTTTAACTACTTAATCGTTATCAGTTTAATTTGTAGGATTCAAAATTTAATATCATGGATAATTTAATGATGAATTTTTATTTAGTGATGTCGCAAAATTAACGTAAGTACTTAATATTATTATCATAAGCAAAACATGTCAATATTACTCAAGCCGGCTCAGTTCGTCGATGGGTGAGCACCCAGTCCGTATCAAGACCCTGCTGTACCTCGGAAAGCACATTAAGCCATTGGTCTTGGCTGTCATTGGTAGATCTATGACAGATGTAACAGGTAGGCAGGAGCACTAAGTCTGACAAGCAGTCTTACCCAGTAACTGCAGGGTTGTGGAGGTCAGATAGGCTGTCGCTCCATGTAATATACTGGTATTCAGCTGAATCCGAATTGACTGGAAGCCGACCCCAACGTAGATGGGACAAGCCTAGCCAGATTGATTAGTGTAAGTGGGCCTTAAATTTATGTGTCAGCATCTATAATTTTTTTATGTTTCTAGTGATAATACCAAAAATTGATCATTTCTTTTGACAATTACACTCCATCGTAATTCCGAACACACGACACATCCTCAACATTAAAATACGCGTTCTCTATCACACTACGAAACGCCTAAAACGAAAATGATGCAGTTAGAATGAACCTACAGATGGTATCTAAACATTCTATTATGAATCTATGAATGGGGCAGTTCCAATTCTATGGTGGTTCTTTATTTGGAACGAAATTCCTTATCGCATATTATTCTTTGCATACTTGACGAAAGAACCTATACCGAAAAAAAATTGCGCGTGAATCTTCTCAAAAATATCGCGCCGGTATTTTATCGCGCACTGGATTTTGAACTCTCGAGGTTGTACCGAGCATTCAGAATCCATCAAAGTGCATCTACGTATACATGGTCAAATTAAATCAGCTGCCAATACTTTAACCACGGGTAACGAAAACTAATGAAATAAAAAAATAAACATCTTTCGATAGGCGAACCGCGTAGGCCAGGCGCGCGCAGTTCGCTCAGCTGTTTTTGTAATTTTTCGGGAACTTTCATATTTTTTTTTTACGAATTTCCAAAAACCATAACATAAGTCGTTTGGTGGCCATAATGTACATTCCACAGTGTTACTTATTAAAGTTCGAATGATTTTTTTTTTGTTCAAATTCAAAATGTTTATTTGCAAGAAAATACATGATTTACAAGGAAAGATCTTACAGCCTTAATGTCATAGTATTCTGTTGTTTCATTCGTTCTTGATTATCGATACGCGTGGGTAAAGTATTGTCCCGCTAATCTTATTTAACCAAGTATTATACACCGTGACATTTTAGTCGTCATACAAAGGTGGTCCATTCAATGTATCCGTCATAAAATACCTCTAGGCGCGATTAAAATATTGTTACCATTAATTAAGATAATAGGTACAAAGAAAAAATTAATAACGCTTTAGAATTATGAAACACCCTCCCTGTTATTATTGTTTACGTATCAAACGGTAGGAGATATCTACCTACCTACCATTACATTAATTCCACTTCCATAAAAGGGTGTTTCAAACTACGTCATGCGTCTTAGTGAAAGATATTAGATTTTTTTGAATTACGCAAATGTTAAAAAATATCGTTTTTTTTTAACAAATGATTAGTAGTCATTGGATACATGAAGCGGGCTGCCGTTGTAAGACGACTAAAATGTCACGGTGTATTTTACAGCAGTATAGACTTGCGGGATATGAGTCAGCTGTTTAAAAAAAAAATCATTTTGTTACTCTCAAACGTTGTTAATTCATTTCAGTTTGCCTGTTTTTCTTTATACATAGTATACAGCGAAAGGAACTCCGTCCCAACCGGGCATCAGACGACACCTCTCAACTTTTTCTTCATATAAATCTATTTATTGATCGAAATAAAATGAATAATAATTTATTAGTTACAAGGCACGTAAATTGCTATTTTAAACTTATTATATTTTCGTTTGTAAAAAGCTTATTTCTCTTGTATTCGTTGGAGATATTGGGACGGATGACCGAATTATTATTTAGATAAATATTGGAAGATCAAATATATTAATTGAATAAATAGTTACAAAATATTATGGAAGTCAGATGGCAGTCGGTAATTATGTGTTTTCTCAAAGCATTGATATTTTGAGGAAACGCGGTCTCGTGGATCGGCGTTCATTCCATATTCCTAGTATTCGTATTCTTCTGTTTTCTCCCGACCACGTGACCACGTTTCCTTTTAAGATACTAGTAGGAAACGCAATTTAAAACATGTTGTAAACTTGTCTTCACAACATTAAAAAATTAAATACATCAATACATAACATTCAATAAAATATTACATTTATAGAATCTGTAAAACTTCATATAATCAGAATTATTGTGTACTAGCTTTCACGTTATTGAGAAAACAGTTCATTTTCATACATAATTATAATAATTCATCGATATAAAAAAACAAAACATTATATTTTTATCTGTCTACCCCCATGGGAGAAGACGTGAGTTTATTTATGTATTTATGTAAATACTTTTTTTCCTTGTCATTAGACAAGGAAAAAAAGTATTTTAAACGTTCTCCCATGGGGGTAGACAGATAAAAATATAATGTTTTGTTTTTTTAATAAACAAGATGAAACTTCTAGACAGTTTTTGATTGATTTCGAACTTTATTCTAACTTGAACAAAGTTCTTATTGCAAAACTGACTACTTAGTAACGGACTTATTTATCAGTTTTGTAAACAGGACTGTATTTCGAATATTGTTAGGTTCTTGTTTCAAAATATGGCTGGATTAACCATGTCTTGAGAAAAAACCTTGGGTTTGTAATAAAACAGGATTGGTTACAAGTCTGTAAGAGTTTCGCTACCTAATTTAATTTGCCACGTAAGTATTAAATTTAATTCTTTTTATTTTGCGCTCCTAAAAATATTATTGAACAGTAATATAAATTATTGCACCTCTTTTGTGAACCTCAAATAATTCCCAACTTAGGAAAATGGAGGACGATAGTAAAAGACCAGAAATTTAAAAAAGAACAATTATTTAAAAAAAGTGTCCACAATAAGACGGTCGATAAGTTTTTAAAGGATCGACGAAAGCTTTCCCTTTTTAATTGGACACTGTATACGTTACGTTTTAATGAATAAATATATTTAAATTCTAATCATCCGTCCCAATAATTATAGAGTTTTATACACAACACCAAAAAATGACAATATGTTAACAAATTTATTGTCAGTCGTCAAACCAAGGACCGATCGAGATCGAATGATACTATCTCGATCGAGCAAACGAGACGTACTATATCATCTAGTATATCTTTAACGGAGGGGCTCGTGTCTCAGTAGTAGCACCACGATCGATTGAGGTTAAGCTAAGCTTGCCGCGGTTGTTTCTTGGATGGGTGACCATCAAGTTTTCACCGTGCGACAAAAAGTACGTTAAGCCATTGCCGTCGGTTCCGGCTGCCTTTCGTAGATTTTTGACGGTCGATAAGAGTTGTCATTACCCTGACAACGAGTCTTGTCAACAAGAGGTATCGTGTTAGCCAGGAACTGGGCTGTAGTCAAATAGGCAGTCGCTACATTCAACTGCATCTGGTTAAGACTGTAAGCTGACCCCGATATAGTTGGAAAAAGGCTAGGTAGATGATGAGAGATATTTTATTATATTTAAATTAAAAGAGCAGTTACCTTATCTCGTTTGCTAGATAGAGACTCCGATACAAACATAATGAATAAATAATTAAATAAAACTGTATACCCATTCCGCCACAGATTTGATAGTTATATAGTGTTTGACAGGAAAAATGTAATTTATGTTCAAGGCATTAAAGTTCAAAATCGAACACTTTTTGTCTTTTAATTAACATCCCTAATTTTAGACAAATATTTAGCTTTTTACTACGAAAATCCGATTGACTTAGAATTACCTTACTTTTCAAATTACAATTAATTTTTGGTGCCTACTAAAATCGGTGCATTCGTTTTAAATAAGTGAACATCAAATTAACACACAAATCACTAACAATCAATGATCATTTTAACCCTCTTTGAAACCCGAGGTTTTCGTCCAAACGATTCGTTAATATATTTAGTCTCACTACCAAAAAATTTGAACTATACTCGACCCAAAAACTCGAAGCACAAGCAAGCATAAAGCCGCACCATTATCGATAAAAAAATCACACAATGACATCCCTATTTCAAACATATCGATGAAAGCACGGCGCTTCACTACGTCTTGCTTGGAGGCACATAGATGAAAGGAAGCGAATAATATGCGATATCTCGCTCACACATTTCATGACGAATTTCGACCTCAAGTATAGTCTTATCCCAAAACGAAAAAGTAATAACAACCAACGCACAACCACTCTAAACTAAACTCTAACACCTCGACATAAGATCAAAATTCCTGTCAAACACACCACACTAATGTTACCTCGCGCACCGCCGGTAAGGTCCGTATATAATAATGTTCTAAATTGACAATGTCACTCAGTCTTCTTTTTTTTCTTGATAGGATTTCGGCGACCCTTCTACTGAAGAGGGCCGATCCGATTCGCCTTCGCCTTCTTCGGAAACTAGAAAGAGATAAAGAGATTGTTTTACGGTCTAAAGCTATAATTCTTATCCCATGCTGATTCTGGGCCACCGCAGGCGCGGGCTTGCGGATGGCGAGTAATGCTCCAGCATGCTTCGCTGTCCAGTAATCACCAAGCCCGGGTCGACGGCGCGTTGTGTTTCACGCGCGCCTCAAAGAGATGTCAGCACCAACTGGTGGGGTCCGCAAGGGCCGATGCCTGCCAGGGGTGCGGGTTGTTCGGAAGAGTTACCGCGGCCCCTGGCACACAGGCAACTGAGGGAACACGGGTGGGTTTTAGTCAGTAAAAGTCTGAGCCTCCCGCTCCACCCAGAGCTCCAGAAGTTATTTGATAATTTCCCACCCAAAAAAAAATACCCCTTCCAATTCTCTCTGTTCCTTGCCTGTCTACTCAACGTCTTTCCAGCCGTCCTCACCAAGTCATCCTGCCATCTTTATTTATTTACTTATATAATATATGCTTTATTGTACAGACGCCAGCCAGCACATCAAGTTACCCCAATCTGTAAAATTTCTCTGATAGATTTTCAACTTTGTTACATTAGCATAAGGTTCATGTTGAATTGAGAAAATTTGACAGTTTGGGGTAGCTTGATATGCTGGCACTGTACACCAGAAAATACATAACTAAAATAAAACACGTCTCATTTAAAACTAAAACATATAATGGGCGGCCTTATCGCTTTCCGTGATATCTTCCAGGCAACCTTGGAATGGACAGTGATTTCTTTCTCTTTCCCTCCCTAGGATACCATAGGGTCACTTTTTGTTCCACTTGTTCTCTGGCCCTTAAAAAACATATAAAGAACTCAACGTACCTTGCTTTATGGTTGCATTTCCTGTATTCTTATCATCATCGCTGTCACTTGCAGAGCTGGGCACGGACGAGTCGTCTCCGCTGCCTGTAGGTACATAACCTATGTGTAATGGAGGGGGTTATTGAGGACTCGAGTGTTAATTATGGTAATATGTATGTATTAGATTCTCTGAGGGGCTTATGGCTGAGTGATAACAGCCACACGGGTCGACCAATCAGGTTAAGCTACACTTGACGCGGTTAGTATGTGGATGGTTGATTGTTTATATACCAAGACCACTTCGTGCCTCGGAAAGCACGTTAAGCTGTTGATCCCGGCTGTCATTCATGGATCTTTGACAGTCGTTACTGGTCGTCAGAATCCTTAAAGTTTTTGGACGATGTCGCGGGTAGAAACGAATGTAAGTTATAATATTTGTATTGTTTGTGGTACCGTCAAACGGGGTGAAAAGAGACGTAGGGGTGAATCGGGACTTTAATAGGGATTTTTTTAACATTGAAATAATACAGTTTGTTACCAAAAAAGATTCTTATGTGTTTTTTTATGTACAAGGTCTGTTAAAAATAAGGTTAATTTTCAAATTTCGCGGGCTACGTTTACACGGCTACACATCAAGCTATCATTTCCAGTAAAGCTGATCTCGCATTGTATAGGATGTCCGTACAGTGCGACATCAGCGTGAACTGCAATATGATGTATTTTTTAATTTTGTTATGTTGGTACACTCGTCTCGAACATACTAAATATGCTAAATAGCTGAAACTGTGAACATATTATGTTCACAGTTTCAGCTATTTAGCATATTTAGTTTTTTTTTGTGAGAGGCATAAAAGTTTGTAGATTTTGCGTTTCTGCTGACAGTGGCATACGGTGAGTGTACTCTGAGTAAAAAAAAATTACAAGTGGTACAAGCTTTTCACAGAAGGTCGAGAAGATGTGAATGACGACGCTCGCCCTAGACGCCCCATCACATCAACAACCGATGAAAATGTTAAGAAAGTGAAGAATGACTATTAGAGAAGTTGCTGAGGATGTCAGCACATCGGTTGGCTCATGCCATGCAATTTTTTCGGAAATTAGGGCATGAAGCGTCCGGAATTGTGGAATAGTAGATTGTATGACAAGGGAGCAAAATAATATTTTTACGGCGCGGGCGCTATTTTGAATCCAGACCGAAGCGTAGGATTCTAGAATAGAATCCCGAGCATAGCGAGGTATTCTAAAATAGAATCCTCAGCAATTCAAAGTACATCACCTGAGGGAAAAAATGTTTTGCTCTTAAGTCATATACTCTACTTTTCATCTCCTTCTATGAGAAAATAAATAAGAGGCACTTTTAAGTAATTAATGAATAAGTTTTATTTTAAAAAAAATGACATGAATGTAAAAAGGTCAATTACAAATTCATATTTTGTTTCAGGAGTTAATGCACTACTATCACTTTCAGAACTCGACGTAGAACTCATATTTTTGCAAAATACAATAATGTCCGTACCGATTACAAGAACAGGGAAGTAAATCGCGCGCTTTTGTTTTTTTTTTAGTTACCGCGCCTCCCCGCACCGTATAGCCAACACTTACAGCCAGTAATTTATACAATTTACGTTCGATTTCAATGAACGATTCATGTTCCATATTAAAATCTCATTACTGCCCGCTAAAAAGTCTAGTGGAGAAAAGAACTACTTTGCTCCCGTTTATAGAGGAACAAAACGACACTTTTCGAATAGAAGGGATGAAAAAACAATTCATGGCTTTTGCATCACGATAATGCACCTGCTCACACGTCATTGCTTGTACGTAATTTTTTAGCCAAAAACAACACCGTAATCATGCCTCAACCACCGTATTCACCAGATTTGGACCCCTACTTTTCCTGTTCCTGTTTAAGATTGAAGAGACCCATGAAAGGACGGCGTTTTGTGACGATTGACGAGATAAAAACCGAATCGCTGAGAGAGCTCAAGGACATACCAAAAATGCATATCAGAACTGCTTCGAGGATTGGAAAAAACGCTGGCACAAGTGTATTATATCTGAGGGGGACTACTTTGAAGGGGACAAAATAGAAACTGATGAATACATAAATATTTTTTGAGGAAAATTAAAATTCACCTTATTTTTTGAACAGACAGTGTATATAGGGTAAGTTTTTATCCAGTGCGCAAATTGTAACCATGAATTCAGCATATAATTCTAGACCCCCCAGCGCAGAAATTTTTCGTCAGTTATACAAAAAAAACAACTATCAGTTTCATAGAAAAGTGACCTACGCGATCAAAATGTATGGAACAGCTGATTTTTTTTTTGTATAACCAACGAAAAATTTCTACGCTGGGGGTCTAGAATGATATGCTGAATTCATGGTTACAGTTTGCGCACTGGATAAAAACTTATCCTGTATGTATTATAATTGACGATTATTGCCCGGTTCCTATAAACACAAACGGATCGTGTTGCTTACCAATGGTAGCATTTTTTATTGCCAAACTGGGCATTTAAATAGATTTGTAAGCTAATTTTACTTGTGAGAGCTACTTCCATATGGAGGGTCTCCTATACAAAGCTATGAGATCCTCGTTTCATTATTATTTAAGATACGAGAGTTTTAATTTTAATCGATAACGGTCCGTTAATTATAGGATTCGGGAATTAGTGCGCTTGTTGGCAATGAACGAAATTATTTCAACGTTAAAATCTATTTCAACGTTCCATCCCGATTCACTTCAGCATTCCTATTCACATTTGCACCATTTGTAGGTATGGGTAATAAAGGAGTATTTATCTTATCTTACCCAGCTGGTTAGGCCTCCTAGAATCTGAGGATCCACCTTCTCGGGTGAAGAGTACTTTATTTACGCCTGCACGAATGCATATATTGTATGAATTATACATATTGCTACATACTACAGTCAGCGTCAATAATATCGCGACATACAGACTGTTCAAAATGACCTAAACAACTAACTGAATGACACAAGGAATTTTTCAGAATGAAGACAGTACACGACAACTGTCATTCTGACTAGAACTTTATCCAAGTGAGATTAAGTTTAATTTTCTTAGTTGTTGGGATCATTTTGAAGTCTGTTTGTCTCAATATGCTTGACGCTGACTGTACATTGTTTATTTAATCCTTCAAGCATATAAATGTAACGTTGGTCTGAATGCCATACGCACTACATTAGAGAAATTAAATAATCTTGTAGCGCCATCTACATCGCCACATACGAACTACGCATCACATTGACGTCACGCAAAATCCTGCATCGCGCAAGCAGAGTTTACCGCGCAATTACCATATATGTCGCCATCTGGTTAAATTAGCCAGCAAATTGTATGCCTAGGCCAATAGTTAATCGAACTAGCATCATTCAACATTTAACAACTTGGCGCATTGAAAGTCAACCCTTTGAAGATGACTCAGTCCAAGACTCAGCCAAGTGATTTAAATTTAGTTCAGCTTTTTTCCACTGCGGCGCTACTACTAGTCACCAAAACAAATATAGCGTCAATAGCGCAAACTCATGTTATTTTTCGTTCTTGTGTGCAATTTTAAGAGAAATTAAATTGTGATATTGCCAAAATAGTATGAAAACATGGAGGTGCCAAATAATACTACGTCTTCTGCAAGTTTTCGCGAAATATTTGAGTCTAAACCGACTGAACTTACTGACTAACTTAATTATTATTGAGTAATATTCGTGTTAAGTACTTTTTGTGAACAAACATTTCACTATTACTAGTTACTTAGTGGTAGGTATTAGTAAAAAGTAGTCGTACATGATTTGTGAACTCATAGTTACAAAAACCAAACATCACAAATTCATCAACATCCAATTTAACTACATTACTACACGACATTCAGACATCTAGTTAAACGTTGCGCTCAATGCCTTGGCTAGTTGTCTTTCCGCTATTTAATTGGATGCCGGCGTTTAATGAACCGCCTAGGCGTCCAATTAGCTGGCTAATTTAATCAGATGGCTGTGACATATATACAACGTCCCGACATCATTCGTCGGCCACCAGCCACGGCATCCGTCTGGTTGGAAGATCCTCCCTTTTCTATGGAGGTTGAGTGAACTTTCCTCACACCTCTTTAATGTCTCTGAGTTTTTTTTTTTAAAGGAAAGTACGCGACATGGAAATAAATAGTGAACTGATCTGATATTATATCATCACACTACTGTAACTCTAAATAATACGTCGACTAATATAGTAGTATTCTATGATATCAAGGTAAAATCAGGGAAATTAATTGACGAACTTAGAAATTTACGTTTCAGTTTTTGCTGTGCCCAACAGGGGGTCCGTTACAATTACGGACTCGTAACAAACCTGTAACATCATTATGCAAAGCAAAAAAAGGTTTGACTATGAATCGTCCGTACTAATATTCAAATCGAAACAGTCATTCTTTTGACAGCTGTATGGAAAAAAATTAAACCGCGGCGGGATTTTTATGTACTAAGAAAATTAAACTTTATCTCAATTGGATAAAGTTCTTGTTAGAATGACAATTGTCTTGTACTGTCTTCATTCTGAAACATTCCTTGTGTCATTGAGTTAATATTTAATTTTCATAGTTGTTTAAATAATTTTTAACAATCTGTTCGTCCCGATATTATTGACGCTGACTGTACATTGGATTTTCAACGTGCTGCTTAGCGCCGAGGGTTGAAAATCGAACAGTATGTATATATTTTCGACGCGCTGTGATGCATTCTGTGGGATTCTCAATGCCCAGTTCAACACTAAGAGTTGAAATTCCAGTGCGTGATAAAATCCCGACACGATATTTTTACTTTCGTGCAAACGTTAACACTGCAAAATGACGCATATTGTCAATTTACAAAGCAGCAATTTCTCTGATTGTACATTTCAGTCAAATACATACAGGGTAAATTTTTATCCAGTGCGCAAATTGTAACCATTAATTTTCGCAGAAAATTTTCGTCAGTTATACAAAAAAAATCAGCTATTTCATAGAAAAGTGACCTACGCGGTCAAAAAGTATAGAACAGCTGATTTTTTTTTTGTATAACCGACGAAAAATGTCTGCGCTGGGGCGTCTAGAATGATATGCTGAATTCATGGTTCCAGTTTGCGCACTGATTAAAAACGTATCCTATATAAATGAAAAGGGACAGAATGAAATGCGAGGAGATTCCATGGTCATTGACATGCTATTGCTTCAAAAAAGCCTTTACAGCTGATATAAAAACGTACCTCTCATAGAATTCTGCAAAGCCGGCAAAGGTCTGGCGGCTAGCAGGGGCGCTGCTGGTCTCTGTTTGCGAGCAGGGTTGAAGCGGCCACAATAAGCGCATACATAGGATACGTAGTCGAATTCCTCTGCCATCGCCATTCCTGGGAAACAAATAATTAAAACTATATAACCTTTGTGATAAATAACATGGAAACATAGTCCTAATCGTGCCTATAATAGAGGGGCAATTCCCGAATTAGTGCAACAAAAACAAACAAACAGGGCATCACAAAACTAGAGGACGTTCCATGCCACACGGAAGGAATACACTTCAAGCATTGGATTGGACAAAATGTCTTATATAATATTTTGGATCATAATATACGTGTATACCGACGTAGACGGACGTCTAGACGACGATGACGTGTAGACGGTACGGTTGGCGCAGCGGTTAACCGATCGACTGCTGCGCTGCGTGTCGCGGGTTCGATTCCCGCACGGAACAAATATTGGTATGACCTACAAATAGTTGTTCCGGGTCTGGCTGTTTGTGTATGTGAGTTTAAATGTTTGTAAACGCACCCACAATACAGGAGTAATTCCTAGTGAGGGGCAACGTAAAAAAAAAAAAAAAAAAATACCTCGTTGAAGAAAAAAAATGCTTATTTCATCATCTTACTCAATCTCCTACACTAATCCCAATTGATTTGTGGACGGCGCAACGTATCTTTTTCGTCCATACTTCTCTATTAGGCGCCATCTTGTTTCATTCACACAGTCCATCCATCGTTTCTTTGGTCTCCCCCTACTCTTATAGCCATCGACATTCATACTCAAAACTTTACACACGACATTTTCCTCATTCCTCCGTATCACTTGCTAATGAGAATGCTAAGAGGGATGTGTGGTGTTTCACGAATGGATAGAATAAGAAAATAATACATAAAAGGAAGTCTGAAAGTGGCACCGGTAATTGAAAAGTTGTGTGGAAATCGGTTGTCATGGCATGTGATACAAAGGAATGTTTATTTATTATACATAAAAGGTTTTAAGCCCCGACGACGTATGTTTTTGTTTGTGTGTGCGTGTGCGTGCGTGTGTGTGCGTGCGTGTGTGTGCGTGCGTGTGTGTGTGTGCGTGTGTGTGTGTGCGTGTGTGTGCGCATGTTTTTGTTTTGGTCGGGGGTTTTTCAAATTTTTAATTCAACTTTTTATCCACCCCTAGTTGAAAGAGCAGTCCTGTTGCTATCACATTGTAGTGGTTTCGATCAAGTACAAGGAACATGGACCGATGACCTGTTGACATTATTATAACCTCTTTGGATACATACCGTTATGAGAAGAGCACTCGGAACATATGAGCGCCATGCGATGGTTGGGGCCGTCCTTCAGCAGAAAATCCACCACTTTGTCCAAAGCAGAGCGGTTCCTTTCCGGAAGCGGACGTGGAAGTTGGTCGGACTGCAAAATTAATCAAGTTCATGATTTATTTTTCATCAAAAATCATCAAATGACTTCTCCCGCTCTGGGCGGAGAGGGAGGGCGTGTCGGACTTTTACTGACTAATGGATTGGCAATGCTCGGTTTAACACTGAAAGTTGTAAATCCAGTGCGGGTTTAGTTCCAACGCGATGTTTTTACGTCCATGTAACGTCAACTGCTACGGAACTTCCGAAAATTCAAATATTAGATCGATCATCTCCTGGGGATGTTATTGGGAATAGAAGAAACGAAATTGACCTCTTTTCTATACAGACGTACTTATTGCCACTTACGATGGCTTGATTCAGTGTGTATCAAGAATGTTTATCGTATGTACATTATCTGTCTCCACATGTCTTTAAAAATTTGAAATTGACAGCGTCTTTATGTCGACACAGTAAGGGCTGGTTTTTAAAACACTTTTATTAGCTTTACCTGAGGCACAGATAATATAATACTACGTACAGATACCCAATCCCATTCAAAGAAATGACACCTCGCTAAGTCTGGCTATCGAGCTGGCTATTTTTTTTTCCTCCATTTTTTAACAGATGGCAGCATCACCGACTCACTAATTGCCAGAGACTAGTTTTACAACGCCATCTAGACGAGTTAGCGGAATAGTTTCATTTGTGTAAGTGAACTAGTAATTCTTACGCTGCTGCGAATGGCTCTTCATATTTAACAACATGAGTACTTATCGTAAAATTCGCCATACAATGCGACCTAGGTGTGTTTTCAGTTTTCGAGATAAAGCAACAGTATTTTTTTTTTTTCGTAAATATTAGTTAACGATTGTGGTTACAGCAGGACAAATTGAGTAAAACGCCATCTACTGCAAAGAGCAGTAAAGAAAATGATTAACAGAGGCTGCACAAACACTATCATTCTCAGGGTTCGAATTGAAGTAAAAGGCTTCATTTATCTTTTTTGTTGAAAATACATGATTTACGAATGTAAATCGATAAGTCAGCATTAAACAACGAAGTTTTGATTTTTACTAATCTTACTTTATCCAAAATCTACCGTTTAACGCTTTTTAGCGTTTTTAATTTCATAATAGTTACCTATGCTGCCATCTATGATTTTTTTTAAAGCCTAATTATATTTTGTTCGAGTTGAGACCCCATGCCTGAGGCCCTAGTATGAGTTTCTATTAACCATCTCGATCTAACGCATCGACCGCGTTCGGCGCTCCGATTGGCCCTGATAAAGGACCAATCGGTTGGTATGTTAAATCGAGATGGTTGAAAGAAACTCACACTAGGGCCACTGATCTATCTATCTATGTATGTGTGTAACGGAATCTTTGAACGCTAATTTCATCCACTTCATTACGTCAGATTAACTTTAAATTTAGCACACTTATCAAGGACCGATGACAATACTTACAATAATTTAATAAGTTTGTGCCATCATCCTGACCAGGATCTTCAGGATTAGCGTTTTTTTATTTAATTATCTGGAGAGAGCCCGAGAAACGGACACCACATCCAAGGAAGGCAGCAGGCGCGCAAATTACCCACTCTTGGCTATTCTAACAAAAACCAACTTTAACAAATAATAGTTAGAAAAATTGACATGAGTTGACGCCGGTGTCGAAGCCATCATCCATGTACCGGAATTCAGTGCTAACAAGCTGTAATAGGTAGATAGGAGAAGACGACTCACCCTAAGCCGGGCCCCTTTGTAACCGGATGTTGGTGAGTTGACGACCGGCACCAGCATTCTGTTGTTATTGATGGGCGTTGACGTCATTGCTAGTTGTCTCTGACGGAGCTGGCCTGGAGTTACTGATGATGTTTTTGTGAATATTTATTTTTATCGATAATAATTATTTATTTATTTTATTTCTCACCACAATATCCTTACAAAGAACAATGTATTGTCCAGTCATGGGCTCATAGAAAAATACAGTGGGAGACTAGTGCCTGAGCTAAGCCAAAGCCTGTATGTCAGGCCACCAGAAGGCCAATTCTCGTAATTAAAAACGTTCAAAATCTAGTCGCGGTCTCGTCTCGGCGACAATCAAATGTCAAGAATGTATGGAGATTTGCCCCTCAGGTCTCCGTCCCAAGTACTTCATTATGGTTTTCCGTAAACTAAAATTATAATAATGATAAATTTGCCTTTGGACTTGGCAGCAATTTTGCAGTATTACATTTTTTTTAATATAAAGGTTTTTTTAAGTAGCGGCGACTGATAGGAGACCTTCTAATGCCAGCTATTTGACAGAAAATATTGTTTCTTTGATATTCTCTAAGTAATCTTGTAGGACTGGGAACACTTACACACAAACAACGACCTCTGTGGTTTCATTACTATAGTCATGCTAAATCAAAATAACACAATCAAAAATATTCAGTCTGGAAACATGACTCTTAAGGAAATCAGACAATTCTACATAAAACAACTACCTAGTACTACTATAACATAGGACAAAAAAACAGCCTTCTAGAGGAGACATGTATGGAATTAGTCACTCGTAGATGAGGCGCTAAACAGTCTTCTACAACTCGGTACAAACTTTATGGCAGGTCGGAACACGAGGCGAGTGATTGCGCAGTAACCAATTCACGTGTCAGCGCAGCGAGGGGGGCGGTACTGCGCATCGAGTTGCGCACTTCAGAGCGGGCATAAAGGTCAAACTTCGGGATTGCGGACGGCGAGTAATGGGTAGGTCGCTGTCCAGTAAGGACCAATCCAGGGTCGACGACGCGTTGTGTTCCACGCGCGCCTCAAAGAGATGTTAGCAACAACTGATGGGGCCCGCAAGGGCCGATGCCTGCCAGGGGTGCGGGTTGTTCGAAAGAGATACCGCGGCCCCTGGCACACAGGCAACTCAGGGAACACGGGTGGGTTTTAGTCAGTAAAAGTCTGACACGTCCTCCTGCTCCACCCAGAGCGGGAGAAGTCATTTGATGATTTCCCACACAGAAAAAAAAAAGGTCAAACTTTACTTCCGCTCTGAAGTGCATTTATTATACCCCTAAATAAAGTA
Organism: Polymixis lichenea; assembly: GCA_949091785.1. Classification (NCBI taxonomy): domain Eukaryota; kingdom Metazoa; phylum Arthropoda; class Insecta; order Lepidoptera; family Noctuidae; genus Polymixis; species Polymixis lichenea. Next base: position 7,634,829 of record OX420958.1, read on the forward strand.
AGTATCGAGAACGTTTTTCGTCAGAACATTTCCAGAGGCGTCCAAATTCCATGAGAATTAGGTAAAAAAAGTTGCATAACTATGAAAATCATGTCGCTTAGGGTGCAAAAATTTGACTATGCTGGGTAGGTACCCTACTGACTTTGATAGCTAGATACGCACGGCGACATATCAACCTACATTACCAGTATAAGCTGATTTCTGGTTGTACGAAAAGCCTATACAATGCGAGGTTAGCTAAAACTGGAAAAATACAAGGTGTAATAGAATGAACGCTAGTCCAGAAAGTAGTTTGCTCATAATATAATTGACTACTGAATCGAGTTCAGTAACTTTTGAAACAGGCTGATTTTCAAAAATTACTTGTTTTTTTTTGCCATAGCAGCCGCCAATCGAGCCAAAAAAAATTCCATCTTATTTTAATTTTAAATACATAAAGTAATGCTAGGGTCAACACAATTTTCTTAATAATACCAGTTAACTTTTAAAAAATAAAGTTTTGGTCACTGTATTATGCGTGTAAGGGAAATCTAGTCGCGGGCTCGAACTCACTGGTGAGCCTGGGTAAAAAGCACGCTGTCTCACCAGGCTTCGTGTCCGACAGAGGTAGTACCCGTGTTGAGCAGTTAGACGACGCTAATCTACACGGACAACGTCATTGAGTGGGATGCAGGAGCAGTTATAGGAAAACAAGCGCGTAAAAATATGAAAAGTCCTTCGGAAGATCGGGTTTTATGAATAAACCACTGCATAAATCAATGAACAATAAAGTTTATTGAAATTTTCGATATTTGAGCTTTGTCGGTACCGACTTGGTTTTGGAGATTTCACACTTCTTATATTACTTTAACACGCCCAAAGTTAGGTTAAATTCGCAAGAAAAACTAATCTTTGTTGGCTCATAACTTTTTAATGGCTTTGTTTTTTAGTATTCTGTTTCCGTACAGACAATATTAATAATGAGACAAAACTATACCATGATTTCATTTTTGATATAAATTGTCGAACAGTGGAGTAATATACTCCCGAAGTTTGTATGGAAAAAAAGTCGAGAAGACCCACCTTAAGTCAATACTCTAATTGCGATGTATGAGGTCTTGCGTTAATTATATTTTATGTTGTATACCTTGATATGTCGCCGTGTGTATCTGCACCACAATTGCGTAAAACACTTTCTTTTACAATCCAAAGGATTTTAAAGGAATTCCTAAACCAATGCTTCATATGTTTGAAAAGCTCATCCTCTAGACAATATAAATAACGTAATGAACATTGTTGAATTGTCAAAATGAAATGCATTCCAATTGTAAGTGTATTACGCGACTACCCAGCCGGAAATTACTAATGATAATGTATGTATAAAGTAGGCCGGAATCGACTGGTTCATCCAATATTGGCATTAAAAAGTTAAGACAATTTTATTCAAAAACGTTTCAAATATTGGCTTCAATATTGCTTGTTATTGAGGAAAGATATCTCCGAAAACAGGTTTCAAGGCCAATTTAGACAGAATTTATAAGCAGGGTAATAGAGCCAGCCAAATCTTAACTGCCTCATCCGAACTACTTACTAAACTTGAATTCAGAATCGTAATACCTAATTAAAATTAGTTGTAATACTCAATTAAAATTTAACTTTATGTAGTGTGGTCTAAGTTGATTTTTGAGTGAACATTTGTAATAAAAAGGATTTTTCTTATGTTACAATGTAATTTGAACTTTTTCGTATACCACATAGAGTAGGAGCAAATTGTGAGTTCCAAATAACAATCAACGGAAATGAGCACCAAGGAAAGATCTTAGAAAATTAATACCGGTGTTCAAGAAGATGAGTTGTAATGACTTACTTACATTCATTACTACTTAAGTTTCTACTATGGCTTTGTGTAATCTAAGTTAATTTTTCATTACCCATGTTTGCGAACGAATAAATGATTTGATATAATTTGAGTGATCATTTCTAACAAAAAGGTCATAAGTTCCTTTTTATATGCAATGGAATTTGAATTTTGCCATGTACGACATACAGTTTATGTTTCCAAAATTGATAATACATAATAATATCCAAGGTTCTGAATTCAAGTTTACACTTTAGTTCTACTTCCCTCAAAAACGTCTAAAGTCGGATTATTTACAAAGGATTTTCTACCTGGGAGCGGCGAGCTAGGGGAATTACCGGGGACATTTGTCGACGGTACGAACGGCTTCAGCGCTTTCGATTGGTCCTCCGGGCTTCCGTACTTGTCTAGGATCTCCTTTGCAATCTACAATGGATAAAATTTAAAATCAGTTTTATTGCTAAATGTGTTACATTGTTTTCAAGATGTTTCTGCACGATGATGTCTGATTCTAAATGGTTCAATCAAATCAAATAAAATTATTTTATTTCACATAAACCTGCAAGGGCACTTATGAAACGTCAGAAGCTAGGTGTACGGTTCCAATTTGTCGCTTCCTATGGCGAAGAGCCGGCACGAAACTCCACGGTTACTCTTTTAAAAATAATTGGCTTTTATATTGTTTTCAAATTAGAGTGATATTAGGTATGGAAGGACAGTGCAGGCCTGTCAATAAGTACCAGGTACTTAGAGGAATGAAAATAAAGAATAGAAACTGTAGGCCTACAACGTTCTCTCACAATATGTAAAAGAATCTATATAAGTAAAATCAACCTATTTAAACCAAGTGATATGGTTTCCACGAGAATCACTAATAAATACTCGATATTACAAGTGTTGTATAATGTCAAATAATTACTTTAGATTCAAAATTGCAATGGGGTGCCCACATTTGAGCTCTCTCAAGTAGATTAAGCTCAGCTGCTTACGCAGTAAGAAAAATAAGGCAGTTGACTGATGTAGCCACAGCTAGGTTAGTATACTTTGCTTATTTTCACAGTATTATGTCTTATGGCGTTCTGCTGTGGGGATCGGCAGCTGACGTAGATTCAGTTTTTATTTTACAAAAGAGGGCAATCCGCGCAATCTATAAAATGGGGCCTCGCGAGTCTCTTAGAAACAAATTCAATGAAATTGATATACTAACTCTGCCTTCTCTTTATATCCTAGAAAATATCTTGTATGTTCGCAAAAAATATGGTCTTTTCGAAAAAAGATGCGACTTCCATAATCTAAATACACGTAGTAAAGATGAAATTGTGGTTCCAAAATTTAGATTAACTAAAACTAGCAAGTCATTTCTAATAAACAGTATCCGCTTCTATAACAAGTTGCCAAAGTCGGTTACAGAACTTAGCGATGGAAAGTTTAAAACTCACATCGAACGTGTCCTTATCAAAAAAGCATATTATAAGATAAAAGACTACGTTGAAGACAGGGAAGTTTGGCATTAATTCCTTCTGCACATGTGGCTTCCCTGGTACCTCATTAACAGCATAACTTTGTGAGAGTCTATTAACTGCTTCCAAATTACAATGTTAATTTTTATTATTTACACTTTCTGACATATTCTCGTCATTTTTGACATTATACATCGCTTTAAATATCAACTATTTATTAGTGATTCTCATGAAAATCATGTCACTTTGTTTAAATAGGTTGATCTTACTAATGTAGATTCTTTTACATATTGTGAATGGGAGAACATTGTAGGCCTTACAGACTACATTTATAGACGATTTTCTATTCTTTATTTTCATTCCTCTAAGTACTTGGTACTTATTGACAGGCCTGCACTGTCCTCCCATACCTAATACCACTGTAATTTGAAAACATTGTAAAACCCAATTATTTTTAAAAGAGTAACCGTGGAGTTTCTTGCCGGCTGTTCTCCAAAGGAAGCGACAAATTGGAACCGTGCACCTAGCTTCTGACGTTTCATAAGTGCCCTTGCAGGTTTATGTGAAATAAAATATTTTGATTTTGATTTTGACGAGAATATGTCAGAAAGTGTAAAAAATAAAATTAACATTGTAATTTGGAAGCACTTAATAGACGCTCACATAGTTATGCTGCTAATGAGTTACCAGGGAAGCCACATGTGCAGAAGGAATTAATGCCAAACTTCCTTGTCTTCAACGTAGTCTTTTATCTTATAATATGCTTTTTTGATAAGGACACGTTTGATGTGAGTTTTAAACTTTCCATCGCTAAGTTCTGTAACCGACTTTGGCAACTTGTTATAGAAGCGGATACTGTTTATTAGAAATGACTTGCTAGTTTTAGTTAATCTAAATTTTGGAACCACAATTTCATCTTTACTACGGTTACAGAAAGACACTCATATTTCCAATTCCAAGTTAGATGTCGTGATACCAATTTACTTAATTAGGACATGGTATCGGTAAAGACAATCAATACAGAGTTTCAGATTTAAACTGAGATTTAACCGTCTTTGTTCTATTCCACATTTAACCCATCTGCCTTCAAAGCAAGAGTGAATGGGCAGCTTCTGGGCACGCTCGTGCCAGCATATACCACATCATTCGCCATCATCAGACGTAATCGAGGCCCAGCCATGCCAATTAAACAACAAAAAAACAGTAGGAACAAAGCCTTTCTTGTTCTTAGCGTATCGATGGCAAAAAATTCAAACATCTTTGGCCCAAAATTCAGCTGCGCGAACTCCGCTCACTGACGCAGTCAAAAGATAATCAAATGCACAGGTGACAGTGCAAGCGGCGCATAATGGAAGGTGGGACATTGTATGTGGGGACGTGCCGCATACGCAACAAAGTCTTTGATCAACGTAAACAGGGTGATGTCATCCAAGTTAAAATGTCGGTCCCGAATTATCTGAATATTTTTTTTTTACTTTTCAAATTAATTTTGTACTGCAGGCTTAGCATGACGTTTTCTATTTCTACGAAGACTAAACAGTGCTTTTTCAATACAAAGTGATATTTCGTTTCTCCATTTTTGACATCGCACCGTAGATATCCTTCTACAATCTGTCATTTTGTCTTTCGTTTCTAACGATCTTTGTCTAAGTCCTTATAGATGTAGACTATTTCAGAAGTATATTTCTTCCCAAACTGTCAAAATCACACTGACAACAAACTTTCTACTCGACGGCCACAAAGTATATACGATTATCTACAAAATCATGATTTGTTTCGAACGCATAACTGTGATAGTTAAAACAAAAACATAGCTATTTTCTCCTATTGTACATCATTTAGTTAATAGTCATGTCTATCCTTCCGTCGACAAATCGGTGCTCGTGCTAAGCCTGCTGATACATAAATTTCTCCAGGGTTTAGAGTGTATTTAGTATCACAAATCTTACAATAGACACCTAAGCTTGTCTATCTGTCAGTCATACATTTTTTTTACTGTATAAGAGCTGAACCAGTTCAGTCAACCATGCCGTCTTCTTCTGCTTACCTTATATGTCTCAGTGTTCATAACTTCTTCTAAAATCTTCTTCTTCTCCTCTCTCATCTTGTTTAGTTTGAGCCTATTCTTGTTAAGGGACCAGTTGTAGTACCAAGATATAGCTGACCTTAAGAATATTACTCTGAAATGAAGAACAGGAAACTAAGGACCATCAAACAAGCTAAATGAAAGTCATACTTAAGGGAAATCTAGTCGCGGGCTCAAACTCACTGGTGGGCCTGGCTAAAAAGTACGCAGTCTCAGGGTATGTCCAGACCTGGAATCGTGTCCGACAGAGGTAGTATCAGTGGAAAGCAGTGAGACGCCAGCTACACGCACGTTATTGAGTGGGATGCAGGATCATTTAAAGTAAAACACGCGCGTAATTATTAAGAAAAGCCCTTCGGAAGATCGGGTTTTATGAAAAAACCGCAGCATAAATCAATGACCAATAAGGTTTATTGAACTTTTCTATATTTGAGCTTTGTTGGTTTTGGAAATTTTACACTTCTTTTGTTGTTTAAACACGCCCAAAGTTAGGTTAAAATAGCAAGAAAAACGAATATTTGCTGGCTCTTAACTTTTTAATGGATTTTTAATTTAGTATTCTGTTTCCGTACAGACAATATTAATAATAAGACAAAACCATATCATGTTTAATTTTTTATGTACATTATCGAACAGTGGAGTAATACACTCCCGAAATTTTTAATGGAAAAATCGTCGACTAGATTCACCTTAATAGTAACTTAGAATGTAATATTTATATGAATATGGATAACTTTTAATACCATCGCTGGAATCATCATCTGCCTAGCCTTTTCCCAACTATGTTGGGGTCAGCTTCCAGTCTAACGGGTTGCAGCTGAATACCAGTATTTTATATAGAGCGACTGCCTATCTGACCTCCACAACCCAGTTACTGGGAACACGATACCCCTTGGTAAGACTGGTTGTTAGACGTTCGAGCTTCTGACGGTCCGTAACAATTGTCAAAGATCCACAAATGACAGCCGGGACCAACGGCTTAGCGTGCTTTCCGAGGCACGGAGGGGTCTTGGTATGTAAAGATGGTCACCCATCCACGGACCTACCGCGGCAAGTGTAGCTTAACCTGGTCTATCGACCCGTACGGCTGTTGGTACTTAGCTACAAAGCCCCCATACTTAGGATCATCATACAGGGTAAATTAAGGTCATCAATTCAAGGCATCTTCTTAAATTGAACAATAAAGACCTTTATTGCCTCCGACTGCATGAGATTGCTCATAGTATTCAGTCATCCTTTTAAAACAAGTTTTCTGTTTCCATCTTTTTTAATTAAAGTTCACTTATTAGGCAGTCTGGTTTTGTGATTTTGTAAATTAAGTATTTTTTATTTCACATTTTTTAGTTAATATAATTATTTTTGGCGTTACTGAGACCTATTTATGAAACCCTTTATTTTGATACCTCACTCAATAGGTTTTGAGAGAAAAAAACATTTTTTAAGACACAGTATGGCGCCAAAAAATTGATCATTTAATTTTTTTTTTTCAATTTTGATATACCCAGTGTCGGTAGACGTCACGTTTTTGAAGTTTTGGTTCTAGAACATGCCGAGTTCCTCACGATGTCGTCTTCACCGATCGCAATAATGTCCAAGATAAACTCAGAAACATATAATAAAAATAATACTCACAAAATAGGCAGAACCAACAACGGTGATGCATAAAGTAGAGAGTACATCCAATGCTGACTTTTCCCAACATACATATAATAGTATAGTATAGCGAACAGCACATATAACCCGACCGAGTACGCCATTATGTAGCCAATGACCCGCTTGTGCGTCTGTTCCTTATATTGCCCATCTCTTTCGATATTTTTTATTGTATTTTCGAGTCGCTCGAGGACTTCTGTCGTGGTTTTCTTGCGCTGTGAAAGAGAAATTAGAAATTAGGGAACATGAACTAATAAAAAGTGTTTTTATAAATAAAAATCTTTTACCCCCTTATTACAACACTAGGTTTGGGATTCGGGTTTTAATAACCAAGCCGGATTTTGAATAAAGAACCCAATGTTTAGAAATGCAGTTCTTTTAAAAAAACTGACAACTTAGTCCGGTGCTAAGTTGTCATTTTTGTATTAAGAACTTTACCCCAATCGAAATATAGTTGGCAATCTATAAACTGGCTTAGTCCTTTACCTAACGTTAGATCGCGTTTTGTAATAAGACGGTTAATGTTTAAAAACTTTTTTTCAAGTTCTAATTAAATTAACTAGTGAAACTCCACAAACGTGATGGCTATCGATATCGATACCGATAAAAACTATTTTTTTTTTTTTTGGGATCAGCGATCGCATGAAATATACTTAATTAAAGTACGGGTTTATAAAATCAGTTTTTATTCGTTTTCTCGTGTGAAAATATGCAGCGGGGCGGATGGGTCATCGACGCGCAAACTGAAATGAAACCTCATAATTCAGCACATCATTCTAGACCCGTAGAAATTTTTCGTTTGTTATCAAAAAACTTATGCTGTTTCATAGAAAAGTGCAATACCTATGCGATCAAAATAACTATTTGGCATACCATTTTTTTTTTAAATAACCTACGAAACATTTCTAAGGGTCAAGAAGTTCAAATTTAACGTACTGAATTCATGATAACAGGTTGTGTGTCGATGTCACCACCACCCCGTTGATATCTTTCGCTTACCCAAAAAAAAAAACTCATTTTCTGATATTTCAATTACTTAACTACCTCCTGCGGCAGTTACATGAAATATCAGTTTGAAAAAATTGACAGGCAAATTTAGACCTAAACAGTCGATAAGGTATGGTTGACCTTTGGGTTTTATTATAAGTCATAGAAAATAACAAATAATTTGTGTTTACAGGGCATGTTCCTAACAGATCGCGGCACGTAAGTTGAACCAAAATGTCAGATTTTGTTTCAACTTACCTACCGCAACTTATCTGTAATTTATTTCCAAACTTCAGTACACGTTACATCAATGACTATACTAGAAGGTGACATCATTCTTTTTCCTTGCGAGGCAAAGAGTGCACGCGCTCTTACCTTCGGTTGATTATTCTGATTTTGGTTCAACTTACGTGCCGCGACCTATACAAATCTGATTGAAAATAATTATGATATATTGCCAAGTCTTTCATTTTCTACTTATACATTATCTGTTGAGGTAGGCCGACCAAAATAACAGCTACTAATCATAAGAATTGGCAAAGGATTGGACAATAGATTATTCATTAAAATAGGCCTCTTACGGTGAACTGATGACCTAGGGAAGGTCGTGGGAATCCGCTGGACGCAGGAGGTATCCTATGTGCAACAGTGGACGTCTTTTGTCATGATAGCGTTGATTATGATTAATTGTCCTTTAGAAACCAGAGGGACTATTCCCGTTTAAGAACAATCGCATTCTAAACTCAATACTCAATACTTATATTGCATTCCACATGAAGGTATTCTTAGGTGATAAACTTATAATTAGAACATATGAATGGATCATATTATGTCGGGCACAGCAAAATAAGTAAGTTAGAAGAGAGTAAGCATTCGTTAATTAAATAATATTACTTAGCAAACAACTATCTACTATAAAGTTTTGGCAAAAATGTGGGTATTTTTGACAGATTGTCAAAAATACCCACATTTTTCATAAATTTTTTGACATTGGTTATCGCTGAGTTGAGATCAGACTAGATTCTGGTGTGGCTTGAATGCAAAACATCGGCCCTCTAAATAGACCTCCTAGTACGGCGAGTTTCAGCGATAACGATTTATCAGCCACGGTCGGCACGTAGATTGTTGATAAAAATAATGATATCATTGATAAGAAAATCTTGCTACTTTAAATAATCGTTAAAGGCAGAAAATTTTATTAAAAAACCCACGATTTTTACATCTCCTAGTTGTCAGTGCCATTATACCACTACATATTCTCCGAGTGTAAACTAGCACAGACGTAAAACGTCACGGTGGGATTTTATCGCGCACTCGATTTTCAACTCTCTGTGTTGAATCGAGCATTGAGAATCCAACAGAGTGCATCCCAGTGTGTAGAAAATACACACTGTTCGATTTTAAACTCTCGGCGCTAGGGAGTACGTTGAAGATCTAGTGCGCGATTTTGTTACGTACTCGCGGGAACGTGGCCTAACTTGATGATCCAAAGAGAGGGTAAATTCGCAATAGTGCGAGTTTTACATCGTGCGAATTTACACCTACGCCTAGTGTGTTTTAGTTGGGAAGAAGTGGCGCAACAAATTCCCCAGCAGATACATCAGCACAATTATCACTTCAGCCGAAAGACGTCCACTGCTAGACATAGGCCTCCTCCAAACGGTGAGGGGATTGCCATAATCGCCACGCTTGGCAGGCGGGTTGTCGATCGCAGTATGTTGGTAAAATGCATAGAGAACGCTGCTGCCCATTCTCTGGTAAGTCCCTTAGTCGCCTTCTACGACACCCACGGGAAGAAATGGGATGGTGCTATTCTTTTACGTCCGGCACCATACGGAACAATATCACCGTCAGCACAATAGCTAACGAAATTCTTCAAAGCTCTCTAAATAGCAAACGTTGAAAAATACAAACCTCTTGTCGAGTTTGCGTCATTTTTATCCGAATCCACTTGACCATCTTCACTTTTTACAACTCAAGTACGTTTTAAAATAAAAGTCTGGTCTTAGAATACTGACTTCAACCACAGAGAAAGACTAGAAATAAATTGACGCGGATAAATAGCCCTGAAATTCTGATTTTATAACTAGATTTTACAGCGTTTTAGATCGTAAATCCTGATCAAAATACTGCTATAAAAATAAAATGGGGCGCGTTACGTCAATAAATATTTAAACATTTTTATTACGAGCTACTTTTCATACATCGCAATCTTGGTAGTTTATAGGTGAATTTTGTAGGTGACCGTGGACGCTCTAAAGCATAGATCGACAGTCTAAATTTCATATAATGCACTCTTGGCAGTTAAAAGATGAATGCTGTAGGAGACTGTGGAGGCTGAAAAGCGTAGATGGACAGTCTTAATTTCATACAATGCACTCTTGAAACTTCGAAGATGAATTCTGTAGTAGACTGTGGAGGTTGAAAAGCGTATATCGACAGTCAAAATATCAAAATCCCAACATGGTTGGGAACGGGCTAGGCATATGATGAAGCGGAGTCTGAAAACTCAGTGTTGTGGGTATCATTGGAAAGAAATTCGAAGTTTCATCTAACTAAACTAATATTATAAAGAGGTAAAATTGCCCCTTTGTAAAGAGTTAATCTCGCGAAGCACGGATCCGATTACAAAAACACATGGTTTATGATTTACATAGATTGGCAAACAGGCCCACAGCCCACCTAATAGAAAGTCAACGCCTGAGATTGATGTAGGCGTTAACAATCTAGACTAAGTCGAAACTTAAAATAACTTCCAAACTGTATAGCTTAAACATCGCGATATAATAAACCGAAAAACAAAGTGAAGCTAATGTCACTTATACTCTGTCCAAAGCAATTTGATGAAATGGAAAAAGGTCTGAAAACTTGCATACCTAGAAAGGTAAATTGTAGTGTCCAGTGCCACTTATAAATTGTACCATTTGACACGATTACTTGAACGCTAAAACCCTAATTTTACATTCATTTAAAGATAGTATATTAGAGTAGATATTAGTGTTATGATTTACAGTTTAATAGTGTTATAACTGTATGAGATTTTTATTTGAATATTATATGCGAATCAGGAGTCAAGGATTGGCTGTCAGTCAGCCAATCCCTGACGTTTGAGTGACAATTCCAATGTCGATCTATCGGAATTATATTCGAGAGTAAGCACCCAGATCGTCTCCAGTACACCATAGATAATGTAAAACTTTGTGTAGGGGGCCTGGCGACCTGACATACAGGTTTTGTAAAAACTTAGTTTAGGCACCAATCTTCCACAAATCTATACTAATATTATAAAGCTGAAGAGTTTGTTTGTTTGTTTGCTTGAAAGCGCTAATCTCAGGAACTACTGGTCCGATTTGCAAAATTATTTCAGTGTTAGATAGCCCATTTATCGAGGAAGGCTATATAACATCACGCTAAGACCCTTAGGAGCCGAGCAAAGAAAAAAAAGTCACGAATATGAAGTACTCACACGGGTATGCGAGGCGAGGGTCGGGGGGCAAGAAATTTGACGCGAACGAAGTCGCGGGCAGAAGCTACTTAATTATAAAATTGTGTCTGTAGACTATTTAGTTACTTTCTCTGTAATTTGTGGTAAGAATTTTTTTAGACTTTAAAAAGGCGTCTGGGACAGACTAGATGCGGAAGGCGGAGGACAGATTGTTGTGGCGCAGCCTGAGAGATGCCTATGTCCAGTGGTTGACTGCGATAGGCAGAGTTCACAGTGTATTAGTGTTATTTTAAAAATAGTGATGAATTATGATACTTATGATACAAAGTTGAAAATGTTTAAATACTTACAGATTTATGTGCTATTTATTTAGTGTGTGATTGCATAAGAATTAAATCTGAGAAGATATGTTTTAGGCCCTATTCATCGGCAAAAAATAGAAATAAGAGTAGGTACCTCTACTTCAGTAAGTGCACAATCTTACTGAAGGAATTTGTAGTCTAGCTTTTTGTAAATTGAATCAGTGCACAATCTGGTTCAATTTACAAAATGCAAGTCTACAAATTACTATCCATCATCGTTCATCAATTGGAGTGCAGATGCGTTGCCGTAAAATTAATAGTGAGCATGCATAGCAATTGGTGCTAATTGGTGATGCCACTCCTGATGAGCCGTTTGAGAACAATAACACGGTTATTTAAGTGTGTTATTTGTATTATCGTCTTCCTCATTTGTTTTCCTGAATGCTCTAAGACTCTGTGGCTTTGCTGAAATAAACTGACAGTTTCTTCTACGAATTTCTGAGCTGTAGCTGTTTGAGTTTGTAGATTAGGTGCTGGTACAGTCGAGTTCATTAATATATTGGCCCTTACAGGCTTCAAAAATATATGAACGTCAAAAAAGTTCATAATAGTGACAACTATAAGCATCATTAACTTGTGGCCAAAATTTAGATTAATTAATATGTGACTGCGTTTTCTCATAACTTTTTATATTTTTGCCTAATGCACAGCATATATTATTGAACCGTTCACTGAGGACATATTTTTGATTTATAGGTTCTATACAATTTATTGAGCTATCAAACGCTCACAATAATCTTGAATCCTTGACAGTGCCAATATATTAATGAACTCGACTGTACGACACACAGATTCCGTGTGGTGCCGGTAAACGAATAGCACCATCCCATTTCTTCCCGTGGGCGTCGTAGAAGGCGACTAAGGGGCTTACCAGAGTATAGGCAGCAGCGTTCTCTATGCATTTTATCACCATACTACGATCGCCAACCCGCCTGCCAAGCGTGGCGATTAACAATCTCCTCCCTGTTTGGAAGAGGCCTATGTCCAATAATGATGATGACAACACATCATAACATCACGCCTGCTTTCCTCAAAGTATTAGGCAGAGGCGGTGTTGGAAATTGCCAATCTTAAGTGGCAGTGGGCAGAGCACATTGCTCGCAGAACAAATGGCCGATGGGGCCGTAAGGTTCTGAACCGAAGGTGGCGACCGCGTACCGATGACTCGATGAAGGCCACTGGAATCCGCTAGATGCGGGAAGCACAAAACCGGCCAAAGTGGCGGTGCTTGAGGGAGGCTTATTGGCCGAAATAATGATGATGTTAGGCAGAGGTGTACCTATATATAGTTCATCCGTATTTCTGTCTGTCTTCATTATTATCCTTTTCCTAACTATGTTGGGATCAGCTTCCAAGCTAACCGGATTCGGCTGAATACCAGTATTTCACATGGAGTGACTGCCTTACTGACGTCCAAAACCCAGTTACTAGGTAACATTATACACCTTGGTAAGACTGGTTGTCAGACTTTTGGGCTTCTGACGACCCGTAATGACCTTCAAAGTTCTACGAATGACGGCCGGGACAACGTGCTGTCCGAAACACGAATAAAAAAACAAAATCGACAAATCGTGAAAGTTCAAAGTAATAGCTGTAAAAAAGTGTATTAAAACTGTCCTCAATTTGAATAATCATCTGAAAGAAAGTGACCACTTTTCATTGGACATTTCTTTCATGCAAAAAATATGTTTTGCGTTGGAATAAGTGCACACAATTTAAGCTGGTTAAGTGTAATTTGAAGTTAAACATGTGCAAGTCACCAATGGAATTATGAGGAATTTAACTGACCTAGATTTTAGTTCTGGACGGAGCCAAGTGGCAAGAACTAGACATATTGTCATTATCACCCAAATATCACTGGTGAACGAAGATATCTATTCTGTAAAAATCTCAACGTGAAACCTTACGTGAAGTGAACTGTCAATCGTGTCAATCCCTAGCATCGGTGGAATGACAGCACACTTCACGTTGTGATTTTTTTAGACTACTAGCTTTTGCCAGCGGCTTCGGCTGCGTGGAGGTCGGAGATTATCCCACGAGAAAGTACTACCAAGATAAAAAATATCCTATGTGTTAATCCAGATTATAAACTATCTGTGTGTCAAATTTCATGAAAATCCGTCAGGCCGTTTTTGCGTGATTGTATGAATTGAATATTGGTAGGACACTGGCTGAGAACCTTCTTTAGATGATATCGTCAAAGTATGTAATTTAATTGATCTGCAGGCTTAGCACCGTTTTTTCGATGGAAGAGTAGATAAAAATGACGTTCCATGTACGGCAGCAAAGTAGAAAGAGTCAAATGCACTTTTTTACGACATTCACGATGTCAAAAATGGAGAAACGAAATGTCACTATGTATTGAAATATCTGTGTCTATTCTTCGTAGAAATAAAAAGCGTCATGCTAAGCCTGCAGCGATGTCAAAATGGGCAGTGACATTAGTTTTAGATCGTACAGCTGAAGCCTACACGAGGGTATTTGCAATTTCAATGCAGACCACCAAAACACGTTCACTTTCCTTGAAAGTTTGGAGTTTGACGGTTATTGGAGCATGTCCAACGCGGACTTATAACGTGCAATTATAAAACTTGAACAGGTGAAAATAAAACTGAAAATTCAATGTCCAAATATTGCTTGGAGGTTTTAAGCTCCAATGGTGTTCAACAATTTTGTACTTTACAGTAAATAAAAATAAAGTTGAAAATGAAATGAGCATTTAAACAACGTAATGATAGTTGTACTGAAACCCCAGAGAAAAGATAAAGAAAGTGTTTCTTTTGTCAAATAATGTTTACTGTGTAGTTATTGAAAGTCCTAAGTAATGGCTATGGTGAATTGGTGACAGCGACGCAAACAGATGCCCGTTGGACAGACGTCGCGACGTTGGAAAGCTAATTCACTATAGATTTTTATCATTCATTTCAGCCGAAAGACGTCCACTGATAGACATAGGCCTTTCCTAAGCATCGCCACTTCGACCGGTTCTGTGCTTCTCGCATCCAGGGGATTCCTGCGATCAACACACAAAGTCATTGGTTCACCTTGTGAGTGGCTTTCTAACGCTAAGTCTCCCGGTACGCGGTCACTAATCCAGAACGTTTCAGCCCCATCGGCCACCTGTTCTGCGAGCAATGTGCCCTGCCCACTGCTACTTGAGTTTGGCAATTCTTCGGGCTATGTCGATAACGATCCACATGGAAGAACAGAATGGGAATGAATGCGTGCGAATGAAAGTGAATGCTATAATAGAAGCTGAGGATTTAAATGATAAAGGCAGGTTTTGAAGTGTAAAATATGGGAAAAAGGCGGATCTTGAAGTGGGAAGCACAGGTAAGACAGTAACATACATAATTCAAGTTGAAATTATAACTGTGAGAACGATGTAGAAAGAGATGCACGTTAAAAGCGTCCATAATCTAACTATTAGTAGTATTATACATAGAAAAGGTCGTTTTTTAATGTTTGTTTGTTACGGTTCTAAGGTTGATCAGACTTGGCATTTGGGTATACGATTACCTGGATTTAGGACATGGCATACTTTTTATCCCGATATTCCCACGGAAGCGAGACCTATGCGGTTGAAAACGCGGGGCGGAGTTCGAAATCAAAATAATAATAAAAATTGTCATCTTATACGTTAAGAAGACAAATACAGATTTTTAACGTATAAGTACCTGTTTATCTAGCGCATCTGGCATTAAAAATATCAGTCTGTAACACGATAACATCATACCGCCGTACGTACAGTAACCATCTTAGAAATCCACACCTATAAGAGATCACAAGTCACGAAGTGGATGTGACTCATAAAAATACACCGTTAGGAATTGTATTGTCTCTATTGGTTTCTTTAAGGCGTTATTATTTGCTGACCATCATCTATGGTATGCAGATAGACAGTCAACAACATAATCAGTTTATAATGATCCCACAGCTGGGACACAGGCCTCCGCTCTTCGAGACGGAGTGGGCAGTAATCTGATCTACCACGCGGGCCCAGTGCGGGTCGGTAGATGTCACATGTCTTTCGATTTTTTGGTTCTATGACATGCCGACGATATTTTCCTTCAACGTTAGGAGAGCAGTGCTGAAGAAATATTTTACACAAAGTAAAGCGCTTGTCTGGGTTCCGAATCTACGACCTACTTACTCGTAAGTTACGACCGTAGGCCACCATTGCTCAGACAGTTAACGCGCAGCCTAAACCACAAAACTCAAAACATTTATATCAAAAACATTTGATTTTGGCGCCAAAAATCCGCCATTTTGTTTTTTTTTTATTTTATTTTGATATACCCAGTGTCACTCTCACAGTAAATACGAATCTAACGACACATCTCAAGCTAAAATCCATCGAGCCGTTCAGGCTGCAGAGCGTGCCAAACAATTATACATACATACTCTCGAAAAACATAACCCTCCTTCTGGCGCAGTCGGGTAAATATACCAATTACAGGCAGTTTTGTATTGTCAAGGATTCGGACCGTCAGAAAGTTGCAGATAGTTGCCCATCCCAAAGCGTAGTAGGTTCTTTTGGAGAAGACCGGTCCAAACACTCCACGGATACAAAATAAAAATATTGATTACATTATTCATATTTAAATTAATGTGTAATTAATTTCAACAATAATTATAAATAATAATGTGAGAATCATGTAGAAAGTCGTGCACATTAAAAGCGTCCGTAATAATAAAAAAACAATCAGAAATTAAAATAAGCCGTGGCAGCTAAGAGATGATTGGACACGCCACGATTGCGGCGGTAAGTCCCCTCTCCTCTTTGAGGAGTGGTTTAAGAGGCGGCATGGCGTCCTCACCTTCCGCCTGACACAGTTCCTCACCGGACACGGCTGTTTCGTGAGGTTCCTGTTTCGCATAAGGTGGGAGGAAACGCCCGGGTGTTTCCATTGCGAAGATCGCCCTGAGGACACGGTGGAGATCTGCCCGGCTTGGGCGGAACACCGCCGTGTTCTTGTGGAGGCGATCGGCGGCGGCGATCTCTCGCGTCCGGCCCTGGTCCAGGCTGTGGGTACGGAGCGAGAGTGCATGGGTAGCCTTCACTTTCTTCAGCGAAGCAGTGATGCTCGCGAAGAGGGAGGCGGCGCACGTGAGGGAGAGGTAGTATATACGCCCTCACGGCCCTAGCCTCCGCAGGAGACGCCCTGGGCGTCGGGAATCCCAGGCTGATTCCCGGCCACCTCAGGCGCGGGCTTGCGGACGGCGAGTAATGGGTAGCTCGCTGCCCGGTAAGGACCAAGCCCGGGTCGACGGCGAGTTGTGTTCCACGCGCGCCTCAAAGAGATGTCAGCACCGACTGGTAGGGCCCGCAAGGGCCGATGCCTACCAGGGGCGCGGGTTGTTTGAAAGAGATACCGCGGCCCCTGGCACACAGGCAACTGAGGGAACACGGGTGGGTTTTAGTCAGTAAAAGTCTGACACGCCCTCCTGCTCCACCCAGAGCGGGAGAAGCTATTTGGTGATCTCCCACCCAAAAAAAAAGCTAAGAGATGATCAATCCCTAATTACGGCACCAGTTCACGAACATAACGTATGCAACAATGAATATCAGCAACATCCCAACAACAATAAGTGACATTTGGGAGACTTGTTGCTTGGTATATGCAGACTGTATTGTAGAGGTCCTTTGAGAAAGTATTTCTGAAAGCCTCACTCCCGTGCCAAACGCGAGAATGAAGTTTGATGGCAAACAAAAGCGACGGAAACATCTAGTAATAAACGGAAAGCCATATCATAACCATGTAGAAAAATGATTAATTTGATTTTTCGGATTTCGATATTTTGTTCTTAATCCAATAAAAACCAAATTTAATGAAGTGTGTGTAAAGCAGATAAGATAAATGACTTACAAATCCTACGCTCAATGTTATCTGAGCGATGAAGAAAACAATTCCGGAAGGTAGGTAAAGGAATTATGCTTAAAACTAAGCAAGGCTTGGTAGCTGAAGACGCTATGCAGTGTATAGAGGTCAAAGAAATGATAGAGCCTGGGCATGGTATCAAGGCAACTTATGACCTCTATGCCACATTTCTGCTCGGAAGTTGGTGAAGTCTAAGTGTAACTAGATTGCGACCAGTTGACGTCAACCTGACGATATTGATAGCCTCAAACACAAACGATGGTAGATGAATGAACGTAATTTTGCTGCCATTCATGCAAAATTTGATCAATCTAAATTCTAGATACATTATTGTACATATAGATGTACAAGAACATAATAGTATGTTCACTTCTAATCACGCTATTTTACTTAGTGTTTAATATGTCATTTCGTTTTGAAGGCGATTAACAAAATGGATTACTGAGGTAGACGTCGAGACGCGAGGCCTTAGAAGGACGCAAGTCGTTATTTTGGTGATGTTCTTTAAAAAAGGTCAGGGTTTTACACACAACCGCCGCGTGTACGACTTGATGTATGATTGTGGACGAAAGAAATGAAGATAGGTATGTAAATAAGGGTAAAAGCATGGCATTTTGTCGTTTTTTGTCGTGCTTACCTTTACAGCCATAGACAAGAAGGAAAGCGAGTTTTTACAATATGAACAGCCACTAAAATATTTGTCATCTGACCTCCGCAACCCAGTTAGTGGGTATAACGATACCGGTTGGTATGTTTGTCAGACTTTTGGGCTTCTGACTACCCGTACCGACTGTCAAAGATTTAAGAATGACTGCCGGGACCAACAGCTTGACGTGCTTTCCGAGGGGGAGGATCGCGAATCGCGATATGTGCGTAATGGCTGGTCACCCATGTATCGTTTATTACCTAGTAACTGGGTTGTGGAAGTCAGATAAACAGTCGCTCCATGTAAAATACTGGTATTCAGCTGCATGCGGTTAGACTGGTAGCCGACCCCCACATTGTTGGGAAAAGGCTAGGCAAATGAGCATCGTCTTCCTAGCCGCCGAGATGCCTAGATGATGGTTGGTCACCCATACCGGACCTGCCGAATATCGGCTAAATAGTGCAAAAATGCTTGCCGTGAAATAACAACCATGACCTACTTTGTCATTGGGCATGCCACGATTGCGGAGGTAAGTCCCCTCTTTGAGGGGTGGCTTGAGAGGCGGCATGGCGTCCTCATCTTCCGCCTGACGCAGTTTCTCACCGGACACAGTTGTCTTGGGAGGTTCCTCTTTTGGATAAGGCGGGAGGAAACGCCCGGGTGTTTCCATTGCGAAGATCGCCTGAGGACACGGTGGAGATCTGCCCGGCTTGAGCAGAGCACCGCCGTGTTCTTGTGGAGGCGATCGGCGGCGGCGATTTCTCGTGTCCGGCCCTGGTCCAGGCTATGGTACGGAGCGAGAGTGCATGGGTAGCCGTCACTTCCTTCAGCGAAGCAGTGATGCTTGCGAAGAGGGAGGCGGCGCACGTAAGGGAGAGGCGGTATATGCGCCCTCACAGCCCTAGCCTCCGTAGGAGACGCGCTGGGGGGCGGGAATCCCAGGCTGATTCCCGGCCACCGTAGGCGCGGGCTTGCGGACGGCGAGTAATGGGTAGCTCGCTGACTGGTAAGGACCAAGCCCGGGTCGACGGCACGTTGTGTTCCACGCGCGCCTCAAAGAGAGGTCTGCACCAACTGGTGGGGTCCGTAAGGGCCGATGCCTGACAGGGGTGCGGGTTGTTCGAAAGTGATACCGTCGCCCCTAGCATACAGGCAACTGAGGGGACACGGGTGGGTATTAGTCAATATAAGTCTGACACGCCCTCCTGCTCCACCCAGAGCGGGAGAAGATATTTGATGATTTCCCACCCTTAAAAAAAACCTTTGTCATCAGCACCGCTGTATTTTTTTTTTTACATATATTCTTATGTCTCACCATCATGATCTGCCTAGCCTTTTCCCAACTATGTTGGGGTCGGGTACCAGTCTAACCTGATGCAGCTGAGTACCAGTATTTTACATGGAGCGGCTGCCTATCTGACCTCCACAACCCAGTTATTGGGTATGGGTAATACGAAACTCCTTGGTAAGACCGGTATATATATATATCTATAATTTTATATATATATTTTTATGTTTATGTTATCATTTTCCAAGTTCAAAGCGTACGATCGATTTAATTTACGTTCACACTCAAGGATACGGTTGGTAACGCTTACGAAAACAATGCATAATAAACATTCAGTCAACAATACCACATTGTTTCACACTCATATTTATTTATTTACTGTTGAATATTGATAAACATTACTATTCTTGAAGTTCTATGCAATTTATGATACTTTTTAAATAAATTCCTACCGTTTTTAACCTCCGAGGGAAACTACGTGTGTATCTGTGTCTGTCCGTGGCAACGTAGCTCTCAAACTGTGATTCAAGAAAATCTGTTCAGCCGTTTAAAGATTATCAGTTATTTTCTAGGAGATGTGAGCATCTTCCACAGATCTGATCCTGCACACGTGAGGGCCTTAATGGGTGCAATCAGTGAACGGCATTCGCGTTGCTGAATTTTGGGCCAAACTAATTTAGAAAATTTTTCATTCACATAATTATTTTTGTGTTATTTTTAAGACAGATCTGATCGAGTCGAAATTTAGTATTCTATTACTTTTAAGAGTTTAAAGATATTAGAAGAACATTAACCTTGAACTGATGCTACAGCACCACCTGGAATTTGCAGGATACCCAATTCCCTCACAAACTGCAACAGAACTCTCGTGTTTGGGCTCATTGGAATGGTCTTAATTAATGATACTAATATTATAAAGCTGAAGAGTTTGTTTGTTTGGTTGTCGTGCTAATCTGAGGAACTACTGGTTCGAATTGGTTTTTTTTTGTGTGTTGCATAACCCATTTATCGAAGAATGTAAATGTAATAAGGCTATATAACATCGCCCTACGAACAATAGGAGCCGAGCAAAAAGAAAAACAGTCACGAATACGAAGTACTCGCACGCGCAGGAGATTTTATGCGACGGGGTGGGTCGGGGTACCAAGAAATTTGACGTGCATGAAGTCACGGGTAGAAAGAAGCTAGTAGGTTTTAAATGGATGTGCTGATGGAGTAACAAAGAAACATGAGGATATAATAAGTAACTAGCTTCACTGTGGGAAATATACGTACAGCTCGGCAGATTTAAACGAAGCCTATGTCGATCGTAGCGTGTCTACTAATAAGTTTAAAAATCAGGAAATAAAAAGTGAAATTAAGACTTTTGAATAGTCCTCGACAAAAACTGAAAGACCGTATAATTTTAATATAAGTTGTAGGTAATATCTTAATCAAAGTATCGTCACGAAAACGCCGAACAGACAGCCAGCAATAATGAGGCGAATGAATGCCTGTTATTGTGGAAAGGTTATCTCCCCGTTTTTATTAAACACTAATAGGGAAGAATCTCACTAATCCGACACTATTAAAAAGCAGAGGATATAGGAATGTTCGGATTATTGGAGTTTATAGAAAAATTCATAATAAATAAAATAAAGAATTTCATAAAGAGAATAATTATGATATATTTGTATTAATGTACTAAACGTTTTTTTTTTACCGTAACATATCACACAACTAAATAATTCCATACAAAATAATCCTTGATTAAGGTCTGTTTTCTTTGCAACTTGTAGTCCTTGTTTGAAAACCTTTGGTGTGGGTGGGAGGGTGTCGGATTAGGGACTACTCACACTTATTCAGCTCTGTTCAGCTTTTGTCCATAGAAAACAACGATTTTGTTTAGAGTCCGTTCAGCTTTCCGCGGCTGAACGGATGCGTACGCATCTCATACAAAATCGTAGTTTTCTATGGACAAAAGCTGAACAGAGCTGAATAAGTGTGAGTAGTCCCTTATTGGACGTATCGGGCTATTGAAGTGCCGGATTAGTGAGATTCTACTGAATATTCATTACTACTACATATTTTCATTCTTATCTACATAACATAACATCACGCCTTGTTTCCGGTTGGGCAGAGGTGTGCCCTATTGGACACCCACAATAAGCCAGTTATAATTTCGCGTGTAACAGGGGGTGAGCTGTTTGAATGTAGGAGGTAATCTCTGCAGACAATGTATTTTCTATACAAAGTCACATTTCGTTTCTCTATTTTTGACATCGAACCGTAAATGTCCTACCATCCTATCTGTCATTTTGTCTTTCGTTTCTAACGATCTTTGTCTAGGGACTATTTCAGAAGAATATTTCTTCCCAAACGGTCAAAATCACACTGACAACAAACTTCCTACTCGACGGCCACAAAGTATATACGATTATCTACAAAATCATGATTCGTTTAGAATTAGAACATAACTGTGATATTTAATAGGTGAACATAGCTATCTTTTTATTTGTTCTTCATTTAGTTAATAGTCATGTTTATTCTTCCGTCGAAAATCGGTGCTTGTGCTAAGCCTGCTGGAAGCATTGATCCAATTTCGAAAATTCAAATTCCATTCAATGGTGATTATGCTCACAGAGAGGAGGCTTGTGGCCCAGCAGTGGGACTGTTATAGGCTGATTGTGTATAGGGTATGTTTCATAGTATAGTTTACTACCGCCCGAGCGAAATTGAGGAGAAAAACTAGTCCAGTATATTGGTTTGCTATCAGCATTTTTAAGAGCATTCATTCCACGCAGACTGGCAACAACTCATTTATAGTAGTTTATCATGTAATAACAAAAGATTTTTTTTTTTTCAGCCATGCACTAGATCGTTGGTATTTTCAAGTTTGTATGCTATTTTTTTAACAGTTATTTTGGTATTTACTTATAAAAATCAATTCAAGTCAATTATTTTCTATTTGCATTAAATAGTATTATTAAATGTTTTTATTAAAGAGTAAATGTTGAAAATAATTATGAATACCAACGATCTAGTGCTTGGCTGAAAATAAAAATTTTACTTTTGTTTGTATTTAATGAAATAATCACGAAAAAGTACTATAAATGAGTTGTTGCCAGCCAGTGTGGAATGAATGCTCTTAAGTTTCAATTTTGGTAGCGCTGACACATTTTTTAAATTGTTATTTAATACCATTATAAAGTGAATGGAAAGTAATATGATACTACACTTAAATTGTGGAGGTCAGATCTAAGTTTGAAACTTAAGAAGCCTACCTACATGTAATGCATTGTGTGTTAAATAAGTGCTAAAAATAGAGAGTTAATGGTTTAGGGATTCTATTTAAAACTGTTTTACAGTATGGCAGGAGAAAAAATTATTGTATGTTAAGACATTTTATACAGGGTAAGTTATTATCCAGTGCGCAAACTGTAACCATGTATTCAGCATATCATTCTAGACCCCCCAGCGCAGAAATTTTTCGTCGGTAATACAAAAATAAATCAGCTGTTCCATACATTTTGACTGCATAAGTATTGCACTTTTCTATGAAACAGCTGTTTTTTTTTGTAAAACAGACATAAAATTTCTGCGCTGGGGGTCTAGAATTATATGCTGAACTCATGATTACAATTTGCCCACTGGATAAAAACTTATCCTGTATAGATTGAATTTAATATGTACTTCTGAATTCTTTTTTTAAGTTTTATAAATATAATTTGTTTTTAAAATATTAATTGACAATTTAACTTTTTTACTTTCTTATAAAATAGGCTAAATTACAACAAAGGTTAGTTTTTATAGATGTTCCGTAAAGTTCAGAGACATAAATAATGATAACATAACACCACCGTTGTAATCCTCGATGGGTTAAGCAGAGATGTACCTATAGTATATCCACGATACGCAAAATACGCGCCTTGACGTGGAGTTGCGGAAAACAGCCCGTTTTACCTATAGTATATCCACATTTTGCCAGTTTTGTTTAAGTCCCATGTCATATAAGGCGAGCCTACTGCCATCAAACAGGTCCAAATTCAGATTCCCAGCTGATTACTGAAAATTTCCTGATACTGGGTTTTGCCAACCCAAACACTTTGCCCATCCCTGGAAATGAGCCAAAGACCTCATGCACAGCATTAGCATGTTGGGTCTAATGATCCATTATTTACCCACCAATTATTTAAATAAATAATTACTCAGTAATAACAATAAACATTAGAAATAATGGTATGCTTTGAAAATTGTTTTAATAAGACTTTAGACTACAAAAGATAAACTTCAAGCAATGATAATGAACATATGTTTATAATAATAGAAAGCTATGTTATCATATCAGTGATGAATTATCTTAAAATTATTAAAATGTTTTTAATGTATAATTAATAAATTAGTAGATCATATTTACTGATATGAAAAATGTTTTGAAAGGTTTTATGGTTTCAACTAATTAATAATGAATGCAGAAGGTATGAAATTATTGGAGCAGAAAAAGACAGATTTTATAGAGAAATTAAATATTATAACTTGATTTACACTTTTATTATTTTAGTAGGATACTTAGTGAGGTTTCTTTAGGTTTCTAAATCATTCAAAAATTAAGTTTTGATGACTTTTAAAAGAAAAATAATTTCAGATGAACAATTCTGAAATTATTTTCTACTGTGGCATATTACCAACACTTGATGCCCATTGCAGTGGTCCATGAGGACTCCCATGATCACCAGAGTACGTCTACGATCTCAAATAAGTAGCTAACTTTATGAAACTTTCAAAAAGAGCAACCGAAACGAAAGAGAAAGGATGCCACAAAATAATGAAGAAGAAACATGCCCAGGAACGATTAGATGTCTGATTAGACCCATTTATAAAACCCTCAGGTCATGGACACACATTTGAGTTGCCGCCAAAAGAATATTCCAAACGTTTCGAAATAGTTTTGGCTCTATTACAGAACATAAGTAAAAATCAATCAAACTCAATATACTTACGCGAAATCTTGATATGATCAGACCCATTTTCTTGACTTTATAACTTCAAATATCAAGTGAATTTATTATAGAACACTTTAAACTCTTAACACAGCCTTGTTTTAGCGTTTTTAGAAGCTAAAAATAAGTTTGGCATAACCTGGTAATGATGACGAATGTATTATAACCTATAACGCCGATTGGAGAACATTACAAAAATATAAAAGCTAATTAATCGGCGGCGTGTTATAATGTCAAATCACTTATCCACTAGTTATTTCCGATTCAATATCATTTGCAAAATCCACCGCAAGAACTTCTGAACAAATAAAATTCAAGAAAAAAAACATTTACTTTCAACAATCATCCACAGATAAAATATGTCGCGTTATGACACTAGTAATGACAACGGCAACAACGCTCAACGGCTAGTGACTAGCCGTTGAGCGTTGTTGCCGTTGTCATTAGAAAGTACATGGACACAAAACACATCCCACATGCTGCATTATAGAAGATTTCTATATGTCTATGATATATGTGGTTAAACTAAACAACTAGTCAATCATTTTTTTACATTCATTTTAGCCTTCTCCGTAATATCTCAAAAAGGTACTTTTATTTCCAGTTCAAATTACGACTCCCAGTCCCAATGTTTTCTAATCTGAATCATCATCTGAATTACCCCGTACTGTAGTAGCAGCACAAGCAAATTCAATTTGAGAGTCGACTTTGTACTGTGCTCTTCACAGTTAAGAAATCAAGCGTGAAGATAATTTAAATATTTCAGTCGGTAGCTCTGAAGTAAAATTTGTGTCGTGGAACAGGGTGAGGAAAATGTTACCAGCCCGTGTTTTAGATACCTACTATGAATAAATAATTGGGAAATGAAACCTCAAAAAGTTTTTACATTATTGTTCTGTTTTATAAAAGCAATAATCTAATAAATATGTATAGGTCCTAGCAAGTTTTCCAGTCGGGCGTGTAGCAGCCCAGTCGTGTAACATCGGCGGCCTCTTGAGAAGTCTGCCTTCCATCGGAATCAACGCAACGGCACAATCCTCGGCGGCATTGTACCCGTCGAAAGCTGCCATTCTTACAGCATATTGGCTTCTCTGGCACGTTGCCCATTACGTTAGTTGTTTGAGCACATTCTGCAAAACAATGACACCTATAAGTACAGAACTAAACAAACAAAAAACATATTAGATAAATGTTTTAGCGAGTGCAGCTGGGCTCCATCGTAGTTCGACGAGATTTTAGATACATCATGAAAGGGCCAGCAGTAATAATTAGGCTGACTATAAAAAGGATAGGGGTTATGCGTTCGAAGAGTTATTTTTTCATATAATTTACCAAATTCCTCGGGGTTACTGGGCTGACTTAGGTACAGAGGCCAGCACATCAAGCTACCCCAACCTGTCAAATTTCTTTGATAGATTTTCAACTTTATCACAAAATCTTAAGGTTCATGTTCAATTGGGAAAATTTGACAGTTTAGGATAGCTTGATGTGCTGTCGTCTGTACGTTTTATTTTTTCATTTGGGAGAAAACGCCTATTCGGTGGTCCTTTACATCAATTTTACTACTTGAGTCATTTTGAGTTAGGTTCAATAATGAATTGCACCCTATGAAATACGACACTCCCTCTATTGGCGGTGTCTTTGTCATTATGAGAAGGACACTCTTCCATTCACACATTTACCATGACACACACATCTCAAATGTTTCCTATGAATAATCACAAAAAGTGCAGGGCCTGAATTCACAATAACCACTTAACGATTCCTTACTCGTAACCACGTCAATCACACACGAATTCTGCTAATATCTTAATAATATCGACAAATTGTCTTGGAACATACAGAATATTAAGACATTTCGATTCCTTACCGTTATATTGGTTAAAAAAAAAACGATATTGACGTAGTTTGAACGTAGTAAGATTCCGAGGGGGATCAATATATCGATACAGAATTGGGGCCCAGGTATGCCCTTGTCTTACTAAATTGAATAACCAGGGTGGGAGTAATATGATACCAATACAGAGAACGGCAAGTAGGTACATATGTTTAAACTTTTACTGCACGAAAATAGGTGGGCACATAACCCTTCTTGCTTCGCCGTAGTCGAGTAAAAACAGCTTGATCATTGAATGAGTCGGTAATCCGGTATTGGTCACCGATAAATGATTTTGTTTCTGTAAGTAGGTTTGTACAAACACTTTTACACACGAGGTTGGTACAACGAGGTTACAGTCTCTTTTAAAGTCCAGGAATAATCTTGGTCAGATCATGTGTGACCATGTAGGTTGGTCTCTGAAATAGTATTTTGGGGACAGAACCACACAGATGGAGTATATTGTCACTGTAATATAGTTTTAAACTATTCTAGACCTAGTATCCATGCATGCCAAGATCATTTAAAAACCATCAACTTACTGCAATCCATAGTTTCGAAGCCTTCAGATGTTGACTCAAGTCCGTAATTTTCAATTTGAACACCGTGCTCATCTATACAGATTTTTCTGAAAAACGTTAAAAGTATTCTGGTAAGCTATGCCCTACCATTCAACAGGCTATCGTATCGAAAATCACACATTACGATAACCTGATTTACCTTGCCCCCGACAACCAACAGCTGTCGGAAGAATAGCCTAACATAGTTGTCGGGTTTTAGATTTGTGAACAACGTTTATGGGACCCGTACGGAAACATTGATTGCATGTTCGATTCGGTACGGAAGCATTCGGAATGGTTGTAAATAGTTATGCTGGTATAAAAAAAAAACTGTCAGCGAGGAGCATTCCAGCCTTGAAAAATGTAATAAATTAGTGATGTTCTTTAGAAAGTTCAGGTGTGCAGTACTCGCAACCGGCGTGCGTGTACGACCAGCACGGGTTTTCACAACTGTTCCACTGCTTAACAACATTATCATTCGGCTCAAAGACCTCATCGTCAAGGACTTGGGCTTCCTCAAAACCTGCAATGACCAGCGGGGCAATAACGTAACACACTACCAGCATCAATGGGTTTCATTTTGACTGTACAATAACATTCATTGCGTTATTAACGCTGTTGAGCGGACTAATTTTTAGAACCTATAAAGCAATGGATTGGTCATTTTCTTCAAAATGATTCCCAATGCGATTGAAAATGTGTTACGCGATTAGGGTGCGGACTTGTGCTTAAATTTCAGCATCACAGATGATGGTCATCATTATCATTTCAGCCGGAAGACGTTCACTGCTGAACATAGGCCTCCCCCAATTTGGGGGCTTGCCATAATCGTCACGCTTGGCAGGCGGGTTGGCGATGGCAGCATGGTGGTAAAATACATAGAGAACGCTGCTGCCCATTCTCTAGTAAGTCCCTTAGTCGCCTTCTACGACACCCACGGAAAGAAATGGGATGGTGCCATTCTTTACGTCCGGCACCACACGGAACCAGATGATAATATGCAATAGTTTAAATAATTATCCAATGTAGGTAATAGGCGTGCATAAAGTCCAGTAATTGATTTAAAAAACCTAAAAACATTTTTCCCGACCTATAGTCTGATTTTTAATTTACTGGAGTAAAATGACAGCCGGTACTAGAGCATAACTGTCATGTTGTCAAAAAACGGTCGACTGCAGCTGTTATTTTAATCCAGCTAATTAAAAATCTGAGTATATCGGACACTATGCGTAGCGGTCGCCCTTAAAACAGAGTTACTAAATAAATGAGGCACTTCTGCCTATACAGACACAAAAGTAGAATAGAATAGATGGAAATTCTATTCTAAACAAAGCTAATGTGACATACGTCCCATCCCTAGTAATTCTTGTATTCCCAAAAGTCCCATCGGGCAGGCACTCCGGGAAACCGCTGAAGTGGTCTACATTGTACCCGTCCTCTTCACTCCTCAGGATCAGGTCTACCTTCTCTTGCATGTCCTCGAGGCAAGGAGTCGTGAAGACGTAGGGAGGGTCACCTTCGGAGTAATGTTTAAATAGGTCTGTTTCTTCGTCATCTGGAAATTATTACACGAAATAATTAAGTATCAAATCAAAATCGTTTAATTGCAACAAAAAAAAACCAGAAAAGTTCATTTCGTTATTGTTAATTTTAACTGCGGGCTTTGCTGGGGCGGCTGCTATAGGGGAGAAAGGCCTCAAGTAGCGCAAATATTCCAATCTAATTGGAAATTTTATGTTCGAGCCGTTTGGGGTTGAAACTCTAGGGCCATGGGGTCCGACTGCCCACATAGTATTTCGAGACATTGTCAAGCGGTTGGTCGACTCTTCACGTGACTAGAGGGCTGGTTTATTGATAGGCCAAAGAATCAACATTGCCATAAAACGTGGCAATGCTGCCAGCCTTTTGGGCACCTTTCCTGTTGACAACGATGGAGACGAATTTTTACCCTATGATACTTTTCTTTTAGGCACGGCGCAAACGGGCCACCGACCACAGCCACCGGTGGCTGTCGCGCGCTACCGCCACATTTGTAACAGTGTCAGAAGCGAGCGACAGCCACCAGTGTTTGGAAGCCGCCACATTTTATAACCCGCTCTCTGCTGCTCAGTCTTACGATGGACTCCGACACGGAAAGTTTGCTCGCGCTATTGTTAATAAGCAGACGACGCAGACAACGCCGTCTATATTGGGTACATCTAATTTTAACTGGTCCTACAGTAAAACATAACTTGCATTTCGATAATCTACAAAGATATCCAAAAAAGTTAATTTCCTATAAAAATTTACAATCTAACACGTGCGATACGTAGAACGTCACAGATAACTACACGGGGGTTGGAGCAGTGCGACAGCGGCGGGTGTCGGCGTCTTATGTGGCCCGTAGCGACCACTAGTGGCGGACACTGCTGTAGCGAGTGACCGCCACCGGCTACACGTGTGCGGCGAGTCTGTACAAAATATATGTAAAAGTGTGTTAAGTCGCTGCCGCTTGGCCGCCAGTGGCTGTGGTCGGTGGCCCGTTTGCACCGAGCCTTACAATAATGTACTTACTTGTACATTATAACTAAATACAAAATTATTTATAAGTATTAAAGTAATTAAATTCTATTTTAACTAACTTTCAAATAATCTCAAAATCTGGAGGAAATAGACCACAAGGAACATTATTAATCGGTTTCTCACATTATATGCCAAATAAGATGGATGGCCTAGCATAACTTAGCAAGTTTATTTTCAGGTTTATTTGATACTGCACTCGATTATCCTAATTCCTAAGTAGGTAGTAGGAATTTAGGTCTGTCTCACATTGAAGAACCAGAAGAACTGGTTCATGATCAAAATGGAGCTCAAAAACACCTCGTGATCGTGAGTCTTGCAATAACCTACGAGAACGAGACAATCAGTTTAGTCACAAACTTCTAATTATCTGAAGACATAAATAAGGAGATTTAGTAATAACAGCCACATGTGTCGATCGATTAGGTTAAGCTACACTTACTGCAGTCGGTCTATGGATGGGTTACCATCTTTACATACCGAGACCCCGCAGTGCCTCGGAAAACACTTAAGCAGTTGGTCCCAGCTACCATTCGGGGATCTGTCAGTTGTTACGGGTCGTTAGAAGCCCGAAAGTCCCAAAACCAGGGGTCTTTGGGGCTTTCGAGCTTCAGACGCCACCCCTTGGCAAGCCAAGGGGTGTCGTGTTACCCAGTGACGGTTGTGGAAGACATATAAGCAGTCCTCCATTTAAGATAATAAATTCAGCTGTAGGTATCCGGTTAGACGAAGCTGACCCCATTTTAGTAGGAAAAACGCTAGGTAGATGATAAACAACCAGGTTGCTTACTCTCGAATGTAATTCCGATAGATCGACATTGGAATTGTCAGTCAAACGTCAGGGATTGGCTGGACTCACTAAGTCTAGCCAATCCCTGAACGCTTAACTCAACCAACTGACATTTGACCAATGTCGATCTATCGGAATTATATTCCAGAGTAAGCACCCCGAATACTCACAGCAAGCCAACTCCGTAATAGGTGTCCTCTCAAGATCAATACTGCTGATCGTGTCGTCAACGATTCCAGTCAGGAAGTCGACACAGTAGCATTTATTGGCGATGCACTGGATTGGGTGGAAGTTACCGTCGGAGGTGCAACGAGGACCCACCACGGGGAGAGGAACACCAGCGCTTATGGACTTCTTCATACGCTCGTGGAAACGGGAGCATCCTAGAATTGAAAGGTAACATTAGGGTATTTTACAATTTATTAAAAACTATTTTAATTAGAAGTTTAGGACGAAATATGTAACAGAAAAATAAAAATAAATTGATTCTTATCCATTTTCTCAATTAAAAACGATTAAAATCAAATTTTATTTTTCGTTGTTTTGAATTTACCGCCAAAACGCTTCTTGCGATGACTTTTTTATCACGTGACGTCAGCTTTGTGTAAACGGCACCGGTACAAATACTTTGCGTGGCACACTTTTAAAAGTATTTCGCCACAGAGGCACCGCACACCAGTAATACCAGTTTCTATATCCATAATTTTTTTTGTTAATTATAAACTCGACACTCACTTGCTTACAACTACTTTAGTTTACACAATGCTGACGTCGCGTTTGGTCACGTGATAAAAAGTCATCGTAAGTAAGGAGCGTTTTGCCGGTAAATACAAAAGAACGAAAAATTAATGTGATTTTAATCGTTTTTAATTGAGAAAATGGACACAAACCATTCTTTTTTGTTACAATATGTATCAAAAAAGAATGATTTCAAATCAGATTTTCAAAATCTTCAAATTTAAATAGTTTTTGAAAAATTGGAAAATACCCTATTATAACAAATCTAAAAAAGTCTTATTACAAGTATGCAGCCATAAACGCGGAATGAAGTTACAGATTAACCATATATTTTTTGAGTATAGTTTGGCATAACTTTACTCCGCATTTAAACAATAGGTTAGCTTAATCGAGGAATGTGTTGCTGTCCCACACACAATGGGGCACCCAGCGTAGCGTGTCCTGCTGTCGACTGCACACTACAGGAACTGATGGACGCTGCTGAAAGTGCCAAAGTCGTAGCCAAATTCTGAGCTGACGGTATATAAATTGCTGTTGACACATTAAGAAGAAGAACATAACACACTAAATAAGGAGGTTGAAGTCGATAAGTATATGGTTACTGTATATGGTAAAAAAAGATATGGGCAAATTTAGATTTTCGCGAAAACTTGTAAGTGCCAAAATTTACCTTAATTTTATTTTATTTTTTTATTTTTGGATTTTTCCTTTATTTGTGCTGAAAGACCTTACTTTTTGCCAAATTTCGTGATAATAGGTCGTGAGGTACGAATAGTCATATAGTTCTTCGAAAGTTAATCGAGTCTTGACGTGACCAGAGGGCTGGACTACTTTTAGGCCAAAGATTCATCAGTTAATTCTAACAGCTTTCTGGGCACTTATTTCATTGACACCGATGCAGACGAGCATTTTGGTGCCCAATGAGCTTTTCCATTTTTTTTTTGCACATATTCTCTTTTATTTATAAACGCTGCTCTAACTCTTAGATTAGCGGCTGTTTAACCATAGGTAAATTTTTGAGGTTTAAACATCTCTTAACTTTAATCAACGTTTATAAATAAACCTCATAATATGTGGTTTAGACATTACTTATAAGATTACTACTTAAGTCATAAATGGTATGTAAATGGAGACTGAATAATTTTATACTGACCACAACGCATATTCCGCGTGGTAATAGCTCCAAGATTCTGAACTTCGCCGAAAATTCTCTCACCGTCCTCTGACTGACAGAAACATCTGAAATTATAGAGAAAAAAACTACTTTACAAAAAACCAACCGCTTTCCACAATACATAATACAAAGGGGAAAATAAATTTAATTTCGGAAGTAGATGTGTTTGTTTTCTTCTTCCGAAATTTAAGTTATTTTTGACAGGCGCTGGTTCGACTGACATCTGCCTTGTTAGTCTAGCCGCTGTCATTCATGACCACTAGGCTTAAAAATTATTTACTATTTTCAATATCTCCTTAAAAACCGCAATGTGGTAATGTCATCATTCCTTTTATTCGTAGTCACACCAAATATGCTTCGCAAGGAACGGTTCCCATTTCCTCTGTATTTATTCTGCTTTCATTACTCTTTTGCCACAATATGCCAACATTCACTTCCACACAAAAGCGTAGGCACCAGTTTTTTTTTAATTTATTTTTTATCGTTGCCCCACACTAGGAATGTCTCCTGTATTGTGGGTGCGTTTACAAACATCTAAACTCACATACACAAACAGCCAGGCCCGGAACAACTACTTATAGGTCATACAAATATTTGTTCCGTGCGGGAATCGAACCCGCGACACGCAGCGCAGCAGTCAATCGCTTAACCACTGCGCCAACTGTACCGTCAAGCACCAATACATCATTGCGATCAGCCTGTCGCAATCGCATTTCTAGCACCAATCGCTTTAAAACACTTACGTGTGAGCAGTAATGCACTCGTAGGCTGCAAACTTCCCTTTGCCATCACAGTGTGGCCTGTGTTCCAGTGCACCGATCAGTCCTCTCTGTTCTCTTGAATCGTACTCGTCTTGGGCAGTATGGCACGTTGATTTCACTAGAGTATAGGAGTGCGTTATTAAATTATTGATGATTCAGAAAGAAATGGAAATTGTTGATCGATTTTCTGCGGTACGTTACAATGCTGTTGACCACAGGGCTCGCTTCGGCGTGTGCTGTTAAAGTCAACTTTGTCAAGACTTTCCATACAAATCAAGCGTTTTATCGTTTCCCGCACTAAGTCACTAATATAATATGTGGGATGTCATGATATCTTGGCAGCCCCTCTATGTTATGTCTTTAACCTAGCCCTCCAGTCGCTATACCTACAGCAAATTAAAACTTCAGGAGTACTCCTATCCCCAAAACCAGTTACAAACGATCAGTGGAACACAGACCTATCGCTATCCTGCCTATGATTGCCAAGGTTTTCGAGCATATACCTGCTTCACACTTTCATTTACAAACCGGGTTGAGTCGCTCTCTAAATTCGATTCTACTGATTGATGAATACTGCACATCCCGTACTTGGACATCGGTGGGCAGGTTTACGCTCTGTATTTAAATTTGCGAAAGCATTCTATAGAGTTGACAACGATGTGCTGTGGGCAAAAATGGGGCCCACGGTTTTTCGTCCGGTCTTCTTAATTTATTTTCCGACTGCCTGCGCAATCACAAGCAGTATGTAAGACATTTCTGCTTCGAGCCCAAGCCTTATAATACACGCTCGGGCGTAAGTCAGGGACCCGTGTTAGGGCCACCTCTGTTCCTAATCATGATCTCGGTGGATGACCTTATAACTAAATAATGCTAAGATTTCTAAATGCCTGCTTTTTACCGATGACCGAAAGCTGGTGGCACATATTCGAACGCACGAGTATGCATGAATGGAGCATTGTGAGCAACCTATTTTTAGATAAGTACAACTTAGCGGTATACACCTTACTGTTCGGTGACCTAAACCTTACGGAATAAATTATCTAAATTATGGTGAAAACCGTGACTCCTGATCAACATACGACGTAAAATAGAGCTCCGATTTGTAAAAAAAAACAAAGGAAATTAAATTTTAGCAGGCTCCTACTGCGCATTCACCTTAAAGTAAATATTTGAGGAGCTACCTTAAACATCCCGTAACTTTACTTACTACAGGACCGGGCCTACAAAAGCAGCTCTCTTACTGCTATGTATTAGTAGTAGTATCCCCGTTTAAATAGGAGATCCCGCTCCACCACTCATATGGTCATCTTAGTTGCAATACAATTCGGCTTAAACTGTACTTTAGATATTCTGACTGCAACCAGGTCACAGCTTACAGAAATTAAGTTCAGCTTACTTGAACAAAGACAGGTAGTAACTTACTTCTAGTACAACTGCTCCATCCATCTTCGGTGGTGCAGTTGAGCCCGTCACCACAGCGCCCCACCGTGTTGCCCGTACCAGGTCCTCCGGTAGTGCAGTGTTCGCCTTCCCCTGTAATATGCACCCACCATTGTTTCATTCAATGAATTATATCCAAGATGTCCGCCTATATGGCTGTCAGCTTCTTTTTTGTATATGTCATCTCGTAGTTGACCTTGAGAGGTCGTAACTTCCTAAACGGACTATCCTGTGGCTGCCTTAAGCGGACTCAAAGCCTCCAGCCAGGGGTGAATTTCTTAAATTACTAAGCGAATGCACGGTATAGGCACCCCCCTGTGGGGCACCAACCTCGGCTTAGGGCGTTACTGGGGGCAGGACAGCAAGATGCAAGCATATCCGCTGAATCATAAATGGATAATTATTTAAAGCTACAGGCTCAACTACAGCACGGGCTGGCACTTCGTCGAGCAAGGTCCGAGGAGGTAGCGGTCAGCTCATAGTGTAAACAATTAGAAGCAATGCCATATTGTATAACATTTTCAATGGCAATTTTCAATGGCAATTTTAACTGTCTTGATTTAAACAATGTTTTCGGCAATGCAGGCAAAACTATTATAGCACGCAAACTGTTTATAGTAGGTACCTGCCCATCTAACAGCAGTCTACGTTCACCAATTCGGTAAATAGCAATAGACATATTTACATTCAACCTACCATAGAACGGCATACAGTAATCACAGCAGTTGCATAGTGTAGGGGACGGTAATGTGAGCCCCTTATGTGTAGCATTGTTGATCGCGCAGTGGATAGCAGGGTCTGCGCACCCCTCATCGAAGCGATACGTCTGGGGAAAGAACTTTTATGTATAAAAAGCCATTTGATCTGGTCCTTTCATAAAATAAGGGATGGAACATCACACCCCAATGGGTTAGGGAGGTGTAGGTACACCTAGCCTACGGCCTACCTATTTTGCCGGGCTAAAGCCTGATTTTCACGGTGCAGTATTAAGTTGCCTGTAGCCTACCAAAGGTTGAAAGCAACATTAAAAATTGAACCACCTAAAAGAAAATTGAAACTTGCATCGTATATATGGGACTTTAGTTTGGAATGAGGGTGAGCCCATTGCTCGTAATCGGGCACTACTCCAGGCTTCAAGATGCTATCTGGAAATTCCTGATAATTCAATAATACGTTCATTGAACCAAGTAGGTACTTACTACCCCACCATGCTGCGCAGTCGCGTTCAAAAGTTGTGCCTTGGCAAATACTGAAACTCGCTATGAAATAAGTACTTATATTAAAATCAGTGTTGTATTTGGTATTCTTCATCGTTATTCACAACCATTTGATACGCTTCCGTGCCGAATCGAACATCATCAATTGATGTTGTCAAAGTTTTCTAAACGCTGCTGGTCACAAATACGAAAGCCGATTCTTTTTTAAGTCCGGGCCTAGGCGAAATTTGGTAACCGAAAATGTGTCATATGCGACTCGCAAGCCTGTCGTCGAATGATTGTGAATGCTGATGAATCAATTACTATTTTTAGTGCATTCGATTTGACAGCCGATTTCAACGGAATCCGGATATCCCTACTAATAAGTCATTAATATTATACAAACAGATCTAGATTAGTGATTGAAACTTTACTTAAATACACTTAACTACGTACTTACTCTACAAAATCCTTGTTGACACAAAATATCGTTGTCTGCTCGTACAAATAGAAGCAAACAACTAAACAAAGACAACACAAAAAAACAAAAGAATATTTTGATGTCAGCCATCTTGTATGTCGGCAAACATGACACTGATTTAATTGTGGCGAAGTGTTATCTAAAAAGGTATTATTATTGTAATTATCGGCAAGATTATCATTGGGAATCATAGGAAGTAATGACGGTAGTGATAAGGATTTGGTATCATTGCGGTCGATGTCCTGTTTGAAGCAAAACAGTCAATCTACCTAGAGATAACTAAATAACTGAATGCAGCTGATTTTTTTTCATGGAGCGACTTCCTGACCTCCACAATCCAGTTACTAGGTATCACGCTAGATATCAAGCAGTTTTACGAAGAGATACCTCTTCCTAAGACTGCTTGCCAGACTTTTTGTACTTCTCACTACCTGTATGGTAAAAGCCGGATAGTTGCCACACTTTTCGAAATCACTCTCAGAACAAAAACCAAAATACTTCACTTGATTAACTAGCCGATACTTTGGTTTTCAAGCTACAAATTTATGAAAAGTAAAAACAAACATCTTTAATATTTCTAGAGTATTAGCGATTTTTGCGGACCTATATATACAGGGTGTTTGGCAGAACGTTGAACATACGAAAATGGTGGATAGGTGGGGTCATCTGCTACTTACTCAGCCCTAATTTATTTGGCCCTGGCCCCCTGGATATTATTTTATTTTTTACTTTCTTCTAGTTTTACCTCTTTCTTAACTTTAAAGTTTAATTTTTATTAAAAATGGGTAAAACAGGCAATTTTTTTTAAATGCTAGTTGAAATTAAGATTAAAGTATTTTTTACATCTTTCTGTAAGTTTGAGGACTCATAACTTTTTTTCTAGCTAACATCTGAACAAAGCGATAATTTTATAAGAATCTGCCTAAAAATTACACTTTAAAGTTAAGAAAGTGATGAAACTAGAAGTAAGCAAAAAAAAATTCAAAAAATATCCAGGGGGCCAGGGCCACATAAAATAGGGCTGAGTAAGTAGCAGATGACCCCACCTATCCACCATTTTCGTATGTTCAACGTTCTGCCAAACACCGTGTAATTTGGGACATCTATCCCACATAGGGGATAGTTGCCGAATCCATATATAAATTACGTTTCGGATAGATGCAAAAACTTTGATCGCACTTTGCCTTCCCATGCAATCACACAGAGACATGCGACACGGTCAACTTAGTGGTAGTTGGAGAGTCTTTCGATAGATTAACAAAAATAGCATGCAATTCATCGGCGAAACTAGAGTAATTAAAATCGAGGCAACCATACCCCTGGGGCAACTTTGACGGTTTTTGAAGCAAGACAGGGCATTTTTCTAAAGTTTTGTTAACAGTGTGATCCCAGTTTGTTATTTTGTCTTTTAAGAGGAGCTAACTACCTGCTTAATCACAAAATAAAGAGTTCTGTGATATAAACACGAGTCTATTGCTATAAGACATATCCTATTCTTCTATTTCTTCTTCTCAGCGTGTCAGTAGTAATATATACACCGTGAAATTTAAATGGTTGTTTTCCCGCGACAGATCAACATGCCATAAGGAGTACTTTCGATGCATAGAGTAAAAGTAAAAAAAATAAGATTTTTTTGTTTTAAAATAATTAAAAAAATATTCATCAACTCGATAAAACACTACTCAATAGTAACACTGGAGGTAACTGGCAGATACTACTCGAATCGCACGCACCGCCGACAAAGGGAATAGCGATGCATAAATGTTCAAAGCAAAATAAACTCTCGCACGTGGTGATTTTTCACAATGGTTAATCTGCCATTTTTTGTTTCTAATATTTTATTTGTATAGAAAACTATTGTATTACCAAGACAAAACCATTTCGCTGCGTGAAAACAACCATTAAAATTTGACGGTGTATAGACACCCCAGATTTTGACTACGAGTTTGGCACTTTTAGCAGCGTCCATCAACTCCTGTAGCGTGCAGTCAACAGAACATGCGGGACACGATATTACGTGCGGGCGAATATGATTACCCGCAGGTTCGCTCGTTGCTCCAAGAATGTGAAGATCACCTTGTTTCGAGCCTACTGCACATCTTTTTATACGAGTAGTCTGTGGGTGTCATATTTGCAGAAATCCTACAGCGCTCGCCGCGTTCAATATAATAACGCGCTGAGGGCGCTGCTGCGGCTGCCTCGCTTCTGCAGTGCATCGGAAATGTTCGCGAGCGTCCGCATTGACTGTTTTTATGGCAGCATGCGCAAAAGGGCGACTTCGATAGCGAGTAGAGTGCGGGGCAGCGGTAACAGTCTTCTTACCGTTGTAGCCACCAGGTTGGACGGGCCTTTCTTGCGGCACTGGCAAGCCTTACATGCACCCGTGTATCAGGCTTGGGGCAGGTAAAAAATATAAAATAATAATCATCAATTTCTT
This sequence comes from Polymixis lichenea, assembly GCA_949091785.1. Classification (NCBI taxonomy): domain Eukaryota; kingdom Metazoa; phylum Arthropoda; class Insecta; order Lepidoptera; family Noctuidae; genus Polymixis; species Polymixis lichenea. The sequence goes on from OX420958.1 coordinate 7,673,466, forward strand.
TTGTTTGCAATTTTATACATATAATCTTTATTTGGTTTTTAAATATTTTGACATTTTTTTATACGATTCCGGCATTTTTATAAGTTTTTTGACAATTCTTTTTATAGTTTTCCGAGATGTTGAATATTTTAAGTATGAGTATTAGAAAAATTATTTATATGAGTTTGTAGCTATGGACGAATGTTATGTCTGAAATAAAGAAAGAAATAAATTAATTAAGTGCACAATTGTTTGTGGGACAGCAACACATTAACACTCCAGAACGGATTCATCTGAGAATCTCTACCTGTGCAGGTTTTCTTTACTTCGGCCTACCTGAGTCTGAAGTCTATTTAAAGACTTTCAGGTAAGCCAACTCGTGTCCAGGTGCGATATTTTCAGCAGGTGCAACGAATGGGGGAGGCAATATGTCGCCACAGATTTAACCTCCCGTAAACCGTTCTCCAGTGAGGGGAGCACACACTATAAAAAACTGTTGTTACGAGGATGTTATCGTGCAAAGGGTGTCTTATGTTGGAAACCATTTTGGTTCTTTAACTTGAGCTTGCCACTGCTCTGCGGACTTCTGGTGGCGCTATTCCAGCTAGTGAATACAGCATTTGCACTTAAGGGGAACCTAGTCGCGGGCTCGAACTCACTGATGGGCCTGGCCAAAAAGCACGCTGTCACCAGGCATCGTGTCCGACAGAAGTAGTGTCAGTGATGAGCAGTTAGACGCTAGTCTACACGCACAACATTATTGTGTGAGATGCAGGATCATTTATAGTACAACAGGCGCGTAAAAAAATAAGAACAGTCTTTCGGGAGATCGGGTTTTATGTAAAAACCACTGCATAAATCAATGACCAATAAAGTTTATTGAACTTTTCGATATTTGAGCTTTGTCGGTGCTGACTTGGTTTTTCAGATTTTACACTTCTTTTATTACTTAAACACGCCCATAGTTAGGTAAAATTAGCAAGAAAAACGAATCTTTGTTGGCTCCTAACTTTTTAATGGCTTTTTATTTTAGTTTTCTGTTTCCGTACAGACAATATTAATGAGATAAAACCATACCATGTTTAATTTTTGATGTACATTGTCGAACAGTGGAGTAATACACTCCCGAAGTTTTTATGGGAAAAATGTGGACTAGATTCACCATAAGTATCCTATTGAATATCTCACATTAGGAATATAGACACTTGACATATCTTAGCCTGACACGGGGATTGAATCCGCATGTTCGAAAAAAGAACATGGAAGTCTTAATTTTTGCTAGCTTCAAGTAGGTACATAAATAGTTATATTTTTCAGTCATACTTTACATCAATCGTGCAATCGTAATATTTACAATCTACTGCTGAATAAAAGACCCTCCCAAGTTGCGATACCAAACAAAACCACTAGTTCTGTCCTGACAGACGTTTTTGGCTCATCGACAGACTGGCCAGACTACATATTTCTAAATTGGTTGGCTGAGTAGTGATGTGCCGCCGGATCATTATAAATTTAGATCCTCAGATACGGATCCAGATACTGATAATTGGCGTCAAGATCCGTGGATACGGATACCGATTTTAACTTTCTCCCTCAATCGGTGGTAGTAGTTGACGCCACTTGAAGCTTTGCGTGACAGAACATGTGTCGACTTGCGTTGCGCGGGTCTTTCTTTTGTTTTGTTTATAGTTTAGTGTGACACTGGGCAGCATAGATAACGTTTGTGTTTGTTGTACGAGTTAAAAAATGTCTACAAAGAAGTTTAGTAGTGCAATTTAGACTGATTAATAAGGTAAAAGAACCGTAAAAGATCCAACAAAATTATTACGGATATGGATACGGAAACGGATCTTTTTCCGCCCACGGATACGGATTCGGATATCCGGAACATCACTAGTACTTAGATAAGATTAGTATCACACTTGTTATCCCCGAAGTGTTAGGCAGGGGTGCTATATTACACCCACATTTCGCCAGTTATGTTCAAGTCCCATGTAATAGGGGGCGAGCCTATTACCATCAACCGGGCACAATTCCAGACTCCGCGTTGCTACTGAGAAATTGTTGAGTTCCTAAGTCGGGATTATAAACATAATAATAATAAAAGGCTTAGTTAGGGAGAGGCCATAGTCCAAAATTCTCGAGAAAGTTATTAACAAGCAATTAACCAAATATCTAGAAACAAGCAAACTTTTATCGGATAATCGATATGGTTTTCGTCACGGCAGGTCAACTAGTGATGCTGTACATCAACTTACCGATACCATAGTTTCTAGGTTGGATGACAGAAAAAAGGTCTTTACGTTTTTCTCGACCTGGCGAAGGCTTTTGACACCGTCTCTGCGCCACTCTTACTGAAGAAGCTTGAACGCCTTGGAATTCGTGGCGAACAGCTGAAATTGTTCGAAAGTTACCTGAATGGGAGAGCTCAACGTGTTGTGGTAAATGAGTGGTTTTTTTTTTTTTTTTTTCTGGGTGGGAAATCATCAAATAACTTCTCCCGCTCTGGGTGGAGCGGGAGGGCGTGTCAGACTTTTACTGACTAAAACCCACCCGTGTTCCCTCAGTTGCCTGTGTGCCAGGGGCGGCGGTATCTCTTTCGAACAACCCGCACCCCCGGCAGGCACCGGCCCTTGCGGGCCCCTCTGTTGCTGCTGACAACTCTTTGAGGCGCGCGTGGAACACAACGCGCCGTCGACCCGGGCTTGGTCCTTACCGGACAGCGAGGTACCCATTACTCGCCGTCCGCAAGCCCGTGCCTACGGTGGCCGGGAATCAGCCTGGGATTCCCGACGCCCAGGGCGTCTCCTGCGAAGGCCACGGCTGTGAGGGCGCATGTACTGCATCTCCCTCACGTGCGCGGCCTCCCTCTTTGCGAGCATAACTGCTTCGCTGAAGGAGGCGACTGCCAGCCATGCCCTCTCGCTCCGTACCATGGCCTGGACCAGGGTCGGACGCGAGAGATCGCCGCCGCCGATCACCTCCACGAGGACACGGCGTTGCTCCGCCCAAGCTGGGCAGACCTCCACCGTATGCTCCACCGTGTCCTCTGGGCGATCTTCGCAATGGAAACACCCGGGCGTTTCCTCCCGCCCTATCCGAAACAGGAACCTCCCGAAACAGCCATGTCCGGTGAGGACCTGTGTCTGGCGGAAGGTGAGGACGCCATGCCGCCTCTCAAGCCACTCCTCAAAGAGGGGACTTACCGCCGCAATCGCGGCGTGCCCAGCACTGGGTTGCGACAATCGCACTTTCCACGTCGCCATGAGATCCTGCCGGAGCTCTGTCCGCCGTGCCGCGACTTCCCGCGGCAGCGGAGTTACGCCCCGGTGTTTGGCCTCCTCGCGCCACTCCCAAGTGAGCGCGAGGACGTTTGCCTCCAGATCCCATGGCGGTAATCCGGCAAGGAGGCCCGCCGCCTCACCGGAGATCGTGCGGTATCCCCGGATCATCCGGATGGCCATGACCCTATGGGCCGCCTTCAACCGGCGTGCTGGTTGGCGCCTCAATGTAGGCGCCCACACCGGCGCCCCGTATAGGGCCATGGCCCGCACGACGCCCGCGTAGAGCCTCCGGCAGGAGGCGTTTGGCCCCCCTAGATTGGGCAAGAGCCGCTTCAAGGCAGCCCCGGCCCGCTCCAGTCTGGGAGCCAAACGGCGGAAGTGTTCCGCGAAGTTCCACCGGCTGTCGAGGACGAGTCCTAGGTACTTCATCGTCGACTCGACGCCGATGTGAACCCCTCCCACCGTTATCTGGGAACCCGTCAGTGGCGCATTCCGAAGACCATGAAACCACATGGCCTCGGACTTGTGCAAGGCCACCTCGAGTCCCAGTTGCCGGATCCTATCGACGATTGTCGCAACTCCGTGTGTCGCTAAGTCGGCCGCCGCCTGGTACGACCTCCCTTGCGCCAGGACCAGCGTGTCGTCAGCGTAGCAAACTACGCTGACGCCGCTAGGGAGGTCGGCGCGCAGCATCCAGTCGTATCCGATGTCCCACAGATGCGGCCCCAGGACCGATCCCTGTGGGACACCGCACGACATCTCTCGCCGGTTCCACTCTCCTAGGTGACCGGGGTAGATGACGGCCCTGTCCGTCAAGTAGGCCTCGACCACACGACAGAGGTAGGTCGGCATCCGGTGATACCGGAGTGCCTCCCTTATGCAACTCCAGGGCAGGGTGTTGAAGGCATTGGCGATGTCCAGAGACACCGCCAAGACGACCCCACCCCGGGCCACAGCATCCCCCGTCGTGAGGGCTCGCACGCGCATGATGGCGTCCACCGTGGAGCGCCCCCTGCGGAAACCGAACTGGCTCTCCGCCAAATCCGGCCCCACCTGCACCAGCCGCCCGACGAGGCGGTCTGCAATGACTCTTTCAAAGAGCTTGCCCACCTCGTCGAGCAGCACGATTGGCCGGTAAGCGGACGGAGAGTCCGCGGGGCGCCCCTGCTTCTTGATGAGGACCAGTTTCCCCGTCTTCCAGTGACGTGGGAACTGGCCCTCCTCCAAGCATGCGCTTAGGAGCCCTCTTAGTCGAGGCCCGAGAGCCTCCAAGGCCAGGACCCAGGCTTTTCCAGGCAAGCCGTCGGGTCCTGGGGCGGTATTCTTGGCATTCAGCCTACGTACCGCCACTCTCAATTCTACCTCGGTCACCTCTGGAACATCGTCGTCGTCGTCGGTGTGGTCCGCATCGGGCACCGCAGGAGGCGGAGCCATGGGCGGGGGAGCATGCTCCCCTCGCGAGGGAAACAGAGCGCTCACCACGTTGGTAAATGAGTGGTTGAGTGATGACTGCGAAGTCAATATCGGTATTCTACAAGGAAGTATTTTAGGGTCTACCCTCTTTTTAATCTTTATTAATGACCTCTGCCAGTTAAACCTAATTAACGGCAAGATTATTACTTTCGCAGACGACACGGCTCTTCTTTTCTATGGAGATACTTGGGAGGAAGTGTACCCCTTTGCTTTCGGGGTTCTCGCTAGTCATGGCCTGGCTAAACAACAACCTACTCTCACTCAATACAGACAAGACTAAATACATAACATTTACACTAACAAACACTCACCTCGCTCAGATCCCATCACTAAATACCAAGGCCCACTCGTGTAACAACAGCTCTTCCTACTCATGCTCATGCCCAAAACTCGAAAAAGTGGACTCCCTCAAGTACCTCGGTGTAACTATTGATAAAAACCTAAGCTTTAATTGCCACATCGATCTGTTGTCCAAGAGAATTAGGAAGCTCACCTTCATTTTCAAAAGCCTACGACGTGTTGCAGATTCGAAAGTTCTTTAAACAGTTTACTTTGCACTTGGATAATCTATACTAAACTATTGCATCTCTGTTTGGGGTGGCGGATCATTTATGATTAAAATCGAGCGAGCTCAAAGAGCAGTGCTCAAAGTGGCCCATGCTTTACCGTTTTTTCACCATACCTCTGAACTCTACGATAAGTGCAAGGTTCTTACAGTTCGACAACTGTTTATCGTTCAAACAATCTTGCGTAAACATTCTTCGTTATACTACAACTCATCCTTGCACGCTCATAAACGCATTAAGACAAATGTCTATTCTACTCAATTATGTAAAAGTAGTCTTTCGCACCGCAACATTTGTTTCCATGGCAGTTATTTATACAACAAAATAAACTCGACATTAAAAATATACGCCCTTACTAAATCAAAGTGCAAGCAAGTTAATTACAGAACCTTGATTACGTTAGCACTGAAAGCCTCCTAATTGTTTTAAGATAAATGTTTTTTCAGCCTGTCCATCACAACACCACACTGCAACCCATCACACCAAACCGCACCACACTACACCACCACACCACACCACACCACACCACACCACGCCACGCCACACCACACCACGCCACACCACACCACACCACGCTACATTACACTATACTACACCACAGTAAACAAACACAAATAACTAAGTATTATTTATTAATTTTTTCTTTTGTTTGTATCTTTTTTACTTCTTTGTTTTAGTTTCGCTAATGTTTCCTACCAAAGGTTAAAAATATACTGTTACTATCTTTAAGATTTAAGTTATACTCATACACTGTTTTTGGGGGGGGGGGGCTGATAATCTGTATGACAGTTTATCCTAGTGCAGATACCAGTCTCTCACAAAGGATTTATTTAGATATTGTAATCTTCATATATTTAAGGCGTCTTTGTGAAAGAGAAAATAAATGTTTGTTTATTATTTATTATTATTACAGTGGGAGAGGTGTTCATTGTATTATAACCCCTGCGTAATAACGCGGCAAACTGGGGTTCAAGCTCGACTAGACGGAGAAGAGACAAGCATAACAAACTGCCCGATTTAGGAATCAAACCAACGCTCAGGGGCCCAAGTCTGCTATTTTTATAAATTCGTCATTCCAACACGATCCCATTGTCATTTTGCTAAAAGTTCGTAATCTTCTAAATTCATAATGGTCGATCATTGGTCGGTCAATGATCTCGTAATAGAATTGTGTTTTTGTGGCATTGTCGTATTGCCATTATTATAAAACCCGTTAGTAGAAATGATATTCCAAAAACGACTACTAAATTTGAACATTTGTTAATGCCCGATTTCATTTATATATATTTTACATATTATTTATTAGTTAATTAGTGTTAAATTTTAGCAGATTACCGCCTAAGTCAGTCATTCATTTGTCATTATGTACGAGATTACCAATAAATGCCATTTCTTTCAATGGAGTATCAGTGGCTGACCATTGGAAAGTCATAATGACGCTAATATACATATTAGAAGATTACCAAACTTGTCAAAATCAACAATTATGAAATCAATGATAGACCATTCTGACACTATTGTAATAGCAGACTTGAGGCCCAGTAGTCGTGCTTGCGACCTCTAGACTACTCAGCGACAATCCCTCATTAATTAACATTAAAATTCATATATTTTTTTATTCTTATGATTTATATGAAGCTTATGCTGTCGATGCCGGTAAAAACCAACACTTCACAAGGAAGCACCAGCGTTACCAATATTATTTGATCATTTCTGTTATCATAATTATCAATTTTATCATAGACTAAATTAAATGGGTAGGATAGAAAATACCTCTGTAAATGTTTGTTTACTGACAAAAATATTTATTTGCAACAGTATAAAATAATTATAAGAACTTCAGCTACTTAGCCTCTCTGTGTGTTTTGTGCCAGATCGCGTAAATACATTTTGTAAGAAGAATAAGGAAGATACATAAAGCCACTTCTGCGTCTCGTGTTCGTCCCACGTCTGTGTGGCCCACGCCTAAAGCTTTTCTACCAGAGAAACTATGAGACCGTTTCCACTTATGTGTAGCGGAGCGAGTAAGATGTGTCATGAAGATGCGCCGCCGCGAGGTAGCTGTGTGAGGAAGATGCGCCACTCGAGCTATGCGATGCATCGACAGTAGGGAAGGCTACTCTGCTCTACACATAGCGCGGTGCTGATGGGGCTGTGGCGATTCTGCAGTGCAACAGGAAAGTTTGCTGAACATCGCGTAGACTGCTTTTACGCTACGATGCGTAAAAGGTGCGCATCCCTGAGTACGTGGTAGCGCCAACGGCATCCTTAGCATGATCGCTAGTCGGCTAGACTGTGGTTACATCAATCTGTTCTGGGTAGTTTTAAGTATTGCCAACACTAGTCTATATGAACACTGTTACTAACAAAATGGACACCGTGGTCTGAAATAAAGTATTTTATTTATTTATTTGTTTTATTTAGCACGCATCCTACCATATAAAAAACACAGCTTAGTTGAACGTTTCCACTAGAGCTATGAATATGATTGGTGGACATCAAAAGCATCCATAGCAACTTAGCATAGCATATCTCTGCACGCGTAGCATTGACCACCATACAGCTTTTGTCGACGGAATAATAGACAAAATTACAGATTGTAGAAATATTTCTACCGTCTTAAGCATGGCGATGTTAAAACTGAAGAGCAGAAATGTTCTATTCTATTCTATTTTTTATTATGGCAAGCAAAGCCGATGTCGACTATTCTGCCAATGTCTAAAGTGAATTGGAAAAGCATATGTGTGTTACTGGACTGAAACAAATAAATAACATATGTAGTTACCTACTTATAATAAAGTTGTTATAAGATTAGAAATACAATACAACATAAACACAGATTGGGGGAGTAAATCATAATTTTATATTATTGTGAACGGATGAAAATCATCAGCGCCACAAGCAGTTCAGGAGAGAAATGAGTTAAAAGAGAGGGAAAATTTATCGGAAGAGAGATCTTTAATTTGGTGAGACGGTTATACAAATCTAGAGGTGGGAAGGAGAAATGTTTCTATTCTTCAGTCGATAAAAGTCTAAGATGTCAAACATGACCTCCAATTTTTCTCTATTTTGGACACTTGGGGGTAGAAACATTTTTACAGAATTATAATCATTAAAATCATCTGAGTTCATTAAATCCCGTTGAATGACTAAATAATGCAAAATCTATTTTGATACCTTTTAGCGCATCTGCGTTGTTATGGGAAAAATAACAGTATTTTTCTTCATAGAAACGCGATTCTGCGGGTCGCCCCGTATTTGGACAGAAGAGATATAAAATTGGATACAAAGAACTTTGTCTATTCTTGATAGAATAGAGATTAAATTGGTCATGCTACGCCTGCTGGTAGAAAAACAACTTTATGCGCCTACACACATGACAGATCTACACCTTCACAGCGTATTCCTGATTGCTAATGAAAACATGCTATGATCATCAATCAGTCTGCATTTAAGGTTACATTGTGTGTGCGCGCACGCACGCACATGTGTGTGCGCGCACGCACGCACAATGGTCCACTAAAAGGTCTAAGTGCGGAAACCAAACCCAATAACATAGAAGGTTACATTGTGTGTGCACTTTTATTTCTAACTTGACGATACTTACGACTTGTAGGTCGTAATTGCGAACCCTGGCAGGCTCTTTACTTTGTGTAAATTATTTCTTCACTCTCAAAACGGTGAAGGAAAACATCGTGAGGAAACCGGTGCATGTCCTAGAACCAAAAATTCGAAGACATGTGACAACCCGCACTGGGCCTGCGTAATAGAAACAGTCCACTCCCTCTCTCTCGACTAGAGAAGGCCTGTTTCCCAGTCACTCAATTAAATGAGGGTGTTCTGAAATGACGTTCACTAGGTGGCAGCACTAAGATGTCAGGTCCGGGCACCTGTCAAAAATGTCAAAGCGCCTACTGACTGAATGGTGAACGAAAGAATGAAACGAATGACATCAAATTTTATTTCGTTCATTGTCGAACTGGAACACCTCTTGTCAAAGTGGCGCCAACTGGTGGCTTGAATATTCATGAACACCCTCATACTATGCTACCACGGGGAAGTAAAATATGGAAATAAGTGCACGTTAATATAATAAGTAATAAATAACGTTATCCAGGACGGAGAGAAAAAAAGCATCTTTATATTTCCATACATTTTATTTCCCTTGTTATCGTGATGTTATGGATAACATCGTCCCTTAAGAAATTATAGAAGCGCACATTGGAAGGCAGTATTCAAACAACTAATTAGGTACATACTTTGTTGAAAATTATGTTTAATAAAATAAGACAACTTTTTAAAAGAAAAGGAAATTTTTATAAGTAAATAAAAAACATCATGCGATTGTCCATTCTATTCTACCTAATAACCTACGGTACCTACCTACTTATTACTGGTTACGTATGAAATACAACGTCACGACTTCCACCGTCCGCCATTTTGAATTTTCTGTACCTACCTAGTTAACGCTTACATGTAGCCTGTCGACCTATTCTGTAAAAATATCACCGTGAAGACTTAAGCGAAGTGAGCTGTCAATATTGACAATCCCTCACATCTCGGTGGAATGACAGCTCACTTCAACCTGACTTCACAATATGTTTTCACGGTGATTTTTAACCGACTTCAAAAAAAGGAGGAGGTTTGTTACCTCATAATTTTCGACTGGGTGAACCGATTTTGATGATTCTTTTTTTATTTGAAAGCTGGTGCTTCCCGTGTGGTCCCATTTTATATAGATCTGATGATGCGTTTTGGAGACAGACAACGGAACTCTCCAAAAAATAACATTCAATAAGCCGCGATTGTTGATATCGTATAAATATGCATTGTTTTGACCCCAAGGATGATGAAATTTTGATTAGTGGGGTAGGTACTATAACTAAAAAGTGAAAAATAAAAACTTTTTCCATAAAAAAAGAACTACCAACTTCCGAAGAAACACTACAAAGTGAAAAATTACTTTAATTTCGGAAAACGGTGACATAAAATTGAAATACATATCCAAAGTCACCCACTTCCGAAATTAAAGTTATTTTTTACAGTATAGACTGACTGTAGAGTATCTAGAACGCCATACTAGACCTCTCATGGTTTGAAGTTTATAGTACAAACAAAAAACCACTAAATAAATTGAGTTCGATATGTCACTCTCAACTGATTTAAAACGATGATGAAACTATTAAACGGTAAAGTCAAGTAAATTACAGTACAGTACAAATCTAAGACATAATATAATGTAGTACAAAGTATGATGCCTGTACTAGGATAAACCTGTATCACAGGCGGCATGAGTTCTTACTATTATACACCGTGACATTTTAGTCGTCTTACAACGGCAGCCCTCTTCATGTATCCAATCTCCAAAAACTACTAATCATTTATTAAAAAAATATATATATTTTTGGACATATGACTAATAACTAAAAAAAAATCCTTCAGAAGACGCATGATGGAGTTTTGAACACCCTGTTATGGAGATGGAATGAATGATGAAATGTAATGGTATTATGGTAGGTAGGTAGACATCTTTGCCGTTTGATACGTAAAAATTATTAACAGGGAGGGTGTTTCAGAATTCTAAAGCATTATTTATTTTTCTTAGTACCTATTATCTTAATTAATGGTAACACTTTTTAAATCGCGCCTGTAGGTATTTTATGTCGGATACATTCAGTGGACCACGTTTGTAAGACGACTAAAATGTCACGGTGTATATTAGGTCAACTGATTTCTTAACAATATTTAACTGAAGTTTTATGAATTGATTTTTATCAGATTGACTACCAACTTTCCTAAACTTAATAAAATTTGTTGGTGATTTTTTTTAAATTACTGTACGATGCAACCGCACATTCTGCAATTCATAATAATCCACTTTAGTTCGCATTGGGCTATCAAGTCAGCCAGGCGTTCTCGTTACAGCCAACAAGGGCCGCGTCACTCACTTCATTGCCACACCATCAGTTCATTAAGCTCATTTTACTTTAAGTACCTTTGAGACAATACAGTAGTGTTTCAGTACTTTACCTTCTTTCATTCCATTCATCCCGCATCTAAAAGTAATGTATGGTTTACCAAGGGATCATACAATTACTTAATTAAAATATTTGCATAATTTAAAAACGAACAGTCCTAAATTAATAATAGGTACAAGTGGCTTAATTAATATCACAACTGTATCACATGAAATTGGCATGGTGCGTACACAATTAATTCTCCTAAATGCTTAAATCTACTTGCATAGAAGTAACCCATTCACTCAAACAACTTCTTGAAAATCTGACCTCATTTTCCAAAACCCCTCACAGCAGGTGACTAGGTAGGTACATATATTTGATCACCTTATCTCGCACTTATCTTTGATAAGCAAAAGAATGTTCTGAGCATACAATGTGCAATACTTGAGAAGACTGTTTGATAAAGGATCATTTTTATGGAAGCGAATTATGTATTTAGGTTAAGTATTTTTGGACAGAATGTTCAAGAATTTTGCTGTTATTTTTGGGTGACTTCGCTCAGTAGCTTAATTAGAAGAACGATTTTAAATTTTGTTAGACCAAAAGTCAAAAATTAAAATTAAAATAAAAACAACCGACTTTCAAAAAAATCTTTTTTCAAAAAAAATAAACAACCGACGTTGTTAATTTTTTTTGAAAAAAGATTTTTATTTTTCACTTTTTAGTGGTTCACATGTGCTGTCCCTTCACAGCGTACCGGCGTAATGTTATGTTATTAACTGGTGTAAACAATTGACAGACATGATGAGATTTCAGCAATCCCTGTCCATTTGCTATCATTTATTGAGGAGTTCCGTTCCCTATCTCCGAAGTTCATCAGATCTTCACCAAATTGAAATGGAACCACTCCGAGAAAGTACTCTTCCAAAAACTACTCAAATTGCTTCAAGTGTACCCATAAAATTTGAAGAGTTCTCTCTATTTCTCCAGGATCCCATCATCAGATCCTGACTTGATGATCATGGGACCACCTGAGAAGTATACCCTTTCGAACAAAAAAAAATTATCCAAATCGGTCCAGCCATCTTCGAGTAATCGGGGAACATACATAAAAAAAAAAAAAAAGGTTCCGACGAATTGAGAACCTCCTCCTTTTGGAAGTCGGTTAAAAACACTACAAAGTGAAAAATAATAATTTCGGAAGTCAGCGACTTTGGATATGTATTTTAAACTTTTGTCACTGCCTTCCGAAATTAAAGTTATTTTTCACATTGGAGTGTTTTTTTGGAAGTCGGTTGTTTGTTTTTTTAAGTTTTTTATTTTTCACTATTTAGTTATAGTACCTACCCCACTTTTTCTAAATTTCATCATCCTTGGGGTCAAAACAATGCATATTTATGCGATAGCAGCAATCGCGTTTTGTTTGCTGTAATTTTTTGAAGAGTTCCGTTGTCTGTCTCCGAAACGCATCCTCAGATCTATATGAAATTTAAATGGGACCATTTCGGAATAAACCCCTGTCGAACATAAAATAATTTTGCAAATCCCTCTTTGTATGACGGAGTTAGGCCCGGTATCTATGTATTAGTATGTATTATTTCTCGAGTGGGTGAACTTGGCAGATCATTTCCCAGCAGAACAAAATATAGGTAATGTAAGTTCTATTCGCATGCGGATGAGTTCTGGAGTTCCTTGTATTTCAAAAAATAGTTCAGGCATTTTTGCCTGAAAAACGGTCGAATGAAAATATGGTCTGCGAACTTCTGATAGCAGATCATTTTTCCAAAATTACAATTTTAAAACTGATTTAGGCACACAGTGGTGAGTTCCATAGTTCCTAATACTTTTCCGGAATAGTTCTGCCGACCTAAGTCATGAAATAGAAAATCATTTTGTTAAAAGAGGCGCCTGGTAAATTTGTAGCTTTTCCTAGGAAAAGAACGGAAACCGAAATCTAGATTCTATGGACTAAGCCAAGACCGCCGGGCACAGAAAAAAACTACGCCCGAGCACTTGCTCCCAGTACTGGCCCGAGCACTTGCCGCCAGCACTGGCCCGAGCACTTGCCGCCAGCACTCGCCCGAGCACTTGCCACCAGCACTCGCCCGAGCACTTGCCGCCAGCACTCGCCCGAGCACTTGCCGCCAACACTCGCCCGAGCACTTGCTGCCAGTACTGGCCCGAGCACTTTCCCGAGCACTTGCCCGAGCACTTTCCCGAGCATTTGCCGCCAGCACTTGCCCGAGCACTTGCCCGAGCACTTTCCCGAGCACTTGCCGCCAGCACTTGCCCGAGCACTTGCCCGAGCACTTGCCCAAGCACTTGCTGCCAGCACTTTCCCGAGCGCTTGCCGCCAGCACTTGCCCGAGCATTTGCCCCAGCACTCGCCCGAGCACTTGCCCGAGCACTTGCCCGAGTACTTGCCCGAGCACTTGCCCAAGCACTTGCCGCCAGCACCTGCCCTAGCATTTGCCCAAGCACTGGCCCGAGCACTTGCCTCCAGCACAGGCCCGAGCACTTGCAACCAGCACTTGCCCGAGCACTTGCCGCCAGCACTTGCCCGAGCACTTGCCGCCAGCACTGGCCCGAACACTCGCCGCCAGCACTTGCCTGAGCACTTGCCTCCAGCACTTGCTTGTGCTCCAGCACCTGCAGCACTTGATCTTAATACCGATCTTGAAAACATAGTGCAATGGTCGAATGCCAACACGCTTGCCTTGAATCCTACAAAAACCAAGTATATGCTTTTTGGAACCGAGAACCAGTTAGGTAAAATTAAACCCTGTGCCGGCTGTGTCACTGTTATGGGGGAGCCTATTGAACGGGTCTACGAAGCACGTAATCTAGGTCTTATCATGGACACGGAACTTCGTTTTCACAAACACGTGTCCGAGTCTATTCGTAATTGCTATTATAGACTTAAGATTTTATACAAAGCCCGTCCCTATCTTAGTGAAGAATTGCGAGTCCTGCTGGTGGAGTCTTTGGTTTTATCAAAGTTAAATTATGCGGACGCAGTGTATGGCCAACGACTGCTGTCAAAAACTGTAAAAATTATCGAAAGACTTCAAAACGCCTGTGCACGGTTTTGTTTCAAAGTTCCCTTTAGAGGACATGTTACACCTTTCTTAAATGAACACAACATTTTAAATATGAAAGCTAGACGTAAACTCCACTTGGCGAGCCTACTCTTTGGTGTTATTAAGTCTCACTCCCCTTCTTATTTATATGAAAGACTATCGTGGACAAGAAGACACAAAATCGGTGAGGGAAGAAAATGTTCCAACAACTTTCCATCCCCCAGCACAAGTCGGCGGCTTTTAGAGGTAGTTTCCGTTACGCAGCTACCAAATGCTGGAACAATATCCCTCCTCCCATAAAGTTTAGTAAAAGTTGCTCGACTTTCAAATTGAAATTAAAAATATTTCTTCTAAAGCATCAAAAAGTTTACGAAAATGTTAGAGCCGACATATCTGCCATTTAAAATAATTTATTCCTTTTATTACTTTCCGATTTTATTATTTTTCAATTTCAAATCTTATTTAATTTTTATTCGTCAATTGTTATTAAACGAAAACCTCATGAAAATCTGTTTCGTAGTTAAGAAGGACAACGCAGTCAAACGATTTTGTCTTAAAGGTAGGTTCTTTCTATTTATTATTTCATTGTAGATATGCAAATATTGGGTATTTATTCTAGTTTTTCAGTCATCACAACACAACGCCTACTCTCAAACACATGTATGCCACAACATTTTATTTTAATTTATTTTTAACTCTATTCATTTATTATTACGGACACACACTTCACTATGTACTTATTATTCGAGCGTAAGGTACTCGTGGGTTGCAGCTGAAAATCAGCGTCAGGTGGTGCATACTGTGTAGCCACTTGACATTATGCTGAGCTGAGGCCCTTTTGGCATTAATAACATTGTTGTGTTTTATTATTAGTTTTAAGATTTTATAAGCTGTAATGCCAATAAACGCACTTTTCTTTCTTTCTTTTCACTTGCCCGAGCACTTGCCCGAGCACTTTCCCGAGCACTTGCCGCCAGCACTTGCCCGAGCACTTGCCCGAGCACTTGCCCAAGCACTTGCTGCCAGCACTTTCCCGAGCGCTTGCCGCCAGCACTTGCCCGAGCATTTGCCCCAGCACTCGCCCGAGCACTTGCCCGAGCACTTGCCCGAGTACTTGCCCGAGCACTTGCCCAAGCACTTGCCGCCAGCACCTGCCCTAGCATTTGCCCAAGCACTGGCCCGAGCACTTGCCTCCAGCACAGGCCCGAGCACTTGCAACCAGCACTTTCCCGAGCACTTGCCCGACCACCGTCTCGAGCACTTGCCGCCAGCACTTGCCCGATCACTTGCCGCCAGCACTTGCCTGAGCATTTGCCGCCAGCACTTGCCCGAGCATTTGCCTCCAGCACTTGCCCGAGCACTTTCCCGAGCACTTGCCGCCAGCACTTTCCCGAGCACTTTCCCGAACACTTGCCGCCAGCACTTGCCCGAGCATTTGCCGCCAGCATTTGCCGCCAGCACTGGCCCGAACACTTGCCTGAGCACTTGCTCGAGCACTTGCCCGAGCACTTGCCCAAGCACTGGCCCAAACACTTTCCCGAGCACTTGCCGCCAGCACTTGCCCGAGAACTTGCCCGAGCACTTGCCCGAGCACTTGCCCGGGCACTTGCTCGAGCAGTTGCCGCCAGCACTTGTCCGAGCATTTGCCCGAGCATTTGCCCCAGCACTTTCCCGAGCGCTTGCCACCAGCACTTGCCCGAGCATATGCCCCAGTACTCGCCCGAGCACTTTCCCGAGCACTTGCCCGAGCACTTGCCGGAGCACTTGCCCGAGCACTTGCCCGAGCACTTGCCCGAGCACTTTCCCGAGCACTTGCCGCCAGCACTTTCCCGAGCACTTGCCCGAGCACTTTCCCGAGCACTTGCCTCCAGCATTTGCCCGAGCATTTGCCGCCAGCACTTGCCTGAGCATTTGCCCGAGCATTTGCCCGAGCACTTGCCCGAGCACTTTCCCGAGCACTTGCCGCCAGCACTTGCCCGAGCACTTGCCACCAGCACTTGCCCGAGCACTTGCTGCCAGCACTTGCCCGAGCACTTGCCACCAGCACTTGCCCAAGCACTTGCCTCCAGCACTTGCCCGAACACTTGCCGCCAGCACTTGCCCAAGAACTTGCCTCCAGCACTTGCCCGAGCACTTGCCGCCAGCACTTGACGCCAACACTTGCCCGAGCATTTGCCGCCAGCACTTGCCCCAGCACTTGCCCGAGCATTTGCCGCCAGCACTTGCCTCCAGCACTTGCCCGAGCACTGGCCCGAGCACTGGCCCGAGCTCTTCCCGCCAGCACTTGCCCAAGCACTTGCCTCCAGCACTTGCCTCCAGCACTTGCCCGAGCACTTGCCTCCAGCACTTGCCCGAGCACTTGCCGCCAGCACTTACCCGAGCACTTGCCACCAGCACTGGCCCGAGCACTTGCCGCCAGCACTTGCCTGAGCACTTGCCTCCAGCACTTGCTCGAGCACTTGCCTGAGCATTTGCCGCCAGCACTTGCCCGAGCACTCGCCCGAGCACTTTCCCGAGCACTTGCCGCCAGCACTTGCCCGAGCACTTGCCCGATCACTTGCCCGAGCACTTTCCCGAGCACTTGCTGCCAGCACTTGCCCGAGCACTTGCCCGAGCACTTTCCCGAGCACTTGCCCTAGCACTTGCCTCCAGCACTTGCCCGAGTACTTGCCCAAGCACTTTCCCGAGCACTTGCCGCCAGCACTTGCCCGAGCACTTGCCTGAGCACTTTCCCGAGCACTTGCCTCCAGCATTTGCCCGAGCATTTGCCTCCAGCACTTGCCGCCAGCACTTGCCCGAGCATTTGCCGCCAGCACTTGCCCGAGCATTTGCCGCCAGCACTTGCCGGAGCACTCGCCCGAGCACTTTCCCGAGCACTTGCCGCCAGCACTTGCCCGAGCATTTGCCTCCAGCACTTGCTCGAGCACTTTCCCGAGCACTTGCCCAACTGTCCTATCTTTGGTATTGTTCACCAAATCGTTGAGCTCCTCAAGTTCTGAGTTGAGCTGCATGATTACTGATAAATGCGTGCACTGAATGGACAGATCCACTCAATCTGTGTGGTTCTTTCCTCAAAAGACCATTTCAGACACAGATCCACGTGGTCTTCACATGATCTGACCAAGATTATGTCTGGACTTTAAAAGAGACTGTGACCTCTGTTTTGTTGAGTTTGTTTCGGTCTTTCTTCTCAGAGTAGTCAGATAGGAAACGCCGACCTCATCTAGTTTAAAAAAAATATGATTGACGTGTAAAAGTGTTTGTACAAACCTACTTACAGAAATAAAATCATTTATCATTTATCATCATTTATCAGAATACTAAAATAAAAAGCCATTAAAAAGTTAGGAGCCAATTCGTTTTTCTTGCTAATTTAACCTAACTTTAGGCGTGTTTAAATAATAAAAGAAATCTAAAATCTGAAAAAACAAGTCGGCACCAACAAAGCACAAATATCGAAAAGCTTAATATACTTTATTGGTCATTGATTTATGCAGTGGTTTTTTGATAAAACCCGATCTTCCGGAGGACTGTTTTTAATTTTTTACGCGCCTGTTGTACTATAAATGATCCTGCATCTCACTCAATAATGTTGTGAGTGTAAACTAGCTTCTAACTGCTTATCACTGATACTACCTCTATCGGACACGATGCCTGGTGAGACAGCGTGCTTTTTTAGCCAGGCCCATCAGTGAGTTCGAGCCTGCGACTAGGTCCCCCTAACGTTCAGTTTATAAGAAATGTTATTGCGAACAGAAGATTCTTCGAAGGAATATGTATTTCGAATATATAAAATAAAAAAATATCGTGAATAATCCCCTCTAAAAATCCCCCTAAATAAATGTACCCCCTAAAAAACCCCTGGATATCTTGATTCCCCCTAAATTTGGGGGGAATAACCCCCAAGTTGGCATCACTGACCCTCAGCACTTGCCGCCAGCACTGGCCCGCAGCACTAGCCGCCAGCACTGGCCCGCATCACTAGCCGCCAGCACTGGCCCGCAGCACTAGCCGCCAGCACTGGCCCGCAGCACTAGCCGCCAGCACTGATTTTCTTTTTTTTTTCTTATTTTTCGAAAGGCTGACAGACTAATAACATTATAATAATAATAATCATAAAGACGGTAACTCCTAAAGGGGAAACGGCATTTTCTTCGTTCAAAATTACCATCGAACCAGATCAGGAGACCACCTTCCTAGACGCTGAGTTTTGGCCTCGTGGTGTGGAGTATAGAAGATTTAGAGTGAAACGCGTTTATACAGATCTGAATAAGCGTCCCGCGCTCAAAAGTAATGAAAATTAACCTAGTCTCTTTTAACTGCCGATCCATAAAGCGATCATGTAACCATGTCACAGACCTTTGTAAAACATACGAAATAGTTGCCCTTCAAGAACATTGGCTGCTACCTGACGACTTAGGTTACCTTAATAATATTCACCCTGACTTTTCATACCACGGAGTATCGGCAGTGGACACGAGCGCGGGTGTGTTAAAAGGAAGGCCGTATGGAGGCGTTGCAATTTTATGGAAGAAATCTTTGTTTGTCAATGTTACACCAATTGACACTGGCTCGACGCGCGTGGCTGCCGTGTGTATGCAGCTTGACGGCGGACGGACTTTCGTCGTAATGTCGGTATACATGCCTACTGAGGAAGCGGACAACCTGCCTCTGTTTACGGAATGCCTAGGTGTGATTAGTGCGGTTATGGAAGTGAACGATGTGGAAAGTGTTTTAGTGCTCGGTGATTTTAATGCCGACGTTTCGCGCTCAAGTAGTTTATTCGGGTGTAAGCTGATGGAGTTCTGCCATGATCTGGGCTGGGTTTGTGCGGATCTTGCTATGCTTGGTTTGTCCTCAGATTCTTTTACATATCTTAGTGATGCGCATGGCACCACAAGCTGGCTCGATCATTGCATAGCTACCTCAGCAGGGCTGACTGTAATTGATAATATCCAGATTTTAAACGATGTTTACTACTCAGACCATTTCCCATTAGTAATTAGCTGCAATATTGATGCCATTATGCCCAAAATTAATAAATCACAGTGTCAGAAAAATAATAAGGTAATTTGGGGTTCTAGAACTTTTGAACAGAAATGTAATTATGCTGAATTATGTGATAGATATTTGAATTCCTGTGACTGGCCTAGTTTTCCCTGTCAAGGTGTCTCATGCCAAAGCAATGATCACTTTCACCTAATTGATCAGTTTTATTCTCAAGTAGTTAAGAGTTTATGCAAAGCTGCTAAATACTCGTATCAGGGCAGAACCTATACCACCAAAAACACGGTTGTTGGTTGGAACTACCATGTTAAGGATTGTCACACAATAGCTAGACAGTATTATCAATTATGGATATTTTATGGACGCCCTACTCAGGGAAGGATTTATGATGACATGGTTCACAGTAAAAAAGTTTTCAAAAACAAGTTAAAATGGTGCCAGTTAAATGAAAATAAAATAAAAATGGACATTGTAGCTTCACACAGATACAATAAAGACTTCGGAAACTTCTGGAAAGAAACCAATAAATTAAATTATAAATGTAGTCTCCCTTTATCCATAAATGGTGATCAGAATCCTGTTAATATTGCAAATATGTTTGTAAATAAATTTAATCCGCCCCCACCGTCACCTCCGACCACTACTGTCAGCTGTTCGAGCGTGTCGCGCTCAGCCCACGGTGGCGCGGGGACCCCGCCGCCTTTGCCGCGCGTGTCACTGGCGTCGCTACCGGTGGCGAGCGCGGCGGAGGTGGCGCCGACGCCGTCCTCTGAACTTAGTGAGTTACACGTCACAGCGGAAGATGTATTTCAATGTGTTAAAGGTATGAAACGTGGCAAGTCCCCGGGCCACGATGGGCTCAGTGTCGAACACGTTTTGTTTGCTCCTGAATTGGTATTGGATAAAATGGCTTCCTTATTTAATTCTTGTATTGACCACAGTTACTTACCTAAAGACTTTATGAAAACCATCGTTGTACCCATAATAAAAAACAGAACCGGGGATGTGTCCAGTCTGTCTAATTACCGCCCAATATCACTAGCAACCATATTATCTAAAATTTTCGAAAACCTGATTATGAAACACTTAAATGAAACGAACATTCCGCTTAACAACGCACAGTTTGGTTTTCGTCGGGGCCTGTCCACTGACCTAGCTATCTTTGCTCTGAAAAATACAATCTATAAATACATTAGTAGAAATACAACAGTATACGCATGTTTTTTAGACCTCAGCCGAGCTTTTGATACGATTAATTATAATATACTCTGGAACAAGTTGAAACAAACCCATGTGCCGAATAAAATAGTAGACCTGTTTGAATATTGGTATAACAATCAAAGTAACCAAGTCAGATGGGATAACGTCTTTTCGGAGACGTATAGTCTGACCAGTGGCGTGAGACAGGGTGGCCTGACTTCCCCGGTGCTGTTTAACTTATATGTCAACGACCTGATCGAGGAGCTGAGCACCACCAGAGTCGGATGCCATATTGGCGGTGAATGTTTAAATAACCTCAGTTATGCAGATGACATGGTTCTGCTCAGCCCCTCAGTCAACGGCCTCAGAAAACTAATTTCCCTTTGTGAGAATTATGCAGCACGACACCAATTAACCTATAATGTTAAAAAGACAGAAGTAATGATTTTCAAACACGACAATGGCCCTAATAAGGTCTTGCCAATTACTTTGTGTGGTTTAAAATTAAAAATAGTTAGTCAGTTTAAGTATCTCGGACACATCATAACGGAAAATTTAAAAGATGACGATGACCTGGAGAGGCAAAGACGTAGCATCGCATGTAGAAGTAACATGCTAAATAGACGTTTCTTCCACTGCTCAAAACAAGTAAAAATAACTCTGTTCCAGGCTTACTGTCAGTCGTTCTACACCAGTCAACTTTGGTACAAGTACACGAAGAGTGCATACAACACTCTTCGTGTACAATATAATAATGCATTTCGGGTCATGCTCAACCTACCCTGGCGGTGTAGTGCTACTGAGATGTTTGCGGAGAATAGAGTAACCGATTTCTTTGCGCTCATGGGGAAGCTCAGGGCTTCGTTCTTTTCGCGTGTGGTGGCAAGTCAAAATAATATTGTCAAAGCTGTTTTTCATACTGTGCATTTACTGAGGGAGACAAAATAAATGTACTCACCATTGTTATGGGGTACATTTGTTTTGGCTTCCTTGGTGTGAAATGGTGGGTTGTTTTATTGTTATTTTTCTGTACTTTGTTTTTTTTATGTTCGT
Organism: Polymixis lichenea; assembly: GCA_949091785.1. Classification (NCBI taxonomy): domain Eukaryota; kingdom Metazoa; phylum Arthropoda; class Insecta; order Lepidoptera; family Noctuidae; genus Polymixis; species Polymixis lichenea. Next base: position 7,695,068 of record OX420958.1, read on the forward strand.
TTGTTTAGTTTATCTTTTGTTTTGTTTTAGGATAAGTTTTCAATTTTAATTTTAATTTTATGGGTGCTAATGCCTGAAATAAACGATTAATAATAATAAATAAATAATAAAATTATGTCTGTCTCTCAAAATGGATGTCGGAACGGGTCCCGCGGTACTAAGGATTATCGCAGAATCAGAGTTCTGCGATAAATTTTGCCTGTTTTAATTTAGTTCTTTTATAGTTAATTTTAGCTCCTCAGTTGTAGTCAAACTTTTTTTAATCATACCAACTTAATCACTCAATGAAACTCGATTTCTTTTTTATAAGGCTCTGCTGATAATTTTTAGAGACAACTGCGTTTATTTAGTTTTTTTATATTCCCGGGGGTCGTGACTGCTACTAAACTTAGTCCATAGAGTATACGAAAAGCTACAAAGTTACCAGCCGCCTCTTTTAACAAAATGATTTTCTTTTTCTTGTAGCGGGTAACATTTTCTTTTTTTTTATTTCATGACTTAGGTCGGCAGAACTATTCCGGAAAAGTATTAGGAACTATGGAACTCACCACTGTGTGCCTAAATCAGTTTTAACATTGTAATTTTGGAAAAATGATCTGCTAACAGAAGTTCACAGAGCATATTTTCATTCGACCGTTTTTCAGGCAAAAAAGGCCTGAACTATTTTTTTTAAGTATAAGGAACTCCAGAACTCATCCGCATGCGAATAGAACTCACATTATATTTTACTCTGCTGGGAAATGATCTGCCAAGTTCACCCACATAGTAACCTATCCCTTACGTTGCACCTGCCATGTTTTCTCTCTGCATCATCCTAAGGTCGACTGGTAGAAAATGCCTTAGGCATTAAGTCCGCCTTTGTACAGTAATTTTTACTTGTGCATAAAGTTTAATAAATAAATAAATAATAAATAAATATCCTACCACTCCTAACCGTTAAAGAATTGTACCTTCCTTCATCAGCTCAGCGTCATGAGATGATTATAACCATACGCAAATGTCTCAATAGCTCTTGAAAATATATGAAAAACATTGTTAATACCTATAACATTTGAGGGTTGCCCTCGGTTTCCCACATCAGATCCTGACTTGGTACCAATGGGACTACCTCAGGAGTATACTCCTTGAAATAAAAATAATAATTTTGAGAATCGGTCCACAAATGAGGGAGAAATCGGTGAACAAACATTGAAAAAAACATACATACAATTGAACATATAACCTCCTTCTTTTTGGAAGTTGGTTAAAAAGTGATAATATTCAAAGTAGGCTGATATCAGCACATTTCAATTGTCAAAATTACATAAGACAGTCCCTCAAAACGCCCGCCCTTCACCACTTGAGCTGGGAAGGAGAAGTGGCGCAACAAGCTCCCTAGCAGCACAGCTGTCTGTTAAGTTAGAAAAAGTTGATACACCTGGAAAAACAATTAACTGTTTCCTACATTTTGTCGAGTTATGTGACCATTAATGTAGGGATTTCTGGGTTGGTTCCATGGCAAAAGTGACTCACAATGAGACCTCCACTTCTAAGTATTAACATTTAAATTACACCTCGTATGAAAAGAATAAATTGCACTTTCAAAACAAGAGTGAACAGGCATCTTCTAGTCACCCTCGATCCATTATAGACCTCATCAATCGCTTTCCATCAGGTATGATTGAAATCAAGAGCAGGCCCATTTAGTATTAAAAAAAAAAAGTCACATTATATCTGTTTATACAAGATAAGTTTTTATCCAGTGCGCAAACTGTAACCATGAATTCAGCATATCATTCTAGACCTCCCAGCGCAGAAATTTTACGTCACTTTTACAAAACAAAATCATCTGTTTTTATAGAAAAGTGCAATACCTACGCGGTCAAAATGTATGGAACAGCTGATTTTTTTTTTGTATTACCGACGTTAAATTTCTGCGCTGGGGGGTCTAGAATGATCTGCTGAATTCATGCTTACAGTTTGCGCACTGGATAAAAACTTATCCAGTATACCTCATCGATCGTTTTCCATCAGGTGTGATCGAAATCAAGAGCAGACCCAATTCATATTTAAAAAAAAATTAAGTCAAATTATATCTATCTAGGTACCTACTGCACTATTTCTACAAGTGGGTATTTGAAGTAGTGATGAGACACACTAAGTTAAGGGGGAAGGGGGATGGTTGTATTTATATATTATAATTATTATGATTCTATAATTATTATACGTACTTGTTGCATTCGCGAATATTTTTTGATTCAACAGAGAAATAAAAAATATAAAAATTGGTTTATTGGCATTATTTAATTTAAAAAAAAATACAGATAATTATGACAATAACGCCAAAAGGGCCTCAGCTCAGCAATCAGCATAATGTCCGGTGACAACCCACATACGTTGTTGATAGTTCCGTGTGGTGCCGGACGTAAAGAATATCACCATCCCATTTCTTCTCGTGGGTGAAGAAGAAGTCGTAGAAGTCGTAGAAGGCGACGAAGGGAAGACTTACTAGAGAATGGGCAGCAGCGTTCTCTATGCATTTTACCACCATACTGTGATCGCCAACCCGCCTGCCAAGCGTGGCGATTATTCAATTTTTTTTTCTTATAGTTCCTTGTCATTTATTCAGACTTTTTGTGTTAAGTTATTTTTTCTTAAGTCAAAAACTCTGAATAAATGACAAGAAACTTTAAGAAGCAAAAAATATCAAAATTAAAGGCCTACTCAATAAAGAAAGATTTTAAAGTAGGTCCAGGCGTTTTTCTGCAAATGCGTCTTTCGTGCAAATGTCGGACTTTTTGTTTGGACCTTTCAAATTACGAGATGGTAACCCTGTTTATCTATGGGTATAAATCGTATTCACCACCTGCCTTCATTTACCCTGTACACATCTGCGTACCCTTTCAGACAAAACAGGCGTAATGTTAAATGATAGCGCACTTTAAAGGTGTTTTAACCTACCAAACTTTTGTTGACTTTTCGAATGAGACTGTAGACAGAGATTTAAAACGTTCAACGGAGAGACGTAGGTATCATAAAGATAGGAGACATTTAAGACTGACATTATCTGTGTTTAAATAAGTATTTAGTAACTCAGTTAATTATATTTATATATAAAATTGCGTGGTACCTATATCTACCAGGTAGATAAGGTATATACCTAATTATGTACATCTGCAAGATGAGGTAAGTAACTACTTACTTACCTTTTAATTTAAAAATCTTGACGGGCTGTAATCGTAACTTTCTCGGCCTTATTTATTTAACCATTTATGATAAAATGTTTTAATTCTGTAAGTAGGTTAGTACAAACACTTTACACACGTCAATCATATTCTAAAAACAAGACGAGGTCGGCGTTTCTATCTGACTACTCTGAGAAGAAAGGCCGAGATAAACTGAGGTGACACAGTCTCTAAGCCGACTAGTCGGCCCTATTTGTAGTCGGCGGCTAGTCGGCTAAACCCACAGACTATTCGGCCCATGTTTTACTCATATTAATATGCATAAAATGTAAAAGACGGTGATTGAAATGAAATTGAAATCTTTACTGTTATTATTTTTTTATTATAGAATCAGTTTTACAGTTTACTTTCAGTGCAAATCTAGAACAGGATAGGAAGGAATAGGAACCCTTCGTTTTGATCCATTAATTAATTGGACTTAGATCCAAAAATTAAATACCTAAAGTAACATCAGTTAATACTTCTAAGAAAAAAGAAGAAACTCTCTAGCAAACAATTGGCAATAAGTAGGTTTGCCGTTGCAGTGTCCTGATGGCTAGTTAAGGCACCGCCTCTCATGCACGAGGTTTTGGGTTTCAAATCCGGGCAAAATGTAACCAATGTAACTTTTTTAAATTCATAAGTACAGAGGCCAGCATGTCAAGCTACCCCAATCTATCAAATTTCTTTGATAAATTTTTAACTTTATTACAAAACAATAAGGTTCATGTTCAATTGGGAAAATTTTTGAGTTTGGGATAGCTTGATGAACTGGCGTCTGTAGTTTCTCATTTTATCTTGAACATAGCTGACACTGGTGAAGGGGAACATCGTGAGGAAACGTAGACCTGTAGTTGATATAAGTCTGAAATCGCCTTCTCTGTATGAGAAGGGGCCTGCCGATATAAGGAAATTGTTGGGGGCAAAGAGTTTTAAGTCATCCATGTAAAGGAAGTGTGATATCACCTGACCACCTCTTCTCAACCGATAGCCCAGACCTGAATCCTCCAGCAGTGTGCTTAGAGGATTCAAGGCTAAGCTAAACCAAAGCGGACTCAAACTATCACCCTGAAATATTCCACGCTCAATCCTAATCGGTTCATCGGTCCTCCGGATCTGTCGACATTCTGGATACAGAAGGACCGTCCTCCACTGCCTCCTACACGACATCAAGAAGGTGCGAAGAGTCGCGTATATTTTGTACAACTCAAGCTCATGAGCTATGTATGTAGCACCGAGTCATAGGCCTTCTTATAATCTATCCAACATAAGGACGACAAAAGGCTGGTATTATTCTGATAATACAAAAGTATCACAGAGCACACAGGATTTTTTTTAATACAGAAATCTTAGAAGTAGATGGCAACCTAAAACAACTTTTTAAATGCTGAAATGATAACACAATAAAGTACCGTATTATAAATACATACACGAAATTACAAATAAATTGACAATTTTCCAGAAAAAAAATACTTTGTACATTTTCGCATCTTCCTAATCTTCAGTGCTCTTCTCTTCTCTTCTCGTCGAGCCAGCGACCGTTCATAAAGAGAGCAACTCCATGACAGTGTTTACTGGCAATACTGTCGACGGATAGCTCTCTTCATTAACAGATTATAGGCATCTTCTCTTCTTTTGTTGATTCACCTTCTTCCACAGACTTACTTTAGTTGATGTACTGGATTTTTACTAAGCTGTGGATTTGACATCGCAGTTTTTCTTCGGGCATTTCAGGTTGCTAGGTGTACTCAAGGTGACGGAGAAGGGAAATGGACTGTGAAACATAAATTTATAGTAGTACAAAATATCCCTACCTATGTGCCTGTAAGAAGATGATTTATCTAAGGTAAGTTGGGTCGCTACAGACAAACATTATTTTTAATATTCGAAGCCTTCATTTTGAATAAAACCTCACTGAGCACACGTCACTCTAAAAGTTGTGACTGATAGCAAAAATTGCTCAATTCGTGGTAAAAGGTTTAGCCATAACCTGTTAGCAAGTGTGCCGCGGCGAGGTGTCAATTTTTCTAAGAGAGAAGCCAGCGCGAAGCCGGCTTTAACTTACTGACTTGTCAAAAAATAATACTTACTATCTAAAATTAATATAAAGAATTAAATACAATAAAACTGAATAGTTGAAAATAAATTAAATGTGCAATATTCCTCCAACTCTTTCTCGCTGACGCATTTTTTCTATATCCGTCTCTATCGTAACCCGTTGTACGTGGCCTAAAGTGGCATCATTACGGGATCGCTGTTGTATTTTAGTTGCCGATTATGACGTATTGGCGTCGGGCTAATTTAGAACATTTTTTGTTTTTTGTAGTAATTAAAAATAAGCGTTTTTGTTGTTTGAATGTTATGGCAAATTAAATACCCGTAGTGTAACTACATTTTTTGGCAATTATAGACACTATTGACGTGGCATTTTTTTAAAGCGGTAGAGATGCGAATCACCGAAGGGAAGCCGGTAGGAATCGTGTTATATGGTGCTTTCGCCACTGCAAGGGTGACTGACCAAGTGCACACGATGCTCTGGAAAAGGCACTCATTTATGAGCAGTTATAGCTGTCCACTAAAAAATCAAAGCATTAAAATTTCAATTAAGGGGGAAGTATCCCGTGAAATTCAAAGTTTCTTACGGTTTTGCAGTTTACAAGTTTACAGTTATCAGGCTGTATATAGCACAAAATACGATTCGCGACCGTAACACGTATGTGTACGTTCATAATTATAATCCTATTGAATGACCCTTTCATGAAAAAACCTTTTTCCAAAAAAAAAAACAACCATCATCATCTGCCTATCCTTTTCCCAACTATGTCGGGGTCGGCTTCCAGTCTAACCAGATGCAGCTGAATACCAGTATTTTACATGGAGCGACTGCTTATCTGACCTCCACAACCCAGTTACCGGGTAATACGATACCCCTTGGAAATACTGGTTGTCAGACTTTCGGGCTTCTGACGACCCTTAACGACTGTCAAAGATCTACAAATGACAGCCGGAACCACCGGCTTAACGTGGTTTCCGAGGCACGGAGAGGTCTTGGTATGTTAAAACGGTCACCCATCCACGGACCAACCGCGGCAAGCGTAGCTTAACCTGATCGATCGATCCGTGCGGCTAATATTACTTAGCCACAAGCCCCTCAAATTAAATAACTTTAATTTCGGAAGTCGGTGACTTTGGTTAAGTATTTAAATTTTGTGTCACCACCTTCTTATTTTTCACTTTGTATTGTTTTTCCGGAAGTCAGTTGTTTTTTCTTTTTTGGAAAAAGTTTTTATTTTTCACTTTTTAGCTATAGTACTTACCCCACGCCAATTTGAAATTTCATCATCCTTGAGGTCAAAACTATGCATATTTATGCGATAGCAGCAATCGCGGTTGATTTGCTGTAATTTTTTGAAGAGTTCCGTAGTCTGTCTCCGAAATGCATCATCAGATCTATATGAAATTATAATGGGACCATTTCAGAATAAACACCTTTCGAACAAAAAAGAATTTTGCTGATCCATCTATCTATGACGGAGTTATATTACGAAGTTATATGGTTATTACAAAAAAAAATCGGCTGTTCCATACATTTTGACCGCGTAGGTCAATGCACTTTTCTATGACACAGCTGATTTTTTTTTGTATAACCGGTCTAGAATGATATGCTGAATTCATGGTTACAGTTTGCGCACTGGATAAAAATTTACCCTGTATAGTATATCCCGTCGAACGATACTCAACTCGATCACACGGCGAGTTCTTCTAGTTCTAACATGCTACACTACAACCCAACTCCTTTCAAAAACTAACCTCCATTGACTTGAACGTTTCGTGTCAACTTATTGCCGATGACATATGTGGCTCAGCACGCATGTGCTAAGTGGCTCAACACGCCGACGTGTTTGTCAGCTACTGTTTGACTTTCATTGTTGGGTTTTTTCTGGTCTAACGGGACTGTAGGGTTGATACTGTCTAGGATATACTACTATATTTATTTATAAAATACTATAGTATACTATATCCTACTAATAGTTTGTATTTTTGGACATTTAGATGTTTGTATGTTTGTTACTCAATCACGCAAAAACGGCCGAACGGTTTTGGATGAAATTTGGTAAACCGATAGCTTGTAACCTGGAGTAACACATATGATACTTTTTATCCCGATAGGACGTTCCCGTGGGATAATTTCCGGCCTCTACGTGGGCAATTCAGAAACGTGTACTGAAGCCATGGTAACAGATTTTACGTCGATAATTCGACGGACGGAAAAAAAATCTCACTATAGTCTATTCGCATTAAGAAAATAGTGACTCATCGTTGTCACTCAGCTCAGCCACGCCACTTGACCAATTAGATTATAATAAATTATTGTGTATGACTGAAGCCTTACTTCAACTGGCCAATTTGAACACGGCTTTCTAATTTAACGATGAGTCACTATTTTTTTAACGCGAATAGACTATAGTTCGATGATCGAACTAGTGAGAATAAATGAACCCTGCCACCCAGGGGTAGGGGACTGGTATACAGGTATACCAGTCTCTAATCTCCATAACAACTTAGGTACACCTATGGTAATATTACTAATTTCTGGTTTAAGAAATTTTTGAACTGTTTTTAAGACACTATCGGTTTAGTTGTCCAATCACTTATGTTATGCATCTTGCCAGCCCTAACTATTACAACCTTTTCTTGGCCAACTTGATTATTTGTCAAAATAAATTCTGTTCCCACAAGCCTACGCTCTTGGACGTTTGGAGTTTTCAACTTTTGACCCGTACAGGTAAAAAGCCGTCGTATTGCAGACTGTCCAATGGGGCAGTCGCGTAACACAGTAACAATAGCAATCCCTTTTCATCATCATTTCAGCCAAAAGACGTCCACTGCTGGACATAGGCCTCGACCAAAAGGGGGGTTTTGTCATAATCGCCACGCTTGACAGGCGGGTTGACGATCGCAGTATGGTGGTAAAATGCATAGAGAACGCTGCTGCCCATTCTCTGGTAAATCCTTCTACGACACCCAAGGGAAGAAGTGTGATGGTGCTATTCTTTTACGTCCGACACCACACGGAACCCCTCCGGAATCCCTTTTATATCTAGGCAATTTAACAAAATGCATTGCGCCGTCGCACTTTACACTTTTTTTTGCTTTATATTGTATGCCAATTTAGTCTGTGCTAAATAAATGTGTTTTCTTTTCGACCAGAGGAATTTTTCAGACATTGTATGAAACATCTTCGTCGTCTGCCTGCCTTTTGCTGCAATTAATATTGGGTCAGCTTCCAGTCTACCCGGATGCAGCTAAATACCAGTATTTTACATGGAGCCACTGCCTATCTGACCTCCACAATCAACTTACTGGATAATACGATACCCCTTGGTGGAACTTAACGTCAGAAGCCCGAAAGTCTTACAAGAAAGTCACGTCTCGTCACGACTGGAATGGATTACCAATTTCCTTCAAAATCCTTTAGTTTATATTTCACAGTCTCTTACGCAATCAGGGTGCACCCTAATTGCGTAAGACACTGTCAAATATAAACTGCAGAATACCTACGCTGTATGAACACACATTCAACTATCGATACACATAAAGGCTCTCGCAGGCCGGCGCGAAGCGATAGCGCGACGCGACTCTAGTAAGTCAATTTCCCTTGAGGTTTCCTATAAATTGTTTAATTATATTACTATAATATATGTTTAAGTAGTAAAATAGTAATATGATATAACAATTTCTGATTGAATTTCTTTCTGGGCGACGCGACAGGAGTCACTTAAATGATTTAATAGTAATTATATCATTAAAAAAAACTACATACAGTCGAACATATAACCGCCTCCTCTTTGGAAGTCTGTTAATGAGTCCTGTCTGCGGGAGCCTTAACAGTTATTTTAATCCACTCGTGCAATGACGGTCTTCCATACATAAAATATGAAAGGAATGATCTCCATTACAACAGAGACATGCACACAAAGACGCTAAGACAATCGAATATAAATTAACTTCACGACTGACAGTTTACAATTCTCGACTATTAGACGATTATAGCATGGCTGACACTAAAACAGATGGTAGGAGTTTGAAGTTATCGGAAACTATTAAAATTATGGTATTTTTATTAATGGTAACCCGACCGACGCGACTTTGCCTGGTCCAAACCATATTTCATACAAAAATCCCATACAAAAAAGGATAGTGCAGTTTTCCCGACATTCATTGTTTTTTTTTTTTTAATTCTATCCATCATCATTATCAATCTAGCCTTTTCTCAACTATGTTGGGGTCGGCTTCCAGTCTAACATTTTACATGAAGCGACTGCCTATCTGACCCTCCACAACTCAGTAACTGGGTAAAACGATATCCCTTGGTAAGACTGGTTGTCAGACTTTCGGGCTTCTTACGACCCGTAACGACTGTTTAAGATTCACAAAATATAAAACGTTGAGTCCGTTTTTCAATTAAAAATTTATCTGTGTCTACCAGTTTGGTGTCTGGGCTGTCCCCCTTTTACATGGGAATTAAACAAAAGTAGCGAAATGTGGGTACACCCTGTGCCTAGCTTTTCGGGGAAACTAAGCGTAATGTTATATTATGTGTGTCGTATCAGTGATTCTGAAATTATAGCGGAACATACGGAGACTCATTTTATATAATTAATGACGTATTACGAATGACTAAGGAAACAGCTGGTTCTAGCATCTGCAAGGTCTCGTCAGCTAGTCGACTAATTAATAATAGAATTGTTTCTAAATACCGTTAAGTAATGAACTGTTAATCACACGTTGTAATTATGGAATGGAAACAATCTGTTGGAGATCGTTTTAGCAAAAGGCAGTGTTTTTGCCGATGATAAATTAGAAGTAAGTACTTACTAATGATTTTTTTTTTGTGGGTGGGAAATTGTCAAATAACTTCTCCCGCGGAGTTTTTGGCGGGATCGCGTTGGAACATGTCGCACGAATTTTCATTTTCATGGAATTTAGTGAAATAGCGAATTAAATTGTATAATTTTGATAGTGAATTATTCAATTTAGTTACGTGTGAGTGCACAAGTGTGTGTGAAGGTGAAAATAAGTGACTAACGTGGACTTTTCGTGTTCCCCCCAAAAACTCCGATGATGTTGTTGTAAAGTTACTACCACTTTACAATAACTTTGACTTGACTAACTAAAGACGACTATGACTGTTTTGTAACTTCGTGCCCGATATCGGGCCATTTACTTGATCTAAAAGAAAAATTACTTGACACTGGCTAAATGCACAAACCGTGTGAAGCCAAAATCAAAAAAAAAAAAAAATCTTCTCCCGCTCTGGGTGGAGCAGGAGGGCGTGTAACTTTTTTACTGATTTAATCAGTAAAAAACCCACCCGTGTTGGGATCAGTTGCCTGTGTGCCAGGCGCGACGGTTTCGAACAACCGGCACCCGAATTTCGAAGTCGAAGTACAGACGGACGCAATCAAATCGCGGCGGGATTTTTTTGCGCCGAGAGTTGAAAATCCAGTGCGTGAAAAAATCCCTCCGCGATTTGATTACGTCCGTCTGAACAAAACTTGGAGAACGTTTTAGTATAAACTAGTTTTTGTCTAGTTTCTATATTCTGCGAGAATGAATCGTTACAGTATATTTACTTTTATCTATGACCGCGTCTAGCAACAGCTAATGGCTCATGGGTACCTACTTTTTAAATTATTGCTCCGATTGACCCCTTGAAACTCCTTGATGTTGGAAATATTTTAGAACAAAAAAAAACAAGAGCGTGTGGGCTTATGACCGCACGATAGAAGTGAAAACTTACAACTGGAGCCGAGTATACTCGAAATAGAGTCCCCGACACGAGGGTGTCAGTCCTGCGCTAAGTGCGACTAAAGAACTGTTCTCTTCAAAGTTTACAGTAAAACAGGCCCTCCCTCCGGCCTCCAGCCAATTCATCACTTAGTAAAACTTCGTGCAAGTACGCAAGAATTACCTAAAAAAGCGTGTTAATATAAAAATAGCTCAATAAAAGACACATTTTAAGTGTACAGTCAACCGTTCATCTTTCCTAACGTTTTGACATTGACAGCTTCTGTATTTCTTAGCAGTTCGGGCGTTTTTCGTAGTTCAAGAGTTACATTGCCTTGCAGTTGACCGTACAGACTTGTATAGGCGTCAATTATCACGGCACGCATTGATGTGCCAAGTGGAGTCTCACGAAGAGCTAATTTGATTGGCGGCGGTTGCTCAAGCACCGTTGCTCGAGGTTGGTTACGATATTTGGAATAGTTTCGACTTAGGATAGTTTAGACGACATACGAAGCATCTGGCAATGCCTTAGCATGTTCTTGCCGTTATCTCAATTTGTTTTGAGGTCTTTTTCTTCCACACTTTTGTATCAGTCGCCCTCTCGGTATTCACCACCTTCCTAGCCATATCATCTTTTACACAGTTCATCTATCGTTTCTTTGGTTATCCCGTATTCTTATAACTTATAACCATCCAAATTCATACTCAAAACTTTCCTCACGCCATTCTAACTTTTATTTGATTTAAAACGGCAATAGATATGTAATCCGTAAAACATAGACAAAGGATAGTATGTGTTCAATTTTCCGTAGATGCCTTCCTAATTGTAAAAAGATGCTCGATCCTAAAAGTTCAGGGCATATTGGAGATAACTCGCTTTTTGGACAGCTCTACATCAAGCTCTTTCGACGCTGGACAGCTAAGGGGGCGTCCATTATTACGTGAGGCGTTTAGGTGGGGGAGGGGGTCGAGTTGAATCTCACCAAATCTCACGTGGGGGGCGGTGTCTCGGCAAATATCACATAATTTATATTTTTTCCGCAAAAAACCAATGTAACATTACGAGAAAACCGGGTTAAATTATGTAAAACGTATTTTTCCGCCAATGTGGCTAAATCCTACAAAATAATATTTATCGCGGTTATGCGAACGCCACAAAGTAGCACAGTAACTCCTCGATTAAACCGCCACCGGCCATCTAAGCCAGCCAAATGCAACGCATAAATCCAAGCACAAATTAACGTTTTTACATAAACACGTATTTGAAATATCTCAAGTGAGATTATGGGGAGGGTCGAGCCAAATCTCACGACATCTCACCAGAGTGGAAATCGCCAATATTGCCTCACATAATGAATGGACGCTCCCTAAGCAAATACGATTGCCATTTGCCATGTGAGTAATATTTGATGGAATAAATACCTACTTTTGTAAATGCATTTCATTTAAATTTTAGACTATCACATTAAAATCAGCTAAGTACTTATGAGGCGGTTAAATCTTTAAACCGATAGATAGATTCTTTAAAGTATTCAAGCCATATGTTTAATTATTGATCCAAAAATAAGGATCCTATAAATGGCGACTTCCGGCTTATAAATACAAGAGAGAAAGAAAGCGACGGTACCGATTTAAACCAGAAATCTCTTAGAAAACCGTCTTTAAGACAACAAGCAAACAACTCATCCACCTCTAAACGGTAGTCTTGAAACTAAAAAGCATATTTCGTCTTTGTGACGCAAATTAACTCTTAGAAATCGTCGCCATCTTGTTTTGTTTCCCGCCATTTGCATTCGTTTTGTTCGGATTCATTGTCGACATGACGGCTAACGTTTTGTCAAGCAAAGAAAGGAATACGTAATGCCTTATGCAACTATTTGTGACCTATTTTAAAGGATATTTTAGTTTCTAATACATTTTCTCGTGGTGTTACTAATTTAATTATTTGGACAGTTATTTTTAAGTTTTGGTTGGTTTCTTTTTAACATGGCGTCGGTAGTTCCAAAATGAGCGGTTCTTTTAAAAAAAAATTGTTGGACTTGCTTGGTACCTGCCCAAGAATACCTTTTTGAAAAATATTGTGCATTTTATAAGATGAGAGGGAAGGACTTATTACGCTCATATAAGTAATAAGTATAGTGGCAAAGATTGTAAAAGGTTGGTTGTCAATTGGTGGGCATTAAATGACTGACATAGGTACAAGTTTAGTAGATTCGAAGTCATCGATACAAATACTTAAGCATAATAGCAACTTACCATCATTAAGAACATTTTGTAACCGATTCTTGGCTTAAATTTTCCGGGATATTGGTTGACAATAATGAAGTGTCTTGTGTCCTTTGTTTTAGTTTATTTATACCTACGCAACAATTCATTATATGTAATTCCCTACTACTGTTTCCATCCTTATTAAATTTTAATTATATAAGCTCCATAACCGCCTCTGTAGGCGTAAAATCTATGAAAATATTTAATAGAGACTGAAGCATTTAAAGCCGTCCTAGACCTCTCCTAGACCTTAAACTAACATATCATCGCGCCCGTATTTCCCGAATGGTTAGGAAGTGGTATAAGTACCTATTTTACACCCACATTTCGCCAGTCCCATGTAATAGGAGCCGAGCCTATTGCCATCATCCGGGTACGAACCATACTATCGGGCTGCTACTGCATGCCCTGACTGCGGTCCGTAGCTCCTTGCCAAGAACGGGCCTAGTTGATGAGAAGGGTTTCACGAAGGTAGAAAAGAAGAAGAAGAAGCCCTGTTCTCGTAACTTGTGTGGACCCAGCATGCTGCTGTGCCTCATTCGTGGTACGAGTTCCAACCCACCATCTATAGCACTGCATGAAAGAAGACTTTTGGCCGAAAGGTGTCGTATATCGACGTTTCCGAGGACGGTTACGCGACACCTCGCAGCGAAACACGACGCCGACAAACTTACGTGTATAATTATAGTTTTATTATGGTTCTTAATATGTATTAGTTTGTTTTTTTTTTAAACATTATTTTGTGTTTTTTATATATGGGCCTTAGTTGCCGGACAATATTGATTATTATTATTATATTCCTGATGAAAACACCCAATAACATTTGCCCAACCTGGAATAGAACCTTACTCAGTCGTAGCACCTGCGACCACTAGATAACCATTAGATTATTAAATCTAGGCCATAGGTACAATACTGTAATCAGTGTCACTTTACTTCTACAGAGCCCAACAAAGTGTTCATCGTAAAATGTTCGCTAATATAATATTAACTTAGTCACGCTTCTGTGATAACTCGTACAAAACTTATCTGTGTTACATAACTTACTTAGACAATTTGTTTTGTTATTTGTAAAAAATATCGGCTTCCTTTATTTTAAAAACGAATGGTTTCGTTTACCGACCCTTGCGGACCCCACCAGTTGGTGCTGACATCTCTTTGATAAATTATGCTATGCTGTCTTAGAATCCTATAATTTTTATTGCAAAATGAGACAAACCTCCTTGAAGCTACTAAATTATAATGTTGTATAAAAAATAAATTACAAAAAACAATTCAAGTCTGACGTGCGTCTGTTACCATTCCGACTTAATATTTAAACAGCTGATGAGTAGCTTTAAGCAAAACAAAACGGTGTTCTTAACACTATAAGGTATAAAATAGGTAGGCAGGTGTTATTTGAAGAGCACAGACACACAAATGATTCAGAGAAGACTGCTGTTCAAATAGTAAGGTGTCTCATAAGGAATGAACGTGGTATGACTGATTCAGAATAGGTGAACTTCAAATTTACTTTTTGTTGAAGAGATGACTGTAAATCTTGGTAAATGAGAAACTCATCATCATCATCATCATCATCATATCAGCCGAAAGACGTCCACTGCTGGACATAAGCCTCCCCCAGAAGGGGGATTTGCCATAATCGCCACGCTTGGCAGGCGGGTTGGCGATCGCAGTATGGTGGTCAAATGCATAGAGAACGCTGCTGCCCATTCTCTGGTAAGTCCCTTAGTCGTCTTCTACGACACCCACGGGAAGAAATGGGATGGTGCTATTCTTTTACGTCCGGCACCACACGAAACTATCATGTTTTAATCCCTACTAATATTTTAAATGCGAAAGTAACTCTCTCTGTCTGACTGCCTGTGTGTCTGTTACGCTTTCACGCCTAAGCCGCTGAATCGATCGTCATGAAATTTAGCAGAGATTTAGCCTGGGATATTTCTCTATCTAGAATTTCTCAGTAGCAGCCCCGAGTTTGGATTTATGCCCGGTTGATGTCAATGGCAACTTAAGTGGCAGTGGGCCCATTGCTCGCAGAACAGATGGCCGATGGGGCCGAAAGGTTCTGGAGTGGCGACCGCGTACCGGAAGACGTAAAATTGACAGGCCTCCCGCAAGTTGGATCGATGACCTTGTGAGGGCCACAGGAGTCCGCTGGATGCGGGAAACGCAGAACCGATCGAAGTGGCGGAGCTTGGGGGACGCCTTTGTCCAGCAATGGACGTCTTCCGGCTGAAATGATGATGCCAATATTCTCGGCCACTATTACATGGGACTTCTTATCCATAACTGGCGAAATTTGGGTGTTCTATAGGTACCTCTCTGCTCAACCCTCCGGGGAAACAATACAGTCAATTTCAGAAACTACAAAAACATCTAGACTTTTAAACATTGTGCCACGAACTACTTAACCTTAAAAAAAACTAACCACATTTTGAATAACCAATAAAGCTTGTGTACAAATTCAATTACTAGACACATGTAAACCGCAATTCATATGTTACTTATGTTACAAAATAACGAATGCATTTACAAATTGAAGACTCCGGCGCCGATTTATGACTCCATGTGTGGCCGCCATTTTGAAATTGATTTAAAATAAGGGGTTGTTATTGTTGGCTGATGTTTTAAAGCATAACATCGTTTCACTCACCCCGGAGCGTGGTGCGTAGCAGTGTGTGATCCGCCTTACAATAATGTGACCGGACCATAACGTTACTCATAAACGTCAAGATTTACTAGATACTAAAATGTATGTTTTACGTAGTTGCGTCTTTGTGTATTATAGATGCTTCGTACCAACTAGGTAATAGCCAATATTATGTTAACGGGTTTCGGTGACCGTATGACATGGAGGCGGCGGCGCCGATAATTGAAAACACCGATGGATGAATTGAATAGAGCAATGGTAACCCATTGGCGTTGCCGCGGCTTACGATTTGTAGGTCGTGGGTCCGAACCCAAACAGCTGTACTATCTGTAAATGATTTCATCACAACTGCTACGGAAAACGGTGTAAGAAAACATCGTGAAGAAATCGGCATGTTCTAGAACCAAAAACTCGATGATATGTGACATCTACCAACCCGCACTGGGCCGGCGTGGTGGGTAACGGCCCCTCCCTCTCACGGAGAGGACGCCTCTGTGGCACAGGGGCACAGGCTGTGTCTTAGCAGTGGGAACATAATGATTAATAATTGGTTGTGTAATATCTTTGAAAACCCCTGATTAATTGACTCATTCATCACTAACACATGATTTTGTCCCATATAACTTGGGGTCGGCGGCTCCTTCTATTCTTACCTATCAACCGTCTGCCAGGGGTGCGGGTTGTTCGAGAGAGATACCGGGGCCCCTGGCACACAGGCAACTGAGGGAACACGGGTGGGTTTTAGTCAGTAAAAGTCTGACATGCCCTCCCGCTACACTCAGAGGGGGAGAAGTCATTTGATGATTTCCCACCCAGAAAAAAGAAAGGTCAAACTTTACGTCCGCTCTGAAGTGCGCTTATTATATGTACCCCTAAATAAAGTAAGTATCGAGAAGGTTTTTCCACCCAAAAAAAAAACCTATCAACCGTGACACTATCATTCACTCCCATCTCATCGCTTTGCACACCCGCGCGTTCTTCTCTTTCGATTGACGTTATTTCTAACTTTTATCCTTTTTGCTCGACTGCTAAAAGCAGTAGCGTGATGTTAAATAGCTTATTTTCTTTCTCAAGAACTGGTCTAACAATTCCAAAAATAGTTTATCAAATCCAACGAATAGTTCTAGAGATTAGCGCGTTCAAACAAACTCTTCAGCTTTATAATTTTTTGTCCAGAATTACGACCCTGAATGTCCTTGCTAAGATTACGACAGAAATATCACAGTGACTTTAAAATCTTGGTAATAAATATTCCAACCTAGCACGAGTAGTAAATGCTACCACTTGCACGGCTATCTTCCACGTTCCTGCTTATCAGCCGATAAGCATCTTGATTAGGTCCCATATCGATAACAGTTTGTGAT
Source organism: Polymixis lichenea (assembly GCA_949091785.1). Taxonomy (NCBI): domain Eukaryota; kingdom Metazoa; phylum Arthropoda; class Insecta; order Lepidoptera; family Noctuidae; genus Polymixis; species Polymixis lichenea. The sequence continues at coordinate 7,712,347 of OX420958.1, forward strand.
CGAAATGAATGCTAGATTGCCTGTTTTACTCAGTTTGTAAAACGATTTTTCTGTATTTTAAAATTGAGGAAACATTGGGAATTTAACGACGAAGAGATGCTTTTTATTAAGTGGGGTAACGGTGGGTCGGTTTGAGTTTATTCACTCTGATTTTTTTATAAATATCCATACCATCTAATCAGCCCAATGTTCATGGGATGCAGGCCTCCTCCCTGTGAGGAGAGGTGGGTCACCGTTTCAGTGTTGGAGATTTTGATTTTAGGACTAGGAAATGCATTTCCTCGCGATATTTTCCTCCGCCCCGGTCGTTGAGAAAAATGATTAGTAAAATGTTTTAAAAAATCTGTGTCTCTAACCTTTTCCGAACTATCTTAGGGTTGCCTTCCAGTCGTATCTGATGCAGCTAGATAATAAATAGTAGGTACTTTAAATGGAGCGACTGCCTGTCTGCATAACTCAGTTTGTACCTACATAGTTATTAATTAACTATTCAGGGAAAATTCATAAATATTATTATTATTATTTTAATGATATAATAGGGTACAAATGTTTCGTCCGTTATGAAAAAAAAAACCGTCTGCTATGGGCCTATGGCATAGAATAACGCGGTCAAAATGTATGGAACAGCAAAAAAATTTTTAATAACCTAAGAAAAATTTATACCGTCTAGAATCATAATGCTGAATTCATGGTTACATTTGGCGCACTGTTTAAAATTGTATCCTGTACCTACCGACCTATAGACATTTAGTTGAATTTTTATCGAACCTTTTCAACAAATTTATCCAGAAAAACAACTCTCTCCCTATAACCTGTCCACGATGACGTAATCAACAACAATCTAGAAAAGGAAATAAGCGTGCTATCATAAATTTAACCACTTAAAACTAACTAAATAGTGTTGTATTCAAAGATAGCGTTATCTTTCGTTTACTGCTCTCGTAATCTAAGATATGGAGTTCTTATTTGTACTAGCAATGTGACCCCGGGCATTAGATTGTCTAAAGCAAATGTTTGTTTTTTAAAAACGTTAATTGAGGTGATAACGAAGTTCTAAATTTGAAATTTTTGGAAAGATAGTTTATGGTCTAAAGTTTTTAATAAGATGGCGTCTGTAAAGTATGAATTGCAAAGTATTTTATATTAATTTAATGGCTGAAATATAGATTTTAGTTTATTTTTCTGTGGGCTGAAAGTACAAGTAGATGCTAACTTAATATGGCGCTTTTGATCTTAACTTACTTAAATTCTGGATATTTTTTTAACTTAATTATAAATGAATTTAGATTTAGGTACTTGCAGCTTTGTTTAATTTAAATTGTAATTGCGAGACAGGTACCTACAATATTTTTTTCATTTAAATTATTTAAGCCAGTAACTATTCTGATGGATCTAGTGCGGAGACGGAAAATGTTCTTAAAAATTGAAAAGTAGAAAAAAACTTTTAAAACTTTTATAGGATTAAATTCTAGCATCTAAGTCATTTAAATCGTCAGTTAATTTAAGAAAACCTTTAACATAATATTTAAAAAAATAAAAGTGTCTCTTACCCAAAGTGAAAAACTTCCACTACGAGATTCCCCCTCAAATGATCCGCCATCTTGAATCACATGTTTATCTCATTAGTTGGTCCATCGTTACGACGCCCTGCCGACCGTCATGTGACCAATCACAGGCCAGAAAACTTTAATTGTTATCTTTACTGTGATAAAACAATCCAATCATATCGCTTTATCAATAATATTTCGTAACAATCGTAATAACCAGATTTCCCGCTCAAAAATTACTGAAACACCACTCAATTGACTTCCAACTTAAGAAAAAACACGTTAAAAACTGTAAATGACAAAAGGAAATAACGTTATTATTCTAATAGCTAATTTTGGAGTGTTTAACTTTTTAAACGAACTAATTTTAGTGATAATTACAGTTTAAAATATCGTGAACTGATTTTGGAAACTTGCACTGATGGCGGCAAGAATAAAATGGCGTCGGTGCTTACATGTCGAGTGTTTTATACAAGTGTACCTGTTACGTCACACCTGTGGCTAGGACACGGAGATAGGGCGCGTTCAGACGGACGATTATTTAATCACCTGTTCTTACACGAATGTTTGACGATTTGGTATTCTTGTAGTTTCAAATGTAGGTTTGACAGTTAACTAATAATAATAATAAATTCATTTATTTCAGGTAAATAACACCCATTTCCAAACATAAATTAATACAGATTTTACAGATAAAAACCAAATAAATTCATGAAATGCCATAGCTAAACCAATTAAATTAAACTAAGTAAAGTCAAATAAAAAAAAACAATTAAAATCAAATTAAATTAAATTAAATTATATCAAAATAAACTAAATTAAGTCAAATAAATTAAATTAAATCAAATCAAAATAAACAACGTAAGTAATATAAACAATAAAATTAATATGTTCTCTCCGGCACTGGTACAGCAACATATCTGCTGGAAAAATGCCGGATGAAGGGGCAGTCCAGCCTTCCCGACCGAATTAAAAAAACTGAAACTAAAAATACGCCTGAATTTTTAGTGAAAACTACTTTTGGGAAAATCTTATGGGTTTCCGTCACCAACATGCTTATGTTACCAGTAAGAGGTACCTATATATGTAGCTATGAGTATGCAAAAATGTCTTTAGCCGCGTTGAGGGATTTTTGGTAGGGGCAAAACTTGTGAGTTCTCGTCACCGACATGGTAATGTGACGTGTTGTATTTTTTTCAAAGTTTTTTGTTTTTACTACTGTCGGCAGTCCCCATGAGTGGCTATTATTTTTTTACATTATTTTAGGAAAAACAAGTACATACATAGACAGGATAAGTTTTTTTCAGTGCGCAAACTGTAACCATGAATTCAGCATATCATTCTAGAGGCCCCAGTGTAGAAATTTTTCATCAGAAATACAAAAAAAATCAGCTGTTCCTCTACCGCGACCGCTGACCGCGTAGGTACTTATTACACTTTTCTATGAAACAACTGATTTTTGTTTGTAACACCAACGTAATATTTCTGCGCTGAATGAATTCAGCATATCATTCTAAACCCCCTGGTCTAGAATGATATGCTGAATTCATGGTTATAGTTTGCGCACTAGATAAAAACTTATCCTGTTTAAATATATAATTTTCAGAAGTGAAATATAATTGAATACTTAGGCTACCGACCACTGTCTTGTTTTTCCTTCATATATGTAGCTTTCTCATAGGATTTAATTATCTCCTCTTCTAATGAATGGCAGTAAAAACCTCGATAAGTAGGTGTAGGGGATTCTTATTGAAACACCTTATTACATACACTTTTCATTTATTAAGCCGCGCACTTATGGAATACTAACTCGTTTTATTTTTTTTTTTTTTTTTTTTTTTTTTTTTTTTTTTTTTTTTTGATATGGGCATCTCGTAGTTGACCTTGAGAGGCCGTAACTACTTAACCGGGCTTTCCTGCGGGGACTTTTAGTTTTTAGGCTAAGAGCCTCCAGCCAGGGCTTACAAACTAAAATTAAGACCTACAGCAACTGCGCACTGAGGGCACCCCCTGCGGGGTACGAGCCTCGGCTCAGGGAGTCACTTTTTGGGAGGGCAGCAAGTGGGGACAGGCTGGATCAATAATTTCTTTATTATTAATCATGGGGATTTTAACTCTACTTGCTCAGCTTCGGCGCGGGCTGGCACTTCTGCGGGCAAGGGACGGTTGGGGGAGGAATCGTTTACTCGGGGTCTTCGCGAGGCGCGAGGACCTCGGCGGCGAGGTCGGAAACACGGTCTGTTTTTGTGTGCTGTGCTGGTGGCCCTACTGCTTTCTTGAAGAAGAGTGATGGGGTCATCAGGGTCGGAGAGGACATGTCGCGGCCGGCGAATACGACTGATTTTACTGGGGACATAACTGGCGGCCTTCGCAATCAATGGATTGCGGTGTTGCGCGGCGGATTCAAAGAAACGCTTTGAATTTCGTTTTAAGAATTGGGCTACAGTGGGGATTTTAAGGTCGAGATGGAGGATCTCGTTCCTAACATACCAGGGCGAGCCTGTGGCTTGACGGAGGAAACGGTTTTGTAGTGCCTGCATCCTATGGATGTATCGGGGCTTCGTGTGTGCAAAGACTGCACTAGCGTAAGTCATGATTGGCCTTATGCACGTCGTGTATATTCGCAACTTGCACTTGAGTGACAACTTGCTACGTGCGTTCAGAACAGAATGCAGCCTTCCAAGAGCGAAGGCGGCGCGTGAGCGCGCCTTCATAATGTGCTTATAGAAGGAGAGGTGCTGATCCATGATCACTCCTAGATATTTGGCTTGCTTCTCCCAAGGGATAGGCTTGCCAAACATGGAGATGGGCCGGGGGGGGTCGGGTCTGTGTCGCGGTTTCGAGAAGAGAACCGCTTGACTTTTATCGGGATTGACTTCGATCCTCCATTTTCTAAACCACGCGCCAAGAACATTGACTGCGGTCTGGAGTCTGGTGGATATCGCATCCTGACTGACCCCAGCGTAGTAAATGGCTGTGTCGTCTGCGAACAGTGCCAACTTTGCCAGTCTACGCTTGGGGATATCGCTAGTAAATAGCGTGAAAATGAGAGGGGAAAGCACGGCGCCTTGAGGGACGCCGGCGCGTATGGGGTGGGGGGAGGAAATCGCTCCCTCTATGCGATAGCGAAAGGTGCGGTTCGACAAAAAGTCTCGAAGGATGAGTACGAGACGGTCAGGCACGCCGAGTTTGTACAGCTTATATAATAAGCCGTTGTGCCAGACTTTGTCGAAAGCTTTCGCTATATCGAAGAATACTGCACCGGTCATAGAGCCGCGCTGGAAACCAGCGCTTATGTCTTCTACGATGCGGTGGACCTGTTGCACGCACGAGTGTTGGGTTCTAAAACCAAACTGCTCGTCGGGAATGAGGCCTTTCGTCTCGGCAAAATTTCTGAGTCGCTTATAAATAAGTCTCTCGTAGATTTTACCGAGCGAATTCAGTAAACTGATGGGGCGGTAGCTCGTGGGCTCGGACTTGGGCTTGCCAAGTTTTGGAATGCCGATGACCGTGGCTTGCTTCCACGCCTGCGGGAAGATGTTGTTGCTCAGGGCACCATTGAAGATGGTGGTCAAGAGCATGATCATGTGAGCGGGCAGCATCTGGAGCACCCTATTGGTGATTCCGTCAGCGCCGGGGGCCTTGCGGGGTTTCAGACCTTTGATGATCTCGTGAACTTCGTCCGGGGTGACGAGAGGTAATGGATCATCAGGGTCTTCGACGGGCGGGAGGGAGGCTCTGCGTTCAACTTCGGCGTCCACCTCATCGAGGTGTGCCTGGTCTACTGGCAGAGAACTGGGCGTGCACTGGGCTTCGAGGCTCTCGGCAAGGCATTCGGCCTTGTCGATGTCGTCGAATGCGACTGTGCCGTCAGGCCTGGTCAGGGGGGGCATGGAGGAGACTTCTCGGGATTTGAGATTCCTCTGAAGTTGCCAGAAGGCTAGATGAGTCGGCTCTAACTCGCTCAGCATTTTGTCCCAGCCAGCGTCACGAAGCTCTTTCATGCGCGTCTTCACAGACCTCTGCAAATAGCGCATGTGAGCCTTGTTCGCATCGCAAGGAAAATTGCTGTAGGCACGAACAGCTGCGTTCTTCTCATTTAGCAGTTCGCGTACATCGTCCGGCAACTTCCATCGGTGGTCTTCCACCTCAGGAATTTCCCTTGAACAATCGTTCAGGACAGATTGTACGTGACCCGTGAATGAGTCGATCGCAGCCGTTGTGTCGGCGACAGAGTCGAAATGGTCGGGTATGGAATTCAAGTGGGGGGATGTGTTGGTTTTCAGCGAATCGCTTACTCGCCTCCAGTCCGTTACCACTTTGGTGCGGGGGAGTTGGTCTGTATCTGGGAGACCCGTTCGCGGGGCCAGATGCAAGACGACCGGACGATGGTCAGAGGTGAGCTCGTTTATTGCTTCTATGGAATCCAACCTTAAGTTGATTCGCTTCAGAATGGCAATGTCGAGTACATCGGGCCTGTGATTTACATCGTGGGGAAAGTGAGTTGGAGTCATCGGGGCGACGACATCAAAGACTAAGGAGGAACAGAGGTCATACAGGCGTTTTCCTCTAGTCGTTTGTCTGGAACTATTCCAAGCGGGGTGTTTTGCATTGAGATCGCCTGCTATGATAACAGAGTCACTCATGCCTAACAGGGCGGAAATATCATCGGAGATTTGACTGAAATCTTCCGGTTGGGGAGTGGGAGGAAGGTAGGCTGAGACTATCGTGACGGGTTGATGACCCGTCAGGCCCAGTCGACAGACTGAAACTTCTAATCGGTTGAGGGTGGGGGGATCCATAGGGATGCAGTGTAATGACCTTTTATAGTAGATGAGTGTTCCACCCTTATGACAACGCGACCTGTCGTTGCGCACTATACGATAGTTTGCAATTTTCGGGTCGCGGTTGTAGGGTTTTAAGAATGACTCTTGTACTAATAATATGTCAATTTGATGGTCGCGGAGGAACTGGGCGATCTCATCACGTTGGGTTAGTAAACCGTTGGCGTTAAAAGTTCCTAGCTTTAGGGATCGGGGTTTTAGTCTCGCGGGGGCCGTAATATTCATTTTGTGTTGTTAAATTGGACGAGGGCTTGCGTAACATCGGGATACGCTTCGTAGATGAAAAAGACCTTCGCGATGTCTTTTTCGTTAACGGCTGCTTGTACCTCCTGTGCCATGCGGTAGGCACGGGGGGTACAGAAACGGAGAAAAATACTGTTCAGTGTGTTGAACACTGAGGCGCCGTTTATGCTGGTCGCGGGGCCAGCGGTTTGCCCTACTGCGGCTGCGGGGAGCGCGGCTGGGAGCGTCGCGGGGGTCGCGACGGCGGCGGGTACGGAAACGCGGGGGGGCGAGGTAGAGGGCGCGGGGGCGCCGGAACGAGGGTCCCTGAGCGGAGGGATGGGGGCGGGAGTGGGCCTAGCGGATGCCATCGCAGGGAATGCCTGCTGATGGTTAAGCTGGTTCCAGGGACTCGGCCTCTGAGGGCTGAGCCTGTCCGGGAGTTTGGACGAAGGGGCTTCCCTCTGCTGGCGGGCGTCGGCACGCTTCGCCAGTTTGGGAGAAGAGGATTTGGGTGCTTTCGAGCACCCTCTGTAGTTCGCGGGGTGACCGGTTTCACCACAAAGAACGCACGCCGGAGGTTCCGTGCAGAGGGCACGGTCCTTTGGCCGGGCACAGTCGGCTGTGCCGTGATCCCCTAGGCACTTGACGCACCTGGGTTTCGCGTTACAGTGTGACTGTGCGTGACCGTATAGCTGGCAACGGTGGCATTGCCCGATAATCCCGGATTTACGCGGTTTTTCGATCTTTAGTCCAGACAAGTGGCAAACCGTCTTGATCTGGAATATAGGGTTGTGTCCCTCAGAAGGAGGGCACACTACGAGCACCATGTCGAAGGGCACTCCGCGACGGGCTCGGTGCATGCGGTGCACCTCTAATATGGGGACTCCTTGGAGCTCAAGGTCGGCCTTGATCTCCTCGGTCGCAATTTCGGTTGGTATGCGTTTAATGACAACCCGTAATTGCCTGTCCTCTGGTAGTGCGTAGGTGTGGAAGGACACACCTCTATACCTTAACATTTTTGTGAGGTCCCTGTAGTCGCGCGACGTAGGGACCGTCACTTTGATACCCTGAAGGGTCGATCGGGCGCTGGTGTAGGCTATGCGAGCCTCCGAACACCATTTGGACACATCGGTCCACTTCCCCTTGTCCTGGATGAACACCGGGGGCGGCGGGGGCACCTTTTTCCCCGCAGCGGTGCGGGGCGCGACGGTGGGTGCAGACGCGGGTGGGGATGCGATCGGGGTGGGGGCCGCGGCGGGGGTCGGCGACGGCGGGGTGGGGGGGCGCGAGAGAAGGGACGCCGAGACGTCCGTCAGCGCGATCTTCGCAGCTTGGGAATTTCCGCAAGTCTTTTTCTTGCGTTTCTTCCCCTTGCCCTCGACAGTGGTGAAGCCACTCTCTTCAGTGGACGAGGGGGAAGAAACGGAAGCAGAGACTGCTGCTTGGTCAGAGTTGGAGTCCGAATCACCCGTGAGGGTGTCGGTATCAGAGGGCGCGTCTTCGGCGTCCATTTCCTCGGCAGGCTCTTCAGAGAAGGCCGGAGAGGGAGGGCAGGCCGGGGCGGCCGGAGAAGGAGACCTAGAGTAGGTCGCGGGCGCAAACGTGGGCGCGGTCGGGATGGCGGTCGCGAGGGTGATCGCGGGAGGATTCGCGGGCGAGTTCGCGGAGGTCGCGGGAATCGCGGAGACGAGTAGAGCGGGCGCGGGAGGCATTGCGCGGAATGCCTGGATGGTTCGCTCGATGTCATCGGGCAACTCTGGATGCGTGGACAGGAGTAACCTCATTTCGGCCAAAAAGGCCGATTTTGAGGTTACCATGATCGCGGTGGGGAGCCTACTTTTTGCTCATAGGGAGCGGCCTATTTCCCTATAACTCCTATCAAACCTAACGTCTACTTCCCCGGGAGGATAGCCCGGGGATGTGTGGCCCTCCCTGCCGGGTGTAGGCAGGGGGGTGTGTACCTAATGGTGAGCCCTAAGCTTGTAAACCTGTTGCCAATCTTAATGTGCAACAGGGCCCTGACGTCCAATGCGAGGGGTGTAGAGACACCCCAAAGACACTGGGTGAGTAGCTGGGGAGGCAAAACTGTCACCAGTACCGACTAGGAGATCCCCCAAGGCCGGTGGTCTGGGACCCGTCCGATTTATGCCTAGCCCTGAAGGGGTTCGGCGGGTGAGTCGGGTCAACACCCCCTCGGATTCGTTGACACCGTGAGGTTTCAACCGAGGACCACAAAAACAGTGGATTTTACCCGGAGAGGGCCAAGTGAATTTACACGAAGCTTTCTCCGACAAAGAAATAGTATGTCTTGAAAAAGACAGTTTTTGATTATATTAATCAGTGAAATAAATTTCACCAACTAATTAAATCGTCCGTAGCCGGGGCGGCTACAATGTTCGCAGCGGGGCGCGGCGAATCAGGAGAGCGGCGAGAGGTGAGTCACGCAGCAGGCAGGAGCACTTCACAACACGTCCGTTCGGGGCGAGCGTCGCGCGCAGAGTGAATAAACTCGTTTTACATTTCAATTTTTCTTAAGTAGTTTTCTACTAGGGTACAAGTAGCGGGTAGGCCCACTGATAATTATTTATATTTATTGCTTCTAAACCAATCAACAATAAGAAAGGCCGGGATATTTTGGTCAAGCATGAGTCTAATTCTCGACAGGTTTAGACCTGTTCGGACAAGTTTTTGCTTGCTCGAGGGCGATACCATTTGTTGCGTATGTGTGTGTAGGTGCCTGTTAATGTTTTACCTGTGTGTTTTTGTCGAGTTAGAACCTGTTTTATGGGTGATACCATTAGTTTAGATATTTATTTACCTTTTGAGGATGTGTGGGGTGCTAACTACGTTTCTTATTGATTGGTTTATAGCTACATTAGGTATTGATAAAACTTATTATTAACTATGGGAGATGAAAACTATCCCTATGCTTAAGAATGTAACAACGAATTACCTATCTATTTTACCTATAAGAAAATGGTTTTTATTGTTTAATCAAACTCTTAATTATTAATCAGTTCTTCTTGTAGTCGCCAACAGTCTCCCCCTCAGTGCGTTGCACTCCATCTCGTTGGGGCGACGTTGCTGGTACGATCAGGACTAGGCGCGATGCTGGCCGCCGCAGGACACCCGCTGCAGTTCGCACGTCTACGATCCTGGTTCTTCCGTCTGGTCCGGGATGAGTGGCGACTATCTCGCCGCGTGGCCACGAGTACCGTGGCAGGGTGTGGTCGACGATCAGGACTATGTCGCCCAATGTAGGGTCCTGATAGTGAGGACCTTGGTTGTAGCGTGGCGAGAGAGTTGGTAGGTACTCTCTCAACCACCTTGACCAGAAATGATCGGTCAAGCGTTGGGATGTCTTCCAGTTGGGAGAACCGATGAGTTCTGTGTCGTCGAAGGAGCCAAAGAAGGTAGCTCCGCATGAGCGCCCGATGAGGAAATGGTTCGGGGTCAAGGCTTCTTCTTCTTCTGGGTCGGTGCTGACGGAGAAGAGGGGTCTCGAGTTCACGATGTGCTCGGCCTCCAGAAGCAATGTGTGGAGTATTTCTTCTTTAGGTTGCCGCTCGTGTAGTGTTGCTGAGAGAGCGACTTTTACGGATCGCACCATTCTTTCCCAGGCTCCGCCCATGTGGGGGGCTCCAGGAGGGATGAACTTCCAAACGATGCCCATTTTGTTTACTTCTTTTCCCAGAGTCTCGATGGCTGCAGTGATTTCTCTGTTGGCACCGATGAAGTTGGTTCCGTTGTCGCTCAGGATAATTTTCGGTGTTCCTCTTCTGGCGATCATTCTTCGTAGCGCGAGGATCATGGAGTCGGTTGATAGGGAGTTAGCCAATTCTAGATGAATCGCTCTTGTGGTGAGGCACGTGAACAAAGCTCCCCAACGTTTCTCTGTACGTCTTCCAATGGTAACAAACATAGGTCCGAAATAGTCTACTCCTAGGCAGGTGAAGGGAGGGCTGGCCTTTGTTAGACGTTCAGGTGGCAGATCTCCTTGAGGTGTGATCTGTGGAGTCTTCTTCCGAATTCTACACCATCCGCAGTCTCGTGCTACCTTTTTTACCATGTTTCGAAGCGATGGTATCCAATATTTCTGCCGGACCTCATTCATCACGGTGTTGTGGTTCCCGTGATTGAAAGCTTCATGGAGGTATTTCACTAGCAGCTGGGTTATTCGGTGACGTTTGTCCATCAGGATCGGATTCTTGTATGAAGCTATCAAGTACTTGGCGGCTCCGATGCGGGTGGATAGTCTGATGAGCCCGTCTTCTAATTTGATCGTGAAGTTCTTCAGGTTGGATGTCGAATTAAGGTCTTCTTTCTTACGCAGGGCAGCTAGTTCGTCTGGGAAGCTGTCTTCTTGCACTCTTTTTATCAGCAGTTGTTCCGCCTTTTCTATGTAGAGTGCAGATTTTGGTAGAAAGGCCGCTTCTTTTCTGCTTGGTCTCTTTTCCGACGGTTGGATCTTCTGTTTTTGTATCTTTTTCCAGGCTGGGTCTTGGGTTCTTCTGGTGATGAGTTTTGTGATGTTCACCTTTTTCTTTATTTTTCGCTTGAAAACGTCTATGGCTTGTAGGTACCTTGCTGTTGCGTGAAGTAGGCGTATCCAACTGGAAAATCTCTCTGGATCGGGCACGATGACAGGTATGACTTTCCTGACGCTTAACGTGATGGCGTTAGGCTTTTCCTCGCCCGTATCGGTGATAGAGACCTTTTTCTCTTCTGTAGGCCAATTTCTGGGATCTTCACGCAAGAAGGCTGGGCCATTAAACCATCGATGTGTTACATCGAATTTAGACGGGGTTTCTCTGGTAGCGTCGTCGGCTACGTTGTGTTTCGTCGGAACCCAGCGCCATTCTTTATGCTTCGTCAGCTCTTCTATCTCGGCGAGACGGTGCGCGACGAAGGGCTTGAAACGCCTAGGGTCTGATTTGATCCATGTCAACGCTGTTCTGGAGTCGGTCCAGAAGTATCTTCGGGTCGTCGTTAAATCCATTTCTTGGCTTGTACTATTGGCCAAGCGGCTTCCCAGTAGACACGCTTGTAGTTCGAGTCGAGGTATTGAAGTTGGCTTGAGAGGTGACACTCTAGCTTTCGCCGTTAGCAGCTTTACTTCCACGCGATTGTCCGGATGTTGAGAGCGCCAGTACACCGCGCAAGCGTATGCCTTCTCACTGGCATCGCAGAATGTGTGCAGCTCCCCCTCGGTCGCGTCGTATGCGAAACAGCGAGGAATTCGAAGGTCTTCAAGTTTCCTTAAATCTTCAAGCCACTTTCTCCATTCCTGTTCTCTTGGTGGAGGTAATATCTCGTCCCATTCTAGGCCGGACCTCCACAAGTTTTGAAGCATCACCTTTCCCTGTACGGTTATGGGTGACGCCAATCCTAATGGGTCGAAGACCGACATCACTGCGCTTGTCGCTTCTCTCTTCGTCGGTGCGCGTTTTCCTTCCTTGGCTTCGTCGGGGGTGTTCCGTAGACTCAGAGTGAAATGAAGACTGTCTTCTTGGACGTTCCAATTGAGTCCCAAGGTTTTCTCGACTTGATCCTTAGGTTCTCCTAGCACGATGGAGTTTGTCTTGGTGTCTGCGTCGGTGAACTCTTCAACCGTCGAAGGGTCGTTGCTCGCCCAGCCTCTCAAGAGGAATCCCCCTTTCTTGTGGATCTCATTCACATCTCTTGACACCTTGGTAGCTGTCGCTGCGTCGGGAAAGCTTGCGATGTAATCGTCCATGTAATGGTTTCGGTTTATCGCTCTGACGGCTTCTGGACAGCAATTGGTGAAATCTTCTGCATTTCTGTTCTTTACATATATAGCGGTACACGGCGAGCAGGCGGCTCCGAATATTAATGATGTCATTCTGTATTCCTTATTTTTCCAAAGAAATCGAAGGCTGTCTCTATCTTCTTCATTGATTTTTATTCTCAGGAACATCTCTTTGATGTCTGCGACGACGGCTACTGCTTCTTGCCGGAACCGGAGCAGGACACCGAACAGTGATTGTAGCAAGTCGGGTCCTGCTAACAATGCGTGGTTCAGCGATTTTCCATTTGATTTAGCGGCGGCGTCGAAGACCAGTCTCATCTTCTTCTTCTGGGGGTGGACAACGGCGAAATGCGGCAGGTACCATGATCTTGAGGAGACGGGTTCATCTGTTACTTCCTCGGCGTATTTACTGTTGATCAGGTTTTCGACCTGCTCTTCATATTTTCGTTCAAATTCTTTGTCCTTTAAAAACTTTTTCTCCATTCCCCTTAGTCGTCGCGCTGCAGCTGTTTTGCTTTCCGGCAGGCTTTCTTCGTCCGTCTTCCAGATCAAACCTGCACTGAATCTTCCATCAGGTAATCTTTTCGTCGTGGAATGCAGCAGGTCAAGAGCCCGTTGGTCGATGTCGCTGGAGGGTCTCCTCGCGGCGATTCCTAGGGCTTCGATGTCGAAGTGGTTTCTAATCATCTTCTCGAGGCAATCATCTTTTCCTTCAGGCAATGTCACAAGATGATTCACTATTCGTACTGCAGTATTATTTCTTGACTTGGTTCCGTGCAAGACCCAACCCAACTGGGTTCTGGAGGCTACTGGCTTGCTTCGGTCGCCAACTTTTACTTCTTGAGACACGATCAGATGCCAATTGTCCTGTCCGATGAGTACAGTAGGACGAGCGTTTGGATATTTCAGTTGCTCTGCTATCTTTTCCAGATGTGGCCAGATCCTTATCGCTGACTTCTTGGGGGGACAAGTGCAAGGCCTTAACGGTGTATCCTGACATTTTCTCCATGCTGCGCTCGAATCTTCCTCTGATCTTGATATCGACCTTCTTTGACTTCTGGCTCATTCGATGACCTCCCACGCCCTCGATTCTTAATTCTTCTTCAGGGCCCTGGGCTCCGATCATGTTCACGATGTCTTCTTCTATCAGGGTCACTGTTGATCCTTCGTCCATGAGGGCGTAGACTTCGGCTTTGGCATCTGGTCCCCATAGTTCTACTGGCACGATTTTCAAGTAGGCTCTTGATATCGTCCGCGTTGCATTCACTGTCGATGCTACAGCTTGGGTATCTTGCGTGGCTGGCTTCGTCCTTTCTTCTGAATGTAACATCACATGGTGACTTCTCTTGCATTTTCCACACGGCTTTGCTTTGCAGCTGAATCTTCTATGTCGTCCCAATAGGCATTTGAAACATATGAAAGCTCGCTTGGCTTGTTCCCATCTTTCTTCTATGGAAGCGTTGACGAACTTATTGCATTTCAACAGTGCGTGTTCCCCAGCACATTCAGGACAGGCGATCTTTTCTGGTTTCTTGGTGTCGTCCTTGCATGAACAGACTGTCGCTGTTTGTGGTTCATCTTCTTCTTCTTCATCCGAATCTTCCTCGTTCGATGAATGTTCTTCTTCATTGTGCCGTGCGACTCGAGTGGCGTTCACGCCGCGGGAACCGGGAGGTCGCATGCGGTTTCTTAATCCTTCCTTCTTCACCTTGGTACCCATGAACTCGTGCATTTCGAACTGATCCACCATTTGGTTGAAGAAGTTCATAAGGCTGATGAGGATTGGTTCATCATCTTCTTCTTTGGATGCTCTGTAATCGTACCACCTGAATCGCACCAGGATGCACATCTTCTCAATTATACGATTCTCTATATCACTTGAGTGCAGATAACTTTGCTTCTTCATTTGTTTCACAACGCTGACTGTATTGGCCACTGCTCCAGCGTATCTCACCAACTCTCTTGCGTCTTCAGACATGGGGGTCAGCTTCTCTATGTTTTCTATCTCGCTTCTTATCAGATAAGTGGGTCTTCCGAATCGGCGTTCTAATGCAGTTATTACCTCTTCTGGATCCACTTGTGTATAGAGAAGGGACTTCACTGCTTCTTTGGCTTTCCCTTTTATTGCTCTTCTTAATCTTCCCATGTTCTCGATTCCACTGAAGAGAGCCTGCGAGTCCTTGTATGTTGCTTTAAAGGCCATCCAATCTCTTGCGTCGCCGTCAAATTGGTGTAGCTCGCTGACATACTTCGGCGCGCGTTGCATAACCGCTGTTGCCTTGCTGTCTGTTGCTGATTTGACTGCTTCCAATATTGCTTCGGCCAGCTGACTGGCAGGGGTCGTCGTGGGTGGCGTCGTTTCTGCTGTGTGCGGCGCTTCCGTTGCCTTTGACACCCATGCTTCAGTAGCCTTTTCAGCAGCGGCTTTGGTCGCGGTATCTTCTTCATTTTCACTCAAGTCCGTATCGTCTTCGCAGACACGCGTTAATTCCAACTTGGTATTCGCCAGCTTAGCTTTCATCTTGATTTCTTCCAATTGTAATTTCTCTAATTCTAATCTGGCTTCTATTTCTTTCTTCTTATTGCTTGCTTTGTTTGAAGTCGGCTTTGCCTTCTTTTTATTTTCTACCAAGGTAGCATCGGCTTCCTCGACCACGGTTGTGTCTTCGGTAAGCGCGCTGCCGTCTGTCACCTCTTCGGAGGTGGTAGCTGACGTTTCCGTAGTTTCTTCTTCCGTGGTCGAGCGTGTGCTATCTCCTTTACGGCTTCGCGTCATCATTATTTATTCACTTTCACAGCACTTATTGTCAATATTGTTCAGTAACTTACCGGTGTTTATATGTTAGTCCTTTAGCAGAGGACGCGTTGAAGCGAAGGCGTACACACACACTTCGACTTATACAGTACATACACACATTGAAACTTTAGTTCCGTGTCCTTTATGTATTCACTAAACACCGTTCACGTAATGCTTATGTATTCACTAAACACCGTTCACGTAATGCTTATGTACTCACTAAACACCGTTCACATAACACATATACTCATTACGCACGTTAACATAACACTTATGTACTCACTATGCACATTCACAAAACACTGGAAGAAGCAGGGCTTCGAGTGACACTGGGCTTCGAGAGGGCGCGGCGTGGCTCGTAGTCGACCCTCCCAGCGATAATCTTCACTCGGCAGGTCGTGTGCCCGCCAACAGGTCTTCCGTGGAGGGCCTAGCTTCGAGAATAAGCGATCTTCCTAGTCGTTTATTCCCAGCAATAATCTTCGGCGGCACACGTAGGGCTTCGAGTGATACGGGGGCTTCGAGAGGGTGCGGCGTGGCTCGTAGTCGACCCTCCCAGCTATAATCTTCACTCAGCAGGTCGTGTGCCCGCCAACAGGTCTTCCGTGGAGGGCCTAGCTTCGAGAATAAGCGATCTTCGTAGTCGTTTATTCCCAGCAATAATCTTCGGCGGCACACGTAGGGCTTCGAGTGATACGGGGGCTTCGAGAGGGCGCGGCGTGGCTCGTAGTCGACCCTCCCAGCTATAATCTTCACTCAGCAGGTCGTGTGCCCGCCAACAGGTCTTCCGTGGAGGGCCTAGCTTCGAGAATAAGCGATCTTCCTAGTCGTTTATTCCCAGCAATAATCTTCGGCGGCACACGTAGGGCTTCGAGAGGGCGCGGCTCGTAGAACTAATCTTCACGTAACTTACCAAAATACGCAAGCTTCTTGTAAAACGCTGCTTATCTTCATACAGCGATATATCTTCAAGTAGCTTCTGTATTCTTCGTGTATCTTCAGGCTCAGGCTTCAGTTCTTCAATCCGGCTGCAGAAGGACCAATTCTTGTAGGGGATTCTTATTGAAACACCTTATTACATACACTTTTCATTTATTAAGCCGCGCACTTATGGAATACTAACTCGTTTTACATTTCAATTTTTCTTAAGTAGTTTTCTACTAGGGTACAAGTAGCGGGTAGGCCCACTGATAATTATTTATATTTATTGCTTCTAAACCAATCAACAATAAGAAAGGCCGGGATATTTTGGTCAAGCATGAGTCTAATTCTCGACAGGTTTAGACCTGTTCGGACAAGTTTTTGCTTGCTCGAGGGCGATACCATTTGTTGCGTATGTGTGTGTAGGTGCCTGTTAATGTTTTACCTGTGTGTTTTTGTCGAGTTAGAACCTGTTTTATGGGTGATACCATTAGTTTAGATATTTATTTACCTTTTGAGGATGTGTGGGGTGCTAACTACGTTTCTTATTGATTGGTTTATAGCTACATTAGGTATTGATAAAACTTATTATTAACTATGGGAGATGAAAACTATCCCTATGCTTAAGAATGTAACAACGAATTACCTATCTATTTTACCTATAAGAAAATGGTTTTTATTGTTTAATCAAACTCTTAATTATTAATCAGTTCTTCTTGTAGTCGCCAACAGTAGGTATGTAACCCATCATCTTTTTCAGTGGTGTATGCTACCCACCACGGATCACTCCCATCCCATACAGAACCTTTTGCTAAAGTCTGCAGAACGACGATGTTGGTAAATAGAAGACATTTTTAGTATTTTTCAGCATGTCCCTGACAAGGGAATTTTATACCAAACTGGTAAAAATAACTTCCTACTTAATCACCGCTCTGCTAGGTGATTCTTACGGAAAATAGCATAAATTTTTAATCTTGTTTCTACAATACCAAAAAATACTACATCAAAATATACATATGTTTATATTTACATAATACATCATCTGCCTAACCTTTTCCATACTACCTATGTTGGTGTCAGCTTCCAGTCTAACCGGGTGCAGCTGAATACCAGTAGTTCACATGGAGAGACTGCCTATCTAACCTCCACAACTACGGAATAGAAAAACCGGTGGAAGTGCCCACGCAGCTATCACGCGTGTCACCGCGTGTGTCACAATTATGCGGAGAAATATGTAACAACCTTCCTCAGTTGTAGTAAGTCTTAATTCTGTATGGACAACAAATAAGGTTTTCGTCAAAGTTAAATTTGTTGTTCATACAAAATTAAGACTTATAGCGTCTGACGAAGGTTGAAAATATGTAAAATAATAAATTTTACACATTTTCCGCATAATGATGACACACGCGGGACAGCTGCGTAGGAACTTCCATGTCCACAACCCTATCAAACTGACTGAACTTACAATCGAACCCCATGGAAAAAGAAAAAAACATCGATGCTTCAAAAACAAGTAAGTAGCAAAGAATCAGCATTGCCATGCAACGTGGCAATGCTGCCAGCCTTTTGGGCACTTTTCCCGTTGACAACGATGCGGACGAACTTTTTGATGCCTTATGATTAATTTGTTATTTCTATACTTGTACTTATTATTATTTTAATACCAGTAGTTTTAAGTTAAGTAAGTACCCACTTAGGACTCCAACAAGAACTCTTCTAACACCGTGTGAACACAACTTTACATAATATTCTTATCGGGAAAATGGGTACAGGCAATAGGAAACACAGTTTTAGTGACTTTCAATTTTCTTTCCATTGTCGTTGGGTGCCAAAGCTTAAGGTACTTTATAACATGACCGCATACATATTTGCATACTTATGTAATAGGTACGTCTTGCAAATTGTGCTAGTTATTATTGAAACGGTTTCAAGAGAAATCTGTGGAGATGATGTTTGTCTAGTTTTTGGAGCGAATGAGAACTAATTTTTCGGTTTTTGACTGAGGTTTTTACTACTACTTTTGCTAGCGGCTTTACCCGCGTGGAGGGTGGAAATTATTGCGTGGGAACGTTCTACTGGGACAAAAAGTACCCTATGTATTAATCCAGGTTATAAACTGTCTGTATGCCAAATTTCATCCAAATCCATTCAGTAGTTTTTGCGTGAAAGAGTAACAAACATCCATTCATCTATCCTCAAAAACTTTCACATTTGTAATATTAGTCGGATAGTTAAGAAGTATCTCTAATAAAGGGGCTTGTGGTTTTTTTGGGTAGGAAATTATCAAATAACTTTTCCCGCTCTGGGTGGCGCAGGTGGGCGTGTCAGACTTTTACTGACTAAAACCCACCCGTGTTCCTTCAGCTGCCTGTGTGCCAGAGGCCACGGTATCTCTTTCGTACAACCCGCACCCCTGGCAGAGGGTCAGTCTGGGGTTAGGATTAGTCGGCCGTAAAACGGCCAACTAATCGGCCGACTAGTCGGCCAAGCCGATCATTGCTTTCGGTTGAGTTCGGGTGACATCGGTAATGTTAGTGACTACGCTTTCGGCTTGCCGGCCGGTCCCGGCGACCAGGCTGAATTGTCAGGACATGTTTTTATATGCTTTGCATTTATTCTATAATTGTTTAAGTGCAAGCCGGCGATTCTTCCTATCCTATTCTAGTTTGCGCTGAAAGTAAACTGTAAAACTGATTCTACTTATAATAAAAATAATGACAGCAAAGTTTTCAATATCATTTCATTCACCGTCTTTTAAATTTTTAAACATATTAATGCGAGTAAAAATTGTGCCGATTAGTCGGTGGATTTAGCCGACTTGTCACCGACTGCAAATATGGCCGACTAGTCGGCTTTCCGACTAGTCGGCCATATTTGCATTTGAATCAGAATCTGAATCATTTTAAAGAATGTTGCTTATCCATTGCTTCGTATGTTCGTAAAATTGGACTGCTCAACAACTTAAATAACGCAATAAATATTGTTGAACTATCAAAATGAAAGCCATTCCCGACTGTTCGTGCGGTACGCAATTATCCTGCTGTTTGAGGCAAATTACTTGGGTAGGTATTATGCCAATTTAGACAAAACTGAAGCATTAGAATTGCCCATGTTAGGCTACTAAAGTTGCTTAGAAGTTATCTACTAACTGAACAGACATCTACGCTGTTAGGGAGTTTGTTGCGCCACTTCTTCTTTCCAGCTAAACCACTAGGAAGTGGTGAAGGGTGAGCGTTTTTGGGGGACTGTCTTATGTAAATTTGACGTTCAAAAAGTGCTGACTCTCTCAATCTAGTTTGAATAAGTGATTTTCGATTTTGATTGTACGTTTGGACGATTCAAAATCATTTCTAGAGTTGTCTTGAGGTGACGTCAACGCTAAAGAAAGTCGAAAGAAGCCATTGGACGAACTTTTTAAACAGTGGTGGCTTTGTGGTTCCTTGTTCAAATAAAAACGGTTGTCTCTAAACCACATGTTTAGCACTTTCCGTAGGTGACCGCGTGACTTCCGGTCGGTAGCAGCTAAACAAACTTCACGCTAGCTACCGAAGAAACGGACAGACATATATTAAAATTATGGTAGATTTGCTTTTTTTATTACTAAATGGGCCTGTTGACCTCGATCACGCCTGATGGAAGGCGATTGATGAGGTCTATGATGGATAGAGAAACTATTTGAACTTAGGAAGATGTAGATGCAGATCAGCTTCATCATTTGTTCATGTTCCTACTATAAAGCTACCATTTACAAGGTACGTCTTTCATTGACTTGAATGTGCCCTGGCAGCTGAGAGTATATCATGCTCACTCAAATGTCTCGCTGGTGGTGGCGTGTGGTTGGATCATTAAGTTCCCTTCAAAATGGTTGAGCTGAATGGTGCTGATCCACACGTCATGTTCGTGAACGGGCGCCGCCAGTGGGGACTGGTCATCTCCTGGCTCCCACGGCTTATTTTAATTTCTGAATTGTTATTTTAATTTTCTTTTAATTACGGACGCTTTAATGTGCACGTCTTTTTACATAGTTCTCACATTGAAAATTTCAACATAATGATGTAACCAACTTTTTGTAACAACACCATGATTTTAAAAGAGTGTCCATGGAGTTTCTTGCCCGTTCTTCTCCATAGGTACCTACGCTTTGGAATGGGCAACTAGCTTCATTTTTCTAACTCACCGACCTTGACAACTCAAAAGTGCCTGTAATTGGTTTATTTGAAATAAATGCTTTGAGTTTGAGATTTCAGACGAAATATTGTCCACTGTTGGACATGGACCTCCCCCAACCATCGCCACTTCAACAAATACCCTAATTGCGTAACATATTTACTATCAATCAAAACCTCACTGTTATTGCTAATCCATGGCTTCATACATTTGAAAAATTAGTCGTATATTACACTCGAGAGCAATGAATTAGGGTCACATAAAGATACCTGAAAGTCTCGGAAACTAAGAATGATAACATAATTAAAATAAATTGTGGTTAATAGTCAATCAAATGTTCCTTAAAAGAAAGTAATAAAATGTACGTGTCACTTTGTATTATATTCATAAAAAATACATAAACAATTATAATTAACCTCATCTTACATCAAAAATATCAAACTTTTTTTTCTACCACTATAAATTTTTCTTCTTGTACTAAAACTCACGAAAATTTTATAGGTTGAATTTTTTTTTTTGATCATGGAGGTATTTTTACCGTTTACTTAGAGCATTCATTCCACGCGGGCTGGAAGCAACGCATTTATAGTAGTTTTTCGTGATTATTTCATTAAATACAAGCAAAAGTACATTTTTTTTTTTAGCCAAGCACTAGATCGTTGGTATTTATAATTATTTTTGACATTTACCCTTTAATAAAAACATTTAATCGTACTAATAGAAAATAATTAACGGTATGTCGATTTTTATAAGTAAATACCAAAATAAATGTAAAAAATAGCATACAAACTTGAAAATACCAACGATCTAGTGCATGGCTGAAAAAAATGTTTACTTTTGTTTGGATTTAATGAAACAATCACGATAAACCACCGTAAAGGCGCCGTTGCCAGCCCGCGTGGGGAGAATGCTCTTAATATTGGCACAAAATTTTAACTAAAAATCGCTAGTTCTAATTTTGAAGAACACAGACCAACTTGCACCAAGAATCCCTACATGCGTATAACGCTAGACGGAAAATTCTTCCCCTTTATGAATATTTCAATAAATTATCATGAGAGTTGTGGTGGCTCAGTGGCAATAGCCGCGATTTCACAAGTTGTAGGTCGTAGGTTCGAACCCCGGCAGGCGCTTTACTTTGTGTAAATTATTTCATCGTCTCTGCTCTCAAAACGGTTAAGGAAAACATCGCGAGGAAACCCGAATGTCCTAGAACCAAACAATTAGAAGACATGTGGCATTTACCAACCCGCACTGGGCCTCCTTGCAGATTAGTAGTGGCCCAGTCGACCCCACGGAGAGGAGACCTGTGTACCAGTATCTGGGAAAGTTATAGCCTGATTATACTGGATATTTCATCGAATGAAGATGTTTCGGGTTCATTAAACCGTAACTATCAGATTTAAAAGCTTTAATCTGATATCAGTGCTTATCGTCTAAAGTCAGGGAATTGGGTGATGTTAGTGTTCGCAGAAGATATAGACAGCCTGTCGCAATCAGGACCTTGCTTGCAAATAGACATGGGTGTGCGACTAGGGCGCACCCTGGACAATCTAATGAGCCTCGGTTTTCGGCAAACGGCGTATCCGACTAATGCAGGATAAGTTTTTATCCAGTGCGCAAACCGTAACCATGAATTCAACATTTCATTCTAGACCCCAAGCTCAGAAATTTTGAGTAAACTTTCTGTGCTAAGGATACAAAAAAAAAATAGAAGTCTGCTGTTTCATAGAAAAGTGCAATACCTACGCGGGCGAAATTTATGGAACGGCTGTTTTTTTTTGTATTACCGACGAAAAATTTCTGCGCTGGGGGTCTAGAATGATATGCTGAATTCATGGTTACAGTTTGCGCACTGGATAAAAACGTATCCTGTATAATAAAAATGAAAGTTTGTACGTTTAGATGTTTGGATATTGGTTACTCAATCACGCCGAAACGGCTGAACGGATTTGGATGAAAGATAGTTACAGATAGTGGTTCATAACCTAAATTAACATATGGGATACTTTTTATCCCAGTAAGTAGTACATACCCGTGGGATAATTTTGGAACGCCGCGCGAGCGAAGCCGTTGGCAAAAACTAGTTTGTCATGTCTTGGAAAGGGATAACAGATAACATCCTTTTTATATTAGCTTCACTTGTATGTTTGTATGTTTGTTTGTATGTAACCGACTCCTTTGGACGTTATTTTGACCCACTTTAAACGGTCAGATTTCATTTAAGCTTTGTAGACTTATCGAGGACCTATGACAATTCAATACGTTTAAAAAAAATAGAAAAAACACGCTTTTGTAGTTAGCAAAACTAAAAAATAGAAAATAATTAATAGTTAAAAAAAAAAACTAAAAAAAACACGCTTTAAAAACCAAACTAAAAAGTAGAAAATAATTTAAGTCTATTAAAAAGCGTGGGGAAGCACCCCACGCTTTTGATATTAATTGATTATAAAAATACCTCAAAAAGCACCCCACGTTTTTTTTTAAATTAAGTATTTTCTGCTTTTTAGTATGATTTTAAAGCGTGGTTTTTAGATTTTTTACTCCACTAGTTTTATACGTACATAAAAAAAAGGGTCACATTTTCTATTCCCGGGCGATGTTTCTGTACAGAAAATACTTAACTTACTATGGCTTTTTTTTATGTGGGAAATCATCAAATAAGTTCTCCCGCTCATCGTGTCAGACTTTTACTGACTAAAACCCACCCGTGTTCCCCCAGTTGCATGTGTGCTAGAGGCCACGGTATCTCTTTCGAACAACCCGCACCCCTGGCAGCGGGTCAATCTGGGCTTAGGAAAGTTAGTATTAACTACATAAGCCGTAACTAAAGTACCTACGTTTAGGTTACCTAGTTACAAAATATGACGTCATAATCAGCCTATCAGTGGCGAAAGTACCATATAACACGATTCCTACCGGCTTTCCTTCGGTGATGTGCATCTCTAACGCTTTTGAAAAATGGCACGTCAATAGTCGATTCTTTGAAACCGGCTTCGCTTCGGATTTTCTCTTGGAAAAATTGACACCTCGTCGCTGCAGCCTATAATGTTTCATTGCTGGGACATAGACCTCCTCTCTGTGAGAGTGAGAGTGGGCTGTAATTCACCACTCCGGTCAGTACGGGTTGGTAGATGTCACATGTCTTCGAATTGTCGGTTCTAGGACATACAGGTTTCCTCACGATGTTTAAAATATGTACCTAATTGTAATATTTCTCTTGCACGTTTAAATTCAGCCTTCCTATCTTGTCCCCATTACTTATCTCGTATCTTATATTGCTTGGGATACTGCTCAAAAGTAAACTAGCCATGTTTGCTCAGCATCTAATATGAAACTACTCTTGATAGCACTAAACTACCTATTTTGCACCTTATCACAGAGACTGTGAGCTTAAAATTCATTAAACTATTCATGCTTTTGCAAGGCATATGATTTGGAATCGTATTCTAAAGCAGTAAGTTTGAAAATGATAGGGAAGTGTTGAAAACGTGCGTAAGAACGATGCAGTACCTAAAAGATAATGAATAAAATCACTGTAGATGGTTAAAATATGGTCGTAAATTCATTAGAATGATTTAATTTGTACAATATTAGTCTTTCTATTTTTTAGGTTTGACAGAGGGTTGACAGATCTAATTTTTAAAATTCTTTTTTTGTTGGAAAGGGGTTTATTCCGAAATGGTCTAATTTAAATTTCATAGAGATCTGATGATGCGTTTCGGAGACAGACAACGCAACTCTTCAAAAAATGACAGCAAATCAACCGCGATTGTTGCTATCGCATAAATTTGCATTGTTTTGACCCCCAGGATGATGAAATTTCGAATTGGTGTGGAGTAGGTACACACGGCTACACATCAAGCTATACATTTCCAGCATAAGCTGATCTCGCATTGTATAGGATTTCCGTACAGTGCAAGATCAGCGTAAACTAGAAATGTATAGCTTGATGTGTAGCCGTGCGTACATAATATAACTAAAGTGTGAAAAATAAAAACTTTTTAACAAAAATTTAAATACATATCCAAAGTTACCGACTTCCGAAATTAGTTATTAGTCATTTTGTAGTGTTTTTCCGGAAGAGTTGTTTTTTTTTTGGAAAATGTTTTTTAGAGGCCTATGTCAAACGACAACAGTAGACATTTGCAAAAAGTGTTCCGGAATGAATTTTGTTGAACCCACAATTTATTTTGTTGCCATTCTGGAATAGGTCTAGGTGGGGGCTTGTGGCTAAGTAATAAACAGCCGCACGGGTCGATCGATCAGGTTAAGCTTCACTTGACGCGTTTGGTCCGTGGATGGGTGACCATCTTTACACACCAAGACCCCTCCGTGCCTCGGAAAGCACGTTAAACCGTTGGTCCCGGCTGTCATTTGTGGATCTTTGACAATCGTTACGGGTCGTCAGAAGCCCGAGAGTCTGACAACCAGTCTTACCAAGGGGTATCGTATTACCCAGTCACTGGGTTGTAGAGGTCAGATAGGCAGTCGGTCCATGTAAAATACTGGTATTCAGCTGCATCCGGTTAGACTGGCAGCTGACCCCAACATAGTTGGTAAAAGGCTAGGCAGATGATGACTGGAATACTTCTAGGTCTTGTGGTCGCACTAGCACTACTGCTCAACATGAGGTCCTGGGTTCATTTTGCAGATTGGATAATCAGCCTGTAATTTTCTCACTGTTGGGACACTTCATATGCCTTCTCTCTTCGATAGGGAGGGGCCTGTTATCCACCACGCCGGGCCCATGCGGGTTGGTGAACGTCACATGTCTTCGAAATTTTAGTTCTAGAAAATACCGGTTTATTTGTGTCACCGTAAAATTGTAAATACTGTTAAATTATAATCTATCTTGCGAGATTGTGAACTGTCGAAAGATTGTGAAACGTAACCTACTGCTTACAATTTTAACGAATTATTTTTCGGCAAGTAGAATTGAATTATAACCTATCGAAGTGAAACCATCAAATTGTGAACAGCACCCTAATTGCATAACTCACGATTAATCATAATCTGTTTCGTTTTGAAACAGATTGCTAAACCATTGCTTTATATGTTCGAAAAGTGTGTCTGCTTAGCAACGTAAATAACGCAATGAATATTGTTGAACTGTCAATATGAAACCGAAGATTAATCGTGAGTTACGCAATTAGGGTGCTGGTATTAAGACGGATAGTACCTACCTAGCGTTAATACTAAATAGTCAAGTTACTACCACTAACTTGGAAGTAGCGCTCGCAGGCCGCTGCCGCGGCACCGCTCGCTTCGCTCGCTCGGCTCGCGCGCGTTTGGTCGCAATTCTAACCTAACCAAACCTATTCGGTCGGTAAGCAGTATGGTGCAGTTCACAATTTATCGACGGTTTATAATCTCACGAGATAGATTATAAACTAACGGTGTTCACAATCATTCGGTGACATTTACACAAAGTAAAGCGTCTGCCTGGGTTTGAATTGAACGTTTGAACCCACTACCTACAGCACTAAAGCCGGGGCTGATCCCACTGGGCCACCTCTGCTCTAGATTCCCAGATTAGGCAGTGTGAATAGATTTTTCCTTAACAGTTTGAAGTCGGAGTTCATGAAATTAAAACAACAGAAACAAACTTCACTACAAAATCAATAAATTTCCTGAAAAAAAAAGAATAAAGATCGGCATTAAATTATCTTTTTGAACAACCTAGGTACACCTCGCATTATAATAATTACAATACCTACTCGATCAAAATAGTAAAGTAACTCTAATAATTGAAACTATATTTTATGTTTCTTTTTTTTTCGTTCGTTGTGTTATTTTGAATTTCCATAAGTTTCTTAATGCACTAAGAAACTTATGGAAATTCAGTAGGTATCGTAACTGTAAAGGTACCTACGTCTCTAAAACCAAGTAAATCATCGAAATTGGCAAAATTCCGTCGATTACCTCTTTTATGACCTATATGTCCGGTCAAATTAGCCCTAAAAAGTGAAGCTACAAAAAATCGCATACAGCTAAAAATTGGTATGAATGTTTGGGTGGGAAATCATCAAATGACTTCTCCCGCTCTGGGTGGAGCAGGAGGGCGTGTCAGACTTTTACTGACTAAAACCCACCCGTGTGCCCTCAGTTGCCTGTGTACCAGGGGCCGCGGTATCTCTTTCGAACAAACCGCACCTTTGGCAGGCATCGGCCCTTGCGGGCCCCATCAGTTGGTGCTTTGAGACGCGCGTGGAACACAACGCGCCGTCGACCCAGGCTTGGTACCAGGACCATAACAGGCACCGGACAGCAAGCTACCCATTACTCGTCGCCTGCAAGCCTGCGCCTACGGTGGCCGGGAATCAGCCTGGGATTCCCGACACCCAGGGCGTCTCCTGCGAAGACTACGACCGTGAGGGCGCATGTACTGCCTCTCCCTGACGTACGCCGCCTCCCTCTTTGCGAGCATCACTGCTTCGCTGAAGGAAGCAACTGCTAGTCATGCACTCTCGCTCCGTACCATGGCCTGGACCAGGGCCGGACGCGAGAGATCACCGCCGTCGATCGCCTCCATGAGGACACGGCGGTGCTCCGCCCAAGTCGGGCAGACCTCCACCGTATGCTCCACCGTGTCCTCAGGGCGTTCTACGCAATGGAAACACCCGAGCCTTATCCGAAACAGGAACCTCCCGAAACAGCCGTGTCCGGTGAGGGCCTGTATCAGGCGGCAGGTGAGGATGCCATGCCGCCTCTCAAGCCACTCCTCAAAGAAGGGACTTACCACCGCAATTGTGGCGTGCCCATCGTGCTCCAATGTTGAATAACCAACTGAAGAGGATTCGTACGATACCAACGACGACACGTGATGCATGGCTATTGACGCAATTTACTTGCACCCAGAATAATTTTCCCCAGTTTTTTTTTTGTATTTATATCTACTGCTATCATCGTTCCCAATACTATTTTTTATTTTATTATTCAATCGTTTTAAATATAACAGGATCACAATCACAATAGACCGTGGATAAGACCGTCGAAACGTGCATATTATGAAGATTACAACTTTTCAACTTTTAGAATCGTTATTATCTCGGAAGAACTTTATCAAGGTGTTTTTTCTATAAATAGAAATACCCTGTTTGAAATTTAAAAATTAAAGTATTTTTTATTTTTCATCATAGTGTAATTGTAACAGAAATTTGATAGAAAGAAAAAGACTGTTTAACGAAACTTAAACAATCATTTATTAATGGTTTATGTTCAATATAATATAACTCCTCTCCTGGCTCGAACACATGCGGTGATGCTCCTGGGCATGCTGAGAATCAAGTTATCCAGCATTTCTTGGGGTAGACTGTCCCATTCTTAAATAGCGGCTTCCCTGAGCTCTGGTACTGTCTGGGGACGTGGCTGACGTTCCAAACAGCTCGCTTAAGAGCATCCCACGCGTGCTCTATGGGTTTAAGTCAGGCGAGCCGGCAGGCCAGTCTAACCTTGTGATGTCGTATTCTCGGAGAGCAGCATTGACTCGTTGAGCTCGATGGGCGGGCGCATTATCATCGACCAGTACATATTGGTGCCCATGGTTTACTCGGAATGGTCTGACAATTAGGTACATCAATAGCAACTCCCAATAAACATTTAGGCGTCAATTAGAGCTTGTTTTAGAACTTAACGGTATATAAAGGGGCTAGAGCAACAGCACATACGACTTTTGGCGACAAAAGAGCATAGACAAGCAAAATATTTCACTTAGAGCTATACCACAGAGTTACAAAGGCGATATCAGGCTAAATTTAAAGGTTAAAGACATACAGCAGCAATTTTTAACACTACAATAAGGGTAAAGCATGCACAGCCGTAGTCTAGATTAGAACAGAAACACTCGGCGCAGCCAAATGTTACACGGATATTCTCAACAGACCAGGAGTTATAGCCAACTTCTGGAGGGAGGTGGGCTGGCTGGAATAACTACCGAAGGCCGTCATGGCTCACGCACAATGGTCCACTTGAAGGACTAAGTGCGGAAACCAAACCCATAACATAGAACATAGAACGGGTAAAGCATCTTGTGTTATAGTTTTAAGTGAATCTTACAACTACAAGATCTAAATAAGAAGTAAGCATTGACTACAACCCCCAAAGTGTTATACAAGCGATAATTAACTCCCGCCAAGAACCAAAAGTTTCACAAAAGCAATAATTACCACTACCAGTTCTACAATGGTGCTCGTAAACTCTTTTTTACCACCAAATGCCTAAAGAGGTACAAAACTTTCTCATGTTACTTAAACTGGAACAGTAGGAACATTATTCGCTATCATAGACCTTCTAGTGCTTAATGTGACTTCTGTATAACTTTAGGTAGAGTAAGAGAGCTTAATATCACTTCTGAACCCCTTATTTTTTCACGTGTTTTTTATATCAATAGCGACGCAACTAAAAAATGTGGAACTGGGTTCTGTAGGTACATGATTTCCAGCAAATATATGTGAAAGGGGTGCTACAACTACAAGCGACCAAGAGGAAGTACTGTGCGAAAATGTGGATCGAGGTACCGCGTACTCCGATGTTGAAGATGATAATGACAGTATAATAAGAATGAATCCAATGATGTTTTAAAAATCTTAATTTTCGGGATCAATAATTGAGAGCATGGGTTATAAAATAAAGCATAAGTCAAATAGCTATGAAAGGTTTGCTATCACTCTTAAATTAGAGGTTTTGCAAAGTTCTACCAAATTATCCTCGCACTCTATTAAAAACACCTAGAAATATTTTGATAAAAACATTGGAAAATTATGGCGAATATTGGCACAATGGTATTTCTGGTATTGCTTTCCGAGGCACGGAGGGGTCTTGGTATGTAAGGATGGTCACTCATCGACGGACCAACCACGTAGCTTAATCTGATAGATTGACCCGTGTGGCTGTTATTACCTAGCCATAAGCTCATGCTACATCATAAATATGTTTTTAGCTGAGGATAACGTGGACAAACGTGAAGAAATTATGTTATAAGTAAGAGATGAATAATGATAAACTAGTGTGAATTGAGTATGAAAATTCTATATTATTATATATTATTTTCCTTTACTTCACACAGTTTAAAATATCAAATTAAACGCAATACCTCAAATCCCATTTATTAACCGACTTCCAAAAGGAGCAGGTTCTCAATTCGTCGGAACCTTTTTTTTAATTTTTTTTTTAATGTATGTTCCTCGATTACTCGAAGATGGCTGGACCGATTTGGATAAAAAAAAAATTGTTTGAATGGTTATACTTCCCAGGTGGTCCCATGATCATCAAGTCAGGATCTGATGATAAGATCCTGGAGAAATAGAGAGAACTCTTCAAATTTTATAGGCACACTTGAAGCAATTTGTGTAGTTTTTGGAAGAATACTTTCTCAGAGTGGTTCCATTTCAATTTGGTGAAGATCTGATGAAGAACTTCGGAGATAAGCAACGAAACTCCTCAATAAATGATAGCAAATGGACTGGGATTGCTGAAATCTCATGTCTGTCTATTGTTTACATCAGTTAATAACATAACATCACGCCGGTACGCTGTGAAGGGGTAAGCACATGTGAACCACTAAAAAGTGAGAAATAAAAAACTTTTTTCAAAAAAATAAACAACCGACTTCCAAAAAACACTAAAAAGTGAAAAATAACTTTCATTTCGGAAGGCGGTGACAAAACAATAAAATATATATATACGAAGTCACCGACTTCCGAAATTAAAGTTATTTTTCACTTTTTAGTGTTTTTTTGGAAGTCGGTTGTTTATTTTTTTGAAAAAAGTTTTTTTTTAATTCTCATCACAAAACAAATCAACATAGTTTTTCCTTAAATGTATCATTTTCAAATAAAGAATTATTTATCACACATAATTCTCATATCTTGTCTTATTAGTTTCAGTAATTACTGATGACGATGAGTTATCAGGTACAGTGAAGACGGGTTAGTTCTGTGCTTCACCACATACGGGGGAGTTCTCTTGGTCTGCATACTAAAAAAAACATAGTATCAATGTTTTGCACGGATCCCTAAATTCATTTGCCCACCATGTTTAGGTTACGAATTGATTTGACTGTCAGAAAAACATAAGAAAACACGGTTTAATTCAAGTGTTTTGCTTCATTGGGTTCTAATACTACTAGCATTATACCGTAAACTGGAATAGGCAACGTTTAATTAGATTATTTCAAAAGTTTTATGTTACTCCATATCTAACATATTTCTTTTAGTAAATAAACGACAGACATTGGGCGCTTGAATAATTTGTTAATAATACATATACTTATTCACAGTGTACTTACCTTCGCAGCAAAAAGTCCACTTCCTTGTCGACTAAGTAGAAATTTTAATTTCACTTTTACAAACAAATGGCTGCGTTTTGGATCCGACAAATATTAACATACGCACTGTTCGCACATAAAAACAAAATCCTAGCACCTGAGGGCGTTTAGCGTTTGTGGATCTAAACTAGAGCTCAAAGCGTTAATAATCGCTTAACCTATTTGCCACCCTCCTATGACTTAAAAATATAGTGAGCGATATTGTAGTTCTACTGTACCACTTTAGGAGTTATTATTCACCTAATTGCAGCCCTCTTAGCACCCAACGAGTTAATGAACTATATTTTACTCTATTGTACCACTAAAGGAGTTAATTTTCGCCTATTTGACACGTTCTTATTGCTTCTAGTTCCAGTTATCGCTATTGTAGCTTTCTTATTGCTTTATTACACCTCATAACCCAATCTGTAACTCTGTTTTACCGCCATTAACCAATCTAAGGTACTAAAAAGTGTGCCAATTTAAGGTACCTATAGTAGAGTTAGAGCGCGCTCTAACTCCAATGCATACTACTTCTTTATAACTTTAGGATCTGGTTAGCGCTCTAGTAAATTCACTATAACTGCTAAATTAGCGCCTAAGTGTTAGGTGGGAGCAGCTGCTCTATATCTACATGTCTGCTGTCATGAAGCCTCGATACGGGATCAAAGGCGTCCAATCATAATACCACCTTAAAAGAACATAAATTTCCCGCCTTGCTGAACTGTTCCAGGGGCAGTTCTTTGCTTTTCGCGGTCTCCTGGTCTTCTCCAGATACGGGCACGTCGGTTAACTAGACGAGTACTGATTCGCGATTCGTCAACGAAGAGTCAGTTTTGCCAAATTTTGCCGAAGCTTAGCCCACTGCAATCTCCGTCGTTGTCGTTGCCGGGAATTCAGAGGAGCTCGCCAAGACCTCCGTGCTAGTAATCCAGCATGGTGCAAGCAATTCCGAATGGTCTGAGTGCTAACTTCAAGCCCAGAGGCGGCCCGAGCTTCTGCTTTTATTTTAGTAGCGTTGATTGTTTGGTCACGGGCTGCCAGCAATCGAATATATCTAATATAACTGCGGAGTCGGTCAGCAAAATTACCCATCCCGTGTTACCTCTGCAACGTGGTCACGACACAGGATTGGGATATAGCAACTCTGCGTGCTATTTCTCTTGTGGTGGTGTATCCTTCTTCCATCACAGTTACTATTCTTGCTCGTAAAACTTCTGATAATCCTCTTTGCATTTTTTCAGTCACAACTTTCCGCGAAAAAGTATTTTAAATCCATTAAAATTTACTAAATCAGATTTCTGAATGAGCGTCAGCTCATTGCTCATTGCATAGCTAGGACTGAAAGCCTTTTTAAATGGAAAAACAATTGAACTGTTTTATTGTTTTATATTCTAAATCTATATTTTAAATAAATAATCTAAAAAGAAGAAGAAGTCATAATCTATCGTAACAAAAAAGATTTCGATTTTTCAGTGATCGCAAACTTTTTTGATGTGTGTACTCCCGCGATCCGCGATCAATCAAGTCTCGTAGGTAGGTAGGTACAGACGCCAGCACATCAAACTACAACAAACTGTCAAATTTTCCCAACTGAACATGAACCTTATGGTTATTAAAGTTGAAGATCTATCAAGAAAATTTGATAGATTGGGGTAGCTTGATGTGCTGGCGTCTGTAAGTCAAAATGAATAAAAACGATCGCGTC
The DNA here is from genome assembly GCA_949091785.1 of Polymixis lichenea. Classification (NCBI taxonomy): domain Eukaryota; kingdom Metazoa; phylum Arthropoda; class Insecta; order Lepidoptera; family Noctuidae; genus Polymixis; species Polymixis lichenea. The sequence continues at coordinate 7,744,632 of OX420958.1, forward strand.
GATTTCGTACCTCGCGCAACGATTGCTTTTGCTTATGACGATAGGGAAACGAAAACACCTCTTCCTGAGAAAGAAGTGGCTTATCTTATAAACATAGGTAAACCATAAATAATGGCCAGTTAAGCTTTTTCTAAGCCCCGTAAAATGGCGTAGTATAATTATGTAGTCTGTGGTTTACAGGCTCTGTTATACCTACTTTTTGCTACGGGATGTTACTGAGAAATTCTTAGAGAAATACAGGAAAACATATTTTAACCTGATCCCAACCAACACCATGCTCAGCTGGCATTCTTTGACAATTTCATTTTACCGCCATCTACCGAAAACATCATAAACTAATCGGATCCCAATTAGAACGTTTCGTTTTTACAATATTTTTTTGTACTTTGAAATTTTTTTTGTTTTCCAAAGGATGTTTTTAACGATACAATTTTAACGTTAAACGAATTCTTTAATGTAAATTAAAGTAATTCAACAATTATAGCATGTAGCATTTTTTTGTAATGTTACGATTAAACATTATGTAACTGTTTTAGTAGATTTTATCTGCAAATACGAAACTGTGGTCAAACTGGAAAAAACAACCCCTGTAAACGTTAGGGGTGATGTCTGGTGTGGTAACGTTCAGAAAATAGGCCACAGAATAATATCAAGATAAATGATAAATTACATTTATTTTTGTAAGGTACGTAAGTTT